>CM039678.1:535694425-537026493 GCA_022496015.1 Hordeum marinum | reverse complement strand
CACTCATTATGCCACCCTAACCAATACTTCATGCCTGTATGGATTTGTTATTGTTGATGACTACTCTCATTACACTTGGGTGCATATTATTTTGTACAAATCTGAGGTACATGATGTCTTTAGGAAATTTGCTTCAAGGGCCTCAACGAACTTCGACATCAAGATCAAGCACATCGGGAGTGATAACAGGACCGAGTTTCAGAACACTGGTCTTGATGAACTTGGTATTACTCATGAGCTATCTGCCCCATATACTCCTCAACAGAATGGCGTCGTGGAGCACAAGAACATGACTCTTGTTGAGATGGCTCACACTATGTTTGACGAATACAAGACTCCTCATCGTTTCTGACCTGAGCCAATCAATACTACCTGCCAGATCATCAATAAGGTATATCTTCACAAATTCTTGAAGAAGACTTCCTATGAACTCATCACTGACAACAAACCCAATAGAGCACATGCCTCCTGTGCTAGATGAAATATCTCCTGAGAAATCCATTGAGTAGAAGGCTACTGAAGAAATCATACCCACTAGAGAACCTCTAAGTAATGAGGAAGTCATTCCAATCAATAAAGACATTCATGCCGATACACCTGAGGAAAATTGTGCCGAAGAAAATCCTCAACCTCGTCAACCTGCTCATCCAAGAGTGTCAAATGAAGTGCAGTTTGACAAAATCCTCGATGAAATCAATGCACTAGGTCCCCTCATTCGCTCAAAAGCTTCACATTTGTCTAACTTATATGGGCATTTTTATTTTGTATCTATCATAGAGCCCACCAAAGTTGATGAAGCATTTATGGATCCTGGGTGGATTCAAGCTATGCAAGAGGAATTGGATCAATTCAAGCTGAACAATGTGTGGGAACTTGTCAAGTGGCCAGATCCTCGCAATCATAACATCATAGGTACCAAGTGGATCTACCACAACAAGCAAGACGAAAATGGCCAAGTGGTGAGGAATAAGGCTCGTCTTGTAGCTCAGGGCTACACACAGGTTGAGGGAATTGACTTTGATGAAACTTTTGCACCTGTTGCTAGACTTGTTCAAGCAGGCCCCTCGGGCGTGGTATGACACTCTGAAGGAATTCCTCATGAAGAAAGGCTTCAAACCCGGATCACTCTACCCAACTCTTTTCACAAAATCCTATGACAATGAATTATTTATTCCAAATATATGTAGATGATATTATCTTTGGTTGTACTGACGAACATTACAGTGATGAATTTACCTATATGACAAGTGAAGAATATCAGATGTCTATGATGGGTGAGTCGAAATTCTTCTTAGGCCTTCAAATTTGTTAGTAACACAATGGCATCTTCATCTCTCAAGATAAATACCTCAAGGATGTCTTGAAGAAATTCGGCCTACAAGACTTGTCGTGGTTTTGTCACGGCAGATGTCTGAAGACTTAAGTTCAAGGCCATCGCTAAGGCGGTGGACTCAAAGGGGTTGGTCGGGACGAAAGACACGGATTTACCCAGGTTCGGCCCCTCGAGATGAGGTAAAAGCCTATGTCCTGCTTTGTGTGTATTGGTTGGAGTATTGATTACAAGGGAGCGTATTCGCTTGACCTAGCTCTCGATTGATTGGTTTCTGTCTAAGCCATCCCCAGGTCGCGCCTTTATATAGGATGTCAAGACCACGGGTTACAAAAATCTCATACTGACTCTTACAACGTGTCTGACTCTGTCTCTAAGCCGCCTTGCCGACTCTGGCAGGCTGTCTCCAGGCGGCTTACGCGCCTGGGTCTTGCGCCTTCTTCCTAAATCTGGGTCTCCGTCTCAGCCCATCTGGTGAGCCGCCGTGCAGCCCAATCTTCCTCTTCCAGCCCATATGCTAACGAGCCGCCAGATATGACCCGACCCCTCTTGGGAGGGTCTTACCATGGGGTTATATCCCCAACCTTAGGCCCCTAATTGATTTGAGCTTGCTCATGTTAATCTCCACTTCCTATCCAGCGGCGAGTCTCACACCCTTGTCACTTGAAAGGGAAAACACATAACCCGCCATGACGTCACCTTCATACATGTCCAAAAGATTCCGTGACGTATGCTGTGGATCCTCTCATTAAACGGTCGGCCCGAAAATCGAGGCGTCCGTCTCGGTCGTTCATCATTTATCGCCTTGATTCCCGCGCGCCTCCTTTGGCCTCCCACCCCTTTAAATAGGGACACAGGGGGGGCCTTTTCATTTTCTCCGCCGCCGCTACTCTTCTTCGTCCACTCGACACCAACGCTCCTGAGCTCCGTTACGCCGGTGGAAATCCATCGCCGTCAACGAACTGGGCTGCTGCATCAACCTGAACGTTTCTAGACTCTCGCTCACGTCCGCCGCATCCTTACAGTATGTTTTTCATCCTCCCTTAGATCTGTAGCTTCCCACTTGAATCATGTCAAGTTCATCGGACCCCATTAGCGTGCCTGTTCTTCTTCATGATGCCAGCTCATGAACTGCCCTTTTAGATCTTGTGATGTTGCTCATCCATCGTGGCACCCGTGCAAAACCAACAGTAGTCCGACCTAGATCTATATTCTATTTCTCTTCCTGCCCTAAACTGCTCGTTCTTCCTCGGCTCCCCTTTTAGGGTTGAATTAAATGTGATTTTCCCTTGCCTGTAGATCTTGTAGCTTCAGTATAATATGCAAAACCTGTTTGTAGGTCCTTAGTAATACTTGTATCATTGTATTATTCACTTAACCCGCCATCTAAGCTTCAGCTCTTCCGTCAAACTGTACTGACGACTTAATGTAACAACATTTAATTTCATCAGTCGTCTTGGTTGTCTGGTCACTTTCTGACCCGCCGCGTCCTGCCCCTGTCACAGCCTTGACCTGCCATCATGTCTCGGGCATCTTCATCTTGTGAATGGGTCAGCTCTGGAGTCTCCGAACCGTTCCTACAGGATTTTGTAGAGGCAGGCACATTGCCGGCTCAGAATATTATTCATTGGCGGGTCCCGGGGCCAAAGAAGAGACCCATCCCACAAGAGGGGGATGTTGTCATCTTCGTCGATCATCTTATGCGTGGTTTCAGCCTGCCCGGATCTAAGTTCTTCCGGGATGTCCTCCATTTCTTTAATTTGCATCCCCAAGACATTGCCCCAAACTCTGTCTCCAACTTGTGCAACTTTCAAGACCTTTGTGAAGTTTACTTGCAAGAAGAGCCATCTGTCGACCTCTTCCGTGATTTTTTCTACGTCAACCGCCAAATAGAAGTAGCGGCCAGTCCAAGATTGGAGCACGACGGAGTCTCCATACAAAGAAGAAGAGATCTGGCTTATGTGGCTGTCAAGATGCCAAGCCACCCCAAAGACTGGAACAGAACTTGGTTCTACTGTACAGACACCTCTGCAGAGGGAGAAAATCCACTGTCGGGTTACTGTCCTACATGGCTTTGTACTTCCACGAAACTTCCAGATCAGATGTGAGCTACGCCTCGAGCGAAGTATGCTCCGGCTTTCGCCAAGATCAAGGCTCTTCTGGCAAATGGGTTGACGGGAATTGACTTAACCTGCTGTTGGGTATCATGGAAGGTCTTACCCCTGAGCCGGCGTGACCGGCTTATGGGTGAATACACAGGCGACGCGAATGATCCTCTCTGCTTCAACCACACAACACTGATAGAAGAGAACGTCATGTGTTCTATCAAAAGTCTTACTCGCGAGCCCCAAGAAGCTTGTCGCTTAGTCGGTTTAAAACCTTTCCGCGCTGCAAACCCGGCTCCAGACGTAAGGGTGCTCTTAATTTTGCTTTCTCTCTGTCTTAACTTCTGTACATATGGCACCCTTAACCCTTTTGGGCGGCTTCACCTACATGCCAACTCCACCTTCTGGAAGAAAAACTACACCCCCCTTGAAGAAGAAGTCTCAGCCGGGTAGCACCCGCGGCCGCAAGCCGAAAACATCGACTCAAAACCTGCTTGAACTTGACGACTCAGAGGTAGAACTTGATTCCCTTGGCCGTCTTTTTATGCAACTTATTGACAGTGACTGTACACAGGAGGAAACAGAAACGAGCCACACCAACGCCCCTGAGGTAACTTATCTTTCTTTCGACTCAGAAAACTTCCCACAACTGAAGATACGGCGGGTCGTCCGAAATTTTCCTTTTTCGCATCCTCTTGCTTACTTAGATCCCGAATTTTCCTTGAAAAACACAACAGCATGATTCTCGGTGTCAGACGAGGAGCACCGGCTCTAGGGATCTTATGACCGGCTTACCTAACTTCCCAGTGCTGCGGAAACGCCCCACTGAGGTATTTATCAGGAACCCAATATCCGTGTTATATTTCTGTAATGTTATCTTACTATTGTACCTTATTGATTTAACTTTGCAGGAATCACCTCCTTCTTCTGGTGACTCAACCGTCTCCAAACTTCCTCCCATGAAGGTCAACCCAGAGTATGTTTTCACCTCTGTCGTGTGTACATTACTTGTATTACCTTTGTACTATGTTGATTCTTTTCACTTTCAGGGCACAAGCCAAATGTAGGAAAGCAAGCGGGTCTACCGTTGCTCCAACCGTGCAACAGCCGGATCCTGCCGAGTCGTCCCTCTCTCCTACTAAACCTTATGAAGCTAACAAAGAAACACCTGAGCAATCTCCCCACCCTCAGAGTTGGCGGGTCATCATTCGGCGGCTTCCGATAGTCTAGCAGCTGACCCTAAGCCGCCGAATCCTACTGCTGAAGACTCGTCTCTCCCTGATGTTACCATCACTGGGACGGGTTATCAATCTCCCACACACCATATTCTGACAAGGTATTCCAGCAAAGTTGCTACTTGCTCTCCTGAGATGCTTGACTTCGAATTCTCTATCTTGGAGAAGATGACTACAGACGACTTACATGCCGGTTAGCTGAACCGCCTGTCTGCCAGTCGCAACATGGAGAGCAAGCTTGTTGGCTAGATGAAGAAAAAATATGAGGTATATTTCATCTTTTTTCTTTCTTTTATACCTGTACATAGCCCCCAAGAACCGGTTTAATATTCCAAATAATAGACCGGGTCTTCCAAACCTTCAATCATATTGTATAGAGCTTAACCTGTGACCCCAAGTACTGGGTTAAATTGTATATAAGCTGGTACTTTATACTCAGTCATAGAACAAATTGTAGCCCCCCAAGTCCGGAGCATTATGATAATGATGAGTTGGATCTTTCATAGGTGAGATGTTTGCCGGGTGTAGCCCCCAAGTCCGAAGCATTATGATAATGATGAGCCGGATCTTTCACCTTTAGGCATAGAATGAAAACACAGACATTAGCCCCCAAGTGCCAAGTATATTGCTTGCAATCTGCTTGGGACTTGTATGAAAGAGCAGCTCCACTTTGGCAACTTAATCCTTACAATCTTCCACTTTGTGTAACACAGGAGGCACTAGACACAGCCGAGTCTGAACGTGCCGTCTTAAGGGAAAACTTGACCACGCAACAAAATGCCCGAGCCGCCGCAGAAGATAAGTTATGAGAGGCCGTTGAACAATTGGAGAAACTTCAAGTCGAATTCTCTGCATATAAGAAGGCTGCCGAATCTGAGCAAACGGCCTTGTCCAAACGTGCTATCGATGCTGAAGAGCAGCTAAAACTTGCATCGGCAGAACTGAAGACTCTCAAGGATCACATATCCAGGATGACTGCTGGTATCTTTGGTAAGCACAAACGGCTTAAAAAATTTCTTTGTGACAGAAATACCAGCCGGACGGCTTATAACTTTGACCTTTTTCTTGCATGAGAAAGAAGCCGCCAGGTAACCTCTGATAGTCTGCTGAAACTGAAAGAAATCTACACTCTGACTGAGCAACTCTACAGCGGCGTCCTCTGCACTATCAAGGCCATGATGACACCCAAGTATGTCCCCAAGTTTATGAAAGGCGTCATAGAAGTCTATCAACTTTTCCCAAGCAAGTCAATGAAATAAGGCGATCAGCCGCAAGGAGAGGGGCCATAGCTATGCTAAGGCGGTCCCTGGCCTTCGCTCTGGAGTTAACCGCCAAAGAGATGATGAACGGCTTCCCTTCCAAGAAGGACGATGGCTCAGACTTCACTAAATCAGATTATGCCAAGTGAGTTAAGGCCTCTAGGCGGCTTGCCTCCATACTGGTTGATGAGACGGACTTGACATCTTATCAGCCGGCTTATGACGAAAACAACCATCGGCTGCGTTGCCCAACCTTTGAAGCCAGGGACTTAATCCCGGCACACCGTAAGCCGCTCTTCGGCCCTGATGTTGATCCGTCTCCGCTTTTCAACGATGCACAATTCAAAGCCTTACTAAACTACAATTGGAATGTGGATCGTCTTCAGATCGAAGACCCCGAAGATCTGGTGCAGGATGACCCGCTGACCAATTAAACTCTTTTTCCCAACTGAATGTAACCCGGCCAGCTGAGCCGAACAAGTGCAAAAATTGAAGTCCTTCATGTTTTGAGATCTTGGAGAGCCATGTAATATATCTTGCAATCTTCTTATGTCTTAATGGCGACTCATCTTTAGAGATAAAACCTGCAAAAACAAAATACTCTGTAATGTTTGCCCGGGCGGCTTTGGAAAAGCATAACCCGGAGGTCTTAATATAGCCTTGCTTTATCTTTCACAATCTTGATCTGGCCCGACTTATAACATGAATGCAATGTATGAGGCAATATATGATGCAATGTATGATGCAAATATGTATGATGCAATATGCGATATAATGCATGATGGTCTTGCTTTCCCCTTGTTTTTGGTTTTTCGAAAACTCATTTGCCGGCCCTTCCATGGGGAACTGTTGCTTTGAACCGCCTAACAGTGTAGGGTCTCTAACGAGAGTGACCGCCAATCTTGCTCGACTCAGGGTCTCTAGGCGAGATTAACTTTTAAGGGCACAACAAACCATAATTTGCAATGGGGTGAGTGCCCTAGGCTCATAATCTACTTCTCACGTGACATAAATCTGTCGTTTGAACCTTAAACAACATCACTTGTTAAGAGTACGATGGGCCACTTGGCAGAGAGTATGTAGCAGATGAGAGAGTTCCCCTCTCCGTTGTATGAGGCCCTCACAGGGGGTGAGTTGACAGCTCGCTGCACCCCTGGCCGAGTGGCAGCTACATACATGCAGGTATAACTCGGTCTTACAACGACTGAAAAGCCAACCAAGAGCAGGGGGCGACCTTCACCCACTCTTGAACTTGCACTGGGTCCGCGACCCGCCTTACGGTGGCTGGAGAGCCGATCGAGAGGGTTGAAGCTTAAACCGGAAGGTTGAAAGCCCCCAAACGACTATCAAGTACCCATGTTTGAATGGCTCGCAATGCGGCAGCTCGTCCTCTTGGGCCTCATGGCACCTATGTTTGAACGGTCGCATCATGGCGGCTCATCCTCTTTGGCATCCATGGCACCCATGTTTGAACAGCTCGCATCATGGCGGCTCGTCCTCTTGGGCGACTTTAAATCGTCCGCTAATGAGGCGGGGCACCCATGTTTGAACGGTCGCATCATGGTGGCTCGTCCTCTTGAGCGGCTTTAACTCTTTCGCTAATAAGGTAGTGCTCCCATGTTTGAACGGCTTGCAATGTGTCGGCTCATCCTCTTGAGTGACCTTAAGTCCTTTAATAAGGCATTGCACCCATGTTTCAACGGCTCGCAACGTGGTGGCTCATCCTCTTGGTCGGCCTTAAAATTTTCGCCATCATGCACGCCACCACCGCGTGGTGCGCCGATTTGTGAGCCACCATTTTGCAGACAGCCATCTTGTACGTCATCGCATGATGGTGCTATTTTTGGCTGAAGAGCCGATCAAAAAAGGCTAAGGAAGCTAAACCCGGCGGGTTGGAAGCCCCCAAGTGACCATGTAGAGGTATTCATCTTTTGCACAAATATGTAATGCAAAAAGGGAAAACGGCGGAGGCCCTGTCTTGCAGGGATGCCAACTTTATTATATGAGAAGTATAAATACAATGAAATATGTGTGTACAAAGATAGGAGTCGATGACTAAAGTATAGTAAGACCGTAGATGAGCGATGTTCCACGACCGGTGAGTTTCCTGTCCAGAGGTACGTGACTCATCTCGCACGTCGATGAGATAATAAGACCCATTGTTCAGATTTCTGCTAACCACGAAAGGTCCTTCCCATGGGGGTGATAACTTGTGCGCATCTATCTAATCTTGAATCAAACATAACACCAAGTCGCCTTCTTGGAATGTCCGCATCTTGACCCTGCGGCTATGATAGCGATGCATGTCCTGTTGATAAATCGCCGATCGAGCTGCTGCAAGATCGTGTGCTTCATCTAGAGCATCCAATGCATCCTGATGCGCCATCTCATTGTCAGCTTCCACATAAGCCGCCACCCATGGAGAATCATGACGTATATCGCTTGGTAACATGGCCTCCGCACTGTAAACCATGAAAAAGGGGGTGTGACCCGTCGACCTGTTAGGCATAGTATTGATGCTCCAATGGACGGATAAAAGCTCCTCGACCCAACAATCCGGCATTCTCTATAGAGAACCATAAGCTGGGGCTGGATACCACTCAAGAATTCCTGATTGGCTCGCTCCGCCTGACCGTTAGACTGTGGATGAGCAATAACCGAAACATCAAGCCAGATGTGCTCGCGGTCGCAGAATACCTTCATAGCCCCCTTGGAAAAATTTGTGCTGTTATCTGTGATGATGCTATCATGGTATGCAAATCAGTAGATCAATTTTTTGACAAACTGAACCGCCGTGGCCGCATCGCACTTGCTGACCGGCTCAGCCTCCACCCACTTGGTAAATTTGTCCACTGCCACCAAGAGATGGGTCTTCTTATCCTTAGACCGTTTGAAAGGTCCAACCATATCAAGCCCCCATACTGAAAATGGCCAAGTGATTGGTATCATCCGTAACTCCTGAGCCGGCACATGAGCACGTCTTCCGAATTTCTGACACCCATCGCACTTATCAACGAGATCCTCTGCGTCCTTATGAGCCATCAACCGGAAGAAACCATGCCGGAAAGCCTTAGCCACCAAAGACTTCTACCCGACGTGATGTCCACAATCGCCAGCATGTATTTCATATAAAATTTCCTTGCCTTCCTCCGGAGAAACACAACGCTGGAAGACGCCGGTAATGCTGCACTTGTGCAACTCTCCATTAATGATCGTCATGGACTTAGAACGCCTCACGATTTGTCATGCCAGAGTCTCATCTTCACGCAACTCGCCCCGGGTTAGGTATGCCAGGTACGGCAATGTCCAGTCTGAAATAGCATGCAAAGCCGCTACTAGCTGCCCTTTCGGGTCAGGTACAGCCAGAACCTCCTCTGAAGGTAGCTTAATAGACGGGTGATAAAGTACATCCAAGAAAGTGTTAGGCGGCACCGGCTTACGCTAAGAACCCAGTCTTGACAATGCGTCTGCCGCTTCGTTATTGCAACGATCAATATGATCCACCTGATAACCCTTGAAATGACCAACGACGATATCTACCTCTTGCCGATAAGCCGCCATCCGCGGGTCCTTGGAGTCCCACATACCTGACACCTGTTGTGCCACAAGATCTGAGTCACCAAGGCACCTAACCCGGCTCAGGTTCATCTCCTTGGCCACACGAAGTCCATGAAGCAAAGCTTCGTATTCAGTTGCATTGTTCATGCAAGGAAATACAGCCTTAATACATAACAAAACTTATCACCTTTGGGGGAATTTAAGACAACTCCAGCCCCCGATCCTCCAACTGTCTGGACCCATCAAAGTGAATTGTCTAATACATGTTGTCCGACTTTTCCTCTGGCGACTGACACTCTGTCCAATCATTTATGAAATCCACCAAGGCCGGCGACTTCACAACCGTGCGAGGTACATACTTCAAATTAAGAGGCCCAAGCTCTAGTGCCCACTTAGCAATTCTGCCAGTTGCTTACCGATTATGAATTATATCTCCCAACGGAGTAGAGCTAACCACTGTGATCTGATGTCCAAGGAAATAGTGCTTCAACTTGCGATTTGCCATTAACACCCCATATATTAATTTCTGCCAACGTGGGTATCTTTGTTTGGACTCTATAAGCACCTCACTGACATAATAAACTGGCCTATGGACCGGATACTCTTTCTCTGCCTCCTTGCGCTCTACCACAATCGCATCACTGACCGCCCTATTGTTAGCCGCCACATAAAGGAGCAAGGGTTCCTTCTCAGCCGGCGCTGCCAAGATCGATGGCTCAACCAACTACTTCTTAAGCGCTTCAAGAGCTTCATCCGCCGCCTTACTCCAAACAAAGTCATCTGTCATCTTGATCATCTGGTACAGAGGAATAGCCTTCTCCCCCAGGCGGCTGATGAAGCAGCTTAAAGCGGCAATACGACCCGCCAAGCACTGCACATCATTGACACTCGCCGGTTTAGCTAGTAACATGATGGCCTTTATCTTGTCCGGGTTGGCTTCGATTCCTCGCTCTGAAACCAGGAATCCCAGAAGTTTGCCTGCAGGAACTCCAAAAACGCATTTAGCCGGGTTAAGCATAATCTTATAGACCCGTAAGTTATCAAATGTTTCCTTCAGGTCGTCCAGCAATGTCTCCTTCTTTCTTGACTTAACCACAATATCATCCACATAAGCATGAACATTACGCCCAATCTGACCGTGAAGGCAATTCTGCACACAACGTTAGTAAGTCGCCTGTGCACTTTTGATCCAAAATGGCATAGACACATAGCAGAAAGCACCAAAAGGTGTTATAAACGAGGTCTTATCGTGATCTTTAACTTCCATCTTGATGTGATGATAGCCTGAATAGGCGTCCAAGAAACATAAACTCTCACAACCCGCCGTTGCATCAATAATCTGGTTGATACGAGGGAGAGGAAACGGGTCAATCGGACAAGCCTTGTTAAGATCCATGTAATCTGTACACATACGCCACGTGCCGTTCTTATTAGGCACCATTACAGGATTGGCTAACCACTCCGGGTGAAATACTTCCACGATGAACCCCGCTGCTAAGAGCCGGGCTACCTCTTCTCCAATCGCTTTACGCCGCTCCTCGTTGAACCGTCGGAAGAATTACTTAATCGGTTTAAATTTAGGATCCACATTAAGGTGGTGCTCAACGAATTCTCTCGGTACACCCGTCATGTCAGATGACTTCCATGCAAAGATGTCTCGATTCTCATGGATGAATTCAATAAGCTTGCTTTCCTATGCGGGGTCCATGTTAGCCCCGATAGTGAACTGCTTGGATGAGTCGCCCGGAGTAAAATCCAATAGCTTTGTGTCATCTGCCGCAAACTTCAGGGGCGGCTCAGACTTTGTACTGGGCTTCTTCAACGGAGTCATATCCGCTGGGTCAACGTTATCCTTATAGAACCTAAGCTCTGCCTCTGCACAACTTGACTCTGCATAAGCCGCGTCTCCTTCCTCGCATTCAATGGTGACCTTCCAATCACCATGGACCATGATCGTTCCTTTGAGAGCCGACATCTTGAGCTGTAGATAAATATAACAAGGCCTGGCCAAAAACATTGCGAAAGCCGGTCGGCCAAACAGAGCGTGATACGGGCTCTTAATTTTCACCACCTCAAACCACAAGGTCTCCACCCTATAGTTACATTCATCTCCAAACGTCACTTCCAAGGCAATCTTCCCCATTGGGTAGGCCGACTTGCCTAGCACCACCCCATGAAAAACGGTCGATGACGGCTTAAGAGCCTTATCAGTTAACTCCATCCGCTGCAAGGTGTCGTAGTATAGGATACTGATACTGCTACCACCGTCCATGAGCACTTTTGTGAACTTGTATCCTCCAACCTGAGGAGCAACCACCAGATCTAGATGACCCGGATTGTCGACCCGTGGAGGGTGATCCTCCTGGCTCCACGTAATCGGGTACTCTGACCATTTTAAGTATCGTGGGAGAGCGGGCATGGCAGCATTGATCACCCTCTTGTGCAGCTTCTGATCCCACTTGTCCAGGCTCGTAGTGAAGACATGATACTGCCCCCACTAAGTTGTTTCGGGTTGCTCTGATATCCTGAGTGGTTATTCTGTTGCTGACCACCATTGCCCTGCTGTTGATGATTTCCTTGAGTTCCTCCATTATGTCTTTTGGCCTTAATAACCTGAACCTGACCCGCCAATACTGGAGCCGGCTCCTAAGCCGCCCGGACCTAAACCGCCTGACGGGCCATTACCATTGTTATGATTTTGACGAAGGCTTTGCTCCCAAAATTGGTGCATAACGCCACACTCCTTCCAAGTGTGGGTGGCCTCCTTATTTGGCCGACTGTGCGCCAGGCAAGGTCTGTTCAGCGCCTCTTCCAAGTTGTAAGGCACAGGTGCCCTATTTCTACTGAATGGCAGCCTAAAATTTCTGTTGCCTCTAGGACGACCGTTCCCAGGGTTGGTGTTCGCCACAAATTCTGACCTGACGTCTGGGTTCTTTCGCTTGCCTTGGCTGTCATTCCCAGCACCTCCTTGCTGGCTCTTACCATTGCCGCCCTTCTTACCCTAAGCTGACTTCTCATCGTCGGAGTCTCGGTCTTTGGTAGTATCTGAATCCACATATTTAGTGAGAGTCGTCATGAGCTCACCCATATCCTGACAAGAACGCTTCTACCGCCCGAGCTTTTGTTTCAGGGATACAAAGTGACAGTTCCTTTCTAAAATCAGAACCGCCTGCGACGCTGAAATATTCTCAGACGAGTGGATCACCGTCGAGACCCGCCATACCCAATGATGGGCCGGCTCACCTTCTTGCTGCTCACAAAATCCAGATACACAATCGTCATTGGTTTCTTGCAGGTTCCCTTGAAATTCTTGATGAAGCATGCTTTCAACTCAGCCCAAGATGCGATGGTGTTGGGTGGAAACCCCTTTAACCAAGTACGGGTCGGCCCTTCCAGCATCATGATGAAGTATTTTGCAAAAACCGCTTCAATGACATCCAACATGTCCATAGCGAGCTCATAACTTTCGACCCAGGCCTCCGGGGGTAGATCCGCCGTGTAATTAGGCACCTTCCGTGGCCCCTTAAAGTCCTTAGGTAGATGCTCATTCCTTAAATCCGCCGTAAGATATGGCACGTCGACTCCTCTGGAAGAAGTGCTGACGGGGGTTACTGGGGCTGGCTCAGGGACTTCCGAGTAAAGTAGAACCAGCGTTAACCCTCGCTGAGCCCGACCCCTATCCATGGCCCCCTGAATATCCATCTCAGGCGGGTTCCGCCTCTGCTCACTGTTGGAAACCGTTGGCGACTCAATGCGCCGGTTGTAGCTACGGCGATGAACCGGCGTGGAGTGCACCCGGCTCCGGCTGTGTGTGTACCTCTCTTGCTGAGCCACCGCTATCTGCGACAAGTTGATCGCATTCCTCGCCTCGTCAGCAAACAACGTTCCTTCAACCAAGGGGATGGCGTCAAGCCTGGCAGCCATCACTATCATGTTTTCCACCGGATTAGAATAATGGCCAGGTGGTGTCACAACGTGCCGTGACAAAGGTCTGTTCCTCCGTGGCGGGTCTAACTGTCGCGGCGCCTCTGCTTCCCGGGTCACCATCAAAGGCGTATCTGGCTCGGCCCCAGGAGTATTGAAAAGATTCCAAGGCTGAATAGGTAGTCCGACTTGAGTTCATCTACGCTGAACCGCCTCCGACGCCCGCTGACCCAGATCAAAACGGAGAGCCTCTGCCCTCAAACGTTCTGACTTAGCATTCATATGAGTTTGCATTGCATTGATGTCCTCCTGGGCCTAAGCCATCTGTCCCTTGATCCGGTTAATCTCGGCGTTGCGCTCCGCCTGATTCTCGGTTGTCACCTCCGTGGCCATCAGGGCCGCTAGCTCCTCCATTAGCTCCAGTAAAAGTTGAGCCGGCGTCTTAGGTGGCTCCACATCGGGAGGGGCCGCTCCAGCCGCCGCTCCGGAAGTCGCACTGTCGGAATCCGGTGCCGGTCCCGCCATGAACACGGCGGCTCGACTCGGCGGGTCATAGGGCTCCGGAATACTGCCACCATCGGCATAGCCCCCTAGCCCGCTGTCATGAAGTTGATAGATTGACTCCCCATCCTCACTGGAAGATGCTTCATCTGAGAGAAGCAAGGTCTCTCCCGACAAGGAATCCCCCTGTCCTGCATAAAGCCGACGAAACCACTCTTCTGCCCGGGTTGAACACGGGTGGGTGTCGCGCGCCAGGCCGGCTCGACGAGGTCGGTGCAGATGTCCGGCCCGGGTGCATATCCGTCCAGCTTGCCGATGAACATGTGCATCTTACCAATGGTAACTCGGTAGCCATACTCGATTGAGCCGGCCTCCAGCCCCCATCCTGAATCGTCGATGTAGAATTTCCCATGGCGACTCTTTGTCATTAAGCCGACAACATATCCTTCGATTCTTGGGAGAGAGCCCTTTGAGAACTCAACACCACCGCGCACTAGCCCCACGGTGGGCGCCAACTGTCGTGGTTTTGTCACGGCAGATGTCCGAAGACTTAAGTTCAAGGCGATCGCTAAGGCAGTGGACTCGAAGGGGTTGGTCAGCACGAAAGACATAGATTTACCCAGGTTCGGCCCCTTGAGATGAGGTAGAAACCTACGTCCTGCTTTGTGTGTATTGATTGGAGTATCGATTACAAGGGAGCGTATTTTCTTGACCTAGCTCTCAATTGATTGGTTTATGTCTAAGCCATCCCTGGGTCTCGCCTTTATATAGGACGTCACGACCACGGATTACACGAATCTCATACCGACTCTTACAACATGTCTGACTCTGTCTCTAAGCCGCGTTGCTGACTCTGGAAGGCTGTCTCCGGGCGGCTTACGCGGTCGGGTCTTGTGCCTTCTTCTTGACTCTAGGCCTCCGTCTGAGCCTATCTGGTGAGCCGCCATGCAGCCCAATCTTCCTCTTCCATCCCATTCGCTAACGAGCCGCCAGGTATGACCCGGCCCTTCCTGGGCGGGTCTTACCATGTGGTTATATCCCCAACAAGACTGCAAAGGCGTCAAAACACCTATGGCTTCCAAGGGGCACCTCTTCACTAACGAAAATGGTAAATATTTTGATCAGAAGGTATATCGCTCCATGATTGGCTCTTTATTGTATCTATGTCCACCTAGGCCAGATATTAAGCTTAGTGTTTGCATGTGTGCCCGATTCCAAGCAACCTCGTAGGAATCACACTGTAAGGCTGTCAAGCATATTCTTCGATACTTAGCTCACACCAATGCTTGGATTATGGTATCCCAAGGTCTCAAATCTTCACCTCATCGAATACTTTGACTCTGACTATGCTGGTGATCAAGTGGATCGCAAGTTAACCTTAGGCACATGTCATTTCCATGAATAATCGTTAGTCTATTGGTCCTCAAAGAAGCAGAACTGAGCGTCATTATCTACTACTGAAGCTGAGTACATTACTACTGGTTCCCGTTGCGCTTATTTACTGTGGATGAAGCAAACCCTCAAGGACTACGACATCAAGTTGAAGTATGTGCCACTCTACTGTGATAACAAGAGCGCTATCAAGATTGCTTACAACCCAGTCCGGCAATTCAAGATCAAGCACATCTATATTTGTCATCATTTTCTTTGAGATAATGTATTGAAGGGCGACATCTCCATCGACCACATGAACACTGAAGAACAACCAGCTAATTACTTCACTAAGCCCTTGGATCAGAAAAGATTCTACAAGTTGCGGTGTGAGCTAAATATATTAGAATCTTTGAATGTTCTTTGAAAAGACACACATCCTAATGGATGGCTTAGATTTGCAACATACGAAGTGACGATTTTCTTCAATCAATGAAGAATAACCCTCTAAGTGTTAAGAAATTAATGAAGAATTTGATTCTCAGAACCCTATGACAGTTGTACGCGGTGTCTGAAATCATCATTCTCATACGATGTGTCATGCCACCAACCATAGTTGAAATTCTTCAGCATTGAGGTTTTCATCATTTGACAAATTGTTCAGATTTTGAAATTTCTCAAGTTTGCAAATTCCTCAAATCATCAGATTATTCAAACTATGCAATTGGTGTTCTTCATTGACTATATATACAATTGAGTTCTCAATGTCCTCAACAACATTCACTTATTGCTAATACTTCAAGTTGATTTTCTTCTAAGTGAATGTGATCAGACTCGTCCCCCCTCTATGCTAAACACAACCCAGTCTGTTCACAAATTCTTCATATGCGTTCTATTTGAAACTCGTTCAAAGTCTTCACTGTGTCCATGTCAGCTGAAGAATTTGCGAACGAAACATTAAAATTTTCGATTTCAATGTTGGCATTTTCCGCTCTAACCTATCCCACTTCCCACGAATGGATAACCCATGATTCCCCATGATCTCCACTTCTCAGTATGAGTGACACATGTCGTCAAGATAGCAAGGGTTAGGGGTATACATGTCTTAAATCTTCAGATTGTTCATTTTTCACCTCCCTATATATACCATCTCCCTTTCACTTGCTCAAGTTACTCTTCACTTCAATCGCTTTCGAGCTCAAGACCTAGCGCCGGCGCTAACTTCATCGTCGTCGGAGAGGAAGAGCTTAATTACCCCGACCTTGCCGCCGTCGTACTCGCATCGGTCGGGAAAGTATTGACTCCGCTGCCGCTGTAGCTATCTCCCTCTGCCAAGCTATGGCGTTGGAGATATGAACCGATGAACTTCACTTGTTCTCTCTGTTCGTCGTGTTCTTCATTAGTGGTAAATAAAATCTAATTTTATTACCGCGTTTGATTCATATAAATTCCTCAAAGTCTCCAAAAGGTGTTTCTTCTTCATAAATTCATTCATAAGAACACCTAAAACTTCTTTCTCTTGATTTATTTCTCTAAGTTATGATTTTCTTCAAAAGATTCCTCAATTGTGTGAATTTTAGAATCTGCACAACACTGGAACCTAAGTCAATAACACATTTTCTTCAAAAGATTCCTCAATTGTGTGAATTTTAGAATTTTAGAATCTGCACAACGCTTCAAAAAATTCTTCAAGACATCTATGGTCAAATTCCTCAAACTTGTTAATCTTTGCAAAATTTCTGAGAACGCATATGACCTCTTCAAATTCTTCGCACATATACTCTGTTCACAGGTACAAAATGTATGCTGGTGAATCACCAGGTTCTCATCAACTTAACACATTTGCAGCGTTGCTCGAAGAATATTTGCATACATCTTCAGAATCGTCAAAAGGTCATATTCCTCAAGTGAATAAAATAGTTGAAGGGAAAGACCTCAAAAAGGAGGGAAGAAGGCTGAATATAATACTCTCTTTGAAACCCAAAGGATATCTATGCTGACTATTGCACACCCGATGAAGGAAAACATGGCAAGGAATCCAAAGACAAGCACAAAATTCGCTTACAGAAGATTGAGAGGATATGTGCAAGAGAATGTAAGGAGTACATATATGTCACTCCAAAGTACATGAAGAAATTCGTTGTTACACTTCCCTGCCCAAGACCTCCACTAGCTTAAGGACAAGAAGCTGATCCGTCAAGCATCAGGGGAGGTGAGGAATTTCCCAAAGAATGGGCAAAACATCAAGCCAAGCTGGCTAAAGCTTCAAAGGAAGCACTTACAAAGTTCCATGAAGACCCCAAAGCTGCTGCCAATCTTGAGGCCTATGCCTCGGAGATGGCTCCAAAGAAGGCCATACCAAAGAAATATGTTGTAAAATCAAAGCTTCAAGCTCAATGCCCTCATGGCCAAGTTCTTTAACCTCAAAGTTCTAATTGCAAATTCCTCAAGCAACTTCATCAATAGCTGTAGCAATGCCTTCTGTGGCTGCACAATCCTTAGCTATAGATGCAAACTCTTCAATGCTAGTGCACCTTGCAACATGTCACTGGACTATATGTTTTTCAATTGCTTCAGGGGCATCTGCAACTTCCTCAGCCCAACTATATTCCTCAACTAATCCTATTCTGCTGAAGGTGAAAGCAACTACAGGAGGAGGCAAACGACCAAGCCCTCGTCCAAAGAAAGTGATATTGCAAGTTCCCTTAGAATCTGAAGATGATGAAGTTGATGATGAGGAACTTGTTGCAATCATTAGAAATAAGCAAGAGAGAGTGGCTCTGGCAAAGGGCTCTAAAATTCCTCTTATGCTGGAACCGAGGACTATGCTCGATTTCATTGACATGTGGCACAAAGATCCTACCACGTGACTTGAAGCTGCCTCCTAGCCCAAGCCATGTCCTCAATACCTTCATAGGTGAAAAAAATGGAAGTATGAAAAGGCTAGACAGGCCAAGAAGGCTCAGTACAAGAAGGAGCGCTTCATGAAGAACAATGTTCTGAAGATGACACCAGATCAACTGGTCGTTGTACAAAAAGAGATCAAAGGCCTTGATACGTCTCCAATGTATCTATAATTTTTGATTGTTCCATGTTGTTATATTATCAATCTTGGATGTTTTACAATCATTTTATAGGAACTTTATATCATTTCTGGGACTAACCTATTGACATAGTGCCAAGTGCCAGTTGCTGTTTTTTGCTTGTTTTTTTTACTTCGTTGAATATCAGTACCAAACGAATCCCAAACACCATGAAACTTTTTGGAGTTTTTTTTCCAGGAGACATCCAATGGACCAAATAAGTGCCAGAGAGGAGGGCCGAGGAGAGCACAAGACACCAGGGCGCGCCAGAGGCCCCTGGCGTGGCCTGGTGTATTGCGCCCTCCTCGGGATGCCTCTCCACCATCTATCATCTCTATAAATACCCAAATATTCGAAAAACCTAGGGGAGTCGACAAAACACAATTCCAGCCGCCGCAAGTTCCAGAACCACGAGATCTAGTCTAACACCATCATAGAGGGGTGCATCATCTTCATGGGTGCCTCTTCGATGATGCGTGAGTAGTCCACCATAGACCAATGGGCCTGGCAGTAGCTAGATGGCTTCCTCTCTCTCTTTTGATTCTCAATACAATGGTCTCTTAGAGATCTATTGGACGTAATAACTTTTTGCAGTGTGTTTGTTGGGATCTGATGAATTTTGAGTTCATGATCAGTTTCTATCCATGAATATTATTTGAGTCTTCTTTGATGTCTTATATGCATGATTACTTATAGCCTCATATTTCTTGTTCAAACCTTTGGTTTAGTTAGGCCAACTAGATCGATTTTTCTTGCCATGGGAAGAGGTGCTTTGTGATGGGTTCGATCTTGCGATGTCATCTCCCATTGACAGAAGGGCAGCAAGGCACACATGTATCGTTGCTATTAAGGATAACAAGATGGCATCTATTCCTACATGAATAGATCTTGTCTACATCATGTCATCATTCTTATGGCATTACACCATTTTTCTATGAACTTAATACACTACATGCATGCTGGATAGCGGTCGATGTGTGGAGTAGTAGTAGTAGATGTAGAATCGTTTCGGTCGACTTATATTGGACATGATGCCTATATAATGATCATCGCCTTGGATACAGTCATGATTATTTGAGCTTCTATCAATTGTCCAACAGTAATTTGTCTACCCACGGTGTGCTATACTCATGAGAGAAGCCACTAGTGAAACCTACAACCCCTGGGTCTACTTTTCCAACATATCTCTTTACGATCTATCTTTTTGCCACTTTTGTCTCCAGATCTATTAATCCAAAAACCCAAAAATACCTTGTTGCACTTTTTATTTACCTCTTTTATTTATGTTCTTGTGAGATCTATTTATCCAATCTATTACAATCTAATCTATATTTTTACCATTGAGAGATTGACAACCTCTCCCGCGCGTCGGGTTCCAAGTTTTTGTTCTTTGTTTGCAGGTACCGTTTACACAACGTTGCTTGGTCTTCCTCCTTGGGTCGATACCTTGGTTTCATAACTAAGGGAAATACTTATCGTAGGTGTGCTACATCATCCCTTCCTCTTTGGGGAAATACCGACGCAGTCTCAAGCCACGTCAGACCTCAATGATTAATTCGATCGCTACTATGCAGATTAGCAAGGTGATAAGGCCCGATTTGTCAACCTGGCTGACAAAGTCATCAAATACCTCAACTCAAGGGTTGCAGCCAAATCGCAGCCTACTGAAGAAATAGAAAATGCAGCTGAAGAAATTCATGCTGCCGAAGAATCTTCTAGGGCAACATCCACTGTTGCACCTGAAGGAACTGTCAGGCCAGCCGAAGAATTTGCTGCACCTAAAGAACCTGATACTGCCAGGACGACTGCAGCAGTCATGCCTAAAGAAATCGCACCAACTCCATCATCTGCCCCAACTGCAAAATCTTCAAGGGTGAAGAAAGACACACTTCCTTCTACATCAGAAGCGAAGAAAACCAAGGCTACGGAAAAGGAAGTCGCAAAGAAAAGGAAAGCATCAACTTCTGCAGAATCCTTAGTTCTCAAGAAAGTGAAGACTTTGCCAAGTTCCCCAACCGAACCAATTGATGTTACTCCTATTTATTCAGTACTATCATATGAGATTGTTCCTTTTGGAGAGGAATACGTGATTCCTGAGAACAATGAAGAAACTCAATCTGCTGCTTCCTCAGAGCAGATTGATGAAGAAATTGTGGTGGAAGCAAATGCTTCACCCCTGCAGGTATCATTGCCTCAGCCTCAAGTCACTGTTGAAGAAGCCGGAGTTGAAGAAATAGAAGAGGACATGGACATTGGATCTACAACTCCTGTTGTTAATGACGAATATAGGAAAGGTGCTCACCAAAATTTGCCAATGACCGCTCCTCTTGCTCAAATTCCTCAGTCGCCTGCCCAAACTGAAGAAATTCTTACAGGGTCTGATGGACATCATACTCCACTCCGGTCTATTTTTTAAGAACTTCCAGCTGCATCAGCTGAAGAAAATGTCACCCAGACTGCACCTGAAGAACCTCTCATTCAAGTTCCTCAGTCTGGAGAAAGTAAAATTGTGCAAAAAGAGTTCATTGGGCGCTTCAAGCCAAATATTCATCCAAATCCCTCACTGCCCGTCAAAGGCTCAAAGCGTCCCAAGTTCAGCAAGGCCAATTTCTTCGATGAGCATGATTTCGTCATCGGAGCAAACCCCTATGACTCTCCAAAGCTTAGGCGCAAGAGGTTTTGGACTGCTACACAAGTCAATTTCTATGCTTCTTTTCTATTTGAAAAGGACAAAGTCTTCCAGCACCGCCAGATTCCTCATGTGGATATGGAGTCCATTCCATGCTTCAGTCCAGTCCTTAATGTTCTTCATGAAATTGGGCTCCTACCATCATGTGCTGACGTGTGTGATTGGAACGAAGAACATATTCTTCAATTCTATGCCACCTTTCATATCTCTGGTGATGGATCTAATGTTAACTCCTGGATACTTGATTGGATGACTGAGTACATTCACTATAGTGCTCCTGCCACATAACTGTTTCGTGTTATCCCAGTTAGAATCCCCTCAGATGGAGCCAGATGCCTATATGATGAACCTGAACTTCAAGATCACACGATGCAAGTGTTGATGAAGCCTTTGCGTCCTGGCCAACCCCCAAGAACAACCTTCCTTGTGAAGGATTTGCTATACGTGCCTAGAACCATCTACCGCATTATGACCAAAACACTCAATCCTATCAAGGGCCAAAACTCTAAAGAAGAAGAGGTTGTTGACATCATGAAGAATCTTCTGTTGAATATCATTCATGGGATTCCCATTAACTTTCATGATTTCTCCATGAGGACTTTGGTCAATATTGCCATGTCGCCATTTGAGTTGAAGCCTTATGCTCCCTGGATCATGAAATTCATCAGATCTAGGACTTCAATTCTCGACAAGGCTGACTTTCAGAATCAATTCACCTTTTTGCCTCCGATTGAAGTTCTTAGGAGGACATTTTCCTCAACGGAAGGAAAAGGAAAAAATGTTGTTGATGAAGGCACTCATCAAGTAGATAGACAATTTCGTAACGCTGCATCCTAGTCCATCAATGATGACTTTGCAACGCAAGACTCTGCAGCCAAGGCCATAGCACAAAAACCTCAAGGTTCTGCCCCTCGTGTGTTGACTAATTGTGTGCTTCTACAAAGTATTCATCAGAAGATCGATCGCAACCACGAGTGGGTCAAGCATCAGTGTCGTTCAATTCTTCAAAACATGACGGTGACACAAAACTCAGTGGTATGTGCATGAAATCTTCGATCGCACCTGGGCCATTCTGTCTCACCAGAACACTCCTGAAGAACTAAAGGAGATGGATTTTTAGCAGGACTTTGACTAGTCTCACCCTCCTTAGAAGAAATTCAAGATGCTCAAAGTTCCTCTGCTCGTCACAAGTTCATATTATTCATCGCGCGAGAGGGATGAAGCTAAGGATCTTGACGACACTGATGTGGGCCCTGCATCGGCAAACGATCCTGACAGCACTGGTGCTCCTCCACCACCTTCAAGATGAAATTCTTTAGGGGCGTTAGTCCTCATTTTTCGCCCTTTTTGGTCACTGATGACAAAGGGGGAGAAATTTGAGTTAGTCTTCAAGTGGGTCTCTATATATGGGCTGTTTTTATTTGTGTTAGAACTCCTGCTCTTCTAAAGTGTTTGTTGATCAAGTTGTAAACTTCAGTCCGATGGCGGTCTGGTACTCTTAAACTGCTTTGTGAATTCTTATTTCCTCAAGTTCTTTAATGCACACATGCTGAATTTAGTCATACACCATTTTCCATCATGCATTTATATTTTCTCATGGTATATATTGAATGCGTGTATGGATTACAAGATATAGGGGGAGATCTCCATGATTTTATCCTGCCATGTGTATTTGTAGTCCAAAGCGAATTCCTCAAATATGCACATCTTTAGGGGGAGTTATTCTATATCTTGCAATCAAATTCCTCAAACACAGTACTTTCACTTCATATGTTTATCCCCGTTGAAAAATTAACCTATTTGTCACCAATCACCAAAAAGGGGGAGATTGTTAGTGCATCTAGTGCCCCTTAGTGATTTTGGTGTATTGAAGACTTATTGGTTAAAGGACTAATGAGTTTGTGAGCATACACATGTTATATAAGTCGATGAGGAGTTTGATATATTTGAAGAATGTCGACCCCTGAAAATGAATGTCTTCAGCTGAAGACTTTGGTATTACCCTGAAGACTTTGAACTTGAAGAATTCAGTGTAACCTTGAAGATATTAAATGAGGACTATGAGGCGTGAAGACTTTTGTTTTTGTAGTTTCATTTCCTTTCTTTGAGTCATAGGAAACACCGTACTATTAAATTGGGTCGAGGAAAACTAAGGAAAAAATTCCAAGTGATGCTTAACTCAAAAGCCTCAACATACCCAATCCTTCGAGTGAAGCCTTTGGAAATCTCTTGTAGTTCAGTCAAGTTCTTCAGTGATAGAGATGATGTTCTTCTGGTCTCTGAGGACATTGATCTGACCGAGGAGTTACGATTTCGCCAGTGCGAATTGCCCACCTTGAGGAATATGATAAGCCCTGAGGAATTTGACCGTTCAAATGCCAACCGTTGATGTGCTTTGCGCTAGCTGTCTAGATATTCTATCCAAATAATAGTCATATCATTGGGCGACATTTATGTCTTATCTTGTCGGGTTGCACCCTGGCTATAAATGGCCGCCCCCCACAACCACTAGCTGGTTGGCTTCTCCGAGAGAGAATTTGACACTTGTCCTATGAGAGCAACCCATCCTCGAGGACTTTGAGAGAAAATCACCAGTGAGGAAAACCCTAAAGCCAAAACAACCAAACCCAAAGTGATTCAGCATCACTGAAGAGATTGTTCCTGTGTGGAACTGACTCTTGTTACCTTTGTAGACTATGTATCTTCCAGACGGTTAGGCGTCATGGTCTCGGGCATCCAAGAGGAAATTGTGGATCGCCGGGTGAACGAGTTTGTTGAGGGTTTTTTGGTAGTCCGCCCTGAAGACTTACCATGAGTGTTGGTGGAGGTCTGTGTGACCATAGCTCAAGGAGAATACAGTAAGGACCGTGTGTCCTTTGGTTTAACTACCAACCCACTCCAAACTAGATGTACAACGGTCATAGGAGTTGGAACTTGGTCATCAAACCATTATCTTCATCGAGCTCCCGGTTCCATTTCCTCAACTCCCTCATTTACTTGAATACTAGTTGATGAAATTGATAGTTACTATTTGAAGACTTTGACCAAAGATATTCTCAATTTCCCCATCTCAAATTCTCCAGTCACCTTTTTCTTCACCTGCTTATCCTGTACACACTACCTATAATCTGTGCATGTTCCATTTCATCATGATGACTATGCTATTGCTCTGTTTCCCATGCACTTGAGTACTTATTCTGGTGCAAATTCCTCAACGAGTAATTCCTCAGTGACGAATTCGTAAGAATCTCCTATTCACCCCCCTCTAGTTGATATAACCACTTTCAATAAAGAATGGATGGCGATGTCTTGCTAGAGACGAGGGAGGCGAAGTCATTTTTGCAACTGCTGGCAGACTAGCGTGTCTCACAGATTCCCTTAGTGTAGGAACTTGGCCATGATGAATGTTATGAGGCTTGATGAAGAGTTTGGTATGGACCGAGTTATATTCATCACGGACTTCGTGTCACTGAAGCTTGTGTTGGGGCTAGTAATCTGGGACCATACACGTCTTGGCATCCTCTTCCGAGAAGCTAAGTTCAAGCTACAAATGGACTTCATAGTATTATAAGATTGATGCTTGTTCTCGTGTTCGTAATATCCCTGCTCATCTTCTAGATGGTTATGGTTCGAGGGCTATGATTGACAACCAACGTATATGACTTTTTGATCTTCCCTGAGATGTAAGTGGTGTTGTGGCTGGTGATATTGCCGGACCCACTGGTTAATGAAATGCATAGCGTCAAACAAAAATGCCCTTGCCTTTTCCTTCCCACAAAAGGCATGGTATGCTGGTCATTTCTACAAGGCCAATTACCTATACTAGTTAAATGCTCGTGCATTGCTACGGGCGACAATAGACAGACGATGTAGACCATGCATAGACGATGGAAGTGACCGTCATGAACTGCATTCTTCTTATAGCTCCATCCAAATTGATCTTTCCAACATAGTCTCACCAATTTCATTTATTTCTATGGTTGCTTGGGATGAAATCTTAAAATGAAATGCTATGGCATGTTGCGTCCGCCATCCCTCGAAACCCTGCCACCATCTCCATAGCCCAAGACCAACTGTATCCCTCACTCAAATATGTTAATCCCCTGCCCCTTCTCCACTAGCAACGACTAGCCTATGCTACTAGTGCTTCTTCTTCCTCCTGCCGCTACTCTTTTTCTTTGCCCACCTTGTCGACCTACCCACCTCTCCCTTCCTAACCAACTGCCACCCCACCCTACAACCGTCTAGTGAATATCACATGTCGCCCCCTACTCAAGTCGCTACCTTTGCCATTGACGGCGTCAACCATCCCTCCTAACCCTGCCACACCATCTCCAGTGCCTACAACCTTCCGCACCCTGTAGTCGAGTCTATTAACCCCTTGCCTTGCCTCCTCCATAGACAACCTGTCGCTGCTACTATTCTCCTTCCTCCCACCGCCTACCATTTTCTTTGTCCACCCTATCAACCGGCCCACCTCTACCTGTTCAACCACTTTCCACCGCCATCGAGGGTCTACAAGTGCTTCCACACACTACCTTGTCGCCCCCTACCGAGTGTTATCCCCTGCTGCAGAATACAGAACCGACCACTACCATCGCCAGCCAACCCTCTAAGCCATGCCACCATCTGTAGCGCATGCGTCCTCCTGCTCTAGTCTGTTAACACCCGCCTCTCCTTCGCTAGCGACGATGTGGAAAGCCACATCATCATCACGTTTGGTGAGGTCCTAATGAGAAGTCGTTAGGGATGCCCGTGCGTTGCCATGGAATAATAAAAAATGACGATTTTACATATCATGGTACTCATTAATGTTTGGATTGCTTCACCGGAATACATAATAACGATCCATTGGATTAAAGGGAATGCTCGACTTTTATTTAATGTTGACTAAAAGTGTTCTACACTTAAAACTTTACAAATAAAAACCTTTTAGGCGAGAGTGTACATAAAATTGAAAGGTTGCGGTTCATGGGAATATCATTGAAATGACATACATATGGCAACTTCTGTATCAATAGAAAAGAGCTTTGTCCCTTGCAACATAATCTACACCCGAAAAAGGATATTAAAGTAGTTATTGACTGCACTTTAACATTTTGTAATATTTTAATGGAAGCAACTCAAATAGGCAACTACTTACATTATTTGATCATTACAGAATTATTCACTACATCACTTAACTACAAATTTTATAGAAATGTGCCACTAGAGAAATGCTAATGCATCGTGGACGAAATGAACTCTCATTATTGTGTGAGCAACATAACCACTAAACCTAGTAAAGAAATAGCCAAAATAGCATTTTCCAAGATATAATGTTACATGATGTTTTTTTAGAAAAAATGAGGATTTTGAAGTTGGCATACTTTAATACCCTCCATTTAACAATCTCTAGACCATGCAACATATTTTATTTAGTACAACATACGGATTGCATCAATGAATTGAGTCCCCGCAAAAGAAATCGTTGTCCGAGATGTTTGTCTCATTCATGGAATTCATCAAAACATCAATGAATTAAATTCAGAGCAACATGCAGCCAAGCTGTCAAAAATCCATCTATGGTGGCTCACGCCAGCCCGACCATACCCTCAACCCAAACTTGTGACGTACCACGCTGCTTAGTCCCCATGCCACACTATCGTGGACACCTCCCGCACCTGCGACATCCGGGAGCCCAAGATGACGCGTGATCAGACACGGCAGGAGGGGCTGTCCTCGAGAAGTGGTGACCCGGCGCATCCATCGGTCAGGATCCCGGCCAGCTCCATCGGATCCCCCCATCATCGCCACCATCTGGAAAGGGACGCGGCCACAACCTCCAAGATCATTGTCCATAGTGAGGCGGACGAGCCCGACAGTAGGATCCACCACGCATGTTTCACTGCCGCATACAACCATCACATGCAGCAGCCTCTCTCACATAGACTGATTTAGTCCAAGATAGCTAGCTAGTGTTCATTAGGGTTCGTACCGACAGGAGAAGAGATCGATTCAGTCCGGATGGACCTTTGCCCCAACAGAAAAAATGGATGGTTTCTGTTATCACACATTTATTCCTTTCCATAAATGTTGCCTTGTGTTATCAAGCATTGATTCTGTTTCATAGATTTGGTTCTAAAAATTAATATCACCGTGATTGATTCCTTTCCATAATGACATGACTAAATAGACCAATGGGATAAAATCAAATTTACGTAAATTGGTGGGATAGGAACATTGACGGGGGAGGTTTAACTAGAATGGAGACAATGCTACCAACTTAGCATGACATACAGGGTCGATTTTGATAGTTTGCCGAGCACAAGATAATAGGTTGGTTATCGAAAAAATGAAATAGAAAAAAAACAAAAACGAAACAATAGAAAAATAGAAAAAATAAAAAATAAAAATTCACGCACACGTCAAATGGGTCAACCAACTTTGATTATAGTTGATGTTTCGGTTAGATTTGATTTTATTTGGATATGCCTAATGGAAGGCGAGGAAAGTATGAATAGAGTTAAGAGTTTTTCTAAAGTATAACGAGCACAAAATAATATACTGGCCATAGAATAAAGGAAATAGAAAAATGAAACCAAAACACGAAACATAGAAATAAGGGTTAATTCCATTCCCCCCTAATCTTGCCCTAGTCTCATCTTTATCCCTAAAGAAACATGTGCTCAAATTTTCCCCTCTTCCATCTGGTGCCATTTCACAAATAACCCTTCCCGCCATTTTTGTCCAGTCAAAGTGGTTTGACCATTTTCGGGACAAGTTTGGGACAAGTTTGCCCCTACTTACATGTGGGGCCCACCAAACAGTTATCTCTCTCGGTTTCTTCTTCATCCCAACACTAAGAACAAAGTGTAGGAGGAGGAGGCCGCACAGACAATTTCGACGGCTCGGTGCTGGAGAGCTAGAAAAGGAAGATGGTGTGCATGTCCTCGACAGATCAGTGCTGAGTGACTTTAGCCGCGGACGATGAGGTTAGTGAAGTCTGCATATTTGGGGATTTCAGATCTAGGGTTTGTGCGGATTTGGGATTTTTTATCCATGTGCATCCGAGTTTGTTTGTAGGTGGATGGTTGCGGCATTATGTAGTATAGTTCAGAGTATTTCATTCCCAATCCCATCTTCCGCGTCCTTGAGGAGCCCTCGAAGCGTAGATGCCCAGGGCACAGGCTAGTTCCGGCTCGCCGTGTAGCTTGGGGAGGAGCAAGCACTGGTAGACGTTTTTTGGGTTGTCCAGTTGATTTAAGTGCTAGATTTACCTCAATTTGATATATTTTTCCATCGAATTGATGCTAAGGTTTCAGTTTGACATTACTTTTGAGCTATGCTTTTGCAGCTTCCTGATGAATGTGATTGGGTTGTATGGATTGGCCCCCCTCCTACTGACTATGTTGGGCTGGCTTTTGATGATTTGCATGCCGCCCTTGAACACAGTTGGATCAAAGCAAGCAATCTGGAGAGGAGGGTTATGGATCTTACCACTAAAAACAAGAAGCTAAAGCAAAAGTTGAAGAAAAAGAATGAGCTGATGGAAACAATGTGCTTTGTCATTGTTCTTGCCATAAGCATTGTGGCTAGTCTTGTTTCCATCTGGTCAAATTAGGCTAATTAAGTGTTTGCTAATCTAGGTTATCTAGTTATATTCTGGAGCCTTTATATAATGGTGTGAATTATGAAATTGTAGTAGATGGAATGGTATGTTGTGACCTTTGAATGTACTGATGCTTAATGTGGTTTAAATCCTTTATGAATGCACATTGAGGTACTTTTGGCTAGTCTTGTTTCAATGTGGTAAATATGACCAGAGATATATATCAATCCAGGGGCAAATATGAGCACAAAAGTGTAGCACAGGGACAAATATGAGCACACAAGTGTAGAACAGGAACAAATATGAGCACACCAGTGTAGCACAGGGACAACATTGACACATTACACAGGAGTTCACAATAGTTTGACAACATGCAAAGCAATCAACATCAGTTAACACATTACATCTAACATAGCAGTTCATCATACTAGTTGAAAAGAACCAACATAAGCTGATCACACTAGTTTGGCCCTCTTGCTCCTAGTGTTGGCAGCAGGAATTGCAGCTTTGCTCCTTGTGCTGACATCACTTTTCCCGCCTTTCACCTTCTTCTGTGGTGACCCCCACCAAGTTCCTCTCTCGGCAACTCTTTTAGTATTTTTCTTTGGACTGAGAAGCATGTAAATAATCAAGATGAGTATGAAATAATGAAGTTACACAATGAATGCATGACCATGTAGTAGAAAACATACCTGACAAGTGCTGGTGGAGAGCTTGGAGCAGTTGGTGGAGAGCATGGAGCAGTTGCAAGAGCATTTTCTGGAGCATTTTCTGCACCCCAATGCTCATCTTCTCCAAATGCAGGATCAGTTGACTCTTTGCAATGGGTGCCTCTGTGACCAAGTCCTCCACATCTACTGCATTTCTTTTGCCTTCTTCCAACACCCTTTCCTTCTGCGTGTGCCCTTATCCTAGTTTTCCTTGGTCTTCCAGGTTGTCTGTTATGCACTGGTGCACAGTGTTTAAACCCAGTATCAACAGTTTCCCACTGCTGCTTCCCCTCCATTGCATGCAAATTCTCTGCATAAGTAAGATTGAATATTTGCACAGAGAAAAATTCATGCACATATTGATCAATCTCACTTGCTGGACCTCTGAGTGAAGTAATGAAATATAAAGCATGAATGCAAGGTCGCCCAGTGATTTGCCATTTCCTGCAGCTACAAGTTTGTGCTTGCAGATCAACAGGATACCTCCACTCTCTCTTCTCTTTATGAATTGCAGTCACCTCTACCTCATGAGTACTTCTCTTAACAATGCTCATTTCTAAGGCCTTTGATTTTGCCATTAACTGTTTATCACTTTGGGGACTATGATATGCCCTCCATAACTGCCAGCGGAAATGCTTTGGCTTAGATCAAATTTCTCCATTAAGACTTGCCTGATTTTGTCTAGCAGGTCTACAATGTGTAGTCCTTTCCATTTCCTGATTTTGGAATTGAAGGACTCTGCAAGGTTATTGTTCACATAATCTAACTTGCACTTATCATTGAATAGTGCCCTGGCCCATATCTTGCTGTGATGTTCATCCAGATAATCCTTGACATCTGGCTTGCTATACAACTGCCTGAGTTGGTAATTGTGTTTATTTAAGCTAAATGTTGGGGAACAGGGCCACAAGTTCTCATAAAAATTCCCTTTAAACTTCTTGTAGAAGTTTGCAGCTAAGTGCCTCATGCATTCTCTATGCTCTCCTCCAGGGAAAACATCAGCTACAACTGCCTCTAATCCTTTATAGGTATTAGTGTGTATGACCAGACCATCTGGGTGGCCTATCAGGTTTTTTAAGTGCTCAAAGAACCATGTCCAACTCTCTAGGTTCTTTACCTCTAGCACACCATATACAACTGGAACTATCCAGTGGTTTGCATCTACATGACAGGCACTGACTAGTTGTCCTTTGAACCTACCATTGAGTCCAGTGGCATCTACTGCCAGATATGGCCTACAACCATCTAAAAAAACCTTCCAAAATGACTTAAATGACACAAACACTCTCCTAAAGCACTCTTTGGAACTCCTTTCACCATTATTTTCAAACTGAACAGTGTGCCTATCAATGTGAACTACACTACCAGCTGATGCTTTCTCTACCTCAGCCTTGAATGTGTACAATAATTGAAAACTGTCAGTCCACTTACCATAGATGTTGTCAATGGCCATCTTCTTACCATAAAATACTCTCATGTATGGCAGCTGCAATCCATACTTCTTCTTCAGGTCAATTTGATATTGTGTGACAACTATAGTGGAGTTTTCTCTCACCCCGTTCTTAACTGCATCTGTGATACATCCATTTTGCATCATGCTTTTATATTGATATTTATTGCATGATGGGCTGTTACTACACATTTTGGTACAATATTTATGCCTTTTCTCTCTTATTTTACAAGGTTTACATGAAGGGGGAGAATGCCGGCAGCTGGAGTTCTGGACTGGAAAAGAAGCAAATCTAAGGTACCTATTCTGTACAACTCCAAAAGTCTTGAAAATATACGGAGAATTATTTTGAAATATATAAAAATTATTGGGAGAAATAAATACATCAGGGGGCCCACCAGGCGGTCACAAGCCAGGCGGCATGCCCTGCCCCCCCTAGGCGCGCCCCTGTGGCTTGTGGCCCACCTGGAAGCCCTCCGATGCCCATCTTCTACTATATGGAGGGTTTTGACAAGGAAAAAATCATAACAGAGCTTTCGGTGCGAAGCGCCGCCGTCTCAAGGAGAAACTTGGGCAGAACCAATCTAGGGCTCCGGTGGAGCTGTTCTCCTGAGGAAACTTCCCTCCGAGAGGGGGAAATCGAAGCCATCGTCATCACCAACGATCCTCTCATCGAGAGGGGGTCAATCTCCATCAACATCTTCATTAGCACCATCTCCTCTCCAAACCCTAGTTCATCTCTTGTATCCGATCTTTGTCTCAAAACCTCAGATTGGTACCTGTGGGTTGCTGGTAGTGTTGATTACTCCTTGTAGTTGATGCTAGTTGGTTTACTTAGTGGAAGATCATATGTTCAGATCCTTGATCATCATTAATACTCCTCTGATTATGAACATGAATATGCTTTGTGAGTAGTTACATTTGTTCCCGAGGGCATGGGATAAGTCTTGTTATAAGTAATCATGTGAATTTGGTATTCGTTCGATTTTGATGAGATGTATGTTGTCTCTCCTCTAGTGGTGTCATGTGAACGTCGAATACATGACACTTCACCATTGTTTGGTCCTAGAGGAAGGCATTGGGAAGTAATAAGTATATGATGGGTTGCTAGAGTGACAGAAGCTTAAACCCTAGTTTATGCGTTGCTTCATAAGGGGCTGATTTGGATCCACATGTTTCATGCCACAGTTAGATTTATCTTAATTCTTCTTTCGTAGTTGCGGATGCTTGTGCGAGGGGTTAATTGTAAGTGGGAGGCTTGTCCAAGTAAGGGCAGCACCCAAGCATCGGTCCACCCACATATCAAATTATCAAAGTAATGAACGCGAATCATATGAGCATGATGAAAACTAGCTTGACAGAAATTCCCATGTGTCCTCGGGAGCGCCTTGCTTTATATAAGAGTTTGTCCAGTCTTGTCCTTTGCTATAAAAAGGATTGGGACACCTTGCTACGCCTTTGTTACAATAATTACTTGCTACCCGTTATGAATTATCTTATCACAAAACTATCTGTTACCGATAATTTCAGTGCTTGCAGAGAATACCTTACTGAAAACTGCTTGTCATTTCCTGCTACTCCTCGTTAGGTTTGACGCTCTTACTTATCAAAAGGACTACGATAGATGCCCTATAGTTGTGGGTCATCAAGACTCTTTTTTGGCGCCGTTGCTGGGGAGTGAAGCGCCTTTGGTGAGTGGAACTTGGCAAGGAAAATTTTATATAGTGTGCTGAAATTTACTGTCACTTGTTACTATGGAAAATAATCCTTTGAGAGGATTGTTCGGGGTATCTTCACCTGGAAAGGAAGCACAAAGAGTCGCTCCTCAGCCAGCTGCACCTACTGAAAATATTTATTATGAAATTCCTTCAGGTATGATAGAGAAACTGCAAGCTAATCCTTATGCAGTAGTTGGAACACTACATCCTGATTTGCATCTAATCTATGTGGATGAAGTTTGTGGATTATTTAAGCTTGCAGGTTTGCCCGAGGATGTTGTCAAGAAGAAGGTATTTTCTTTATCTTTTAAGAAGAAGGCATTGTCATGGTACATGCTATGTGATGATATTGGATCATGGAACTACAACCGATTAAAATTGGAATTTCATCAGAAGTTTTATCCCATGCATCTGGTTCATCGTGATCGGAATTATATTTACAATTTTTGGCCTCATGAAGGAGAAACAATCACTCAATCTTGGGGGAGGCTTAAGTCAATGTTATATTCAAGCCCCAACCATGAGCTCTAAAGAGAAATTATTATTCAGAATTTTTATGCTCGGCTTTCTCATAATGATCGATCCATGCTCGATACTTCTTGCTTTGGTTCTCTTATGAAGAAACATATTGAATTCAAATGGGACTTATTGTAAAGAATTGAACGCAACTCTAAAGATTGGGAAATCGGCGAAGGTAAGGAGTCAGGTATAAACCTTAAGTTTGATTGTGTTAAATCCTTTATAGACACCGATGCTTTTCGTGAATTTAGCACTAAATATGGACTTGACTCTGAGATAGTAGCTTCTTTGTGTGAACTTTTGCTACTCATGTTGATCTCCCTAAGGAGAAGTGGCTTAAATATCATCCTCCCATTGAAGTGAAAGTAGTTGAACCTATTAAAGATGAAGAGGAAACTATTACTTATAATGTTGATCCTGTTATTCCTACTGCATACATTGAGAAACCACCCTTTCCTGTTAGGATAAAGGAACATGCTAAAGGTTCAACTATGGTTCGTAAGAGTTGTATTAGAATACCTACACCCCCTGAACAAATTAAAGTTGAACCTAGTATTGCTATGGTTAAAGATCTCTTGGTTGATAATATCGATGGGCATGTTATTCATTTCTATGATGAAGCGGCTAGAATTGCTAGACCTGATACTAAGAGTAAACATAGACCAGTTGTTGGCATGCCTGTTGTTTCTGTTAAAATAGGAGATCATTCTTATCATGGCTTGTGTGATATGGGTGCTAGCGTAAGTGAAATTCCCTTTTCCTTATACAAAGAAATCATGCGTGATATTGCACCAGTTGAACTAGAGGAAATTGATGTTACTATTAAGCTTGCTAATAGAGACACTATCATACCGATGGGGATTGTTAGAGATGTTGAAGTATTGTGTGGGAAAATAAAATATCCTACTAATTTTCTTGTTCTTGCTTCCCCACAAGATGATTTTTCCCATTATATTTGGCAGACCCCTCTTGAATACTATTAATGCTAGGATCGATTGTGAGAAAGAAATTGTTACTGTGAGTTTTGGGGATGTGTCTCATGAGTTTAGTTTCTCTAAATTTCATAGACAACCCCATGACAAAGAATTGCCTAGTAAAGATGAAATTATTGGTCTTGCTTCTATTGCTGTGCCTCCTACTAATCCTTTAGAACAATATTTGCTAGACCATGAAAATGATATGCATATGAATGAGAGGAATGAAATAGATAAAAATTTCTTTGATCAGCAGCCTATTTTGAAACACAACTTACTTGTTGAAATACTTGGGGATCCTCCTCCATCCAAGGGTGATCCCATGTTGGAGCACAAACAATTACTCGATACGTTGAAATATGCTTATCATGATGAAAAGGAGATGTATCTTGTTATTATTAGTGCTAACCTTTCAGAGCATGAAGAAAAGAGATTATTGAAAACTCTGACGAAGCACCATGCTGTTATTGGTTATACTCTTGGTGATCTTAAGGGCATCAATCCCACTCTATGTCAGCATAAAATTAATATGGAGCCTGATGCCAAACCAGTTATTGATCACCAACAACGATTGAACCCTAAGATGAAAGAAGTGGTAAGAAAAGAAATACTAAAGCTTCTAGAGGCAGGTATAATTTATCCTGTTGCTGATAGTAGATGGGTTAGTCCCGTTTATTGTGTCCCTAAGAAGGGAGGTATTACCATTGATCCTAATGATAAAAATGAATTGATCCCGCAAAGAATTGTTACAGGTTATAGAATGATAACTGATTTTAGGAAATTAAATAAAGCTACTAAGAAAGATCATTACCCTTTACCTTTTATTGATCAAATGCTAGAAAGAGTATCCAAACATACTCATTTTTTGCTTTCTAGATGGTTACTCTGGTTTCTCTCAAATACATGTATCAATAGAGGATCAAGAAAAAAACCTTTTACTTGCCCTTTCGGTACATATGCTTATATACGTATGCCTTTTGGTTTATGCAATGCACCTGCTACCTTTCAAATATGTATGATGGTTATATTCTATGAATTTTTTGAAAAGATTCTTGAGGTTTTCATGGATGATTTTTCCGTTTATGGAACTTCATTTGATGATTGTTTGAGCAACCTTAACCGAGTTTTGCAGAGATGTGAAGAAACTAATATTGTCATGAATTGGGAAAAGTGACACTATATGGTTAATGAAGGTATTGTCTTGGGGCACAAGATCTCCGAAAGAGGTATTGAAGTCGATAAAGCTAAAGTTGATGCTATTGAAAAAATGTCGTGTCCTACGGAAATCAAAGGTATAAGAAATTTCCTTAGTCATGCTAGTTTCTATAGGAGGTTTATCAAAGATTACTCTAAGATTTCTAGGCCTCTCACTAATCTTTTGCAAAAAAGATGTTCCATTTGTTTTTGATGATGATTGTGTAGAAGAATTTGAAATTCTTAAGAATGCCTTGATTACCGCACCTGTTGTTCAACCACCTGACTGGAACCTACCCTTTGAAATTATGTGTGATGCTAGTGATTATGCCGTTGGGGATGTTCTAGGACAAAGAGTTGATAAGAAATTAAATGTTACCCATTATGCTAGTAAAACTCTAGACAGTGCTCAAAGAAACTATGCTACTACTGAAAAAGGAATTTTTAGCAGTCGTGTTTGCTTGTGATAAGTTTAGACCTTATATTTTTATTACAAATTAACTGTTCACACCGATCATGCTGCTATTAAGTACCTTATTGAAAAGAAAGATGCTAAACCTAGACTTATTAGGTGGGTCCTTCTACTACAAGAATTTGATTTGCATATTATTGATAGAAAGGGTGTTGATAACCCTGTGGCAGATAAATTTTGTAGGTTATAAAATGTTCTTGATGACCCACTACCTATTGATGATAGCTTTCCTAATGAAAAATTAGCTATCATAAATGCTTCACACAATGCTCCATGGTATGCTGATTATGCCAATTACATTGTTGCTAAATTTATACCGCCTACTTTCACATCCCAACAAAAGAAAAAAGTTCTTCTATGATTTAAGGTATTACTTTTGGGATGATCCATACCTTTATAAAGTAGGAGTAGATGGTATTATTAGACGCTGTGTACCAGAGCATGAACATGAACATATCTTACGCAAGTGTCACTCCGAAGCCTACGGAGGGCACCACTCTAGAGATAGAACTACACATAAGTGTTGGAAATATGCCCTAGAGGCAATAATAAAATGGATTTTATTATATCTCCTTGTTCATGATAATTGTCTATTGTTCATGCTATAATTGTATTAACCGGAAACCGTAATGCATGTGTGAATACATAGACCACAACATCTCCCTAGTGAGCCTCTAGTTGGCTAGCTCGTTGATCAATAGATGGTCACGGTTTCATGACCATGGACATTGGATATCGTTGATAACGGGATCACATCATTAGGAGAATGATGTGATGGACAAGACCCAATCCTAAGCATAGCACAAGATTCTGTAGTTCGTCTCCTAAGCTTTTCTAATGTCAAGTATCGTTTCCTTAGACCATGAGATTGTGCAACTCCCGGATACAGTACGAATACTTTGGGTGTGCCAAACGTCACAACGTAACTGGGTGGCTATAAAGGTATACTATGGGTATCCCCGAAAGTATCTGTTGGGTTGGCACGAATCGAGACTCGGATTTGTCACTCCGTGTGACGGAGAGGTATCTCTGGGACCACTCGGTAAGACATCATCATAATGAGCTCAATGTGACTAAGGAGTTAGCCACGGGATAATGTATTATGGAACGAGTAAAGAGACTTGCCGGTAACGATATTGAACAAGGTATAAGGATACCGACGATCGAATCTCGGGCAAGTATCATACCAGTAGACAAAGGGAATTGTATACGGGATTGATTGAATCCCTGACATCGTGATTCATCCGATGAGACAATCGTGGAGCATGTGGGAGCCAACATTGGTATCCAGATCCCGCTGTTGGTTATTGACCGGAGAGGTGTCTCGGTCATGTCTACGTGCCTCCCGAACCCATAGGGTCTACACATTTAAGGTTCGATGGTGCTAGGGTTATAGGGAAATAGTGTACTTGGTTATCGAAGGTTGCTCGGACTCCCTAATGAGATCCCGTACGTCACGAGGAGTTCCGAAATGGTCCATAGGTAAATATTCATATATAGGAAGTGAGGTTTTGGTCACCGGAAGTGTTTCGGGCATCACCGGTAACGTACCGGGACCACCGAAAGGGTTCCAGGGGTCCATCATGTGGGGCCACCGGCACCAGAGGGCTGCGTGGGCCAAAGGTGGGAGGTAACCAGCCCCTAGGTGGGCTAGTGCATCTCCACCTTCAGCCCAAGGCGCAGCAAGAGGTGGGAGGGGGGCAAACCCTAGGGGCAGATGGGCCCAAGGCCCACCTAGGACACCGCCCCTCCCCTCTCCCTCTCTTGGCCGCCGCCCTAGACCCATCTAGGGTTGGCCGCCGGCCCTAGGGTGGGAACCCTAGGGGCTGTGCACCCTCCTCCCCTCCTGCTATATATAGTGGAGCCCTTGGGGCTGCCGGAGACACGCATCTCTCTCTCTCGGCGCAGCCCTACCCCTCCTCCTCCATGTCCTCCGTAGTGCTTGGAGAAGCCCTGCTAGAGTACCACGCAGCTCCACCGTCACCACACTGTCGTGCTGCCAGAGCTCTCCATCAACCTCTCCTTCCTCCTTGCTGCATCAAGGCGTTGGAGACGTCACCGAGCTGCACGTGTGTTGAACGCGGAGGCACCGTTGTTCGGTGCTTAGATCGGAATCCACCGTGATCTGAATCGCTGTGAGTATGACTCCACCAACCGCGTTCTAGTAATGCTTCCGCTTTGCGATCTTCAAAGATATGAAGATGCACTGACCCCGCTCGTTGCTGGTTTCTCCGTAGATTGATCTTGGTGATCGTAGGAAAATTTTGAATTACTACTACATCTCCCAACAATGGTATCAGAGATAGGTCTATGCGTAGAATCTATGTGCGAGTAGAACACAAGTTGTTGTGGGTGTCGATCTTGTTAATTTGCTTGCCGTTACTAGTCTTATCTTGATTCGGCAATATTGTGGGATGAAGCGGCCCAGACCGACTTTACACGTACGCTTACGTGAGACTGGTTCCACCGCCTGACATGCACTTGTTGCATAAGGTGGCTAGCGGGTGTCTGTCTCTCCCACCTTAGTCGGATCGGATTCAATGAAAGGGTCCTTATGAAGGGTAAAGAGCAATTGGCATATCACATAGTGGTTTTGGCATAGGTAAGAAGCGTTCTTGCTAGAAACCTATAGCAGCCACGTAAAAACTTGCAACTAGAAATTAGAGGACGTCTAACTTGTTTTTGTAGCATATGCCTTGTGATGTGATATGCCAAAGGATGTGATGTATGAGATTGATCATGTTCTTGTAATAGGATTCACGACTTGCATGTCGATGAGTATGACAACCAGCAGGAGCCATAGGAGTTGTCTTAATTTATTGTATGACCTGCGTGTCAATCATAAACGCCATGTAATTGCTTTACTTTATTGTTAATCGTTAGCCATCGTAGTAGAAATAATAGTTTGCGAGACAACTTCATGAAGACACGATGATGGAGATCATGGTGTCATGCCAGTGACAATGATGATCATGGTGCCACGAAGATGGAGATTAAAGGAGCAAGATGATATTGGCCATATCATGTCACTATATTGATTGCATGTGATGTTTATCATGTTTTTACATCTTATTGGCTTAGAACAACGGTAACTTAATAAGATGATCTCTCAATAAAATTTCAAGAAAGGTGTTCACCCTAACTATGCACCGTTGCTAAGGATCGTTGTTCCGAAGCACCACGCAATGATCGGGTGTGATAGGTTCTAACGTTCGCATACAACGGGTGTAAGCCAAATTTACACACGCGAAACACTTAGGTTGACTTGACGAGCCTACCATGTAAAGACATAGCCTCGGAACACGAAAGACCGAAAGGTCGAACATGAGTCATATAGAAGATACGATCAACATGGAGATGTTCACCATGGATGACTAGTCCGTCTCATGTGATGATCGAACATGGGCTAGTTGACGTGGATCATGTGTCACTTGGATGACCAGAGAGATGTCTAAGTGGGAGTTCATTAAATAATTTGATTATGTGAACTTAATTATCATGAACTTAGTCTAAAATTGTGTTTACAATCTATATTGTAGATCCAATGGCCAACGCGAATGTCACCCTCAACTTCAACGCGTTCCTAGAGAAAACCAAGCTGAAAGATGATGGAAGCAACTATGCGGATTGGGTCCGTAGCTTGAGGATCATCCTCATAGCTTCCAAGAGATTGTATGTCCTTGATGCACCGCTAGGTGACCCGCCCATTTTCCCCGTGGACCAAGACATTACGAACGCTTGGCAGTCGCGCTATGATGATTACTCCCTTGTTCAGTGCGGCATGCTTTACAGTTTAGAACCGGGGCTCCAAAAGCGTTTTGAGCAACACGGAGCATATGAGATGTTCCAAGAGCTGAAACTGGTTTTCCAAGCTCATGCCCGGGTCAAGAGATATGACGTCTGCGACAAGTTCTTTAGTTGTAAGATGGAGGAGAATAGTTCTGTCAGTGAGCACATACTCAAGATGTCTAGGTTGCACAACCGCTTGACTCACCTGGGAGTTAATCTCCCGGATGACTCGGTCATTGACAGAATCCTCCAGTCGCTTCCACCTAGCTACAAGAGCTTTGTGATGAAATACAACATGCAGGGTATGGAGAAGTCCATTCCTAAGTTGTACTCGATGCTGAAATCAGCGGAGGTCGAGATAAAAAAGGAGAATCAAGTGTTGATGGTCAATAAAACCACTAGTTTCAAGAAAGGCAAGGGTAAGAAGAACTTCAAGAAGGACGGCAAAGTAGTTGTCGCGCCCGGTAAGCAAGTTGCCGGGAAGAAGAACAAGAATGGACCCAATCCTGAGACTGAGTGCTTTTATTGCAAGGGTACCGGTCATTGGAAGCGGAACTGCCCCAAGTACTTAGCGGATTAGAAGGACGACAACATTAAAGGTATATGTGATATACTTGTTAATGATGTGTACCTTACCAGTGCTCGTAGCAGCTCCTGGGTATTTGATACCGGTGCAGTTGCTCACATTTGTAACTGCAAGCAGGAGCTGCGGAATAAGCGGAGACTGGCAAAGGACGAGGTGAGGATGCACGTCGGGAATGGTTCCAAGGTCGATGTGATCGCCGTCGGCACGCTACCTCTACATCTACCTTCGGGATTAGTTTTAAACCATAATAATTGTTATTTAGTACCAGCTTTGAGCATGAACATTGTATCTTGATCTCGTTTGATGAAAGATGGCTACTCATTTAAATCTGAGAATAATGGTTGTTCTATTTATATGAGAGAAATGTTTTATGGTCATGCCCCGCTGGTCAATGGTTTATTTTTGATGAATCTCGAACGTGATGTTACACATGTTCATAGTGTGCGTACCAAAAAGTGTAACGTTCATAACGATAGTCCCACTTACATGTGGCACTGCCACCTTGGTCATATTGGTGTCAAACGCATGAAGAAACTCCATGTTGATGGGCTTTTGGAGTCTCTTGATTTTGAATCATTTGACACGTGCGAACCATGCCTCATGGGAAAGATGACCAAGACTCCGTTCTCCGGAACAATGGAGCGAGCAACTAACTTATTGGAGACAATACATACCGATGTATGCAGTCCAATGAGCATTAAGGCTCGCGGTGGCTACCGTTATGTTCTCACCCTCACTGATGACTTAAGCAGATATGGGTATGTCTACTTAATGAAACACAACTCTGAAACCTTTGAAAAGTTCAAGGAATATCAGAGTGAGGTAGAGAATCAATGTGACAGGAAAATAAAGTGCCTACGATCTAATCGTGGCGGAGAATATTTGAGTCATGAGTTTGGCACGCACGTAAGGAAATGTGGAATTGTTTCACAACTCACGCCGCCTGGCACACCTCAATGAAATGGTGTGTCTGAACGTCGTAATCACACTCTATTGGATATGGTGCGATCTATAATGTCTCCTACCGACTTACCGCTATCATTTTGGGGATATGCATTAGAGACTGCCGCATTCACTTTAAATAGGGCACCATCTAAGTCCGTTGAGACGACACCGTATGAACTATGGTTCGGAAAGAAACCTAAGCTGTCATTTCTGAAAGCTTGGAGATGCGATGCTTATGTGAAGAAACTTCAACCTGAGAAGATCGAACCCAAAGCAGAAAAGTGCGTCCTCATAGGATACCCCAAAGAAACTATTGGGTATACCTTCTACCTCAGATCCGAAGGCAAAGTCTTTGTTGCCAATAATGGATCCTTTCTAGAGAATGAGTTTCTGTCGAAAGAAGTAAGTGGGAGGAAAATAGAACTTGATGAGGTAATCGTACCTCCACTTGAACCGAAGAGTAGTGCAGCATGGGAAGCTGTTTCTATGGAGCCTGCACCGGCTGGAGAGGAAGATAATGATGATGATCATGAAACTTCAGATCAAGTTTCTATTGAACCTCGAAGGTCCACAAGGACACGTTTCGCACCAGAGTGTTACGGCAACCCTGTCCGGGAGATCATGTTGTTGGACAACGATGAACCTTCGAACTATGAAGAAGCAATGGCAGGCCCAAATTCCAACAAATGGCTTGAAGCCATGAAATCTGAGATATGATCCATGTATGAGAACAAAGTATGGACTTTGATGGACTTGCCCGATGATCGGCAAGCCATAGAAAATAAATGGCTCTTTAAGAAGAAGACTGACGCGGATGGTAATGTGACCGTCTATAAGGCTCGGCTTATCGCTAAGGGTTATCGACAAGTTCAAGGAGTTGACTACAATGAGACTTTATCACCCATAGCGATACTGAAGCCCGTCTGAATCATGTTAGCAATTGCCACATTTTATGATTATGAGATCTGGAAAATGGACGTCAAAACGGCATTCCTTAACGGTTTCCTCAAGGAAGAATTGTATATGATATAGCCGGAAGGTTTTGTCGATCCTAAGAATGCTAATAAGGTATGCAAACTCCAGCGCTCCATCTATGGGCTGGTGCAAGCATCTCGGAGTTGGAACATTCGCTTTAATGAGGTGATTAAAGCGTTTGGGTTTATACAGGTTTATGGAGTTCCCTGTATTTACAAGAAAGTGAGTGGGAGCTCTGTAGCATTCCTCATATTATATGTGGATGACATATTGTTGATGGGAAATTATATAGAACTCTTGGAAAGTATAAAGGCCTACTTGAATAAGTATTTTTCAATGAAGGACCTTGGAGAAGCTGCTTACATATTAGGCATCAAGATCTATAGAGATAGATCGAGACGCCTCATTGGTCTTTCACAAAGCACATACCTTGACAAGATAATGAAGAAGTTCAATATGGATCAGTCCAAGAAGGGGTTCTTGCTTGTGTTACAGGGTGTGAGATTGAGTACGACTCGATGCCCGACCACGGCAAAGGATAGAGAAGAGATGAGTGTCATCCCCTATGCTTCAGCCATAGGCTCTATTATGTATGCCATGCTGTGTACCAGACCTGATGTGAACCTTGCCATAAGTTTGGTGAGGAGGTACCAAAGTGATCCCGGAGTGGAACACTGGACAGCGGTCAAGAATATCCTGAAGTACCTGAAAAGGACCAAGGACATGTTTCTCGTATATGGAGATGCCAAAGAGCTCGTCGTAAAGGGTTACGTCGATGCTAGCTTCGACACAAATCCGGATGGCTCGAAGTCACAAACTGGATATGTGTATATTTTGAACGGAGGGGCAGTCAGCTGGTGCAGCAGCAAGCAAAGCATCATGGCGGCATCTACATGTGAAGCATAGTACATAGCTGCTTCGGAATCAACAAAGGAAGGAGTTTGGATGAAGGAGTTCATCACCGACCTAGGAGTGATTCCCAATGCGTCGGGCTCGATGACTCTATTCTGTGACAACACTGGAGCTATTGCCCTTGCCAAGTAGCCCAGGTTTCACAAGAAGACAAGACACATCAAGCGCCGCTTCAACTCCATTCGTGATTATAGTCAGGAAGGAGATATAGATATTTGTAAAGTACATATGGATCTGAATGTCGCAGATCCGTTGACTAAACCTCTCTCACGAGCGAAACATGATCAGCACTAGAACTCTATGGTTGTTCGATAAATCACAATGTAACTAGATTATTGACTCTAGTGCAAGTGGGAGACTGTTGGAGATATGCCCTAGAGGCAACAATAAAATGGTTATTATTATATTTCCTTGTTCATGATAATTGTCTATTGTTCATGCTATAATTGTATTAATCGGAAACCATAATGCATGTGTGAATACATAGACCACAACATGTCCCTAGTGAGCCTCTAGTTGGCGAGCTTGTTGATCAATAGATGGTCACAGTTTCATGACCATGGACATTGGATGTCGTTGATAACGAGATCACATCATTAGGAGAATGATGTGATGGACAAGACCCAATCCAAAGCATAGGACAAGATCATGTAGTTCGTCTGCTAAAGCTTTTCTAATGTCAAGTATCGTTTCCTTAGACCATGAGATTGTGCAACTCCTGGATACCATAGGAATACTTTGGGTATGCCAAACGTCACAGCATAACTAGGTGGCTATAAAGGTATACTATGGGTATCCCCAAAAGTATCTGTTGGGTTGGCACGAATCGAGACTGGGATTTATCACTCCGTGTGACGGAGAGGTATCTCTGGGCCCACTCAATAAGACATCATCATAATGAGCTCAATGTGACTAACGAGTTAGCCATGGGATGATGTATTACGAAATGAGTAAAGAGACTTGTCGGTAACGAGATTGAACAAGGTATAGGGATACTGATGATCGAATCTCGGGCAAGTATCATACCGGTAGACAACGGGAATTGTATATGGGATTGATTGAATCCCCCACATCGTGGTTCATCCGATGTAACAGCCCGGGACCGACGCTCCATAAGATTCCCCTTTTATTTCCATTCTTGTCTGTGTTTTGTTGGTTCTTGCATTCATCATCGCATCATTCGCAACATCTGCATGGCATCATCACTTGTTTTCGAAAACTTGCATCCGTTCATAGTCGCCGGTTCTCTCCGTTCTTGCTGTTGCTCGTTTCGAGACCAACCACACACACGCGCACCCGCGGCATCAATAAAAATATTGTTTTTAAAGTGCATGTAAAACTTTCTCGGATTGTGTCGAAACTTGGCATGTGATCTTGTTATATTGTAGGTAGACCGCCTGTCGAATTTCGCCGCATTCCGAGTTCGTTTGATACCCCGTCGGTCAGCCATAGCAGTGCATTCATCGGTTTATTATAGGACGTATCTCGGTGTTTTAAAATATTCATGTCACGGGCTGCAAACCTCCCTATTATCTCCACCTATACCACTCTACATAGCCCACCAACCCGCCTAGCCTACCCCACGACCGGAGCCGTCCGATCACGATCGAAGGGTCCGAAAACAGGCTAAATACCCCTAACCTAGCATCCTCGTCTGCCGCCCAGCCACGCCTCTGTCTCCCACCTCCCACGTCAGGCCTGCCAGGCCCAAACCGAGCCCACCCATAGAGCCCATCTAGCCGCCTCCGTTGCCAAGCTCCAGATCGGGAGGAGCCTGAGCTCCCGCAGCCTCCAGCCGTGCCGCAGCCTTTCCTCCTCGCCGCCAGAGGCCGCCCCTAGCCTTGCCGACGGTGCCTCATCGACCCCAGGCCGAAGCGCCATCGTTCTTCTCCTTTCTCTCCTCTCCCTCCTCTAATCTCTCTCTCCCTCTGTCGCAGGAAATCCAGCCGCCGACCCGTAGCTCGCCGTTGCCGGGAACGGGACCCGTCGCCCTGGATCTGGCTGGATCCGCTGCCTCCGCCTGTTTTCCCGGCCACCCCGTGCGTCCTCTTCGTCAGACTGCCCAGGGCCGCCGCCACTTGCCCTGCCTCCCACTCGGGAATGAGCGAGGAGGAGGTCGAGTGCCCGTCGCCTCCGCCCGTGCGTGGGCCGCCCCTTCGGCTCGGGCCCATCTCCATCTGCCCTAGCCTGCTGCACAGACTGGCCCACAGGACCTAGGTGAGCAGCCCCCGCCTATCCCTCACCCAGTGCCCGCGTTGCTATCTTCCACCCAGCGGATTCGGCCCACTTCTTTTTTTTCTGTCTAGCGAATTTCTTAATTATCCCGAGAATTGTCGGTTTATAGAAAAACCCTCAATGATCATGCATTTAATAACTCATCATCCGGGCATCATATGGGAAACTTTATATATGAAACTTGACTAGACATTCGTGTAGATTCACAATATCCAACTTTCACATGTGATAAAAAAATTTAACCTTTCTGTTTGCATTGATTTGCATAAATGCCATGTTAAATGGATTTCCTTCATAACTAATCAACCGTAGCTCCGATAAAAATGTTCTACATATGTAACTTGGCTAGAAAATGCATAAAATCTCATGGTGACATTTATTTTGCTGTTTAACAACTCTAAAATATGGTTAGTATAGATCTGGACCAAACTCATATTATGCTTATGGGGATGTTTCGAAAATGCTATATGTTGCTTCTGGCCCCATTTAAAATGCCTATATGTTGTAGTTGTTTATGCTTCACCTCTTGACATATTTAACAACAGTTAATATTGATGAGTACCTAAACGGGAATGAACTAAGTAATTCAAACGTGGAGTTTCGTCAATATGCAACTCGTTGCATATTGAGCTTCACTTAACGTGTAGGAGTTGTTTGATGTGCTTTCCCATGCCGTGCATATTAAACCGGACATGCATCATATTTGTTTGCACATCGTGTCATGTATATGTTGTGGTGTACCTTGTGTTGATTGTTGTTTCCGGTTTCCTTCTTCTCGATAGAGTTCCGAAAGCGTTCAGAGTGTGAGGATTCGTTCGACTACGTTGGATCGTCTTCTTCATGGACTCGTTCTTCTTCTGAGCGGGATCTCAGGCAAGATGACACATTTCCCTGGATACCACTACTATCATTGTTATGCTAGTTGTTCCGTTTTTATCGTTATGTCTCACTACCTACCACTTGTTTGTCAAGTCTCCCAACATTGCCATGAAAGCCTCTAACCCTTCCACATCCCAGCAAACCTTTGTTTGGCTATATTACCGCTTTCTCAGCCCTTCTTATAGTGTTTCTAGTTGCAGGTGCAGTTGCTTCCATGTGACAACATGGACATTCTTTTGTTATCACAATATTATTGCTATTTAATTTAATGCACTTATACACTTGGTAAAGGGTGGAAGGCTTGGCCTTTTGCTAGGTGTTTTGTTCCACTCTTGCCGCCCTAGTTACTTGTGAACCGGTGTTATGTTCCATAATTGAGCGCTCCTAACATGCTCGGGGTTGTTATGGGGACCCCCTTGATTTTCGTTTTAGGCTAAAGCTTGTCTGGCAAGGCCCAACATTGGTACAACATTTGCCTAATAACTAAAATTGCATAGGGACCCGCCGGCACCCATGGATAATTAATCAACAACCCGGGCCAGTGCTACGCATGAGTGTTGGTCCAACCCAGAGCAGCTTATTAACGCTACCGGGGAAACTCGGTGATTGGCGTGGTAACCATCGCCCATTCGTCGTGTCCTGAGAATGAGATACGTGGCTCCTATCAGGATTGTCAACACGTCGGGCGGCCTTGTTGGATTTGTTTTACCTTTCTCGAACGTCTTGAGTGAGGAGTTCTGATTTTTCTTCGGGCTATCTCGAGGTGGCGGATTTCCTGTGCACTTACCTAGGAAGATCCTGAGATCCGTGGTCGAGGTTATTCCCGCTATGTGTGGTTAATTTGTGATGGACGAGTTGGAGAACCCCTGCAGGGTTAAATCTTTCGGAAAGTCGTGCCCGCGGTTATGTGGCAAACTTGGAAATTTTGTTTAACACCCGGTCATAGCAAACTTGAAGTAAACTCAAATAAAATACACCAACTGTGTGCGTAACCGTGACTGTCTCTTCTCGTGAGTTCTTATCCGAGAGAGAACACGGCGGGGTTATGATTGACGTAAGTATGTGTTCAGGATCATTTAGTGATCATTACTAGTTCACGTCCATTTTGCATAGACCACCGTACTTTACTTTATGTATTCGTAAGTTAGCCACTCAAACAAATGCTTAGTCGCTTGCTACAGCCTCACCATTTAACCATACCTCACCCATTAAGCTTTAATAGTCTCGATACCCTTGGAAATGTGATTGATGAGTCCCTGTGGCTCACAAATTACTACAACAATAGTTGCAGGTACAACTAATGCGGTGTTTTCACGTGAGAGCAATGCTTGTTTGATTTGGAGTTCTTCTTCTTCTTCATCGATCTAGGATGGGTTCCAGGCGGCAGCCTGGGATAGCAAGGATGGATGTCATTTTATCATTTGTTTTTGTCTGTAGTCGAACCCTTCTCTTCTGAATGATGGTTGAATATGTTGTTGCATTGATGTGTGATTGATGTAGCTTGTGGCGAGTGTAAGCCAATTCCATATACTCATCTCTTTTGTAAATGTACTTGTAATGATATCCATTCTTGCAACATGACGAGATGTGCTTATATCCTGGTCGAGGCCCCCATACCAAAATAAGGATAGGATCGCATCTTGGGCATGACAAGTTGGTATTAGAGCTTGTACCGACTTAGGATCCACTTGGCCGAGTCAAGTCTAGAAAAAAAACTATTTTGAGTCTAGTTATATCGGAGAGTAGGTTTCTTTTTACTCCTCTTCTATGCTCTGGTGAGGAATTACGACTTAGGAATTTCGATTCCACCCTCTTCTCACTCAAATTTTTTTAGGATCACGCGGGTATTTTGGAAACTATATGATACCGATGTGACGGAGTTCTGTCTTGGTGCCTCCTGCCTGACTTGATTTCTTCCGGGGAGTTGAGCTCCAGGGAATTCTTGGCACATCGTTATTGTTCAGCTTCCTTGGTATCTTAGGACGGAGGGTGTTCGGAATTGCTTCAATAATTGTCGTGGTGAGATAAGGTCAGAGTCACCCAGTACTGGGGAGGTGTCCGAGGTACCACCATGGTTAGTATCGTTGTGCTTTCGAGGATCCGAGTTAGATGGATTTCCAGAAGCCTCTGGTTATGTGTTGAAGGATGGATACAGTTGGGGTGTAGGTTTGTTAATTGTGTGAGATTTTTCCTCTTTGTATCCCCAACACTGGATTGCATAACCAGAAATTTTCGGAAGTTCTTAGGTGGGAATTCAAGTAGTTACCTAGGCTATATTCCAATATATCGTGATGTGAGGTTGGTGTTCGACATCTAGTGGATTCGTTTGTTCATAGTCTTTCTTATAGAGGACAGTCTCGATTTATGTTTTGTCAAGCCTTGTAGTTCGCAACGCCTAGGGTGCATATTCGAGTGTCATTTAAATATGAAAATCCAATGTACGATTGAGCCCGTCCGAACCTTACCACGAAAATATCAAGCGAAATCTCTGTCATGAATTTGTTCTGGCTTTTTTCATAAGCCACATCCTTTGTTTTGTTTTGTATATGGTAATTCGAGTTGCTTCGATGTCAAGTAGTGATCTCATATCTTTCCGAAGTAGTGTTCTCATATTTCTGTGGGATTTGTAATTCTTTTGCTCAATCAAGTTGTCATATCAATTCTTTTCCTACCGGTGTGCTTCTCTTCAAGATAATTCGATCATCTCCAATTTTTGCAAGATCTATCCCCATATTCTTTCCCGGAGTTCATTTCATCTGTCCCAAGTTTTCTTTGTTTTTCCCACCCTCCCGCCCTTTTTCTTAAGTGATTATATTCTCATCCAAGTGCCTTTCTATTCATGTGATGCTTCCGCTATCTTTCCTTTTGTATCGTATCTAGTGATTCATTGTGAAGGTGCTCAAGTGCTTCTAGTTTATCGTTCATCATTCTTGTTTTCCTTTTCGGTGCATTCAATTCAAGTTCTCGGTGTTCATCATATCAATTTCATTCTCTAATTGCTCTCCCATGTAGGAATTTTATCCAATCATATCTTGTTTTCTGTCTCTCTATTCTATCCGGAGTGCTGAAGATATCTCAGAAGACATTCATTTTCATTCTTGTCCTCCTAAATTATTTCGAGGTTCTCACCTCATCAAGTTTTCAATTTCTACCGGTGCAATCTCTCTTCCTAAGAAATTGTTTCAACGGTGATCTATTTGAGTGGGCCCATAACTCACAGGTGTTTTCCCCGGGATCTTACCTGGCTCTTCTAATCTTTCCGAAGATGTTCGCAAGTTCTCTTCTAATATGACGTAAGAATGATTTTCATCAGTCATATTGCTTCTCGAAGATCGCTTCTAAATCATTTTCATTGTTGGCTCAACCTTTCCTTATTCATTGTTCCAGGGTGTCTTAGTATTCTTGGTGTTGTTTCTCATCGTCATTCTCTGCGTTGAAGACCGAAGGAGAGTTTCTCTTAAATCTTTCTCCATTCTCTTGAAGATTCGTCATCTCAGCTTTGTGTTATCTTCTCGATTGTTGTCAATCATGAGTAATTCTTTCCGTATCTATTCGGTGCATTCAGAGTTGTTTTCATTTCTCGATCCTCCCGAAGGCCATCATTTCAGAAGATTTCTTCGTTCTCAGCTTTCAGCTTTCGTTCTCAAATTCTTCTCAAGTGTTGTTCCTTCGTTTGTATCTCAATTATTTTGGTGCGTTGTTTAGTTTCTATTAGGAAAATCTTGATCTCTTCATTCTCATGTGTCCTCCTTAGTTTCTAATTCTTACCGGTGTTCTCGTTCAAGACTTCTTCAAATTTGTGTTCTATCTCTCTCTTCAATCTTTTCAAGAAGAATAAGTTGTGTGCTAAATCCGTTGCTTGTCATCAATTAACTAGGTAAAGGATAGGCATAACATAATTCTTATTCTTGTTTCATCAAGTGATTTCAATCCCTCTTCTCGAGCTATGCATGATATCATTCTGGGTTTTAAGTGTTCTCATCTTTCCTTTTTTGGAGTTCCTAGTTTTCTCAAGTATCTTGACGCTAAGCTTCATCTAATTCATAGCAAGGCCTCAATCTTGTTCTTTTTCAACCTTCAGTTCTTTTCTATCATCCTCTCATTTCCGGAGGTTACTCCTTGTGGTTCGTCAAGGAGTTAATTCTTTCTCGAAGTATTCATCAAGATTCTTGTTGGAGATGCTCAAGTGTTCTCTATCTTGGGGTTCTAAGTTCAATGCCTTCTCCATTGTCTTTTGAAATGGTGTTATTAAATTCTTGATTATGAGGAGTCTCGAAGGAAAACTGTCAAGAATGAGATAAGTAAACCCATCATGTCTTCTCAGAGTTATCTTGGGTTGTATTTCACCTTAAGCATTTCCTAAGGATTGTTGCTATCATGGTGTCTTAAATGACCCAAGTTTTCTCCTTCTCTTCTTGGTGAAAGAAGTTTTGCATATCTTGCTGCTCTCAAGCAATCAATTGTTTTTGTTGTGACAGGTTGTCACCTCATAATTTTGAGTTGTTTTCCATAAGCCCATGACAAGCTATTCTTTTCATTGTTGATTCTCCATCAACTCCGTTCATCTATGCTTCTCAAGTTCAATGGTGGTAGAAGTTGTCATTTCCGTCTCCGTTCTTTTCCTTCCAATGATTTAGCTTCTATTCTTTTCTTCCGGAGGCGTTGTGATGTTGCTCTCTTCGACCCTTCATCTCGTTTTCTTAAGATCATGTTCTTTCTTGCTTATTCATTTTACCGGAATGTTGTGTTCTATGTTCAAGTTCTTTTCCTTCTTATCGAATTTTTCCTCTCTACCCTACCGAAGTGCTGACAAAATTTCTTGTGAATTCTTGCTTGTTCCTCATGTCACTCTTCATCTCTTTGAAACCTTCAATGTTTCATTGGTTTCACTCGTTTTTCAAAGAAGCAACTAAGTTTTACCTCTTTCTCTTTCTCTTCCCCTTCTCATTCTAGATCTCGAGACGAGATCCTCGTGTAGTGAAGGAGAGTTGTAACAACCCGGGGCCGACGCTCCAGAAGATTCCCCTTTTATTTCCATTCCCGTCTGTGTTTTGTTGGTTGTTGCATTCATCATTGCATCATTCGCATCATCTGCATGGCATCATCACTCGTTTTCAAAAACTTGCATCCGTTCGTAGTCGCCGGTAATCTCCGTTCTTGTCGTTGCTCGTTTCGAGACCAACCACACACGCGCGCACCCGTGGCATCGATAAAAATATGGTTTTTAAAGTGCGTGTAAAACTTTTTCGGATTGGGTCGAAACTTGGCATGCTATCTTGTTATATTGTAGGTAGACCGTCTGTCGAATTTTCTTGCATTCCGAGTTCGTTTGATACACCGTCGGTCAGGCGTAGCAGTGCATTCATGGGTTTATTATCGGACGTTTCTCGGTGTTTTAAAATATTCATGTCACGGGCCGCAAACGTCCCTCTCATCTCCACCTATCCCACTCTACACAACCCACCAACCCGCCTATCCTACCCCGCGACCGGAGTCGTCCGATCGCGATCGGAGGATCCGAAAACGGGCTAAATACCCCTAACCTAGCCCCCTTTCCTATTTAATCCACCCCCTTCCTAATTAGGCCGAAACCCTAGCCTCCCTCGGAATCCGCGCCCCCAGCATCCTCAGCCGCCGCCCAGCCGTGCCTCTGTCTCTCACCTCCCGCGTCGGGCCCACCAGGCCTGAACCGAGCCCGCCCACAAAGCCCATCTAGCCACCGCCGTTGCCAAGCTCCAGATCGGGAGGAGCCCAAGCTCCCGCAGCCTCCAGCCACACCGCCGCCTCCAGCCGGGCCGCCGCCTTGCCTCCTCGCTGCCAGAGGCCGCCGCTAGCCCCGCCGCCGATGCCTTGTCGACCCCAGGCCGGAGCGCCGTCGTTCCTCTCCTTTCTCTCCTCTCCCTCCTTTAATATCTCTCTCTCCCTCTGTCGCAGAAACTCCAGCCGCCGACCCGCAGCTCGCCGTCGCCGGGAGCGAGACCTGCCGCCTTGGATCTGGCCGGATCCGCCGCCTTCGCCCGTTTTCCCGGCGGCCCACGCGTCACCTTTGTCGGACTGCCCAGCGTCGCCGCCACTAGCCCTGCCTCCCACTCGGGAACAAATGAGGAGGAGGTCGAGCGTCGTCGCCTCCGCCCGTGCGAGGGCCGCCCCTTCAGCTTGGGCCCATCTCCCTCTGCCCCAGCCCGCTGCACCGATCGGCCCACAGGCCCTAGGTGAGCAGCCCCCACCTATCCCTCGCCCAGTGCCCGCATTGCTATCTGCCGCCCAACGGATTCGGCCCACTTCTTTTTTTTCTGTCTAACAAATTTCGTAATTATCCCGAGAATTCTTTGTTTACACAAAAACCCTCAATGATCATGCATTTAATAACTCATCATCAGGGCATCATATGGGAAAACTTTATATATGAAACTTGACTAGAATTTCGTGTAGATTCACAATATCCAACTTTCACATGTGATAAAAATGTTTAACCTTGATGTTTGCATTGATTTGCGTAAATGCCATGTTAAATGGATTTCCTTCATAACTAATCAACCGTAGCTCCGATAAAAATGTTCCACATATGTAACTTGGCTAGAAAAATGCATAGAATCTCATGGTGATATTTATTTTTCTGTTTAACAACTCTAAAATATGGTTAGTACAGATCTGGACCAAACTCATATTATGCTTATGGGGATGTTTCGAAAATGCTATATGTTGCTTCCGGCCCCATTTAAAATGCCTATATGTTGCAGTTGTTTATGCTTCACCTCTTGCCATGTTTAACAACAGTTAATATTGATGAGTACCTAAATGGGAATGAACTAAGTAATACAAACGTGGAGTTTCATCAATATGCAACTCGTTGCATATTGAGCTTCACTTAACGTGTAGGAGTTGTTTGATGTGCTTTGCCATGCCCTGCATATTAAACCGGACATGCATCATATTTGTTTGCGCATCGTGTCATGCATATGTTGTGGTGTACCTTGTGTTGATTGTTGTTTCCGATTAGCTTCTTCTCGATAGAGTTCCGAAAGCGTTCGGAGTGTGAGGATTCGTTCGACTACGTTGGATCGTCTTCTTCATGGACTCGTTCTTCTTTCGAGCGGGATCTTAGGCAAGATGATACATTTCCCTGGATACCACTACTATCATTGATATGCTAGTTGTTACGTTTTTTATCGTTATGTCTCGCTACCTACCACTTGTTTGTCAAGCCTCCCAACATTGCCATGAAAGCCTCTAACCCTTCCACATCCCAGCAAACCTTTGTTTGGCTATGTTATCGCTTGCTCAGTCCTTCTTATAGCGTTTCTAGCTACATGTGCAATTGCTTCCATGTGACAACATGGCCATTCTTTTGTTATCACAATATTATTGCTATTTAATTTAATGCACTTATACACTTGGTAAAGGGTGGAAGGCTTGACCTTTTGCTCGGTGTTTTGTTCTACTCTTGCCGCCCTAGTTACTTGTGAACCGATGTTATGTTCCATAATTGAGCGCTCCTAACATGCTCGGTGTTGTTATGGGGACCCCCTTGATTTTCATTTTAGGATAAAGCTTGTCTGGCAAGGCCCAACATTGGTACTACATTTGCCTAATAACTAAAATTGCATAGGGACCCGCCGGCACCTGCGGATAATTAATAAACAACCCGGGCCAGTGCTCCTCATGAGTGTTGGTCCAACCTAGAGCAGCGTATTAACGCTACCCAGGGCAACTCGGTTATTGGCGTGGTAACCATCTCTCATCCATCGTGTCCTGAGAATGAGATATGCGGCTCCAATCAGGATTGTCGACATACCGGGCGGCCTTGCTGGATTTGTTTTACCTTTCTCGAATGTCTTGAGTGAGGAATTCCGTTTTTTTCGGGCTATCTTGAGGTGGCGGATTTCCTATGGAATTGCCTAGGAGTTAGCCATAGGATAATGTATTATGGAACGAGTAAAGAGACTTGCCAGTAACGAGATTGAACAAGGTATAGGGATAACGACGATCGAATCTCGGGCAAGTATCATACCGGTAGACAAAGGGAATTGTATACGGGATTGATTGAATCCCCAACATCGTGGTTCATCCGATGAGATCATCGTGGATCATGTGGGATCCAACATGGGTATCTAGATCCCGTTCTTGGTTATTGACCGGAGAGATGTCTCGGTCATGTCTACGTGCCTCCCGAACCCGTAGGGTCTACACACTTAAGGTTCGATGGCGCTAGGGTTATAGGGAAATAGTGTAAGTGGTTACCGAAGGATGTTCGGAGTCCCGGATGAGATCCCGAATGTCACGAGGAGTTCCGGAATGGTCCGGAGGTAAAGATTCATATATAGGAAGTGAGGTTTTGGTCACCGGAAGTGTTTCGGGCATCACCGGTAACGTACCGGGACCACCGGAAGGGTTTCGGGGGTCCACCGTATGGGGCCACCGGTACCAGAGCACTGCATGGGCCAAAGGTGGGAGGGAACCATCCCCTAGGTGGGCTGGTGCGTCTCCACCTTCAGCCCAAGGTGTAGAAAGAGGTGGGAGGGGGGCAAACCCTAGGGGCAGATGGGCCCAAGGCCCACCTAGGGCGTCGCCCCTCCCCTCTCCCTCTCTTGGCTACCGCCCTAGACCCATCTAGGGTTGGCCGCTGGCCCTAGGGTGGGAACCCTAGGGGATGCGCACCCTCCTCCCCTCCTCCTATATATAGTGGCGCCCTTGGAGCTGCCGGAGACACGCATCTCTCTCTCTCTCTTGGCGCAGCCCTACCCCTCCTCCTCCTCGTCCTCCGTAGTGCTTGGCGAAGCCCCGCTGGAGTGCCACACAGCTCCACTATCATCACGTCGTCGTGCTGCCGGAGCTCTACCTCAACCTCTCCTTCCTCCTTGCTGGATCAAGGCGTAGGAGACGTCACCAGGCTGCACGTGTGTTGAACACGGAGGCGCCATTGTTCGGCGCTTAGATCGGAATGCACCGAGATCTGAATCATTGCGAGTACGACTCCACCAACCGCGTTCTAGTAACGCATCCACTTTGCAATGTTCAAAGGTATGAAGATGCACTCACCCCACTCGTTGCTGGTTTCTCCATAGATTGATCTTGGTGATCGTAGGAAAATTTTGCTACTACGTCTCCCAACAATAAGGTACTATAGTCTAGGTTTTATTGGCCTACTCTCTTCATGGATGCTCTTAAGTTTGTCTTGTCTTGTGATGAATGCCAAAGAATTGGTAATATTAGTAGACGTCAGGAAATGCCTATGAAATACTCTCTTGTTATTGAACCATTTGATGTTTGGGGTTTTGATTATATGGGGCCTTTTCCACAATCTAACGGGTATACTCATATTCTAGTTGATGTTGATTATGTTACTAAGTGGGTGGAAGCTATCCCAACTAGTAGCGCTGATCATAACACTTCTATTAAAATGCTTAAAGAAGTTACTTTCCCTAGACTTGGAGTCCCTAGATATTTGATAACTGATGGTGGTTCACACTTTATTCATGGTTCTTTCCATAAATTGCTCGCTAAATACGATGTTAGTCATAGAATTGCATCTCTTTATCATCCTCAGTCTAGTGGTCAAGTAGAATTGAGCAATAGAGTTAAATTAATTTTGCAGAAGACTGTTAATAGATCTAGAAAGAATTGGTCTAAGAAACTTGATGATGCATTGTGGGCTTATAGAACTGCTTACAAAAACCCTATGGGTATGTCTTCATATAAGATGGTTTATGGTAAAGGATGTCACTTACCTCTAGAGCTAGAACATAAATCTTATTGGGCAATCAAAGAGGTCAATTATGATTTCAAAGTTGCTAGTGAGAAGAGGTTATTTGACATTAGCTCACTTGACGAATGGAGAACCCAGGCCTATGAGAATGCCAAGTTGTTTAGAGAAAAGGTTAAGAGATGGCATGATAGAACGATACAGAAGCGGGAATTTAAGTAGGTGATCATGTTTTGCTATACAATTCTCGTTTAAGGTTTTTTGCAGGAAAACTTCTCTCTAAATGGGAAGGTCCTTACGTTATCGAGGAGGTATACCGTTCCGGTGCCATCAAGATTAACAACGCCGAAGGCACAAACCCGAAGGTGGTGAACGGTCAAAGAATCAAACATTATATCTCAGGTACTCCCATAAATGTTAAAACCAACATCATCAATACCATAACTCCGGAGGAGTACATTAGGGAGACATACCAAAACGTTTCAGACTCCGAAAAGGAATAGGTATGTGGTATGGTAAGTAAATAGACTCCAAAACTTTTTCAATGGCAATTTTTATCTGTTTTGGAATATTAAAAAAATTAGAAAAATTTAAAGTAGTCCGAATAGTGCACGAGGAGGCGATAAGCCAGGGGGTGTGCCCCTATGGCTTGTGGTCACCTCGTGTACCATCTGGACTCCGTTTTCTTGTGGTATACTCCTTCTAGTCGGTAAAAATTCATTATATAATTTCTCAAAGGTTTTGACTCTCGTATCACGACAATATCTCCTATTTTTGTTTTAAGCTGTTTCTGTAGGAGTTTTAGATCAACATGTGCTTCGAAGGACAAGTTCTTCGAGAAGGTCATCAACCCCTACCTTGCGGAGGTGCTGCAACACCCTTAAACCATTGAGATGCGTGAGGGGGTGCTGCACATCCATGATGTTGAGGGGCCAAAGAAGACCGGAAGCATGGAGACAAGGCTCGAAGCAATGGAGCAACAGTTCTTCAAGTGCCAAGGGATGGTGGAACGAGTACTGAATGCCAATCACATGATGATCGCGGAGTTTACCAACAAGCACAAGATGGACGCCAAGGAAATCGGGGAGCACATCTTTAAGCTTTACGAGAAAATCGAGCATCTCCAAGCCCAGATCTATGACCTACATAACCAAAACTGTGAGTATGAATACAATTTTAAAAAATGAGTTTGGCTGCAGATTTGAGGATCCGGAGACTGGTTTATCCTTTTACGATGGTCAGCCTATGCCTTGGAAGACGGAGGACAAGCTTCCAACCTCATCAACAACTCCCACGTCACCACCTCCGAAGCAAGACAACTAAACACATGGGTATGGGCACTACCATTGGCTTGCGCCAAGCATGGGGGAGGTGCCCCGGTGCCGTATCACCAAAACATCTTTTATTTTTATTTTTATCATTTTTCTTAGTTCAATCCTTTTGGTTATATCTTGATCTAGTAGAATAAAGTTTTCGTTTGATCTAGTTTTGAGTTTTTGCTTTATGAATCCTCCTATGTAAGCAAGCCCGAGAGTTATATAATAAAAAGTACTTTTGAGTTGAGGGCTTTTCTTGTTTGGTACGATCTTGATCTTGAGAAAGATGAAATAGAAAGAAGTACAGAATAAAAGCAAATGGTATATATGATGATCTTATAGGGAGTGATGACTTCACATATAAGAAGTATGTCGATTGAAACCTATTGTGGGTTGACAAACATAGTTGTTGGTCATTGTGGCAATTAAAATGAAGTAATAAAGAAAGAGAGGTTCACATATAAATATATTATCTAGGACGTCTTTTATGATTGTGAGCACTCATTCAAATATTATATGTTAAGAAGTTGATGTTGGACAAGGAAGACAACATAATGGTTTATGTTTGCCTATTTCCGAATAGAAGTTATATTGTTATAGATCCCTCAACATGTGTTGCTTGCTTCCACCTCATATCAGCGAAAACTTCCGCACCAAGTAGAGATACTACTTGTGCAGCCAAACACCCTTAACCCAGTTTTGCCATGAGAGTCCACCATACCTACCTATGGATTGAGTAAGATCTTTCAAGTAAGTTGTCATTGGTGCAAGCAATAAAAATTGCTCTCTAAATATGCGTGATCTATTAGTGTGAGGAAAATAAACTGTAAATGAACTTGTGATAGGGAAGAAATAAAAGCGACGGACTGCATAATAAAGTTCTCTATCACAAGGGGCAATATAAAGTGACGTTCTTTTGCATTAAGCGATTGTGCATACAACTATAAAAGCGCATGACAACCTATGCTTTCCTCTGCAAAGGGCCTATCTGTTACTTTTATTTTCTAGTACTTACCTTTATGCAAGAGTCGTGGTGATCTCTATCACTTTCTCTATTTCGCCTTTATCTTCTGGCAAGCATCATGTGTTAGGGAATGATCTAGACACATATATCCACTCGGAAGTGGATGAGCATGATTTATTACTGTTGACATTACCCTTGAGGTAAATAGTTGGGAGGCAATACTATATGGCCCTATCTTTCTCTGTGTCCGATTTAAGCTTTGACCTCATAGGTACCTCGTGATTTTTAGCAATTGTGAAAGACTAAAAGATGATCGAGTATGTGGATTTGCTTTACAAGCTCTTATATTGACTCTTTCCTACATTATGATAAATTGGAATTGCTTCGATGACTGAGATCGTAGTTTGTCGGTTCTCAATTGAGTTCTTGATTCATACTTTACCATTGTGAATGAATTGTGACTTCAACATAAGAAATTATATGTCAATATAGGTTGTTGTTCTGAAGATGATCATGATTCCTTCATGTCCGTATTATATTTTATCGACACCTCTCTCTCTAAACATGTGGGCATATTTGTCGATTTCGGCTTTTGCTTGAGGACAAGGGAGGTCTAGGCTTGGGGGAGTTGATAGGTCTATTTTGCATCATGCTTTTATATTGATATTTAATGCATTATGGGCTATTACTACACATTTTGGTACAATATTTATGCCTTTTCTCTCTTATTTTACAAGGTTTACATGAAGAGGGAGAATGCCGGCAACTGGAATTCTGGACTGGAAAAGGAGCAAATCTGAGATACCTATTCTGCACAACTCCAAAAGTCCTGAAAATCTACGGAGAATTATTTTGGAATATATGAAAATTATTGGGAGAAATAAATACATCAAGGGGCCCACTAGGCGGTCACAAGCCAAGGGGCGTGCCCTACCCCGCTCGTCACGCCCATGTGGCTTGTAGCCCACCTGGCAGCCCTCTGATGCCCATCTTCTGCTATATGGAGGGTTTTGACCTAGAAAAAAATCATAACAGAGCTTTCGGGGCGAAGCACCGCCATCTTGAGGAGAAACTTGGGCAGAACCAATCTAGGGCTCCGGCGGAGCTATTCTGCCGGGGAAACTTCCCTCCCGGAGGGGGAAATCGAAGCCATCGTCATCACCAATGATCCTCTCATCGAGAGGGGGTCAATCTCCATCAACATCTTCATCAGCACCATCTCCTCTCCAAACCCTAGTTCATCTCTTGTATCCGATCTTTGTCTCAAAACCTCAGATTGGTACCTATGGGTTGCTAGTAGTGTTGATTACTCCTTGTAGTTGATGCTAGTTGGTTTACTTGGTGGAAGATCATATGTTCAGATCCTTGATCATCATTAATACTCCTATGATTATGAACATGAATATGCTTTGTGAGTAGTTACGTTTGTTCCTGAGGAGATGGGATAAGTCTTGTTACAAGTAATCATATGAATTTGGTATTCGTTCGATTTTGATGAGATGTATGTTGTCTCTCCTCTAGTGGTGTTATGTGAACGTCGAATACATGACACTTAACCATTGTTTGTGCCTAGAGGAAGGTATTGGGAAGTAATAAGTAGATGATGGGTTGCTAGAGTGACAGAAGCGTATACCCTAGTTTATGCGTTGCTTCGTAAGGGGCTGATTTGGATCCACATGTTTCATGCTATGGTTAAATGTATCTTAATTCTTCTTTCGTAGTTGCGGATGCTTGAGAGAGGGGTTAATCATAAGTGGGAGGCTTGTCGAAGTAAGGGCAGCACCCAAGCACCGGTCCACCCACATATCAAATTATCAAAGTAACGAACGTGAATCATATGAGCATGATGAAAACTAGCTTGAAGAAATTCCCATGTGTCCTCGGGAGCACCTTGCTTTATATAAGAGTTTGTCCAGGCTTGTCCTTTGCTATAAAAAGGATTGGGCCACCTTGTTGCACCTTTGTTGCGATTGTAACTTGCTACCCGTTACAAATTAACTTATCACAAAACTATCTGTCACCAAAAATTTCAGTGCTTGCAGAGAATACCTTACTGAAAACCGCTTGTCATTTCCTTCTGCTCCTCATTGGGTTCGACACTCTTACTCATCGAAAGGACTACGATAGATCCCCTATACTTGTGGGTCATCAATCTGCAATCCATCTGCACTTTGCTGAACTCAACCTTTGTCTTCTTGTCACACTTGGTTATGTGTGAGAATTTCTGTTTACTTTGACCTGCAATTAAACATTGTAACAAGGATCAGGATGATAAACAACATCACAATCATAAACAACATGCACAATTAACTATTAGTCTACCTGAAATAGTTTGTTATTTTTCAGAAAGGATGCATGCATCCTCCACTTACACCTTCTATATGCATAGTGTATTGTTAGCCTACCAGGCTCACTCTTGTCAATTTTGAATTTACTTTGAGTCTTGATTGCATAAGTGGCTAATGCATTTCTGCACTCCACAACATCACAGAATATAGTTTCTTCTACAAGAGAAGGATCATCTCTGTCAGAATGCACATCTGGCCTGGCCTCATCATAACTCTCAGAGTAACCCATGTCATTCTCCTCCTCTCTCTCATATGAATCTGTCTGGTCAACTTTGGAGGACCAATGTAATCATCCCGTTGAGCTGCTTCCTTCCCCTTTGGTTTCTTCCCTATTACAAATTCAGGATGCATTAATTCATCCTCATCATCTGTGGGTACATCATCAGGTTGTTCCTCTTTTATGATTGGATCAGCATATGCTTGGTTGCTACTTCTAGGACTTGGTTCATGCACGGAACTAGTTTCTGAATTTCTTCTTCCACCTGAACTACCTCTGCCACCTGAATCCCCTCTTCCTCTTGCACCTGAACTCCCTATTGCACCTGAACTCCCTCTCCCTCTTGTTTGACTGCACCTAGCTTGAGAACTATGAGCTTGAGATCTAGTTCCTCTCCTCTCAGTCTCTCCTCTAAGCCTTTGTATCACATTAATTTCTAACTCTATTGTCTTAGTTTCAGCATTCGTTGCAAACATAATTCCCAATTCATCATCAGACTCCACTGGCACCCAATTAGTATTTTCCATGTCCCAATACCTAATTTCCACATCATCATATAAGCCCCATGGATATTTATCGGAGATTGCAGCTCTAAACTTCACAAATGTTGATGTGCAGTCAACTACAAGACAAAAATTAAACCCTATGCCGGATCCTTTTGTACCAGAACTGCCTAACACGGTGGTTTCCATCCTACAGTTGAGATAGCAAGCTCTAGCTGGATCCATCCTACGGTAAATGTTGAGAAAAAATAGAGGAAGGCAGAGACAGTGAGCATAACAACCACACGAGTAAGCTAATGTGACTGTGCAGAGACACTTACCCCGTTGGAACAACCGGTGTGGTCGCCGCTGTGGTCTGAGAGCTCTCAGCTTTGCCGCTGTCAGTGCCGCTTCCACGAATGACAGCTATCCGCGAAATCCCTCGGTGAAGAGGAGCGACAAGTCAGATCCAGCCGCCGCGCATCTCAATCCCCGTGCTATCCCTCCACGGCGGCCAACGGCGGACGAAATCGCGGGCGGGCTAGGGTTAGGGTTCTAGTCTCCACAGAGAAGAGAAGAGAAGATGAGATCTTTGAGTGACTGTAACTGTCCAAAGGGCCCCACATGTAAGTACCAGGCGTATATTGCCCGAAATGTGTCTCCAGCATGGTCAAACCACTTTGATTGGACGGAAAGGGTACGGAGGGGTATTTTTGAAACGGCACCACACGGAAGAGGGGCAAAGTTGAGCACATGTTTCCTTTAGGGGTAAAGATGAGACTCGGGCAAGATTAGGGCAAAAAAATGTAAATGCCCCTAGAAATAAAAACGAGGGTATGCGTCAAATGGGCCACCAACTTTGATTAAGTTGATGTTTTGGTAAGATTTGATTTGATTTGGGTATGAGTAGTGGAAGGCATTTAAAAATTGGATTAGTTGAGATTTTCTTAAGATTTTATTTGGATGAATTGATGCATGACGTTGGTTTGAGAAAGTGGTGATTTGATTGACGTAATGTCCACGTCAAATGGGCCTCTCCAAATTGGTTGCGCGTGAGCGAAAGGGGCACTATAAGATGCTCGTGCACGTAATATACATTGGTGGGAGGTGAGATGAGACTATCAACTCCCCCTTTAGAAGTAGAGAAGACAACCTCAAAGGAATACAAGCTCTCATCCCTCAAGGTATTTCCTAAACTTAGTGGTCTCTCATGACAATTGTGTTGAGATATTTTTTCCTGCCAATTCTATGCGGAGGGGAAAGTCCGAAGGAAGTTAGTGCTACATCATCAAGAACATCGACTATATGACACCAATAAATTGTGCTTTCTGCCACATTCTGAATGGGATTACACCCCTCTTGACCGTGAGTTGCGGCTGGACCTGGTTTAAAAACTTGGTGTCCATTTCTGTCAAGTACACGTCAACCCTTTTCATTGTTGGCACAATTCCAATTGTGAAGCTTGCTAGCGTCTTAGCACATCAACTAAATAACGACAAGCATCCATTTTCTACTTTATGCTGTTTTTTCACCATAACAACATGTATGAGATTAGATTAAGATTAGATTAGTTTAATTAGGAGTCAATCATGTAACATCTGCCCGTTGTGTGATTGCTTCAGGGAAGTTGTGGGTGGCGGGTGGTGCCACACAGAATTTCCCGATCTATGCGGAATTGCAAGCTTCCTCTGTGGGGTCTCGCCACATTACGTGGCTTGGGATTGGGGTACTCGCATGGAAGTTCTTGGGATTGGGGTACTATCACATGGAAGTTGTTTACGATCCACAACAAGCTTGTTATTGAGTGCACCCCTTGGACGGTCTACTGACACTATTTACAAACAATGTGGATTGTTGCAGCTGTGGAAGCCGCTTAGCCATGCACGGACCGGAGCGAGGTGCCATCGACTCACTTCTAGCTTACCTTGCACTTTAAATGGAAAATATCTTTTCCCATGAACTAAAAGACTGGAATTTCTCTCATGTTGTGGACAAACAAAGCTACTACATCTGAATTACACATCCAACATTTGCCTCTTTGTAGATCATGAAATTACAGATAACACAGTACAAGGAAAATCCAAGCATTGGATTGAGTATCATCAGTAATATAATTTGTTTTACATGTATATATAGTTCACATCTGCTGTCCCTTGTACAAATTTCACTGCACAAATGGTATAAGGAAATACTCTGCATAGAATAGCTGCACGAAAGTGACACAAAACGTGCAAATAATCATTAGGCATACATAGCCAAAGTCTAATGGTTCAGAGAATGCACAATATAAGCCAGCAACTGAATTAATTACCTTCCAAATGAACATGTAAAATGATGTGACACGCGCTTGGTTTTCAACCTCAAAGTGTCGCGCTCTCTGCCAAAGTGTCAAAGCAAGCAGGCCATGACCAGACACCTGGATGATCAAAGCATTACAAAATTGCAGCAATGGAAGATTTCTTAGCATATAAATTGTTTGTGTTTCATTCAAATTCTGGATTTTACAACGGATAGCTCACAGTGATGATCTTTTGAAGTAGGTTTGTGGATGAAGCTCCTACTACAGTGGCAGCCCCATAGGCTGTCAACAATATGCTTATGCAGAGCTGATACACCTACAGTACGAAAAATTAAGTCCAAAATCAATACCAATTTACAGAGGCATATGTTTTACTCGAAACACTTTGTGAGATATGCGGGTCTATTCTTACTCTTTGTGGCCCCAATCTCACACTCAAGGATTGGATGCCAAAGTCTCGGTCTCCATCAACATCCGGAATATCCTGAAAGCTCAGGACATAAATTAAAAGATATGTTTGATTATGCCAAAACTATTAAGTCATCGCATGTTTAATTACCTTGAACAGAGCTATGACGGCAGAGAAGCAACACATAAACAATGTTGCAAACACCAGCGATTTTGTCGCTGCCAATGGCCTTTTCAGAACATGTTGCTGCCAAATGAATCATCAAACAACAATGAAAGAAGCCAAATAAGTATGATTTTCCAGTGCTACTGAAGATATGTACTATGCTAAGTACCTGCATATGTGCAAAGAAAGCCAACTGCACCAAGATAGCCCTCACAAATAGGATACATGATGCAGCAAGGAGCGCATGCCGTTTCCACCGGAGCAACGGAGCCTGAAAAAGATGAAATATGAGGAACATGATCGCCACTTGACATTTGATGGATTCATGGAACTTACTTTGCAATTTACATCATGGTAAAAGCTACTTACGTCAATGGAGTATGCACTTCCAAGAAGGAAACTGACAATTAAAGCACACATCAGTGGTGCCGATCCAGAACGTATTCCTATGCTAAAGCTCTGAAAACAACAAAACTTAAGGTATTTAGACATGAATCCTATTTTTCTCACACTAGAACAATGTTGTGTTGAACCTAATATACCATGATCAGGAATGTGAGTACTAAGAAAACTCCAGTTGCTACTGAAAATTCCCCAGCTGCCAATGGAAGACCTGGCTTGTTGATCTCCAAAACAGGGTATAATTTAGTATAAATGATTCTAAAATATAAAGGATTAAGAAGGTACATTTAATTTTTTAAATCGCGCCAGGTTAAAAAATACTACCTTGTCAATCTGAATGTCAAATAGCTGATTAAGCCCGACCACATAAATGTTCATACATAAAGCAGCAGTCAAAGCCTGCACACAAGGAGAAAATTTTAGAGCTCTTTATAAGATTCGGCGGTGTAAAATTTATCATATAACAAATGGTCATGTATATTGCTACAGCATAGTACTCAGAGGAGATGCAAATTTATAATACCTCGAGATATCCTCGTAGTACCGTCACAGTAAAATCATCTATGCTCTTCATTGGCAGGAGAGACACTGAAGTTATACCTATTATCTAACAATACAGTCCACATATGAAACATTCCATTGGACAGTGTGCATCAGAACTACATGTGTAAATTTGGATCAAAGATGCCGGAGCTCACAGTGCCAAAAATTGTGTGTGGCCTGCAAAATTCATAGAAAGCGCGCAATTTCTTCAAAACATCTCCCCTGATTTCCTCAAGCCGATTGACGCTGGAACAGTTTTGATCCGGATTAACCTCGCTGCATCCAGCTTGGAGGGCTGGATGACCATCGCTGCACTGCCTCTTTGTGTTTCTTCTAGGCCTAGGAGCTTGAGAAATGGCACTGAATTTATGCATCACAGAAGTAGCACTGCTGTTTAGAAGCAAAACAACGAAGATTAGCAAGATGCAAGGCGATAAATGAGACGTCACATGGAAGACGATTTACTTACCTTTGGCACTGGCCTGCAAAAGCTTCCACTGCAAATCGACCTGTAATTTGCAAAATGGACGACACAAAAACAGTTAATGAATTGGGGAGGAAAAAACAGGCTTGATAACTTCCATCTGAGTAAGAAATTACGGATATTCCAATACTTCATAACTTCCATTTGAGTAAGAAATTACAGAGATTCCAACACTTCTATCAACAGAAAACCTCTTTTATTAAAAGAAACACCAACTGAAGACAATGCATATTCCAGTTCCTCCATATATATATAGAGAGAGAAAATATGTGTTCCAGGCACACATTTTAAATCTCATCCTCTCCTCTAAATAGCAACACATATCCCTGAAAGGAAGAGAAAATAACAACACCCAATTTTCTCAATTATGCAATCCCTGAAACCACATCCGCGTTTCAGAGGTTCCATTCGTCCCCCTCATTCCACAGAACGGACGTATACCTGTCCAGGATAATCTCGTCGTTCCCAGCCGAGCCCTACATCCGGGCCGTCTCCTCGTGTCTGCATCACATACACAAGACGGAACGGCGGATGCCGAGTCAAGATAAGACCCCTCAATCCGAACCAAATCAAATCAAATCCATCTACCCCTCCCTCAGTTCGAAAAACAAAATCTAATCTAACCTAACCCAAACAAAAGGACCCGAACGAGATCTCTCCGAGACAAGGAAGGATCATATATATGTCGATCGAGGAGACGTGATTGCCTGTTAGCAGCCGCGCCGGCGCCGGGGCCGCCGTGGTGGCTTGCATCCTCGCCGGCCGGGCGGCCTCCGGAGGAGGGAATTAACCCGCGGATCTGTGTGAAAGGGGGTGGGGGAGCAGATCGGACGGGAGGTTCAGGGGGAGGAGGGGGGGGTTTATGTGCCGATTGATTACTGCATGGCGTGGCGTGCGTAATGTAATCCGGCTCCATGCAGGCGGATGCGCCGTGTGATTCTAAAGAAAAAGACTGATGCGCCATGTGATTCTAAAGAAAAAGACGGACGCGCCATGTGTGCTAGCTAGCTGGTGATGGTGCAGTGCGGTGGACTCACTGCCGGTGTGACGCACAGACGTTTTGGCAAAATTGACCTGCCAAAACGACACGATCCTCGGTGGGTGAGGTGAGGTGGAGCGAGCCATGCAGCCTCTCGTGCCTGTGCGTGTGCGTGTGCGTGTGTTTCGCCTGTCACGACCCGGTCGTAGAATGGATCGAGATCGGACAAATCACCTGAGTACCTTGCTAGTTTTGAATAATTTGAGGACAATAGGAGTGAGGAATCAGAGAAGGAGCTGAGGAAAAGAGAACGGGAGGTGAGAAAGCTTCATAGTCCATTCATCTGGAACATGAATGAGTCCCTTAGTTTTTTTGGGGGGGACTCACAAAGCTTTATTAATCGGAAATGATAGGTACATGCCATGAACACATGGCAAATCAAACGTTTTTGACGACAATTGTAATAACGTAGGGATGGCAAGTTAGTTGACACAAATGGTATTTTTCTGTCAAAAAATAAACTGAAGTACGAAGTTGTGATGCTTGCCAACTAAACTCGCCATCCTCACGTCACTAAACCTACCATCGAAAACGTACACATAAACAAAATCAAGGGTTCCTGGCTGGCCTAGGTAAACATGGCGACCAACCTTTGCCACTATGGCCTGAACACTTTGGACGACTCATAATAAGATGATGATAGAGAAGATTTTCCAAAGGCAGGCGTCTGACTCCCTCTTTAAATTCCTTGCTTTTATGCAGCATTGGCATCCGTTATCTAGACAGAGAGACAGGGAGCGGCTGGAAGCCATGCTAGATGTGCTTCAGGCTACGGCGCGTCGCCTTGTTGTACCTTAGGCGGTCTACCCATTTGCCACTCGGTGGTCTTTTTTCTTATTCTTCTTCATTTTTTTGGGCTGAGCTTGTGTCGTGGCCCCGGTTGTTGTGATGCATGACTTTGGACATGGTTGTATGGATCTTTACTTTATCTATAAAGCGGGGGGAAAGCCTATTTCGAGAACATGGCGGCCAACCCGCAACGTCAATACATACTTTGTGAGATTATGTGCCTCCACATTTGAGGTCGTAAACTCGTATTTAATAAAATGACGATAACCACTTTACGGTTTCACATATTAAAACCCCATAGCTTACCGAACTTCCACTTTCTATAGCTTCAATTATGACTATGCAATCTGTGGCCACCACCAATCTATTCACATAAAGATCCGAGGCTAGGGCAAGAACTTCCCTACTCGCCAATGCTTCAAGTGTTGGTGGGTTATCGATATGTGGGAAGATCATACCCGATACTCCCATAAAATTGCCCTCATGGTCACGGCACACAACACCCACCGATTCAAAACCACCATGGTTTGAAAACGTTGTATCGACGTTGATTTTCACATAATTCGCCAGCGGTGTTTGCCAACTGTTATGTCCAACAACCGGGGCGCTCGCTCTTGCAGTTCTATTTTCTACAGAATTTGGATGTCTGACAAAGAATGAGTTAACAAAACTACGAGTAGATGAAGGGCTTTGGAATACATGAATCGCTTCACTCCTGGTCCACCAGATTGCCCATAGCGGGACAATTATCCTTGTGAATTCGGTATGTGTAAGAGTATTGCCCAGGGCAAAGATTTTGTGTTTTGAATTGTTATAGTTTTTCCCCATTGAAAAAAACTGAACAAGACACTCAACTGACCATTCCCATAATAATAGCAATCCATACCAGAGCAAAACCAAGCTTACCATAATGGCTTGAAGATAAGACCATCCAAGCCTGTCATACGCTTTTCATCATGTTTAGCTTGAGATCACAATAGTACTACTGGCCTTGTATTTGCTTCTTTTCATGAAGTTAAGACATTCATAAGCATTAATGATGTTATCTATAATAAGCCTTCTAGGTACAAATGTCGATCGTTCCAATGAGATATTGTCGGGTGGAATAACTTTCAAGATGTGTTTCTATTACCTTTGATAATACCCTGTAGAACACATTACACAAACTTATAGACCTAAATTGTGAAATAAGTGTTGGGTTTGTTACCTTGGGGATTAACACCAGCAAAGTATCATTGATGCATTCTACACAATGAGTCCCTTAGGTGTAACAAACATGATACAGATACTCCTCCTACCAGGCCCACACAAGGATACCCCTTGGGCTATCTTGTAGCCCACACATAGGTACAAACCACACGGTGACAATCCATATAGGGGGTGTTACATGGCCCACATGCTAACACGCGATGCATGATTTTTTTTTTTGTGAATGATGCGCGATGCATGATGTGCTTGGCTCCATGGTAGATTGCGTGTGGACGTGACGCACAATGACTATGTCCCTTGGTGCTGACTCTCCGCGTAGATACATGTTAGGCCGCGTTTGGAATTATTGTAGTTCAATAATACGGATGTGTTTATTTTAAGCTTGAATCTTAATTATCGGCTGCTTAGCAATTTCAACAGGAGACAAAACGATGAACTGAGACGTGTACTTTTGCGGTGTATCCAAAAAGAACATGATAATCCAAATATGGCCTTAGTAATTTATAAGCATTTGTAACTCTAAGGTATCTCGCGACTCCGGAGCCCCCCCCCCCCTCTCTCTCGCCACTCCAAACAAGCCCCTCCGCCGCCCATCCCTCACTCGTCGTCACCGGAGGAAGCCTAAGGGCAAAGCCCGACGGCTGATGGCGGCGGCGAGGACGCGCACAGCCCACGCCCATGCCTCTCATCGACTCCTTCATTCATCCCTAGCCAGATCCAGATCCACCCCGCCTCCGCCTTCGACACGCCCCCGAGCGACGCACCTCTCCCGCTTGTCACCAACCTCGGGTCGGCTCCCAAGTGCATCTCACGACCCATCCTTGCCTCGCCGGGCTCGCTCCCTTCGATGTTCTCGCTCCTACACACTCCCGCGCGCGTTCGCGTGGCCACGGCTCAAGCTTGCTACGTCCTTGTCACGGTGACGCCATCCTCCGATCTACCCTGGCCGGGGCTTGATGACCTTCACCACCGCTCGGTCTACATAGGTATCCTTTGCATCGACACCCCCCTCGTCTGCTTCTTGGCATCGTTGCATCCTTTCTCGTCCTGGCACCTGCCATGACGGTCCGTGCTCGCGGGGTCGCCCGACCGCCCTGTGGCCTCCCGTGGCCTACGCCCATGGTGTCGTTCTCTCCACCGGCCGCCCCCTTTGCTTCGATCCATCCTCAGCCCTCTCGCGCCCCCACGTGGCGTCCTCCACTACCGATTCCTCCCTCCGACGATGGAGACGCCCGGTGCTCCAACACCCAGCTCCTTCGCCCATGGACCAAATCGTCGTTGATGCTCCACCTGTGGACATCGCCGAGCTCTGGGTCTGCCACCACCCCACCACTCCCCTCAGATCCAATTTTTCAAGTGCCCCGTTCCCTTTGCTCCTGCTCCGTCGGCTGTGCATTCGTCATTTTGCTCCTGATGCGGCTGCTGCTTCTCTGCCTACTGGTCGATCGGAGTAGGGTCGTTCGGTAGGTGTGGAAGCCAAAGAAATCATTGTCGGTGGTCGCCGGCAGACAACGACGATGTCTGCGGTCGCGTGTCCACCTTGGTGGCGTTGTCTTGCCTCCATTACACCTACGGTTGGCTTAGAGACCGAATCCCTACCGGTTCCTCTGCTCTGCCTCCTGTCGTTGTGCCTCCCACTCCCTTCGTGTTGATGTGTCCTTCTTAGCAACCCCGCAATCTTCGCTTCTCGCCATGATATCTTCCCGCAACACTATGTCCAGCCCTTGCTTTGATCCTTTGTTCTCATTAAATGGTGGGCGTGTGTGTCCTCCATCTACACTCCACCATGTGCCATCTAGCCTTGGTTGAGATATGTTCTTTTGAGGCCTCTCGATGAGCTTGTCACTCATCAGTTACTTCCCACCATCTATCATTCCTTTCGGTGGTGAAGTTAACATTCTCTCGGTGCATGCTCGTTGAGCCAGCGTCTCCCCCTCCATACTCTCCTCACCACGGGCACCCACCCTAATGTTGGGCATGCGATGGCTAGGGTTGGCAATGGTACCGCTCCCTGGTGGTGGAACCCTGTGTTATCATATGTATGTGGTTTTGATGTTGTTGTTGCTCGTGTGCTCTTGCGGCGACCTCTGAGTTTGACGCCTTGTTGTATTGCTAGTGCTACCTTGTAGATGCTTCGGCATAATATGTGTTGTTTCTCCCAACCACAAATCGCTTCTGGTAGTTGGCCTTTGTGTTGTATTGTTTCTATGTATGGGGTGTTTTGGGTTTATGTGTTCTTTTGCCCCTTGGGTTGCATGGATTTTGGGTCCGGTTTACCTTATAAATTGGATCAAGGTTTTCGATTTGGTCTTCCTCATAAACCAGATCATGGTTTTTGACCTGGTTTTCCTTATAAACTGGCTCATTTTCTTTGAATATAGATCATATTCAGGTGGGGATTTCTCCCCCTCCACCACCCCTGGCGGTGACATGTTAAAAAAAAACTCTTAGGTATCTGAAAACTTCTTGGGTCATGCTCGTTCTAGTGGGAAGTAGTTTATTTAGACTAGTAACATGCAAATGTTGGGGCATCTTTAACACGGATCCCTAAGACGGACATTGGATCTGTCCCGCAGTCCTGTTTTGGAGACCAATACTCGAACCGGCCGTCCAAAGCTACCCGCAAACGTCTGGTCATATTTGATGCAAATTTAAACATACTGAACATTTTTATACAAACTTAGAGAATGTTTATATAAAACATATGATTTTCATCTAAATCGGAGAACATACATTACATTATCGACATATTTCAACTAAACTATTATGGACTAGGTTATTCCAGCCTAGTTTAAAACATCATCGACAGTGACGGCGCCCTCTGGCCTTGAAAAATGAAGCTTCAAGAGAAAGAGAAGAGTAACCTCTGCCTCCACAAAGCGGGCAATCTCGCCAACCGGCGATGTGCCCACCAAGTATAGCTTCAGCACAAGGGCATGAATAGTGGCCTCCACCTCCGTGAAGCAGGCAAACTCACCGACATGCCCGACAAGACTTTGGCCTCGCTTTCTTAAGACCCAAACATTGGCGGCCTCCCATGTTCTACTCTGTATTGCTATCAGTTCTGGCCTCCTGTGTTCTACTCTTCCTCGCTATCGATGGCGGCTTCCCCTTTTTTTTCTTGTTTATTTCTTTGTTATTTCATTTTCTTTTGCATTTTTATTTCTTTAAAAAAAATTATATGGCAAATCCTTGATTGTCTTTCAAACTCATGCTTTTTTTCAAATCTGCAAACGTTTTTTCAAAGTCACAAACAATTTTTCAAATCATGACACATTTTGGAAATTCATGAACATTTTTGAACCGATAATTCATTTTGAAAACTCATGACCATTTTTTTAATCAGCGAATATGTTTTGAATCAATGAACTTTTGTTAAATTTGGTAACATTTATTTGAAAATCAAGAACATTTTTGGAATTCGTGATATTTCTCGAATTTATAAAATATTTTTTTAATTTGTGTATAATTTTTTAATTCATGATTTTTTCCAAAATTCACATAATGTTTTTGAATTAAGAACATTTTGCAAATCCCAAGCATTTTTGGGAAATTGATTCTTGAACAGTTCTCAAAGTAAAAAAATAGAAACAGAAAAGAAAAAAATGAAAGAAGAAAATTGGAAAAACAACAAAAAAAGGGGCTCCGTGTAATCTGGGGCACTCGATAGAACGACGCTACATAGTTTGAATGTATGCAATAATACTGGGACTGGAAAAGCAATGTACAGAAGTTACATAATGAATCTCTGACAAACATTGGGCATTCCTTCCAGAGAAGGAATTGGGCAACATCAACGTGTAAACCCGTTACATATGGAACTCCAATTCGGCTCATTGGAGTAGATGCTCCTGCACATGAAATATGTTTTTTTTGTAAATGTCAAACAAATGTAAAAAAAAATAGATGGGTTCATTGTCACATTTAAATGCCTGCAAATTTTTAGGGGGGGGGGGGGGGCTTAAGCATTTTGACCTGTGCCAAAAAAAATCAAATCATACCCTAAGTGTTACCTTCAAATGTTACACTCAATTTTATTTTTTTAACCGACAAAGTACTGCTATCCCGTTTCTCATGAAAATTTCCACGCACCCTTGTTACACTAACAAGAACTTCTACCCAGAAATTCAGAATTATTTAATTTTATTTACTATTTATTTTTAATTTACTGTTTATCCGAGATCATATGCACCCAAGAAGCAAAACGTCTCTGCCCATAAATATACTCTTGGATAAAAAGAGATGTCATATGTTCAACCCAGATTAGCAGATAAATTTCAGGACAAAAAGATGCCTACAGTGCTCTGCTGTAAAATTATAGCATGTTAATACGGATGGGCTACAGTGTACATTTGTCCACACTTAAATTTGAGGCAATAATACTCTTTTCTTTTTAGGCAACACAATATTCTTCTTGCAGTAGCGCAGCTGGAGGTAGCAGACAAATTTCAGGACAAAAAGATGGAACACACGATGCTCTGCTGTATAAATATACAGATGGACTGCAGGGTATCTCCAGTTCTCCACAAGAAAGAGTAGTCACACAATACACTATTTTTTCTCCAATCTGGTAATTGGTCTGTACATCTGAATCTGGTAGTAATTCCATGCATGAACACACAGGTCAACAAATTGAGAGCACAAATAACCAAAAGATGGCAAGAAGCTATGAGCCACAATAACAATCGGTCAGAGGCATACAAACTACAACAAATGGCACCGGCCAGTTAAGAAACTCAGTGAGATTTCTTCAGAAATTCTACAATCATCACATGGTATATCACAAAACTGACGTGACGTGCTATAACATTTTTAAGTAATAAATATCGCAAGGTTACACAATATTACAAATTCATTGATACCAATGCAGTTTACAAACTGAAATCCATTCTCTTAGTACTCCCTCCGTCCGGAAATACTTGTCCTAAAGATGGATGTATCTAGACTTATTTTAGTTATAGATACATCCATTTTATTCATTTCTAGGACAAGTATTTCCGGACGGAGGGAGTATTATATAAGATGTTTATTCCACAAGCAGAACAGAAGCACGAACAATAGCAGGTCCAATGCAAGCCAATGCACTGACCAAGCTGCTTCTGCGTTCAGATAAACACACTCGCAAATCACACCAGGCAGCCACACAAGTGCTGCTTAGTCAATCACTCAAGGTGCACACGCATATAGCTAAGAGGTTGCAAGCAGGCACACACACATAGCAAGCCACACTTGGGCACACACAATGCTAGGTGAGAGGCACCACAAGCTCACACCTGACAGACACAACAACACAAAATAGCAGTAGGAGCCGATCAATCGATGACCGACACCAACCCGGGAAGCACACAACAAACCAAACACATGCAGCAGACAGCAGGACCTCATCAGGAGCGAGCGTCCATCTGATCTCCCATCAAGGATGAAAGAACCTCATCAGTGAAGCGCGGCACAAGGATCACCTAGACAGTGTGGGTAAAAAAAAGGATGAGTAACAAAACTGACATTGAGTGAGTATGATCTTGACAGTTTAGCAAAAATGGATTTGTTACATGTCAGAGAGAGTACCTGAGCACGGAGACCCTGGGCGGTTTCTTCTTGTAGTAGCGTGAGTGCAGCGGCGCCTCGAAGTGGCCAGGAGACACCTCCTCGTCCCACTTAAGTGCATCCCAGACATCTTTCTCGATCTCGACGGTCGGCTTCTTCATGTCTCCGCTGCGGGCACCCACCACCGGCAGCCGGCTCAGGCCCCAGCATCCTCTGATCTTGATGGTCTTGAGCTCCGGTGCCAACATCTTGATTTCGCATATCTGCTGCAGCACAGGCAGGTCGTGTAGGTGGATGGTGGCCAGCTTTGGGAATGCTACAGCTTGGACGGATTTCTGCCATGGGAGCGTTTTGTCCTCTAGCACGAATACGTGCCTGAGGTCTCCGCAGTGGATGATGTGGAGTGTCTCCAAGCTTGGGAAGGAGTTGAACCACACAGGGAGCACAAACTGGAGCCTGGGGCAAGAGCGCAGCTGTAGGTGCGTCAGATTTCTGAAGGAAGCATCGTGAAAGTAGCGGTCACCTTTACAACATATCCAACGGGCCATTAGGAGATCTGAGGCCCAGAAGGTCTCCAGCTCCGTAAAGTCAGTTGAACCCGAGGGGAAGATTTCGCCCAACTTGGGGCACCTCTCCATGCGGCACTGCCTGAGAACATCCCAGTATCCCTTAGGCAAACTAGCACTAGTTGAGACATCGTGGACATGCAAGGATTCCGCATGACTTCTCATCACTCCTCCCAGTCCTCTGTCCAAGGCGTGCCTCCCTTCAGTAATCTCGATATGCCGATCCAGGTTGTTAGTCGGAAGCTTAGGGAAGGCCAGCATCGGGGCATCACCAACCATGCTTTGAACATCATTGTACCGGTCTGGGTCTTCTTGAACAAGCTGCAGCAGGCTGACTTGATCACCATACATGCCAATCTTCTTCTCCTTTTCTGTCACTTTGGATTGAATCGGATGACTGTACACAGATGAGGTGACATTTATATTGAAATAAATTCCCTTCTTTCGATAATCCTTATTATATAATAGTTTCTGAAACGACCGAGCAAGCCTCGCATCAACAATAATGGCGTGCACCTCCAACTGAAAGGATTTGTTCCGGTCAATGCATGGCCGAGGATGGCCAGTTCCAGCTCGCGTGTCTATGCATAACAAATTCAAATGGAAACTATTCCTATTGATGCCCCAGATTATTCCCCGAAGGTGCTCACATCCTAGCAGAAATAGCCGCTTCAGCATTGGGACTTCTAGCACCATAGTGTTGAAATCAAGGGTCCTGATTGCCGTTCCAGAGAGGTCAAGCTCGACGAGGTTGGCCAACCCTCGCACAAACAGGTTCGCCAATGGTGAGCAACCTTTGAGGGAAATCTTGGAGGTAATGGCACCCTCCTTAGTTGTTGGGGTCGACGGACGTTCTTGTTTGGGAGGTAGCTCAACAATTGGCGCCCGGTGGAAAGCTGGCCCATATCCATCAAAGCTGAAGGACTTCAGCAAGCGAGGTAGCCCATCAGGCACAACGACATTTTGAAGCTCATTGCAGCCATCCAGAATAAGCACTTGAAGGCTACTTGCCTTACATAGGCTGTTTGGCAGAAGTTTCATCTCACTGTTACCAGACAGGTCAAGTATTTCCAGTTTTGTCTTGTCCATGAAGGAATTGCTTGGGTCTGTTGAGATATCTGGTCCACATGTAGGCTTGATTACCCTGAGCCTTTGAAGATTTGGTAGCCGGCCTTGTAAGCAAGTTGTGTACTGCCAACACCACACTCCCTCTATGCTAAGCTCCATGAGGTTATCCATGAGATCCATCTTTGTTGGTGATAAGATTTCATTCCAGTCAGTGTAGCGCAAGTCCAACACCCACAAACTATGCAGACAATCCCACCCTGTATGATCCTCTCCTTCCCCTGTTTTGTCATCTGTACAACGGTCTAATCCAAGGAATCTCAGGTTATGGCATTTTAGGAAAGGAGGTGATGCAAAACTGATGGCACAACAGCAGAGAGTCAGTACACCAAGGTTGCTGGAATGTTGAAACAAACCATTTGGTAACGTTGTTGGCTGATCGGACATTACAAATTCCAAGAAGAATGATGATGTCTCTGCGGGTACAGTTTTCATACCATGTATTTCCCTATCCCTTGATGTGATGGAAATCCAACGGTATGGTCCTTTTTCATATATGCCTTCTTCTTTAACTACCATGAAAAGAAGCTTGAACTGTTTCTTGAACTTGGTAAGCTCAGAATCATCGCACTCCCATTTTATCTCTCGGTGCAATGCATCAGCTATCTCCGTTGTTATGTCTTTTTGCAGTATTCCATCACATATCCAATAATTGGAAGCAACATCAGCCCAATGAGAATTAGCCTTGCAAAAACTACATTGCAAGAATAGTTTGTACAAACAACAATGGACAACCATTAATTGATTGACTCCCTGGATGCATGGATTGCGAGCAACTATGATGTCAGCCTCTTTACACATTAGTGCATACAACTGTCCACTTGCTAGATCGTCCATCCTATGATAAAGCAAATGATGAGTGTACCTCAGTTCGTGTAGTAGTTCATATTTTCTGTAGTATTTCATGGTCAACATCCTCCTTTTATAGGTCCATATCATCACATTGTCATCAAAAATTGTAATCGGAGGAACACCAAAGTTCAATAGGTCAACAATCTCGTTATCACTACCATTATGAAAAATCAACACAAACCTTCTGTTTTTCAGAATATTGTTGATCTCTCGTGACACACTTATTATCTCATTCCTAGAGCTCTCACCAGCTCCATCAAAATCATCCTCTTCATCCTGCTTATCCAGAACAGCCATTATTGGGCTTTCAAGCTCCAGTTCCTCTGCGATTGCCCTTTGCAATCCTCTTCTATTTTTCCAATCTGAACAATCTATATGAATTATCTTATCAAAGCATAGTTGTTCCTGAGTGGTTCTCCTATATGGGAGCACTTCTGCTATGGATCTAAGGACAACGGACGCCCCCAGTCCATCCCAACCATGAAAATAGATGACCTTATAATCTTTCGTCTTCTGAAGAATTTGGAATATCCTCTCTCTGCTACCGTCAACATTTCCGGCTTTAATATACTGGATTAAAACCCCATAATTAAGTTAGACCATATTTGCTAGCAGCATCACTAATTCAACTGAATGCAAACTCTAGATACACATGCATAAGGCTACCCATAGTGGGGAGTATCATATAGTAATATCATGCATATGATACTATCTCCATAGTGCATAGTATCATAGAGTAGTATCATGTATGTCATATTTATTGTCATGCATGACACAAAGTAGTATAGCATTTAACATGATACGGTATCTACCTATGTTACTCTAACTCTCTCTCTTCTTTAATTCGCTGCCACATCAGCACCTTTGTTATTCCCAAGTGCATGATACCACCTAAGTTACCCCCACTATGGCCAGCCTAAAAAGCAGGTGCTTCAGTAAATTATACACGAGTCATTACATTTTTTTTCTTTTATTGTCATATATTGTTTTATTGTCATATCACTGACGGACTAGCCTATTTCTTTCCCTTGTGTATATACCCGACCCCCAGCCTTATCAAGAAAAAAAATGCACTCTAGGTAGCCACATATATTTTTTCTTTTTTCCTTTCTTCGAAAAGGAGGATTGTGTTTTTGCATTTATTATTATATCCGTCCTCAAGTCAGTGAGATCTAACAATTTAAACATCACATGCACAATTAAGGTAAAAGGTTGATGTATAAAAAGCACACACATGGAACCATGAAAATCTCAGCGGAATTAGATGAAGGAAAACGAGTAAATATTTCATGAACATAAAGTGAACAAGAGTATTACGCTTGTAACAGGAGAAGTCATGATGAAGTTCACTGTGAAGACCAAGAAAGAGAAGCAGCGGCTGATGAATCAGTCTAACCCATCGGATGAAGTAACGTCACCGCTCACCACTGCCTACATGCACAACAACGATACCATGTTACATTTGTGCCTCACCATTGTTTAATTGTAACCAGTAGCACCCCAATACAATAGACAAGGCTGAAGTCACAAAGAAAGCTTAGGAGATGCCACTTTGTGTGCGTACCTTGACAGCAGACAGCAGCAGCTAGATAATTAGAAAATCGATTCCGGCTATCTGACTGTTGTTATCAGCTTCAGCCTTCAGGTACTGAGATATGCAGGATATGGTTTGCCCTCTCAGTTGAGAGCTGAGGGTGCAGGCACGCCTTGTCGGTCCGTTTGGCATGGGAGTCAGTCCTTCATTCTCTGAACCGAAGAAGGCACAAATTCCTTGCGTGCTCTCTGCACACTGGATGGGTCCCTTTCTTTCGCCAAAGCATGCAGATGCAACTATGATGATTCTCTACGGCGAGTAAAGCAACAACAAAGTAAACAGTCATCGATTCCCCAGGGGCGATGCCAGGGGCGAACGCTCGCGTTGCTGCTTCCCCATCTGTCGCTGCCACCGGCATCAGCCGCGGTGGCGGCGGGCCTCGCCCACAAGGAACTGGGATCTGGACGCGACGGCAATCTCCTGGTGTGGCTGGGGCGTGGCTGAGAGGGAGTTGCGCGTAGCGGCCAAAGAGGCGCCCCTGGTCGTGCGGCGGCCGCGCTACCCTACATGACCCGCGGGAGACGAGGTCTCCGTTGATGCTGAGCATGGCGGCGGTGGGCCCGGCGCCGAAGGAACCAGGATCTGGACGCGACGGCGATCTCATGGTGCAGCTGGGCCGTGGCCGGGTTGGAGTTCTGCGTAGCGGCCAAGACAACGCCCCTAGTCATGTGGTGGCCACGCTACCCTACATGACCCGCGAGATCCAAAGTCTCCGGCGATAGTGGGCATGGTGGCGACCGCGGATCTGGATCCCACCCAGATCCGTCGGCAACTCTTCAAGTGGATGGTTGGCGGCGCGATGAGGACTCCGATGAGGGATGGAGGATCTCTGACGGAGAACTGGTGGCAGCATACATCTTCATGGCAAAGGTCCGTGCGGTTCTAGCCTGTCACGAGATCGGAATGACACAGCTTTCGGTCACGTCAACTTAATCGGGATGTTTTTGTGAAAACCCTAGATCAAGGTCTTTTGGATCGGACGATGACGGCGCCTTCGATGTCGTTGTCCCTGTTGAGGACATCGTTTTGAGCAAGTGCTGGCTGAAGGGGACAAGACGAGAAGCGGTGTTACATCTACCGCAAGACTGACGACAGATCCCAGCGGCAATGGCGCTGCGGAGTTTCGGCGATTGCACGTGTGGATGGGTATACACAGGACTATGACGTTGTCTTGCGCCGTGGTGTCGTCAACAACGGGCCTGACAAGTTTGGTGCGTGAGTACCTGCTCTGCATATGGATCCATAGAAGACGACGACAGCAGCCTTTAAGAGTGTGTCGGACCGATGTGTGACCCAGTGCCAACATTGATATTCGACTCGGACATTCGGCCCCCCTTCAGCAAAGGGATAAAAGTAATGACATGTGTTGTCAAGATGATGGCTTTAGACATACTGATGTATTAATTTATAAAGTTATTGTGAGTTATTAATAACATGCTAGCATGCATCATCAGGATGCAAAGGTCAAAAATATATCTTCTTTTTCAAAAAATAATCGTAACAGTTTTTGTGCAGTGGGTTGATTACGATTCCGCGACCCATGGCCATGGTGGACGCAGGTTTGCTCACGCCAGTCCATCCATGGGCCGCTTGGACATCCCATGTGACACTAACTATTGTCCCTTCAAAAAGAAAAAAAAAATCTTGTGAATTTCCCCGTACGCTATCTAATCCCCTTCGGCTCACTCTGGCAAGCAGAGGAGGAAAGACGCACTGAACAAGAAGAACAATTCCCTCAATCTGGTAGTGATGTAAAGCAGCAGCAGCAAAGTAACACACGTCTTTTTCTTTAGTACAGTAATACACGTCTTTTTTTTAGTACAGTAACACACGGCTTTGCTCAAAGCAGACTCATAAAACAAGTCCGGCGGACAATCTGAGGCACTTGGTGGAATGATACAATCACCAGTAGAAAATAGGGATTTGATTCAGGCAGGGTCAGCCCATTAGTCCCGGTTCAATAACGAATCGGGACTAATGGGGGCAACGGTTCTGGTTCGTGAGGTCAGGGGGCCAGCCGGGGTGACGTGGGGCATTGGTTTCGGTTCGTAGGACCCCTTTGGTCCCGGTTTCAGACATCAACCGAGATCAATGAGCCTCGCTCCTGGCCCACAATCATTGGTCCCGGTTTGTGGCTGGAACTGGGACCACATGTGCAGCCAAGAACCGGGACCAATGAGATACCTATATATACCCCCTCGTCAGCGACCATAGCACTCCACATTACTCCATTTTTCTGACCAACGAGGGGAGAGCTTTGTGGTGCTCTAGCTCACCTCCTGTGCACATTAGGTGTTCGATGAAATGCCCAAGCCACACTTAAGCGTTCTCCTCTCGAAGCTCCTTGTCCAAGCTCCATTTTCCTCAAGATTTGTCTAGGTTTGGCGGTCTGTCCTGTCCCGTCCCCGTCCTTACCGCCGTCGATCGCTCGCGCCCATCTCGGTGTCGTTACCACCGTAGTTAGCCTCTTCTTCTTATCTTCTTTCTAAAAGGAAAAAAGTTTTTACTTGTATGACTCAGATAGATCCTTGTGTAATTTTCTTACTTTTATTATTGTTTGTTATTATATAGTGCGATGGTTTTCGTATCCGCCTCCGTCGGCCCTTGTCCTGTCTATGATTCGGATGTGGTATATATTATCTTTTATAATTATTTGTTTTATTTAGTGTTTATGACAATTATGCCGACCAACATGACATAGATTTTTTAATCTAGGAGGAGGTAGTTGAACCGGAAATTCCAACCCACATAGCAACTCTTGTCGAGAAGTTAAATTTGGTTGAAAAAAAAACAATGACTTGAAAGAAAAATTACAAAGAGTTGAAGAGGAGAAGATGAAGTTGGAGTTGCATGTTGCCGATGTCGTCGACGATCACAAGACCAAGATGGATGCAATGCGCTTGAAGATTAGAAAGATTATAAAATATGACAATCATACTGAGGCTTGGTATCACTATGCCATTGAATCAATTGGTACCTTAGTAGCGGTTATGATCGCATTTGTTGTTGCATTTAAATTTCTTAAATAGTTTCGATGTATGTTTTAATTAGATGCTCTAGAGAGCTATATGTGGTTTTTGAATGGTGCATTTTCAACACACACAAAAGTATGGAGTTCAAATAAGTTCAAAAAAATGAAATCCTTTTGTAACAGATGAGTTTTCGTCCGAAACCGTGATACTTCGAAAAAGATTGTCCATTTTGTACACGAAGTGTTGGGGATATAACCCCGTGGTGAGACCCGCTCGGGAGGTTCTGGGTCACACCTGGCGGCTCATAGACCAGCCCAAGGATGGGCCTTGAAGAATCAAGCCCAAGACATTTGGCGGCTTACCAGGATGGGCTAAGATGAGGCCCACACGAAGAAGGTATGAAGACCCGGGCGGATAAGCCGCCCGGAGACAGCTTGCTCAGGAAGGCAAGACAATGTAGAGATAGACTCGGACATGTTGTGAGAGTCGATTGCGACTTGTATGACCCATGGTCTTGATCTCCTATATAAAGGCGAGACCCGGGGCGACGGAGACAGAGATTAACTAATCGAGAACTAGGTCTAGCAATCCGCTCCCTTGTAATTGATACCCAAGCAATAAAAGCACAAGCAGGACGTAGGCTTTTACCTCTACCTGAGGGGCCGAACCTGGGTAAACCCATGTCCTTCGTCCCGATCAACCCCTTTGAGTCCATCACCTTAGCGATGGCCTTGAATCTAAGTCCTAGGACATCTGCCATGACAAAACCACGACATTTGGCACCCACCGTGGGGCTAGTGCTCGGTAGCATTGAGTTCTCAAAGGGCTTTCTCCTAGGGTTCGAAGGATACGTGGTCAGAAGGATGAGTAAGAGTCGTCGTGGCCGGCTCTACATCGACGACGCCGGCTGGGGCCCTGAAGCCGACTCTGTCGAATACGGATTCCGGGTTCCCTTTGGCGGAATCCACGTCTTCATCGGCAAAATTGACGGATCTGCACCCGAGCCGAACGTCTACACCAACATCATCGAGCCGGCTCGGCGCACGCAACCCGCCCAACACGCACGACCCGCCTGTGCTAACCCGGGCCAGAAGTGTGTCTTCGTGGGCTTCACTCACGGTATGGATCTTGAGGCTTCTATGTCGTAGGAGACTCTCGTCTATTCGGAGGATGGGTCTTCGAGCGAAGAGGCAGAATCAATCTACCAGCTGCACAACGGCGGGCTCGGGGGCTACGACGAGCTTTACCCTGAGTCGGAGTGTTCTGAGCCGGACGATCACGGGCTGCGGATCCATGCAACCATATTCATGGAGGGGTTAGCGCCGGGCACGAGCAGCATAGCCGCCGGAGTAGCAGACACGGGGGCTGACCCGCCACCACCGGCTCGGGTTCTTCTCGATCTGATGAACGAGCTCGCAACCCTAATGGCCACCGAAGTCACACCAGATAATCAAGCCGCCCGGAACTTGGAGATCACAAGACTTAAGGACCAGATGGCGAAAGTCCAACAAGGGATTGCCGAGTTAAAGGTTCAGATGGATGCGGAGGCAGAGCGCCTTAAGACAGATGCTTTCCGCCTTGAGCTAGAGCAGCAGTCAGCAGTTGCGGTGCGACAGATGAGACATCAGTATTGCTTGCTAGAACAGTATGAGGCCAGGAATCTCTTTGACATGCCAGGAACGGGATGGACAGCAGACGCACCTGGAAGTCGGTCGGTGGCTAGACAACAGCTTAACCCGCCCCGACGAAACCAGGCCTCACCAATGGCTTTTCCAACGCCGGCGGTTCATTATTCCAACCCGGCAGAGAACATGGTGACGGAAGCAACCCGGCTTGAAACGATCCCTATTCCTGATGAGGCGCCCTTCGTAGAAGAGGTGCGGAACGCCATCGGATACCTTCAAACGGTGATGGCCCAGCAAGAGAAAAATGCCTATAGTCGGAGCCGTGTCCATTTAACCCCCCTCCACAGCCGCAGCTTTAGCCGGCGCTATGAGTCGCCGGCGGTTTCTAACAGCGATCGGCGTCGGGGCCCTCCAGGGGATGATCAGGCGGCTCTAGATGTGCAGGCACTCGTGGACCGGGTGAGAGGGCAGCGAGAGGCGGCGGCTCACCAAGAGCCTGCGCCTTCCGTCTCTGTTGGAGCGGGAGTGACTACTAGGGCCATGGGCATGCCGTCTTTGGTGTCGGCTCTGCGAAACGAGCGGTTGCCGAAGGATTTCAAAGGCCCTCGCAAGGTCCCAAATTACACCGTCGACTTACCTCCAGAGGCCTGGATCGAAAGCTATGAGCTGGCTATGGAGATGTTGGATGTCAATGACGCGGTATGTGCCAAATATTTTATCATGATGCTGGAAGGGTCGGCTCGCACGTGGTTGAAGGGTTTGCCACCCAACACCATTAGCTCCTGGCCCGAGTTAAAGGTGAAGTTCATCAGAAAAATTCAAGGAACATGCAAGCAGCCCATGGCGATCATGGACTTAGATCACTATGTGCAACAGGAAAATGAGTCGACTCATCACTGGGTCTGACGGGTTTCAATTATCATCCACTCGTCTGAGCAAATCACGGCGGCTCAAGCGGTTTTGATCCTGGAAAAGAATTGCCACTTTATACCTCTGAAGCAGAAGCTTGGCCGGCTCAAGCGCACGTGTCAAGACATGGGGGAGCTCATGGCGGCTCTCACCAAATACGCCGACTCGGACAATACGAAGGATCCGGGCTCGGATGTGGAGAAAACTGGCCAGGGTAAAAAGAATGACCATGGCAAGGGTGCGGTAGGCAATGGTAACCAAAGTAAGAGGAAGAACCCGGATGGCGGGTCAGAATTGGTGGACAACGCCAGCACCGGCAACCATCGTCCTTAGGGCAATGGGAAATTTAGACCACCTTTTAATAAGGTTAAGACTACTTTCAACTTGGAGGAAATGCTCAACAAGCCTTGTCTGGAGCACAGCCGGCCCGATAGACCGGCGGGTCACACGTGGGGCAACTGCCACATCATGCAGAAGTTCAAGGACTATAGCATGCGACAACATAACAACAATGGTGGTGGCCCGCCCGGCGGTTTAGGACCAGGCGGGTTAGGAGCCGGGTTTGGGTCCGGCGGCTCAGGGTCCAGTCATCATGGCCAGGACAACCAAGGAGGACATCATCAACACTCTGGTGGCAATAATCAGCAGCATCATAATCATTCTGGGTATTAGTGTAACCCGAAGCAGCTCAGTTTGGGCCAGTATCATGTTTTTATGACTGGCCTTAACAAGCGGGATCAGAAGTTGCACAAGCGGATGGTTAATGCAATCGCGTCGGCTCTACCGCGATACTTGAAGTGGTGTGAGTATGACATAACATGGAGCCGGGAGGATCACCCGCCATGTGTTGATGACCCGGGGCGGCTGGCCTTGGTAGTTGCCCCCCAAGTGGGAGGATATATGTTAAATAAGGTTCTTATGGATGGTGGTAGTAGCATCAATATCCTGTACTATGACACCTTTTGGCGGATGAAGCTGGTTGATACAAACCTTAGGCCTTCCTCGACAGTATTTCATGGTGTGGTGCCTGGCAAGTCAGCTTACCCCGTGGGTAGGATCTCTTTGGAAGTTGCCTTTGGTGACGAGCGCAACTACAGGGTGGAATCCTTATGGTTTGAAGTAGTCAAAATCAAGAGCCCCTATCATGATTTGTTTGGGCGATCGGCTTATGCCAAGTTCATGGCTAGGCCCTGCTACGTTTATTTGCAGCTCAAGATGCCCGGGTTAAAAGGAACAATTACTATTCATGGTGATCGGAATATGGCCATTGAGTGCGAGAAAGGAGAGGCGGCTTACGCGGAATCAAGTTGTGCTGAGGCAGAGCTCAAGTTCTATAAGGAAAATGTTGACCCGGAGGACATGACACCGCTGAAAAAGCCTGCCACAGAGGTTGAGCCGCCCCTCAAATTTTCGGTGGATGATACCAAGTTGGTGGATTTCACTTCGGGCAACTCATCTCAACAGTTCACTATTGGGGCCAGTATGGATCCCAAATAGGAAAGCACGCTCATCGAATTCATCCGTGAGAATCAGGACATCTTCGCATGGAAACCTTCTGACATGTAGGGTGCATCGAGAGAGTTCGCTGAGCACCACCTTAATGTGGATCCTAAGTTTAAACCTATCAAGCAATTTCTGCAGCGGTTCAACGAGGAGAGACGCAAGGCCATCGGGGAAGAGGTCGCCCGGCTCTTGGCAGCGGGTTTCATCGTCGAGGTCTTTCACCCGGAGTGGCTTGCTAACCCAGTGCTCGTGCTCAAGAAGAACGGCACGTGGCGTATGCGCGTGGATTACACGGATCTCAACAAGGCCTGTCCGGCGGATCCCTTTGCTCTCCCTCGTATTGATCATATCATCGATGCTACGGCGGGTTGCGAGAGTTTATGCTTCCTGGATGCTTATTCAGGATATCATCAGATTAAGATGGCAATCAAGGACCAAGAGAAGACGGCTTTCATCACGCCTTTTGGTGCCTTCTACTATGTGTCTATGCCTTTCGGTCTCAAGAGTGCCCAGGGGACTTATCAACGTTGTGTGCAGAATTGTCTTCACAACAAAATTGGGCACAACGTTCACGCCTATGTAGATGACATTGTGATCAAGTCAAGGAAGAAAGAGACTCTGCTTGACGACCTGAAGGAGACCTTTGACAATCAGCGGGTCTATAAGATGATGCTTAACCCAGCAAAGTGTGTCTTTGGTGTTCTGGCAGGCAAGCTCTTGGGATTTCTGGTCTCTGAGCGCGACATTGAAGCTAACCCGGACAAGATCAAGGCTATCACCTCCCTGGCTGAGCCGACGTGCATCAATGATGTTCAACACCTGGCAGGACGGATTGCCGCGTTGAGCCGGTTTATAAGCCGCCTTGGTGAGAAGGCCATCCCTTTATATAAAATGATGAAAAAGACAGACAACTTTGTCTAGAGTGCAGAGGCGGGTGAAGCGTTTGAGGTGCTCAAGAAGCAGCTTACTGAGCCGCCGGTCTTAGCCGCTCCGGTTGAGAAAGAACCCTTGCTCTTGTACATGGCAGCTAACAATAGGGTTGTCAGCGTGGCAATCGTATTCGAGTGCAAGGAGGCAAGGAAGGAATATCCGGTTCAGAGGCCGGTTTATTATATCAGTGAGGTCTTGACAGAGTCCAAGCAGAGATATCCACATTGGCAGAAGCTAGTATATGGGGTGTTCATGGCCAACCGCAAGCTGAAGCACTATTTCTTAGGGCACCAGATCACCGTGATTAGCTCTGCCCCATTGGGAGACATAATTCAAAACATAGAAGCCACTGGCAGGATTGCTAAGTGGGCATTGGAGCTTGGACCTCTCAATCTGAAATACGTTCCTCGTACAGCTGTCAAGTCCCAAGCACTAGTGGATTTCATAAATGACTGGACAGAGTGTCAGGTGCCCGAAGAAAAGCCGGATAACACATAGTGGACAATACACTTTGATGGATCCAGGCAGCTAGAAGGATCAGGGGTAGGATTTGTCTTAACCTCCCCCAAAGGTGACAAGTTCTGTTATGTGTTGCGGCTGATGTTCCCTTGTACTAACAATGCGGCTGAGTACGAAGCCCTGCTCCATGGCCTTAGGGTGGCTAAGGAGATGAACTTAAGCCGGGTTAGGTGCTTTGGCGACTCAGATCTTGTGGCTTAGCAAGTTTCAGGCACTTGGGACTCCAAGGATCCACGGATGGCGGCTTATCGTCACGCGGTGAATGTCATTGCTGGTCACTTCAAGGGCTATCAGGTGGATCATATTGATCGTCGCAGGAACAAGGCGGCTGACGTCCTGTCAAGTTAGGCTCTCAATGGAAGCCGGTACCGCCTAACGCCTTTTTGGATATCTTACATCACCCGTCAGTTAAGTTACCTTCAGAGGAAGACTTAGCTATTCCTGACCCAGAGGGACAGCTAGTGGCGTCTCTACATGCTACTCCGGATTAGATTGTGCCTTACCTGGCGTACTTGACTCGTGGCGAGTTACCTGATGATGAAAATCTGGCCAGACAGATCACCAGGCGGTCTAAGTCTATGACAATAATCAATGGCGAGTTGCATAAGTGCAGTGTCACCGGCGTGTTTCAACGTTGTGTTTCACCTGAGGAGGGAATGGAAGTCTTGAATGAAATTCATGTTGGTGACTATGGACATCACGCCGGTTCAAAGTCTCTGATGGCCAAGGCTTTTAGGCATGGTTTCTTTTGGTTGACGGCTCACAAGGATGCAGAGGATCTGGTCCGCAAGTGTGATGGTTGTCAAAAGTTTGGTCGGCGTGCTCATGTTCCGGCTCAAGAGTTGCGCATGATTCCAATTACTTGGCCGTTTGCAGTCTGGGGGCTGGATATGGTCGGGCCTTTCAAGCGGTCCAAGGACAAGAAGACCCACCTTCTAGTGGCGGTTGAAAAGTTTACCAAGTGGGTAGAAGCTGAGCCGGTGAGCAAGTGTGACGCGGCTACGCCGGTTCAGTTCATCAAGAAGCTGATCTACCATTTCGGTTACCCTCATAGTATCATCACAGATAATGGTACGAATTTATCTAAGGGGCCCATGCGAGCATTCTGTGGAAGTGAACACATCTGGCTTGATGTTTCTGCGGTTGCTCACCCACAGTCAAACGGGCAGGCGAAGCGTGCTAATAAAGAAATCTTGAGAGGTATCAAACCCCGGCTCATGGTTCCTTTGTAGCGAACGTTGGGTTGTTGGGTGAAGGAGTTACCGTCTGTTTTATGGAGCATCAGAACCACTCCCAGTAGATCAATGGGTTATACACCTTTCTTCATGGTTTACGGTGCAGAAGCCGTATTACCAAGTGACATCCGTCATGACTCGCCACGAGTGACGGCTTACGTTGAGGCAGACAATGAGACGGCGCGTCAAGACGCGTTGGATGCCCTGAAAGAGGAACGTGATCTGGCGGCGGCTCGTTCGGCGATTTACCAGCAAGACCTGCGCCGTTACCATAGCTGCAGAGTCAAGACCCGGACGTTTCAAGAAGGCGACTTAGTGCTGCGATTGATTGAAGATCAGACAGATGCACACAAGTTATCCCCTCCATGGGAAGGACCTTTCGTGGTTAGCAGAAATCTTAACAATGGGTCATATTACCTCATTGACATCCGAGACGACTGAAAGACCTTGGGGCAGGAGACCCGCTGGCCGTGGAACATAGTGCATCTACGGCCTTATTATACCTAAGTTGTTGAGACTCGACATTGTACACTATCATTGTACATATCATATTTTTATATGAATAAAGTTGGCACCCCTACAAGTCGGGGCCTCTGCCGTTTCGCATATCTCAATCTGTGCAAAAAAGACTCAACATGACCGTCCAGGGGGCTTCCCACCCATCGGGTGTAGCTTATCCAACCCTATCGGTCGGCTTTCAAAGCCAAATAGTTGACTCTGTCAACATGATCGTCGAGGGGGCTTCCCACCCATCGGGTGTAGCTTATCAAACCCTATCGATCGGCTCTTAAGCCAAACAGTTGATTCCATCAACAAAGGTCACTTGGGGGCTCCCCACCCACCGGGTGTAGCTTACACACCCTCTTGATCGGCTCTTAAGCCAAACAGGGTTAAACCTGCCTGTAAGCTGATGCTACTCCCCTAGGTGACCCGCCAAACTCTTACCAGTTAATCCCGCCTAGAGACCCTGAGCCGGCTCAAAGAAATTGACGGCCAATCTCCATAGAGACCCTGTACTGGCTAAAGTAAAAACCATGAGAGGGCCGGCTTACGGAAAGCAAGGATAAACTCTCCCATCTGCTGCCGACTCTCCGCTATGTGGCATGTTCGTACTCTTAGACAGTTAATCCTTAAGGACCCTGTACTGTTTAAGGTTAAAACAATAGATTTATGTCACGTGAGAGGCAGTTTGTGGGCTATAAGGGTGCTCATGCCCTGTCGTGTCTCTCCTGGGACGTCACACTTCCTTTCAGTTAATCTCGCTTACAGACCCTGAGCCGGCTCAAAGAAATTGACGGCTAATCTCCACAGAGACCATGTACTGCTAAGGAGTTTTAAGTGGCGAGTCAACTTAGTAGAACCGGCACATGAGCTATTATAAAAAACAAGTTAGGAAAGATACAACATCTTTGGGTTACGCTATTCTAAGTCGCCCTCCTAACAATATGGAGATACATTTATTCTTGCAGGTTGATTAAACCGCCAAAGAGTCGGCAAAGCATCCAAGGTGAAAGTGCAAGGAAGATGTCATATATTAAGCTGGACAATTTAATATGTGCACGATGGCACAGTTCAGGCAAAAGGCAAAGTTTTACTACAAGCCTATTACAGACGCTCTTTGTAGAGCTCAAAAGTGATTCAAAGTTTTTACACAACTCATGGCGGGTCACAGAGCCGGCTTATCCACGGCATTACCAAATCCATCAGCTGGCTGGCGGGTTACCCTGCTCTGGGTCTTCGACCTCCATGATCTGAAGATTGGCCATGTCCCAGTTGCAGTGGGTTAAAGCTGCAAAGTGTCCCTCTTCAAAGAGGGGGGGCAAGTTAAGTTCAGAAGCAAAGAGGTGCTTACTATGGGCAGGTGTCAAGTCCTTGGCTTCAAAGAGGGGGCCGCGGATTCTCTTCTGATTGGCATCATAAGCCGCCTGATATGTTGCCAAATTCACCTCATCTGCTAACACGAAGGCGAGAACTTTGGAAGCTTTCATGCACCTTGCATAGTCGGCATCTGTGAAGTCTAAGCCGTCATCCTTCTTGGATGGAAATTCGTCCATCATATCTTCAGGTGTCAACTCTGGAGTGAACGCCAATGCCTGGCTTATGGCTGTGATGGCTCCCTATCGGGCGGCTGATTTCTTAAGCTCTTGGATCTGTTTCGTCAGAGTAGACAACAGTTCTATGACCCCCTTCATAGTTGAGGGGATGTTATCCTTATAGAGCACAACCTTGATCATGCAGACAACTCCACAATACAGTTGTTCCGTCAAAGTGTAAATAGCTTTTAGAGGCAGCAAGCTGTCGAAAGCAAGTTGACGGCTCCTTGGACCTGCATAAGACGAATTCTTGGTTATAAGTCGCCAGTATAAAGTATTCATGCAAAAGTTTGGGCTAACTATCTTTATACTTACCAAATATGACGGCTGACATCTTCCTGATATGGCGCTTCAAGGATTGCAGCTCATCTGATACGATCACAAGCCGCTAGTCAGCATCGTCTGCTCGTTTAGCCAGGGCGGCTTGTTTTGTCTCAGTCGATTCTTTGAGGGAATCAAATTCAACTTTAATCTTTGTCAATTCTTCGGCAAGGAGCCAGCACTTCTCATCGGCTTTGCTTCGGGCGGCTTGTTGAGTGGATAGATTGCTTCTTAAACCGGATAGTTCAGAGCCGGCTTCAGTTAAAGCTTCCTATAACATATTGCAAGAAAAATGGGGATTAAGTTGCTGTAATAATATATTATAAGTCGATGAAGATTAAGGCAAGGTTATTCAAGTCTCAAGCAGATTGCAGGCAATATGTTTGACACTTGGGGGCTAATGTCTATTTGCTCTCAAAGACTACAATGCAGCTCCGGTTCATCTTCGTCCAAAGTTAATCTGGAACTTTGGGGCTACATATGGTTTTTCAGACTATCTATATTGGAAGATCCGACTCAACTTCATCAAAATTGAGCCGGCCCTTGGGGGCTACATATGGTTATTCAGACAATCTATATTGAAAGATCCGACTCAACTTCATCCAAATTGAGCCGGCCCTTGGGGGCTACATTTGGCTCTTAAAGTTATCTACATTGGAAGCTCTGACTCAATTTCATAAAAATTGAGCCGGCCCTTGGGGGCTAAGGATGACTCTTTGAGCTACCTATTCTAAGTTAATGGTTTAGGCCTACAGGCTAGCTATTTCTACTTCTAAGACAAGACTTGAAGACCCGGCTTACCATTACCTAAATACTAAGCCGGCCCTTGGGGGCTAAGTAAGGGTATAAGGTAACAGAGTATGAGTACCTCATATTTCTTCTTCATTAAGGTGACGAATTTGAGTTCCATGTCCCGGCTGATGGAGAGGCGGTTTAAATAGCCGGCGTGCAGTTCTTCAGCTGTTAGCTTCTCCAGCGCGGAGGATTCAAAGTCCATCTTCTCTGAAGCCTCGGTTTTCTCAGTGTGTTTTGTCAAAACACGAGCCGGAGGAGTTTGAAAGCCGGTGCCGGTAACAAAGATGTCTAGAGTGGTTGACTCATCAGCAGCCTTCGAAGGGCTTGGTGGTTTGGAATTGGTCTTCTCGGGACTCTCAGGAACGGTTTCATGAGCAGCCGGCTGAGCAGAAGGACGAGCTTCTTCAGGTGGCTCCTTGGAAGCCGCAGAGGGGTCAGTATGCAGCACAGGCGAATCCGGCTTGGCAGGCTCCGGTTTTGGAGCTTTAGGATCAGCAGAGGACTTGCAGGTTTTCCTTCATTTGGCTTGAGCCCTGAATAACACAGAAGGTTATAATCTAAAGTTTGCAGCCAATGAAGACTCGGATGTAAAGCCTGAAAACACATACAACGGGTTAATCTTTGGAGGCGGCAGAGCAGTCGTCGTAGAGTCGCCAGACGAGTTTCTTGGAAAGCAGTTCAAACAATATAAGGCAGTTTCAAATTACAAAGGCAAGATTGATGAAATAAAGTTAAGATTGAGTGGACACCTCAGCCGGACGCTTTTTCTGAGCCGAAGAGTGAGATAACCTGGCCATGAGATCAGTAGAGCCGGCGCTCCGGGTCTGGCGTCGGGAGATTAGTTGTTGCTTTTTTAAAAGAAAGTTCGGGTCTAAGTAAGCAAGAGGATGAGAAAGTGGGACTTTTCGGACGACCCGCCGTAACTTCTGAGGTACAAGATATTCTGAGTTGGACGAAACATAAGTTACCTCAGGAACGTTGGTGTGGCTTGTCTCTATATCATCCTGTGAATAGTTATTGTCAATTAGGTGCATAAAGAGACAACCAAGAGAATCAAGTTCTACCTCTGAGTCGTCAGATTCCGGCTGTTCTTCAAGTTGTTCTTGGGGAGTAGCTTCCTTCTTCCGGTCGGCAGTTTTCTTTTTTGACTTTTTCGGAAGAGGAACGTACTTCTTTTTCCAGAAGCCGGAATTGGCCTGAAAGTATAAGCCGATAAAATGTGAAAAGATTGCTAAATATAGCTAATACAGATATAGGGATACCAAGAGTCGCCCTTACATCTGGGGTCGGGTTCACCGCACAGAAAGGTGCTAACCCAATGGCACCGCAAGCTTCTGAAGACTCATGGACAAGGCTCTTGATGGCAGCCATGATGTTATCCTCTAATAACGTTGCCGAGATAAAGCAGTGGGGGTCGTTAGGTTGGCCCGTGTATTCATGCATGAGGCGGCTTCGCCGGCTCAGGGGCATGGCCCTCCAACAAATCTAGCAACGGGTTAAATCCAGACCCATCAGTCCATTGGACATCAAAGCTTTGATCTTCACGTGAGCCGGAGCGTACTTCGCCCGTTCAGAGGCTGACAGTCGGCCAAGGAGCTCAGATGTTGTCTTGAGCCGGGATGGACGATAACCCGGCAGGGAATGTTCTCCTTTAGGGGAGGTGTCTTTGCAGTAAAACCAAGTCTTATTCCAATCTTTAGGATGGCTTGGCAACTGAAGAGCCGGGAAGGTTATGTCCCATCGCCTGTGAATAGAAATCCCGCCAAGCTCTAAACTTGGACCAGCTTTTACCTCCGTCTGGCGGTTCGCATAAAAGAACTCATAGAATAGACCAACAGATGCCTCTTCTTGCAAGTAGACTTCTTTGAGTATTTGGAAGTTGCACATGTTGGAGATGGAGTTGGGAGCGAGGTCTTGAGGGTGCAGTTTAAAGAGGTGAAGAACGTCCCGGAAGAATTTTGAGCAGGGTGGGTTAAACCCGCGCGCGAGATGATCCGTAAATACAACTACTTCACCCTCCCGAGGGAGGGGCTTTAGCTCATTGCCTGGAACCCGCCAATGGATGACGTTTTTGGCTGGAAGGGTCCCCGCGTCTACAAAATCTGTCAGGTACTCTTCTATAACAGCAGAGCCGACCCAATTGCATGAATTGGATGCATGAGACATGGCGCTGGTTCAAAACTGCGCAAGGTGACAAATGTGCGGCAAGTTAGGAGATTCCAGACGACTGAGGGTGGTTAAAAAGTTTAACGGTTCTATAAAGTTAAGCCGCCAAGGGCTGTTTGGCGCGAGCCGGAATTCTGCTGGCGGGTCAAGTTTACGAGAAGACGAGGCAAATTTGGCTAAGTGTGGAGAAAGTGTTTCACAGTTTATCTATGCGGTTGCGGATCTACAAAGCAGAGAAAAATGGTTTTATTTTAAACCTAGCGACGAACTGTCGAACCAGTGAAAGTTTGAGGACGGCAAACAGAGCAATTATGGATCTGTGCGGTGCTGCTATCAACTTCCTACGGCCTACCACAATGGGGAAAAGGATATCATCGTGTTTATGAACTAGGCATTAGCTCAAATTGGGAAGAAGCTCGTGTTCTAGGCGACGGAGGAACTCCGTGAAAACCCTACCGAAAACTACGGATCTACGGGAGGAGGACACTCACCGGAGATGGTGCAGCAGACGCGGGCAGAGCTCCGGTACGAACAGGTTGATGCAGCGGCCTGGGCGACGACGGCGTGGAGGTGTCACCAGAGTGAGGTGCGCTGGAGCAGCGCCGTCGGAAGGAGGAAGTGTTGGGGAACGTTGCATGGGACACAAAAAATTTGCTACGCACACGCAAGATCTATCCATGGTGATGAGCATCTACGAGAGGGAGAGTGGATCTACATACCCTTGTAGATCGCTAAGCGGGAAGCGTTAGGAAACGCGGTTGGTGTAGTCGAACGTCTTCGCGATCCAAATCGCCCAGCGTCCCGCGATCTCATCACGATCCGTCCCGCGATCCAATCACGATCCGTCCCGCGAACTCATCACGATCCATCCCGCGATCTCATCATGATCCGTCCCGCAAACTCATCATGATTTGTGCCGCAAACTCATCACGATCTGTCTCGCGAACTCATCACGATCCGTCTCCCGATCTTGATCACGGTCCTTCCGATCTAGCGCCGAACGGACGGCACCTCCGCATTCAGCACATGTACAGCTCGATGACGATCTCTGCCTTCTTGATCCAGCAAGAGGGAGTGGAGAGGTAGAAGAGTTCTTCGGCAGCATGACAACGCTCCGGAGATGGTGGTGGAGCTATTCCGGTAGGGCTTCGCCTAAGCACTGCAGAAATCCGATCTAGAGGAGAAACTATGCACTAGAGGAACGGGCAGCACGTGGCTAAAAATTCTGTGCAAAAACCCTAAAACCTCTAGTATATATAAGAGGAAGAGACAAGAGGAGACAGCCTTGGCTTTCCAAGCCAAGAGTGTCGGCCGAGCCAGGTGGTGGAGGTGGAGTCCACCTCCAATCCTAGGGGGACTAGGATTCACCCTATTTTGCCTTTTTTTCAGCTTTTCCTATTGGGTTTTCTTCTCCAGCCACATGGGCCTTGTGTGATAGTTTCCACCATCCCACTAAGGGTTGATATTCACTCTCCCACAGCCCATGAAGCCTCTTGGGTCGAAATAGCCCTCCCGATGGTCTCCCGGTACACTACTGGCACTCCCGGTACACTACCGATGAGCCCGAAACTTTTCTGGCGACCAAAATAGGACTTCCTATATATGAGTCTTTACCTCCGGACCATTATAGAGCTCCTCGTGACGTCCGGGATCTCATCCGGGACTCCGAACAACCTTCGGTCACTACCATACAAAAATCTATACTACCGAAACGTCACAAAACCTTAAGTGTGCAGACCCTGCGGGTTCGAGAACTATGTAGACATGACCGAGACACCTCTACGGTCAATAACCAATAGCGGGACCTGGATGCCCATATTGGTTCCTACATATTCTACGAAGATATTTATCAGTCGAACCTCTATGTCAAGGATTTAGTTAATCTCGTATGATGTTCCCTTTGTTCTTCAGTATGTTACTTGCCCGAGATTCGATCGTCGGTATCTCCATACCTAGTTCAACCTTGTTACCGTCAAGTCTCTTTACTCGTTCTGTAATACAAGATCCCGTGACTAACACTTAGTCACATTGCTTGCAAGGCTTGTTGTGATGTTGTATTACCGAGTGGGCCCTGAGATACCTCTCTGTCACACGGAGTAACAAATCCCAGTCTTGATCCATGCCAACTCAACAGACACCCTCGGAGATACCTGTAGAGCACCTTTATAGTCACCCAGTTACGTTGCGACGTTTGATACACACAAGGTACTACTCCGGTGTCAGTGAGTTGCATGATCTCATGGTCATAGGAACATATACTTGACATGCAGAAAACAGTAGCAATAAACTGACACGATCATATGCTACGTTTGTAGTTTGGGTCTTGTCCATCACACCATTCTTCTAATGACGTGATCTCGTTATCAAATGACATCTCATGTCCATGGCTAGGAAACCTTAACCATCTTTGATCAACGAGCTAGTCTATTAGAGGCATATTAGGGACATGGTTTTGTCTATGTATCCACACATGCATCTAAGTCTCCGATCAATACAATTATAGCATGGATAATAAACGATTATCATGAACAAGGAAATATGATAACAAATAATTTATTATCGCCTCTAGGGCATATTTCCAACAGTCTCCCACTTGCACTAGAATCAATAATCTAGTTCACATCACCATGTGATACGCATTATTATGAATCTAACACCCAATGAGTCCTGGGGCTCGATCATGCTTTGCATGTGAGAGAGGTCTTATAGTCAACGGGTCTGCGACATTCAGATCCGTATGTACTTTGCAAATATCTATGTCAAACTATAAACACTTCTACCACGCTCCACTTGGTACTATTCCAAATGGCTTCTCCACTATATGTATCCAGATTGCTACTACGGGTCATCCGGATTGGTGTTAAAGCTTGCATCGACGTAACTCTTTACGACGAACTCTTTATCACCTCCATAATCAAGAAACATATCCTTAGTCTTTTAGTTACTAAGGATAATATTGACCGTTGTCCAGTGATCCACTCCTGGATCACTCTTGTACCCCTTGACGAACTCATGGCAAGGCACACACGGGTGCGGTACACAGCATGGCATACTATACAGAGCCTATGGCTAAGGCATAGGGGACGACATTCATCCTTTCTCTTTCTTCTGCCGTGGTCGAGCTTTGAGTCTCACTCAGCTTCACACCTTACAAAGCAGGCGAGAACACTTCTCTTTGACTAATCCATTTTGAACTCTTTCAAAATCTTGTCAAGGTATGTACTCATTGAAAGTCTTATCAAACATCTTGATCTATCTTTATAGATCTTGATGCTCAACAATTAGGTAGTTTTATCCAGGTCTTCCTTTGAAAAACTCTTTTCAAACAACCGTTTATTCTTTCCAGAAATTCTACATCATTTCCGAATAGCAATATGTCATCCACATATACTTATTAGAAACTCTATAGTGCTCCCACTCACTTTATTGCAAATACAAGTTTCTCATAAACTTTGTATAGATTTAATAACTTTGATCACCTTATCAAAGTGTATATTCCAACTCCGAGACGCTTGCTTCACTCCATAGATGGATCGCTGAAGTTTGCTCACCTTTTAGCATCCTTAGGACTGACAAAACCTTCTGGTTGTATCACATACAACTTTTCCTCAAGTAAACCATTAAGGAAACGATGTTTTGACATCCATCTGCCAGATTTCATAATTGAAAGAGCAGCAACTGCTAACATAATTTCAACAGACTTTAGCATCGCTACGAGTGAGAAAGTCTCATCGTAGTCAACTCCTTGAACTTGCCGGAAACTTTTTTGTGACAAGTCGAGCTTTATAAATGGTGACATTCACCATCAGCGTCTGTCTTCATTTTAAAGATCCATATGTACTCAACGACCTGTCATCCAACGAGCAAGTCTACCAAAGTCTATACTTGGTTTTCATATATGGATCCTTTCTCGGATTTCATGGCCTCTAACCATTTGTCGGAATCTGGGCCCATCATCGCTTCTCCATAGCTCGTAGGTTCATCGTTGTCCAACAACATGACCTCCAAGATAGGGTTGTCGTACCGCTCAGGAGCAGTACACGTCCTTGTCGACCTACGAGGTTTGATAGTAACTTGATCCGAAGCTTCATGATCATCATCATTAACTTCCTATTCAACTAATGTAGGCTTCACAGAAACATCTTCCTGTGTTGCGCTACTCTCTGGTTGAACAAAGGTTCAACTATCTCATCAAGTTCTATCTTCCTCCCACTCAATTCTTTCGAGAGAAACTCTTTCTCGAGAAAGGACCCAGTTTTAGCAACAAACATTTTATGCTTGGATCTGAGATAGAAGGTTTACCCAACTGTCATTAGGGTATTCTATGAAGATGCATTTGTCCGCTTTGGGTTCGATCTCATTAGGTGAAAACCCTTTTTCACATAAGTGTTGCATCCCAAACATTAAGAAATGACAGCTTAGGTTACTATCAAACCATAATTCACACGGTGTCATCTCAACGGATTTAGATGGTACCCTATCTAAAGTGAATGTAGTTGTCTCTAATGCATAACCCCAAAACGATAGTGGTAAAAGGATAAGAGACATCATAATTCGCACCATATCCAATAAAGCACGACTATGACGTTCGGACACACCATCACACTATGGAGTTCCAGGTGGCGTGAGTTGTGAAACAACTTTCACATTGTCTTAAGTTGTATACCAAACTCGTAACTCAGATATTCACCTCCACGATCATATCGCGGACATTTTATCTTCTTGTCACGATGATCTTAAACTTCACTCTGAATTTGCTTGAACTTTTTCAAACGATTCAGACTTGCGTTTCGTTAAGTAAATATACACTATTATCTACTCAAATCATCAGTGAAGGTAAGAAAATAACGATATCCACCGCATGCTACAAGACTCATTGGATTGCATACATCAACATGTATCATTTCTAATAAATCACTTGCCCGCTCCATCAAAACAGAAAACGGGGTCCTTAGTCATCTTTCCCAAGAGGCATGGTTCGCATGTCTCAACCGATTCGAAATCGAATGAGTCCAAAGATCCATCAGCATGGAGTTTCTTCATGCGCTTTATACCAATATGACATTTAGCGGCAGTGCCACAAGTATGTGGTACTATCATTATTAACTTTGTATCTTTTGGCATCAATGCTATGAACATGTGTATTACTATGATCAAGATTCAACAAACCATTCTTACTGGGTGCATGACCATTGAAGGTATTATTCATGTAAACAGAATAACCATTATTCTCTAACTTAAATGAATAACCGTGTTGCATTAAACACGATCTAATCACGTTCATGCTCAATGCAAAACACCAAATAACATTTATTTAGGTTTGCCACTAATCCCGAAGGTAGAGAGAACGTGTGATGTTGATCACATCAACCTCGGAAACATTTCCAACATACATCGTCACCTCACCCTTACCTAGTTCTCCGTTTATTCTGTAGCTTTTATTTCGAGTTACTAACATTTAGCAACCGAGCCGGTATCCAATACCCAGGTGCTACTAGGAGTACTCGCAAGGTACACATCATTAACAAGTATATCAAATATACTTCTATCGACGTTGCCAGCCTTCTTATCTACCAAGTATCTAGGGTTGTTCCGCTTCAGTGACCGCTCTCCTCATAATCGAAGCACTTAGTCTCGGGTTTAGGTTCAACTTTGGGTTGCTTCACTGGAGCAGCAACTGACTTGCTATCCATGAAGTTTCCCTCCTTGTCCTTGCCCTTCTTGAAACTAGTGGTTTTACTAACCATCAACACTTGATGCTCATTCTTGATTTCTACCTTCGCGGTGTCAAACATCGCAAACAGATTAGGGATCATTATTTCTATCCCTGGCGTTTTATAGTTCATCACCAAGTTCTAGTAGCTTTAGTGACAGTGACTTGGAGAACTATATCAATCACTATCTTATCTGGAAGATCAACTCCCACTCGATTCAAGCGATTGTAGCACCCAGACCATCTGAACACATGCTCAACGATTGAGTTATTCTCCTTCATCTTGCAGGCAAAGAATCTTGTTGGAGATCTCATATCTCGCAACACGGGCATGAGCCTGAGATCCTAATTTCAGCTCTTAGAACATCTCATATGTTCCGTGACATTCAAAACGTTTCGGAGCTTCAATTCTAAGCCGTACTACATGACGCACTAAACTATCAAGTAGTTATCAGAACGTGCCTGTCAGATGTTCACAACATCTACAAACAACGCTAGAGGGGTTGGCGCACCGAGCGGTGCATTAAGGACATAAGCCTTCTATGCAGCAATGAGGACAATCCTCAGATCACGGAGCCAGTCCACAATATTGCTACCATCATCTTTCAACTCTATTTCTCTAGGAACGTATAAAAATTCAAGGGAGCTACAGCTCGAGCTAGTAATCTATAACACAGTTTGCAAAGACACTACTGACTATGTTCATGATAATGAGTTCAATTAATCATATTACTTAAGAACTCCCACTCAAATTGACATCCCTCCAGTCATTCGAGTGATACATGATCCAAATTCACCAACTCAAGTTCGATCATCACGTGAGTTGAGGTGGTTACAATGGTGAACATCATCATGTTGATCATATCTACTATATGACTCATGTTTGACCTTTCGGTCTCTTGTGTTCCGAGGCCATGTCTGTACATGCTAGGCTCGTCAAGTTTAACCCGAGTGTTCTGCATGTGCAACACTGGCTTGCACCCGTTGTATGTGAACGTAGAGTCTATCACACCCGATCATCACGTGGTGTCTCGACACGAAGAACTTTCGCAACGGTGCACACTCGGGGAGAACACAATTTATCTTGAAATTAAGTGAGGGATCACATTATAATGCTACCGTCGTCCTAAGCAAAACAGGTTGCATAATAGGATTAACATTACATGCAAATCATAAGTGACATGATATGGCCATGAACTTGTGCTTTTGATCTCCATCATGAAAGCACTGGCATGATCTCCATCGTCACCGGCATGACACCATGATCTCCATCATCTTGATCTCCATCAACGTGTCACCATCGGGGTTGTCGCGCCCACCATGCTTCTACTACTATTGCTACCGTTTAGCGATAAAGTAAAGCATTACATAGCGCTTAATGATTGACACGCATGTCATACAATAATTAAAGACAACCCTATGGCTCCTGCCGGTTGCCGTACTCATCGACATGCAAGTCATGATAATCTATACATCACATGATCATCTCATACATCACATATATCACATCATGTAATTGGCCATATCACATCACAACATACCCTGCAAAAACAAGTGAGATGTCCTCTAATTGTTGTTGCATGTTTTACGTGGCTGCTATAGGTATCTAGCAAGAACAATTATCATCTACGCAAAAACCACAACGGTGATACACTAGTTGCTTTTCAACCTTCTCAAGGACCGCCTTTGTCGAATCCGATCCAACTAAAGTGAGAGAAATTGGCACCCGCAAGCCATCTATGCAACAAGTTGCGGTCGAGTGAACCGGTCTCTCGTAAGCGTACGAGTAATGTTGGTCTGGGCCGCTTCATCTCAAATACCGCTAAACCAAAATCCGACCAAGGGAGGAAGCAATCTAAGCATCAACGCACACAAACCTTTTGTGTTCTACTCGAGATCTCATCTACACATAGACCTAGCTCTTATACCACTGTTGGGGAACGTTGCATGGGAAACAAAAAATTTCCTACATACACATAAGATCTATCCATGGTGATGAGCATCTACGAGAGGGATAGTGGATCTACATATCCTTGTAGATTGCTAAGTGGGAAGCGTTAAGAAACGCGGTTGGTGTAGTCGAACGTCTTCGTGATGCAAATCGCCGAGCGTCCCGCGATCTCATCACGATCCGTCCCACGATCCAATCACGATCCGTCCCGCGAACTCATCACGATCCGTCCCGCGATCTCGTCACGATCCGTCCCGTGAACTCATCATGATCCGTGTCGCGAACTCATCACGATCCGTCCCGCAAACTCATCACGATCCATCTCGCGATCTTGATCACGGTCCTTCCGATCTAGCACCGAACGGACGGCACCTCCGCGTTCAGCACACGTACAACTCGATGACGATCTCCGCCTTCTTGATCCAGCAAGGGGGAGCGGAGAGGTAGAAGAGTTCTCTGGCAGCGTGACGGCGCTCCGGAGATGGTGGTGGAGCTATTCCGGTAGGGCTTTGCCTAAGCACTGCAGAAATCCGATCTAGAGGAGAAACTATGCACTAGAGGAACGGGTATAACGTGGCTAAAAATTCTGTGCAAAAACCCTAAAACCTCTAGTATATATAAGAGGAAGAGAGGAGAGGAGACAGCCTTGGCTTTCCAAGCCAAGAGCTTCGGCCGAACCAGGTGATGGAGGTGGAGTCCACCTCCAATCCTAGTCCTATTTTGCCTTTTTTCACCTTTTCCTATTGGATTTTCTTCTCCAGCCACATGGGCCTTGTGTGAGAGTTTCCACCAGCCCACTAAGGGCTGATATTCACTCTCCCACAGCCCATGAAGCCTCTTGGGTCGAAATACCCCTCCCGGTGGTCTCCCGGTACACTACCGGCACTCCTGCTACACTACCGATGAGCCCGAAACTTTTCCGGTGACCAAAATAGAACTTCCTATATATGAATCTTTACCTCCGGACAATTCTGGAGCTCCTCACGATGTCCGTGATCTCATCCGGGACTCCAAAAAACTTTCAGTCACCACCATACATAACTCTATACTACCGAAACGTCACCAAACCTTACGTGTGCAGACCCTGCGGGTTCGAAAACTATGTAGACATGACCGAGACACCTCTACGGTTAATAACCAATAGCGGGACCTAGATGCCCATATTGGTTCCTACATATTCTACGAAGATCTTTATTGGTCGAACCTCTATGTCAAGGATTCAGTTAATCCCGTATGATGTTCCCTTTGTTCTTCGGTATGTTAATTGCCCGAGATTCGATCGTCGGTATCTCCATACCTAGTTCAACCTCGTTACCGGCAAGTCTCTTTACTCGTTCCGTAATACAAGAGCCCGTGACTAACACTTAGTCACATTGCTTGCAAGGCTTGTTGTAATGTTGTATTACCGAGTGGGCCCTGAGATACCTCTCTGTCACACGGAGTAACAAATCCCAGTCTTTATCCATGCCAACTCAACAGACACCCTCGGAGATACCTGTAGAGCACCTTTATAGTCACCCAGTTACGTTGCGACGTTTGATACACATAAGGTACTCCTATGGTGTCAGTGAGTTGCATGATCTCATGGTCATAGGAACATATACTTGACATGCAGAAAACAGTAGCAATAAACTGACACGATCATATGCTACGTTTGTAGTTTGGGTCTTGTCCATCACACCATTCTTCTAATGATGTGATCCCGTTATCAAATGACATCTCATGTCCATGGCTAGGAAACCTTAACCATCTTTGATCAACGAGCTAGTCTATTAGAGGCATACCAGGGACATGGTTTTGTCTATGTATCCACACATGCATCTAAGTCTCCGATCAATACAATTATAGCATGGATAATAAACGATTATCATGAACAAGTAAATATGATAATAACTAATTTATTATTGCCTCTAGGGCATATTTCTAATAGGTAGAAGAAGAAAGAGTGGGGAAGGAAACAAATGACACCCTTCACGGTCCTATTTAACACGTCAAAAGTGGAAACTGGCACGAGAATCCAAGCAACGGAGATTAATTGGTCGAGACGGACGCCTTGATTCATGGGCTATCAGTTTAATAAAGAAAGATCCATTGCGGGTGTCAAATAATCTTTTTGACATATCCGATATGACGCCACGGCGGGTCATTTTTATTTTTTCAGGTGGTGATAAGTGAGACTCGCCGCCAAGTAAGAAGGAGGTTGAAATGAGCAAGCTCAAATCAACCTGCGGCCTAATGTTGGGGATATAACCCCGTGGTGAGACCCGCCCGGGAGGTTTCGGGTCACAGACCAGCCCAAGGATGGGCCTTGAAGACTCAAGCCCAAGACGTTTGGCGGCTTACCAGGATGGGCTAAGATGAGGCCTAGACAGAGAAGGTATGGAGACCCAGGCGGATAAGCCGCCCGGAGACAGCTTGCTCAGGAGGGCAAGACAATGTAGAGATAGACTCGCACACGTTGTGACAGTCGGTTACGACTTGTATGACCCGTGCTCTTGACCTCCTATATAAAGGCGAGACCCGGGGCGACGTAGACAGAGATTAACTAATCGAGAACTAGGTCAAGCAATCCGCTCCCTTGTAATCGATACCCAAGCAATACAAGCACAATCATGACGTAGGCTTTTACCTCTACCTGAGGGGCCAAACCTGGGTAAACCCATGTCCTTCGTCCCGATCAACCCCTTTGAGTCCATCACCTTAGCGATGGCCTTGAATCTAATTCCTTGGACATCTGCCGTGACAAAACCACGACAGTAACCCTCTCAACTTTTTAGCACATGCTATGTGGGTGAAATGATGATACCATGCCAACTTTTAACCTTTTCAGAGTTCACTTGAAGTGCTTTTCAATTTCAGGGTTATTTGGATCAAAAAAATCAGTAAGTGCATGAAAAATACCAAATGAAGTCAGAAAGGGTTGAAAATTGATGATGTGGCTTTGAATGGTGAATTTTGAACACACAAAAAGTATGAAGTTCAAATAAGTTCAAAAAATGAAATCCCTTTGTAACAGATGAGTTTTCGTCCGAAACCGTGATACTTCGAAAGAGATTGTCTATTTTATACACGAAGTGCATCCAGTTTTAGCCGTAACCCTCTCAACTTTTTAGCACATGTTACGTGGGTGAAATGATGATACCATGCCAACTTTCAACCTTTTCAGAGTTCATTTGAAGTGCTTCTCAATTTCAGGGTTATTTAGCTAAAAAAATCAGTAAGTGCATGAAAAATACCAAATGTAGTCAGAAAGGGTTGAAAATTGATGATGTGGCTTTGAATGGTGCATTTTGACCACACAAAAAGTATGGAGTTCAAATAAGTTCAAAAAAATGAAATCCCATTATAACAGATGAGTTTTCGTTCGAAACCATGATACTTCGAAAGAGATTGTCCATTTTGGACACGAAGTGCATCCAGTTTTTGTCGTAATCCTCTCAAATTTTTAGCACATGCTATGTGGGTGAAATGATGATACCATTACAACTTTCAACCTTTTCAAAGTCCATTTGAAGTGCTTTTCAATTTCAGGGTTATTTAGCTCAAAAAAATCAATAAGTGCATGAAAATTACCAAATGAAGTCAGAAAGGGCTGAAAATTGATGATGTGGATTTGAATGGTGCATTTTGAACACACAAAAAGTATGGAGTTCAAATAAGTTCAAAAAAATAAAATCCCTTTGTAACATATGAGTTTTCGTTCGAAACCGTGATACTTCGAAAGAGATTATCCATTTTGTACACAAAGTGCATCCACTTTTCGCCGTAACCCGCTCAACTTTTTAGCACATGCTATGTGGGTGAAATGATGATACCATGCCAACTTTCAACTTTTTCAGAGTTCATTTGAAGTGCTTTTCAATTTCAGGGTTATTTAGCTCAAAAAAATCATTAAGTGCATGAAAATACCAAATGAAGTCAGAAAGGGTTGAAAATTGACGATGTGACTTTGAATGGTGCATTTTGTACACACCAACTCTCGAGGCCACCCAAACCCGAGAATAAAAGCGTTGTCGATACACCTCCTCCCCGATAACATTTTTTTTCTAAGTTACTAAGATAAAATGTTCATATAGAAAAATTCGGTAATATAGATTTATCAAGAATGCCCCCATTATGGATGTGCACAAGTTGATCCAATTTTTTTCTAATCCCATCTATATATATTCTTCTATATGTCATGTGGTGTGTCAAAGTATTGAAGAAATCCATGGCTTCATCATCAGCCGGAAATAACCGGCGTATGGTGTTATGAAGCTCTTCAAAGTTGTTTTGGAATGGAGTTCCGGATAAAATAATCCACTTTTTGTTACGAATTTCAGCAACGGCCTTCCAAATAGCGATATTCATAACGCTCTTGCTGAACTTCATACGAAAAAGCTAATTATCCTATCTGAGACTCTGTTCAAAAACAATTTTGGAGAGCTTCGTACCATTATGCACCTGTTACTTCCGGCTAATGATGAAGCCATGGTTTTCTTGAATCCTTTGACACTAGACAACGTGACATATAGAAGGGTAGATGAGATCACGGAAAATATGGACCATTTTCTGCACATCCAAAATGGCGCCATTTTGTTAAATCCCTAAAAGGTTAAGAGAATCCCGACCCTCTAGCCCGACCAAACCCTAGAAGCGTTGAGGGCCACCCCTAACCCTGGAATGTTGAGCACCCTGGACTAACACGAGGCACACCAGGATCCGTTTCGTGGAAGGTTGGGTTTCCCAACGTAGGCGGTTACAGAAGCCAACAGAGAAAGAGGAAAGCGAAGCTGAGCCAAATGCAGAAGCTCAATGCAAGACTAGAAAAGCTAGAGGAAACTGAGAGCCAGCGAGCTGCCGGCCAACTATCTCAGCGGCACGAAGGTACCCCAGAAGGTACTCCGCCATCTCAGCGGAGAATCAGCATGGCTTCCACAGAGCTCGTCCAGCCTGTCTTCACGGCTCCTAGCTACCCCGTGGACACTATCACGGAGGTTCAAAATTGCGAGCTTTTGACGAAATTCCGAAACCTCACTTTCAAGGCGGCTCTCGGCTCTGTTGGACCTCCTCAGCCCAACAGAACTTTTCACTGCCATCTGATTCCACATGGCTATGATGTTGTGATGGTGGATGAAGTAATGGAGGGATTTGATGATCTCGAGCTTGACCACCTTACTGGTGAAGGGGAGAAGAAGCTGGTTAATGCTCTGAGAAGTACATGCCTATGGCCGAAGGAGTACATCAAGCTTCCAAACCGGGCGCCTCCGTCTCCTCCTGCTCCTCCAGTGCGTGAGGGCACTCCTCCTCCTCCTTCTCCTCCGGCGAGTGATCAGAGCACTCCGCCTCCTCCTCCTCCTCCTCCTCCTCCGCCGCCGCCGAGTGATCAGGGCACTCCGCCTTCTTCTCCGGCTCCTCCGACGCGTGACGGCACTCCGCTTCCTCCTTCGCCTACTCCGGCGCGTGAGGCCACTCCGCCTCCTCCTGCTCCTCCTCTGATGCGTCAGGCCACTCAGCCTCCTCCTCCTCCTCCTCCTCCGGCGTGTCAGGACACTACGCCTCCTCCGGCGTGTCAGCCACGACGGAAGAGAGACGCCACCGCCGCTCCGGCGGCTAGCAGTACAATAGGCAGAAAAGAATACAAATTTGGTCCAAGCCTCAAGCCTATTACCAATTTACCATACGAGAGGACTGACGAAAAAGGCGCTACGATCAGTAAAGCCGAAGTGGAGGCCCATTTTGCACGGAAACATCCACCTTCGAAGGAAACGTTAGATCCGGTGAAAGCGAAGCCCACTCTGGATGCCTTGAAGCGACCATCACCGCCTCCGCTGCCATCAAACTATGACCGTTGTATTATAAAGACATATAATGAAGCACAATGGTCGGGAAGTACCTCTAGTGATGCCCGAGTCAAAGAACGAAGAAGTGGGAAAACAGTTCCCCAGCTCGGCGAACAGGAGAAGAAATCGTGCCCTCCGCTCAAGGTGTCTAGCGACATTGCTAATGATCCGATGATACTTCCCGGTACCAAACTTGGTGATTACTTTGGGGATGATATACTTTTTGAAACGGCTGGGGTAACCAAAGATCCTCCTCTAACATCGTGCATATATAAATTGCATGAGTGGTACATGAAAACCTACAGGGAGTCTGGGAGAGACACTATGTATGTGGCAGTGAAACCACAACATGAATTCATTGGACTTCCCGTGATGCCTATTGAATTTGTGGAGTTATTTCAATTATACAATCAACGTGCCTTCGACAAACAACTCATGACTGCCTACTGTCTCTAAGTATTACTTCTATAGTTAAGTCTCTAGCTCAGCTTGTTCATTGCATGTATATATATAAAATTATCATCACTATATTATGCAGATTGAAGATCGTCGAATGCAAAAAAGAAGGAATCTTCGATGTTGGTTTCATTAGCCCAGATACCGTAAATGAATGGTCGATACGAAATGAACCCGCAGCAACCGAGGAGAACTTGCTAAAGTCGTTCCTTGCACATCAAAACAAAAGTGAAATACTTTTTCCTTACAGCTTCAAGTGAGTGTTGCTGTCTTCTCTGTCTTCTCGGTTTCGCTTACTCGAGGTTAAGTAATGTAATTGATGAGTTATATATGCGTGCGCAGTTACCACTTTATTCTGCCATCCATTAAGCTTGACGGTGCATTAGTAACTGTCTTAGACTCGAAACATAAAGATCCCGAGAATTATGCAGAGATGACTGCAATGCTCAAGAAGTAAGTTCAGTCAATACCGGGATCATATCGGCATGCAACTTTCATTAGTTTCCTGATATCAAGTAATCATTTTCTTTGCCTGGCAGGGTTTGAAAGAAATTCACCCGAAAGGTTCCCGGTCTAAAGAAAGAGTTGCGATTTACGCACCCCAAAGTAAGTAGTACTAGCTAGTTCCGTGCATATTTAATTGATTCAAAATTTCATCAACATATCATTACCATGCTTGCTTACCAGTTTGATTGAACTCTATTCTCGTAAAGTGCTTGTACCAGAAATAATGGACTGTTTTATGTGGATACTATATATGCGAGTTCATTCGCCACTTGATCTCTGAGCGAGGGGGCTTCTCTGACAAACAATTTGAAGTACGTAAATAATATTCACAATTTTATTTTATACATTACCATCAATTGTGTTGAGTTTTATTCATATATATGCATGTATTGACCCCTTTCTTTAAATTAGATCTGGAAGATGCGGGATGAACTCCTACCACATGATCGCATATGAGCAATTCAGGAGGAATTGACGGGATTCTTTCTTGACCACGTCATACCTGAAGGCGGAGAATACTATATTAATTTGTGATTGGATCTTAGGGATTGTAAGAGATCTTATATTGTATATATGTAGCTAGTAGCGTCGGATAGATATACGAAAACTTGTTGTTCGACCAATCTTTTGGAGAAAGAGAGGTCGATCACTTCTCTGTGTGTATATGTTCATGACGATCTTGTGTACTTAATGACCAAGCATGGAGAAAAAAAGGACATTTTTCTTTATTAATTAGCTAGCTAACACAATATGAAACTTCTAAATTAACCATCCAAAACCCTCAAAAACCCCATTTCAAAAAAAAACCAGCAACTGCCAGATGCTGACGCGTGGATGCCTTTCGGTTCCGAGGACCTGCCTGGGCTCCCCGCAACGGCCACGTGAAGCCCCTTCTGTCCCGGTTTGTAAGCGAACCGGGACTAAAGGTTTTAGGGCTTAGTCCTGACCCTTTAATCCTGGTTTCAGAATCGAGACTAATGGGTCTTTGAAATTGAGACAAATGAGCCGTTTTCTATTAGTAAATAAAATTAAAATGTATGTAAATGTTGCCACTGGGAACTCAAAGTACAGATGAGGCATAGAAACATACCCATGAGGCCCTGAATATAGTCTCGGACACATAATGACGCTATGCATTATAAATTTCAGTTGTGATATGCGGCTGACAAGACAGTCGACGGGAACAAGTACTCACTCCGTTTTGAAATATAAATATTTTTAGAGATTTTATTATAAACTACAAACGAAGCAAAATAAGTGAATATACATTCTAGAATATGTTTATATCGTCCTACATCCGTATATAGTTTGAGTGGAATCTCTAAAAAGACTCTGTTTTGTATATTTCAAAGCAACAGTGTTACAATCTAAAATGCCTACGTCAGAATCTGGCATGAACCTATATCTCTCTCCTTACGCTCCTTACTTCCTGTTCAAAGCTCACTCATAACCCCTGTTCAAAGCTCACTCATAACCGAGAGCACAACTAACAAAAATGATGGCGAGAAGCTACAAACCACAAGAACAATCAGTCAGAGCGATACCAAAAATTACATAATCAACTAGTTATAATTTTCAGCGAGATTCTTCAGAAATTTCATGGTTGTCACATATTATATCGCGAAAACGGCATCACACATAGCAGGTTTCAACATCATAATGATGTTCCATGACAACACAAACTAAAAAAGGATGAAGACGTGCCAAGACAAAACACAAAATGAGATACACAGGGACTGTTAGCTTATTCTTTAATCTTTGGCGTGCGTGTTTAGTAAAAAAATTAACTGTTTGCTCTTGGTAATCAACCTCGGCAGCCAGGTACTGTACTCTCCAGTATACAAGGCATCGGCAGTGTGTAGCCTTTGACCTGACCTGGTGAGTAGCAGCATGGTGCCACTGTACTCTCCTGAGTGTGGTCAGCGATTCTGGTCATGGAGAAGCTGCTCATGTAATGTATATCAGGCCCTCTAATCTCTATTCAGTAGAGAGAGTCATAAACCGGAACGGAGCTGCCCTTCTTTTTTCCTTTTTTCTTTTTTTGCCCACTTTGGAACAGTGATGGTAGAACACAATATTCAGTGTGTTGCGCACTCTGTTTCTTCTACCATCCTCTGCTCTGGACTGTTAGGTTTAGGTCTTGCTGTTGAGTCCACCGGAAAAGTGAAACATGTCAGTGGCTGGCATCACCTTTGCATAACCAGTTTGAAGATACACTATAATCTACAGGTATAGGTGAATAAGGCTGGAACTGGCAAGTCATTATACCAAATAGGCAGTGTAGCTCTGACAAAACATTGGCAACATGATAACACACCCACGAGTATACTATCTGTGACAATGAATGAGGTTTTAGGATTCTTCAGGTATGATCTGCGAACTAACAAGGGAGTGGATGCCTAGATTGGCAAACAAATCAGCAGAAAAATATATCAATCCACACACATTTCTATAGTTAGCTATTACGAATCAGTGTATACGTCTCTCAGTGAAACCATGAGCGTACAATATTCCCATATGCTCCCCCATTCCGCTTCAAAATAGACCTCCCATTCAAAGCTGACAGCAAAAAACAACCAAAATGATGGACGGAAGCTATGTACCACAGTAACAACAGGGTCGCATGCATCAATTGATGCATAGGCCGGAGACTCCGTTCCCCCTTTTCAAGAAAAAAAATGTACCACAATAACAATAACCCACAATCATGGAAACTACAGAAAAACGGTATCAATCAGTTAAAATCTTCACTGAGGAAGAAACCATCGGCAAATCCCCTCCCCCCCCCCCCCCGCGGTTCCCTCGCTCGTCTCCCGCGGGCGACGGGGAGGGGGGTGGCTCCTCCTCCCTCTCTCCTGTCGCTGCCGGTTGGCCGCCGACGTCGATCCTGTGGGCCTGCGGTGGTCTTCGATGAGGTGGCGCCCGCTCGGCCCAGATCTGGGCCCCATTGGGCCCCATATGGGTCAGGGCGGCCGACTATTCTCTGCTGGGGGGCGAAGCTCCCTAGAGGTGAAGGTTGTGCGTCGATGGTCACCGGGTGGTGGCGGCATTGTTCGTCGGCGTGTTGCAACGCTGCGGCGGGGGCTTCGCGGACCTATTTGGGCCCAGCCGAGCAAATTAGGGCCTGGTGTGTCCCCGGTGCCGCGTCTAGTCAGTTACTACATGGGTGGCGGAGGTTGTTCCCTCCTGCTCGGCTGCGTGGTTGTTGCCCCCGATTACGCTGTCCCCATACTTTTCCTCTAGGCCTCGTGCTAGTGTGCACAATGAGGCATTGAGGAGGATGTCGTGACAATTGTGGCACATGCTGGTGCGGATTGTCCGGGGTGGTGGTGGGTTTTTTCGGGTGAGGAGAAATCCCGGTCGGCTTCTTTTTGTCGATCTACCGGTGTTGGTATTTGTTTCTCTCTTTTTTGGTCTTGGTTATGTTGCGCCCCAGCAAGCTTGTTGTACTATGTGTTTGGTCGGTGCTTGATAATATAAAACGGAAGGAAACCCTTTATCGTCAAAATCTTCAGCGAGGATGTGCTTCAGAAACTTTACATTTTGCCACATAGTATATCACATAACTGAAGACACACATAACATTTTTAAATGTCATAAGGCTCCACCATAATAAAAACTAAAACGATTTTTCAGTTATGATATTCGTCTTAATAAGCCAATCAATGACAAGATTAACAAGCTTATTAATTTCTTGGCAAAAATAGTACAATATAAATGCATGTGATGTCAAAACATATCATCCTATACAAAGATGGACCGATAAGTTTCACCACACAGCAAATTTTGAATTTACACCAGGATATCCCAAAGTTTATGTTGGAAATGGCGCTGCTACTTTTTGGCTTGGCATGTGGTTGATTGACAATACACTTGGTGCTCGATTCCCTGCTATTTTCTCTCACACTACTAGGCTGAATGGTTCGGTGGGTAGGGTTCTAGGTGACTCGGTTTTGTGTTTGGACCTTCGCCCTAGGATTTCCTCGATTGCAGAACATGAACTTGCTGCGCTGCGAGTTATGATTGCCGTTGTAACTCTAAACTCTAGTGGCTAACAATCGTGTTGGACATATCGACAACATGCCGATCATGGCAAGATCAGCATATGCTTCTATGTTTTCAGCTAGGCTGGACGATAGGTACGCCACATCTACTTGGACGAACTATGCTCCAAACAGGTGTCGGTTGTTCACTTGGCTAGCTTTTCGGGACAGACTATTTACTAATGATCGGCGTTTCCGGCATGGGATGTCAAGCTCCGATACTTTCCCATTTTGCGATGAGCCAGAAACCTCAAGTCACTTACTGCTAATCTGCCACTCCATCAAGTTGCTTTGGGAGAATCTACTTCTTTGCCCTCCCGAAGTCGAACATATTCAAGATCTTTGGTCTAACTCTTCAATTGATAAAGTTTGCTCTACATTAATCATCCATTCTTTGGTCTATTTGGAAGTGGAGAAATGATATGGTCTCTCGTGCTCACAATGTAGATCTGTATACCACTCTATGACATTCTAGAGAGGATCTATTGGTCTGGTCTAATCGCTGCAAAAATGTTGTCAAGCATGCCCTTCTAAAGGATTGGGCACCATATATCATGTTGTATCATTTATCTACGAGAATTTAGCCTATCATTTGCTATTTGTTGGGGGGATGCACCCCTTGTAATCTTTCTTTTTCTTCACCCTATGTAACTACCTGAATGTTGTCATCTCACCCTCGCTATTATGAGTTCAGGCTGGCGTAAGCCCGCCATAGTTTCCCGTTAAAAAAATCACCAGACAGACAAAATACATGCACACAAAACTTACAACACACATGACATGTTGAAATGTGGCATAAGGTTCCACGATAATAAAAACTAAAACAAATTTCGAGCACGAGAAGGCAAAACACAAAATGAGATAGACATGGACAACTTTTAAACACACCAAATCCAGTTTCAGCGTCACCCGTACAAAGGGATCAATTAATTAGATCCAAATCACTAACATTGCAGGTGTCTGAAATACCCCAAAGAGATCTATCAACCGTAAAGTGAAACTGAGCACCTCTTGAAGTCTTGTTCTTTACCTGAAGCAACCTCTACTGTTTCGCAATGAACTCCTCATCAATGGTTTTAACCTGAGATGTCATTGACTCTAGCACTTTCGTGTTTAGTAAAAAAGAATGTAGTGAAGTTAACTTCACAGTTTAAACACAACGCCCTTAAGATTCCAATACTATTGTCTTGAGATGAATATCAAGACATTTTCTTTAAGAATATGGATATCAATGTTAGATAAAACGAGATCAACGAGGCACGAGAGACACGGATTTTTACGTGGAAACCCTTGTGGGAGAAAACAACGGACACACGAAGGCACAATCACTATGAGAAGGAGTATTACAAGCACGAGACGACAGGCCGTCTTTAGGTGCGACTACATGGAGTATATATGTGGGGAAATGCACAAGAGTCCTTGGAGGACAAGTAAACGAGTTGTACTCATACGTGTTGGTACCAACGCAAAGTCCCACACCGTTTGTACTACATCTAGTCCAACACGATAGAATTTGAATCACAATTTAACAATCTCCACCTTGAGCCAAATTCCCTCCAATAGTCGAAGAAAGTAAATAACTCCATCCAAATCAGTATAAACACCTTGTGCGTCAAAGACCATAGGACTAGTGATAAATATCAACTAAGCCTGGGAAAGCTCAAACTTATTTGTAGGGACTGGCTTTGTCATCATATCAGCTGGATTATCATGAGTACTATCTTGCATACCTTCAAATCACCTTCAGCAACAACATCTCGAATATAGTGCTATCTGACATCAATGTGCTTTGTTCTCTCATGATACATTGGATTCTTTGTAAGATATATAGAACTTTGACTGACCGAAAATATGGTAGGGCAAGATGAATCTCCACAAAGCTCAATGTATAAACCTCTCAACCAGATAGCTTCTTCGCATGCCTCGGAAATAGCCATATACTCAGCATCATTAGTGGAACAAGCCACAATAGACTGCAAAGTTGCTCTCCAACTCATAGCACAACCACCAATGGTGAAAACATAACCTGTGAGTGATCTTCTCTTATCCAAATCACCAGCAAAATCAGAATCAACAAAACCAACAAGTCCATCTCCAGTTTTCCCAAACTGTAAATAAGCATTAGAAGTACCTCGCAGGTATTTGAAAATCTATTGAACTGCTTTCCAATGCTCTTTTCCAGGATTAGCCATGTATCTACTGACAACACTCAATGCATAAGATAAATCCGGACGAGAACAAACCATGGCATAAATAAGTGAACCAACTGCACTCGAATAGGGAACTCTAGACATGTACTCAATATCGGCATCTGACTCAGGACATAAGTTGATGATAATTTGTAGTGTGCAACTAACGGAGTACTTACTGGCTTGACATTATGCATATTAAAATGATGAAGAACTTTGTCAATATATCCCTTCTGACATAGACATAATTTTACAGCCGGTCTATCTCTGGATATTTCCATGCCAAGTATGTTCTTTGCTGCACCCAAATCCTTCATCTCAAATTCATTACTCAATTGCTTCTTTAGTTCATCAATCTCTGACATGCTCTTTGTAGCAATTAATATATCATCAACATAAAGGAGCAAATAAATAGCCGAACCATTGATAGTTTTCAAATAAACACAGCTATCATAATTAGACCTTTTGAAACCTTGAGAGAGCATAAAGGTGTCAAATCTCTTGTACCACTGTTGAGGGGATTGTTTCAATCCATAAAGAGATTTCTTTAACTTACAGACAAGCTTTTCTTTTCCAGGAATAACAATTCACATTGTTCCATATAAATATCCTCTTCTAATTCTCCATTTAAGAATGTTGTTTTAACATCCAATTGTTCAAGCTCAAAATCATTCATGGCAACAAATACTAAGTAAAGTGCGAACAGAGCTATGCTTCACAACGGGAGAAAAGATTTCGTTATAGTCAATACATGGAATTTGGCTATAACCTTTAGCAACTAACCTTGCTTTATATCTTGCCTCATCATTCGGAGAAACACCTTCCTTTATTTTGAAAACCCACTTGCAACGAATAGGTTTCTTCTCTCTTGGTAATTTTACTAAATCCCAAGTGCCATTCTTTTCAAGTGATTCCATCTCATCATGCATAGCGGTCATCCACTTATTACTATCACTAGAAATAATAGCCTCGGAATATGAAGAAGGCTCAGCATTAGTGCATTACCATCAATTTCTTCTGCAACAGATAAAGCAAAAGAAACAATATTGCACTCCTCAATTAACCTTTCAGGTGCACTAATACGCCGCCTAACTCTGTCACGTGCAAGATTCCAACTGGGTGGAACAATAGGCTGATTTGGAGTGACATGCTCATCCTCAATGACGGGTTCATCATGTGCATCAAATTTTTCCTTGTCAGAAGTATCACCTGAAATAACATGCTCCGCTTGAAAAGTAGGCCGCTGAATAGTAGGCTGCTATTCACTCTCAACAGGAACATTAGTAGATGGAACATCATGTAACATAGCAGGTTCATTAAAGCTAATTTTTTTGCTAATAATAACCTTCTATGTTTTAGGATTCCACAATTTAAAACCTTTAACACTGGATTCAGAACCAAGAAAGATGCACTTATGAACCCTAGGCTCCAACTTTCCATTATCAAGATGAGCATAAGCAGTGCAAGTGTGCAACCAAAAACTCTCAACTGTGAATAATCAATAGGTGAACCATATCATACCTCAATTGGAGTTTTCTTATCAAGAGCAATAGATGGTGAATGGTTAATGAGATAACAAGCAGTGAAAGCGGCTTCAGCCCAAAAATGTCTATGCAAACATGCATTGGACAACATGCAATGGGCTCTGGAAATAATGGTCATGTTCATACGCTCATCAACACCGTTTTGTTGAGGAGTATAAGGAATGGTGTAGTGTCTGACAATGCCTTCATACTTGCAATAATTCCCAAATTGTTTAGAACAGAATTCCATACTATTATCAGTGCAAGGTATTTTTACATTCTTTTCAGTTTCCCTCGCAATCATAATCTTCCACTCTTTAAAAGCTGAGAATACTTGCCATTTATGCTTCAGGAAATAAGACCAAACTTTTTTCGAATAATCGTCAATAATAGTCAACATGTAACTAGCACCACCTAGTGACTTTTTGCGAGATGGTCCCCATAAATCAGAATGCACATAATCAAGAATACCTTCAGTTGTATGAGTCGAAGTGTTGAACTTAACCCTCTTGTGCTTGCCGAAGATACAATGCTCACAATATTTCAATGTACCAGTTTCATATCCTTTAAGGAGACCTCTCATATTCAACTCTGCGAAACCAAGTTCACTCATATGTCGAAGACGCATATGCCAAAGGTTAGAAGCATCACAACCAGAATTCTTTGAAATAACTGGAGTAGCGTTACCTGAAACGGTAGAATCTCGAAGGTAATAAAGACCATTGGTTGAACTTAAGTCACCTTTCATCACAATGAGAGAACCTTTGGTGACCTTCAAAACGCTATCTCAACCTGAATACTTGTACCCCTTTGCATCAGGGGCACTCACAGAGATACGATTTCTCTTCATCTTCGGAATATACAGAACATCTGCCAAATTTCGGATTATGCCATCAAACATCTTGATTCGAATGGAACCTATGCCTTCAATCTTGCATGGTGAGTTATCAAAACACAAAACGGAACCACTAGCAGTAGTAGAATCAAAAGTACTAAACCAATCTCTATGCGGGCACATATGAAAAATACATGCAGTGTGAAGTACCCACTCATCATTGGTCTCAACACATCCAGCAATAACAACAAGAGCATCATCGGAACTACCATCACGAGCAACATTAGCAGAATTTTCACCTTGTTTGTTTCCTTTTGGTTTATATGTATCGTTTCTCTTTTCCTTGTTTTGCAACTTAAAATATTCTAAGTTGTCATGCCCGTCTCTCTTGCAATATCGACAAGACTGTTTCTTGTCTCTGGATTGCGGCCAGCCCCTGTGGCCATTCTTACTTTTGCCTCTGTTTCCGTTATGTGAGTTCTTCTCATGTGTCCTGCCACGAACAGATAATCACTCGGCTTGGGATGAACTTGAACCATCATGAGGCACCATCAATTTCATCTTCTCCTTAGAGTTCAAAGCTTCATAAACTTCATTAAGGGTGAGAGTACAACGGCTATATAATATGGTGTCTCAAAAATTGGTATAAAGAACTTACAGTGAACAAAGTAACATTAAAGCAGTATCTTCCTCGTCATACTTAATTCTCCATTGCAGCTAGATCAGATATGATCTCTTTAAATTCTGAAATATGATTCAAAACACTACCTCCCCCGGATAACCTGTGCATGAATAGTTTTTGCTTCAGATGCATCATGCTGGTGAGATCTTTCGTCATGCAAATCCCTTCCAGCTTTAATCATAGAGCGGCGACAGTTTTCTCGCTCAAAACTTCCTGCAAAATATTATTATGCAAATGGAGTTGAATTTTGTGACAAAGCCTTACGACCCGTTCTTTTCTCCTTAACAGTCCAATCCTCAATTCTATCCTTCTCAAAACTATCCAGTGCATCATCGTAGTCGGCCTGCGCCAACAACACCCGTATTTTGACTTGTCATAGGGTAAACCTTGTGTCACGTTCTAGCAGTGAAAGGTCATACTACATGAATGCCATGAATAGATAAATTTGTATACACAAAGTAGTGCAAACCGGTAGACAAAATTCTTGATATAGAATTAGTATGGGGAGTAAAGAACTAGAAACGTAGCACGTGCAGTTGCAACGACCGAAGAAAAAACAAATCTGAACTTGATGGCTTCACGTGAGCAGTACTCAGACTAGTACTACTCGGTAGATGAACGTGGCTTCGGTCTGTGGCGTTGGTTTGATCACGTGAGGAGCAGTCTCGGGATTGGAGCAGCTACTGCAGCAACGGAACTCGCGTATCGCACGGACGAGGATACTAGCCGGTCGGTACGCACGCGATTTTATAGGCGGCGAAGCAACATATATTAATTCCTGTCGAACTCGGCTTCTTCCGGCGGCGCACCGGAAAATTGATTTTGCTTCGCATCAGCGGATCGCCTGAGACGCGTGTGGCGACGCACACGTCGGAACCCTAGCTTCTCGTCTCAAACTCTGACAAATCTTGTATCTGTAAACTTGGCTCTAGATATCACTGTTAGATAAAACGAAATCAGTGAAACACAAGAAACACAGATTTTTACGTGAAAATTCTTGTAAAAAAAAACACAGATGCACGAAGTCGCAATCACTATGAGTAGTAGTATTACAAGAACGAGATGATAGGCCGTCTTTAGGTATGACTACATGCAGTATATATGAGAAACAATACACAAGAGTGCTTGAGGGCAAGTAAACGAGTTGTACTCGTATACGTCGGTACCAACGCAAAGGCCCACACCGTCTGTATTACGTCTAGTCCAACATAATAGAATTTGAATCACAATTTAACAATCAAGACTTCTATATTGAGAGTGCTAAAAAAATCAGATTTCACAAACGATGGATAGAAAGAATATTTGATTGAATCCGACACATCAAAAATGTCTTCCCCGCATGAAAAATCTCACCCTTGGCAAGCAAAAAAATAAAGATTATCAATAGACTATTGGTAGCTCCAACGGTAAAATGTTTGGTACTATGATATAGTACAATATGGTGAACTCGATGGAATGATACAACAAAATTCAAATGTATATACATATTTGTACGAGTAAATTAGTGTACGGAGCGGCATAGTGAAGCTCTCACAGAGTCACAGTAATTTGGGCAATATTGATGTACGGGATTTTCATACATTGCTGTTCGTTTTGCTAACCTAGTGGATGCCAAGATTAGCAAACAACTCAGGACAAATATATCCGATCCGATCAGGTAATCAATCTATACATCTGAATCTGGTAGGAAAACCACGAGCTCATCTTTCTCCTCGTTTCCATATGCTCCTTATTCCCACCAAATGCTCAACAAAATGAGAGCACAAATAACCAAAATGACGGCCAAAACCTATGAGCCACAATAACAATCAGTCAAAGAAATATAGACAAAGAAAGGGGTACCAATCAGTTAAAAAAAATCAGTGAACTTCTTCAGAAATCATATTAGAGAACCAACACTTATGTTCAAATATCATAAGATTCCACAATAATACAAACGCTAAAGACGAGAATATAATTCATCAGTGCAGTTCACAAACTGAAATCCACTCTTCTGGTATTATAAGTTGTTTATTTAAAAAGCATAACTGAAAAAGAAACAACAACATGTCTGATGCAAGCCAACACACGAACCAGCTGCTTCTGTGTTCAAAACAGATAGATGCACACCAAAACAGTCAAACACACTAACAAACCACACCACGCAGGCACACACACACACACATAGCACACAAGCCAAGAACCATGCGCTTCTTATTTGAAAACCACAAAGGCGAGAGCCATCATAAGCTCACATCTGAAACCACACACAGTAGTAGCAATAGGGGATCGACCGACGACCGACACCACCTCAAATTCTCCTTCCAGCAGCAGGCAGCAAGACCTGCAGGAGGGAGCGTCCATCCGATCTCCCATATACTGATGGAAGAGATCTCCCATATACCGATGGAAGAACCGACCACATCAGCCAAATGCAGCAGAAGGATCACCTAGGCAACGTGAGTGGTAGCAGGAAGAAAAAAAATTAAAGCAGATTTTTAGTATGATCTCATAAGTTTAGCACTAACAAAAATGGATATGTTACGTGTAATGTAAGAAAGAGTACCTGAGGATGGAGACCCTTGGAAGTTTCTTCTTGTAGTAGCGTGAATGCACAGGCGCCTCGAAGTGGTCAGGGGCCACCTCCCCGTCCCACTCAAGCGCGTCCCAAACATCTTTCTCGACCTCGATGGTTGGCTTGTTCATGTCTCCGCTACGGGTCCCCACCACCGGCAGCCGGCGGAGGCCCCAACATCCTCTGATCTTGATGGTCTTGAGCTTTGGTGCCACCATCTTGACCTCGCATATCTGCTGCAGCACCGGCAGGTCGTGCAGGTGGATTGTGGTCAGCTTTGGGAATGCTACAACTTGGATGTGTATTTCCCCTAGGACACCTATGTCGTCTTGCACAAATACATTCCTGAGTTCTCCGCAGTGGATGATGTGGAGGGTCTCCAAACTTGGGAAGGAGTTGAACCACACAGGGAGCATGAACTGGAGTCTTGGGCAAGATCGCAATTGTAGGTGCAGTAGACTTGTGAATGAACCATCACTGATGTTGTCGTGACCTTTACTCCATATCCAGTGGGCCATTGGGAGATCTGAGGCCCAGAAGGTCTCCAGCTCCTTAAATTCACCTGATCTGCCGGAGAAGACTTGACCCAACTTGAGGCACCCCTCCATGCGGCACTGCCTGAGAAAGTTCCATTCCCCCCGAGACATAATAGCACTAGTTGAGACATCGTGGACATGCAATGATTCAGCAAACCTTTCCATCACATCTGTCAGTGCATTGTCAAAGACGTGGCTCCCTTCGGCAATCTCAATATGCCGATTAAACTTGTTAGTCGGAGGCTTCGGGAAGACCTGCATCGGGGCATCGCCAACCATGTTTCGGAGATCACTGTACTGGTTTTCTATAGCAAGCTGCAGCTGGCCTAATTGATCTCCATACATTACAACCTTCTTCTCCTTGTATGTCACCTTGGATTGATCTGGCCTAGTACACACTGGTGAGGTGACATGGATATTAATGCAAACATCCTCAGGTTCATAATGATAAAATATTGGAAACCGCAATGACCGAAAAAACCTCGCATCTATAACAACAGCATGCACCTCTAGCCGAAAGGATTTGTTCTGGTCAATGGATGGTGAATGACAGCCAATTCCAGCTCGCATGTCTATGCATAACAAATTCAAGGAGGGGATATTCGACATGCTAATTATTGCACGAAGATGTTCACATCCTAGCAGAAATAATTGCTTCAGCATTGGGACTTCTAGCACCATAGTCCCGAAATCAAGTGTCTTGATTGCAGTTCCAGATAGGTCAAGCTTGACGAGGTTGGGCAACCCACGCACAAACAGATTCTCCAACTGTGAGCAACCTTTGAGGGAAATATTAGATATACTGGCACCCTCCTTAGTTGTTGGGGTCGACGGGCGTTCTTGTTTGGTAGGCAGCTCAACAATTGCCCGGTGAAAAGCTGGCCCACATCCATCAAAGCTAAAGGACTTCAGCGAGTGAGCATTACGCACAAGGACATTTTTAAGATCATTGCAACCATCCAGGATGAGCACTTGAAGACTTCTTGCCTTAGTTAGGATGTTTGGTAGAATTTTCATCTCACTGTTGCCAGACATGTCAAGTATTTCCAGCTTTGCCTTGTGCAGGAATGAGTTGCTTAGGTATGTTGAAATATCTGGCCCGCAAGTAGGCTTGACTACCCGAAGCCTTTTAAGGTTTGGCAGATGCCCTTGTAAGCGAGTTGTGTGTTGCCAACACCAGACTCCCTCTATGCTTAGCTCCATGAGGTTATCCATGAGATTCATCTTTTCGGGTGATAAGATTTCATTCCAGTCAGTGTAGCGTAGGTCTAACACCCACAAGCTAGCCAGACACCCCCACTCGGTATGATCCTCTCCTTCACCGTTTTTGTCATCTGTACAGTGGTTCAGTCCAAGGAATCTTATTCTATGGCATTTTAGGAAAGGGGGTGATGCAAAATTGAAGGCACAACAACAGAGAATTAGCACACCAAGGTTTCTGGAATGTTCAAATAAACCATTTGGCAATGTTGTTGGTTGATCGGATATTTGAAACTCCAAGAAGAATGATGATGTCTCTGCTGGTAAAGTTTTCATACCCGGTATTTCCCTACCCCTCGATGTGATTGAAATCCAATGGTATGAACCTTCTTCATACACACCATCTTCTTGAACTACCAGGAAAGGAAGCTTGAGATGTTTCTTGAACTTTGTGAGCACATCATCGTCGCACTCCCAACTTATCTCTCTATGCAATGCATCACTTATCTCCAGTGTTATATCCTTTTGCAATATCCCATCACATATCCAATAACTTGACGCAAGATCACCCCAAGCAGAATTGGTCTTGTAAAAGTTACATTGCAGAAATAGTTTGTACAAACAACAATCGGCAACCATCATTGGATTGACTCCCTGGATCTGAAAGCATGGATTGCCAGCAATTATGATGGCAGCCTCCTTACACAGTAGTGCATACCAGTCTTCACTAGGTAAATTCTCTATCATACCACAAAGCAAAAAATGAGTGTACCTCAGTTCTTTTACTAGTTCATGTTTTCTGTAATTTTGTATGGTCAACATCCTCCTGCTGTAGGTCCATATCATCATATTGTCACCAAAACTTGTAATTGGAGGAACACCAAAGTTGACTAGGTCAACAATTTCGTTGTCACTACCATTATGAAAAATCAACGCAAATTTGTTGTATTTCAGAATTTCATAGATTTCTCTCGACACACTTGTTATCTCATTCCTAGAGCTTTCATCAACTCCATAAAAATCATCCTCTTCATCCCGCTGATCCAGAATAGCCATTGTTGAGCTTTCAAGCTCCAGTTCCTCTGCGATTGCCCTCTGCAACGCTCTTCTATTTTTCCATTCTGAGCAATCTATATGAATTATTTTATCAAAACATAGTTCTGGAGTGGTTCTCCTATATGGGAGCACTTCCGCTATGGATCTAAGCACAAGAGATGCCCCGAGTCCGTCCCAACCATGATAATAAATGACCCTATAATCTCTCAGGGCCTGAAGAATTGTCAATATATCCTCTCTGCTGTCATCAACATTTCCGCGCGAGATGTACTGGATTTAAAACAGATAATTAAGTTAGACCATGTTTGCTAGTAGCATCACTAATCTAATTCAGGGAAACATAAACTCTGAGTACACATGAATAAACAACGGGTGCATCAGTCAATTATGCACTACTCAATAATTCCTCACAGGGTTCATTCATTATCATACTACCTAGAGACTAGGATGTTTCTTCCCCTTGTGTGTTTACCCACCCATACTTATAGAGCATTCTATCTTTTTTTAGAAAAGGAGGATGTACCCCCCGTCTTCTCTTATGTGCATCTGGACGATGCATGCAGTCATTTTATTAATTATTTATAAAAAACTTACAAAGTAATACATCGGTAAGCCTGAAGCCACCATGTGGACAACACATCACTATAGAAATCATGTACTTTGCCGTCAGGTTGCAACAGACGGCAAAGGTAGGATTACAGACGACAAAGATTTTGCCGTCAGTCCCTGACGACAAAGCATGTCAACATACAGTAAGTCGGTAAAGGGTTAATTTGCCGACAACATTTGGTCAGGCAGACGGAAAAGATTTTGCTTTCAGTCAAGAGTATTTGCCGGAAACAGCCAGACGGCAAAGAAAAGCTAACTAACAGAACGCCATGTTTGTCGGACGGCGTCAATGGCTTTGCCGTTAGCTCGTAGAAAATCAAGACGAAAAAACCTCTCCGCTTTGCTGTCATGATGATAAGAACAGACGGCAAAGATATTTTATATTAAAAAAATTGCGGCGTTTGACAACCGTACGGCGAGGCGAGACGGTTGACGCATATGCGCTGCAGCAGACAAGTCCAGCCATCAGCGTGTATTGGACGTTTGATAGCCGTGCTAGCCTGCGTCTAGAACAAATCATGTATGATCTTTATAGACCTATTTACAGAACAAATCAGATCTCAACATCGATTTACAGACGTTTGCTGCAAAAACTTTACAGAGAGAAAATGGCTCATACACAACAAATCATATCTGATCTTTATAGATCGATTTACACAACAAATCAGATCTGAACATCGATTTACAAACTTCTGCTACAAAATATTTACATAGAGAAAAGGGCTCGGGGGGTTGGCCGTGGTCATGGGCGTCGAAGAGGAATTAGGCCGCCTTGGTAAGAGACCGCACCGGGCGCGGTCCTCCTGCCGCGGAGCAGCGGCCGTCAGCAGCCTCACGGGCCATGGGAGCCGCTCGGCGTGCTGCACCCAATGGGGGCGAGTGGCAGCGGCCATTCGCATCAGGCCCTGCTCCCGATGATGGCCTGTAGGGCGAGCGAGGCGGCGGCCGGTGGCACGACCGACGGCGGATGAGGCCAGTGCCGGCGACCGACGGGGGCGAGGGCATATGAGGCCGGGGCCTCTGCCGGCAGGGGTAATGGGAGACGAGGCCTGGGAGGCAGGCGAGGTGGGGGCAGGCGGGAGAGGTGCCGGTCGATGGCGGAGGCATCTCGAACGACGGGCAAGGTGGTGGGCACGAGGCGGGGCCCGACGGGCAAGGTGGTGAGGGCGAGGCGAGGGCAGTGGGAGAGGTGGGGGGCGAGGCGACGGCCGGCGGGAGAGGTGGTGGGGTTGAGGTGGGGTGGCGGGGGAGGCGCCGGCCAGCAGCCGAGTTGGTGGCGAGGCGGCTCGGCCGGGTATCTTGATCGGGAGGAGAGTGAGGTGGGAGAACGTGGGGTGGGTGGGTTTGTGCGGCGTGGGAGGGGGATAAGGAGAGAGAGTGGTGGGGCTGGAACTGTGGGGCGGGTCAGACGGCGTGTGGGGCGGGTCAGACAGCGTGTGGGGCGGGTCAGACGGCGCGGTGGAGTGAGTCGCGTTGGATCTGGATGTGCAGATGAGATCTTGCCATGTCATCGATCCACGTGATGTATCCGCGTGGTGTGCTTTTTCTTTGCCGTCTGCAAATAAAATAACAGACGGCAAACACGCACTTTGCCGTCTGCGAAAAAATAACAAATGACAAATGCCGTCTGCGAAAAAATAACAGATGACAAAGACACATTTGTCGTCTGTTATTTTTTCGCAGACGGCAAAGTGCGTGTTTGCCGTCTGTTATTTTATTTGCAGACGGCAAAGTATGTCTTTGCCGTCAACTATTTTTTCGTAGACGACAAATATTGTATTTTTCGTCTGGTATTCTTTGCCGTCAATAGGTGACGGAAAAATTGGTCTTTGCCGTCATGCACGATGAAAAGCTTACGGCAAAGATCTTCACAAACGGCAAATTTCGTGATTCCTGTAGTGCATGTCGCTACTCCTATCCCCTTGATGAAGGGGCGCCAAATGTCCAGGCCAAATACCAAACAGACATCGCACCAAAGCCTAGCATATAAATCCGAATGCCCCATCCAAGCCACAACGTCGGGACTGGGTGACACACCGGTCCGACACACTCCTAGTGGGCACCACACGCACACGCTGCCAGAGTCGTCACCTCCGTCTTCCATCACTCCATCCTTAAAGCAGACACCGATGTGCCGACCTTGCTAGGACTCTCTACCATCGGCACCACCATGATGCAGACATCATCGTCCTCCTGCGTGAGCCGATCGCCACACATCGAACGCCGAGCCTCTACTGCTCCACGCTGCTGAGATCCGCCGCCATGAATATGTGGGACGAAACACCGCTCCATGAAAGATGATGTCCACTGGTCACTCGACCCCTCGTACACCTCCAAGAATGATGCCCCCAAGGGGGAAGCGACACAAGAGTGTCGCCTTCATCCGATCTGCCGATTTAGGGTTTCCCCTGGAGGTATTGGGTGGAGTTGGGAGCTTCACCTCGATGATGCCTTCATAAAGGAAACGACGATAATAGCGCCATCATCATTGGCTCCGGCCACTGATCGAAGACCAGGTTTTCACCCGGATCCGTTCCAAAGAAATTCACTCGACAACCCGTGCATCGTCTTGACCGCCTTCAAAGCCCCAGATCTAACCGCCTAGATCCGACGACCATCCACAACAACACTGCCATTGTAGGAGCCCAGGCGCACCGACCACTGCCTGAGTGTGCCACAACTTGAGCCTCGGAGATGGATCTTGCGCGCTCGTCACCGTCTCTGATCCGAACCAATCCGTAGCAAAAACCACCAGATCACTCACATAGATCCGCCTTGGACATGGACTATACCATGCCATGCCGTCGCGGGAAGCCAGATCTTCACCTACCGCCACCTTCCAGGGCTGCTGCCCTGGGATCCAGGCCGAACATCGCCACTGTCACCAGCCACGTTCCGTCGCCGTCGAGTCGCCAGCCACCGCGACAAAGGTTGTCGTGACCTCACGAACGCACTGAGCGGCCAGCACCACCCGATCTTCCATGACGCCTTGTAGCTCCGCCGCCTCTGTCTAGCACCATGCCGCCACTTTGCGTCATCGCCAGAGACGATCCTCCGCGCCGCCGTGATGCAGATCAAGGAGAAGCGCCCCGGTGCCATGGGGTAACCCGCCTCACCCGATCCGACTCCAGAGAGAAGAGGTCCTCCGCCGCTGCTGTCAGCTGCCCGGGGCTTCGCTCGACGGCTTCTTCCAGTGGCGACAGAGGGAAGGTTTGTGATGGAGGCACCTGGCGGGGTGGTTTATAGTTTCCACCCGAGCCGGCCTAGCGGGGGGCAACGCGGGGAAAATTGCGACCTTATGACGATGTTCGATAGAGCATTCTAGCTAACCACATAAATAATTGTTTTTTCACAGATAGAGGACGTCCTGAACCCAGTGAGATGTGGAGGCAACTATCTGGCCACCCACTGCGTCGAGGTGATACGCACGCATAATGACTAAGCAAGAAACATTGCATAGATCACTATATACAGGTCAATACCTTTTGTGTGGGCTCGTCGTCCGTGGTACGCGCCTGACACCAGATACAGTGGTGCAGCGGGGCATGACCGTTTTTACCACGTGTGGGTACTCGTTTGCTTTTTTCCTAGAGTGTCCTGTGCCACGCAGCGTGGGGTCCTCGTTTGCTTTTTTCCTAGAGTGTCTAGGACGTCCTCGATCTCTGTTACGGGACCTTACGATCTCGAGAGGAGGAGGGAATTTGGAAGGAGTTTGAGAGGCAGGAGGGAAAAGGGGATCTGGGATAATCGAGGAAGAATAGCTTCTCTCGTTTATGTTTACACATACTACATCATGCCGACTCCTCACGCCTCACGGATGCAGCCGCATTTAGCCCCTCGGCTCACAGGCCACGCACTCCACACCTCAGGCCCACTGGCCAGCGATTGCCTCCGCCTATGCACTCACTTTCCTCCTGCCTCTTGGCCCGCTGCCGTCTTGCTCTCCCTGGCGGGTGGGGTTACCTTGTCAGCCGTGACAATCTCTCCCAACCGCACCGCGCAGACCAGCCCCGAACAGAGGAAAAGTCTGGATCTAGCCATGGCGAACCCTTTGACGACGCCGCCGGCGGTCGGCGACGGGTTAGTAAATCACCTGGTCCTTTTTCTATTGTCAGCGCAGCTCCCCCCAATTTCCATGGTCTGTGGCGCCCTGATTCGTTTGTTGGCGGACCGACGGTCGCAGGTTCGTCGGCGCGGCGGCTACTCTAGCGTTGGGCGGGGATGTGCATGCTGCTTCCGGCGTCGCCGGGGCTAGCCCTGCAGCGCCCGAGGAAGGGGGTACACCGGAGCACCAGCCGACTGGGCGGGAGCAGATCGGCATCGCGCCAGTTGCGGAGTCGTCCAGGCCGTCCTGCACGATTGCCAGCTCGGGCGATGGCGACTGGCCGTCGCTGGACGGCGCGCGCCCGCTGAACCCAGCCTGCGCAGGCAGCTGGCGGCACGGCGTTGGCGACTGCGATGCTGTATGGCGTTGGCGACCGTTGGCGACTGGAAGCACTCTGGGACATCTTGGCACGCTCTAATGGCTGAGCCGGCCTGGCTGCTTGTGTGGGGAAGAAGACGATGATGGGGCTGTACCAGAGACATGTGCGTATGATCCATCCCTTTCCTGTTGCATGGTGTTTTAAATAAGCGTGGTAAAAGAGTTACGTTATACTCCAGTACAATGCACCGGCGAGCAACTCCACCTGGAGTCTGGAACACGCTGGTGGGACTGTCAGACGGTGCTGTCAGTCATACACGCATACGTTGCGAAACAGATTTCATCCCACCTTTATACTCTATTTCCTCTGTACCGTAATATAGCTCGATGGAGCAGTTAAAGTTTAGCTACTCCAACGACTATATTACGGTAGCGACCTATATTACGATACAGAGCAGTGCGGTGTGAATGACGATGCCCCTGGCGTCGGCGCATGCAGCCATCGCTGCGTGCAGGTCTGCATTCCTGTTTCTCACATTTATAACTATGTCCGTCCCAGACGCTTGGTCCGTCCTCCGGTCATGACATTGAATTATTTATATTTCTTTCGGTCCTTTTTACTTCACGTATTAGATTTCTGTCAAGTCAAACTTTGTAAATTTTGACCAAATATATATTTAAAAGTATCAACATCTACAATATCAAATATATATACTATGAAACTAAAATTCATAACGAATCCAACAATATTGATTTGATATTGTGAATGTTGATACTTTTTTCAAAAAGTTTGATCAAAGTAGAAGTGTTTTGACTTTGGACAAACTTATATGCAGACTAAAAAGGACCGAAAGGAATACATCACATGCATGACTACAGGTAAAAGGTTAGAAACGCATGGGACATGAAAAATCTCAGCAGAATTAGATGAAAGAAAACGATTAATTAGTAAGTTCATGAACATAATTTGCACAAGAGCATTACCCTTGCTATGAATAGATGATGCACATACTCATGTGTATTCGAGAAAAAGAGCATTACCCATGAAGCAATCATGATGAAGTTCTCTACCAAGACCAACAAACAAAAGCAGCAGCAGATGAATCAATCTAACCCATCTCTGATGAAGGTGTGTCACCACTGCCTACATGCACAGCAACGACAGCATGTTACATTTCAGCCTCACCACACCATTTTTAATTAACCAGTAACACCCCAGGCAATTTTAGTTAGAACACGTTACAAGGACAAGGTTGAAGTCTCAAACAGAGCCAACAGAATTTCACTATTTTAGTATTTTCAGTAGCATGTGTGTACCTTGAGAGTAGACAGGAGGAGCAGCCTGAGAAACAGAGACTCAGAACCTGTTCGGCAATCCACCAACACCCGAAAATTCCAGGATCTATGGAGCAAGGAAACAAGGGCTCCACGATTTTTAACTACAGCCCCGCCTGCTCCGGGCGGGTGCGGAGTTGTGGAGCGGAGGGGCTCCGAACAGGGCCTCAATTTGACTTCAGAACAGAGCAAGGTTTGCCCTCTCCATCAGTTTGGCCTATGAAACATGGAAATCAGCCCTTCCTTCTCTAAACTAAGAAAGACACAATTCCTTGCGTGTTATCCCCATACTGGACGGGTCCCTTTTTTCTTTTCGCCAGAGCAGTGATGATGGTGCCTGGTAGTGTATACTCCTACTAGAATTCTCTACAATCTGGTAGTGATGTAAAGCAGCAGCAGCAAAGTAGGACACGTCTTTTTTAGTGCAGTAACACAGGTCTTTGCTCAAAGCAGACTCACAAACAGGTCCGGCGTCACAAATAGGTCCGGCGTTTGTGGCCGCATGCATCGATCCGATGCAGAGGCCGGGATACCATCCTTTTCGAAAACAAACAGGTCCGGAGGACAATCCGGGGCATTTGGTTGAATGATACAATAAAATCAAAATGTATGTGAATGTTGCCACTGGGACTCAACGTAGAGATGAGGAATATTGGGCAAGATGGAAACATACCCATGAGGCCCTGAATATAGTCTCGGACACATAACGACGCTATGCATTATAAAATTCAGTTATGACATGTGACTGACAAGACAATCTAAAATGCCCACGTCAGAATCTGGCATGAACCTATATCTCTCTCCTTAGGCTCCTTAGTTCCTGTTCAAAGCTCACCCATTTAACCGAGAGCACAAATAACCAAAATGATAATGATGGCGAGAAGCTACAGACCTCAAGAACAATCAGTCGCCATACCAAAAATTACATAATCAATCAGTTAAAAAATTTCAGCGAGATTCTTCAGAAACTAGAAGGGTTGGGCGCTTTTTGCTGCGCCGTTGAATTTGTTGAGATTCTCAAATTTCTTTACTCACTCTATTTTAAAATATATATTGTATTACTTTTTTGAAAAGTCAAACCTCTTTAAGTCTTATCAAATTTGTTGAGAAATATCAAAATTAATAATATCAAAATTAATAATATCAAAACGATGTTATTAGATTCATCAGGAAATGATTTTTCATATTTTTTGTTTAGTATTGTGGAAGTCAATATTTTTGGCTCTGAACTTGGTCAAAATTATAGAAATTTGAATTCACAAAAAACTAATAATCCTAATATTTTGAAATTGATGGAGTATTTAGTTTGCCCCGTGGAGGAGACAATGGAGTGTGTTTTATATTTATTTATAATGTGGTTATTTGGTGGGCCCTTTGCGATGTGATTTTGTGTTATCTGCTAATCAACTTATACTTATGTGGGGATATTTTTTCATCGTTGGTTGTGTGTATTTTATTCGGCTATAATATCACATGATGGCGCTTTTTTCGTGGTGATAGGAGTCTGTGAGGGCTTAATATATTTTTATAGGACGATTGCTGCTGATTTATTTGAAAAATCGTTGGCCAGATCAAAATTGTAAACGAAATCCAAACATGAATACCTCAATTGAATGAAAGAGCTTTAAAATTAGAAAACATAGAGACTTCAAATAAATTAATGGAAAAGCCCCTTGAAAAATTATTGTCCCGGTCAATATTGGATGACCCAATTCTAAATTGAAGGCTCAATTAATTGTGAAGATTTAAAATTAGGAGGCATAGTGTATTGTATAAAAAATAAACGAAAGAGATTGTTAACCCTGTCAAATTGGATGACCAAATCTCAATTAGAGACCTTAATTAATTGTGAGGCCTCCAATCCTAGAAGGTTTAGTGATATAGTATATTAGGAGGCATAGCGTATTTTATAAAAAACCGAAAGAGATTGTTGACCCGGTCAAAATTGGATGACCAAATCTCAATTGGAGATCTCAATTGATGGTGAGGCCTCCAATCCTAGGAGGTCTAGTGATATAATATATTCCACGGTTGTTACATATTACAACAACAACAACAACAAAGCCTTTAGTCCCAAACAAGTTGGGGTAGGCTAGAGGTGAAACCCATAAGATCCCGCGACCAACTCATGGTTCTGGCACATGGATAGCAAGCTTCCACGCACCCCTGTCCATGGCTAGTTCTTTGGTGATGCTCCAGTCCTTCAGATCTCTCTTTACAGACTCTTCCCATGTCAAGTTCGGTCTACCCCGGCCTCTTTTGACATTATCAGCATGCTTAAGCCGTCCGCTGTGCATTGGGGCTTCTGGAGGCCTGCGCTGAATATGCCCAAACCATCTCAGACGATGTTGGACAAGCTTCTCTTCAATTGGCGCTACCCCAACTTTATCCCGTATATCATCATTCCGGATGCGGTCCTTCCTTGTGTGACCACACATCCATCTCAACATGCGCATCTCCGCCACACCTAACTGTTGCACATGTCGCCTTTTAGTTGGCCAACACTCAGCGCCATACAACATTGCGGGTCGAACTGCCGTCCTATAGAACTTGCCTTTTAGCTTTTGTGGCACCCTCTTGTCACAAAGAATGCCAGAAGCTTGGCGCCACTTCATCCATCCGGCTTTAATTCGATGGTTCACATCTTCATCGATATCCCCATCCTTCTGCAACATTGACCCCAAATATCGAAAGGTGTCCTTCTGAGGCACCACTTGCCCATCAAGGCTAACATCCTCCCCCTCCTCGTTCCTAGTAGTACTGAAAGCGCACCTCATGTACTCGGTTTTAGTCCTACTAAGTCTAAAACCTTTCGATTCCAAGGTTTGCCTCCACAACTCCAACTTCCTGTTAACCCCCGTCCGGCTCTCATCGACTAGCACCACATCGTCCGCAAAGAGCATACACCATGGGATATCTCCTTGTATATCCCTTGTGACCTCATCCATCACCAAGGCAAAAAGGTAAGGGCTCAAAGCTGACCCTTGATGCAGTCCTATCTTAATTGGGAAGTCGTTAGTGTCGCCCTCACTTGTTCGAACACTTGTCACAACATTATCATACATGTCCTTGATGAGGGTAATGTACTTTGTTGGGACTTTGTGTTTTTCCAAGGCCCACCACATAACATTCCGCGGAATCTTATCATAGGCCTTCTCCAAGTCAATGAACACCATATGCAGGTCCTTCTTTTGCTCCCTATATCTCTCCATAAGTTGTCGTACCAAGAAAATGGCTTCCATGGTCGATCTCCCAGGCATGACGGTTGTTACATATTACATCACAAAAATGGCATCACACATAGCAGGCTTGAACATCATAATAATGTTCCATCACAACACAAACTAAAAAAAGATGAAGACGTGCCAAGACAAAACACAAAATAAGATACACAGGGACTGTTAGCTTATTCATTAACCTTTGTCGTGCGTGTTTGGTAAACTTTGTAACTGTTTGCTCTTGGTAGTCAACTCGGCAGCCAGGTAGTGTACTCTCCAGTATACAAGGCATATGGGCATTGTGTAGCCTTTGACCTGGTGAGTAGCAGCATGGCGCAAGTGTACTCACCCTTGAACAGTGCTTGGAGGTGTGCCTGAGCAGAGTGTGGTCAGCAATTCCGGTCATGGAGAAGCTGCTCTCTAATCTCTATGCAGTAGAGAGTGTCATAAAGTGGAAAGGACCTGCCCTTCGTTTTCTTTTCCTTTTTTTTTGTATGAATGGTATGAATGGTATGAGATGTCCGCACTAAAATAACTACTGTCAAGTAAAAAATGATGCATTTATTTTAGCTCATACAGCAAACTTGACCAAGGCTGGTGGCACCGTAAAAAAGTTCCAGCAACTGACAAGCAGTAATTCAGTTTTTTAGAGCTAACAACTAGAAAAAAAATGCAAGGGAAACCCGAGCAACAGAATAGCCGGTCTTGCCGCTGCGAGTGCCCGGCGATGATCGGATTACTTGGAGCTGCACACAATGGTTGGTACATTGCTGAGCACTTGTCAATCCACAATCATTCACTCTCTCTTATTTGCGGGGAAAATGTTCATTGGCCATCCCACAAGCACATACACGTGTACACAAATGATTTGGTGAAACGGTGAACATTTTTCCTAAAATACACATTAAACATTTTGTGATATACATTGAACGTTTTTATAATTGAGGTTGAACTTTTTCATAATATACGGCGAACATTTTTCCTAAAATACAATGAACATTTTTGTAATATGCAGTGAACCTTTTTACATAAACAATTTTTCAATACACATTAAACATTTTGTGATATACGTTGAACATTTTTATAATTGTGGTTGAACTTTTTCATAGTATACGGTGAACATCTTCCTAAAATACAATAAACATTTTTGTAATACGTAGTGAACCTTTTACATAAACAATTTTTAAATGCACATGAAACATTTGTGATATACATTGAACATTTTTTATATTCGAGATTGAACTTTTTCATAACATACGGTGAACATTTTCTTAAAATAAAATAAACATTTTTGTAATACGCAGTGAACTTTTTACATAAAACGCAAAAAAAGAGAAGAAAAACATTAAAAAACGAAAGGAAAAGTAAACGAAAAGTAATCAAAACAAAACTACTGAAAACCGCACAAAACATTGAAAAGGGGGAAAGGAAAATCCACAAAAGAAAAACAAAAACAAAAAACGCAGGAAACAACGAAGGAAGCAGCAGCGAAAGAAAAAGGAGGCGAGTGTTGTACGTGGGCTCAGCGAAGGATCTGCTGCATCTAGCAATTGGGATGCCCTCGCCGGACTGTTAGCTCCAAGCAAGAAACGCGGTGTTGGGCGGCCAAGCTCGAGCAGAGAAAAAGCACCGTATGAAGCCTTGAGCAAACAAACAAGGTTGTGCAGTATATGCAAGCTCCCAGGGCATAAGAGGACCACCTGCCCAGACAAGGGTGATGTGCCTAAACAACCTCGCAAGCCTGTAACTTGCAAGAAGTGTGGTGTTGTAGGGCACCGTCGCACCTCCTGCACTTGGCCGATCGTGCCCAATCAATTTCAAGAATTTGGCAGACCTTCTGTAAAACTAGAATAATCGAGGATTTTCTAGTGTGTAACATGTGAATGACTTTTCACGCTTGTTCCTCCTAACTGTAAACTACTACCTTTGTTAAATGATATAAGATGTTTTATGTTGCTTCACGGAGAGAGTAGTTGCTTTCATGAATTTTCCAAACACTATAACAACAAACCTGGTGTGACGACCAGGTATAACTAGTGGTGTAATTACGAAACAATTGTTGTCGACAAGGTGGACAGAGCCTCAATGCCCTTCCATCAAGCCTGCGCGGTGTTGATTGCGCATAAAAATCCCCAGGATTGTTATTGCCAGCTAGGGCCTGAATGTTCATACAAATCACCAGAGATGGTGCTTACCTGCTGTCATTTTTGTATATGGGCTGCCGGTGGAAAATTAAATGCATTACTACACATGCCAATGCTCCTGCCTCAGCAACGACGCGGGGGTAGGTGGCCGTTGGTTGAATCCGTGAGAGCAACAGCACGGGCTGGCTCAGAAAAATTACTGAGCCATCCGAACGTATCCCGTTCCGGCACGGCGTGGTGCCGAACAGCGATTAAATGCACGGGCCCATCATCAAATACGGAGTGCAAACTGGAAACGTATACGCTCAAGAATACAGATATACACGTCCATCCCGAGAAAGACCAACGGATATGATTAAGGCCTCAGCTGTGCCCACAATCAGAAACGAATTTTCGGTTTGAAGATACACTATAATGTACAAGTATAGGTAAATAAGGCTGGAACTGGCAAATCATTGTACTAAATAGGCAGAGTGTAGCTCTGACAAAACATTGGCAACATGGTAACACACCCACAATATACTATCTGTGACCATAAATGAGGTTTTAGGTTTTTTCAGGTATGTTGTGCGACCTGTTAGAGATACGGCACACAATCGATACGATGAAGAACAAAATCAAGCAAAGGGACACAAGATTTTAACGTGGAAAACCGCTTCAACGGGAATGGGAAAAAACCGCGGGCGTCAACCAGCCAATCTTCACTATGACCGGGAGAGGTTACAAACGCCAGGGATTTACAAATAATCGACTTATCCCTTGCGATGGTTTACAAGAGGTATATATAACACATGTGTCCTAGGTCAACCCTGGTCCGTACAAAGCCTACCGGCGACGGGCCTCGCTCCGCTTGCTCGTCAGAAGTTGGCGTTTCTCTTCATATTGGGATTTGGAGCATAACATAACAAACTCCACCTTGAGACAAATTCCATCTTGTAGCATGAATGAGAACCTTCTCCCTGAACAACAAAGAAAACACTTTCGACGCCAAACAACCACTAGGGCTAATGAGTTATACCAACTAAGTCTGAGCAAAGCTCAAGCTTAGCAACATGAATGGCTTTGTGAACATATGCTTAGCAGCAGGATTATCATGAGTACTACTCTTGCATACCTTCAGTTTTCCTTGCTCAACAATGTCTCGAACAAAATGATATTCCACATCAATGTGCTTTGTTCTCTCATGAAACATTTGATTCTTAGTGAGGTATATGGCACTCTGACTGTCACAAAACAAATTAATGCAAGAATTATCTTCACAAAGCTCAGGATACAAACCTTTCAGCCAAACTGATTCTTTACATGCTTCTGCACTAGGCATGTATTCTACTTCAGTGGTAGATTGAGCAACTACTGCTTGTAGTGTAGCCCTCCAACTCAGAGCACAACTACCAACAGTGAACACATAACCTAAGGGACCTCCTCTTGTCCAAGTCGCTGGAAGCAAAATCTGAATCCACATAGCCAGCTAGTCCCTCACCAGTCCTCCCGAATTTCAAACAAGCATTGGATGTGCCACGAAGGTACCTGAAAATCCACTGAACAACATTCCAATGTTCTTTACCAAGGTTAGCCATATATCTACTAACCAAACTCATTGCAAATGACAAATCAGACCTAGAACACACCATGGCATACATTAAAGAACCGACAACACTAGAATATGAACTCTTGACATATACTCAAACTCTTCATCCGTACTGGGACATTGAGAAGATGGAAATTTGAAATGAGGAGCAATAGGAATGCTTATTCACTTAGCATCATGCATGTTAAAACGATGAAGATCTTTCTGAACGTAATTTTGCTGACTAAAAAATAACTAACCAGAATTTCTGTCCATGGTAATCTCCATACGTAAAATTTTCTTAGCAACAACAAGATCCTTCATGTCAAACTCACTACTTAATTGTGCCTTTAAAGCAGTAATCTCTCTCTTGCCCTTGGCAGCAATCAACATGTCATCAACATACAACAGCAAGTATATAGGCGTTCCATCAACAAATTTATTGTAAACACAACTATCATATGCAGACCTCTTAAATCCATGTGCAATCATAAATGAATCAAACATTTTATACCACTGTCTCGGAGACTGTTTCAAACCATATAAGGACCTCTTTAACTTGCAAACAAAGTTCTCCTTATCAAGTACTATGAAACCCTCTGGTAGGTCTTCGCTTCGGCCCAAGCCTACCGGCGACGAGCCTCGCTCCGCTCGCTCGTCAAAAGGTGGCCTTTCTCTTCATATTGGAATTTGGAGCATAACATAACACGACCTAACAAAGGATTAGTGTATACATCCTTAGATCAGCCAACAAATCAGCAGAAAAAATATAACAATCCACACGCATTTCTATAGTCAGCTACCACTAGTAGAAAACAGGGCTTTGGTCGAGGCTTGAAATGCCATTAATCTCAGTTTACTCATGAACCGGGACCCATGGTGGCATCGGTCCCGGTTCGTGAGGCCAGGGCGTCGGCCAGGCCTCGTGGGCCATTGGTTCCGGTTCGTATGACCCCATTGGTCCCGGTTCCAACCACGAACCGGGACCAATGGGCCTCGCTCGTGGCCCACAACCATTGGTCCCGGTTTGTGGCTGGAACCGGGACCAAATGTGCTCCTTTAGTCCCAGTTCTAGCCACAAACCGGGACCAATGATTGGCCTATATATACCCCCCGCCCGCGACCAGACTAGCGCACTGCTCTATTCTTTTGGCCGGCCGTGGGAGAGCTTTGTGGTGCTCTAGCTCACCTCCTATGCACATGAGGTGTTCGATGAAATGCCCAAGCCACACTTAAGCTTTATCCTCTCGAAGCTCCTTGTCCAAACTCCATTTTTCTCAAGATTTGTCTAGGTTTGACACTCTGTCCTGTCCCGTCCCCGTCCTCACCGCCGTCGATCGCCCGCGCCCATCTCGGTGTCGGCACCACCGTGGTTAGCCTCTTCTTCTTATCTTCTTTCTAAAAAAAGTTTTCTTACTTGTATGATTTAGATAGATACTTGTGTAATTTTCTTACTTTTATTATTGTTTGTTATTATATAGTGCGATGGTTTTGGTATCCGCCTCCGTCGGCCCTCGTCCTATCTATAATTCGGATGTGGTATATAATATCTTTTATAACTATTTGTTTTATTTAGTGTTTATGACATCTATGCCGACCAACGCGACATAGATTTTTTAATCTAGGAGGTATGTGAACCGGAAATTCCAATCCACATAGAAATTCTTGTCAAGAAGTTAAATTTGGTTGAAAAAGAAAACCATGACTTGAAAGAAAAATTACAAAGAGTTGAAGAGGAGAAGATGAAATTGGAGTTGCATGTTGCCGATGTCGTCGACAATCACAAGATCAAGATGGATGCAATGCGCTTGAAGATTAGAAAGATTAGAGAATATGCCATTCATACTGAGGCTTGGTATCATTATGCCGTCGGATCAATTGGTACCTTAGTAGTGGTTATGATCGCATTCGTTGTTGCATTTAAATTTTTTACATAGTTTCAATGTATGTTTTAATTATATGCTCTAGAGAGCTATATGTTGTTCAATAATGAGAACTATGTATGAACTTTATGTATTTATTTTGGTCACTATTGTACTTTGGCTTTAATGTGATGATGAATTTCTATTAATTTGGTCACTTCTCTATTCATGATATGTTGTAATGGTTTTTAATACACTTTATTATATAACGCATGCAGATGAACCGACAATGGATGTACGGTGGCCGACGCACCTCCGAGTATATTAAGGGCCTGCATAATTTTTCCGAAGCGGCTAAGGCAAACAAGCAGAATGGTTTTAGGCATTGTCCATGTACTGCCTGTGAGAATACGAAGGCTTTCTCCAACTCTAAAACCCTACACTTCTACCTGCTTGAGAAGGGTTTTATGCCACACTATAATGTTTGGTCCAAGTACGGAGAAAGAGGGGTTATGATGGAAGACAACGAAGAAGAAGAGGATGATGACAACTATATGCCTCCTAAATATGGTGATGCTGCAACAGGGGAAGTTGAAGATCAAGAGGAACCAGACAATGTGCCTGATAATGATCTTCGCCGGGTCATTGTTGATGCAAAGAGACAATGCGAAAGTGAAAAGGAGAAGTTGAAGTTCGATCACATTTTAGAGGATCATAAAAAGGGTTGTACCCCAATTACGAAGATGGCAACACAAAGCTCGGTACCACACTAGAATTGCTGCACAGGAAGGCAGAGAATGGTGTACCTGACAAAGGATTTGAGAAGCTACTGAAAATATTGAAGAAGAAGCTTCCAAAGGATAACGAATTGCTCGACAGTACGTACGCAACAAAGAAGGTTGTATGCCCTCTAGGATTGGAGGTGCAGAAGATACATGCATGCCCTAATGACTGCATCATCTACCGCAATGCGTACGAGGATTTTAATGCATGCCCGGTATGCGGTGCATTGCGATATAAGATCAGACGAGATGACCCTGATGATGTTGATGGCGAGCGCCCCAGGAAGAGGGTTCCTGCCAAGGTGATGTGGTATGCTCCTGTAATACCACGGTTGAAACGTCTGTTCAGAAACAAAAAGCATGCCAAGTTGATGCTATGGCACAAAGAGGACCGTAACAAAGACGGGAAGTTGAGAGCATCCGCTGACGGGTCGAAGTGGAGAAAGATCGAGAGAAAGTGGAGCGACTTTACAGGTGACCCAAGGAATGTATGGTTTGGTTTAAGTGCAGATAGCGTTAATCCTTTTGGGGAGCACAGCAGCAAGCATAACACATGGCCTGTGACTCTATGTATGTATAACCTTGCTCCTTGGTTGTGCATGAAGCGGAAGTTCATTATGATGCCAGTGCTCATCCAAGGCCCTAAGCAACCCGACAATGACATTGATGTGTACCTAAGGCCATTAGTTGATGCAATTTTACAGCTATGGAATGGAATAGGTGTACGTGTGTGGGATGAGAAAGAATAGGAGGAATTTGACCTACATGTGTTGCTGTTTGTAACCATCAATGATTGGCCTGCTCTCAGTAACCTTCTAGAACAGACAAACAAGGGATACCACGCATGCACACATTGTTTAGATGACACCGACAATATATATTTGGACAAATACAGGAAGAATGTGTACCTAGGGCATCGTCGATTTCTTCCGACCAACCATCAATGTCGAAAGAAAGGAAAGCATTTCAAAGGTGAGGCAGATCACCGAAAGAAGCCCGCCCTCCGTACCGGTGATCACATACTTGATATGGTCAATGATTTACAAGTAATCTTTGGAAATGGTCATGGCGGACTATCTGTTCCGACTAACGATGCGGGATGCGCACCCATGTGGAAGAAGAAATCTATATTTTGGGACCTACCCTATTGGAATGACCTAGAGGTCCGCTTTGCAATTGACGTGATGCACGTGACGAAGAATCTTTGCGTGAACCTGCTATGCTTCTTGGGAGTGTATGGGAAGACAAAAGATACATCGGAGGCACGGGAGGAGGTGCAACGTGTGCACGGAGAAGACGACATGCATCCAAAGCAGTATGAAGGTCCTGCCAACTACGCTCTTACCAAAGAAGAGAAGGAAATCTTCTTTGAATGCATGCTCAATATGAAGGTCCCATCTGGCTTCTCGTCAAATATAAAGGAAATAATAAATATGACACCGAAAAAGTTCCAGAACCTAAAGTCTCATGACTGCCACGTGATTATGACGCAACTGCTTCTGGTTGCATTGAGGGGGCTTCTACCGGAAAACGTTCGATTAGCCATTGTGAAGCTATGTGCATTCCTTAATGCAATCTCTCAGAAGGTGATCGATCCAGAAATCCTGCCAAGGTTAAGGAGTGATTTGGTGCAATGTCTTGTTAGTTTCGAGCTGGTGTTCCCACCATCCTTCTTCAATATCATGACGCACGTCCTAGTTCATCTAGTCAACGAGATTGTCGTTTTGAGCCCTGTATTTCTACACAATATGTTCCCCTTTGAGTGGTTCATGGGAGTCTTAAAGAAATATGTTCGTAATCGCGCTAGTCCAGAAGGAAGCATCTCAATGGGACATGAAACAAAGGATGTCATTGGGTTTTGTGTTGACTTCATTCCTGACCTTAAGAAGGTTGGTCTCCCTCAATCGCGGTATGAGGGGAGACTGACTGGAAAAGGCACGCTAGGCGCGGACTCAATAATATGTAGGGACGACCATTCTTGGTCTCAAGCACACTACACAGTTCTACAGAATTCTACCTTGGTGACCCCGTATGTCGATGAACACAAGAATATTCTGCGCTCCAAACACCCAGAGCAGTGTGACGACTGGATTACATGTGAACACATCAGGACTTTTGGCAGTTGGTTGCAAACACGTCTCATGCGTGATAACACTGTTTCTGATGAGCTGTACTCGTTGGCCAGGGGACCAACTTCGACTGTATTGACTTACAAAGGGTACGAGATAAATGGGAATACATTTTACACGATCGCCTAAGATCAAAAGAGCACCAACCAAAACAGCGGTGTCCTCTTTGATGCAGCAACCAAGAGGGGAAAGGACACATATTATGGTTGCATAGTGGACATATGGGAACTTGACTTTGGACATGATTTTAAGGTCCCTTTGTTTCAGTGCAAATGGGTCAATCTCTCAAGAGGCGGGGTACAGGTAGACCCATAGTACGGAATGATAACAGTGGATCTGAACAATCTTGGGTAGACAGACGAACCATTCGTCCTAGCCAATGATGTGGCGCAGGTTTTCTATGTGAAGGACATGTCTACCAAACCGAGAAAAAGAAAAGATAAGGAAGCGAATACATCATACGATGAGCCAAAATGCCACATAGTTCTTTCAGGAAAAAGAGACATCGTGGGATTGGAGGGTAAGACAGACATGTGTGAAGATTATGAAAAGTTTCATGAAATTCCTCCCTTCAGAGTCAAGGTTGACCCAAGCACCCTGTTAAACGATGAAGATTATCCATGGTTACGGCGCAATAAGCAAAGGACACAAGCGATGAAAAAGTGAAGACTTCATATCCACAACTATTATGACGATGCCTTTGATCGAGAATATCATTGCAGTTACATGTGAAGAAATGAAACCCCTTTGTAACAGATGAGTTTTCGTCCGAAACCCTGATACTTCGAAAGAGATTGTCCGTTTTGTACACGAAGTGCATCCAGTTTTTGCCGTAACCCTCTCAACTTTTTTGCACATGCTATGTGGGTGAAATTATGATACCATGCCAACTTTCAACCTTTTCAGAGTTCATTTGTAGTGCTTTTCAATTTCAGGGTCATTTAGATCAAAAAAACCAGTAAATGCATGAAAAATATCAAATGAAGTCGGAAAGGGTTGAAAATTGATGATGTGGATTTGGATGGTGCATTTTGACCACACAAAAAGTCTGGAATTCAAATAAGTTCAAAAAATGAAATCCCTTTGTAAGAGATGAGTTTTCGTTCGAAACCGTGATACTTCGAAAGAGATTGTCCCTTTTGTACACGAAGTGCATCCAGTTTTTGTCGTAACCCTCTCAACTTTTTAGCACATGCTATGTGGGTGAAATGATGATACCATGCCAACTTTCAACCTTTTCAGAGTTCATTTGTAGTGCCTTTCAATTTCAGGGTCATTTAGCTCAAAATTCAGTAAATGCATGAAAAATATCAAATGAAGTCGGAAAGGGTTGAAAATTGATGATGTGGATTTTGATGGTGCATTTTGACCACACAAAAAGTCTGGAATTCAAATAAGTTCAAAAAAATGAAATCCCTTTGTAAGAGTTGAGTTTTCGTCTGAAATCGTGATACTTCGAAAGAGATTGTTCCTTTTGTACACGAAGTGCATCCAGTTTTTGTTCGTAACCCTCTCAACTTTTTAGCACATGCTATGTGGGTGAAATGATGATACCATGCCAACTTTTAACCTTTTCAGAGTTCATTTGTAGTGCTTTTCAATTTCAGGGTCATTTAGCTAAAAAAATCAGTAAATGCATGAAAAATACCAAATGAAGTCAGAAAGGGTTGAAAATTGATGATGTGGCTTTGCATGGTGCATTTTGAACACACAAAAAGTTTGGAGTTAAAATAAGTACATAAAATTTAATCCCTTTGTAAGAGTTGAGTTTTCGTCTAAAATCCCGATACTTCAAAAGAGATTGTCCCTTTTGTACACGAAGTGTATCCATTTTTTGTTGTAACCATCTCAACTTTTTAGCATATTTTATTTGTGTGAAATGATGATACCATGCCAATTTTCAACCTTTTCAGAGTTCAGTTGTAGTGCTTTTCAATTTCAGCGTCATTTAGCTCAAAAATCAGTAAATGCATGAAAAATACCAAATGAAGTCAGAAAGAGTTGAAAAGTAATGATGTCGCTTTGAATGTTGCATTTTGAACACACAAAAAGTCTGGAGTTCAAATAAGTTCAAAAAGTGAAATCCCTTTGTTACACATGAGTTTTCGCACAAAAAGTCAGAAAGAGTTGAAAAGTAATGAGCTCAATGTGACTAAGGAGTTAGCCACGGGATGATGTGTTACGGAACGAGTAAAGAGACTTGCCGGTAACAAGATTGAACAAGGTATAGGGATACCGACGATCGAATCTCGGGCAAGTACCATACCGATAGACAAAGGGAATTGTATACGGGATTGATTGAATCCCTGACATCGTGGTTCATCCGTTGAGATCATCATGGAGTACGTGGGAGCCAACATGGGTATCCAGATCCCGCTGTTGGTTATTGGCCGGAGAGGTGTCTCGGTCATGTCTACGTGTCTCCCGAACCCGTAGGGTCTACACACTTAAGGTTCGATGACGCTAGGGTTATAGGGAAATGGTATATGTGATTACCGAAGGTTGTTCGGAGTCCCGGATGAGATCCGAGACGTCACGAGGAGCTCCGGAATGGTCTGGAGGTAAAGATTGATATATAGGAAGTCCAGTTTTGGTCACCGGAAAGTTTTCGGCCTCATCGGTAGTGTACCGGGAGTGCCGGGAGGGTGCCGGAGGACCCCCGGGAGGGGTGTGACGACCAAAGGACTTCGTGGGCCCTTAGAGGAGGTGTGCCATCCCTTTTTGGGCTGTCCAAGACCTTCTAGAAAGGCCCATGTGGCTGGAGATAAGAGATAGGGCTGAAAAGGGTTTAAAAGGAGGAGATCCACCTCCCGTGTGGGAGGTGGACTCTCCCCCCACTTCGGCCGAAGCCCTCCTCTGTGGAGGAGGGGCCAAGGCAGCCCTCCCTATCCCTCCTCCTATATATACCCAAGGGTTTGGCCTCTTGAGAACAGATCTGAACTCTCTCTCTCACGGCAAAGCCCTACCTCTCTTCCTCCTCCTCCGCAGCGCTTAGGCGAAGCCCTGTCGGGATACCTTGCTACTCCACCACCACCACGCCGTCGTGCTGCTGTTGGAGCTCTTCCCCAACCTCTCCTTCCTCCTTGCTGTATCAAGGCATAGGATACGTCACCGGGCTGCACGTGTGTTGAACGCGGAGGCGCCGTTGTTCGGCGCTTAGATCGGAATCCACCGCGATCTGAATCGTTGCGAGTACGACTCCACCAACCGCGTTCTTGTAACGCTTCCGCTTAGCGATATTCAAAGGTATGAAGATGCAATCTCTCCCCACTCGTTGCTAGTTTCTCCATGGATAGATCTTGGTGATCGTAGGAATTTTTTTGATTTACTACTACGTCTCCCAACAGTGGCATCATGAGCTAGGTCTATGCGTAGAATCTATGCACGAGTAGAACAAAAAGCAGTTGTGGGCGTCGATTTTGTTAATTTGCTTACCACTACTAGTCTTATATTGATTCGGCGGTATTGTGGGATGAAGCGTCTCGGACCGACTTTACACGTACGCTTACGTGAGACTGGTTCCACCGCCTGACATGCACTTGTTGCATAAGGTGGCTAGCGGGTGTTTGTCTCTCCCACCTTAGTCAGATTGGATTCGATGAAAAGGGCCCTTATGAAGGGTAAATAGCAATTGGCATATCATGTTGTGGTTTTGACGTAGGTAAGAAACGTTCTTGCTAGTAACCTATAGCAGCCACGTAAAAACTTGCAACTACAAATTAGAGGACGTCTAACTTGTTTTTGCAGCATATGCCTTGTGATGTGACATGGCCAAAGGATATGATGTGATGCATTGTGATGTATGAGATTGATCATGTTCTTGTAATAGGATTCACGACTTGCATGTCGATGAGGATGACAACCAGCAGGAGCCATAGGAGTTGTCTTATTTTATTGTATGACCTGCGTGTCAATCATAAACGCCATGTAATTACTTTACTTTATTGCTAAACGTTAGCCATAGTAGTAGAAGTAATAGTTGGCGAGACAACTTCATGAAGACACAGTGATGGAGATCATGGTGTCGTGCCGGTGACAGTGATGATCATGGTGCCCCGAAGATGGAGATCAAAGGAGCAACATGATAATGGCCATATCATGTCACTATATTGATTGCATGTGATGTTTATCATGTTTACATCTTATTTTCCTAGAATGACGGTAGTAAATAAGATGATCTCTCACTAAAATTTCAAGAAAAGTGTTCACCCTAACTGTGCACCGTTGCTAAGGATCGTTGTTCCGAAGCACCACGTGATCATCGGTTGTGATAGGTTCTAACGTTCGCATACAACGGGTGTAAGCCAGATTTACACACGCGAAACACTTAGGTTGACTTGACGAGCCTAGCATGTACAGACATGGCCTCGGAACACCGAAGACCGAAAGGTCGAACATGAGTCGTATGAAAGATACGATCAACATGGAGATGTTCACCATGGATGACTAGTCCGTCTCACGTGATGATCGGACACGGGCTAGTTGACATGGATCATGTGTCACTTGGATGACTAGAGAGATGTCTATCTAAGTGTGAGTTCATCAAATAATTTGATTATGTGAACTTAATTATCATGAACTTAGTCTAAAATTATCTTTACAATCTATATTATAGATCCAATGGCCAACGCGAATGTCACCCTCAATTTCAACGCGTTCCTAGAGAAAACCAAGCTGAAAGATGATGGAAGCAACTATGCGGACTGGGTCCGTGGCTTGAGGATCATCCTGATAGATTCCAAGAGATTGTATGTCCTAGATGCAGCGCTAGGTGACGCACCCATTCTCCCAGCGGAACAAGATGTTATGAACGCTTGGCAGACACGTTGTGATGATTACTCCCTTGTTCAGTGCGGCATGCTTTACAGTTTAGAACCGAGGCTACAAAAGCGTTTTGAGCAACACGGAGCATATGAGATGTTCCAAGATCTGAAACTGGTTTTCCAAGCTCATGCCCTGGTCGAGAGATATGACGTCTCCGACAAGTTCTTCAGCTGTAAGATGGAGGAGAATAGTTCTGTCAGTGAGCACATCCTCAAGATGTCTGGGCTACACAACCGCTTGACTTAGCTCGGAGTTAATCTCCCGGATGACTCGGTCATTGACAGAATCCTCTAGTCGCTTCCACCTAGATACAAGAGCTTTGTGATGAACTACAACATGCAAGGGATGGAGAAGTCTATTCCTGAGTTGTACTCGATGCTGAAATCAGCGGAGGTCGAGATCAAAAAGGAGCATCAAGTGTTGATGGTGAATAAGACCACTAGTTTCAAGAAAGGCAAGGGTAAGAAGAACTTCAAGAAGGACGGCAAAGCTGTTGCCGTGCCCGGTAAGCAAGTTGCCGGGAAGAAGAAGAACAAGCATGGACCCAAGCCTGAGACTGAGTGCTTTTACTGCAAGGGTACCGGTCACTGGAAGCGGAACTGCCCCAAGTACTTAGCGGATAAGAAGGACGGCAACATTAAAGGTATATGTGATATACTTGTTATTGATGTGTACCTAACTAGCGCTCGTAGTAGCTCCTGGGTATTTGATACCGGTGCAGTTGCTCACATTTGTAATTCCAAGCAGGAGCTGCGGAATAAGCGGAGGCTAGCAAAGGATGAGGTGACGATGCGTGTCGGGAATGGTTCCAAGGTCGATGTGATTGCCGTCGGCACGCTACCTCTACATCTACCTTCGGGATTAGTGTTAAACCTTAATAATTGTTATTTAGTACCAACTTTGAGCATGAACATTGTATCCGGATCTCGCTTGATGCGAGATGGCTACTCATTTAAATCTGAGAATAATGGTTGTTCTATTTATATGAGAGAAATGTTTTATGGTCATGCCCCGTTGGTCAATGGTTTATTTTTGATGAATCTCGAACGTGATGTTACACATGTCCATAGTGTGAGTACCAAAAAGTGTAAGGTTGATAACGATAGTCCCACTTACATGTGGCACTGCCGCCTTGGTCATATTGGTGTCAAACGTATGAAGAATCTCCATACTGATGGACTTTTGGAGTCTCTTGATTTTGAATCATTTGACACGTGTGAACCATGCCTCATGGGCAAGATGACTAAGACTCCGTTCTCTGGAACAATGGAGCGAGCAACTGACTTGTTGGAAATAATACATACCGATGTATGCGGTCCAATGAGTGTTGAGGCTCGTGGTGGCTACCGTTATGTTCTCACCCTCACTGATGACTTGAGCATATATGGGTATGTCTACTTAATGAAACACAAGTCTAAAACCTTCGAAAGGTTCAAGGAATTTCAGAGTGAGGTAGAGAATCAACGTGACAGGAAAATAAAGTGCCTACGATCTGATCGTGGCGGCGAATATTTAAGTCACGAGTTTGGCACGCACCTAAGGAAATGTGGAATTGTTTCACAACTCACGCCGCCTGGCACACCTCAGCGAAATGGTGTGTCTGAACATCTTAATCGCACTCTATTGGATATGGTGCAATCTATGATGTCTCTTACCGACTTACCGCTATCATTTTGGGGATATGCATTAGAGACTGCCGCATTCACTTTAAATAGGGCACCGTCAAAATCCGTTGAGACGACACCGTATGAATTTTGGTTTGGAAAGAAACCTAAGCTGTCGTTTCTAAAAGTTTGGTGATGCGATGCTTATGTGAAGAAACTTCAACCTGAGAAGCTCAAAGCCAAAGCGAAAAAGTGCATCTTCATAGGATATCCCAAAGACACTATTGCGTATACCTTCTACCTACAATCCGAGGGCAAAGTCTTTGTTGCCAAGAATGGATCCTTTCTTGAGAAAGAGTTTCTCTCAAAATAAGTAAGTGGGAGGAAAATAGAACTTGATGAGGTAATTGTACCTCCACTCGAACCGGAGATTAGCGCAACACAGGAAGTTGTTTCTGTGGAGCCTACACCGGCTAGAGAGGAAGTTAATGGTGATGATCATGAAACTTCAGATCAAGTTATATTGAACATTGAAGGTCCACTAGGACACGTTCCGCACCAGAGTGGTACGGCAACCCTGTCCTGGAGATCATGTTGTTGGACAACGGTGAACCTTCGAACTATGAAGAAGCGATGGCGGGCCTGGATTCCAACAAATGGCTTGAAGCCATGAAATCCAAGATAGGATCCATGTATGAGAACAAAGTGTGGACTTTGGTGGACTTGCCTGATGATAAGCGAGCCATTGAAAATAAATGGATCTTTAAGAAGAAGACTGACGCGGATGGTAATGTGACCGTCTACAAGGCTCGGCTTGTCGCTAAGGGTTATCGACAAGTTCAAGGATTTGACTACGATGGGACTTTCTCACCCGTAGTGATGCTGAAGTCTGTCCGAATCATGTTAGCAATTGCCGCATTTTATGATTATGAGATCTGGCAAATGGACGTCAAAACGGCATTCCTTAATGGCTTCCTTAAGGAAGAACTGTATATGATGCAGCCAGAAGGTTTTGTCGATCCTAAAGATGCTAACAAAGTATGCAAGCTCCAGCGCTCCATCTATGGGCTGGTGCAAGCATCTCGGAGTTGGAACATTCGCTTTAATGAGGTGATTAAAGCATTTAAGTTTGTACAAGTTTATGGAGAACCCTGTATTTACAAGAAAGTGAGTGAGAGCTCTGTAGCATTTCTCGTATTATATGTGGATGACATACTGATAATGGGAAATGATATAGAATTCTTGGAAAGTGTAAAGGCCTACTTGAATAAGTGTTTTTCGATGAAGGACCTTGGAGAAGCTGCTTACATATTAGGTATTAAGATCTATAGAGATAGATCGAGACGCCTCATAGGTCTTTCACAAATTACATACCTTGAAAAGATATTATAGAAGTTCAATATGGATCAGTCCAAGAAGGGGTTCTTGCCTGTGTTACAGGGTGTGAGATTGAGTATGGCTCAATGCCCGACCACGGCAAAGGATAGAGAAGAGATGAGTGTCATCCCCTATGCTTCAGCCATAGGCTCTATTATGTATGCCATGTTGTGTACCAGACCTGATGTGAACCTTGCCATAAGTTTGGTAGGGAGGTACCAAAGTGATCCCGGAGCGGAACACTGGACAGCGGTCAAGAATATCCTGGAGTACCTGAAAAGGACAAAGGACATGTTTCTCGTATATGAAGGTGCCGAAGAGCTCGTCATAAAGGGTTACGTCGATGCTAGCTTCGACACAGATCCGGACGACTCCAAGTCGCAAACCAGATACGTGTATATTTTGAACAGAGGGGCAGTCAGCTGGTGCAGCAGCAAGCAAAGCGTCGTGGCGGCATCTACATGTGAAGCGGAGTACATAGCTGCTTCGGAAGTAGCAAAAGAAGGAGTCTGGATGAAGGAGTTCATCGCCGACCTAGGAGTAATTCCAAGTGCGTCTGGCCTAATGACTCTACTGTGTGACAACATTGGAGCTATTGCCCTTGCGAAGGAGCCCAGGTTTCACAAGAAGACAAGACACATCAAGCGCCGCTTCAACTCCATCCGTGATTACATTCAGGAGGCAGATATAGATATTTGTAAAGTGCATACGGATCTGAATGTCACAGATCCGTTAACTAAACCTCTCTCATGAGCAAAACATGATCAACACCAGAATGCTATGGGTGTACGATTCATCACAATGTAACTAGATTATTGACTCTAGTGCAAGTGGGAGACTGTTGGAAATATGCCCTAGAGGCAATAATAAAATGGTTATTATTGTATTTCCTAGTTCATGATAATTGTCTATTGTTCATGCTATAATTGTGTTAACCAGAAACCGTAATACATGTGTGAATACATAGACCACAACATGTCCCTAGTGAGCCTCTAGTTGACTAGCTCATTGATCAATAGATGGTCACGGTTTCATGACCATGGACATTGGATGTCGCTGCTAACGGGATCACATCATTAGGAGAATGATGTGATGGACAAGACCCAATCCAAAGCATAGCACTAGATCGTGTAGTTCGTTTGCTAAAGCTTTTCAATGTCAAGTATCGTTTCCTTAGACCATGAGATTGTGCAACTCCCGGATACCGTAGGAATGCTTTGGGTGTGCCAAACATCACAACGTAACTGGGTGGCTATAAAGGTGCACTACGGGTATCTCCGAAAGTGTTTGTTGGGTTGGCACGAATCGAGACTGGGATTTGTCACTCCGTGTGACGGAGAGGTATCTCTAGGCCCACTCGGTAAGACATCATCATAATGAGCTCAAAGTGACTAAGGAGTTATCCACGGGATGATGTATTACGGAACGAGTAAAGAGACTTGCCGACAACGAGATTGAACAAGGTATAGAGATACCGACGATCGAATCTCGGGCAAGTATCATACCGATAGACAAAGGGAATTGTATACGGGATTTATTGAATACCCGACATCGTGGTTCATCCTATGAGATCATCATGGAGCATGTGGGAGCCAACATGGGTATCCAGATCCCGATGTTGGTTATTGGCCGGAGAAATGTCTCGGTCATGTCCACGTGTCTCCCGAACCCGTAGGGTCTACACACTTAAGGTTCGATGACGCTAGGGTTATAGGGAAATGGTATACGTGATTACCGAAGGTTGTTCGGAGTCCCGTATGAGATCCGGACGTGACGAGGAGCTCCGGAATGGTCCGGAGGTAAAGCTTGATATATAGGAAGTCCAGTTTTTTTCACCGGAAAGTTTTCGGGCTCATCGGTAGTGTACCGGGAGTGCCGGGAGGGTGCCAGAGGACCCCCGGGAGGGGTGTGACGACCAAAGGACTTCGTGGGCCCTTAGAGGAGGTCTGCCAGCCCTTTGTGGTCTGGCCAAGACCTTCTAGAAAGGCCCACGTGGCTGGAGATAAGAGATAGGGCTGAAAAGGGTTTAAAAGGAGGAGATCCACCTCCCGTGTGGGAGGTGGACTCTCCCCCCACTTCGGCCGAAGCCCTCCTCTTTGGAGGAGGGGCCAAGGCAGCCCTCCCTCTCCCTCCTCCTATATATACCCAAGGGTTTGGCCTCTTGAGAACAGATCTGAACTCTCTCTCTCACGGCAAAGCCCTACCTCTCTTCCTCCTCCTCCGCAGCGCTTAGGCGAAGCCCTGCCGGAATACCTTGCTACTCCACCACCACCACGCCGTCGTGCTGCTGTTGGATCTCTTCCCCAACCTCTCCTTCCTCCTTGCTGGATCAAGGCGTAGGAGACGTCACCGGGCTGCACGTGTGTTGAACGCGGAGGCGCCGTTGTTCGGCGCTTAGATCGGAATCCACCGCGATCTGAATCGCTGCGTGTACGACTCCACCAACCGCGTTCTTGTAACGCTTCCGCTTAGCGATCTTCGAAGGTATGAAGATGCAATGTCTCCCCACTCGTTGCTAGTTTCTCCATGGATAGATCTTGGTGATCGTAGGAAATTTTTTGATTTACTACTACGTCTCCCAACACTTTCTTTGCAAAATGGGCCCTCACTTCGTCTTGAGAGATCTTCGCGGTTTCCTTCGCGGTCCTCTCGTATGGCAAATTTTCCAATGGCTTGAGAGACTTAGGATCATATTTGTATGGCCTCCTGCCACTGGTTGTACTGCTAGCAGCCGGAGTGACGGTGTCTCTCTTCCGTCGTTGCTTACGAGGCGGAGTGCCTTGATCCCTCATCGGAGGAGGAGGAGGAGGAGGATGAATGCCTTCATCACTCGCCGGAGGAGGAGGAGGAGGCGGAGTGCCTTGATCCCTCGTCGTCGTCGTCGGAGGAGGAGGAGGATGAGTGCCTTCATCACTCGCCGGAGGAGGAGGAGGAGGCGGAGACGTCCAATTCGGAAGCTTGATGTGCTCCTTCCTCCATAGACATGTACTCCTCAGAGCAAATCTCAGTCGAGTCTCCCCTTCACCTATAGGGTGGTCAAGCTCGAGCTCCTCAAATCCCCCCATTATTTCATCCACTTGCACGACAGCATAGCCACGTGGAATCTGACCGTGGTGAAAAGTTCCGTCGGTTCGAGGAGGTGCAACAAAGCCGTCCGCCGCCTTGAGGGTGAGGTTAACGCATTTCGTCATAAGCTCGCAATGTTCGCCATCTGTGATAGCATCCACGGGGTAGCTAGGAGCGGTGAAGTTAGGATGCTGAAGGACCTCCGTGGAAGCCACGCTGCTTTTCCGCTGAGATGGCGGGGTAGCTTCGTGCCCCTGAACAAGCTGCTGGTCGGGAGCTCGCTGGCTCATAACTTCTTCCTCTAGCCTTCGTACTCTTGCATTGAGATCCTGCACAACGCTCAGCTCCTGTTTCCTCTTCCTCTCCTGGCTTTTGTAACCGCCTGCGCTAAGAAACCCAAGCTTCCACGGAATGGAGCCTGGTGTGCCTCGTGTTCATCCAGGGTGCTCAGGATTCCTGAGGGCCTCAGTCAGCTCGTCCTTCTCTCTGTCGGGTTTGAACCTCCCTTCCAGCGCTTCCTTGATAACTTGCTCAAGCTTCCTGACTGGTATTGCAAGTTGCTCGTCCGTCCAAACGCACTTCCCTGTTTCATGGTCCAAAGTTCCCCCAACCCCAAAGAAACATGTCCTTGAACGGTCTGGCCGCTTCGTTGTCTGTGGTTCGACCACTTTAGCTCGCAGGTCATCCTTCGATTTGGCCCACAACTCTCGGGCTCTGAGGTAGCCACCTGACCCCGTGCGATGGTGAAACAACTTCTTTTCAGCATTTTTCTTGTTTATCGCTGACATTTTCTTACTCTTTTCAGAAGTCTTGTAGGCCATGAACGCGTCACATTGATCTCCTATCCCCGCATATGGGCCGACGAATACTGGAGTCTTCTCTTGGTCGACAAACTTAGCTTTCAACTCATTCTTCCACCTCCTGAAAAGATCTGCCATCTTCTTAAGAGAAAATGACCTGACTAGTGGCTCTATAACTGGATTACTCTCATCCTCCTCTGGCGGTAGGGTGAAATTTGCCTTCTGCGATGTCCAAAGATCTTCTTTCTGCCTATCGGTGACATAAGAAACTTGAGGGTCGTAGTTCTTAGCGTTCTTAGCCGGCTCTTTCCATTGCTGGATGCTGATCGGGATGCTATCCCTGACAATAGCTCCACACTGAGCAGAAAATGCATCCTTGGTCTTTTTCGGTTCAATCGGTTGGCCATCGTTCGCGATTAAGGTGATCGTGAACCTTTCTTCCTTGCCCAACCTTCTCTTCGGGCCTCGTCTCGTTACCGAAGTTTGGCTTGATCTAGAGGGCTATATAAAAGAAGAAATAAGAGTTAATATATGTACATACCAAAACAATTAATGCATCAATTAGTCAGCACATGCTTAATTAATATATATACCTCACCGGACAACTTTGCAACAGCTCCCTCCGTTCGGTCACCGGAGCCGTCATCATGGTCTCCTTCTTCCTCCGGCTCTTGGCCACCGGAGTCGTCATCATGGTCTCCTTCTTCCTCCAGCATTCGGTGACCGGAGCTATCATCATCACATCCTATCTCTTTTGTGTGAAAATTCATTAAAGAGAAGGGATCATCGCCGCCGCGGATTATGTCCCCCAACAACGCTTCTCCTTCAAAGTCTAGTTCATGGTTGGATCCATGGTTTCTGCAAATATTACAACATGGCAATTAATATACAAACATGAGAGATGGATATATTAATTGGTGGCAAACATAGACGAGGGATCATATTAGTGGCCTCGACGCTTCTACGGTTTTGGGTGGCCTAGACAACGCTTCTAGGGATTGGGTGGCCTTGATGCTTCTAGGGTTTGGGTGGCCTCGGCAATGCTTTTAGGGATTGGGTGGCCTCAGCAACGCTTCTAGGGTTTAGTCGGGCGAGTGGGGGTTGATCGAAGTTATCGGAGTTTTCTTCTAGTGGTTTGGGTGGCCTCGACAGTTTGTCGGGTAGGGGCGAGAAGGGGTAGGAGACTGCCGGGGGTAGGGGGCGTATTAGAGTATAGGTCGGTTATGTTACTATCGTCTGCCGGTTTCGGTTGTCATTCTATCTCTATTAGTCTTGGAGTCCAAGTTTTGTAATCTATATAAACAGCCCTTTGAGACCCCAATCAATACAGCTATTATTCTCCAATTATCACCAACAACAATACTTTCGGCCAAGCGAGGAATAAAATAACCACGAATTAATCTCTACAGGCTGAATAAATTGAGCAGTAAAGAATTGAAGGAAACAGAAAATTTCTTGAGGAAGATCATTGTCAGCATACCATGACATCTAAGATGACGTTGTACCATTAACGGTGCAGAAGGAGCTGGACACATCAGGTCACTAAAACACAGGAACAGGGAGATTGCCATTACAGATATCGTCATGCACAAAGATCGGAAGTGAGGTGATGTTGATGATGGCTGCTGCCATACATAACGGGGAGAAAGAGTTGGGTTTTTTTTTCTTAAGTGACCAAGATAACTTATTAAGGGCACTGGTCGGTAATATTTTTGATCTCTTAATCCATTGGTTGTGCTTGCCTTATGGGTTTAAATTGATGGTCAGATGTTTATAATTATTATGAGATTTTCTAGCCTAATTTCCTTTTTCCTGGTTACCCCGTAAAGCATTTTTTATTGATAACAATAGATACTCCTTTCATTTCTAAATATAAGACCTTTTAGAGATTCCATCATGGATCACATACGGAACAAAATGAACGAATCTATACTCTAAAATTTGTCAATGTACATCAATATCTAGTCCATAATGAAATCTCTAAAAGGTCTTATATTTAGGAACAGAGGGAGTAGATTTCTTCGGTCAACTCCAAGGCGTCAAACCATCTCATCCACATTGGTATGTCATTCACAAAAATGACAATAATTACAAGCACTAAGGTATTTAACGGTGGCCGGCGACGGACGGTGTCGGGGGCGGCGCTGGACGCGGGCGACGACGGTCACAGCGGGGGGGGGGGAGGGGGAGGGAGGACGCGGGCGACGACGGCCAGCGTCTCACCAAGGAGGAGGAGGAGGCTGGAGCGGGCCCGAGGAGGCGATGGCGTCAGGGGGGGCGACGGGGGAAGCGACGATGTCGGGGGGCGGCAACGAGGGAGGCGACGACGACAAGAGGGCGACGGGTATGGCATCGACGTCGGGGGGCGGCGACGGGTACGGCGACGGGGGAGACGACGAGGAGCGACTGGGCTTAGGGAGGCAACAACATCGAGAGGCGACTGCAAAAATCCGGCAGCCTGGCGGCGTCGCTGTGGTTTTCGGCGCCGTCGGGGGATAGAGATGAAACCGCGGGGGGGGGGGGGGAAGGGGGAGGGAGGATGCGGGCGATGACGGCCAGCGGCTCACCTAGGAGGAGGAGGAGGCCGGAGTGGGATCGGGGAGGCGACGACGTCAGGGGGGGGGGCGATGGGTACGACGACGACGTCGGGGGGCGGCGATGGGGGAGGCGACGACGTCGGGGGCGAAGTGTACGGCGACGGGTACGACGACGGAGGAGGCGACGAGGAGCGAGCGGGCTTAGGTAGGCAACGACGTCGGGGAGGCGACTGCAAAATCCGGTAGCCTGGCGGCGGCGCTGTGGTTTTCGGCGCCGTCGGGGGATAGAGATGAAACCGCGGATGGATTTTGAAACTTTTCCAAGTCCCGCTTATATAGCCCCCCCTTTAGTCCTGGTTGGTGGCTCCAACCGGTACTAAAGCCCCCCTTTAGTCTCGGTTGGTGCCACCAACCGGGACCAAAGGTCTGCTTCCGCCCTTCGGGCTGACAAAAAGGGACCTTTGGTCCCGGTTGGTGGCACCAACCGGGACTAAAGGGGGGCATTAGTCCCGGTTTGTAGCACCAACCGGGACCAAAGGTCTCATTTCGTCACCCCAAAGGGCGGGAAGCAGACCTTTGGTCCCGGTTGGTGCCATCAACCGGGACTAAAGGGTGGTATTGGTCCCGGTTGGTGCCACCAACCGGGACCAAATCCCTGTTCCTGGCACGGTGCAAGTTTAGTCCCACCTCGCCAAGCGAGGAGCGCACGTACTAGTTTATAAGCTCGTTTACACCTACTGTCTCGAGCTCCTCTCTACCGTAGGCAGTGCATGCCTAATTGTCTCTGCCTGTTAGGCCTACTTGCCCCGTGGGCCTGTGTCCTGGCCCATGTATATTGGGTTACTAGTCGTATGCAGGCCATGGTGGCTTAGTAGGTGGGCATTTTTTTATGTTATTTTTTGCATATTAAACAAAAAAACTTTGATAGTTTTAGTTTAGTTTTGTTTTTTGCTTTATTTTTTTATTTTTCCAGTATTTTTGTTTTGTTTTTTGCTTTTTTTTTATTTTTTTCCAGTATTTTTCTTCTGTTATTTTAGTTCATTCTTTTGAACAAAAAGTACTTTGATAATTTTGGTTGCATAATTTTCATTATTTTTGTTTTGTTTTTTGCTTTATTTATTTTTGTTTTATTTTTTCTTTATTTACTTCCAGTCTGTTTTATCATTATATCCTTTTTGCTATTAATGTTTTGAACAAAAAATACTTTGATAATTTTAGTTGCATAATTTTTACATAATTATAGTTTCAAAAATACTAGAGATTTATAAAAGCTTTCTAGTTGATTCTTTTTTGAACCCCACTCCCACGATGTTTTGAAAGAAATTAAAAAGCACTTGAAATGAACTCTGAAAAGGTTGAAAGTTGGCAATGTATCATCATTTCACCCACATATCATGTGCTAAAAAGTTGAGAGGGTTACGGCAAAACTGGATGCACTTCGTGTGCAAAATGGACAATCTCTTTCGAAGTATGATGGTTTGGGACGAAAACTCATCTGTTACAAAGGGATTTCATTTTTTTGAACTTACTTGAACTCCATACTTTTTGTGTGTTCAAAATGCACCATTCAAAGCCACATCATCAATTTTCAACCCTTTCTGACTTCATTTGGTATTTTTCATGCACTTACTGATTTTTTTGAGGTAAATGACCCTGAAATTGAAAAGCACTTCAAATGAACTCTGAAAAGGTTTAAAGTTGGCATGGTATCATCATTTCACCCACATAGCATGTGCTAAAATGTTGAGAGGGTTAAGGAAAAAGCTAGATGCACTTCGTGAACAAAATGGACAATCTGTTTCGAAGTATCAGGGTTTCGGACGAAAACTCATCCGTTACAAAAGGCATTTCATTTCTTCACACGTAACTGCAGTGATATTCTAGATCAAAGGCATCATCATAATAGTTGTGAAGAGAAAGTCTTCACTTTTTCTTCGCTTGTGTCCTTTGCTTATTGCGCCGTAACCATGCATAATCTTCATTGTTTAACAGGGTGCTTGGGTCAGCCTTGACTTTCAAGGGAGGAATTCCTGAAAATTTTCATAATCTTCAGACATGTCTGTCTTGCCCTCCAATCCCACGATGTCTCTTTTGGCTGAAAGAACTATGTGACGCTTTGGCTCATAGTATGATGTATTCGCTTCCTTATCTTTTCTTTTTCTCGGTTTGGTAGACATGTCCTTAAAATAGAAAACCTGTGCCACATCATTGGCTAGGACGAATGGTTCGTCTGTGTACCCAAGATTGTTGAGATCCATTGTTGTCATTCCGTAATGCGGGTCTACCTGTACCCCGCCTCTTGTAAGATTGACCCATTTGCATCGAAACAAATGGACCTTCAAATCATGTCCATATTCAAGTTCCCATATCTCCTTTATGTAACCATAATATGTGTCGACCTTCCCATTGGTCGTTGCTGCATCAAAGCGGACACCACTGTTTTGGTTGGTGCTCCTTTGATCTTGGGGGATCGTGTAAAATGTATTCCCATTTATCTCGTACCGATTGTAAGTCAATACAGTCAAAGATGGTCTCCTGGCCAACGAGTACAACTCAACTGAGACGTGTTTGCAACGTCTGTTCAGAAACAGTGTTGAAACGTCTGTTCAGAAACAGTGTTGTCACACCTGAGACGTGTTTGCAACCAACTGCCAAAAGTCTTGATGTGTTCACATGTAATCCAGCGTCACACTGCTCTGGGTGTTTGGAGCGGAGAATGTTCTTGTGTTCATCGACATACGGGGTCACCGAGGTAGAATTCTGTAGTACTGTGTAGTGTGTTTGAGACCAAGAATGCTCGTCCCCACATATTATTGACTTCGCTCCTAGCGTGCCATTTCCAGTCAGTCTCCCCTCATACCGCGATTGAGGGAGACCAATCTTCTTCAGGTCAGGAATGAAGTCAACACAAAACCCAATGACATCCTCTGTTTGATGGCCCATGGAGATGCTTCCTTCTGGCCTAGTGCGGTTACGGACATATTTCTTTAGGACTCCCATGAACCTCTCAAAGGGGAACATATTGTGTAGAAATACAGGGCCCAGAACGACAATCTCATCGACTAGATGAACTAGGAAGTGCGTCATGATAATAAAGAAGGATGGTGGGAACACCAGCTCGAAACTAACAAGACATTGTGCCACATCACTCCTTAACCTTTGTAGGATTTCTGGATCGATCACCTTCTGAGAGATTGCATTGAGGAATGCACATAGCTTCACAATGGCTAATCAAACGTTTTCCGGTAGAAGCCCCCTCAATGCAACCGGAAGCAGTTGCGTCATAATCACATGGCAGTCATGAGACTTTAGATTTTGGAAATTTTTCTCTGCCATATTTATTATTCCCTTTATATTTGACGAGAAGCCAGACGGGACCTTCATACTGAGCAGGCATTCAAAGAAGATTTCCTTCTCTTATTTGGTAAGAGCGTAGCTGGCAGGACCTTCATACTGCTTTGCAGGCATGCCCTCTTTTTCATGAACATGTTGCTGGTCCTCCCGTGCCTCCGGTGTATCTTTTGTCTTCCCATACACACCCAAGAAGCCTAGCAGGTTCACGCAAAGATTCTTCGTCACGTGCATCACGTCGATTGCAGAGCGGACCTCTAGGTCTTTCGAGTAGGATAGGTCCCAAAATATAGATTTCTTCTTCCACATGGGTGCACGTCCCTCAGCGTCATTCGGAATAGATAGTCCGCCGGGACCCTTTCCAAAGATTACTTGTAAATCATTGACCATAGCAAGTATGTGATCACCGGTACGGATGGCGGGCTTCCTCCGGTGATCTGCCTCGCCTTTGAAATGCTTGCCTTTCTTTCGACATTGATGGTTGGTCGGAAGAAATCGACGATGCCCCAAGTACACATTCTTCCTGCAATTTTCCAGATATATACTTTTGGTGTCACCTAAACAGTGCGTGCATGCGTGGTATCCCTTGTTTGACTGTCCTGAAAGGTTACTGAGAGCAGGCCAATCATTGATGGTTACAAACAGCAACGCATGCAGGTCAAAATCCTCCTGTTTGTGCTCATCCCACACGCATACACCGTTTTCATTCCACAGTTGTAAAAGTTCTTCAACTAATGGCCTTAGGTACACATCAATGTCGTTGCCGGGTTGCTTAGGGCCTTGCATGAGAACTCGCATCATAATGAACTTCCGCTTCATGCACAACCAAGGAGGAAGGTTATAGATACATAGAATCACGGGCCAGGTGCTGTGATTGCTGCTCTGCTCCCCAAAAGGATTAATGCCATCCGCGCTTAAAGCAAACCATACGTTCCTTGCGTCACCTGCAAACTCCTTCCTGTACTTTCTCTCGATTTTTCTCCACTGCGACCCGTCAGCGGGTGCACTCAACTTCTCGTCTTTTTACGGTCCTCTCTGTGCCATCGCATATTCTTGGCATGCTCTTTGTTTCTGAACAGACGTTTCAACCGTGGTATTATAGAAGCATACCAAATCACCTTGGCACCAACCCTCTTCCTGGGGCGCTCGCCCTCAACATCACCAGGGTCATCGCGTCTGATCTTATAGCGCAATGCACCGCGTATCGGGCATGCGTTCTGTTCCTCGTACTCACCGCGGTAGAGGATGCAGTCATTAGGGCATGCATGTATCTTCTGCACCTCCAATCCTAGAGGGCATACAACCTTGTTTGTTGCGTACGTACTGTTAGGCAATTCGTTATCCTTTGGAAGCTTCTTCTTCCATATTTTCAGTAGCTTCTCAAATCCTTTGTCAGGTACACCATTCTTTGCCTTCCACTTTAGCAATTCTAGTGTGGTACCGAGATTTGTGTTGCTATCATAACAATTGGGGTAGAACCCTTTTTTTGTGATCCTCTAACATGCGATCGAACTTCAGCTTCTCCTTTTCACTTTCGCGTTGTCTCTTTGCAACAACAATGACCCGGCGAAGATCATCATCGGGCACATCGTCTAGTTCCTCTTGATACTCAGCTTCCCCGGTTCCAGCATCACCGTATTCGGGGGGCACATAGTTGTCATCATCCTCTTCTTCTTCGTCGTCTTCCATCATAACCCCTATTTCTCCGTGCTTGGTCCAAACATTATAGTGTGGCATGAAACCCTTCACAAACAGGTGGCTGTGAAGGATTTTCTGGTCAGAGTAAGACTTCAAATTCCCACATGTATGGCATGGACAACACATAAAACCATTCTACTTGTTTGCCTCGGCCACTTCGAGAAAATGATGCACCCCTTTAATGTACTCGTCGGTGCGTCTGTTACCGTACATCCATTGCCGGTTCATCTGTGTGCATTATATATAATTAAGTGTGTCAAAAACCGTTACTAAACATCAAGAATACAAAAGTGACCAAATTAATAGAAGTTCATCATCACATTAAAACCAAAGTAGATACATAGTTCTCGTTGACCAACATATAGCTCTCCAGAGCATCTAATTAAACCATACATTGAAACTATTTATAACATTTCAATGCAACAAGAAATGCGATCATAATCAGAACTAAGGTAACAATTGATCCAACGGCATAATGATACCAAGCCTCTTTATCAATGGCATATTTTCTAATCTTTCTAAGCTTCAAGCGCATTGCAGCCATCTTGGTCATGTGATCATCGACGATATCAACAACATGGAACTCCAGTCCCATCTTCTCATCTTCAGTTCTTTTCAATTTTTCTTTCAAATGATCGATTTCTTTTTCAGCTTTAGTTAACTTGTCGAGCAGAATTGCATAGTCGGTATCCATTTCTGGTTCAACTACTTCCTATAGATAAAAACATCTACGTCAAGTTGGTGGCATGATTAATTGTCATAGACATTAGATGTGTGAAATAGTTATAAAAGATAATATACCACATATGAATCATAGACTGGACGAGGGCCGACGTGGGCGGATACCCTAACCATGGCACTATGTAATAACAAAAAATAATAAAAGTAAGAAAATCATACGAGTAAGTATATTTTCTTTTAGAAAGAAGATAAGATCAAGAGGCTCACCACGCGCGGGCGATCGATGGCGGTTTCAGGACGGGGACGGGACAGGACGGACTGCCAAACCTAGACAAATCTTGACGAAAATGGAGTTTGGACAAGGAGCTTTGAGAGGAGAAAGCTTAAGTGTGGCTCGGGCATTTCATCGAACACCTCATGTGCATAGGAGGTGAGCTAGAGCACCACAAAGCTCTAACACTGCTGTCCTGGAAAAACAGAGCACTCCACGGCTCTGCTAGCGGCGGGCGAGGGTTTATATAGGCAGACCATTGGTCCCGGTTCGTGGCTGGAACCGGGACAATAGGTCTTCCTTTGGTCCCGGGTCCATCCACGAACCGGGACCAATGGTCGTGGGCCAGGAGCGAGGCGCATTGGTCCCGGTTCATGCCTGGATCCGGGACCAAAGGGGCCAGACGAACCGGGACCAATGGCCTACGTGGCCCAGTCGGCCCCGTGGGCTCACAAACCGGGACGGTTGCCACCTTTGGTCCCGGTTCGTGAGCGAACCGGGATTAATGGGATTAGGAGGCCCGAACCAATGCCCTATTTTCTACTAGTGAGCTACACCTACGAGGCCACCACGAAGCCCCGTTAGACCAGGAGATCTAGCCCTTTGACTATCGCTGGACGGGCTTTGACTAGTGGACTCTTCCACCTGGTTGCGATGGGTCAACACATAGGAACATCCCCAGACATGGTCTGGACCCAACCCACCACTAGATTCCCTTCGGTTCTACCCAACGCGCAAGTTTCCCCCCTCCAAGTGACCGCGACAGTGACGTCTGCGGAGGGGGGCCCCACCCCGGAGCCACAAGACGGGCGTCTACGTGTGCCACATGACTTTCACACATGCATCAGGACCCGATGCGGTGTTTCGGTGGCATGGCTACACCCGGGAGGCCACCACGAAGCCCGGTTAGACCAGGAGATCTAGCCCTTTGACTTTCGCCGGACGGGCTTTGACCAGTGGACTCTTCCACCTGGTTGTGATGGGTCAGCACATAGGAACATCCCCGAACACGTTCTGGACCCAACCCACCACTAGATTCCCTCCGGTTCTACCCGATGCGCACGTTTCCCTCCTCCAAGTGACCGCAACGGCGACATACGCAGAGGGGGGCACACCCCGGAGCCCCAAGACGGGCGTCTACGCGTGCCACATCACTTTCACACATGCATCAGGACCCGATGCGGTGTTTCGGTGGCATAGCTACACCCAGGAGGCCACCACGAAGCCCCGTTAGACCAGGAGATCTAGCCCTTTGACTTCCACCATACGAGATTTGACCAGTGGACTCTTACACTTGGTTGCGATGGGTCAGCACATAGGAACATCCCCGAACACGGTCTAGACCCACCCACCACTAGATTCCCCCTGGTTCTACCCGACGCGTACGTTTCCCCCCTCCAAGTGACCGCGACATCGACGTCCGCGGAGGGGGGCCACACCCCGGAGCCCTAAGACGGGCGTCTATGCGTGCCACATCACTTTCACACATGCATCAGGACCCGATGCGGTGTTTCGGTGGCATAGCTACACCCGGAAGGCCACCACGAAGCCTCGTTGACCAGAAGATCTAGCCCATTGACTTTCGTCGGACAGGCTTTGACCAATGGACTCTTCCACCTGGTTGCGATGGGTCAGCACATAGGAGCATCCCCGAACACGGTCTGGACCCAAACCACCACTAGATTCCTCCGGTTCTACCCGACGCGCACGTCTCCCCCCTCTAAGTGGCCGCGGCCAGCGACGTCCACGGAGAGGGGCCACACCCCGGAGCCCCAAGAAGCCCGTGAGGGGGGACACCACCCGGAGCTGCGTGCCACCACACTTTCACATGCGTAGGAGGGCCTACCGCAACACCTGACGTGTTTCCTACCCTCCCAGTTACCCCGTCCCGTTTTCTCCCTCCGTGACAGGGCGGCAGCGACATCCGTGAGGGGAGGCAATCGATATATAATTGAGGTACATTTTTTTACATAAGACACATTTAAGTTAATCAAATTAGTTTTGAAAAAAAGAGAAAGAAAAAAAAGAAAATAGAAAAAATAGCGCAAATCTATGCCGACGGCAATGACGTCGGCATAGCCACGGCCACGGATCGACAGAGCCTTGGATCGATGACGTGACATAGGCCATCCCTCAGCCAACGGCAAGGCCGTCGGCATACCTATGCCACCCCACGGACCGTCGAGGGCTCGGATCGATGACGTGGCAGAGAACAAGGTTCGATGAGGGAAGCTCAGCTATGCCGACGGCCCCCGTTAGCTCCGTTGGTGTAGGCCTCACACCGTCAAACGGTTGTCGCCGCCCGGGTAGCCGGGCCCACCTATATACCGACGGCTTGACCTATGCCGACGGCCACCGTAGGCATATACGAAGCGCTGCCGACAGCCGATGTATACCGACGCCCCCCGTCGGCATAGGTGGTCATATGCCGACGGCGTGTCTATGCCTACGGCTTGACCTAGGCCGTCGGGATATGTCCATCTATGCCGACGGGAGCCGTCGACATAGATTAGGCCGTCGGAAGCTGTTGTTATTCTGGTAGTGGTAACCTTGACTGCATATCCAACGGGCCATTAGGAGGTCTGAAGCCCAGAATGTCTCCAGCTTGAGAAATGTTTGTGTTTCCAAGGGGAAGACTTCACCCAACTTGGGGCACCTCTCCATGCGGCACTGCCTGAGCAACCTCTAGTATCCAATAGGCAAACAAGCACTAACAGAGACATCGTGGACATCCAAGGATTCCGCAAAACTTATCATCACTCCTCCCAGTCCAATGTCGAAGGCGTGCCTCCCTTCGGTAATCTCGACATCCCGATCCAGGTTGTTAGCCGGAGGCTTAGGGAAGACCAGCATCGGGGCATCACCAACCATGCTTTGAACATCACTATACCGGTCTGCTTAAACAAGCTGCGGGAGGCTGACTTGTTCTCCATACATTACAATCTTCTTCTCCTTGTATGTCACTTTGGATTGAACTGGACCACTATACAGTATACACAGTGGAGGTGACATCGATATTTAGATAAACATCCTTAGCTTTATATATATATTCATTTAATGGATGCAACAACGACCGATCAAGCCTCGCATCCACAACAATGGCATGTACCTCTAGCCAAAAGGATTTGTTCTGGTCAATGCACGGCCGAGGAAAACCAGTTCCAACTCGTGTTTCTATGCACAAAAAATTCAAACTAAAGCTATATTAAGTGCTCCAAATAATTGCCCAAAAGTGCTCACATCCTAGCAGAAATAGACGCTTCAGCATTGGGTTTGGGACTTATAACACCATAGTACTGCAATCATGGGTCTTGATTGCAGCTTCAGAGAGGTCAAACTCGACGAGGTTGGGCAACCCTCGGACAAACAGATTCTCCAACTATGAGCAACCTTTGAGGGAAATCTTGTGGCACCCTCCTTAGTTGATGGGGTTGAAGGACGTTCTTGTTTCAGAGGTAGCTTGATAGTTGGCGCACGGCCGGAAGCTGGCCCATATCCATCAAGGCTGAAGGACTTCAACAATTGTGGTAGCCCATCAGGTATAAGGACATCTTGAAGCCCATCGCAACCATCAAGAATAAGCACTTGAAGGCTATTAGCCTTAGATAGGCTGTTTGCACTAGTAGAAAACAGGGCTTTGGTCTTGGTCAGATCAGAGCATTAGTTCCGATCGTGTTTCAAACCAGGACTACTGACAACAACAAATGCGGTTTATTGCCGTTTAAATCCCCAGAAATTCTCGGGGTCGAAAAATTCACGAGGCCTTGCGTCGCGTCTTCGAACGGCCCCCGAAGGGTGTGATAGAAATTTGAGGCCGTTCCGCAGAAGCCTTTACGGAGATTGTGCGAAAAACCAGACCCTTCTCCTAGGAAAGATCTTGATTCAGAGAAATGTGTATAGAAAAAATGTTGACCATGTATTAAAATTTTAAATATTGCATTTATTAAATATTAATCAAGCATTTAAAAAAAAGTTAAATGTGCATAGAACAGTGTATTAGAAAAAATTTAATCTATTATTTGAAAAATGTAGTCAAGCATTTGAAAAAGTTTAAAAAGTGTGTATAGAAAAAATGTTGATAACATATTCGATCGTGTTAATCTTGTATCTGAAAAAAATGTTAATCAAGCATTTGAAAAAATATGTATAGGAAATATGTTACTATACATTAAAAAATATTTAATTTGTATTTCAAAAATGGTAAATACGTATTAGAAAATAGTAGTTGACATATGACACAAATATATACTGAAAACCAAGAAACAAGAAAACAAAAAAATGGAAAAATAAAAAAATATACAAAAGAAAATCAAGAAATAATTGCAGTAAAAAACAAATCACTAGAAAAGAAAAAGGAAAAATAACAAATGAAAACAAAAAAGCATTAAAAACCAACAAAGTAACAAAAACCAAAGAATGAAACAAGGAAAATACGTAACAAAAGAAAAAAGATACAAACAATGGATGGAAAGAAAAAGAATAACAATCAATCAGAGAGAAAAAATCAAACGGAAAAAATGGGAAAAAAGAAAAAACAGAGAAAATCTAACAAAAATGAAGAAAGAAAAGAAAAGAAAAACTCCAACAACAATAGGAAAAAGAAAATGGACCTGTGTGAAAAAACTGCTAGTTTTGCTTCATCTAGTAAGTCGTGATCACGTATTATGCATGAAGAAGATGCTGACGCAATGGCTAGGAATGCCTCGAAGTAACCTGGATGTTATTTTTTTGAGACAATCTCGCGAAGCTTTATTTAACTGTGACCAAAGTTTGCAGGTATGAAAGAAAGGTCTCCATGATTGCCTAACCAAGCATGACGGTCAACCTAAGTCTTATGACATGCTTCGCTAAATTGCGAGCCTCAAAATTCGAGCTCCTAATTTCATGAACAAAATTACAGGAAATAAAAGAGTTTCTATGATCTATGATTTCATGCAATATAGCTCCATAGCTAGTCGGATTCCCTTGCTTGATATCGTCCACTACAACCTTACAATCAGAGGCCACGTGGATTCTTTGCAGATAGAGGTCTTCCGCTAGAACTAAAGCCTCGCGCACCGCTAATGCTTTAAGTGTGGATGTGTCATTCAGACCTTTGAGAAAATACCCGACGCCCCTTGGAATATACCATTGTGATCACGGCAAATAGCTGCAGCTACCCCTCGGCCTCGACTTGGAAGTGGCGGCGGCGACGGCAACCACCGATGTAGAATAGAAATGGCTAGCGGCCGCGGCCCCTATGGGCCGTCCGTGGACGGCGAATATGGCAGCCAGGCCGTGGACTGTTTTCATGAGGTAGCTAGCTGCTGGAATATGGCCTTGTAACATTAAAAAAAGGAGTGCAAAACCTAAAAAAGAATGAGTGCAACACACGAGTGAAACGGTAAGAAACGATTTGCCAAAATTGGGGGGAATTATATACATTTAAAAATATGTGTACATTTTTATAAGCACATGCATTTTTTTGGCACGTAAACTTTTCTTAGAACATGGGCAGGACACTTTTTAAAAATATGTAAACATTTTTCAGCAACATATTTTGATATTTTTTTCAAAAAAAATATTTTTAATAAATAGAAATATTTTTACCAAAATTAAGGAAACCGTCATATGCGTGACATTTGTTTCCAAGAAACTTACACACGCACGCACACACAATCACATAGCTATGACTACAAGTACTGGAGCGAACCAAAGCCGCGCTGCCATCATCGGCCCTCATTTACTGCAGTTTGGCAAATTTTGTTGTAGTACACAGTCAAAAAGTCATCGTGGTAAGACCCAATAAAACCGGCGTACCAGAACAATAATCGTCGCCGATGACGAGAAATGTAGATCGAAATAATCCAACCGTAAGACACACGAGAACACAGATGAACGAAGATTAGATCCAAGTGGATCCATCTAAGTCAACTGCCCGACCGAATGTCGTGAGATCCGTTGAAGATAAACCTTCACATGACGCTAGACGCACCCCCACCAGAACGGGCGCTAGGCGGTGAGAACCTTAATCCATCTTCAAGAAGGTGCCGACCTCTCGTCTTCCTAAGAAAAACCCAAATAATAATGACTTGACATTAGTTTGACATCTGGCTCCCTACAAGAACAAGTCTAGCTCGGGCCAAACACCCGGTTTGATCAAAGCAGAATTCAGAAGCACAGGTTCCAGACAAGAAGCCGTTTGAGTTGGAAACAAGCAGAATTGCTTGCTCTCTGCATGCTCCGGGCCATAAAAGGTCTGTTGAACTAACCCATCCACACCCCAAATATATGATGTGCATTCGACACATCAAAAGAACGCCGACGTTCCCGCAAAGAAAAATTGTGTCCACAAGCCGAAAAATAGATTATCGACCACCCTTCTGCAGCTCCCACGGTATAATGTTTGCTACGTGGATATTGTAGAATCTGGGTGTACTTGGTGTTGGCACTGGAAAACTAATGTGAAGAGGCATAGTGAAGCTCTAATTGACAGTTGTTTGGGCCGGGTGACATGAAAACATACCCATGAATATACTCTTGTACACAAAGTGATGCCATATATTTTAAAATTCCAGTCATGATATTCGTTCAGCCTGACAAGGGACTGTATGCCAAGATTTGCAGACAAATTTCAGGACAGAAGTATGACAGTGAACAGTGCTCTGCTATCGAAGCATACCATGCTAATACGGATGGAGTGCAGTGCATATTTCTCTACAGAGAACGAGTATACAGTCACAAAATACTCCACTTTATCTCCAGTGAGGAAATCAATCTATAAATATGAGCCATACACACAGATCAACAAACTGACAGCACAAATAACCGAAACGATGGTCACAAGCTACGAACAGCAATAACATTCAGATTCTTCAGAAGCTGTACAGTCGTTGTCGCATATTATGTCGGATAACTTAACGACATACATAGCATGTTCATTTGTTGTCATAAGGTTCCACGATTATGCATATCCAACGGGCCATTAGGAGGTCTGAAGCCCAGAATGTCTCCAGCTCGAGAAATGTTTGTTTTTCTGAGGGGAAGACTTCACCCAACTTGGGGCACCTCTCCATGCGGCACTGCCTGAGCAACCTCCAGTATCCAATAGGCAAACAAGCACTAACAGAGACATCGTGGACATGCAAGGATTCCGCAAAACTTATCATCACTCCTCCCAGTCCAATGTCGAAGGCGTGCCTCCCTTCGGTAATCTCGACATCCCGATCCAGGTTGTTAGCCGGAGGCTTAGGGAAGACCAGCATCGGGGCATCACCAACCATGCTTTGAACATCACTGTACCGGTTTGGGTCTTCTTGAGCAAGTTGCATCAGGTTGACTTGATCACCATACATGCCAATCTTCTTCTCCTTTTCTATCACTTTGGATTGAATCGGATGGCCGTACACAGATGAGGTGACATTTATATTGAAATAATTATCCTTTATCCGATAATAATCATCATATACTAGTTTCTGAAACGACCGAGCAAGCCTCGCATCAACAATAATGGCGTGCACCTCCAACTGAAAGGATTTGTTCCGGTCAATGCATGGCCGAGGATGGCCAGTTCCAGCTCGCGTGTCTATGCATAACAAATTCAAATGGAAGCTAGCCGGCCCTATTGATGCCCCAAATTATTGCACGAAGGTGCTCACATCCTAGCAGAAATAGCCGCTTCAACATTGGGACTTCTAGCACCATAGTGTTGAAATCAAGGGTACTGATTGCCGTTCCAGAGAGGTCAAGCTCGACGAGGTTGGGTAACCCTCGCACAAACAGATTCTCCAAGGGTGAGCAACCTTTGAGGGAAATCTTCGAGGTACTGGCACCCTCCTTATTTATTGGGGTCGACGGACGTTCTTGTTTGGGAGGTAGCTCAACAACTGGCGCCCGGTGGAAAGCTGGCCCATATCCATCAAAGTTGAAGGACTTCAGCAAATGAGGTAGCCCATCAGGCACAACGTCATTTTCAAGCTCATTGCAACCATCCAGAATAAGCAGTTGAAGGCTACTTGCCTTACATAGGCTGTTTGGTAGAATTTTCATCTCACAGTTGCCAGACAGGTCAAGTATTTCTAGCTTTGTCTTATGCAGGAAGGAGTTGCTTGGATCTGTTGAAATATCTGATCCATGAGTAGGCTTGATTATCCTGAGTCTTTGAAGCTTCAGTAGCCGCCCTTGTAAGCAAGTTGTGTACTGCCAACACCAAACTCCCTCTATGCTTAGCTCCATGAGGCTATCCATGAGATCCATCTTTGCCGGTGATAAGATTTCAGTCCAGTAGGTGTACCGTATGTCCAACACCCACAAGCTATGCAGACAAAACCACTCATTATGATCCTTTCCTTCACCTGTTTTGTCATCTATACAGTGGTCTAGTCCAAGGAATCGTAGGCTATGGCATTTAAGGAAAGGAGGTGATGCAAAATTGAAGGCACAACAACAGAGAGTTAGTACACCAAGGTTGCTGGAATGTTCAAACAAACCATTTGGTAATATTGTTGGCTGATCGGATATTAGAAACTCAAAGAAGAATGATGATGTCTCTGCTGGTATAGTTTTCATACTGAGTATTTCCTTATTTCGCGATGTGATTGAAATCCAGCGGTATGGTCCTTCTTCATACACATCATCCTCTTTAACTACGAGGAAAGGAAGCTTGAAATGTTTCCTGAACTTTTTGAGCACATTATCATCACACTCCCACCGTATCTCTCGGTGCAATGCATCACTAATCTCCAGTGTCATGTCTTTGGCCAATATCCCATCACATATCCAATAACTCAAATCAAGACTACCCCAACCAGAATTGGTCTTGTAAAATACACATTGCAGGAACAGTCTGTACAGACAACAATCAAGAACCACCATTGGACTGACTCCCTTGGTGCATGGATTGCCAGCAACTATGATTTCTGCCTCTTTAAACAACAGTGCATACAACTGTACACTTGTTAGATTCCCCATAATATTATAAAACAAAATATGAGTGTACCCTCACCAGAAGAAGCCCAAACATCTCCTCTCTGATATCATCAACATTTCGAATGCCGACAATCTGGATTAAAAACCCGTAATGAAGTTAGACAATATTTGCTAGCAGTATCAAACTCTAGGCATATGTACATGAGTAAATTAAAATAAAAGGTGCATGAGTGAATTATACTCGACACAATACTTCGTCATATGGTTTATCTTTTGTCATATCACTGGGAGACTAGCATGTTCCATTCCCTTGTGTATATAACCGACCCCCGGCCTTATCAAGAGCAGCACTCTAGCTAGCTAGCCACATACGTAGTTGTGCTTTTGCATTTTTTTGTTATATCCATTCGCAGTCATTGAGATCGAACTATTTATACATCACATGCATGCCCAATTAAGGTAAAAGTTGGATGTATAAAACAGACACACATGGAACAAGCATGAAAACCTAAGCAGAACTAGATGAGGGAAAACGAGTAAATATTTCATGAACATATATTGAACAAGAGTATTATTAATTACCAATGGACGAGTCGTCATGATGAAAATCACTATCAAGACCAAGGAAGAGCAGCAGCGGCTGATGAACCAGTCTAACCCATCGGATGAAGTAGCGTCACCACTGGCTACATGCGGAGCAGAGCAACGGCAACATGTTACATTTGTGCTTCAAAATTGTTTAATCGTAACCAGTAGCACCCCATGCAATAGACAAGGCTGAAGTCACAAAGAAAGCCACCAAGTGCGCATGCACGTACCTTGACAGCAGGCAGCAGCAGCTTGATAACTAGAAATTTGATTTCAGCTATTTGACTCTTGTGATAAGCTTCAGCTACAGCTAGTAGATCGGTGAGATATGCAGGATGCGGCTTGCCCTCTCAGTTGTGCTCCTTGTCGGTCGGTTTGGCATGGGGAATCAGTCTTTCCTTGTCTGAACTAAAGACGGCACAATTCCTTGCGTGTTTTCTGCACACTGGATGGGTCCCTTTCTTTCGCCAAAGCATGCAGTGCAGCTATGATGATTCTCTACGGTCAGTAAAGCAACAACAAATTAAACAAACAGTCATAACATACAGAAAGAGTGCAGTCATACCGTACTGCAATTTTTCACTAATCAGGTATCAGTCTAGTTCTTCACATAGAAAGAAAAAAAGAAATGAAAAAAGTATCAGTGTAGTCTGTGCATCTGCGTCTGGAACGTGTCCAAAAGCCAAAACACTACGGAATCAAACGGTTGAAATTTTCAGCGTAATTCTTCAGAAATTCCGGGGGAACTGGCTGATACCTGATTGCCAGCGGTCCTCGGCGGCTCGGCGCCCCCTTCTGTCTTCCTCCACCAGCTTCCTCTTCCTCGAGCCGGAACCAGATCCTCTCCTCGCCGGCCGCCGCGGATAGGGCTTGGCCGCCGCGGATGTTTTTTTCGGGGGGATTTTGTTTTTTTTATGTAGCGGCGGCCATTCGCGACCCAGGCCCATTCTGGATGCGCAATTTGGTCAGCCCAGTTCATCTGTGGGCCGCTTCGACGGCCCATGCGACGTGAACTTTTGTGTATCCCCCCGTACACGCTATCCGCTCAGCTCGTCTCTCTATCTAATCCCCTTCGGCTCACTCTCCCGAAGCAGAGGAAGAAGACGCACCGAAGAAGAAGAACCGAGAGCGAGAGAGAGGAAGCCATGGCCATGTCGCTCTCCCTCGCGCGCCAGGCCCTGCCGCCGGTCCTCCAGGCCCTCCCGGGCAGGAGGCCGTCCCACTCCGCCCTCGCCTTCCCGGCCAACTCGTTCTTCGGCGCGCCGCTGGCCGTGGCCGCCGCCGGCGCCGCCGCGCTCTCCCCGGCGGCCCCGCTCCCCCGCCCCCTCGCCGTCGTCGCCGCCGGGAAGGGGTACAAGATGAAGACGCACAAGGTTTTTTTTTCCCGCCTTCTTCTGGGTTCGTTGTCGTTGAATGCGTTTCTTGATTTCCTCTACTCCGGTCTCTGTGTGCGCGCGCAGGCGTCGGCGAAGCGGTTCAGGGTGACGGGGACCGGGAAGATCGTGCGGCGCTGCGCCGGGAAGCAGCATCTGCTCAGCAAGAAGAACGCCAAGCGCAGGAAGAGGCTCTCCAAGATGGTAACTACATGCTTCCTCAGCTCACTCTGCCACAGTTTGCTTCTATGTTCAGCTAATGGTAGTTCAGTTAACGAGAAGTCAATGTGAATTCAGTAGTGCCCAAACTGTCCACGGTCAGACGGTTTGGTTGGTGTCATGTTCTGAATGCATTTCCAGAGCTGTGCCCGATCTGCCGCGAATTCCTGGGCTTCATTTGAGCTGTGAGGTTCGGCGTAAATATAGCTGGCTGAACCTGTTAGTTTCTTAATTGTAACAACAATGTGCATGGTGTAGGATGTTTGGCATTCAGAAGCGCCTGTTTGTTATCATTGTGACTAGTTATCCGTAGGTAATTTCAACTCGTTCCACAGTTCATGAACCATGATTGATTCTAATATAAAGTCGTTGCCGAGAAGAAGGCGGTGTTCCTTACATCTGTATTTGTGCTATGCTATTACTGCAAACTGCTAAAAAAAATCGACAAGGGTGCAAAATGCTAAATGTTGAATAGATATTATTATATGCCATGGGAAATTTTATCTTCTTTAATTTATATGCTGCAGAAAATATTATTTGATACCTTGATAACAGAGACATATGCCAAAAGATTAGCAACCATGAGCTTTGGCGTAATAATAGGAACACGGGTGGCTGGAAAATTAAGTCACTAGGATAGTAACAGTAATTTGCTCTGGGAAGTTCCATTTTGGTGTAGCTTATTTAGAGACTGTAGTACTATGACTCCATGACAGCTTCACTAGATCAGTGAAGCTTGCCACTTTGTGCCGCGGCGTCAGTTTGCATGCCTTTGAGACTGCTATCTTCTGCTGCAGGTCCAAGTTAACAAGAGCGACTACAGCAACGTGATGGGTGCGCTGCCCTACCTCAAAGTGAACAAGAAAGCAGGCTGAGGTCTACCGAGTCTTGTGAAGTGATCGCCACAGAGTTTCTGATCACCACCTGTAATTTTGTGCATCTTTATCTGTATGTCTTTTTTTTTAAATACATACCAATGCCAGACTTCACATTCCAAGCAATCATAAACTACTATTCACATGGCTAGTCCAGTGATGTTCCACAACACAGATGCTCTCACTTGGTTGAGATGTGTGCATGGAAGACTCGATTCATTGGCAGATTGGTTGTGCTAAGACTATGACAACAGAAACAAGACACTCTTTCTTGAGGAACTTCAGGTTCTTTGAGTAGTGATTGCACACAAATTATCTCAGTTGTAACATTGGCCAGGGCTTCATACTGAACCTCCGTGTTGGATTTAGATATTGTTGCTTGCTTCCATACACTCCATGATATTATGTTCGAACCTAGGTATACAACCTGCCCAATAGACATAAAAAATGCGGTACCAAGGAAGATGGGGACTTCCTGAATGTGAGACCAAGGTCAGCCGACCCTTCAATGTATTTTAGGATCCTTTTAATAACTGTTCAATGGAGTCAGAATAGCTTGCAATTATTCATATGGACTCTTAGGAGTAATTCAAGTGCATACTTTAGGTGAGAAGTTGCTCATCATCTCCTCCCAAAAAATTGCAAATACCCCAAATCTTGAAGGACAAAGTCAGAACTGAGATCATGTAGAAGAGTTGTTAGGTACAATTATGCCAGACCTATGGTTTTCACCCCGGAACTCGAGACGTTAATAATCGAGAAGCACCACCAAATTGAAGTCATCATGCGTTGTCGCCACCACTTTCTGTGATTTGAGTAGCAACATGCATAGTACGATTTTGACGTGAGATGACACACATTTGAATATCATACCTACACAAGAAGGCGGTCAAGAGTCGATCGCCACCAAAGGCTCTAAATGATGAATGTCGCCATCGTACATGTGAAGAAGATTGGCGAGGGAGGAAGGTCACATATGTACCTCCCAAATCCCAATTCGGGATGTTTCGATAGTCCCGGACATCCTCACGCTCCGTTGTTGTTTTCTGTGGTGGCATAATTGGTCAGGAAAACATATTCGTCGTTGCCATAGGGTCTCAAGGAGCCTCCCACCTATTGTGACAACCGCCTAACAGCGCATGACCATAGTGCCATCCGTGCCCCCGAGTGGAAGACCACTTCATTGGGACACAAAATTAGTGTAAGCATTTTGTATCACTCGACATCAGAATTGGCAAAGTTAGGCATTCATACCTGGATCATGAAGACCAGGGTTCTCTTCACTCGGTTCCTACTCATCACACTTATGTAGCGAACATTAAATGCAGGGAAGACATGTATATGCGTTTATAGAAAATTTCATATATGAATTCGCCCTAAAGTGTGTCTAACAAATGGGTCCTAAAGACCATGTCATAGATAGGGGCACATGTTTGTACCTTGCAATGTTGTGGCAGGAAAAGATGCAACATCAGATTCATAATATATAGAACAAATGTGGTTACATCTGAAATAACATAACCGGACATCATTTTGATCTCAAAAGACAACACGGACTTATAAACAAAAGCCGGTGTAAAATAGAAGCCCCGACATGACTGTGCTTCTAACTAGACTACAATAATTTAGACAGTTTCATGGTACAATGTGCGATAACAAAGGAATGGCCAATTAATAAGTGCCCAACACACATGCGGAAAAAAAATCCCGCATGTAGGTTGGGCTAACCCACATAAGTGTCATTATCCATCCATGTAGCATCCTCTCCAATGAAATCCTACATCGAGAAAAAAAAGTTTGAGTTAAATGCACTTGTTCATCTCAAAAACTCATATGCATAGACTAGATTCATGTCAATGAGAAAAGTTCTTACATAATTGATAACGTTGGAAATATCACCCGATGACAAGGCATTGATGCCATTCGGTTGATCACTAAGCGCTTGCTGATCAATTGTTCCTTCTTGCACATGGAGAATGCTAGCTGCATCACCGACATCATGCATCTGGGTCACTGTGCTGAAATCATCTGTCCGATGGTTGGAAAGTGTAGAACTAGTTCTTGCATAGTTGACCATATCAGTCACTTCCATTGAAGTTATTCCCGCAGAAGGTGCAGACTTGCCATTCAACATCATTCCATCTGAACCCATGTTGCTTGATATGCTGAATTGTGCCATCTGCTCACTAAAGCCAGACACTAATGTAGTGATGCTCTCGCCATTAACAAACTGAGGTGGTGCCATTGGAGCACTGCCGTCTGCATTCAGCATCCCTATAGAGCTTGGATTGGTAGGTATGTTCAATGGAACCATATACTCATTAAAGCCTGCCACTGATGTGGCGTTGCTAATCATTGGTGACATTTGATTTTGTAGCAACATCGGCCTAGATGGCATCGCATAGCTCGCTAGTTGGTTGATTCTTGGTATGCTCACCTGCGATGGAACAAGAGATGTTCCACCCCTATGAAGAACACTAGTCGACTCTACCTGCATCGAAGACTTTCAGGGGTTGTTATAGTTCCCAAGAAAACCTTGAAACTTGGAAGGACTTCCAATTGTACGTACCATCCGTGTAGAAGGTCCATTCATGTGGGTATGATATTGGACAATAGACTCTAGAGGTTGCACCTGGTACTCATTTGTTGGCACCGACCTCCCTCCACCACTTGTTCTGTTTGCAAAGAAACGTCAAAGATTAGAACGTTTTTTTTCCTATGCTCGTCTCTATTAACTTGCCATGTGTTGAGTCAACATAGGAAGTAGCAGAACTGTATGAGCAAAGTTCATCTAACCTTATGCCATTGAGTATTTCGTTGTGTAAGATGACGGGAGCGTCGTCGAAACCAGAAAATCTTCTCACATTGGGCGTCCGTGGAACGAAATACCCCGTCCTTATACCACCATGGATTAATGAACCCATGCACAAGCTGCTCTGGGTGTTCGTATGTTGACCAAAGTGACCCACTGCACCGAAATGGTTGGGACTCCAGGAGGCGTTGCCACCTGAGGACACACCCATCCTTTCATGTTCATGGTTATGCATAAAACTCTCCATATTGTTCATGGACGAGTTCCATCTTTCATATTCACCAGCAAGTGGACTTGAGTTGACTCTTTTCAAGTACAATTTATACTTCTGAAATAACAATATAGACAAAATAAACATGTATGATATGGATGCTCATGGGAAATAGTAATGGTGGACATGTGGGAACAAAAATAACTGAAAAGTGTTGCATGGTTTAATAATAGTGTGGGGCATGCATTATATAAGATAAACCTCACATTTACAAGGAAAAATTATTACAATTACACACAACTTAATTCTAGATGCATTACTAAATCTTTGACTTATATGTGCTCCACAAAATAATATCTTGCACTTACATATGAAAATTAGACTATGAATAAAAGGAACACAAACATGGAAATTAAGCACAAGGGTCGCAAATAACCTGTAGATGACTCGAGATATGATGTCTAGTGAGGTTACCCACATTCATCAGCTCCAAAATCCTTTTTGGAGAAGCCCCTATAATAATGTGAAAAAAAATTGTTAACGAAAAATCACAAATAACAACAAGTGTTGTGTCGATTAATAAGGAACATAATGTGTGTCTTACTATCCAGGCCGATCTGGTTGATAGCTTCTATAAACTTCTTATGCAGCTCAATTGTCCATGCCACTCTAAGCTTCTTCTGGGTAGTGGATGTGTGTGTGCTCTCTCTGTTCTCATCAGTATCATCTCCATCATTGCTCTTGGCAGCAGTCCCAAGCTGTACTCCCTGATCGTCATCATCATCCTCGCTGATGTGGCTTATTGCTTCAGAATATCTCCTGCTTTCAACATGCTGCCATATGTTTTTGAGCTCGTTGGTATGCACTGGCTTCACCAAATAGTCGCAGGCCCCATGATTTATCCCCTTCATCACAGACTTCTTGTCGCTGTCTGCAGATAGCACTGCATGCCATATGACAAGTGACTTAGCTTTGGAATTCAGAACTTCACAAAAATCTATGAACAGAACATAAATTTTTATACTAGTGCTTATAGACAGAAAACGGAATTCAATATTTTCCAAATGCGTCGAGCCAGTTACTCAGTTAGGAAGCAACAATGTTACACATGATTTTCAAATGATGTCATGACAATGCTATATTTTGTGTCTGAATGCAAATTAACTGAAAAACATTCACACATTCAATAGAATAAAACAGAAATAATGGCTATAAAATAACCATATCACAAGCCTAAATCATCATCACAACATGTTCCAACTAGGTAAATAAGATCATCACGTCTAAGTACTAGGGAGCCTGAAGATCAATTACTATTATTGGCAGTTATCCATGTTTTTCTCTAGTGTACTAGATAACATCGATCAGCCCAAGCAATGTTCTGAGCATGTTAAGCAGTCACACACACATTAATTTTTATATGGTATGTGCCATTGTCTGAGATATTTTTATTACAATTTAGGACAGCAAGTATTTGTTGTTGCGCTTTCCCTTAAAAATAATGCATCTACAAATTAGGGTACCAATTCATAGTCAACAAATCTTTAGGATTGTAGATATTATAAATGGTTAACCTACTCAATGTATCTGCTTAGAAGTGGCACTCCTAATTTATATGGTATTCTCAGGAGTAAATAGTTTTACAAACTAACAATCCCAAGCAGATTATAGATGGGTAAGCCTTTAGTAATGTCAATACAACATACGTAGTTTCCTAACAATTGTATTACTATGCCCCCCTAGCAAACAGGTGTTCTACAGTTGTGGACTTTGTGTGATTGGAAGGACTAGACATTTAATATTAGTTTAGAAAACAACTAAATATAATTTGGTCATATCATGAAATATAAATATATTATATTTTTGGCCCTTATGACTAGATTTTACAATTGAGAGCATACAAAATTAAACTCTGTCCATATGCACCCATCGAACACATACATAGTGGGTTCTACATTGCATTGGAGTGAGACATACACACACTAAGCTAGATTAACCATATATATATAGGCATTATGTATTAAAGTAGTGAAGAAAATGTATATAGAATCCAGCCGACATGTTTTAATGCAATTGGGACATCAGTTGATCAAAAATAGAACCGGTTCCTACAAAAAGAAACATTCTGTCGCCTACTTAATTATATGGGAGACATGACCATTTCTCTAGCATGTTAAACACAATCAACATAATTACTAAAGTCAATAGTTAATGGGATATCATAACTCACATGCTACCTTGTCCGCTTCCATTCCCCCGCCCCCACTAGCCATTCGATCTGATGGATGAACGGTTAGATAGGATCCCATTGGTTTAGGCAAGGAACCGATACCACTATGGATCCTGCGATCCGGCCCCTCCAATATAATTTACTAATGTGTCGATTCAGCTCCGCTCTACTACCCCACTGGCCATCCGATTGGATCGATGAACGGTTAGATCGGATCTCGTTTGTTCTGGATGAAAGAGGATCCACTTTTTTTTTAATTTTCTCAAAGTTAAAAATAGTGTGCGTGTGCCGTGTGTACCGTGCATGTGTATTTGGTTTCATAAAATCGTCCTGAATATATAGGATCTCACGTGCTGTCCAATGGAATGAATATCCTCTCAGTGTATGTCCAAGATTCAGGAGTAGAAGTACGTTCTAACGACAATTATCAGCTCATAGCCTCATACATACAAAAATAAAATTAGGACTTAGAATTGAGCAGCGAGTGTACTGATGACGGGCAGATCCATCTCGAGGCCGATGATCTCGAGGAGCTTGAAGCCGTCCATGTCCGGCATGCACACCTCGGTGATGACCAGGTCGAACTTCTCCTTCCCCGCCCTCAGCATCTTCAGCGCCGTCCTGGCATCCATCACAATCGTTGCTGCATAGCAGCGAGCATTATTATTCACAGAGAGACGAAAAGATCACAAGTCTCCGATTCTAATGGACCATGGCGATCGATGTGGAGAGATCAAGATTCAAGAGACTCACGGTTGTAATTGCAGCGGCGCAAGAGGGCATCTAGCTCCATGAGGCAGACGCAGTCGTCGTCCACGGCAAGCACGCGTAACCCCTCCGGGAACTTGTCCTCCGCCGCATCCTCCATCCTCGGCGAGAACCCACCATCCATAGCGGCCATGTTTCCCGAACTTCTTCCCACCTGGCAAAGCAAACGACATCAAGAAAAGTACTGATTAAGTAACAAGAGGACTAACCAACACAAAGGCCACAGCCATCTAAGAACACGACCCAAAACCTCTACTAGATTAGATCCCTCCTTCCCCACCTCTTAGAGTAGCTTACTCGCCGCAGGGCAGAACAGAACAATGTGAATTTCAGAGGAGCGGGACTGCAGTGGTGAGAAGGGCTGGAAGATGCAGGGAGCTATTTATAGGAGTAGAGAGGGGTTGAGGGCAGGAGTGGAAGTCTTGCGGTCCAGAGGCGAAAGACGTTCTCCCCGTGCTTGTGTTCATACGCTACATTCTACTCCATAATTTCAGAATCTACAACATTAATTTTGGCGATGTAATTGTAGGTGTCTGCTTGTGCCGTTGGCCCATAGTTCCTCCCATTAGAGATGAGAAAAACCACGGGCTGTGTTGCTCTTTTTTGCTTTTTTCTTTTCCCACCAAATGTTGGAGCACAAATCTTTTTAGTTTTACTTACTTTGACCAGGAACAGAGAGAGAGTTCATCGTCTGAATGGTCAGCGATCCCTTCCTTGCATGACAACGTGCAAATGTGGAGGCCTAAACTCATTTTTGTGCATACGTTACCTCTCCTTTCTCCACTTATGACTTTCTGGAATCAGAATATGACAAGGGATTTTTATCTGAAAAATAGAACACTTCTCGGAAATAAGTTCAAGGGCGTTTCAGACTAGGAAGTAGCGGATGCACCCTAGCTAAGGGCGAGAGTAACACACACATTCGAACCAAATGATTGCATTGTCTGTGGAACATCACTAAGAGAATTTTTTATGCTTTGTGCGTATGAAGTCAGGCCTAGATCTTCAAGATAGAAGAAATATCGTTTACAGAGAGGAGATATGCAGAAATACAGGGATCCAACGAGTGGAGTTCTTGTGGTCAAGCGATGGATGTTTGTAGTTTCTGGTGTGTGTTTTTTTAATTCCCCTCAATAAAATTTTCCTTTTTGTTTCCATTCTATTGTCAAATGTCAACATCTCTCTGTTCGTGGCCCATGACCCAGTCTACGTTCTTGGTTCTGTTTTTGTTGTTTTGTCACCAAATTTTGGAGCTATATGATATCGTTTGACCTTTGTGTTCCAAAAGATGCTCTAGCTCTTTGCATTGTTCAGATCATATCTCTAATTAATACCTTCAATTCAATTCTCACGAAATTGTTCTGGTGCACTGAACGTTCATTGTCTCACTAATTGCATCATGATATATTAATAAAATTCTTACTCAAAAAATATACATATTAATACAATTAACATGACGTATTCTAATAAAATCTGAAATAACTGGACATGTATATATTAATTGGTGTGTTCTATATATTTTTAAACCTCTATTAAAAACATATTTTACAGTGTGTGGATTTGTACGCCTGTACAGTTTCTATTTTTAAATCTAGGATATTGGGTTTTTTTGTATGTATGTATACATATATTTAGTACATGAAAATTTATAGGTTCAATATATCACATCTATATGCGCATGTACAAACAAATAAAAGGTACACCTCAAATATTTATTTTCAAAGTTATCAAAAACCCACACTCACCAGAGTCTAGGATCCCAAACTAAACATTGTCGCAAATCCTTTTGAAGCAAGCACAAAAGGAAGCGTGACAATGCTTACTGATATTCAGAGCATTACACCTAAATAGAAAAGCGATAAGTAATTTTAATTTTAATTTTGAATTGGTGGACCAAAATCCTATGGTTTTGATTTAGATGAGTCAAACTCCCAACCACTTAAAACACATTCTTTGAGAAGAAGGCACGACGATGGCTACCGTTACTTGCCAGAGTTCATATGTAATAATTTGATGTTCTTTTTCAAAAAATACTAAATAACAATGATGTCCTATGAAAGACGTTGGAGCTCGAATTATTTATGCACATGAATAATCATGCTATGAAATACAAACATATGATACTAAAAATCCTATTAATATGATAAAATGCAGTAGTGCTTACTATTACTGTGGGAAAATGCTAATGAAAACCAGACCAATGGAGATGAATGGAGTAAACATGCGACCAGACAAATGGAGATGAAAGAAGTCAATGTGCCGCATGACGAAGGGGGTGGAAGGAGTCAAAGCGCCACTCGACAAACAGAAGCGAAATGAGTAAGCACACTACATGACAAATAGAGATGAAATGATTCAACACGATACATGACAAATGGAGATGAAGGGATTCATCTCACTGTGCGACAAATATATGTTGTGAGAATCAACAATTTCATATTTGGAGGGTTAGATTGGCACCCAACTATTTCTACATAGAAAGACCTAGAGGCACCACTTAGGCTCATTACTTCGAATGAATTCAAACTATTTCTCTTTTTAGGAAACTTGTTTTGGAAAAGATGATGACCCACCCAATTGGAATCGGAACTTTCCAGTTTTGACATTGCTTCTCATTTTCTGTGTTGTGCATGGACTCCTTTTTCATAATGATATTTTACTCGTAGATGGTATGCATGGCTTATTCCTTTATTTCATTAAAAATATTTGAGAGACCACTCTTGGTCTATAGTATCTCATAATTGAATTGAGAATTGAGGTGACATTTCCCAATCTCAATTCTTCCAAAGAAAAATGAGTACCATCACGAAAGTCATCAGATATCGTCCCTCCATGTTTTTATTAAAATAAAATGACTGAAGATTTACTCAACAAACTCTACTCTATTGAAGGTACATGGGGAAGAATATCCTAGTACAAAATTCACCAGGCAATGCATTTATTTGTATTGTTGTCACTAAGTGGGTTCAATCTTTGCGGTGCTCAATCCCGGTGATATAAAGGGACATATTAATTGTATTTGTATTGCTGTCACTAAGGATAAAACGATGGGTTTATTCATATTAATTGAATTTACTTTGTCTATATCATGTCATTGTTATCTAAGCATTACTTTGTTTTTCTTAATACTCTGGATGCATGCTCGATAGTGGTCGATGGGTGGAGTAATAGTAGTAGGAGTCGGTCTACTTGCTTAAACATGTGATGCCTATATGTAATGATCATTGGCATGAATAAATATTGTACAACTATGTGCTTTTCTATCAATTGTCCAACAGTAATTTGTTTACCCACCATATGCCTTCTACATGAGAGATGCCTCTAGGGGGGAATATGGCCCCCGGGTCTATTCACATATATATTTGCAAAAGTTTTCAATACCTTTCTACCATTTATTTGTTTGCTTTTTTATTTTGCAATTTATAATTATCTATTATCATCTACACTGCTCATTTGCTTGCAAGTAACGAGTTTCAGGGGATTGACAATCCTCTTGCCCGCGTTGGGGGCAAGTCTGTGCTATTTTGTTTGTAGGCACTGAAGACGGGAAATTATGTGATCCTCCTATTGGTTCGATAGCCTTGGTTCTCACTGAGGAAAATACTTATCTATACTGTGTTGCATCATCTCCTCCTCTCCGGAGAAAAAATCGACACAGATCACAAGTATCAATAAGCAACACTACATTAGTGGTAGAATTCAATCGACATATTGCACTATTTAGCATAGATATCAACACAATATTAGTATCTAGGTATGTTGAATGCACCTTTTAGTGCTTCAATGGAGTTGACTCAAATGGTCATCTATGGAAAACAACTATATGAGTGGCAGGCTTTATGGAGCATATGGTGCCATTCAACATACCATGCAACACAAAATCGACAGGGATGTTGAATGTACCTTGTGTGGCTTCAATGGCACAATTTCAGATGCTTAATGGTGAAAGAATCATGATACATACATTTTGCATCACCATTTCATAAGATAAATAGTCTACTTCCATGCTTTATTTGATCACAATTGCATCAGTTTTACTTTGAGTTCACCTTAAAATGCAAAGAAATACCTAAGAGAATACCAAAAAAACTGCCATGTGGCGAAAATAGAAGTTTCATGAAGAAAATGAATTTCCAAATGTGAAGAAAATAAAATAAGATAAATGGCAGTAACGTTTGGACCACAAGAGGTCATGGTCCAAAGCAAGGGACTTCGGGGTGCCTGGTGAGTCTATTCGCCTCAGCTGCTAGAGCGTCTAGGGCTCACATGACACCCCATGTGCTCTCTTAGGGTTTTATGTCTCTCGGGGGAAAAGACGATAAGTATTTTTCTAGGAATATTTCGTCGCCACGTCTAGGAGAAGTATTTTCATAATTATTCATACACTATTGATTATGTTGACCATGATGTCTTGTCAGTAATTAAGTTATGTTCTTGAAGACAAGGTAGAAAGTTAGTTGCTAATGGTCATACCAACTTGTAGTAAAGGTTGTTGTTTGATCTATTTTATGGTTTTAGTTCTCTAGTAGTGATATGCAAACATGGATTGCATGCCGCTTCACCTATATGGTCCTAGAGGGAGCATTATGTTATAAGAAATTTAGGATGGGAGGCCAACGGGATAGGATAATTGTTTCGTGAGTTTATGATTATAATATGAGGGGTGAATACGGACCCTAGAGGATAATGCTATGTTTGGGATTGTGTCTTAATTTCACTTAGTAGTTGCGTATGCGTATTAAAGATACAATTATAAGTATGTCTTAGTCAATTGTTTTGCATCATATAGGCTTAGGCTCTATACCTACAACACTTACCAAGCAAAAGGAATTAATGCAAGTCACTATAGAATGAGCAATTATGTGCTATTTTCGTTGTCCCGGAGAACTTTTTAGTCCACATAAGAAACACAATATGCTTGTCCTTAGCAAAATTAATGATTGGGCCACAATTTTCACATTTTAGTTTTATTGATATTTAAATTCTTGCAACTCTACAACAACAAAATAGAACATCGTCACATTTTTAAGAACTTGCGGTAAATCCTTACTATTTCTGCTCACCAATTCCTTCTACTTATCGTTGGGTTCAACACTCCAACGTATGGAAAATATCTATAATTGACCCCCTACACTTGTGGAATATCACATCGCTACATCAATGACAGACTTTAGTAAGCGGATGGCACAATTCCACGTAGCAAGCAATGCAGGGATGTTGAATGCACACTACATCAGTGAGGGGCTTCAATGATTTAATGTAGCCATTCAAACATGGCAAGCAATGGAACCTCAATAGGGATGATGTTGAATGAAACTTTGCACCTGGTACTGGTAGTGCTTCATTACCGCCTACTCGGATGGTTAACCGTGGAAGTACTAGTTTTGCGTTGTCCCACCTTTGGCCACAAGATTTTATCACACCAACTTACATGCTTACTAAGCAGGATGCAAATGGCATCCTCCCTATGCAAAACAGCATATGTTATAATCAACCCAATGCCTTCACAATGGATGATATTTTGTCCACATGTGCAATGATGTAAGAACTTGTGTGATTCTTTCACCACACAATGCTAATTCATTTTACTTTTGTATTATTTATTATGATTTTACACTACCTCTAGACTTTTCAGGCTTTGAACATGAATTTGTTGAGATGGTTAGTGCAGGAACGGATGCCTTGTGGTCTGGCTCGGCTAGGCATCCTCATGGCAGCTTGCCCTGGATCCAGATCTGGCGCTCGCTCGGCCAGCATGGGATGCAGGCCGTGGGCGACGCATGCCAGCGCATGCTGGCAGCGGTGGTGGGATGGTGGTGACGAACCTTCTCGCGGGTGTATAGAGGCAAGGATGTGGACGTTGGGTGGAAGTCTTAGCTTCGTTCGGTGGTGGCAGGGATGGCGTATGGTGCCAATGGAGGGCATGTATTGAGGAGCTAATCGAGGGCAGGGCTAGCATGGGTGTGGTTGCTCCACGGCCGGAGTTGCCGACTGCCATAAGCAACCCTCGTCTAGATCTGGGTTATCCAGATCTGATGGGGCGGCGCCCGCCTTTCCCGTGTGCGATGGCTGGCAGTGAGCCGGTGTCGCGGACTGGCCACCAGTGCGGGAGATTTACTTGGTCCTCCGGCCCAAGGTTAGTTGCTCCTCGCGTGAGCTTCTCGGCTCTAGGTCGCCTCCGGTCAGGCCAAGGCAAGAGCTTGCATGTGGATTGGGGGGCGTCTTCATGTTATAGCGTCGGTGAAGGATCGTGGCGGTGGTGGTTGGGACATCATTGTCCGGTTGATAGATCGGTGCTAAAGGTCATGGATTTGGCCTCATGTCAGTTGTGGGCTCGATGGTGGTCGTCGGCGATCACTGCTTGTATCCCCCTCGGTCCACTAGGATTGGAGGGGATCGTAGGCATGGGCGCTTCTACGGTGGTGGCACCAACCCTCGGTCCACTGCATGGATGTTGGTACGGCGGCCCTAGAAGGCGGTCCGCATAGTGTGCTCTCCGGCGAGCACCATGGCGGTGGTGGTGACTATATCTCTTGGTTGTGGGGGCGGCGAGAGGCATAGTGACGGGTGGCTCGGGCACGTCCTTTGTCTGTGAGAGCGGCAGCGCCCCGATCCGGATCTGGGATATGTACTCGTCTCGCTCTCGACCTCGTGGTGACATGCGGTAGCTACCGGGAAAAATCCATGCGCTTTGGCGCTAACGACGGTGACTCCCGCAGTCGCCGCCTTCTTCTTGAACACGTCGTCATGGTGCTTCTCTTCGTGTTCGGGTTCCGGATGAAGACCTTACTGTGTTGTGGACTCACCAGCGGTGTAGCTCTTCACCGTTCTTCCTCACGGGGAACGTTGTCATGGAGCTTTGGTGTATGAGGGAGTAGTGTGGTGTTGTTTGCGGATCATCATGTATTATATTCCGGCAGCGTAGTGTGCGTGGTCCGATTATCTTGGGATCAGCTTTGTCAAAGGACGACCTCACCACATTGTATTGTTCGGTCGTATACTTTGTTCGATTGTTGCTTTATTTATAACATGGGACGATAGCATATTTCAAGGATGTATCTGAATCAAGTCTCTTCTCACTGCAGGATTTCACTGGAGATGATGCTTCGGGCAAAAAGCACTCAAGCCAAGCACACAAATAGGTAAAAGCCAAAAGCGAACGAAAAAAGCACATAACTGGGTGTTTTTTTAGCTTATAAGCCACAAATTAAGCCTAAGCAAACACCCCCTTCATGAATCTCGCGAGAGATGTTTCTCCATATGTGTTCTCCGGCTATTGATCTTGCACATTGTTACCGTGAATTGTGCAAATTGTGGTAGTCTAGTTAGAAGCAGGGTTGTGGGCTTCTATCAACATATACTTTAGCTTTTAAATCAAAACTGATTTGCGTACGATACTTGTTTATACGATCATAGTACGATGACTAATCAATTGTCATGCTACAGTTTACATGTTTATTCCTATGTATGGACGGCTCGATCTTCAATGCCTTGCGAAAATCGGACACATTGCGTCGTATGCATAGGAGCACTCCTTTTAAATTGGTGTTCTTTTCTGGGAATCATAAGAAATTTTATGTTTATTGCGAAGAAGAAAAGGTGCTATGATATGCAATATTGCTTCTTTCCATGCCATACCCCTGCAAAGTGAAACGCATGGCCACTGTCTATGATTGCGTGTTTGGACCCACGCATTATAGACAGGGTGTATGTCGAAACTGTGCAATTAATTTTTTTTGTGGGTACAAATACATGTATGCCCCGAGTTCAATATTCATCGCAACAGTTTCAGAGCAAAAATAAGCTTTGCATTTTTAGAAAGGAGGCGTTTGCCCGGCTTTAGCGAACTTAAGCCCTTGCATTCATGATTCACATATGACTGCTTAAGTTTTAGAATTTCTGGAGTCGAGTGACTAGTTATTGAATTTGCAGTTGCACTAATATGCTATTTTAATTTTTGCACCCATTGCCCTATAAAAGAAAGGCAAATCCTTATATTTTTGCATGTAGCCACATATTTATTTTCCTCAACCGTGAATCAATGGCACCTTCTTGCTGCTACATCTGTGCAATGTCCTTGTTATACTGGTCTATCCACCCATGTATGATCTCAACTTCCTGTCTCCTTTGTTGTACAACCCAGTCTGGATCATCCTTGGTTGCAGATCTGAAGTCCAAATGATGGGCCCCTGAACATTGCCACCACAAGAAGTAGCCATGTGTAAGTAAGTTCAGAATACTTGTAACCTTGCATATTCTCTGCAACTTTATGTTTACCTTTCTCTGTGACTAGAGCAATGATGCTGGATGATATGTTCTTGAGCACCCTGATAGCAGTTTCAAAAGAATGCTATTAGTATTGTTTATACTATGGTAAAAAAAATAACTGAATGGTTGAAACTATCGACTGAATAATTCAGATAGCGAAATCTTTTACTCTTACCCGCCTCGACTCCATGGGTCTCGCATCCCGTTGGAGAAGATGATGTTGCTCCCAAACCTCTTGAGAACTTTGTCAATTTTCTGCAGTGAATTGTGCAATTCAGTAGCAGCAGGTTAATTAGCACATACCACCCAACAATTGTTGCTACTGACGGTTCATATGTAAACACTAAAAAATCTGAAATAAACTCACATGGCCGCCATATTCAGTAGTGATCCAGTGCATCCTCGGACGAACATCATAGCTGGCGAGGCAGTCCTTGGACTTCTCCTCGTAACTGAAGCCGGATGGCGGAAACATGCTCTCGTTCGACACCGTCATTGGCATGACCATCTCTGTGCAGGCCTGCACAAGAGTTGTTTCAGGAAAGAAACACGTACTCCTATATGATATTTAGTCATGCAGTTTTATCAGTAAACCACGTGTATGTCACTGTCAGTCAGGATTTCACCTGCCAGCCCCAGCCGCTGAGGCCATGGGGGTCATCCCCACCTTCCACCTCGAAGCATTTCTGGTCGCCTGTGTAATTGTAGTAGAGGCTCGCTGCAGCAAAAGCTTTCTCGACGACGTCTGTTCCCGCGGGAAAAGCATCAATGATCTTGCACATCTGCAGAAATGTCAGGAGAATTACAGGCTCAGCAGAGGAGAATGAAAAACAGGTCCTGTTTTTGCATGGCTTGGTTTGGTAACTCTGAAACTCTTGTTTCTCAGCTCATTCACTTGATGTAATGCAGGCAAGAGTAAGGGCTGTAAATTGGGTTACAAGTGGCTAACCTCTTTGACAGGGTAAGCAGGCAGATTTTGCATGAAATTGGCTGGAGTTGGATAGTCCACCATGGCTGTGTAGGTGAATGCCGTCCATAGCCAGTTGGTCAGCGAATAAGGGAGGAGCACGGTCCTAAAAGTTGAGGGATAACACAACGTCATGAACCCGAGTCAGTCATCATCCATTCGTTAAAATACGGCGCTCTTCATTAGTTCACCACACGAGCAATCTTCTCAAGATTAGGTTTTCATGTCCAGTCATGTAAATCAAGCTGAGCTGACTGTCTATGTCAGTAGCAAATCTATCCTTTGGACTTAATGTACATTCTCTAACCCTGCAAGTCATACATTTTCATGTATTTCCTGCCTACAAGGTTTGACTATTTGTTTGCTTAACTTCCACTTCACACATAGAAAAGAATACTTGCAGTCTTACTCTCTTGTTTTTCTCCCTATATTAATGATTTTTTTACTGTGGGGTTCTCCCCAACAGTTTTCAGTAAAAAAAAAATTTGATCAGTTGGACAAAACTTACTTGCAGGCCCTGAAGGTTTTGCTGAGCTCCAAGAGCCCTGTGTCGTTGGATCCCCTGTCACTGAGCACATCCCAGACCGCCTTGATGACACTGAAGCAATTCAGGCTCTCAGACTGCAAAATTAGTTGGATGTTACAGTCAACGAAATAAACAGCTGTATCTTTCTTGGAAACTTCAGCTTGGAAGAAGGACTAATCCAGCAACAATCAGACAAAGATGTCACTAGCAAGATGTCATTATCCCCATTCCTTGTTATATCTTGTCTCTACTGTATTATTAGTAACAGCCGCGTCATCGGTCATCGATAACGAACAAAATACACCAATTTGCATATATTTTTGAAAAATCAAGGGCCTTATTCGCAACCGCCTATCGATAGACCCTCGGCGCGGTTGAGCGTCGCAGTCAAGCTAATCAACGCCTGAATCATTAGCCATGAACTCACTATCAAGACCTCACCAAGACATCCACATCACTGGCTGGCCGGTGCCATTTCAATCACGCACTTCAAAAAATTTCTTGAAAGATTCTGATCAAACACATTCATTGAGCTGCATGCCCATGAAGAAAAGCGCCATCACCAATTCATAACCCACAACTGAAAGCCATTAAGGTGCCACTAGGGTACTGATAACACCACTGGAAAGAGACATGCTACCGGTCGACACCAAGTGAAATTCAGTACTAATAATAACTCAGAGCCTACAGCGTTGATCAGTCTACAGCAGACGGACGTACGTGCATGTCGATCGGCCGTTCGCCCGTGCGCTCTCAAGAGTCAAGACCAACGATTTGACCAGTGACAGTGGGCCATCCATCCAGAAATTATTTGACCAACTTATTTTTAAGGGTGCTATCATGGAGTGGTAATCAATTCAAGTGATAGTACTGTACCTTGAAGTCCTGCGAGATGGCGTCGTAGAAGCTAGACCACGGCGTGATGTCGTCGAACTGCAGGATCGGAGCAGAGGACGCCAGGGCTCCCATGGCGACATGAGGGTACTTGAGCCTGAACCATGAGGCCAGCACTAGGAACAACAACAGCCACAAAATAACAGCGTTATTTACTGTAATTTTTGGAAGATCCACGTCACATGACAGCGTCAGTTTCAGATTAGCTCATCCTAATCGCGACAATACTATGAGCCGGCAGATGCATCAGTCAATCATGACAATAAACTAAACAGGCAGATCCAGCCGCACGTCGCACGGATGATTTTAATAGACAAAAACGCATTAGTTAATTATTAGCGAGGGGCTTACTGCCGCCGTAGGAGCCGCCGAAGACGACGACAGGGGCGGCGGCGGCGGAGAGGTTCTGCTTGAGGCTGGTGATGAGGACGGCGAAGTCGGCGAGCGCCTGCGTGGACGTCAGGTAGCCGAGCGTCTCGGCCGACTTGTACGAGTCGTTCCCGAACGGCTTCGACTCCCCGTAGAACCGATGCTGCACAGCACAGCACCCACACAAATTTCAGACATTAAAGTCGAACAGCAGTGTTAATCACTGTTGAGTGTACTGATTAGCACTAATTAATCTTAAAAGTACAAAAATGGTGTCTGGTCTGGTGTGCAGCTAACGCAATCGCCTTTGGATTTTTCGGCGTACTTTCAAGCCTCGAGCGAACCAACACGACGACCAAAGATTTTGGACCATGGCACGGTCGCCGATGATATGATGGTTAGCTTAGAATATCAGCCATGGCAGAGGATGTGTCGGCAGAGACGCGGAGTACCTCGATGAAGACGAGGAGGGCGCCGAAGTCGGGCGCGATGTCGAACATGAAGCCGGTGTTGGTGGCGAACCACTCGATGTCGCCCTCGTTGCCGGTGTACACGAACAGCGGGCCGGCGGTGGGCTTCCGGCGCCAGAAGGTGTCGTTGAGGAGGTACTTGTGGGAGAAGAGGGCGGAGGCGTTGGGCGTGAAGGTGAAGTGGTCGAGCTCCTGCTGGAAGTAGTGCGCCGTGAACGGCTTCGCCGCCGTGGCGTTCTCCTTCGCCGCCGCGGCCGAGGCCGTGACGGCGTACCTGCCGCTCGCGCTCGCAGCCCGCCGCTGAGCGAGCCCGGCAGGGAAAGGGGGAGGCCGGTGCGTCGGGCGCCTGGAGGAGCTTGCCGCCGGCTCCGGCGCGAACGCCGCGAGGACGAGCAGCGGCAGCAGCAGCGCCGGGACGACCGCGGGGGGCATGGAGGCCGGCATGTTTGTTTGCCCGTCGAGCGTCGTCGACTCGCTCTCGCTCTCTCTCTCTCTCTCTCTCTCTCTCTCCGCGGCCTGCTCGGGTGGGGTTGGGTTTAAGAATAAGAAGGCGCGGGCGCGCGAGGCCGAGACGACGAGACGGTCGTGCGCCAGCGCCGCATTGAATTACTACATTGGAGGAGCACTCCTGTGTCCTGTCTGGCATGGACGCACGCAACGGACGGACCCAGGTGATTTTCACCGGGCGACGCCAAATCTGACAGCAGGTCACTCCATCAATGCGCTACTCACTGGCTTGGCCGCCTGGACGCATTTTCGGTCCACGACAGCTTGGAGACGGCCAGCCACAAGGCAAAGGCAACGTACGCCGGCGTTCTCTCGCCGGCCACACACGCGAGGAGGTGGCCGGTACGAATCTGACCTGGGGCGTCGCCGTCGCATCGTCGGCGGCGCGTGCGTGCGCGCGGGACACGACACGGCCGTCGTCGCCGGTGGCAGGCCTTTGGGTGGAACGGTGCCGTGGCGGGAGCAGAGCGGGTGGGGTGCAAGAAAGTGCTTGTCCCTGTTTGACTCTCGTGCGTTCTCGATCAATGACCGAGGAGAAAATGCCCGGGCACAAGGACACTGCGCGGGGCGATGGGTCCCGTCCCCTCCCCTGTATTACGCTTGTCCAATCGTAATACCATCACCGGAGGCGACCCATCGCACCGCACGTAGTGGTGGTGGTACGAATACCATCACATCCAAATATGTTCTACGTGTGTGAACATGTAGCATCATATTTATATTAAAAAAACACTCATCTCTACGGACACTTGCATACACACAGTTACACTTACGAGCATCCTCGAAAGACTGATCTAACACATCATCTTAATATTGACAAAGTCACCGTATACGTCATCGTAGTCGACGGAAACGTCTCCTTTCAATGCACGCACATCACTGAAAAGCTTGAAATAAATCGAAAAAATGCGATCACCAATGTCAAGTTCAGGACTTGAACCATGTGGATTGATTTCACCACAGGAGAACCTAAGCATCTAAGCTGTTTACGGTAGCATCACATCTTGAAGGAGGTATTTATATCATCTTTGCATATGTTATGTTTGATGATTTCCATAAGGGGAAACTAGATATTTATGGACTAAATTTTGCTATGCTTACTCTCATCCCGAAGGATCCGGATGCTACCACCATGAAAAAAATTAGGCTTGTAAATTTGCTTGATTGTAGTTTAAGATTTTCACCAAAGTACTTATTAAAAGGATCTTCATTATTTTACGGAGATTAATAAAAAGCAATCAATCTTTCGTCGTTAAAGGTGGATTCATTTTAGAGAGTGTGGTTATTGCCCATGAAATTCTCCATTTTTTTACTCTAAATATCATCAAGGATTGGTCCTCAAACTAGACTATAAGAAGGCACATTTGATATAGTAAATCTTGATTTTCTAGCCAAGGTACTCAAAAAATGGGTTTTGGTGATAAATGGCTCTCATGGGTTCACCAAATGGCCAATGGTGGCTCAGTGGGGGTTAAGATTAATGGTATAAAAGGAGATTTCTTTACACCTGGAAAAGGACTGAGGCAAGGAGACCCCCTCTCCCCCCTCCTTTTCAATTTAGGCCTCCTTTGATTCAAAGGATTTCGTAGGCTTCGGAGTATTATAACCCTTAGGAATTTCTCCTATGTTGGTTGTTTGATTCATAGGATTGAGTCACATGGAAATTTTTTCTAAGTATTTCTTTGTACTACTTTTCATAGGTTTTGTAGCATCCACTCGATCGAACCTCATTACAAGAATGTTTTGTTTTTCGTATGATGCAAAAACAAAAGGCAAGATCATGTAGGATTGAGATGGGCATGTCATGCCAATGCTATGTTGTTTAAATTCCCATGTTTTTAAAATCCAACGAACCAAAGAGTCCCTTAGTGGTAGATGTCCAGACAAGGATGCTCTCTGAAGCTGCTAACCACAACTTGATTAATGGGGTTTGTCCTGAGGTTTGTCCCGAGGGATCATCTACCTGAAATATGCATATGACATCATCCTCTTCGTTGACAAGAACCCCAACCATGCCCCGAATCTATGAACTGCTCTTAACTGTTTTGGACAAGTCTATGGGATGAGAATCAATTACAATAAGAGTGAGCTTATCCACATCGTCATGGATATGGAGGAGGTCCAACCTTTCATTGAATTGACGGGGTGTAAAGCTTGGGAGTTCCCCATTAAGGGCCAGTTCTTCTTGCCTCATGATTCTCCAGAATCTGATTCTCGGAAACTGCCCACAGAATTAGTTGTCCAATTCTTTTCTATGATTTTAGTGTGTAATTGTTGTATGAGTTGTGTGCTGAAATATTTGTAATGCCCCTAGATTGCAACCGAGTGATGGACTATTAACAATTGGTGATTTCGAACAATTTCGCGTTTAACATGAACAACTTGCAAATCATATGTTGTTCCAACCACACACACGTAAGAAACTTTGTGAACATGTTCCCCTATAATAAACTTGAACATGCACTAAAAAATTTATGTCAGAAGTACTCATTAAGAAATTGTTGTGGAACGTTGCATGGGAAAAAAATTCCTACGCACATGAAAGATCTATCCATGGTGATGAGCATCTACGAGAGAGAGAGAGAGTGGATCTACATACCCTTGTAGATGGTTGATGTAGTAGAACGTCTTCGTGATCCAAATCGCAAGTCGTCCCACGATCTCATCACGAGCCGTCCTGTGATCCCATCATGTTCCTTCCGATCTAGCGCCGAACGGACGGCACCTCCGTTCAACACACTGCAGCTTGATGACGCCTTTACCTCCTCCGTCCAGCGAGCGATGGTGAAGTAGTAGATGAGTTCCGGCAGCACAACGGCATGGTGACGGTGGTGGTGAAGAACAATCTTCGTAGGGCTTCGCCAAGCACAACGGAAACTATGACGGAGGATAAATTAGCGGGACGGGGTTGCTGGCACACGGCTTGGGGATTCTTGATGTGTCCCAGGTGCTAGCCCCGCCCTTTTATTTATATGCTGAGCCCTGGGGTCGAAACTTGGAGAAAATCCTCCTCAAGGTCGGTTTGCCCGCAAGGCAAGAGTCCTCCTCGGACTCCAGGACCAGACGCTAGGGTCCTCGGCGTCTGGCCCCAGACGCCAGGGTCCCTGGCATCTGGCCCCTCGCCTCCACAAAACTCCTTTTGCACCTTCCTAAAGCCTCATTGGCTTTACCCCTTGGCCCAAATAAAGTGTTCTTGTACCCCGAACATTTCGGGAAACATCCGAAACTCTTTCTGGTGAATTTTGAAATCCTTCCGGAGACCAAACACTATTATCCCATATATCAATCTTTACTTACGGACTATTCCGGAGCTCCTCTTCATGTCCGGGATCTCATCCGGGACTCCGAACAACTTTCGGTCACCAACATAATAACTCAACTATACTTATATCGTCACCAAATGTTAAGTGTGTAGACCCTGCGGGTTCGAGAACTATGCAGACATGACCGAGACACCTCTATGGTCAATAACCAATAGCGGGACCTGGATGCCCATATTGGTTCCTACTTCTACAACGATCTTTATCGGTCGAACCTCTATGTCAAGGATTCGGTTAATCCCGTATAATGTTCCCTTTGTTCTTCGGTATGTTACTACCCCGAGATTCGATCGTCGGTATCTCTATACCTAGTTCAATCTCGTTACCAGTAAGTCTCTTTACTTGTTCCGTAATACAAGATCATGTGGCTAACACATAGTCACTTTGCTTGCAAGGCTTGTTGTGATGTTGCATTATCGAGTGGGCCCTGAGATACCTCTCCGTCACACGGAGTAACAAATCCCAATCTTGATCCATGCCCACTCAACAGACACCCTCGGAGATACCTGTAGAGCACCTTTATAGTCATCCAGTTACGTTGCGACGTTTGATACACACAAGGTACTCCTCCGGTGTCAGTGAGTTGCATGATCTCATGGTCATAGGAACAGATACTTGACATGCAGAAAACTGTAGCAATAAACTAACACGATAATATACTACGTTTATAGTTTGGGCCTTATCCATCATATCATTCTCCTAATGATGTGATCCCGTTTATCAAATGACATCTCACGTCCATGGCTAGGAAACCTTAATCATCTCCGATCAACGAAGTAGTTAACTAGAGGCATACTAGGGACGCAATGTTGTCTATGTACCCACACTTGTATTTGAGTTTCCAATCAAAACAATTGTAGCATGGATAATAAACAATTATTTTGAACAAGGAAATATAATAACAACCAATTTATTATTGCCTCTAGGGCATATTTCCAACAGTCTCCCACTTGCACTAGAGTCAATAATCTAGCTCACATCACTATGTGATTTGTTATGAATCTCACACCCAATGAGTTCTTGGTTTCGATCATGTTTTCTATGTGGAAGAGGTTTTAGTCAATGGGTCTGTGACATTCAGATCCGTGTGTACTTCGCAAATCCCTATGTCATAATGTAGGCACTTCTACCACGCTCCACTTGGAGCTATTTAAAATGGCTGCTCCACTATACGTATCCGGATTGATACTAAGAGTCATCCGGATTGGTGTTAAAGCTTGCATCAACGTAACCCTTTACGGCGAACTCTTTATCACCTCCATAATCAAGAAAAATTTCCTTAGTCCTCTAGTTACTAAGGATAATTTTGACCGCTGTCCAGTGATCCACTCCTGGGTCACTCTTGTACCCCTTGACAGACTCATGGCAAGGCACACACAGGTGCGGTACACAACATGGCATACTATATAGAGCCTATGGATAAAGCATAGGGGACGACCTTCGTCCTTTTCTCTTTCTTCTGCCGTGGGCTTTGAGTCTCACTCAACTCCACACCTTACAAATCAGGTAAGAACTCCTTCTTTGACTGATCCATTTTGAACTCTTTCAAAATCTTGTCTAGGTATGTACCCATTGAAAGTCTCATCAAGTATCTTGATCTATCTCTATAAATCTTGATGCCCAATAATTAGGTAGCTTTATCCAGGTCTTCCTTTGAAAAACTTTTTTCAAACAACCGTTTATGCTTTCCAGAAATTCTACGTCATTTCCAGTAAATAATATGTCAACCACATATACTTATCAGAAATTCTATAGTGCTCCTACTCACTTTCTTGTAAATACAAGTTTCTCGTAAACTTTGTATAAACCCAAAGACTTTGATCACCTCACACAAAGAGTATATTCCAACTCCGAGATGCTTGCTCCAGCCCATAAAAGGAGTACTGGAGCTTGCACACCTTTTAGCATTCTTAAGACTGAAAAAACCTTCCGGTTGTATCATATACAACCTTTCCTCAAGTAAAACGTTAAGGAAATGATGTTTTTTGACAATCATCTGCCAGATTTCATAATTGAAAAATGCAGCAACTACTAACATAATTTCAACAGACTTTTAGCATCACTACGAGTGAGAAAGTCTCATCGTAGTCAACTCCTTGAACTTGGCGGAAACTTCTTTGCGACAAGTCGAGCTTTATAAATGGTGACATTCACCATCAGCGCTTGTCTTCATCTTAAAGGTCCATTTGTACTTAACGACCTGTTGTTCAATGGGCAAGTCTACCGAAGTCCATACTTGGTTTTCATACATGGATCATTTCTCAGATTTCATGGCCTCTAACCATTTGTTGGAATCCGAGCCCATCATCGCTTCTCCATAGTTCGTAGGTTCATCGTTTTCCAACAACATGACCTCTAAGATAGGGTTGTCGTACCACTCAGGAGTAGTATGCGTCCTTGTCGACCTACAAGTATTGATAGTAACTTGATCCGAAGCTTCATGATCATCATCATTAACTTCCTCTTCAACTAACGCAGGCTCCATAGAAACAATTTTCTGCGCTGCGCCACTCTCTGGTTGAAACAAAGGGTTAACAACCTCATCAAGTTCCATCTTCCTCCCACTCAATTATTTCGAAAGAATTTTTTTCGAGAAAGGACCCGTTTTTAGCAAAAAACACTTTCCACTCGGATCTGAGATAGAAGGTATACCCAGCTGTTCTTAGGATATCCTATGAAGTTTGCACTTTTCCACTTTGGGTTTGAGCTTATCAGACATAAGTGTCGCATTCCCAAGCTCTGAGAAATGATAGCTTAGGTTTCTATCAAACCATAATTCATATGGTGTCATCTCAACGGATTTAGATGGTGCCCTATTTAAAGTGAATGTAGTTGTCTCTAATGCATAACCGCAAAACGATAGTGGCAAAACGATAAGAGACATCATAGTATGCACCATATCCAATAGGCGACGTGAGTTGTGAAACAACTTTCACATTGTCTTAAGTTACATACCAAACTCGTAACTCAGATATTCACCTCCACGATCATATCATAGACTCTTTATCTTCTTGTCACGATGATCTCCAACTTCACTCTGAATTTGTTTGAACCTTTCAAATGTTTCATACTTGTGTTTCACTAAGTAAATATACACATATCTACTCAAATCATCAGTGAAGCTAAGAAAATAACGATATTCACTGCATGCTACAACACTCACTGGATCGCATACATCAACACGTATCATTTCCAATAAGTTACTTACCCGCTCCATCATTTTGAAAATGGGGTCTTAGTCATCTTGCCCAAGAGGCATGGTTCACATGTCTCAACCGATTCGAAATCAAATGAGTCCAAAGATCCATTAGCATGGAGTTTCTTCATGCGCTTTACACCAATATGACATTTAGCGGCAGTGCCACAAGTATGTGGTACTATCATTATTAACTTTGTATCTTTTGCATTAATATTATGAACATGTGTATTAGTACGATCAAGATTCAATAAACCATTCCCATTGGGTGCATGACCATTGAAGGTATTATTCATGTAAATAGAATAATCATTATTCTCTAACTTAAATGAATAACCGTATTGCAATAAACACGATCTAATCACGTTCATGCTCAATGCAAACACCAAATAACATTTATTTAGGTTTATCACTAATCCCGAAGGTAGAGAGAGCGTGCGATGCTGGTCACATCAACCTTGAAAACACTTCCAACACACATCGTCACCTCACCCTTAGCTAGCCTCCGTTTATTCCGTAGCTTTTATTTCGAGTTACTAACATTTAGCAACCGAACCGGTATCTAATACCCAAGTGCTACTAGGAGTAATAGCAAGGTACACATCAATAACACGTATATCAAATATACTTCTGTTGGCGTTGTCAGTCTTCTTATCTACCAAGTATCTAGGGTTGTTCCACTTCAGCGACCGTTCTCCTCATAATGGAAGCACTTAGTCTCGAGTTTGGGTTCAACCTTGGGTTTCTTCACTAGAGTGGCAACTGGCTTGCCATTCCTAAAGTTTTTCCCTTCTTGCCCCTGCCCTTCTTAAAACTAGTGGTTTTACTTAACCATCAACACTTGATGCTCCTTCTTGATTTCTACCTTCGCGATGTCAAACGTAGTGAACAGCTCAGGGATCATTATTTCCATCCCTGGCAGATTTATAGTTCATCATGAAGCTCTAGCAGCTTGGTGACAGTGACTTAGAGAACTATATCAATCACTATCTTATCTAGAAGATCAACTCCCACTCGATTCAAGCGATTGGCATGCCGAGACAATCTGCGCACATGCTCACCGATTGAGCTATTCTCCTTCATCTTGCAGGCAAATAATCTTGTTGGAGGTCCTATACCTCTCAACACGGGCACGAGCCTGAAATCCAATTTCAGCTCTTGGAACATCACATATGCTCCGTGACGTTCAAAACGTATTTGGAGTCTGAATTTTAAGCCGTAATGCAAGACACACTGAACTATCAAGTAGTCATCAGAATATGACTGTCAGATGTTCACAACATCCACGGTTGCCGTTTGAGGGGGTGGCGCACCGAGTGGTGCATTAAGGAATGAAGCCTTATTTGCAGCAATGAGGACAATCCTTAGATCACGGACGTAGTCTGCATTATTGATACCATCATCTTTCAACTATATTTTTCTAGAAACATATAAAAATTCAAGGGAGCTACAGTGAGAACTAGTAATCTACAACATAATTTTCAAAGACATTCTGACTATGTTCATGTTAATGAGTTTAGTTAATCATATTACTTAAAAACTCCAACTCAAATTGACATCCCTCCAGTCATCCGAGTGATACATGATCCAAATTCACCAACTCAAGTCCGATCATCACGTGAGTTGAGGTGGTTTCAATGGTGAACACCATCATGTTAATCATATCTACTATATGACTCATGTTCGACCTTTTGGTCTCTTGTGTTTCGAGGCTATGTATGTACATGGTAGGCTCATCAAGTTTAACCCGAATGTTCCGCATGTGCAACACTGGCTTGCACCCGTTGTATGTGAACGTAGAGTCTATCACACCTGATCAACATATGGTGTCTCGACACGACGAACTTTCGCAATGATGCACACTCAAGGAGAACACAATTCATCTTGAAATTTAAGTGAGGGGTCACCTTATAATGCTACCGTCGTCCTAAGAAAAACAAGGTGCATAAAAGGATTAACATCACATGCAAATCATAAGTGACATGATACGGCTATGAACTTGTGCTTTTGATCTTCATCTTCAAAGGACCGACATGATATCCATCGTCACCGGCATGACACCATGATCTTCATCATCTTGATCTCCATCAACGTGTCGCCATCGGGGTTGTCGTGCCGACTGTTGCTTCCACGACTATTGCTAACTCATAGCGATATAGTAAAGCAAAAATGGCGAAAATAATTAAAGGCAACCATATGGCTCATGCCGGTTGCCGTACTCATCGACATGCAAGTCATGATATTCTATACAAAATATGATCATCTCATACATCACATATATCTCATCATGTAATTGGCCATATCACATCACAATATACCCTGCAAAAACAAGTTAGACATCCTATAATTGTTGTTACAAGTTTTACGTGGATGCTACGGGTATTTACCAAGAACAATTCTCACCTACGTATAAACCACAGTAGTGATACATAAATTGCTATTCAACCTTCTCAAGGACTGCCTTTGTCAAATCTGATCCAACTAGAGTAGGAGAGACAGACACCCGCCAACCATCTTTGTGCAACAAAGTTACACGTCAGTTGATGGAACTAGTCTCTCGTAAGCGTACGAGTAAGGTTGGTCCGGGCCGCTTCATCCCACAATACCGCGAATCAGAACACGACCAAGGGACGAAGCAATCTCAGCATCAACGCCCACAAACTCCTTTTTGTTCTACTCGTGATGTCATCTACACATAGAGCTAGCTCTGATAAGACTGTTGGGGAACGTTGCATGGGAATAAAAAAAAATCATACGCACACGCAAGATCTATACATGGTTATAAGCATCTACGAGAGGGAGAGTGGATCTACATATCCTTTTAGATCGCTAAATGGAAGCATTAAGAAACGAGGTTGATATAGTTGAATGTCTTCGCGATCCAAATCGCAAGCCGTCCCACGATCTCATCACGAGCCGCCCCGCGATCCCATCATGTTCCTTCCGATGTAGCGCCAAACGGACGGCACCTCCGCGTTCAACACAGGTGCAGCTTGATGACGCCTTCACCTCCTCGATCCAGCAAGCGATGGTGAAGTAGTAGACGAGTTCCGGCAGCACAACGACGTGATGACGGTGGTGGTGAAGAACAATCTCCGCAGGGCTTCGCCAAGCACAATGAAAACTATGACGGAGGATAAGCTAGAGGGACGGGGTTGCCGGCACACGGCTTGGGGATTCTTGATGTGTCCGAGGTGCTAGCCCCGCCCCTTTATTTATATGCTGAGCCCCGGGGTCCAAGCTTGGAGAAAAATCCTCCTCAAGGTCGGCAAGAGTCCTCCTCGGACTCCAGGACTAGATGCCAGGGACCTCGGCGTCAGGCCCCTGGCCTCTGCAAAACTCCTTTTGCACCTTCCTAAAGCCTCATGGGCTTTACCCCTTGGCCCAAATAAAGTGTCCTATTACCCCGAACATTTCGGGAAACATCCGAAACTCTTTCCGGTGAATTCCGGAACCCTTTCGGAGACCAAACACTATTATCCCATATATCAATCTTTACCTACGGACTATTCCAAAGCTCCTCACCATGTCTGGGATCTCATCCAGGACTCCGAACAACTTTCGGTCACCAACATAACAGTTCAACTATACTTATATCGTCACCAAACGTTAAGTGTGTAGACCCTGCGGGTTTGAGAACTATACAGACATGACCGAGACACCTCTACAGTCAATAACCAATAGCGGGACCTGGATGCCCATATTGGTTCCTACATATTCTACGAAGATCTTTATCAGTTGAACCTCTATGTCAAGGATTCTGGTAATCCCGTATAATGTTCACTTTGTTCTTCGGTATGTTACTTGCCAAAGATTCGATTGTCGGTATCTCTATACCTAGTTCAATCTTGTTACCGGCAAGTCTCTTTACTCGTTTCGTAATACAAGATCCCATGGCTAACACATTAGTCACTTTTCTTGCAAGGCTTGTTGTGACGTTGTATTACCGAGTGAGCCCTGAAATACCTCTCCATCAGACGGAGTAACAAATCTCAGTCTTGATCCATACCCACGCAACAGACACCCTCGGAGATACCTGTAGAGCACCTTTATAGTCACCCAGTTACGTTGTGACAATTGATACACACAAGGTATTCCTCCGGTGTCAGTGAGTTGCATGATCTCATGGTCATAGAAACAGATACTCGACATGCAGAAAACTGTAGCAATAAAATGACGCGATCATATGCTACGTTTATAGTTTGGGTCTTGTCCATCATATCATTCTCCTAATGATGTGATCCCGTTATCAAATGACATCTCATGTCCATGTGTAGGAAACCTTAACCATCCTTGATCAACGAACTTGTTAACTAGAAGCATACTAGGGACACAGTGTTGTCTATGTATCCACACATGTATTTGAGTTTCCAATCAATACAATTATAGCATGGATAATAAACGATTATCACGAACAAGAAAATATAATAGCAACCAATTATTATTGCCTCTAGGGCATATTTCCAATAGAAATAAGCGTTGCTATATTCTCACAATTATCAAATCTACAACAAGTACTCATCCAATACAAAATTGTTCGAATTGACAAAAGGAGGATGGATGGAGCCGCTGACGTCATACAGATGCATGCACCATGGTCGTTCTAGAGAACTATGTGGTGGAGGAGGCCATGTTGTTGGCATGTCGACCAACGGGTCCGACAGAGGCACACCACAGGGAGCCACACACTAGGGCACCGCAAAGGGAGCATCGCCACGCACTCGCCATGGCGGAGGATGACATTTACGACAGAGGGTCGGGGCAAAGTCGAGCGGTGACGATGCTGGTTTGGGGCATAGCCGAGCGGCTACGACGTAGGTTCGGGGCAGAGTCGAGTGGCAACAGTGCTGGGTTGGGTAGAGGGCCGGAGTCTAACGCCATCGGGGAAGGGACAAAGTTGAGCGGCGGGAGGGCGGGACTAGACCGGAGTCGGGAGGTGGGACGGAGCTGGATTCAATCGGTGGCCCGACAGGACGGGGCCAGAGTCGGTCGGTGTGTCAGACGCGAAGTCGAGCGGCGGCGGGCAGGGTCCAGGCGGGAGTCGGGTGGCAGGGTGAAGCCAGAGTTGAGCAGCGTCCAAGCGGGGTCGAAAGGAAGAGAGAGAGGGAGTAATCAATCGTGCACGGCTCATTTGATGTCTATAATAAAAAAAACATATTTTCGTATGTAATAAAAAATAGACGGCAAAGCATGTCTTTGTCATCAGTTATTCTTTGCCGTTAGCAGTTGATGGGAAAAGTGCTCTTGGTTGTATGCCCTAAAGAAAAGCTAACGACAAAATCGGTACTGGCGACAAATTGCCTGATTCCCGTACTGTTGGCATGAGGGAATTTCCTTTGTAATTCTCTCAAAACAAAACATTTTGTTTTGAGGTGCTTCCCAAAATCGCTAGATCGTGTTTTTTTATGATACTGAGATATAATGTGATTCTTGGATGATTCTGGGTGATTCATGTGGCACAGATGAGTTCTTTTGCGATTTTGAGTCTGCAGACTTTGATTATTCATAATCGAGTCAAAAGAACTGACCCTAAATACTTGGGGATCCCCCTCCACTATGAAAAATTTAGAAAAGATATCAACCGACCTTTAATAGATAAGATTTTGAAAAGAATTGCACATTGGATAGGGAAATTACTCTCTTGTAGGGGTAGACTCATCCTTATCCAAGTTGGTCTTGCTAGTATCCCAACTAAACCTCCTCTTTTTTACAATCCCTTAAATGGGCAATTGATACGATTAATTCTCAGATGGCTCACTACCTATGGAATGATTTGGAGGGGCATAGGAAGATCCATCTAGCCAATCGGAAACTAGTTTGTATGAATAAAGAGTTTGGGGGTTAGGAATTGCTAAGCTATAGGAAATAAATATGTGCCTCCTAGGCTCCTAAGTGAAGAGATACTCATAAGGCAATGGTAAGCTTTGGAGACAAAATTGTTGATCATAAATATATGGTAAACAAACACAATATATTTGTTCGCAATTCAAATATCAAAATTTCTAGAATTTTGAAAGAGATTAAAACGACCATTCAGGCTACTAAATTTGGTTTTAGATGGTCAGCGGGTGATGTGGGAAAAAATTAGGTTTTGGGAAGACAGCTGGTTTGGTAATTCTCCACTTGTTGTTCAATTTTGGCTGATTTATTTCTTATGTAATGAGCAAACTCAAACTCCGAGGTTTGGGATGGCTACAAACTCAAACTCTCATTTAGTAGGAGTTTTCGTGACAAGATGATGGAACAATTGTATGAGCTAGTGGAAATCACCAAAAGCATCGGTCTAACTAATGATACTCATGTTGTGGTCTCGTATCTTGATAATAAAGGGCAATATACCACAAGATTTCTTTACCATGTCATCAATTTTAGAGGGGGTTCAGCCTGATTTCATTCAAGCTATTTGGAAACTTAGGTTTGCACCTAAAATTCATGTATTTCTCTGGTTGCTCTCGATAAACTTATGACAAAAGATAACATAAGAAATAGGCATATTATTAAGCCACTTGACTGTGTTTTCTACCCCGAGAATGAATCCATCTCTCGTATGTTTTCTCTTGTGTAGTGGCTAAAAGTATTTGATCTTTTTATTAGTGACAACTTTAATGTACCTTTGGATCATGACTGTAAGTCTTTGGCTAGATACTGGCTTTCAAACAACAAGAATTCAGTTCTAAATTATGTTCGTTCTGTTGTCATATGGTGTTTGTAGAAATATAGGAACACTATTGTTTTTAATAACACCATATGGTCGTCTATTACTCAAGTTTGGAGACTGGTCTTGAAGACCATCAGGTTCTGGGTTATCTTGACCACAAGAACAAGACAAGCGAAAACCTATGGATTTTTTTGCCTCCCTCTCGGAGTTCATTCAGAGGCCGTTGTTGATCATGAGTGGTTGATGAATGAAGAGCCAGAACTGCCAGTTCTAGATGACTTATGGAGCAAGTTTAAGATCTCTGACCATGGGACCTTGGTTTTCGAACCTCTAATCTAGAAAAGAGGCTCAAGTAGCAAGACGTCGACAAGCCTTCGCAACTTGTAGATGTTGCTTATAGTTTAGAGATATTGCAGCCTTATATGTATTGGATAAATCCTTTTGGTCGTCCTTATATTTTGCTGCTGCTCTTAGCTTTTCCTTTTAGTTAACTGCAACCAAGGATTTGGTTACCGGTCAAAATTTCGAGATTTCCCATGGTTACCACGTATTGCTGTGCCCCTAGGTAAATCCCCATAGCGAGCAAAAGATACCATTATTTTTGATTTTTTGAATTTAAACACTCGATTTATAGTAAAGTACATAGGATATAATTAATGCCATGAAAGTTGGTTGGAGTGTTGATAGCAAACTAGTTCCTGTTTGAGAGGTCTCTGGTTTCAATGTTCATTCATTCTCTTATATGAATTCAAAATTCAACTATAAAATTCGTTTGAAATATTCTCGGTATTTTTGGATAACCGTGGTAACCAAGTTGACCAGTCCTCCTTGATAAAAATGTCTCATTCGGTAACCAAAACCTGGAATTGCTCTTTTTGGAGCTGATGTTAGAACGTTGGTTTCATTCTGATAATGGAGTCAGGGAGAGCCTCCCTTTTGCCTAAAAAATCTTTGTATACGATGCTTAAAAAATCATAACTTTATAAATTTATTTTCAATTTACTGTTCACCAAACGTAGATGAGTCTAGCATTGTTTTGAACTATCTGAGTATGAGCTATGATTGAGCTTTCATAATACTTAGTCCTTCACGTCTTTTCTCTACTCATGATCTACACCAGTATCAATACACAAGGAGCAGCAGTCATGAGATATGATGAGCTTTCATAGTTCTCCTTCACTTTTTTTTCTACTTGTCTCCCCTCACTCTCATGAATTCAGAATCATTTCATCACCCCATGCACACTTGCACAGTATATACCCATCACCCCATGCAATCTACCCGCACCTCGTCATGTCCCCCAACGAACCAGCACAGGCAAGACTACACGGACGAGCAATGAGTCAGCTCCTACGTACGTTAGAACGGAAAGGAAAAAAATCAACATTTTACGCGCAGAATACAGTAGAACACATTCGCAGTGGTGGGAATCTACACTCGATGCAGGCTGATGGGGCTATTATTCGAGCCCATCATTTGGCCTGCCAAAGGCTCAAAGACATAGAGCAGGCCCACCGTCTGTCTCAATGATTCAATCATTTGACCTGAAACCACAGAAAGGACAAAGCTTCTTCAAAAGACAGACCATAGACTGTTTTCCCCAAAAGACAGATCATAGACTGTTGAACAAAGATTCACAACACGACATTCGCATGCATTACACTGTACAAATGAATTTGATGCACATTAATGAATCACTTTTGTAACCATGTTTATTTTATCATGGATAGAAGCGAGACGGGTCGTTATTAGATTAGTTTTAAAGGAATTTTTGTGTTAAAGAGTAAGAGCGTGTTTTGAAAGTGCCCAGCTTCTCAAAAACTCCCTATATTCAGCTTCTCTAAGAGGTTTTCGCTTCAGGTGATGACTTGGAAAGCGTTCGGCAACACAACTTTCAGTTTCTGTCGGCAGGCACGGGGCTACCAGCCCATTTAGCGTGATTGGCAGGCCAGGTTGGGGCCCAAAAGAAAATGTCAATGTGCGTGCGAGAGTTCGCAAAAGAAAGTCGAATCGGTACGCTAGAAGTTCCTTGGCTGTGGCAACCCGATGTAATTCGTGTAAACTCTAACTTCTTTTTTTCCGGATCTGAAAAAGAACAGCTTCCCGGACTTCTTTTCTACACTAAGAGAGATCGCCAGCTTCTCGATTCCAGCTTCCCGAAGCCAGAGCGTTCCGCTCAGCTTCATGCACGAAGTTAACGAAGCTGGGAGCTGGAGCATTGCCGAACATCTCCTAAGATAGATTTTCTATGGAATTTACGACAACCGAGTTCCTTAAAAATAGGACTTGGTCTTACGAAGCAATTTTTGTGTGTGAATATCTTACGAATCAATTGACCAATATAAAAAAAGTATTCTAACCCTTCGGAAATTTTGTGGAACACCCTTTGAACCAAAGAGGTCCTAAACCGTCCACGCGCAACTTTTCAAGGTCCGGGAATAATAGGAACACGGTGAGGTAGTACGTACATGCACATGGACGCCTGCACACCCGGAGACAGCGAACAGCCGCATCATAGTGGCGCCAGTGCAACGATCCTGCCCATCCCGGTTGACGTGCAGCAGCAGTAGCACCAACAGCAAGATAGGAACATGCGTGCTGGCCTGCACCAGCAGAGCAAAAGTGACTCGAGTGACAATTTCTGTGCTTGTATTTATTGATGCACCTTATCTACTCGTAAAACTATGAAGAACGCACGCCAATGATAAAGATACGGACCACCAGTCCACCACACACGCCATATCTTGTTCGTTGCGAAAGTCAACCCTTAGGCAGTCAACTGAACACACGAGGCCCATGACGTCCTGAAGAAAACAAGAAAAATGTATTGCCCCTCAAGTTGTCCACATTTTTTATCCAGTTTCTCACATTAAATGAATCGCGTTCTTTTTTAATCAAGTTTTCACGTAAAAACTGGTTCAGTTTGTAGTTTATTTTTTGAATTGAGATCGGTATACAGGTGGGGACCTCCCCCTCCTATGACTGCTTCACACACAAAAAAACGGTCCAGAAGTTGTATTTGATTCAATGCTTAAGAAACTACTTTCTTCATTTTTAGATATAAGTCTTTTTAGAGATTTCAATAAGGGACTACATACGGAGTAAAATAAATAAAATTACATTTTAAAATATATCTATATACAGTTGTATGTATTTTTTTATATTAAAATCTTTAAAAAGACCTATATTTAGAAACAGAGGGAGTAATAGAGTTTTAAGCAAAGGTAATCCATTGCAATGCTACCGCACATATAGCTTATACCAGTTCAGCTGCTTACTTTGTAAAAAGTTTTTTTGCCGGTACTTTGTAAAGAGAATTGCCTACTTGACACTAATTGAATTGAGCTTTTGGGGACCTTGTCATATCTTCGTGGAATTGTCTTGGGTTGTGCACCATTGTGGATGAAGCTGAGGTTTGGACGATCGCTCATCTTTACATCGGCATCACCGTTGACGTGTCAATTATTTTGGAAACTGGTCTGAAGAAGGAAGCTCTAATTAAGCACCAGTTTTCAAGTGGACAGGTGGGCCGCGTCAATTATTTTGACCTCCGGCCGGGCAGGTGGGCGTCGTCGTCCGGACATCATAAAGGATTCAAGTTGACAGATGGGCGGCGGCGTCAGCTTTTGAATAGCTTTAAGATGTCTAATGTCAATCGTCAAGCCAATGGGGCGACACATGAGATTTTGAAGTTTAGTTTTGATAATAGGTCCAATGGTATTCTTCTTAATAATTGTTCACCCTGCATGGCATATTTTGTAAGAAATGGTTGTAATAATTTCTAATTAATTAATATATGGGGAGGTATTTTTCAGAAAAAAAGAGAGTAAAACAAGCTTCTGTATTTGGCCCTAAGAATGTTCTCTTCTCTATTGGACACCGTGTCTATCTTTATGCCTTTAGTGACACTGTCATCTATTCTACTACTTCAACCATGTCCCATGTGGAATGTTAGATGCAAAGACAAAAATACTCCCTACTCATCTCCCTTACATCCCCATTTCCTCCGATCCACGGTTCCCATGTGGAAGTATAAGAGAGTATGACAGGGAGATGGGCTCTGGCGCGACTATGTCTCGCTTCAAATGACGCAGAGCATCGATTTGCTTCAAGCGCCTTCCTAAATGGGTTGGCCCAGCGTGTAGTGGGCCACTCCCTTCTTTTTTTTGCATACAAATACATTTATGTAAAACATTTCAAAAAAATGTCAATCCCAAGCATTCTGAAAATGGTAAATGTGTATAGAAGAAATGTTTCTCATGTCACGAAAAATGTATGCAAAAAATATACTATGTGTATCAAAAAAGTAGATCATTTACTTATAAATGTTAATAATGCCTGTGTAAAACGTTAATCAAGTATTTTTGTAAATCAAGCATTTGAAAATCAAATGTGTATAGAATTTGTTGTCATATATATACGAAAAATATATACAAAATATACAATGTGTATGAAAGCATGTTTATCATGTATGTTAGTATGTATAAGAAACTGTAGGACATGGATAATTGAACCTAAAAACATAAATTTAAGCTTGCCTAACAAAAAATGTTAAAATTGTTCCTTTTATATATGAAAAATGTACAATGTGTATGATAAAATTAGTTGTCAAAAAGTAAAAAAAACTTAATCATCAATTGAAAAACATGTCAGAAACGTATAAAAACATTACTGATGTATACACAAAATTATAGCGTGTATTAAAAAAATTAAACGGAAAAACATTAGTTCCAAAAAATGTGGAGTGTGTATCAAAAAATGTTAATAATTTATTATAAATGTAAACCTGTATTAACAATCTGGTATATACAGAAACTTTACAATTTTAAAATAAAGTTGTCATCAGACATTTGTAAAAAAGTATTAAGCATATATTTGAAAATGTTAAACTTGTATAAAATTCCTTGGCGTACACGGATAATGTAGAAATGTTTTTAGAGAATGTTAACATGTGTTAAGGAAAAAAAGACGGTAGAAACACGGAGAAAGAGGAAAAACAAATATAGAAAGGAAACCCAATGAAAACAAAAGACAAAAAAGAAAGTCAAAATAAAAAAAACAGTGAACATTGAGAAAGAAAGAAAAAAGAAGGAAAAGAAAAACCAGGGAAATCATCAAACGAAAAGAAAAACCAATAAAAACCATGAAAATGACAAAAACCAGTAAAAACAAAGAAAAACAGAATCACAATGAAAACCACAAATAAATAAGGAAACACGAAAAAACCAGGGGAAACCCAGAAGTTAAACAGGAAATGAAGTGAAAACCAAAAAATCATAGAATGATAAATGAAAAAGGAAAACATGTAAAAAAGTATGCAAAATCGATGAGAAAACAGAAGGAACAAAAAGAAACGAAAAAGGAAAAAACATCAAGAGTGAACACGAATAGCGATAAGAAAATTGAAATGGTCCTGCCCTGTTTACTTCGAGGCAAGAAAATGCCTTATTGAGACGCCAGTTATACTCGCTATAAGCGACATATAGTCGTCTTGATGGGTTTGACCCGGTAAGAAACTGAAGATATCGGAAAAGAAGAAGCAGGGAGGAATTGGCCAAGACATGTTTGCCTAGTAAACGAGAGTCAAAATCACTAATTGAGAAGTACTTCTTCACAAATCACTCTTACCTTCCCACGTTGCGACAGGTGGCACACTGCATGTGTGCCACCTGTCGCAACCTGAGAGTTTTTCTTTTCTTTACGTAGATTCGTATTTTTAAAACGTTTTATCTCTTAAATTATGCGTCCTAATCTCGAACCGTTTTCATCGTTGAATTCCTCGTGTTGTGATCTTTTAAACTATATCCCATGTTGATAGGTTTTGACAAACTTTGTTTTCCACAAAAAAACCTGATGAGCAAACCGTGCCTCTCGCTGAAGGAAAAAAAGAAGACGCATTTTTTTGTTCCCAAGAGGCACGATCGTGCCTCTCACAGAAGAAAACATGTCCCTCTTGCGGAAGCAAAACTGTGCTTCTCCCAAAAAAATAAAATTAGAAAACACGTTTTTTCGTTTCCGAAAGGCACGAACGTGCCTCTTGCGAAAGCAAATCCGTGCCTCTCGCGAAAGAAAAAAAAACAGAAAATGAGTTATTTTTCCCTTTCTGAGAGGCATCCACGAAAGTAAAGCCGTGCCTGTCACAAAACAAAAGAAAAAAACCCAGAAAACATGTTGTTTTTTGTTTCCAAGAGGTACGGTCGTGTCTCCCGCGAAAGCAAATCTCTGCCTCTCGTGGAAGTAAAACCATGCCTCGCGAAGAAAAGAAAAAGGAAAACATGTTTTTTCCGTTTTGGAGAGGCAAGGAAATGCCTCTCGGGGAAGCAAATATGTGACTCTCTTGCAAGAAAAACCGTGCTTTTGGAAAAAGAAAAAAGAAAACACTTTTTCCACACATTTTTTTCTGAATTGTTCTCGTTCAAAAGCTAAGAAAGAGTGGTGAAAAACCGAAACACCGAAACAATCAAAATAAAAACCCACCAAAAAAGCCAAAAACACGTAAAACAAAAAACAAAAATCGAAAAAGACACTCAGAATGCGATACATGACGGATGCTGAAAACGCGCCACGTGTCGACGCGCAGGAGAGATCGGTGGGAGGCTCCCGAAGGAGCGCTTGCTTTACGTTCAACCTCGTGGCTAACACCTCGTGGTCAGCAGTCCATGCGATCGAGGTCGTGGGATCGAATATTTGCGCACTCTGTTTTTTTTTTAAGGTCGCGCGATTAGGAAATACAAGCGCGTTCACGTTGGTGAGCTTGCCCAGTCTCGCGTCTACCCTTGGCACCGAGCTCCTATATGACGCACAATGCGTTATATAGGAGGTCCCGCGAAGGTTCTCACAAAAATAACTACCGGCAGCGGAGGAAAGCAAACATTGCCGCCATCATTGTTCGTTCTATCTGATTGCATGTGCTCGGTTTAGCCGCAGACGACTGCAGTTGGACACAACATATATGCCCGTGTTCTACGCCACGGTTGCCTCCGCATGTAACTGCGTTTCGAGAGGTTTGAGCTCATTGCCCTTTCGCCCATCCACAAAGTACACCCATGATCAATCTATACCCCTCTCTTTAACCCTTGTTAGGGTTCTGATTTCTAAACTTCTAATTGTATTATTTACTTCCTTCCAAAATTTTGGGTGTAAAAATGTTGCCTAAAATATATGTCTGAAAAAAGGGAAAACGAGTGGATCAGTTTACTGAATTACAAAGAAATGCTTCGTCCCGATTGCTTAGTCCCGGTTGAAAAATCGGGACTAAAGACCCTTACGAACCGGGACTAAAGCCCCGTTTTCTACTAGTGCATGCAATTGGGTCAGGTTGTTGGGGCAAGCTGCATGTTGAGGTTGGACATGCAACTGGGACGAGACGAGAGGAGTTGCATGTCGAGGATGGACATGCAACTTGGTCTAGACGGGGGAGTTGCACATTAAAGGTGTACGTGCAACTTGGTGGTGACGGGGGGTTGCATGTTGAAGGTGAACATGCAACTGGGTCAGATTAGGTGAAACTTTATGCGTTGAGAGTGGACATGCAACTAGGTCAAGTCGAGAGCAAATTGTGTGTCAAGGGTTGACATGCAACTAAGTCAGGTTAGGGGCAAGTTGAGTGCCAAGAGTGGACATGCAACATAGTCACAAGGAGGGCAAGTTGCATATGGAAATTTGCCGAATGCATTATCTTGATTTTTTTGTGCTTATCTTTTTTTTCCGGGTAAATACTTGTATTATACTCAACCAATACCAGGGTTACGATCAACTTTTCTAAGTTCAAGTGCTACCGGTGTACCAGAGCCCAGCCACACTACAATTCTCTATTCTGTTCTAGCAAAGTTTGCCAAATAGTCTGCTACAGTATTTTGGCCACGCTTAATACAAATAATACAAGTTTTACAAAGAGAAAGAAGATATTTAATCTCTGCCACTACGAAGCAAACACCGGCCTATCATGGTCATCATCCTTTTGTACATTCGCCACTGGTATTGGTGCTTATCCCCTGTATATAAAGGAAAATCCTTATATTTTGCATGTAGCCATATTTATTTTCCTTGACTGTGAAAATCAATGGCGCCTTCTTACTGCTACATCTGTGCAATGTCCTTGTTATACTGATCTATCCACCCATGTATGATCTCAACTTCCTGTCTCCTTTGTTCTACAATCCATTCTGGATCATCCTTGGTTGCAGATCTGAAGTCCAAATGATGGGCCCCTGAACGTCACCACCACAAGAAGTAGCCATGCGTAAGTAAGTTCAGAATACTTCTGATCTTGCATATTCTCTGCAACTTCATGTTTACCTTTCTCTGTGACAAGAGCAATGATGCTGGATGATATGTTCTTGAGCACCCTGTTAGCAGTTTGAAAGGAATACCATTAGTATTCTTTGCTGTGGTAAAATTGTTACCTGAATGATCGAAACTATCGTCATGAAAAATTCACATGGTGAAATCTTTTACTCCTACCCGCCTCGACTCCACGGGTCTCGCATCCCGTTGGAGAAGATGATGTTGCTCCCAAATCTCTTGAGAACCTTGTCAATTTTCTGCAGTGGTTTGTGCCATGCAGTACCAGGTGAGCACATGACACCCACAGAAATGCCGCTATCAACGGTTTGTATGTAAACACTGAAAATCTGAAACAAAAACTTACATGGCCACCATATTCAGTAGTTATCCAGTGCATCCTCGGACGAACTCCGTAGTACGCGAGGCAGGCGTCGGAATTCTTCTCGTAACTGAAGCTGAATGATGGGAACATGCTCTCATTCGACACCATCATTGGCATGACCATCTCTGTGCAGGCCTGCACAAGAGTTTGTTTCAGAAAACACATATATGATCTTCTCAGGCTTCATCTGTTAATCAGTACACCACACACACACATGTATGTGAGTCAGGCTTGTACCTGCCAGCCCCAGCCGTCGAGGCCATGAGGGTCATCGTCACCCTCCACCTGGAAGCATTTCTGGTCACCTGTGTAATTGTAGTACAGGCTCGCCGCAGCGAATGCTTTGTCGATGATGTCTGCTCCCGCGGGAGAAGAATCAATTATCTTGCACATCTGAAGAAATGTCAGGAGAATTACATGCTGAGCAGAAGAGAATAAAAACAGGTCCTCGTAAACTCATGTTTCTCTGCTCCTTCATTTGATTTAGTAATGCAGTGGAGAGTAAGGGCTGTAAATAAGGTTAGAAGTGGCTAACCTCCTTCACAGGGTAAGCAGGTAGATTCATCATGAAATTGGCTGGGGTTGGATAGTCCACCATGGCAGTGTAGGTGAATGCTGTACTTAGCCAGTCGCCCAGCGAATCAGCGGACTTTACGGCCCTAAAATTCAAGGGATAACACAACGTCATGAACCTGAGTCATCATCGATTCGTTGAAATACGGCGCTCTTCATTTGTTCAACACTCGGGCATTCTTGTCAAGACCAGGTTTTCATGTCCAATGTATGCAGCTGAGCTTAGTGTCTATGTCGATCGGTAGCTAATCTATCTCTATCCATTGGACTTTTTCTATAAAGGGCATTTTTATTAACTCAAAATATAGCATCAAGGCAATACAAAGCATGATGAGTAGCACCCGGCCTCTCCATAACCAAGGTGCACACAACCAAACACGAGCAGTTTGACTCTGACAAAAGAAAAAGAAAGAAAAGCTGACATGTCCACAATAGTAGTCATATAGGACCGATACTATGCCTATGTCGAATGAGGTGATGGACCAATTCAGAGATTATGCTGCCACCCATGTTGGGTAAAACCCTCCTCTATCCATTGGACTTAATGTACATTCTCTAAGGCTTGACTATTGGTTTGAGTTGCTTACACTTACAATGAAAACAATACTTGCAGTTTTAATCCCATGTTTTTCTTCCTATGCTAATGAGTGTGACAATGTGATGGTCTCCCCAACATTTTTCCTTTTTTGATCTGTTTTTTTTCTTTTAAAAAGGAGAATGACCCCCGGCCTCTGCATCTTATTAATTATTCAAAAAAACCTTATAATGTAGTACATCAGAAAGCCTGAAGCCAACATTAGCAACAACTGTCGCTACACATATCCACTTGATGAAGGGGTGCCGATAGTGCGAGCCTAATACCAAACAGACATCGCACAAATGCCTAACATCTAAAGCCGGATGTCTCAACCGAGCCAAATACCGGGTTTGGGACGCAAACCGGTCCGACGCACTCATAGGTCGTCGCCTCCATCTTTCACTGATCCATCTTCAAAGCAGCTACTGACGCATCAACCTTGCCAGGCCTGTCGTTGACGCCCCCACGACAACAAATAACGCCTCCTCCCAGCACGCATCCATCATCACACATTCATCGCCGAGTCCATGCCGCACCATGCCGCCGAGACTCCACGTCATCAATGCATCGCATGGAAAGCCGCTCCACCATTGGAACCGTCCACTGGTCCCTCAAGCCAATGCACACCTCCAAGAATGACGTCCCCAAGGAGGGAACGACACAAGTGCGCCGCTGTCATCCGATCGACTGATCTTGAGTTTCCGCTGGAGGTAGCGGAAGGAGTTGGGAGCTTCACCTCGATGATGCCTTCAAGAAGGAAACGACACCTAGGGCGTCACCATCACCGGCTCTGGCCACCGGTCGGAGATCAGGTTTCACTCAGATCTGTCCCATAAGCATCCAACCGACAACATGTTTACCGTCCAGACTGCCTTCAAAGCCCCAGATCTGGCCACCCAGATCTGGCAACCATCCACAACTGCACTGCCACCATGAAAGCCCTGGCACACCGGCCACTGCCCGCGTGTGCCACCATTGGAGCCTGGGAGGACGGCCGCCCCCCCCCCCCCCACCTCGGCAAACCGCGAGAGCCGCTGAGAGGAATCCCGCACGCTCAACGCTGTCACTGATCCAATCTTATCCGATTGCCTTGGACAGGAACATCGCCACGCCATGTCGTCATGAGAGTCCTGAGCTTCACCTGCCACCACCATCCAGGACCGCCGTCCTGGGTCGCCACCGCCACGGAATCCTCCACGCTGCCGTATCACCCATGCAGGCAACCCATGCCGGCGAGCTGCGGCGCCGCGGCGCCCTATGCTGCGCCCATGCCCGAGGAGGCCGGACCGCACCGCCCCATCACGCGAGGGGAAGAAGACCCCCGCTGCACCCTTGGGCAGCGGTGAGGGAGGGGGAGGCAGGAGGAGGCGAACGGCGGCGGAGATTTGAGATCCCTCCCCGCCGCCTCGCGGGGGCGGCGTGGGAGGGTTAGGTTGGTTATCAGGGAGGAGTCACTACCAAGTTTTCTTGGAGGAGTAATCATTTTTTGATCTGTCCCAAGCAGTTTTCAGTAAAGGAAAAGAAAAGAAAGTCTCCTTCTATGATACTCCCTCCGTCCGAAAATACTTGTTCTAGAAATGAATTTTAGGACAAGTATTTCCGGACGAAGGGAGTATGATTTAGAGTAGCTAGTGTGTTAGGCAAAGCTTACTTGCAGGCCCTGAAGGTTTTGCTGAGCTCCAAGAGGCCTGTGTGGTTGGATCCCCTGTCATCTAGCACATCCCAGACCGCCTTGATGACACCGAAGCAATTTAAGCTCTCAGACTGCAAAATTAGTTCGATGTTACGAACTTACACTCAGCTGATTAAACAAATTTGTCTTTCTGGCAGCTACTAATCAAGCATCAGTCAGACAAAGATGTTACTGCAAAGTGACTCATCATTCCCTTCCCTTGTTATATCTTGTCTCTACAGTATTAGTACGGGCATCAATGATGAACAAAATACATCGTGGCAATCAAGCTACTCAAAAACTGAATCATTACTTCATTAGCCATGGTTAACTCATTAAGGTAAGGCCTCACCTAGACATCTACATCAATAGCCATTTCAGTCACGCACTTAAATTCATGAAAGATTCTAATCAGACACGTCTGTCAATTCACAACTGAAAACCACTAAGGTGACGATAGGGTACTAACTACTGTTAACACGACAACAACTGAAATTCAATACTAACATGATGTACAATAAAAAAAACTCTAGTTCAGAAAACGACCACAAGTGAAATCCAGAGCAAGAGCGTTCTCATGACCAATAATTTGACCGGTGACACTGGGCCATCCGTCCAGAAAATATTTGACCAACTTACTTTTGAGGAAGTTAAAAAAAAGAAGAGCACAATAATGTTATGCGGTAGTAGTGATACCAACTATTACCTTGAAGTCCTCTGAGATAGTGTCGTAGAAGCTAGACCACGGGGTGATGTCGTTGAACTGCAGGATCGGTGCAGAGGATGCCACTGCTCCCATGGCGACATGGGGATACTTGAGCCTGAACCATGAAGCCAGCACTGGAAACAAGAGGCATAAAATTATTTATTTTCTTTTTGAAAGATCCACTGACAACGTTTTTAATACACGGAGACGCGCTGGTGATGGACTTACTGCCGCCGTAGGAGCCGCCGAAGACGACCACAGGTGCGTCGACGGCGGAGAGGTTCTGCTTGAGGCTAGTGATGAGGACGGCGAAGTCCGCGAGCGCCTGCGTGGACGTCAGGTAGCCCAGCGTGCCGGCCGACCTGTACGAGTCGTTCCCGAACGGCATCGACTCCCCGTAGAACCGATGCTGACAAATTTCAAAATAGTTGAACACGAAAGTGATTGCTGTTACTGATCAGTAGGACAACCAAACTGCTTTAAAAAGTGATTGCTGCTCAATGATGTCTTGGCCAGACTCCAGACTCCAGAGGGACCCAATCAGAGGTCACCGATGATATCTGCCATGGCGGAGGATATATGTGGCAGAAAGGGCACCTCGATGAAGACGAGGAGGGCGCCGAAGTCGGGCGCGATGTCGAACATGAAGCCGGTGTTGGTGGCGAACCACTCGATGTCGCCCTCGTTGCCCGTGTACACAAACAGCGGCCCGGCGGTGGGTTTCGGCTGCCAGAAGGTGTCGTTGAGGAGGTACTTCTGGGGGAAGACGTGGGAGGAGTTGGGCGTGAAGCTGAAGTGATCCAGATCCTGCGGGAAGTAGTGCGCCGTGAACGGCTTCGCCGTGCCGTTGTCCGTCACCGCCGCCGCTGAGGCCGAGACGGCGGCGGCAGCGTACCTGCCGCTCGAGTGCTGCTGCTGCAGAGGAGCTAGTCCTGCTCCTGGGAAAGGAGGAGGCTGGTTGGTGGGGCGCCTGGAGGATGCCGCTGCCGGCTCGGGCAAGAGGAGGACGACGAGCAGCAGCGCCGCGATGACTGCGAGGAGCGACGAGTAGACTGCCATTTTTGCCCGTCGACCCTCGCGTGTGGTGTGGGGTTTAAGAGCATCTACAGCACCCGCAAACGTTTCTGTACACGTGTGCGTTACACGTCCGTGAACAGTAACCAATCATGTCTCAAACAAACATTTCCATAACCGAATACCTCAATTACGAAATCTTAAATCCATAAAATTACGTGCAATATGAAATTTAACCTAAACGGAGCTCATCTCGCTCCGCCGTGTCCATGTCCGACAGCCGGCTGCGTCCCTCGAAGTGTTGTTCCGGTCGCCGGCGAGGTACAGTACATGGAACACACATCGGCTCACGGGACTTAGGGCGCCGCCGTCTCTCATGCCCTACTCTTTCTTTACGGATTTCGGATCCTTCATGGTGCCGGTGGATGTGAGGTCGATGATACATCCGTCGTGTTCGAGGGAAGCCGACATGTCCACCACGACGTGGTTGCATCACCTAAGTTTGCATGCCATCCGTTGAGGCGCCTCAGAGTGCGACTCCATCTCACAATTGTTACCGTGAGGGCTGACGTTGGCCGGAGGGCTGTCGCAGCCTCCCGCGCCCTCTGCATCGCACGGCGGGCATGACCGTGCCACACCCTCAGCGAACAGGCTACGGATGGCCTCGTTGTCGCTGCGCCAACAAAGGGGCTGCGCCTACGCCATGCTGTTTGAACTAGATGCAATGCACCGCCTCCGGCCAAGTAGCGATCCACGCGCCAGTTAGGCGGAGGTGACGGATTTCCGATGGATCTAGTCTGATCGTTGTAGGGCATTTTTCACGCGGGCCGGATGGAGCACAGTGCGGATTGCCACCTCCTCCTCGGGCCTAACTGAGGTAAGTTCCCAGTTTGCAGACAGCTGACGAAGGACTCGAATCCATTGCTCGACATGCCGAAGAAGGCAAGAGTTTGTCGAAGTGAGCTTAGGAGCGGACGGGAGGGAAGTGGAGTATCTAGAATTTGGTCAGGGGAACGGATGAGGACGATATATGGGGTCAGGGTGGACTACTGTGGACTTGATCGGATGTGACAGACGTGTTCGGGCCACGCATATCCGCACGGGGTGGATATGAGGGGTGCCGGTCACGGATGCTTGAGAAGTTTGAGGGCCGAGTGGATCAATTTTTTTAGCGGTCAGTGGCTGTTGTTTTTCTGGACATTTGAGATCGGTTTAAGATGATCAGTTATAGATGCTATGAGAATACGAAAGGCACGAGTGTGGAACTGGGCAAAATCGACAAATCTGACCTAATGACGTAACTAATTCATAAACTAAAATGTGCGTGAAAGTTTTTCACTCACATAATCCTTTTGTGTAGCGCCTGACAGCCGAACGCCACACTACACAGTGTAGCGCCTGACATACGAGCACTATACCTCTGGCCAGCGTGGCACCTTGGAGCATCTTACAAAATGTAACTTTCTGTAACGTGATTTGTTTATATCATCTTAGTCACTTAGATGCAAGACATGAATATATTAAAGATGATTAACATGGCAAGCATAGGCATGGCGTGAACATACACATTATATAGTGCAAAACTCATGTAGGATGCAAAAATGCATAAGAGCTATAGGTCAATAATGGCTATCATCATGTCAAGTTTGTAAGTCTTAAGAAATTCGGCTAGTTATATTATGTTGCATTTTTGTAACTAATTTTTTGTCAAGAAAATTGTTCTTAACATAGATGAAAATGCAACCATTGCGTAGAACACAGCAAAATACATAACATTTATGTAAGGCACGTTTTCATCGGATACACGGGTTGAAAGTTACAACGATTTTAATATAAAATAATGTGGTTCCTTTCACCTAGGTGCCACATAATATAGTGTGGCCCCTTTCACCTAGGCAGCGTGTCCAGCCCGTTCCCGGGTGCCACACTGGCTAGAGATGCAGTGCCCGTATGTCAGACGCTACATATTATAGTGTGACACCCGACTGCCGAACGCTACACAAAATGATTATACGTGCGAAAAGTTTTGGCTAATAGTTAATTTTATGAATTGGTTGTGCTTTAGGTTAGATTTGTCGATTTTACCGTGAAACTGCAACTAGAGTAGGAAACGGTCACGTGAACTCATGCGCCACATTGATTCACTACTGAGCAGTGGCAGAGCGTCTTTGGGACAATTAAGGGCCTTGGCCCCCCCCCTTCCTAGAAGAAATTCTGCCAAATAAGCCTAACCGACAGCTAATCACTCTATTAATCCTTCGGCCTCTCTGATCACCCTAGTATTTTCTATGTCATATTTAGTCATTTGGCCCCTCCTAATATTTGGTTCACGCTCCGCCACTGCTACTCAGTACACAGGAGGAGTACTCTTGTCTGGCTCGCCTTGTTGGACATGGATCGGATCATGGGCGGATTTAGGCCCCAGGCAGCCCAGGCCACTACGTGGGGCGTGGAAAAATTACCTGGGCCTATATCTATAAAAAAACATTGGCCTGGGGCGCAGCCCAGCAGCCAAGCCCACTCGCTCACTGGACTCTCACACGTGCGACCATCCCCCGCCCCCGTTCCCCAAGCTGCCCCGTTTGGCCGTTCCCCGACCTCGCCCCCGTACCCCGAAGGCCCGAACCCTAACCACCCCGTGGCAACGCCCTCTGCCCGCCCCCCGTCGCCTGCCACCCGCCGATGCCGGTCACCGCCCGCCGTCCAGCGCTGCGCCTAGCTCCCTCCCGCCGTCCAGCGCCCCTCTCGCCCGCCGCCAAGCACCCCTCAGATGCCTTGTGCGTCGGCTCCTGAAGGAGCTCCCCTATCCGCCGGCGGCTGTCACCGTGCCGGCGAGGGCGCGAGGCGACGACTGTTGGAGAATGTAGTATTAAATCAAAAAAATTCCTACGTGTCACCAAGATCAAGCTATGGAGAAACCAGCAACGAGCAAAGGGGAGTGCATCTTCATACCTTTGAAGATCGCAAAGCGGAAGCGTTACTATGAACGCGGTTGGTGGAGTCATACTCGCAGCGATTCAGATCGCGGTGGATTCCGATCTAAGCACCGAACAACGGCGCCTCCGCGTTCAACACACGTGCAGCCCGATGACGTCTCCTACGCCTTGATCCAGCAAGGAGGAAGGAGAGGTTGAGGGAGAGCTCCGGTAGCACGACGATGTGGTGACGGTGGAGCTGCGTGGTACTCTGGCAGGGTTTCGCCAAGTGCTACGGAGGACGAGGAGGAGGAGAGGTAGGGCTGCGCCGAGAGAGAGAGAGAGAGAGAGAGATGTGTGTGTCGGCACCCCAAAACTCTCCACTATTTATAGGAGGAGGAGGAAGAGGGTGCGCACCCCTAGGGTTCCCACTCTAGGGGGTGCGGCAGCCATAGATGGCTAGGAGGGCCGGCGGCCAAGGTGAGGAGGAGGGACGGCGCCCTAGGGTGGGCCTAGGGCCCCTCCAGGCCTAGGGTTTGCCCCCTCCACCATTTGGTGCGCCTTAGGCTGAGGTGGGAGGCACACCAGACCACCTAGGGGCTGGTTCCCACCCACTCTTGGCCCATGTAGCCTTACGGGACCGGTGGCCCCTCCCGGTGGACCCCTGGAACCCTTTCGGTGGTCCCGGTACATTACCGGTGATGCCCGAAACACTTCCGGTGACCAAATCCTCACTTCCTATATATGAAACTTTACCTCCAGACCATTCCGGAACTCCTCGTGACGTCTGAGATCTCATCCGGGACTTCGAACAACCTTCGGTAACCACGTACACAATTCCCCTATAACCCTAGCGTCATCGAACCTTAAGTTTGTAGACCCTACGGGTTCGGGAGGCATGTAGACATGACCGAGACACCTCTCCGGTCAATAACCAACAATGGGATCTGGATACCCATGTTGGCTCCCACATGCTCCACGATGATCTCATCGAATGAACCACGATGTCGGGGATTCAATCAATCCCGTATACAATTCCCTTTGTCCATCGGTATGTTACTTCCCCGAGATTCGATCGTCGGTATCCCTATACCTTGTTCAATCTCGTTACCGGCAAGTCTCTTTACTCGTTCCGTAACACATCATCCCATGGCTAACTCCTTAGTCACATTGAGCTCATTACGATGATGTATTACCGAGTGGGCCCAGAGATACCTCTTCGTCACACGGAGTGACAAATCCAAATCTCGATTCATGCCAATCCAATAGATACTTTCGGGGATACCCATAGTGTACCTTTATAGCCACCCAGTTACGTTGTGACGTTTGGCACACCCAAAGTATTCCTGTTGTATCCGGGAGTTGCACAATCTCATGGTCCAAGGAAATGATACTTGACATTAGAATAGCTCTAGCATACGAACTACACGATCTTGTGCTATGCTTAAGATTGGGTATTGTCCATCACATCATTCTCCTAATGATGTGATCCCGTTATCAATGACATCCAATGTCCATGGTCATGAAACGGTGACCATCTATTGATCAACGAGCTAGCCAACTAGAGGCTCACTAGGGACATGTTGTGGTCTATGTATTCACACATGTATTACGGTTTCCGGTTAATACAATTATAGCATGAAAAATAGACGATTATCATGAACAAGAAAATATAAGAATAAACATTTAATTATTGCCTCTAGGGCATATTTACAACAGCGACCCCTCCCCTCTCTGGCCTCTGCCCTCTGGCCTCCCCCTGCCCAGCGAGAGGCTCAGCCCTCTGCCGGTCTGCCCCCTTCCCCTTCCTTGTTATTTTGTTAAGTTGTTATTTGTTAGATGTAGCAGAGCAAGAGCAACTGAACCGATTTTGTTTATAGATGTCATTGTTTATCTATTTGTTAGACGTAATAGAGCAACCAATTTTGATATTGAGAAATGTTTGTTTGTCGAAAATTTTACACGAAAGCGGGATGAGTAAAAGAAACAGGACATTGAATTCTTTTTTTCAAGTTCAAACTGCTAATGGGCATTCAAGGACATGGGGTGGGGATTTGGTAACTTACATCCATCACTTCAAATTTGTAATATTCAATGTGTTGCATGATCAACTTATTGTGGAGTTAACAACCGCTTTGTTGAAAGGTCTACTCAATTGCTAAGATGCATTGCTTGTCTTGATCCCAAGAATTCATTTGCCAATTATAGTGAAGACAAGTTAGTAGATCTTGCTAATATGTGTGTTGCTGACTTTTCTACATATGAAGTTACTTTTGTCCTAAGAAACCAACTAGACTTATTCATTCGGAAAGCAAGAGCTGATCCACATTTGATGAATTGCAATGATCTTGGTCATCTTGCCATTAATATGGTGAACACTGATATGCACACAACTTATCCCTTGGTTTACCGTCTTGTTGAGTTAGCATTGATTTTACCTGTTGCAACCGCAACAGTGGAAAGAGCATTCTCGGCAATGAGCATTATCAAGACTGGATTGAAGAACAAAATGGGTGATGATTGGATGAATCATAGAATGGTATGTTACATTGAGCGGGATGTATTTGTTACTATTGAAGAATCAAAAATAATCGAGCGATTTCAACGTTATCGCACATGTAAAGGCCTTTCGCCTCGTCCTATCGGTAAGTTTTCACATTTTACATCTATTATTAACTAGTTTTACCTGCTATATTATGCACTGATTTACATTTCATAATTGATGACTGAAGGATTGGTTTCTTCTGCTATTGAAGATGTAGTCATGGCGGATCAACCAATCCTGTGATTTGGTATTAATCATTTGTATCATCTATCTATGGTACATATTGTCTTTTGATTTGTCTTGCTTTATTAGTGGATCCATTATAGAACAAATGCTACAAGTGAATATTATGTTTGATTTCTTATTAGTTATGCAACATAGCTTGATTTTTATATGCCTTGAAACTAGTGTTTTCTCTCGATAGTTTTTAACCATTAATTTCTCGTCTGGGGCGTCAATAAATTCTAGGTCCGCCACTGGATCGGATGGATGGATGTACACAAATGATTTTACAGTACTGTGACGCGCCAAATGCGACATCAGTTTTCTCTAACTGTCGTGCACACCTTTTCGTTCCGCAGCAAATGACTTGGTAACAAGAAAACAAGGAAGTTTCCTCGCCGTGTCATTGTACGTGGTTCTCTTTCCTCTCCTTAAGAGAAGTCTTTTTCCTCCTCACGCCGGCGCTGTCGCGTGTCCATCCCGTCTCCGTTGTTCTTTGGACCATGGGGTTGTGGAGGATCTTGGCCCTTAGCCAGCGGAAGGAACTTCGATCTCCTTTTTGTTAAGTTTAGCATCTTGGTTGCGGCTCTGACAATTTTTAGAGAAGGAGGATTACCCCCGACCTCTACATTTGGATGATACATGCAACCAATTTATTAATTATTCACAAAAAAACTTTACAAAGAAATACAACAATACGTCTGAAGCCACTGTCTAGGCGACAACTGTCGCTACTTCTATCCATTTGATGAAGGGATGCTGATAGTCTGGACCTAATACCACAGACCTCGCAGACAAACCTAACATCTAAGACCTGAGGCTCCAACCAAGCCACTTGCTAGGTATGGGACACCCACCGGTCCGGCGCGCTCTGAGAGGCCGCCGCCGCCAACTGCCACTACTTCATCTTCAGAGTTGTACTGGCGCATCATCCTTGCCTGGTCTAGCTGCCGTCAACCCCATCATGGCACTCAACGGTACCACCACCCTGCACGCGAACTGCTTAGCACGTCGCGGTCGTCGTCGGTACACCTCAGCCCCATGCCGCCAAGTACCACCAGCCGACACAACTTCTCCGGAAGATCTGTCGTGCGTAGCACCTGCCGAGCAGGCATGACAAAGCGTAGCACCTGTCGGTCAGGCATGACTTGACATCTCCACCGAAGCTCCGTGCAAGACAAAGCCGCTCCACCTCCTGCCTCTGACCACCAGCACTGCTCCACAAACGATGCTTCCAAGAGAGAAACGCCACCGCAGTGCCGTCATCGTCCGATCTGGAAGACCAGATCCTAGGGTTTCCCCCAGAGCAGTACGAGTGGGTCGACATAAGTCACACAACGATGCCTTCATCAAGGTAACGATGTAGAACGCTGCCATCGCTCGCCGTCGGCTCGGTTTTCACCAGCAACTATGTCTCCCCGACTCGCAGCTAGTACTAGATCATGGATCCGGAGATCCGAACACCTAGCCTCAGGCCGACCACCTCTGACGGAAGAGATGACCACCACCGCTAGTCGCATCGGTCAGAACAAATCTAACCAGATGTGTTGCCGACGAGACCACCAGGCCCTCCACGCCGCCGCTGCCGATCTGGAGGTAGTTTGCACGACCGCATCCTAGCCGGCCACCGCCGCCAACCGCAGTCGTTGCCGCCGACGCCCGAAAAGGCCAGCCAATGCGCCCGCAACCACGCCGCCGTCCACGCCTAGGGGTCCCGCCCCAACCCAGAAACACGTGAGGGAGGAGATCCCCCGCCACCGCCGTTGGCCCCAGGCTTAGCCTGGCGGCGTCCCCCGGCGGCGGCAGAGGGAGAGGAGGAGGGAGTGCTTGGCGACGGTGGCTAGGTTTCTGGGCTCCGCCCGAGTCGCCCTAGGGGAGGGCGACGCGAGCCTTTAAATGGGAGAGTTTTTCACTTCCCGGCCTCTGCACCAACTAGGGATGCATACGGCCATTTTAGTATGAGTACCAAGATAAACATGGTCCTCGAAACTTTTTTAAAATGAGTATCAAGATATTTTTGATGAGTAGTTTCATCACACGTCAAATTTGATCCTCGATAAATGGAAGAAAATCCCCTGTGTGTCACCTATCAATTCTAGGAATTGAACTCGGGTCGTTGGGCTGCCCAACCGCATGCGGCTATGGTGATGGCCACGTCCTTCAATAGGAATAATGTCTTCCAAGTCAGATTCCATTCTGATGGCGTGTCTAGCATCATTAAGGGCGTGTGCGGGTATGCCTTTGTCAGATTTCATGGAATTCAGTTGGTGTTGTTCTTTGATGGATCTATTTGGATTCAGTTTTCGTTTGTTTTTGTTCGTGTGGTTACATGTTTGATCTATCTGATTCACGACTATATTCATCAACTATGGTTGCTGCTCTGGTGTGCTAGTCCTTTGGGATCTTAGCATGACAACTTTTGAACCATAGATTACAACAAGATTTGCCCGGCTCCAGTAAGAGCATCTATAGCCAGACCCCTTAAACATGCGGTTAGGCTGCCTGGTCACGAAAATGCGACCTAGGCCGGCCTCTAAGACGGGCCTCAAACGCCCGGGCAAGCCGCTCGGTCACTGCCCGGTCACGAAAATGCGACCAGACCGCCTTCTAAAACGGGCTTCAAACGTCCGGACTGACCAGCACCCTCCATTTCCAACCCGAATATGGAGCAGATATGGGGAGCCCGGATGCGCCTGGACATGCCCGCCACGTCGGACTCGACAGCCCGACCCCACCTTAAATTGCCTCCAAATCCACCCGGCAGAAGTGTCGTATCCATTTGTTGTTATCCTCTCTTCTTCCAACTTGCTCTATCCGTCTCCCAGCTCCGCCGCCTAGTAGCATCTCCCTCCCGGTCGCCGCTCGATCATAGGGATCATCTCTCCCGACCTCGCCGTGGAGGACGTCGTCCCCGGTCCAGACGACACCGCGGTACATCTGGCAACTCTCTGGCTTTGCCTTGCGCGGGATGTGTTTGACAGAATGCCTGACCGGATTTGTTCGTCAAATTTGTAGGAGCAACGATGGATTCCGATGCTTCGTCCAACGAGGAGTATGGACCAACGGAGCTTGATCAACTGATTCAAGAAGAGTTCTTCGATTCATTGGATTCAGAAGAAGAAGTGAACATGATCATGCCATGTGCATGCAAGAGGAAATGGACTGGGAAGTGGAGCATATTCTCAATTTCAAGGGCTTAATTAAAGGGAGAAGAGTCATCAATCGTGATAGGGTATCCAGAGCAAAGCTACTGTATAAGGATTACTTTGATCCGAACCCAAGATTTTCGGATGATCCATGGTTTCATCATTGTTTTCGCATGCGAAAACCATTATTTTTGCACATTGTGAAGGCAGTGGAAGCACATGATGACTACTTGAGTCTCACAAGAGATTGTTGCGGTCAACTCTCTTTCTTTGCCAAGCAGAAATGCATTGCTGCTATGAGGATGCTTGTTCTTGGTACTGCAACAGATGTCGTTGGTGAGATGGTCAGGATGGGGGTAGTACATGCCTGAAAACTACTGTCAAGTTTTCCTGTGCTGTGGTGGGGGTATTTGGAGCAGAGTACCCGAGAGAGCCAAATACACATGACACGGAGACGTTGTTGGCTATTGGAGAGGCCAGAGGGTTTTCAGGGATGTTCGGACCAATCGATTGCATGCATTGGCAATGGAAGAACTGCCCCAAAGATTTGCGAGGAATATACCAAGGTCACATAAAAGAGACCATCATCAAACTAGAGGCGGTGGCATCACATAACTTATGAATTTGACATGCTTTCTTTGGAATGACAGGTTCTCACAACGACACCAACATGCTTCAGCGATCTCCGGTGTTCAAGAGGCTTTGCAACGGGGAATCACCTCCATGCGACTGTACCATCCACGACCGAGACTAAAACATGGGATACTATCTTGCCGATGGCATATATCCTCAGTGGACTGCATTCGTGAAGACCATATCCGAACCGCATGGCAGAAAGCAAAAGCAATTCACAACAATGCAGGAAGCAGCTAGGAAGGATGTGTAGAGGGCATTTGAAGTGCTGCAAGCACGCTGGGGAATTGTTTGTGAGGCTGCAATGATGTGGGAACAAGAAACTTTTATGGCAGTTGATGACATGTTGTGTTACTTTTCATAATATGATCGTCGATGATGAGGATGATGGTGTATCCCAAACCAAAGATTTTGAAGCACCTGGAGAACAAGTTGAAATCCCTGAAGATCAAGATGCAGTTCAGCTTATGAACTTGCTGCGCATGCATCAGAACCTTCGAGATCATCACGTGCACACACAACTACTCCATGATCTGGTGGAGCATATGTGGATCCACAATGGAAATCAAAGAGCTGGTGATTGATTGTGCACTTATGAACTTGCTGCGCATGCATCAGAACCTTCGAGATCATCACGTGCACACACAACTACTCCATGATCTGGTGGAGCATATGTGGATCCACAATGGAAATCAAAGAGCTAGTGATTGATTGTGCACTTCAAATAAAGTTGATGTAAACACTTCTTATGTTCGGTACGGACATTTGTTTACGCGTGACGTTTAGTATCAGATGATTGACGTGCATGACTTTTCATGGATTTAAGAGTCTGGATATGAGATACGTGGATGCACAGAGCGAAATATGAGGGGTTGTTTGGACGCGTTCGCGGCCGTATAGGGGACCGGATTTACCCAGTCCGGCTGTAGATGTTCTAAAGAAGGGACAATGACAGTGACGCGGCTTCAGCTTGCTTTCGTGTTTACGGTCGTCGCTAGATGGTCCTTAGAAAAGGTAGTAATTTTTTTATTACCTCCTGTGTCATTTGTATTGCATAACTCGAGGACCATTCCACATTTTCGTTCCACAACGCAATGCCGGCAATCTCTCGGCGGCCACACAAGGTGGCGCTAGACGCTGTGGAACTGGCCAGCCACGTCGCCGTCGCATCGTCCGCAACGCGTACGTGCACACAAGACACGACACGGCGTCGTCGCCGGCGGCGCAAGTCTTAGGCCGAAAACGAAGGAAACGGTGCCGTGACAAGAGCAAAGTGGCCGGGGTGCAAGTGGCTGTCCCTGTTGAATCTCGTGTGTTCTCGATCAGTGTCTCGGTAGCCCACCCGATAGGAGAACTTCCCAGAGCACAAGGGCACTGCGCGGGTGATGGGTCCCTTACCCTGTTTTAGCCTTGTCCAATCGTGATAATAATACAAGAGGCGCCCCATCACACTGCACGTTTTGGTGGTAGGAATACCATCACATCCAAGTAAATATGATCTACATGTGTGTGAACCGGTAGCATCACATTTCTAAGGAGAGATTTGTATCATCTTTGTGGAATTTTTTTCAAAACTATTACAAAATTTGTATCAAATTTGAAAACAGTTGGTGTAGTTGAAAAAATGCCAAAAATAGCACCCCGTCGGCCTTAGTTGGGCCGACCGGGCACCCGTCGGCTTAAGGCAGGCCGAAAAGGGCCCGTCGGCCTACGGCAGGCCGAAGAGCGGGCCGTCGGCCCACGCCACGCCGAAAAGCACCCGTCGGCCGCCAGGAGGCCGAAGAGCCCCTGGATAAGGCCGACGCGGCCAGCTCCTCTTCTTCCTCCAGCTTCCTCTGTTCTTCGTGGTTCTTGGCCGAAAATCCCCCCCCCCCTTATCTCCCTTTCCCTTCACCCATTTTCCGTTTCAATCCGATGAAACAATAGATCGTCTTCGACTCCCCCGCCCTACGATTTCATTTTTTGCAACATGATAGTGTGTTGTTCGTTTGGAGGAGACATGGTGTGATGGTGGAGGTGTTCTTGATGAGAAGGTGGAGTGGTGGAGAGGAAGAAGAAGGGCACTCACGCGTCAAAGGTATACATTTTTTCTGTTAATTTAGGTTAGTTTTTTGTTAGTTTTTTCAATGAACGTAAAATTAGTTTAGGTTACTTATATTAGTGTAGTGATTTTAGTGTATGTTTTCGGAGTGTAGGTTTAGTTAGTGTAGTCATATTAGTGTCGGTTTATTTTTGTGGAGTTAATTTTAGTGTAGTTTTTTTAAAATACGTAGGTACATTTTAGTGTATGTTTTAGTGTATGTTTTCCGAGTGTAGATTTAGTTAGTGTAGTCATAATAGTGTCGGTTTATTTTTGTGAAGTTATTTTAGTGTAATTTTTTTTAGAATACGTAGGTACATTTTAATGTACGTTTTATTTTAGTGTCGATTTATTCGTTGCGAATAATGAGAAGCTGGCAATGTCTGACAGGTTAAAAGTTCTGAATCCGTAAATTTGACTGTGTATTATGGCCCTGGTAATGTTCGATATAATGAGTTGGGGGTTGATCTTAGCGAGTTTAAAACAGGCGAGATGACACTTTCAGACCCGGATAGACTGGACATTAGGCAGTTGAAGCACTGGTTGACTACTAGTTTTGGCCTGGATCCTGAAGTTTGTTCCGTCTGACAGGTTAAAAGTTCTGAATCCGTAAATTTGACTGTGTATTATAGCCCTGGTAATGTTCGATATAATGAGTTGGGGGTTGATCTTAGCGAGTTTAAAACAGGCGAGATGACACTTTCAGACCCGGATAGACTGGACATTAGGCAGTTGAAGCACTGGTTGACTACTAGTTTTGGCCTGGATCCTGAAGTTTGTTCCGTCAGTATTCATGCCTTGTGAACCAAATCCTGTAAAAATGTCAAGTGGGATTTGATTCCGATAGATAGGAGCCAGCATTGGTTGTCTCTGTTAAGTCGTTGCAGAGACCGAAGAATCCATCCTTATGCCCTAGTGCAACCGGTGGGGAACGAGGAGAACATCGTACCACCCACCGTGGGGTATGAACCAGGCCAGAGTAGTCAAATGGACAACGAGATTTATGTATCCGGGTCACAGCCACCGGATGTAAATGCTACCCAAGCCAACAATAAGTCAGATTATGTTAGTGGTCATGCTGCTGGTCAGAGTATTCAATCGGTAGTATTAGCTGCCTCTGATGTTGCTGATGGGGACGAGGAAGGCGAGGAAATGCGGAGGGTGATGGAGGAAGAGGATGAGGATGGGATTGTAGAGGAACTTGATTCTGAAAATTCCGACGATGAGGAGAAGGTACCAATTCCTGCTGCCTGGGAGCAGGACCTATTTGCCGGCTTTATTGTCAACGATGGCCATGAGACTCCATGGCAATATAATCTGAACCAAGTCCAGATCGGGGTTATGTTTGACACAAAAAAGAAAATGAAGTATGCGGTGATAAAGTGGGATATGTCTACGCAGAGGGTTTTCCGGACACACATATCTAGTCCAACGAAATATACCGTGAAGTGTGTTGAATCAGGTTGTCCTGCGAAGGTGCACGCCCACGTGACAAAGTATAACATCCACTAGGTTGTGACAAATGTTGTCCCGCATAATTGTGTTAGGAAAAACATGTTGGTTCGTCATCCAAACCTTACTTCAACTCTCATAGCGCAACTCATGTGTACTAAGATAGTGACGAAGAAAGATATGGAAGCAAAGCACATCCAGACAGCAGTGAAGGTCAGATGGAAGTATGCCATTCCATATGGGAACACTTGGAGGGCTAAGCAGAAGGCTATGGAGGAGAGGTTTGGGACGTTCTTCGACTCCTATGATAATGTTGTCCGGCTCCTTGACATACTGAAGGAGAGGAATCCCGACACTTAAGTTAACATTCAGCACACGAGGTTGGATAGTATACCAGATTACAAGCTGTTGAAACGAGTATTCTTCTCTTTCGGTATGTGCATCAAAACTTTCAGGCATTGTCCTCCTGTGATGTTTGTGGATGGTACATTCCTGACTGGTTAGTACAAAGGGCAAATCCTGACTGCTATTGGTGTGGACGAGAACAACCAAATCATACCACTAGCCATGGCATTTGTGGAGGGTGAGAACTTTCCGAGCTGGGTATGGTTCTTCCGGCAAGTTAAAATTGCGATCGTGAAAGACCCATCAAATGTGTGTCTCATTGATGAGAGACATCCCGGTATATTGAAGGCCGTGAAGACACTGAGTAATCCTACTCCTGACGAGTCAACACCTTGGAAGGACTTGCAAAGCCGGTGGTGCATGCGCCATCTGGGTGCTAATTTTTTCTCACAGTTCAAGAACAGCCGTTTGATGACCTTGTTCAAAAAGTTATGCAAGCAGAACCAACGGCGCAAATACGATTTTATTTGGTCAAAACTAGATGCGTTCACTAAGAAGTAGGTCGTTGCTAGGAAGAAAATGGAAAAAGACCAGGTTAAATTAACAGCACTCATTGCGGAGCTTGAAGAGCCAGTTGGTCTTTGTGACTTGCCAGCAATTGACCCTCCTAATACGAAGAGAAAGAAGGGCAGGGCAATAAAGAATTTTTCTGAGTGGATAGAGAAAGAGCCTCCAGTGAATTGGTCTTTGCTGCATGACACCCATGGAGCTAGGTATGGCCACATGACAACCAATCTTGCAGAGATCTATAACTTTATACTCAGAGGGAATAGAGCATTGCCATTGAAAGCTATTGTGGAGGGTGTATTCCATGGCACTGTGAGATATTTCAGAGAAAGGCACAAGTTAGCAAGGAAGCATATTGCAGATAATCAGAACACTCCTTATTGTAGCCATGTCATGGAGTACATGGCTAAGAAGATAAAGAAAGCAAAAAAGCACACCGTCACACTCATAGGTAATCAAGAAAGGAGGTATGAGGTCCAGCTTCCTACTGATGGTTTTGGTTTTGTAAATGAGGTGAAGACGCATGATGTTAAAATTGGAGCAGAATTTTATCCAACTTGTGAGTGTACATGCAACAAACCACAGTTATTGCACCTGCCTTGCTCACATGTGTTGGCTGCCTGTGGCCAGATTCAGTTGGACGCTATCTCCTTCGTGTCTCCGTACTATTCAAAGGAGGCAGTACTCAATGTCTGGATAGGTGAGATGACAGGGTTTAGAATCGTCGGCAATTTCAACAAGGTAAACGATGGTGATAGAGTATACATCCCGAATCCTACACTACGAAGAACTAGCAGGGGCAGACATAAGGTAAAGCGCATCCAAAATGATATGGACCAATCTGAAGCTGGTGGAGCAACCAGGCAATGTTTGCTCTGCGCGGCTTATGGGCATAGGATGAAATATTTCCCCAACCTGAAGAAAGACGGTGCTTCCACATCAACGAGTGCTTCCACATCGACGACTACAAAACAGTTGCAAGAGGAGGTCGTGGTGGACGTGGCTCTCGAGGCCGAAGGGGCAGACGAGGAATGAATAACTCAGAAGCTACATAATCTGTGGGACTATGTTTTTAATTTGTAATATGTCGGACTATGTTTTTATTTGTAATATGTGTGCACTATGTTTTAATGTGTAATATGTGAGACTCTGTTTTAACGTGTAATATGTGAGACTAAGTTTTTATTTGTTATATGTGAGACTACGTTTTTATTTGTAATATGCAAACATCTATGTTATATTTTGTAATATGTGTGTACTATGTTCTAATTGCAGATATGGCTTCGTATCCGATGCTTAATGGTAATATCGATAGAGGGCACCGAGGCACACTTACGAAATCAGGCACGAACTTAGACGTGTTGATCACTCGCACCCCAAAGTCTAACTGGATGATACACCCTGCATGGGTTGATAGGTATGTGTCGGTATAATCACTTACTACGTTCGACATCGTTTTGATAGAAGCTAATTGTAAGCTACATTTTGTTTATTTTGTAGGTTGAATTGGGCTGGACTTCTACCCTTGGCACGACTAGTTGAGGGTACATTGGATGAGTGGGTTGATCACCCAGACTTGGATGACGCAGGTGAACCAATGCAGTTGCACAAGAGGCAAGTATCACGCTTCTCTTATGACAGGTCACTCCTTAGCTACTTAGTAGATAGATGGAGACCAGAGACACATACGTTTCACTTTCCCTGGGGAGAGATGGCTCCTACTTTACAGGACGTGTCATACTTGTTGGGATTACCTCTTGCCGGTGCTGCCATAGGACCTTTAGAGGTGGAAACTGGTTGGCCAGTATCTATGCATGCTCATTTTCTGGCTGCGGTGCCAACTACCAAGACGCTAGACAACGATCGGCATGGGCCTCTTTTCCGGTGGTTGAGCCAGTTTCAGATTCTCGCCTTAGAATATCCCACTTTTCAGTTGTAAGAGGCACGAATTGACCAGTCCCTAGAGGCATTTATTATGTGGTTGTTTGGCAAGACGATGTTCACAGAGAACCACGTGACCACTGTAGATGCACGACTGGTCGGGGTTGCACGACAGATAGCTGACGCACGTTCCCCGGAGGATATTGTGTAGAGGAGCTTTGGTTCTGCTGTGTTAGCAGCTACGTATAGAGGCCTGTGCAAATCTTTCCGGTTGAATTCTTTACATGTTTTAATTTACCAGCAGGCGACAGCCAGTCGCAACCGTTCATGACTTCAGTTCAGTCACCTCTGTTTATTGGTCCTGGTTCATACATACCTGGCGACGGCAGGACGATGACCGTGTTGCATGCACCTACGGTATCTCGGAGACAGTTCTTGCCACTCCACCACCACCATCGACGCAGGAGACACAAACACCGACGGATGAGGTGTTCTATGGTCGTGGTCATCATGACACTCGTCCACCGCCTCAACGCTTATCGCCTTCCGGTCCACGTCCAAGGAAGCCCAAGATTCGTCGCCGTCCCCAGCAATGATATGATCATAGACGTGACTATCTATTTATGTATGAGACATATGTAGCCTTTATGTATCGGACATATTCATGTATGAGACATATGTAGCCTCTATGTATCGGACATATTCATGTATGCGACATATTTATGGTTGAGACTTATTTGCTTTGGAGAGAGAACAAGTGACGCAAACCAAATGCGTCCAAATGAATTAGATAGTACAACTAAATTAAACATTAAGACTGAATTAAATGTTACAACTGAATTAAACGTTACAACTTAATTAAACAGCACTACAGAAAACATCACTATAGAAAATAGTACTACATGAATGCATCATCATCATCCTCCGTCGATGCAGATCTCTTCCCCTTTCTCGCTGCAGAACTCACTTTCTTCGACGATGCGGTCGTCTTCACCTTGGTACTCGGCATGAAGACGTCGTCTTCGTCCGTCGATGCAGAACTCTTCCCCTTCGTTCATGTAGAACTCTTCCCTTCGTCGATGCAGAACTCTTGCCCTTCGATGCAGAACTCTTCACCTTGCTGCTCGGCATGAAGAGGTCGTCCTCGTCCTCACTTTCTGCTGACCATAAACTTGAATTATTCATAGCAATCCTAAGATAAGCATCACCCTTGTGCAGTTACTTTTGCCATCTGGCGTGCAACCTTAGAAGTTCTTTCCGTATCTCCTCAGAAGTCCTTGGAGGCCACCCACTCCTAGCTAATTGGCGAGCCAAATCATTCATTATGAAGTCACTACTAATGAGTTTCTCCCATGGAACTACTCTATCATTCATCTTGAAATTAGCATCTAGGCGAAGAAGGCGGTCGGACATACCCTTGTGAAAACTACGATCAAAAGGATAATGAGGATGAGGAGGATGAGATATCTCCACGAAAGGATGGCGAGAGCGGAAGGATGGCGGAGCGAAAGGGAAAGGAAGGGCCTGCTCACCCTCCTTACTGCGAATGTGGTTATATAGGCGGGAGAGAAAGTGGCGGGAAACAAAGGCGGGAAAGACAATGGCGGGAGAGAAAGTGGCGGGAGAGAAAGTGGCGGGATAGAACCAATGCAGTTGCACAAGAGGCAAGTATCATGCTTCTCACTGAAATTAAGATACAATTTGCTAAAATTAAGATACATCTTGCTGAAATTAAGATACAACTTGCTGAAATTAAGATACAACTTGCTGAAATTAAGATACAACTTGCTGAAATTGAATTACTAGAATATAAATCTACTTAGTCCAACGTGGATATTTTCCTTTTCCACATGCAGCTTCTTCTGCTGCCTGGGCAGCACGAGCCCTTTCTTTCTTTCTCTGCCTCTCAGCCTCACGGGCCTTCTCTCGCTCCCGGTAGACCTCCGCCAGTCGAAGCTGGTTTTCTTGGTTTTTCTTCTTCATCTCAGTAAGAAAAGCCCTCTACTCCACACAGTACTCTTGCCAAGCTCTCTCCTGCTCTGCTTTCTCCTCTGCTGCCGCCTTCTCGCGGCGCTCCTCCAAGTCCAAACTTGCCCATGCACGATGACTTCTTTCACGAATCTCAGTCACCGCCCAGTCCAGCATTTTCGTGTCTATCCAACGATAGTACTGGCATAGGGTTGGAGGAGACTACAAAAGAAACAGAAAAATAAAAAACAAATCAACAAAAATATCAACAACGTGTTTATTCTGGGTGACTGAAACATACCGGAGGCGTGATGTACGGAGAAGGACTGACGGGTGGATCTTCCTCATAACTAGCGCACATGAAAAACTTCATGCCCAACAAATCTGAAAAATCTGTCACCTCCTTCACCTTGCAGAGATCCCCGCACCAACAATGAACTTCTTCCACCCCCCGAGGCAACTTCGCACTCTTCCATTTGCTAGGCCTAATGCTTTGGTCCGAACAAGGCAAACTCATAATGACTACCGCGCTGGTTTTTTCTAGTGTTGGTGGCCGATGGAGGAAGGTAGATACAATGCTTCCTTTTATAGGCAGATGACAACAACAATGACGGGAAATCGGGCGGGAAAATTTGGCGGGAATACTTGGAGGGAGAAAATGGCGGGAGAGAAAGGCAGGAGAGAATGGCGGGAAGTAAAGTGGCGGCAGAGAAAGGTGGGAAAAAGGTGGAGGCACAATATGGCGGAAAATAAAAATGGGAATAGTACGGCTTGCTGAAATTTTGGTACATCTTGCTGAAATTAAGATACAACTTGCTGAAATTAAGATACAACTTGCTGAAATTGAGTTACAAGAATATAAATCTACTGAGTCCAACGTGAATATTTTCCTTTTCCATTTCTAGCTTCTTCTGCTGCCTGGGCTGCACGAGCCCTTTCTTTATTTCTCACTGTGGTAGATAGCTGAAAGCAACAGCTAGCTCCTGTTCACGCTGTTTGAATGTTACGAGCACCAAATTGTTGACTTCAATAGACGATGCCAGCAGAAAATTACCGAAACCTTCCTTCTTCAACACCATTCGATCACCCAAGCCAATGAAGTAGGAACAAGGAATGCTCACAAATATATCATCATCTTCTAAATCCAAAGTAATTTCAAGAGTTAAAGAACCAGTCCTAGGAATAGCCACAAATTCCATCAAACTCCTGACAACCATGGTAGGGATAACCTGACAAAAACAAGCAACTTATATGATCCATCCTATGAACCAGCAAAGAACAAACAAATAATGAAAACCAGAAACCAAAGCTTACCATATGTTAAGAAATAACAATCATGCGATCCATCCTATGAACAAAAGGAGTACACAGTATGTAGTTGTCATCAAAGAGCTGTCGCGACATGACATACATTTGATGATAATTCAGAGTGACACCACGACTATAAAAACAGCTGTCAACAAGTTCCCTCTGAGTTTCACTCAGATCCTCAAGAGCTACAACAAAATGATTTCACTAACTGAGATGAACAGCAAAACGTATAAGATGAAACAAATCTGAAAATCAGTCAAACAAATATCTTACCAACATGGGGTAAAGGAAACAACATAACACCATCCCGATGAAATTCGACACTAATATAAGTTCCATAGTGCTCAAGCATAACAGTCATCATGTCACTATGGCGGAGACCATAATCATTGACAAGTTCCTCCCACGAAGGACCATAGAATTTACTATTCATCCTACCATGTGTAAATATAACATGGTATAAATTACCCTCACTATTGTGCAAAGCAAGATCAATATCTGTGTCACCTTTCCGAATAGCTAAAGCTTTGCACTCCTTAATGTACCGAGCAAAATGTGATCTAACACTACACGGAACATACTACAACAAGAATGGAAGCAAACATCATAATCATATAAACAAAGGCATTCGAATATGCCACAGGCAGATAATCAAGACATAGAATCTTACAACACGTCTTGAGCATCGACGATCCTGCACGACAGTAAATACAGACGCACCGGAATCAATGGCAGCACAAGGGCCACCTGGAGCTCGGCAAAATGGGCAAGCCATTTACCTGCAGACGGACGGTGACCAATAAGAACTAAATCCACTACGGGCTTGAGAGTTCGCATTCGATTAAGTTGGAAGCCAAAAAATACCATACGCCGATGGAGAGCGCCCTGATCTATTGTTTACGCGGGTAGGATAACAAAATGGGTGGTCGAGCGAAGAGATCGGCGAGGCGGTGGAAGCACCGGAGAGCAACGGGAGTGAGAGGTGGAGAGGGTCAGACTACTAGACGGGAGAGGGTCAAACGAGTGGTGAGAGGAGGAAGAAAACACTCCTCGGCCTTATCCAGGGGCCCATCGGCCTCCCACTGGCCGACAGGGGGCTCTTCGGCCTCCCTCTGGCCGACAGGCCACCCTACGGCCTCCCATTGGCTGACCGGGGGCTCTTCGGCCTACTGCTGACCGATAGGTGGCTCTTCGGCATGATGGTGGCCGACAGGCACCTCTTCGGCCTGGTGGTGGCCGACACGGTGGCAGTTTTGCTATTTTTCATTTTCGACATACGATTTTCGAATTTGGTGTATTTTTGGAACTAGTTCTGAAAAAAATTCATGTGTATGTTCCTATTCGTGCTTGTAAACAAAATTCAGTGCACAAGGTACAACGTAAAACACACCACCACACTCACACATGCACACAAATAATGCCGGTTGAAGGTCATAGTCTCACAACTTGAAGAATACCGAAACCAGCACACGTGGCTGATTTCGACGAAAACATCGCCTCTCACCAAAAATATATTTTGTCATGAATACATACAATGTATGTATTGTAAAACCAACATAAGTGCATCTTTAAGACGGTGCAAACCTCTCGCAGCGGACTAGTCCGGACGGTAAAAACCATCCAATGCGGTTCTATGCCGGTCCGCTGATCGGTCCAGATGCGATTTCTTTCACAAACCGGCGACAAACATGGGGAGATTTGTGGAAGACCAGACCACTACTTTGCACGATTCTAACCGCCTCGACCAACCAGAAAACCCTCTTCACTCCCGTGCGCACATCCCTCCCGATGCCAGCTGCACGCATTCGCATGCTGCTGTAGAGCGTGCCACTTCACATTGAAGGTGGCTCAGGGCGTACGCGTCTCTCACTGCCTCCGTCATTGAAGCAGCCCGCCGACCGAGGGCGTCACCGCTGCACGCCCGGTTGAGTACACCTCCTCGCCGTATTCAAACGTCTCCATTAAAACCACGTGGAAGCCGAGAAACCTACTCCAGCCACACGTCCATTCATGAGCGGATCGGCATTAAACGCAACGTCGAACGAGCTCCTCCCATCCGTCCTCTATTTAAACGAGGCCACAAGAATCGCACCCCTTCGCCACTTTTCCATCTCCTCCTTTACCATTTCTCCACTCTTTCGATGGCTTGGAGAGCAGTTCTCCAGCATACAAGCCGGCTGGATGGCCCGCCGGAGACGAGCACGAGCGAGGCTCTCGCTACTCTGCCTCCCTCGCCTAGCTCGACGAAGCCAGTTGCTACCCTAAGTCGACGCGTGGTTCGGAAACTCGCTGCTCAAGCCAGCTCGATGAGGAGTGATGAGTTGCTCTATGCCGGCACGGTGAGGAACACGATGACGACCTCGTCTCTCGTGTCTGTGACGTCCGCCGTCGACGGGCCGTAGACTAGTGTAGCGTATCAGGATCGTGGGAGTAGAGCTCCGTACGGCCGTACATGCAACAAGTCTTACCTTTTTAGTTAAAATATGTTTGAAATGCAATGAAATTCGTCGTATTTGTATGAAATCCGTTGTGTTTATATTTAATCCAACCGTGTTTGTATGAATTTAATCCGGTTAGTTCTAGTTATTGTCATGTATGCAGCTAGCATTGGATGTCGTCCTCCCACATTTGTGTCCGCGGACGATTATGGGAGGAAATTTTACAGGTTACTGTTGGAGATGCGCTACGCCTATCATGGCATTCCAAAATATATTACGGCTAGATCTTTAAGCACGATTTCGTATTCATAGTTTGTCACTTTGTTTCTACTTGATCAACAGATCTCTCCAACCTCCATTTTTCTTTACTATCAATACAGGCTATTATGCACATAGGATCATCTACACCCATGTGTGAACAGTACAATTTAAAAAACTGTTCATAAAAAATCTGAACTTTTCAAGTATCCAAGAAGTTCATGTGTGAAATGTGCATGCAGAAATTCATGATATTTGAACATATGAGGAGCTCGTGCCAAAAATACAAATGTCAGGTGTTCGAGAAAAATTGAATACTATTTGAAATTGATTTAGTTTCTTGACACGAGCTCATCAGATGTCCAAACCATCTGAAATTTTGTACTCCCTCCGTAAACTAATATAAGAGCATTTAGATCACTACTTTAGTGATCTAAATGCTCTTATATTAGTTTACAGAGGGAGTACGTACCTTGCACGCATGAGCATCTTGAATGACTAAAATTCAGATATATATTTTTTGTAAATTTATTGTTCACTGAGCGAGTGTAGATGAACCTTGGTACCGTTTTGAATAATTGGAGTATGAGCCATGACTGAGCTTCCGTAATAGTCCTTGGCATCTTTTCTCTAGTCATGATGTACGCTAGTATGAATAGACAAGGAGTGGTCATGAGATATGATGAGCTTCCATGATTCTCCTTTACCTTTTCGGACCTGTGGCACACTTGCACAGTATATCCCCATCAACCATGCAATCTACCCGCACCTCATCATGTCCCCCAACGAACGAGCCAGCCTAGGCAAGACTACACAAACGAGCAATGAGTCAGCTCCTACGTTGAAATGGAAAGAAAGAAAGAAAGAAATGATGTACATTTTCCGCGCAGAACACATCCGGAGTGGTGGAATCTGCAGGCGAGGCAGGCTGATGGGGCTATTATTCGAGCCCATCATTTGACCTGTCAAAGGCTCAACGCCATAGAGCAGAGGCCCACCGCCGGTCTCAATGATTCTAATATTTGACCTGGAACCACAGAAAGGACAAGAGCTTCTTCAAAAAACAAGCCATAGACTGTACTGTTGAAGAAAGATTCAGGACTTGACTAGGTAAATGCCAATATATATAGCTCACATAAATCACAGTCATACAAATAACCATAATCCACATTAATATTGGATTTGTGCCGAAGAAATATTTATGACCATATTTATGTCATCATCATAGAAGTGAAAACATTTTGGATTTGTGCCGAAGAAATTTAGGACCGTTGAAAACATTTTGTGACCTTATTTATGTCATCATCGATAGAAGTGACACAGAAGTGACACGGATCAATGTTGGATTTGTGCCGAAGAAATATTTATGTTTGAGTGGCTGCTAGATTCTCTATGGAATATAGTACAAATGATTTCCTAGAAAAAAACTATAGGATTCAATATTACGAATCGAGCAACCAATGTAGCAAAAATAATAAGTATTCTAAGGCCCTCCAATATGTATGCTCAAACCGTTCCTTCATTTGGCCTGGATGCCCTCCATTACCCAACCGTTGCCATGAAAATTATCAGGAAAGTAGAGCAAGTAGTTGCTTTTGATACCAAATGCACAAAGCAGTAAGCAATTAGCTCTCTGTCCCGCTTAAAGAAGCAAACTGAGGAATTCATCTAAAAGCAACTCTACCCGATCTCGTAAAAGGCCACTGCCAAGGAAATTTCCATCGATATGCGTGTTTTGCCTTTTTGGCGGCCCAAATAGGCACCACATATCAGCCCGTCCGGTAAAAAATTACCGGGGGACCCGGATATGCGACACCTTCGTCGGTATATACACGGTACCCGTGGGCGCATTTAGGGTTAGTCCACCGGATCCCTTACTCCATGATTTCGTCCTTTGCCGCTAGCTTAGACTTGCTTCTGCGAGAAATTTCGTCCTCCTCTCCTCTCCTTTCTCCTTCTACGGAAGATCGTTAGCCGGGAATGCAGGTGGAAGCCACGGAAACAACCTTGAGTTGCCTCCGAAAGCTCCAACCGGGCCGTCGTGCCATGGAGGTCAAGGTATACGCGAGACCGTGGGCGTCTCTCCCCGAGCAGAAGGAGAAACCCTTGGGACGGGTCCGATGTGCTCAACGAGCACATCTTGCCGCACATCAAGAGTGTCGTACATTGATGAAGAGCTCGTCGCTGGGAACCACGGTGGCAAACGGAGAAGAAGGTGTTGTTGGCCGCCTCGCTACCGCCAAGAACAAGCACGAACTTGCCACAACGCTCCGCAAGACGATCGTCAAGAACTAGCTCAGCAATGACAACTGAGGACGGCGGCGTGTTTTTCGGTATAGCTCAAAGGCTTTTTGCGGTACCGACTTTTAAGGGATCTAGAGACAGTACTCCCTCCGTTTCTTTTCAGTCTGCATATAAGATTTGGTTAAAGTCAAGCGATACAAAGTTTGACCAAATATATATCAAAAGATATCAACATCTACAATATTAAACCTATATACTATGAAAATTAATAGCATGATGCATCTAATAATATTGATTTCATATTATGAATGTTACTATTTTGTTTTACTATTAGGTTGGTCAAAGTTTATGAAGTTTGACTTTGATTAAAAAAACAGAGGAAGTACGAAGCAAGCAGTTGATGGCAGTTGAGTTTTTTTATTCGGGTCCGGGTCCCTCTTTTCTTCAGGCTGTGAACACACCTGCGTACCTAGAGACAGCGATCAGCCACGACCGTAGAGGTGCCCGTGCCACGAGCCTGTCCATCCCGGTTGACGACGTGCAGCAACAGTAGCACCAACACCAAGATAGGAACAGACGTGTTGGGCTGCACCTGCTGCACGCACCGTGCACCACAGAGCCATAAAACAAAAGGTTTGTGGTTGTGAACCAAGTGACTTGAGTGACAACTTCTTTGCTTTTATTTATTGATTGATGATATAAGAAAAAACCATGGAGAAGCATGCCAAGTATAGGAGCATTTACAACCGGACCTCTCAAACGTCCGGGCAGGCCGCCCGGTCACTGTCCGGTCATTTTTTTTTACCCAGACGGACCCCTCAAACGACCATTAAACACTCGGGCTGACCGGCACCCCCCATATCCAGCCCAAATATGAGGCGGGTATGGGGGTGCCCGGACGCGCCCGGGCACGACCGCCACGTCGGAGTCGGCTCATGCTGGCTCACCCCTACCCCACATATATTCGTCCCCATCCGCTCGCCGGACCAAACCCTAGCCACTTCACTCCCTCCCCTTCACTTCCCTCCGCCACCCGAGCTCTCCTCCGGCGGATTCCGGTCGTCTCCGGCGTGGCGGGCAGTGGATCTGAGTTCTTCAACTCTAGATCCATCGAACCCGAGCTCATCCCGCGTGACCCCGAGGAGGAGATGGCCGTCCGGCTTGCGCTTCGCTGCGCCCGGAAGGATGCCCATGGAGGGCTCGGCTCGGACTCCCTCCGTCGGGAATCCATTGCATCCGCCCAAATGGCGCATGGATCCGGCGTCAGGCAGGCCGCCACAACCTCACCGAAGGTCGTGCGGTCCGCCCGACGTCCGATTTTCAGGACAAAGGCATGGCTCGGCGTGAACGCCGTGCAAGGTAGCGGGCGCGGGAGGCGGCGGAAGCCCTCACGGTGGCGGACGTCGGCGAGGCGGAGTCGCATTCTCCGGCGCCCCGTATGGCGCATCAGTCCAGGCGCCGCAACCGCATCGTGGTGGACGTCGGGGTCTCTTCCCCGGACGGATCCATCATCGATCTGACGTCCACCGGCACCGTTCGGGTTCCGGTCTCCGACGAGGAAGAGTAGGGCATGGGAGACGGCGGGGCATCGAGTCCCGTGAGCCAGCTCGTGTCCCATGCCCTACTCTACCTTGCCGGCGACCGAACCAACACACTGGGGATTGCAGCCGGCCACCGGACATGGCCACGGCGAAGGGGCGAGCTGGGAGCGGAGCCGGACGAGCTCCACTCAAAGATCGGATCACGTTCCATGTAATAATATGGATTTGAGGTTTCGAATTTAAGATGAATGGATATGGAATGCGTTTTATGAGGGGTGTCCGGTCACTGTCCGCGGACGCGCCCGGGTGTGTCCGCGGACGCGCCCGGGTGTGTCCGCGGACGCGCCCGGGTGTGTCCGTGGGCGTTTGAGCGGTCGGATTTGCCAAGTCCGGTTGTAGATGCTCTAAACATACGAACCACCACACAGCATATCATGTTCGTTGCAAGAGTCAACCCTTAAACAGTCAATTAAACTCGCTGCAAGAGTCGACTCCTGCAATAAGGATCTAGATTCTGAGCTCTTAAATCCTCAGGATTTAGACTCTGTTTTATTAGATATGATGAATATGGGTGAGGATGATGGGGGACATGAAGAGTTTCATGATATACCTATTCTAAAGAGAGCTGATTTTAGGGAGTCTTTAGGTTTTGCAAACAAACCTATTTTGAGGCTGTTGCAGTTAAAACTCTTGTTAAAACATTGTTGAGAAAGAGGAGGAAAACAAAAGCTTTATAGTTGGTGGTTCTTTTTTACTATCGGCGGTGACCGCGTGGGCGGTGCCTCGGCACGTGGAGGTGGTGGGGGAGGCTCGCCCCCTGCGGTCTTGCGACGCGACTCCAGTGGGCCGACGGCTGGATTACCCCGACGACCTCGTCGGCGACCTCGCCGGCGACCTTCTCCAGTGGGACGGCGGCTCATGGGCTGTTTGGCGGGCTGCTCCGTCTGGTCCTGGTGGCTGCGCCAAGCGGATCTGAAGCTGGAGCTCGTGTGGCAGCTTTGGGAGGATCTGGTGGTGGTAGCTCGTGGTGGTAACTTCGTGCGATTGGAACCGGAGCTTCGGGGTGGCAGCCCATGCTCCTAGCCTGATGGTTCTGGTTTGGTGGTGTGTGTCATGCCGGCGGCGGCTCTTCGTTGCTGGCTTGACTCAAAAAGCTGTCCTATCCAGACGGGCTCGGTCGGTTTCAGCTCGTTGGCTCTTCTGGCTGACAGCGAGGTTTGTGGTGGCCTCTACTTGGTCATGCATGATGGCTTCGTGGGAGGTGTGCGGTCTAGCGGAGGTGCAATGAGTGGGGTTGTGGCGTTTGGCGGTGCTCCGGGCGAAAGCTTCTTGGGCTCTTGTCGGTCGACGGCGTCGGCGTTCATGGACGTCGTCTCACCTCCTTGGAGGCGCCACCAAGGAGTTTTGTCCCTACACACCCTCGGATCCAGTACTTCAGGTGAAAACCTAAGACCTGGTTAGGTCAGGAGACGGCATCGACATCGTCGCTTCCCTCTTTGGGGCGTCGTCTTGAAGAGCTTTGGATCTCGTTAGTGTGCTCTATGGGCTGGATGGTCACGGTATTGCGGTCGACAAGTGCCCGTCTGGCGATATGGATGCTTTGCGCAGCTTCTTGTGTGGCAACGATGGAGGCTTCGAGCGGAGTCGGGTTTGCAGTTGTGTATTGGTAGTCGGTCTCATCCCGCGTGTTCGAGCGGTCGTCATGCCTCACTTGTGTAAGAGCACATTTCTCCATGTGTGGTTTTGGGTAATTGATGACAATCCCTATGGACTAATGGTTGCCTTCAGTTATATTCGAAGGATTTTTCCCTAGGTACTTCTTGGAGTCCATCTGTTGGTTTCAAGGAGTTTATATGGTGACCAAGGTGGTATTCAAGGTTTATCCAATGATTGGTCATGTGGGAGTTGAGCATATTGCAAGCATGTCTTGAAGAAGAAGATTGTGTAAGCATTCATGTTTACCTTCAAGACTGTAGGACATATGCCCTAGAGGCAATAATAAATGTTATTGATTATCTCCCTGTTCATAATTAGGTTTATGTTCCATGCTATAACTGCTATGGTGCTCGAGTCTGCAATAACCACGAGGCTCGAAGGAAGACTCATATGCATGTGTGAAATAATAAACGGTAAAATGTATTCCTAGTCTGGCCTCTAAGACTAACTCAAGTGTTGCATGATGGTTCTGTTTTCCTGATCATGGGCATGTCTATGCCAGCAACTTTGAGGGCACAATCTTAGAAGAACATTTGTGTTGAATCGACCCAAATTGATGTTATGCTATGAGATACATTCGTCACATGTTAATGGTTAATAACACACAGATGGTTAATGTTTTCATGATTCCTTAGACCATGAGAGTATCGAGTTTCTTTATGCTTGCTTCATGAAATTTGGGGTTTGTTAAACGTCATCCGTAAATGGGTGGCTATTACGACAGCTTATGGGTTCATGGAAAAGTATGTCAAGTAACTTGATAGCTCAAGATTGGGATTTACTCCTCCGACGATGGAGAGATATCTCTCGGCCCTCTCGGTGTTATGGTATCCATCATTGTCTGGCCAGACACTTTGTGATTTGATCACGGGGATGCCGGAACACGGTAATAAGAAAAGAGAACAATACCGACAACGAGGTAACTGGCATAGTGGACAAGTTGTTGATCCACGGGGATGCCAACATGTCTCACCCCGGGTATTTGTAACATATCGCGAAGCGACAGGAATAGCTCACGGCAACTGGAGGTTCACTCGAATATTCATTCGTGTGGGTATAGGGGTCAATATGGGTGTCCAAGGCTAAGTATGTTGACGCTTTAGAAATGACAAAGAAGTTGTTGACAATGAACTTAGTATGGTTCCAAGATGGCTTTGGTCTATGGGACACTATTGTAGATAGTTGCTCCATAGCTCAATCTGAGAAATCAGGTTTCGACCAATGATTCACACATATACAAAGCCAAGTCCACACAAAATATGAATTTTGTGAAAGCGTGAAAACACAAGGATATGCAAAGTTACACACGGAGCTGAAGTCGTCAGATCCATTGGACATCAGGCTATACCACAACCGAAGCATATTTTACACCGGCATGCCATAGGTGTAAAGTGATTAGCATTGACTAGATTATTGACTCTAGTGCAAGTGGGAGTCTATAGGAGATATGCCCTAGAGGCAATAATAAATGTTATTGATTATCTCCTTGTTCATAATTAGGTTTATGTTCCATGCTATAACTGCTATGGTTCTCGAGTCTGTAATAACCACGAGGCTCGGAGGAAGACTCATATGCACGTGTGGAATAATAAATGGTAAAATGTATTCCTAGTTTGGCCTCTAAGACTAGCTCAAGTGTTGCATGATGGTTCTGTTTTCCTGATCATGGGCATGTCTATGCCAGCAACTTTGAGGGCACAATGTTAGAAGAACATTTGCATTGAATTGACCCGAATTGATGTTATGCTATGAGATACAGTCGTCACAAGTTAATGGTTAATAACACAAAGATGATTAATGTTTGCATGATTCCTTAGACCATGAGAGTATCGAGTTTCTTCATGCTTGCTTCATGAACTTTGGTGTTTGTTAAACGTCATTCGTAAATGGGTGGCTATTACGGCGCCTTACGGGTTCATGGAAAAGTATGTCAAGTAACTTGATAGCTCAAGATTGGGATTTGCTCCTCCGACGATGGAGACATAGCTCTGGGCCCTCTCGGTGTTACGGTACCATCATCGTCTGGCCAGGCACTTTGTGATTTGATCATGGGGATGTCGGAACACGGTAACGAGAAAAGAGAACAATACCGGTAACGAGGTAACTGGCATAGTGGAAAAGTTGTTGATCCACGGGGATGCCAACATGTCTCACCTCGGGTATTTGTAACATATCACGAAGCAACAGGAATAGCTCATGGCAACTGGAGGTTCACTCGAATATTCATTCGTGTGGGTATAGGGGTCAATATGGGTGTCCACAGCTCCGATGTCGATCATTGATCGGAAAGTGTTCCTTTCATGTCTATACTTCACCGAACCTATAGGGTCACACGCTTAAGGGTCATCTATCTACTGAATACTAGACAAGGAGTTTGAGAGAAAGTCACTGGAAAAGTTTCGGAGACAACGGAAAAGTTCCGGAGAGAACACCGAAAAAGTTTTGGTAAAACCGAAAAGTTGTTTCAGATAAAACCATTGATCCTAAAAGGTTTCGGCAAGCACCGGCAATGTTTTGGAGGTCCCCAGATTGGTCTAGTGATTTATGGAATTTTTTCGGAGAAAAAACGAAAAAAGTTTTCGGAGTTGCCGGAATTGTTTACCGGGTAAACGAAGATGGTTTTGAATTAAACCACCATACCGTAAATGTTCCAGAGCGCGTCCAGAAAATTTTATAGGGTGTCGGAAATGTTTTGGGGCCTTCCGAAATTTTTCAGAAGTAATAGTCGTAGAAAACATCTTGTCCCAGCGTGAGGGGACAAGATCCCATGATTCGTGGGGGCTATTTTGGGCTGTTTTGGGGGGCGCCCTTTAGGGGGCAGCCCCCTTGTGGCTGGACAAAGTGTTGGGGGCCATGGTGGGGGGTAGCGCCCACAAAAGATGGGGCTTGTTGGAAGGAGATGGGGCGCCATGTGGGGCCCTCATGTTGGGGTGCCATGGACAAGGGGACATGCTTTCCCCTTGTTTTGAGGGTACTTGTCATGTGGCTGAAATTTTCAGCCACCACCACCCCCTCCTTCCCCTATAAAAGGAGGTGGAGAGGAGATCTCCATCCACACTCTAACTCTCTCACACAAGCCATGCATGATCTGGCATTCTCTCTCCCTCCCATGAAATGGTTCCATAGTGCTGAAAGGTTGTCTGGGTTCCGATAGGAACTAGTTCTGGACGGCGAAGCCCTGCCGGATAGATGACACCGTATGTGTGCAACTCTGTAGAGAGGTCGTAATTTCGGTATTAGTTCGTGAGTGCCTCCCGAAGGGCTGTCCGTGTGACCGTCTGAGTTTCGAAGGTCCTCCCGAAGGGCTGTCCGCGACACCGTCCGGGGGACTATCCGACCGCCTCTCGGAGGGCTGTCCGAGGGGCGGATGAGGGTATACATCCTCGCGGTTGGGAGGTTGTGAATCCTAGCTGCGGGGATCTGCACCACCGAATGTCATCGACTCTACTTCCGCTGCGCTACGAGTCGGTAACGAAAAAGATCAAACCTTGTATGCAGTCTCCATAGTGGTCCTAGGCTAGTGCGTAGGTCGGGATATTTTGTTTTCTACTGCGTTCCCCAACAATGGCATCAAGAGCCAGGCTATGCATAGATGCAGGTTACGATCTAGAATACATAGAGATGTATGGGTGTTTCACAATATAAGTGGGTAGTAGATGAGATCTATTGCTGAAAATTATTTGTGCGGGTAGCAGATGAAATCTGTTACCCGATGTTCTTGTTGCTTCCCTAGAATTTGCATATTTCTGATCTTGATAACAGTACGGTGGAGTTTCAATGTTCTGGCAATCCGTGATCCTGATTGATCAATGAAGTGCTAACAGTTTATTGAATTCCACCGTAATTAAAAAGAAAGATGAAATTTCTCAGACGAAAGGGCAATGCAGATATGATCTGCACTGGGGTCATGCGTATGACGAAGTTTAGTATGGGGCTCGAGATTTTATTATCTCGTGTTTCATACACCCCGCAATGTTAATCTAGCGACTTGGATTATCATGCTTAATGATGGACGTTGCTAGCTTCGGTTTGTTTCGAAACCTTAGAAGCCACGATAAAACAAGTTTTTGCATGAATTGATTAGAGGCGTCTAACTTGGTTTTGTAGGATGGTTTGCATGTTCATATGATGTGGTATAGCAGTGCTCATATTAATATGATTATGTATGAGATGACTATATGATGTAATATTAACATGACCTGTGTTTCATGATTCGGCATGATGGTTGGAGCCATATGATTGTCACTTTAATGACCTGCGTGTCAACCTTAAGTAATGCACTTATTTTATTAGCTATAGAGATAGCAATATTATCTGGTGCATCGACAAGGTGGCGGCAATCTTCATGAAGGTGAACACCGACGTGAATGCCGAAGACGAATAAATACAAGACTTCTCCATCAGAAAGGGCTATACCATATCATGCTATTATGAATTCCCTAAGATGTTTATCCCTTTTGTTGCACCCTTCTTGATTGCACGGTAGTTGCTTTTCATTAGGGTGATCTCTCACTAAAATATCAAGTAGTTAGTGTTCTCCCAAGTGTAGCACCGTCACGGCACCTAACTTTTCGGGGTACGACATGTACACATGAGTACGAACGATTAGGGATGTGTGAGGCGGGTGAGGTCAGACCTTGCAGCGAGATCACTTGGTTGTCTTGAGTTTCAGGCAGGACAGTCCTGAGCTCAGAACACACGCATCGAAAGATGGACAAGAGTCACATAGAGATGTGATTGGCAAATTGGCCTACCGATTAAAATTCACGTCATTAGTGATGAACCCATCAATGGCGTTGAATTGAAATGCGGGTCTTGAATCGCTCACAATCAATTATGAGATATATTGATTTGAGTGGGAGTGCACTTTAGAATTAATTATTTTAATTCTCAGTGCAATTAATTTTGAACAATGTCTAAGTGTGATTTGCAAAATAGTTGTAGAATAATGGCTCGCGTTTCCACCTTCCCTATTAAAATTGAATAGTTGTTAAATAGCTGGTTAAATATTTACGGTTGCTAACGTAATGTGAGGATTGTCCTCAAGAGTGCCGAGAAGGACTTTGTCCCATCGCATGCTTTCAGTATTCTCCCGATAATGCTATGGATCATGTGACTCTCGTCCTTCGATCCAAAAGCTAGAATTCCTTTTCAGTCAAAGTGCAATATGTTTGCTTCCATGAGACCCGAACTTTGAAAGTTTGGAGAGTTATGTGGTATTCATGGAATCTGAAAATCATTTTCAGAGACAGACAAAGGCTAAAATATATGAGATATCCAAAGCAATGTTTTTTTGCAAACTATTAGTAAAGGAGTTTACTATGCATTAGACTAATAAGAGAGGGTTCCAGGAGAACGCCTGTCATGTGATGAAAGGTGAATAAAACAACAAATTAAAGAGAAAGGAAGTGTCCAAAGGGTGTTAGTAAGACTTTCATGCCTAGGAAGTCCGGGCCTAATGCCACCCTTAAGTTGGATGCTTCTTCTGAGAGTGGGAGAAATACTAAAAGTTAAACTGTTAGAAGTATAAAGGCAAAAAGATAGAAGACTGGAATATCCAGCTCATGTATGAATGTCATACAAGTTTTTGATGTATAGAAGGCTCGTCAAAGATATAGTTCTTGGGAATTATGGTTGAACATGTTAATCACTAATTCTTGGGTATTGTGAGCTAATCACAAAGATACCCGCTCGATTGCATTCTGTTCCAACTCGATGTAAGAACTACTATGGCCTGAAAGACTAGCCAGGAATGAGGTTTAGGTATACACGGGGAACATAGTAAAAGTTACTATACCTTCCATCGGTGTATTACCATCTGTATTTATTTTCATAATTCATTTAGAGTTTTACACACTCTAGCCCATTGCATAAGCTATCTTGCAAGAAGATTGTTCATAAGAGAACTTTTGATGTTCGGTGTTATGAATAACATAAGGGCCATACTTTCATTATGAATGGGATGTATGTTATGAATGTTGATAATAATACATTACCTCTGGGTTTACTTTCATAATTCATTTTAGAGTTTCATACACTCTAGCCCATTGCACAATGTTTGTTGCAAAAGAGTTGTTCATAAAAACAACAATTGTTGTTCAGTATTATGAATAACATGAAGGGACATGCTTTCATCCTAGATGGGATGTGTTGGAAATATGCCCTAGAGGCAATAATAAATTAGTTATTATCATATTTCCTTGTTCATGATAATCGTTTATTATCCATGCTATAATTGTATTGATCGAACACTTAGATGCATGTGTGGATACATAGACAAAACCATGTCCCTAGTATGCCTCTAATGGACTAGCTCGTTGATCAAAGATGGTTAAGGTTTCCTAGCCATGGACATGAGATGTCATTTGATAACGGGATCACATCATTAGGAGAATGATGTGATGGACAAGACCCAAACTACAAACGTAGCATATGATCGTGTCAGTTTATTGCTACTGTTTTCTGCATGTCAAGTATATGTTCCTATGACCATGAGATCATGCAACTCACGGACATCGGAGGAGTGCCTTGTGGGTATCAAACGTCACAACATAACTGGGTGACTATAAAGGTGCTCTACAGGTATCTCCGAGGGTGTCTATTGAGTTGGCATGGATCAAGACCGGGATTTGTTACTCTGTGTGACGGAGAGGTATCTCAGGGCCCACTCGGTAATACAACATCACAACAAGCCTTGCAAGCAATGTGACTAAGTGTTAGTCACGGGATCTTGTATTACGGAACGAGTAAAGAGACTTGCCGGTAACAGGGTTCAACTAGGTATGGAGATACCGACGATCGAATCTCGGGCAAGTAAACATACCGAAGAACAAAGGGAACATCATACGGGATTAACTGAATCCTTGACATAGAGGTTCGACCGATAAAGATCTTCGCAGAATACGTAGGAACCAATGTGGGCATCCAGGTCCCGCTATTGGTTATTGACCGTAGAGGTGTCTCGGTCATGTCTACATAGATCTCGAACCCGCAGGGTCTGCACACTTAAGGTTCGGTGACGTTTCGGTAGTATAGAGTTATGTATGGTGGTGACCGAAGTTTGTTCAGAGTCCCGGATGAGATCCCGGACGTCACGAGGAGCTCCGGAATGGTCCGGAGGTAAATATTGATATATAGGAAGTCCCATTTTGGTCGCCGGAAAAGTTTCGGGCTAATCGGTAATGTACCGGGAGTACCGGTAGTGTACCAGGAGACCACCGGGAGGGGTATTTCGACCCAAGAGGCTTCATGGGCTGTGGGAGAGTAAATACCAGCCTTTTGTGGGCTGGTGGAAGTCCCACACAAGTCCCATGCGGCTGGGAGAAAAAGCCCAAAGGGAAAAAGGTGGAAAAAGGCAAAAAAGAGGAGGAATCCTAGTCCTACTAGGATTGGAGGAGGAGTCCTCCTCTCCTCCCCACTTTGGTCGACCCAAGGGCTGGCTTTTTGGCATCCAAGACTCCTCCTCCTCTCCTCCTATATATAATAGGGGATTTTAGGGTTTGGCACAGAATTTTCAGCCACGTGTTACCCGTTCCTCTAGTGCATAGTTTCTCCTCTAGATCGGTTTTCTGCAGTGCTTAGGCGAAGCCCTGCCGGAATTGCTCCACCACCATCGCCGGAGCGCCGTCACGTTGCCGGTGAACTCTTCTTCCTCTCCACTTCCTCTTGCTGGATCAAGATGGTGGAGATCGTCATCAAGCTGCACGTGTGCTGAACGTGGAGGTGCCGTCCGTTCGGGAAGGACCGTGATCAAGATCGCGAGACGGTTCATGACGAGTTCGCGGGACGGATCGTGATGAGTTCGCGGGACGGATCGTGATCAAGATCACGAAACGGATGGTGATGAGTTCGCGGGACGGATCATGATGAGTTCATGGGACGGATCGTGATGAGATCGCGGGACGCTCGGCGATTTGGATCGCGAAGACGTTTGACTACACCAACCGCGTTTCTTAACGCTTCCCGCTTAGCGATCTACAAGGGTATGTAGATCCACTCTCCCTCCCATAGATTCTCATCACCATGGATAGATCTTGCGTGTGCGTAGGAGAATTTTTGTTTCCCATGCAACGTTCCCCAAAAGTGGCATCATGAGCTAGGTCTATGTGTAGATGAGATCTCGAGTAGAACACAAAAGGTTTGTGGGCGTTGATGCTTAGATTGCTTCCTCCCTTGGTCGGATTTTGGTTCAGCGGTATTGTGAGATGAAGCATCCCGGACCAACATTACTCATATGCTTATGAGAGACCGGTTCCCTCGACCGCAACTTGTTGCATAGATGGCTTGCGGGTGCCAGTTTCTCTCACTTTAGTTGGATCGGATTCGACAAAGGCGGTCCTTGAGAAGTTTGAAAAGCAACTAGTGTATCACCGTTGTGGTTTTTGCGTAGATGAGAATTGTTCTTGCTAGATACCCGTAGTAGCCACGTAAAACATGTAACAACAATTAGAGGACGTCTAACTTGTTTTTGCAGGGTATGTTGTGATATGATATGGCCAATTACATGATGTGATATATGTGATGTATGAGATGATCATGTGATGTATAGATTATCACGACTTGCATGTCGATGAGTACGGCAACCGGCAGGAGCCATAGGGTTCTCTTTAATTATTGTATGACCTGCGTGTCAATCATTAAGCGCTATGTAATGCTTTACTTTATCGCTAAATGATAGCAATAGTAGTAGGAGCATGGTGGGCGCGACAACCCCGATGGTGACACGTTGATGGAGATCATGGTGTCATGCCGGTGACGATGGAGATCATGTCGGTGCTTTCTTGATGGAGATCAAAAGCACAAGTTCATGGCCATATCATGTCACTTATGATTTGCATGTGATGTTAATCCTTTTATGCACCTTGTTTTGCTTAGGATGACGGTAGCATTATAAGGTGATCCCTCACTTAATTTCAAGATAAATTGTGTTCTCCCCGAGTGTGCACCGTTGCGGAAGTTCATCGTGTTGAGACACCACGTGATGATCGGGTGTGATAGACTCTACGTTCACATACAACGGGTGCAAGCCAGTGTTGCACATGCAGAACACTCGGGTTAAACTTGACGAGCCTAGCATGTACAGACATGGCCTCGGAACACAAGAGACCGAAAGGTCGAACATGAGTCATATAGTAGATATGATCAACATGATGATGTTCACCATTGTAACCACCTCAACTCACGTGATGATCGGACTTGAGTTAGTGAATTTGGATCATGTATCACTCGAATGACCGGAGGGATGTCAATTTGAGTGGGAGTTCTTAAGTAATATGATTAATTGAACTCATTATCATGAACATAGTCAGTAGTGTCTTTGCAAATTATGTTGTAGATTACTTGCTGACGCTGTAGCTCCCTTGAATTTTTATACGTTCCTAGAGAAATAGAGTTGAAAGATGATGGTAGCAATATTGTGTACTGGCTCCGTGATCTGAGGATTGTCCTCATTGCTGCACAGAAGGCTTATGTCCTTAATGCACCGCTCGGTGCACCAAACCCTCTAGCGTTGTTTGTAGATGTTATGAACATCTGACAGGCACGTTTTGATAACTACTTGATAGTTTAGTGCGTGATGCATTACAGCTTAGAATTGAGGCTCCAAAACGTTTTGAACGTCATGGAACATATGAGATGTTCTAAGAGCTGAAATTAGGATCTCGGGCTCGTGCCCGTGTTGCGAGATATGAGATCTCCAACAAGATTCTTTGCTTGTAAGATGAAAGAGAATAGCTCAATCGTTTAGCATGTGCTCAGATTGTCTGGGTGCTACAATCGCTTGAATCGAGTGGGAGTTGATCTTCCAGATAAGATAGTGATTGATATAGTTCTTCAAGTCACTGTCACGAAAGCTACTAGAACTTGGTGATGAACTATAAAACTCCAGGGATAGAAATAATGATCCCTGAGCTATTCGTGATGTTTGACACCGCGAAGGTAGAAATCGAGAAGGAGCGTCAAAGTGTTGATGGTTAGTTAAAACCACTAAGTTTCAAGAAGGGCAAGAGCAAGGAGGGAAACTTCATGGATAGCAAGTCAGTTGCTGCTCTAGTGAAGCAACCCAAAGTTGAACTCAAACCCGAGACTAAGTGCTTCGATTATGAGGAGAGCGGTCGCTGAAGTGGAACAACCCTAGATACTTGGTAGATAAGAAGGCTGGCAACGTCAACAGAAGTATATTTGATATACGTGTTATTGATGTGTACCTTGCTAGTACTCCTAGTAGCACCTGGGTATTGGATACCGGTTCGGTTGCTAAATGTTACTGACTCGAAATAAAAGCTACGAAATAAACGGAGAACTAGCTAAGTGTGAGGTGACGATGTGTGTTGGAAATGTTTCCAAGATTGATGTGATCAACATCGCACGCTCTCTCTACCTTCAAGATTAGTGACGAACCTAAAATAAATGTTATTTGGTGTTTTTTGCGTTGAGCATGAACGTGATTAGATCATGTTCATTGCAACACGGTTATTCATTTATGTTAGAGAATAATGATTATTCTATTTACATGAATAATACCTTTAATGGTCATGCACCCAGTGAGAATGGTTTGTTGAATCTTGATCGTAGTAATACACATGTTCATAACATTGATGCCAAAAGATGCAAAGTTAATAATGATAGTACCACATACTTGTGGCACTGCCGCTAAATGTCATATTGGTATAAAGTGCATGAAGAAACTCCATGCTGATGGATCTTTGGACTCATTCGATTTCGAATCGGTTGAGACATGCAAACCATGCCTCTTGGTCAAGATGACTAAGGACCCCGTTTTTGTTTTGATGAAGCGGGCAAGTGATTTATTGGAAATGATACATGTTGATGTATGCAATCCAATGAGTCTTGTAGCATGCGGTGGATATCGTTATTTTCTTACCTTCACTGATGATTTGAGTAGATATAGTGTATATTTACTTAATGAAACACAAGTCTGAATCGTTTGAAAGGTTCAAGCAAATTCAGAGTGAAGTTTAAGATCATCGTGACAAGAAGATAAAGATGTTTGCGATATGATCGTGGAGGTGAATATCTGAGTTATGAGTTTGGCATACAACTTTAGACAATGTGAAAATTGTTTCACAACTCACGCCACCTAGAACACCATAGTGTGATGGTGTGTCCGAACGTCATAGTCGTGCTCTATTGGATATGGTGCATGCTATGATGTCTCTTATCGTTTTATTACTATATTTTTGGGGTCATGCATTAGAGACAACTACATTCACTTTAAATAGGGCACCATCTAAATCCGTTGAGATGACACCGTATGAATTATGGTTTGATAGAAACCTAAGCTGTCATTTCTTAACGTTTGCGGTTGCGACGCTTGGGTGGAAAATGTTTTCACCTAATGAGCTCGAACCCAAAGCGGACAAATTCATCTTCATATAATACCCTAAGAACAGTTGGGTGAACCTTCTATCTCAGATTCAAGCATAAAATGTTTGTTGCTAAAACTGGGTCCTTTCTCGAGAAAAAGTTTCTCTTGAAAGAATTGAGTGGGAGGAAGATAGAACTTGATGAGGTTATTGAACCTCTGTTTCAACCAGTGAGTAGCGCAGCGCAGGAAGTTGTTTCTATAAAGCCTATGCTAGTTGAAGAGGAAGTTAATGATGATGATCATGAAGCTTCGGATCAAGTTACTATCAAACCTTCTAGGTCGACAAGGATGTGTACTGCTCCTGAGCGGTACGACAACCCCGTCTTGAAGGTCATGTTGTTGGACAACGATGAAACCTACGAGCTGTGGAGAAGCGATGATGGGCCCGGATTCCGATAGATGGTTAGTGGCCATGAAATCCGAGAAAGGATCCATGTATGAAAACCAAGTATAGACTTTGGTAGACTTGCTCGTTGGACGGCCGGTCGTTGAGTACATATGGATGTTTAAAATGAAGACAGACGCTCATGGTGAATGTCACCATTAGTAAAGCTCGACTTGTTGCAAAGAAGTTTACGACAAGTTCAAGGAGTTGACCACGATGAGACTTTCTCACTTGTAGCGATGCTAAAGTCTGTTGGAATTATGTTAGCAGTTGCTGCATTTTTCAATTATGAAATCTGGCAGATGGATGTCAAAACATCGTTTCCTTAACGGTCTACTTGAGGAAAAGCTGTATGTGATACAACGAGAAGCTTTTGTCAGTCCTAAGGATGCTAAAAGGTGTGCAAGCTTCAGTGATCCTTCTATGAACTGAAGCAAGCGTCTCGGAGTTGGAATATACACTTTGATGAGGTGATAAAAGTTTTTGTGTCTATACAAAGTTTATGAGAAACTTGTATTTGCAATAAAGTGAGTGGGAGCACTATAGAGTTTCTGATAAGTATATGTGGATGACATATTGTTGATCGGAAATGATGTAGAATTTCTGGAAAGCATAAACGGTTGTTTGAAAAGAGTTTTTCAAAGGAAGACCTGTATAAAGCTACCTAATTGTTGAGCATCAAGATCTATAGAGATAGATCAAGATGCTTGATGAGACTTTCGATGAGTACATACCTTGACAAGATTTTGAAAGAGTTCAAAATGAATTAAGTCAGAGAGAAGTGTTCTCGCCTGCTTTGTAAGGTGTGAAGTTGAGTGAGACTCAAAGCTCGACCACGGCAGAAGAAAGAGAAAGGACGAATGTCGTCCCATATACCTTAGCCATAGGCTCTGTATAGTATGCCATGTTGTGTACCGCACCTATGTGTGCCTTGCCATGAGTCTGTCAAGGGGTACAAGAGTGATCCAGGAGTGGATCACTGGACAGCGGGCAAGATTATCCTTAGTAACTAAAAGACTAAGGAGATGTTTCTTGATTATGGAGGTGATAAAGAGTTCGTCGTAAAGAGTTACATCGATGCAAGCTTTAAACACCAATCCGGATGACTCATAGTAGCAATCTGGATACGTATAGTGGAGCAGCCGTTTGGACTAGTACCAAGTGGAGTGTGGTAGCAGTGTTTACAGTTAGACATAGAGATTTGCAAAGTACACACGGATCTGAATGTCGCACACCCGTTGACTATAAAGACCTCTCTCACATGCAAAGCATGATCGAGCCCCAGAACTCATTGGGTGTTAGATTCATAACAATGCGAAGCACATGGTGATGTGAACTAGATTATTGACTCTAGTGCAAGTGGGAGACTGTTGGAAATATGCCCTAGAGGCAATAATAAATTGGTTATTATCATATTTCCTTGTTCATGATAATCGTTTATTATCCATGCTATAATTGTATTGATCGAACACTTAGATGCATGTGTGGATACATAGACAAAACCATGTCCCTAGTATGCCTCTAATGGACTAGCTCATTGATCAAAGATGGTTAAGGTTTCCTAGCCATGAACATGAGATGTCATTTGATAACGGGATCACATCATTAGGAGAATGATGTGATGGACAAGACCCAAACTACAAACGTAGCATATGATCGTGTCAGTTTATTGCTACTGTTTTCTGCATGTCAAGTATATGTTCCTATGACCATGAGATCATGCAACTCACGGACATCGGAGGAGTGCCTTGTGTGTATCAAACGTCGCAACGTAACTGGGTGACTATAAAGGTGCTCTACAGGTATCTCCGAGGGTGTCTGTTGAGTTGGCATGGATCAAGACTGGGATTTGTTACTCCGTGTGACGGAGAGGTATCTTAGGGCCCACTCGGTAATACAACATCACAACAAGCCTTGCAAGCAATGTGACTAAGTGCTAGTCACGGGATCTTGTATTACGGAATGAGTAAAGAGACTTGCCGGTAACGAGGTTGAACTAGGTATGGAGATATCGATGATCAAATCTCGGGCAAGTAAACATACCGAAGAACAAAGGGAACATCATACGGGTTTAACTGAATCCTTGACATAGAGGTTCGACCGATAAAGATCTTTGTAGAATATGTAGGAACCAATATGGGCATCCAGGTCCCGCTATTGGTTATTGACCGTAGAGGTGTCTCGGTCATGTCTACATAGTTCTCAAACCCGTAGGGTCTGCACACTTAAGGTTCGGTGACGTTTCGGTAGTATAAAGTTATGTATGGTGGTGAATGAAGTTTGTTCAGAGTCCCGGATGAGATCCCGGACGTCACGAGGAGCTCCGGAATGGTCCGGAGGTAAATATTGATATATAGGAAGTCCCATTTTGGTCGCCGGAAAAGTTTCGGGCTAATCGGTAATGTACCGGGAGTGCCGGTAATGTATCGGGAGACCACCGGGAGGGGTATTTCGACCCAAGAGGCTTCATAGGCTGTGGGAGAGTAAATACCAGCCTTTTGTGGGCTGGTGGAAGTCCCACACAAGGCCCATGCGGCTGGGAGAAAAAGCCCAAAGGGAAAAAGGTGGAAAAAGGCAAAAAAAAAGGAGGAATCCTGGTCCTACTAGGATTGGAGGAGGAGTCCTCCTCTCCTCCCCACTTTGGTCGACCCAAGGGCTGGCTTTTTGGCAGCCAAGACTCCTCCTCCTCTCCTCCTATATATACTAGAGGATTTTAGGGTTTTGGCACAGAATTTTCAGCCACGTGCTACCCGTTCCTCTAGTGCATAGTTTCTCCTCTAGATCGGTTTTCTGCAGTGCTTAGGCGAAGCCCTGCCGGAATTGCTCCACCACCATCGCCGGAGCGCCGTCACGCTGATGGTGAACTATTCTTCCTCTCCACTTCCTCTTGATGGATCAAGACGGTGGAGATCGTCATCAAGCTGCACGTGTGCTGAACGCGAAGGTGCCGTCCGTTCGGCGCTAGATCGGAAGGATCGTGATCAAGATCGCGAGACGGTTCGTGACGAGTTTGCGGGACGGATCGTGATCAAGATCACAAAACGGATCTTGATGAGTTCGCGGGACGGATCATGATGAGTTCACGGGACGGATCGTGATGAGATCGCGGGACGCTCGGCGATTTGGATCGCGAAGACGTTCGACTACACCAACCGCGTTTCTTAACGCTTCCCGCTTAGCGATATACAAGGGTATGTAGATCCACTCTCCCTCTCGTAGATGCTCATCACCATGGATAGATCTTGCGTGTGCGTAGGAAATTTTTTGTTTCCCATGCAACGTTCCCAACATGATGTATGTTATGAATATTGATGGAAATATGATACATCCATAACACTGACGCTAAATGTCGCAAGACTAAAAAAATACCACACAAGTGTGGCACTGCATTTGGTCACATTGGAGAAACCCGCATGGAAAATTCCATTATGATGGATTTTGAAGTCGTTTGATTTTGAATTATCTGACACTTGCAAATTTCCTCTGAAAAGTGAAGTGATTGAAATACCGTTCACAGGCCATAAGGAACGAGCAAAGAACATGTTGGTAATCATACATTATGATGTGTGTAGTCCAATAAATGTTGTTGCAAGTAGTGGATTTATCTATCTTCAGAAATGACTCAAGTAGATATATGGATATTTACTTGTTGAGATGTAAGTCTGGATCTTTTGAATTCATTCATAGGGTTTTCAAAAATGAAGTAGAAGTCGTTGTAACAAGAAAATAATGTTTGTACAATTCGATTGCAGAAAGGAATATTTGAGTTGCAAGTTTAGCGAATGTCTGATGAGTAGTGAAAGGGGTTTCATAACTTGCACCTCCCGGAACACCACTGCAAGTGAAAAGTCCGTGAAGATGGAATCGAACCATTCATGACATGGTAAGATCAAAGATGACATAAATATCCCTTTTAAAGTGATGCTTTAGAGAGTGCGGCTTTTACACTGAAAAGAGCTCCATCGGGTCTGTTGAAATGACGCAATGGTATGGTATGCCCAACCATGTTATATCTTTTATTAACATTTGGAATATGAGGCTTGTGTAAAAGGTTACAAACCTATTCCAAATCAAACAAGTACTCTTTGTAGGTTATCCCAAGTCATTGGGTATTCCCCCACCACTATACCGAGGCAAAGGATTTTGCCACAAAATAGTATGCTTTTAAAGAGAATAGTTCTTACAAAAGGTGAGTGGGAGGACAGTGCAACTCGACGAGATAACCAGTATCTTTGTCATCAGGTCAAAGGAAAGGAACCTTGGTAGTGATTCCATAGTTTTCTACTGCGACTGATACGGAAGTCTCTACAATAAAATGTATGGACTTCGGACGAACTTGTAGCTGAACCACGTAGGAAAAACTCGTGCAAACCTCTAAGGTGCGCATACGAGATATTGTTGTTAGACAACAGTATACCTACGATGCATAAGGAAGCGTTGATGGGCCTTGACTCCGGTATTGGCTAAATGCCAATACAATCCGAGATAGTTTCCATATAAGTGATTCAAGATTAAAACCTTGATACACCTTTCGAAACACTTAGAGTCTAACGAATATTTATGAAACTATGAACTGATGTGGATAAAATGTTTTATCCATAAAACTCGACTTGTTAAAATAACAAGTTCAAGGAGTTGACTACGATGAGGTTGTTTCACCATAGCGATGCTTAAAGACGGTTCGGGTTGAACTAAGCAATTAATACATATATCAATCATGAGATATGAAACATGGATGACGAAAGGATTTCCATCTAATGTAAATGTAACCAAGGACTTGCATGTGTTACAGTCCAAGGCATTTTGTCTATCCAGAGGATGATACTAAGGGTGCAAACTTCAGAGTTCCAGCGATGGACAGAAGGGAGCAAAATGGAGTTGGAATCTTCACGTTTTGATGATATGGTCAAAGGGGTTTGACTTCACCAATGGGTAACGAAGATGCTTGTAATTCAAGAAAGTAAGTGAGAGCATAATAATATTTATAAAACGTTGTGTGCTTGACACATTGTTAATTGGAAATAAATTTCTTGACACGAATTAGGACTTCATTTTAAAATATTTTTCAATGAAGTGCTTGGGCTAAATAGCTTTGCTATTAGGTATAATGATCTATGGAGATAGATTTTCCTAATGGTTCTAAGCAAAAATACATATTGACAAGATGCTAAAACCATTTAGCACTAAAACCACAAGATGTGATTCTTGCGGAAGTCACATGGAAAGGGTTTTGCAAGACTCGGTGTCCCGAAACACTGATGAGCAAAATACAAGATGGTGATTCCACACACTCTTGTGTTTGGATTAATCATGTATTCCATGGTATGTAAAAAACAACCAGATATGTCCAATACTCCAAAGTTTTTGCGAGTATAGATACCAATGTGATCAAAGTACTGATGATGGGACAACAGTAAAAGATGTCATTGAGTACTAGAGCAGTACTGATGACATGTTTTCTCGCAAGCTGAGATTATCAAGTGCTCGTTGTAAGTAATTACATCGATATAGTCTTCATCAATGCTCCATGCGATTTTTGATTTAAGTTAAGGGTTTTGTGTAATAAACAATATGGTGGCACGGTAGTTGGAAATTGTTCCAAACAAGATACTATGGTGAATTCTATAACAAAGGCTAAGTATGTTGACGCTTTAGAAATGACAAAGAAGTTGTTGACAATGAACTTAGTATGGTTCCAAGATGGCTTTGGTCTATGGGACACTATTGCAGATAGTTGCTCCATAGCTCAATCTGAGAAATCAGGTTTCGACCAATGATTCACACATATGCAAAGCCAAGTCCACACAAAATATGAATTTTGTGAAAGCGTGAAAACACAAGGATATACAAAGTTACACACGGAGCTGAAGTCGTCAGATCCGTTGGACATCAGGCTATACCACAACCGAAGCATATTTTACACCGGCATGCCATAGGTGTAAAGTGATTAGCATTGACTAGATTATTGACTCTAGTGCAAGTGGGAGTCTATAGGAGATATGCCCTAGAGGCAATAATAAATGTTATTGATTATCTCCTTGTTCATAATTAGGTCTATGTTCCATGCTATAACGGCTATGGTTCTCGAGTCTGTAATAACCACGAGGCTCGAAGGAAGACTCATATGCACGTGTGGAATAATAAATGGTAAAATGTATTCCTAGTTTGGCCTCTAAGACTAGCTCAAGTGTTGCATGATGGTTCTGTTTTCCTGATCATGGGCATGTCTATGCCAGCAACTTTGAGGGCACAATGTTAGAAGAACATTTGCGTTGAATTGACCCGAATTGATGTTATGCTATGAGATACATTCGTCACAAGTTAATGGTTAATAACACAAAGATGATTAATGTTTGCATGATTCCTTAGACCATGAGAGTATCGAGTTTCTTCATGCTTGCTTCATGAACTTTGGTGTTTGTTAAACGTCATTCGTAAATGGGTGGCTATTATGGCGCCTTACGGGTTCATGGAAAAGTATGTCAAGTAACTTGATAGCTCAAGATTGGGATTTGCTCCTCCGACGATGGAGAGATAGCTCTAGGCCCTCTCGGTGTTACGTACCATCATCGTCTGGCCAGGCACTTTGTGATTTGATCACGGGGATGTCGGAACACGGTAACGAGAAAAGAGAACAATACCGGTAACGAGGTAACTGGCATAGTGGAAAAGTTGTTGATCCACGGGGATGCCAACATGTCTCACCTCGGGTATTTGTAACATATCACGAAGCAACAGGAATAGCTCATGGCAACTGGAGGTTCACTCAAATATTCATTCGTGTGGGTATAGGGGTCAATATGGGTGTCCACAGCTCCGATGTCGATCATTGATCGGAAAGTGTTCCGGTCATGTCTATACTTCACCGAACCTTAGGGTCACATGCTTAAGGGTCATCTATCTGCTGAATACTAGACAAGGAGTCTGAGAGAAAGTCACTAGAAAAGTTTCGGAGACAACGGAAAAGTTTCAAAGAGAACACCGAAAAAGTTTCGGTAAAACTAAAAAGTTGTTTCGGATAATACCATTGATCCTAAAAGGTTTAGGCAAGCACCGGGAATGTTTTGGAGGTTGCCAGATTGGTCTGGTAATTTCTGGAATTTTTCCGGAGAAAAAACCAAAAAAAGTTTTCGGAGCTACCGGAATTGTTTACTAGGTAAACGAAGATGGTTTTAAATTAAACCACCATACCTGAAATGTTCCGGAGCGCGTCCAGATAATTTTAGAGGGTGCCAGAAATGTTTTGAGACCTTCTGGAATTTTTTGGAAGTAATAGTCGCGAAAGACATCTTGTCCCAGCGTGAGGGGACAAGATCCGATGATTCGTGGGGGCTATTTTGGGGGACGCCCCCATTAGGGGGCAGCCCCCTTGTGGCTGGACAAAGTGTTGGGGCCCCCCCATGGTGGGGGGCAGCCCCCAAAAAAGGTGGGGCTGGCTGGGACGAGGTGGGCGCCATGTGGGCCCCCCATGTTGGGGTGCCATGGACAAGGGGACATGCTTTCCCCTTGTTTTCTGGGTGCTTGTCATGTGGCTGAAATTTTCAGCCACCACCACCCCCTCCTTTCCCTATAAAAGTACGTGGAGAGGAGCTCTCCATACACACTCTAACTCTCTCACACAAGCCATGCATGATCTGGCATTCTCTCTCCCTCCCACGAAATGGTTTTGTAGTGCCGAAAGGCTGTCTGGCTTTCGGTAGGAACTAGTTCTGGACGGCGAAGCCCTGCCGGATAGATGACATCGTATGTGTGCAACTCTGTAGAGAGTTCTTTGTTTCGGTCTTAGTTCGTGAGTGCCTCCCGAAGGTCTGTCCGTGTGACCGTCCGAGTTTCGAAAGTCCTCCCGAAGGGCTGTCCGAGTGACCGTTCGAGTTTCGAAGGTCCTCCCGAAGGCTGTCCGTGACACCGTCCGAGGGACTGTCCGACCGCCTCCCAGAGGGATGTCCGAGGGGTGGATCAGGGTATACATCCTTGCAGTTGGGAGGTTGTAAATCCTAGCGCGGGGATCTGCACTACCGATCGTCATTGACTCTACTTCCACTGCGCTATGTGTCGGTAACGCAAAAGATCAAACCTTGTAAGCAGTCTCCATAGTGGTCCTGGGCTGGTGCGTAGGTCAGAAATTTTTTGTTTTCTACTGCGTTCCCCAACAAAGACATCATCTTTATGAAGAGAGAAGCTAATATACAAGGTTGATCAAGACTAAGTCAAAAAGTGAATCAAGTTGATCAACATACAAAGCGTACAAGGTGTACCGAGAGGGATCAAGTGATCCCATGGTGTGGCAAGCATTGTCCATTACGCTTTGTGTACTAACCCATGGTCTACGTGAGAGTTCTTTGTGGGATTAGGTATATTTCCATGGGCTTGCATCAAGAGGCAGATCCCATACATCCCATGGAAGATGACATCAAGTGGAGATCGTCATCAAGGTTGCGATGTGCAAGCTCAAGTGAAGCATCACGGAGAGATCATGCTTGAGGCTCGCTGTTCATTGTGGTGACAATGGACTTGTGAAGATGTGCCAAAGATGGGCTCACCCATAGTGGAGTATGGGGAGCAATCATCTAGTCTTCATTAAGCCAACGCAATCAAGAAAGGTGGTCCATCTTGAGGAAGTAAAGATCGCCATCATCTAGCTCAAGTGGACTATGCGCAAGGCTAAGGTTTCACCTTGATAGGGTTTTCTATTTTACCGGTCTCATGGTGGTAGTTGAGTGACCGGGTTATAGGATCGATTGACGTACTACCAAGGGGCTCTCAAGTGAGTAGCTTGATCATATCGTTCGTTGAGAGCTCAAATCATTGCATTCTTGGCATCATCCTATTTCTTGGTTATTGTTTGGCTTTTCTCTATGTGGGTTCTTGAGCTTTCGGTTATCTTCGTGAAAAGATCTAGTACATCGAAAACGGATTTCATATGCTTCGTCTATTGCGTTTTCGGTGTTGGAGGTTTTACCGGTCTTATTCGAGGAAGGGTTCTCACCATTTTCTTATGGATCTTATCATTTGCTTCTTATTTATATTTCAATCAACATTCTGTTAGCCCATTTCGTTAGCTTTCCAACAAACTTTGTTTCGTTGAATTCGGAGTCTGTTTGCAAAAGTTGTGGCAGTTTTGGTGTTCTTCAAAGGCTGCAGCGATACTACCGCGGCTAGAGCGGGTGTAATTTTTTACTACCGCTCCGGAGCAGTACTACCACGGCTCCAAGAGTGGTACTACCGCTCCGGACCAAGATCTCATGTTTTGTCCACCGGTGGTAGGCACAGATGTATTTTTTTTAGTACTGCTCGCAAGCAGTAGTACCGCTACCCTTTTGCGGTAGTACCGCTATCCCTAGCGGTAGTACTGTGAGGACGAGCGGTAGTACCTTTCCGTCGGTTCTACTGGCCTTTTGCCTCCTCGTTGTTGTTTTTCATATGGCTACTACCGCCCTAGCGGTAGTACCGCTCTGTGCGGGCTGTGAGCATAACAGTTGGATTTTTTCCCACCTATAAAAGGGGGTCTTCTTCCCCATTGAACCTTATCCTTTGAGCTCGTGTTCTTCCCCCATTGTTGACCTTCTTCGAGCTAGCTAACTCTCAATCTCTACAATGATTCTTGCTAGTTCTTGAGGGAAAGGAGAGAGGAGATCTAGATCCACATTTCCTCCAATCACTTTCTCCTCTAAGTGAGGGGAACCCCTTGGATCTAGATCTTGGAGTTCTTCGTGTTCTTCTTCGTTCCTCCTCTCATTTTCCTCCCTAGCATTAGTTGCTTTGGTGGTATTTGGGAGAGAAGGACTTGGGAACTCCGTGTGCCCTTTCCATTGCATTTGGTGCATAGGTTTGAGTTCTCCACGGTGTTACGTGGAAGTGAGAAGTTGAGAAGCTTATTACTCTTGGGTGTTTAAGCACCCTAGAGCTTGTTCCTCTTGGGTGCTTTGGCACCCTAGACGGTTGGTGGTGCCTTGGAGCTTAATCATTGTGGTGCAAAGCTCCAGACAAGCTTCGGGGTCTCCAATTAGGTTGTGGAGATTGCACTAAGCATTTGAGGTCACCTCGGAGCCACAAACCATTGTGGTGAAGCTTCCTAGTGTCGTTGGGAGCCTCCAATTACATTTTGGAGATTGGCCCAACCTTGTTTGTACGGGTTCGGTGACCACCCTCAAGGGTCCCTTAGTGGAATCACGGGATGTTGCATTGTGCGAGGGCATGAGGAGATTACGGTGGCCCTAGTGGCTTCTTGGGGAGCATTGTGCCTCCACATCGCTCTGAATGGAGATTAGCACCCGCAAGGGTGTGAACTTCGGGATACATCGTCGTCTCTGCGTGCCTCGGTTATCTCTTACCCGAGCCCCTTTACTTATGCACTTTACTTTGTGATAGCCATATTGTTTCTTGTTATATATCTTGCTATCACCTAGTTGTATATCTTGCTTCTCATAAGTTGTTGGTGCACATAGGTGAGCCTAGTTTTTTTAGGTTTTGTGCTTGACTAATTAAATGATAGTTTTGTTCCACATTTGTTCAAGCCTAAACCGTAATTATTTTCAAGCGCCTATTCACCCCCCCCTCTAGGCAACATCCACGTACTTTCAATTGGTATCAGAGCTAGGTCTCTCATTATTAGGTTTAACCACCTAGAGAGTAAGGATGTCGACTAGGGGATTAGGATTCTCTCACACTCTTAGTTTTGATGTCACAGATTTTGATGTTTGGGTAATTCGCATGCTTAATCTCTTTAGGGTCATGGACCCGTCTTTAGAGCGAATTGTAGATATGGGTTTTTCTCCTCCATAGGATTATCAACACCTATCTTTAGATGATGAGAAAAACTCTTATCTCAATTCTCAAGCTTCTAATGTGCTTTTTGATGCTTTGAGCAATGTAGTTATATTTGAAGTCTTGTTGTTCCGGGATGCTCATGAGTTGTGGACAAAGCTTCAAGATAAATTTGGTGAGTCCAAGATTTGTAGGGATGATTGTTCTCCCTCCACCTCCGGTCGTGTTGTCTTCTCCACTTCATCTACTTCACCTACATGTGGATTGCCACAAGGTAATTATATGGTGAGTAGTGATGATTATTGTAATGATGATAGTGGGCTTATTGTTGATCATTCTTCTTCACTATCTTATTGCAATGATTCATCTTTGAACTTTAACACCTCGAGCACTTTAAATGTTTCACATGCTTGTGTTGATAGTCCTTGCATATCATGTACAAATTGCTTGACTAAATCTCATGATGATATGCTTGCTATATCTTGTTGCCATGATAAAAATGTTTCTATTTCCTCGAGTTGTTGTGCTAACAATGTAGAGGAAACCCAACACTCCATGGAACAAGATGTGGTCTTGAATGGTGCTTCAAGGGATCCCACATCATCATTTATTGTTTCTCACTTTTGCCTTATGGCTAAGGCTTCAAAGGTATCTCCTACTTTTAATCTCAATATATCTCATGATGATGATATTGATGATAATGAGGATTCATGAAGAGTGTGATAATGTTGCTTCCTTAAAAATTACGGGATAAATGATTTTTAAAGCTCTTCATAAGAATAAACTTGCTCGTTCCAACTTTGTGGAAATCATGTCTATTTCCATTGAGGGCAAGAAATATATTGAGGAGTTGGAATCTCATCTCTAGGATCATGAGGCCACCATTGAGAAAATGGAAGGTCATGAGCGTGATTACGCTAATGAGATCGCGGAGCTATCTCAAGCTCTTGAAAATGAACAAACCACCAAGGAATCTATTGAGGAGACCTTTGATCTAGAATTATCTAGATTAAAGGAATCCCATGAAATAGCTCTCAAGGTGGCTAATGATTTTAGAACTAAAAATGATAAGCTTGAAGTTGCACATGCTAAACTCCTTGGGGACTTTGAGCACCTCGAAAATGGCTCAAGGGTCATTAAGAGTTCGCTCACTGAACTCACCGAGTCTCATGCTCAACTTGAAGCTTCATATGCTAAAGAGCTTGCCATGTTGGCTTCTCCTTGTGTTGTTAATAATGGTGCTTGTGCTACTAACTCTATTTCTTGTGAAGAATCCATATTAAAGGAGAATGTTGAGCTAAGGGCTCCACTTGAGTTGCTATATAGCAATTGTGGGAAATTGGAAGAAAGTCACGAAAAGCTTTATAGCTCTCATGGCGATCTTCTAGTATCGCATAATGTGCTAAAGATAGCTCATGAGGCTAGTACTACTAAGGTGACATCTAGTGAGCCTCATGTGGACATTAGTACTACATCTAGTAGAAATGCTTTATTGCCATGTGCTAGTCCTCATAGTTCATCTACTCATAATGTTGGTACATCTTGTGATGAATTACTTTCCTTGCCTTGTTGCTCTAACAATGAAGCTTATACTTCCTCTAGCACTTGTGTTGATTCTAACCATGTAGAGGAAACCAATGAGCTCAAGGCCCAAGTCACTTCTTTGAAGAAAGACTTGGAAAAGAGTCATGAAGGGAAGTCCACACTCAACAATATCTTGAGTGTGAAAAAATTCACAAATGACAAAGGTGTACTTGGATTCAACTCCAAGAAGAATAAGATGTCCACAAAGTACAAGAAGAAGGGCCAAGAACAAGTCAAGAATTCGGCCAAAATTATTTGCTTCAAGTGCAAAATAGAAGGGCGCCATGTAAGACCTTGGCCATTGAAGAAGAATCCTCAAAGTAACAAGCAAAAAGGGAAGTGGCCACAAGTTCAATCACATGCTCAACCACAAGTTGAAGAAAGGCCTCTTCCCAAGAAGACCCAAGTCAACGCTCCTCTAGTTGAGAAATCAATTGAGAAGAAAGTAAAGGGCAGATGTTGCTACTTATGTCGTGAAAGCGGTCACTTCTCTTCTTGTTGCACGAAAGGTAACTTATCCAACCCAATCATTATTGATGATATCTATTCTCTTGGGAAGGATAAGCTTGGTAATGTGTTTTCCAAATGTGTTGGTACTCAAAGTGGTGTCAATAAAAGAACCATTTGGGTAGCCAAGCCTATTGTGACTAACCTCTTAGGACCCAACTTGGTTGGGGACCAACAAGCTCAAACTTGATCAATAGGTGTTGATGGAGGGCATTGGTGACTTGGCTACATTATGAATAATTGAGGGTTCTTCATCATTCATATTGTCTCAATCCAAGTCATGTGGATCATCAAGTGTCTATCATATAACAATGTTCCTCCTTGCGGTAACTTGTACTTAAATTGAATACATTGTTAGTTCCTTGCCCCTTTGCATGTTGTGGTTTTGTACCTTGCATGTGCTTATATATGTTGTGCTTCCTATTTGTTTATCTTTAGAAATCAAGTATGTATGATGGGTTGCACATCATGTATGTGTGAGTCTTGTGTAGAACCTTTTTGCATTATGTTTGTATCTTAATTGGCTCTTTGTGAGAGATTAATGGATTATCCCATTTTGTGGGAGTGATGTGCTTTATGCACTTCACGACCCTAAAAATGCGTGTTCATGAGGAATACCACTTAGTATTGATATCACAAGATTATCTAGATTCTATTTGGTATGTCTTCTCATGAGAAATTCAAATTCTAAATGGTCCAATAATCATTTCTTGTTGGATTTCATTTGCCACTTGTTAATAACGTTGGGTTACCACATTATGGGGGAGTAATATACTATGTGCATATTACAAGCCCATAGAATGTGTACATTTGAGATATTGCCACTTAGAGTTGATATTATAATTTATCTTGTTCCTAGGTGGCATGTTAGCTCTGCAAGTGTCATTTGCTTGTGATTTAGGTGTAAAGATGATGTTGGATCTATTTGCAATCTACCAATGGGAATTATTTCCAAATACTTCTTGTCCTTTGACAATTGGTATTCCTTTTAAGTGGTAGAATTTGCTAATCATCTTTACATAGGTTTTTGTTTATCGTTTGTCTTCCTTGCCTCTTGTGGATCTTTTTGAGCATGTCTAGTGTTTCTATAGATATAGGGAAAGTGATGATCCCATCGTGTGCATTTTGTATTCAATGCAAAATCTATATAATGCACATCTCTTGGGGGAGCTATCATATTTTCTTTCGAACACTCTCTTTATGTGTTGGTGGGAGGCAAGCCTTTTCTCTATGGTGCTTTTTGCCATCATGAAAATTTGCGAAGGGTTTGGTTTATTTGGAACCTAGCTCTCTTTTGGCAACTTGATACCTCTTGTTTTCCTTCAATTGGTATCTTGTTTCCTTCTATTTGGCATGCGTCGATGGATATCTCATTCCTTGATGTATCTTTTAGTTGGTATCCGTCAAGTGATAATTTTTCGTTTGGTATCTTATTTTCACTTGATACCCTATCTTTCGGTATCTTATCAACTGTATGTTTATTTGATTCTTGAAAGCCTTGAGCATGCATATTTTCTACATGTACTTTCATTGGCATGTTCTCTTTCCTTGACCCAATATATAGGGGAGACTCCACTATGACATAAATTGGCTAAAGTGTGCATGAAATTCAATTTCATATCTATATGCACATATTTAAGTGGAGTATTGTCCTATGTATTGTTGGTCCACTAACTTTTTGGTCCCAATGAGTTTGGGTACCATCTTGTTTGTGGTGTTGTTCTAGGAACAATTGGACATAAATTGGACACTCGGCTCACTTACAAGGAAGGTGTTGACACTACCATGTGCTTATTGGATCCTTGCTAGGATGATCGAAGAACCATTGTCTACTACATCAATCCAATGCTATCTCGGTAACAAGTATTTACTTCATGCATACATTTCTCGCATTCAACCGTTTATAGGTTGCATCATGGCATGAATTTCTTGAGTCATTCTTGTGGTACTTGTTTCCTTTCTCAAAGCGTCTCAACGATGATGTCATATTGCTAGTTGTGATGTCTTTGATGTTCGTGTATTGGGAGTTCATTTATGTACAATAAGAAAATATTAGGCTATGTTCTATGCTTTCAAGCAAAGATCTTATTGGTATATTAATGACTTCCTTTTGGATATCTTGTTTGTTCCTTCTTGTAACTATTTCGTGTGTACGTTATTCTTTGTGGATATATCATCATGATTGCCCTCTACCTAGAATCTTATACACATGAGAGAAGTTACATCTCTAGTTGATATCCTCTTTTCTTTCACGTCCACTGTTGCATTTCCTTTTTACTTACTTGGTGGTTTCATGAAAGAATTTTTCTTGAGTGCAGATCTTATATCCTTGCATTTTGATGCACTCCTTGTTGGTGAAGATTATTTTCCTCATGCTTGTCCTCATGAGGGTTTTCCCATCTCGATTGGTATCCCTCCTCTTGACAAGGTTATTATTTCCTATCTTCACCAGGGGTTGTCCCAAGATTTGGTTTTTAATTTTCTTATTAGTAAGCTTGTGAACCCAGTTGCTAGTGGTTTGTGTGTGGGAAGGATATGTCTTGCACTTTATGTCTCATTTCATCAAGACTATGTTGATGCTTAATGCCCATACTTATATTAGTCCTCTCAAGTGCTTTGACATGACTCACACACATCATTTTGGTTGAGCCTATTCTTTAACCTCTTCTACCTATTGCTCAACCATATGTTTGGTGCAAGTACTATTCTTATTGGCTTATCTACTTGCTTGCACTTTGTTGTGTGTTTATATTGATTTTGGGGGAGTCATGATCCTATTTTGTGCACTTACATTCAAATACAAAAATTCTTAATTGTGCACAAATCATGGGGAGCTCCTCTAGTTTCTTTATAAACACTCTTTTGACCATATCATAATATCTTTTATTCATGTGGCTCATAGGTCCAAGTGATTGTTTGTTCCAATTAGTATCCTTTGATTGCTTGCTTCACTCCGGTGTATGTCTTTGTGCCATACGATCCTTTTTGCAATCATTGGGTTCTCAATATAGTTTGTCTTCCTCCAACTACTTATCATTGGATTTGTGTATTTCTTTGCACACGTATTTTCAGAAATACAAACCTTTTGGAGGAACACCTATTATATTGGCTTTCTAAGCTTTTCGCCCATTTTAGCAATTGATGCCAATGGGGGAGAAGTTTAGAGAGTTTAGTTTGGAAAGCTTATATATTTTTTCTTTTATTGCTTAAGCATTTGCATCTCACATCCATGCATTGCTTTGCATTTGTGTGTGCTCCGTTGTGCTTATTTCCTTATATAAACTCTCTTGAAAGTGGTTGTCATCAATTACCAAAATGGGGGAGATTGTAAGAGCACATTTGTCCATCTGTGGTTTTGGGTAATTGATGACAATCCCTATGGACTAATGGTTGCCTTGAGTTATATTCTAAGGATTTGTCCGTAGGTACTTCTTGGAGTCCATTTGTTGGTTTCAAGGAGTTTATATGGTGACCAAGGTGGTATTCAAGGTTTATCCAAAGATTGGTCATGTGGGAGTTGAGCTTATTGCAAGCATGTCTTGAAGAAGAAGATTGTGTAAGCATTCATGTTTACCTTCAAGAAATCATAGTTATGAAGAGAGAAGCTAAGATACAAGGTTGATCAAGACTAAGTCAAAAAGTGAATCAAGTTGATCAACACACAAAGCGTCCAAGATGTACCGAGAGGGATCAAGTGATCCCATGGTCTGGTAAGCATTGTCCCTTACTCTTTGTGTACTAACCCATGGTCTATGTGAGAGTTCTTTGTGGGGTTAGGTATATTTCCATACATCCCATGGAAGATGACATCAAGTGGAGATCGTCATCAAGGTTGTGATGTGCAAGCTCAAGTGAAGCATCACGGAGAGATCATGCTTGAGGCTCGTCGTTCATTGTGGTGACAATGGACTTGTGAAGATGTGCCGAAGAGTGGCTCACCCATAGTGGAGTATGGGGGAGCAATCATCTAGTCTTCATTAAGCCAACACAATCAAGAAAGGTGGTCCATCTTGAGGAAGTCAAGATCGTCATCATCTAGCTTAAGTGGACTATGCGCAAGGCTAAGGTTTGACCTTGATAGGGTTTTCTATTTTACCGGTATCATGGTGGTATTTGAGAGACCGGGTTATAGAATCGATTGTCGTACTACCAAGGGGCTCTCAAGTGAGTAGCTTGATCGTGTCGTTCGTTGAGAGCTCAAACCATTGCATTCTTGGCACCATCATCTTTCTTGGTTCTTGGTTGGCTTTTCTCTATTTGGTTTCTTGAGCTTGTGGTTATCTTCGTGACAAGCTCTAGTACATCGAAAACGGATTTCGTATGCTTTGTCTATTGCGTTTTCGGTGTTGGAGGTTTTACCAGTCTTATTCGAGGAAGGGTTCTCACCATTTTCTTATGGGCCTTTTTTAATTTTCTTCTTATTGATATTTCAATCAATATTGTGTTAGCCCATGTCGTTAGCTTTCCAACAAACTTTGTTTCGTTGAATTCGGAGTCCGTTTGCAAAAGTTGTGGCAATTTTGGTGTTCTTAAAAGGCTGCAGCGGTACTACCGCGGCTAGAGCGAATGTAATTTTTTACTACCGCTCCGGAGTGGTACTACTGCGGCTCCAAGAGCGGTATAAAAACCGCTCCGGACCAAAGTCTCTTGTTTTGTCTACCGGTGGCAGGCATGTATGTATTTTTTTTAATACCGCTCGCAAGCAGTAGTACCGCTACCATTTGCGGTAGTACTGCTATCCCTAGCGGTAGTACCATGAGGACGAGCGGTAGTACCGCTCCTACGGTTCTACTGGCCTTTTGCCTCCTCGTTGTTGTTTTTCATATGGCTACTACCGCCCTAGCGGTTGTACCGCTCTGTGCGGGCTGTGAGCATAACGGTTGGATTTTTCCCCACCTATAAAAGGGGGTCTTCTCCCCCCATTGAACCTTATCCTTTGAGCTCGTGTTCTTCCCCCATTGTTGACCTTCTTCGAGCTAGCTAACTCTCAATCTCTACAATGATTCTTTCTAGTTCTTGAGGGAAAATAGAGAGGAGATCTACATCCACATTTCCACCAATCACTTTCTCCTCTAAGTGAGGGAAACCCCTTGGATCTAGATCTTGGAGTTCTTCGTGTTCTTCTTCTTTCTTCCTCTCATTTTCCTCCCTAGCATTAGATGCTTTGGTGGGATTTGGGAGAGAAGGACTTGGGCACTCCTTGTGCCCTTTCCATTGCATTTGATGCATAGGTTTAAGTTCTCCACGGTGATACGTGGAAGTAAGAAGTTGAGAAGCTTATTACTCTTTGGTGTTTGAGCACCCTAGATCTTGTTCCTCTTGGGTGCTTTGGCACCCTAGACGGTTGGTGGTGCCTCGGAGCTTAATCATTGTGGTGCAAAGCTCCGGGCAAGCTTCGGGGTCTCCAATTAGGTTGTGAAGACTGCGCCGAGCATTTGAGGTCACCTTGGAGCCACAATCCATTGTGGTGAAGCTTCGTGGTATCGTTGGGAGCCTCCAATTAAGTTGTGGAGATTACCCCAACCTTGTTTGTACGGGTTCGGTGACCACCCTCAAGGGTCCCTAAGTGGAATCACGGCATCTTGCATTGTGCGAGGGGGTGAGGAGATTACGGTGGCCCTAGTGGCTTCTTGGGAAGCATTGTACCTCCACACCGCTCCGAATGGAGATTAGCATCCGCAAGGGTGTGAACTTCAGTATACATCATAGTCTCCGCGTGCCTCGATTATCTCTTACCAGAGCCCCTTTACTTATGCACTTTACTTTGTGATAGCCATATTGGTTCTTGTTATATATCTTGCTATCACCGAGTTGTATATCTTGCTTAGCATAAGTTGTTGGTGCACATAGGTGAACCTAGTTGTTTTAGGTTTTGTGCTTGACTAATTAAACGATAGTTTTATTCCGCATTTGTTCAAGCCTAAACCGTAATTATTTTAAAGCGCCTATTCACCCCCCCCCCTCTAGGCGACATCCACGTCCTTTCAACTTGTCTTCTGAAGTCAGAGTTGTTGAGGAGGAGCCTTTCGGCGACTATGACATGAGACAGTTGGTCGGTTATGGTGTTGGCTCGATGCAGGCCCAACGTTTTTTCTCATGCAATGCTCATCGACAGAGTCGGAGCTGCCTGGTTGGCATATCATGGTGCGAGATAGGGATCGTGAGTATTCATTGAACATCTATAGGCCATAACATTTGCCTAAGTAGATCTTCATCCCATATATTAAGAATAGGGTCAATCAAGTCTTCCACCTTGGATAACAACTGACCTCTCCTGGGAGTAATAATTTTCATGTTTGCACAATTAGGGATCCAGGTATCCTCCCAAATGTTAATGTTCTGGTCATTCCCCACTCGCCAAATCTGGTCATGCTAAGGTGTTCACACCCGCCATAATACTTTGCCAGGTGGAAGATGAACCCTTCTTTATATTAGTGTTGAATAAATCACCATGAGGATAGTATTTGGCTCTTAGAATAGTAGCGCAAAGAGAGATTCTCGATAAGACGCCAAGCTTGTTTAAGAAGCATAGCCAAATTGAAACAGTGTATATCCCTAAGACCCCTTCTTGTGTATATCCCTAAAACCCATTCCTCATTGATTCTTTGGTACACACAATTTTCACCAAACCATCCAATGCATCCTCCTTTGATTGTCCTCATCTCCCCACCAGAAATGCACTATCGTGTCAATAATTCCTTTGTAATTTTTTTAGAAATTTTAAAGACCGACATTACATAGATGGGTATGGCTTGAACAACTGCTTTAAAAAGAATCTCCTTTCCTCCAACCGAGAGAAGTTTTCCGTTCCAACCATTGATTTTCTTATAACAATACAATTGATTAAGTACTGAAAACAATCAGTTTTATTTAATCCCACATTCGCTGGTAATCCTAAGTATCTGTCATTTAGGGTCTCTGTCATGATGTTTAGAGTTGTACATATTTGTTCACTAGTATGATGTCATGATGTACTTATTTTCAATGCAATATCGCTTATTTCCTGAGATTCCTGTGAAGTAATAACATGGCAAATGACCATGACATGTGGAGTTTGGCTCCATGCGTCGTAGAAATGGCATATGTCAAAACCGTGCAATAAAATTTTCTGTGGGGACAAATACATGTCTGTCCCTAAATTACATGTATACGCAACAGTTTTAGAAGTAGAAAAGGAGAATCTCTGCATTCATGATTCGCCAATGATTGCTTAATTTCAAGAATTTCTGGTGTCGTGTTAAATTTGAAGTTCCAGTAATGCACTATATCATCCAGTAGAAGAAAAAAAAGGAAAGTCCTTTTATTTTCCATGTAGCCACATTTATTTTCCTTGATTATGAAAATCAATGGCGCCTTATTACTGCTACATCTGTGAAATGTCCTTGTTATACTGATCTATCCATCCATGTATGATCTCAACTTCCAGCCTCCTTTGTTCTACAAGCCAGTCTGGATCATCCTTGGTTGCAGATCTGAAGTCCAAATGATGGGCCCCTAAACATTGCCACCACAAGAAGTAGCCATGCGTAAGTAAGTTCAGAATACTTATAACCTTGCATATTTTCTGCAACTTCATGTTTACCTTTCTCCGTGACAAGAGCAATGATGCTAGATGATATGTTCTTGAGTACCCTGGTAGCAGTTCGGAAGGAAAACTATTTATTATCGTTTACTATGGTAAAATTGCTACCTAAATGGTTGAAACTATCAACATGAATAGTTCAGAGGGTGAGAAATTTTTTACTCCTACCCGCCTCCACTCCACGGGTCTCGCATCCCGTTGGAGAAGATAATGTTGCTCCCAAACCTCTTGAGAACCTTGTCAATTTTCTGTAGTGGGTTGTGCAATGCAGTACCAGGTGAGCACATGCCACCCAAAGAAATGCTGCTACTGACGGTTCGTATGTAAATACTGAAAATCTGAACAAAAACTTACATGGCCACCATATTCAGAAGTGATCCCGTGCATCCTCGGACGAACTCCGTAGCCCGCGAGGCAGCTCTCGGAACTCCTCTCATAACTGAAATTGTATGGTGGGAACATACTCTCGTTTGACACTGTCATTGGCATCACCATCTCTGTACAGGCCTGCACAAGAGTTTGTTTCAGAGAACACATATATGATGTTCTCAGTCTTCATGTGTTATCAGTAGTTCAGTACACCACATACACATGTATGTGATTCAGGCTTGTACCTGCCAGCCCCATCCTTCGAAGCCATGAGGGTCATCGCCACCCTCCACATGGAAGCATTTCTGGTCGCCTGTGTAATTGTAGTACACGCTCGCCGCAGCGAAAGCCCTGTCGATGACGTCCGCTCCCGCAGGAAAAGAATCAATGATCTTGCACATCTGCAGAAATGTCAGGAGAATTACATGCAAATCAGAGGAGTGAAAAGAACAGGTCCTCTTTTTGCATGACTCAGTTTGGTAACTCTGAAACTCATCTTACTCTCATTCATTTGATGTAATGCAGGCGAGAGTAATAGTTGTAAGTTAGGTTGCAAGTGGCTAACCTCCTTGACTGGGTAAGCAGGCAGATTCATCAAGAAATTTGCTGGGGTTGGATAGTCCATCATGGCTGTGTGGATGAATGCTGTCTGTAGCCAGCTGCTCAGCGAAGAAATGAACTGCACGGTCCTAAGATTCAAAGGATAAAGCAATGCCATGAACCAGTGGCATTGTTGTCGATTCGCTCAAAGTATGAAATCCCTCCCGTTAGCTTGGCAAGATTAGATGTACATGTCCATCAATTTATCATTGAACTTAATGTACCTTCTTTGGAGCTTTTATGTATTACTTGCTACAAGGTTTGATTATTTGTTTACTTTACTTACACTTTACGTATAGAAAAGAATACTTGTAGTCTTAATCTCTTGTTTTTCTCTCTATATCAATAAGTTTTATACCATGCAGCCTGTCTCCTAAACAGTTATGAGTAAGGAAAAAAACATTTTCTCCCTTCATGAAAAGATTGAGTAACTGTGTTTGGCAAAGCTTACTTGCAGGCCCTGAAGGTTTTGCTGAGCTCCAAGAGCCCTGTGTCGTTGGAGCCCCTGTTATCTAGCACATCCCAGACTGCCTTGATGACACTGAAGCAATTCAGGCTCTCGGACTGCAAAACTAGTTGGATGTTACAATCAGCTGATTAAACACCTGGGTTTTCATGGAAACTTGATCTTTGGAGAAGGACAAATCAAGCACCACTCAGACAAAGATGTCACTAGCAAGTTACTCATCATTCCATTTCCATGTTATATCCTGTCTCGACGTTATTAGCAACAGATGTGTCATCATCATCAGTACCGAAAAAAATGCATCAATTTGCATATCTCTGGCCAAATGAGGACCTTATTCCCAACCGCCTATTGATAGTCCTTCGGTGCTATTTAATTACTCCACGTGCAGTCATGGTTCCAAAAAATAGTCCCTTGATGCGGTTGAGCATCGCAATCAAGCTATTCATCAACTGAATAGCCATGATGAACTCATAATCAAGACCTCACCTAGACATCTACATCATTGGCTGGAAGGTAACATTCGATCAAATAATTTAAGCTGAATGCCCAATGATCAAATAATTTAATCATTGGCTAGCGACCATCACCACTCACCAATTCATAATCCAGAACTGAAAACTATTATGATAGTATTGATAACACCAGAGGAAGGGCGACATGCACATGCTACTGAACGACAAGTGACACGAAGTGCAATCAGTAGCAGTACTGATAATTTCCAGAGCATTCTCAAGACGGACGGACGTTCATGTCGACTGTTAAGCTTCATGCACTAGCCAACGCAACCAAAAGTCCAAACTGATGGAAAGGGCTAGTGCAATCCACATATATCGTAACACCCCCTCTCACGTGTGACGGGGAAGACAAGTCAACACTTGCAACCGAAAGAGAGCGACGGTGTGCGAAACTCACGTATGACTCAAGAGGCCTCTACGTGGACACAAAGGGAGGCTACCAGCAATTTTTAAAATAAACTGCGAAAGCCAGGACTTAAACTCAAGACCTTAGCTCTGATACCATGTTAAGCTTCATGCACTAGCCAACGCAACCAAAAGTCCGAACTGATGGAAAGGGCTAGTGCAATCCACATATATCGTAACATCGACCTGCCGTGCATTCTCAAGACCAATAATTTGACCGAAGACAGTGGGCCATCTATCCAGAAATGGCCAACTTATTTCTTTTTCTTGTTATTACGGGTTGGTAATGAATTATACTAGATGACACCCCACGCATTGCAGCAGGAATTGGTTGCAATGTATTTCCATGAGATTTTATTGTATCAATGAGCATGATTTAATTATAATAATGTATATCTTGATCACATAATATGTGCACTCACTTACGAGTAGGGAATTCAAAAAAAGTGCGTAAATGTGGGGAAGAAAATTTGGTCCGAAGGACAGATGTATGTAATTAATTTCTAGAACTTATTAGGATGATGAGGTAGCAATAGCATAGCTGCATGTTTCTTAAAATAGTTAGTGACGGCTAGTTATTTAGATATAGAAAATTACCTTGAAGTCATGTGAGACGGTGTCATGGAAGCTTGACCACGGGGTGATGTCGTCGAAGTGCAGGATGGGTGCAGACGACGCCAGGGCTCCCATGGCAACATGGGGATACTTTAACCTGAACCATGAAGCCAACACTAGAACCAACAGCCAAAGCCACAGACCATAAGACATCATTAGTTTTTTTTTGTAAAATCCACATGACAACATTAGTGTATATTAGCTCATCTTGATCTCCACAAAACTACTGATCCCTGCACCCTAGCTCCATCGGTCACGTCTATCACCATTCTTCCTATCTAACCTAGCCATCAGGGCAGATTCGACAGAGTTCCTATGCAGATTCTTGCCGTCTCCTTGGAGTTAGGGTTTCTCGCCTCAACGTTCTTGACAAGACATATGGTGTCAGGCGCTTCGGACCGATTCATGGGTTCTATGAGAGCATGCAAGATGGGTTGCATGTAAATCTACGAAATGATCTCACCAATGTTGCTTTGAAAGAATTGTCTGCTTTGTCTTTGTTACTCCAATGACTTCTCCCCCGTGTTGTCTACAACCTTCTCAATCATGAGTATGATCATAAGTGTGGGGATATGATCATGCTGATCTCATATGGCTCTTCCGTGACCCCAACAAGATCAAGGTCTTCGGCTAGCTACTCTTTGTCGTGGATGTCTAGATACCAGAGGAAATCTATTCCACAAACATCTCCTCCACCGGCTCCTGCCCCCAATGCACATTTGCTTCCTAGGACACAAGCCGCCTGTTCATCAACTCTCCGAGCTCCATGCGGATTTGGAGTCGCCTCAGCATCACCCCTACCACATAGTATAGGATCTTTGGTGCTCCCCTACTCCGGCTCACCTAGATAACGACATCTTGACAGAAATCATGTTGTTTATGCTTTGAAAGATTTGGGACTTCAGTAACAGCAAGTTTTTCAGAAACAATGATCTCCTTGATGTGTAGTTACCATTATAAACATCTTTCGGACTTCAAACATTTGACCTCAGCGGTTTAAGGAGCCAGTTGGTGATGTTGTCGCATTATCTTGACCCTGTAATTTTTGCCCTTCGATTATTTTGGGTAATATATATACATCTGGGGATCTTCTCCCCTCCCCACCACAACCCCGGTGATTCTTAAAAACAAAATGAGTCTGGAGGCAGCAACCCCTCCTAAAAATAATAATAAACTTAAGGAGATTCAGACTAATGCATGAACAGAAATAATATAAGGAAACACGTTAGTGATGGACTTACTGCCGCCGTAAGAGCCACCAAAGACGACAACGGGGGCATCAACAATGGACATGTTCTGCTTGAGGCTGGTGATGAGGATGGCAAAGTCGGCTAGCGCCTGTGTGGACGTCAAGTACCCCAGCATGTCAGTTGACTTGTACGAGTCATTCCCGAACGGCTTTGACTCCCCGTAGAACCGATGCTGCACTCCCACACGTAAATTTCAAACAAGTTGCAACTTGAACAAGTGAATATTGATAGTATTTAGTAACGTTAATGAAGCTTAAGTACCAACTAGCAGAATGAGCCATGCATTTGCGTGGGTAGATTTGTCGCCGGTTGTTAAATTTTGGTAATAGCAAGTTTGCTTATTTCTTCTCAATCTGGTTCATTGGCCTTGATAAATTAGACACCAAAAATTAACACCACATTATGATGCTTCTTTATCTTGAAGAGGAGCTTCAAATAAAAATAATCTAAACATAATATCGTTGGGCCTTTTTTCTCCCCTTTCTCGTCGTTAGTAGTATTGCAGTTAGGTTCAATTAGGGATACATGCATCGACATGCTTCCACACATGCGCCCCTTACTCTAATTTCCTTTGTTGCATGCCTACTAATGTAATGTGTTCATATTCAAGGGTAATTGTGAAAACATTATCAGTATTATCTCTCTAGCTACCAACTCTTGCATGCCTTGTAGGCATGAACCCTTGTCTTTCCAATTGTGTAAATGGTATATGCGTCATAACTTAGCTTTTGCTGATCATGCCTACGTTGGTTGCACCAAATTCTACTATTTTGTACAGTAAAATCCATCAAGTGCTGTGGCAATGAAGTAAGGCAACTTGGTTAATTGCCTGAGTGCTGACATCGTCAGTGATCTCATCATGACCGCTCTCTTTGTTTCAATCGTGCTGCACCCAACCCAAAGCGCCGATCCATCACGACAGGTTGTGATGCACATATATTATTATTATTATTATTATTATTATTATTATTATATTCTTTTGATTTTGATCATTAAAATCAGATTTTAATGTATAATCAAGGGAACAGATTATTCAGTCTATATAGATGGTGTGCAGCATGACAACCAAAATTTGGACTAAGGCGTGCCACCGATAATATGATGATTAGCTGAAAGTATCAGCCATGGCGGAGGATGTGACAGAAGGTTACCTCAATGAAGACGATGAGAGCCCCGAACTTTGGCGCGATGTCAAACATGAAGCCGGTGCTGGTGGCCAACCACTCGACGTCGGCCTCGCCACCCATGTACACGAACAGCGGCCCGGTGGGTTTCCGCCAAAAGGTGTCCTTGAGGAGGTACTTTTGGGAGAAGACGCGAGAGGAGTTGGGCGTGAAGGTGAAGTGGTCCAGCTCCTGCGTGAAGTAGTGCGCCGTGAACGGCTTCACCGCAGTGGCATACCTGCCGCTCGAGCTTGCAGCCTGCTGCCGCAGGGTAGAGATTCCAGCGGGGAAAGAGGGAGGCTGATGGGTGGGGCGCTTGGAGGGGCTCACTGCTGCTGCCGGTGCTGGCGTGAATGCCACGAGGAGGAGCAACGACAGCGCCAGGATGGCGGCGAGGAGGGAGGAGGCCGCCATTTCTGCTCGTCACTCCCTGCAGCTCGCCGGCGTCACTGCCCATGTGGTGTGGGGTTTAAGAAGGCGCGGGTCTGAGCCAGCCTGCATGCAGCCCTGCACACGTACGTCCAAAAGTGCATAATTATTCAAACCAAGTCCAAGACAAACGGGGTTTGAGAAAACAATAACATGCTAAATGATGCTTAACATTGCAAAAAATCTGTCATGGGTAAGACAAACCACAGCACTTAGAACAGACCGTAGGCGCCCAAACTGGCACTCGAGGCACAAGTACAATGAGACTTCAAGAAAGACGCTCTTACGGCAACGATATCTTGGGACCATCAAGTGGAGTAGAGCATCTCCCAGAAATATCACCTTAGTGGCTCAACTAAACCCATCAACTCAATCACAGTCACTGCAGTCAAAAACTCGTTTTTGATTACAGACAGCAACATGCAACATACTACCTCGGTCACACTTGCACATCAATAATTCAGTACTCATGCCGAAAAACAATTCAGCACTCTCAAAATGAAAATCCGGTAGCATCATTCTCTGTCGCATGTAAGAACAAAATGCTGCAGCTGGTAAGAACAAAATGCTAGCATCGTTCTCTGGCACATGTAAGAACAAAATGCTGCAGCTGGTAACTTGCTGGGAGCAAACAATGCTAGTATGACAACCATTTAAAAACAAGCCAGCAAGTCTACCATAGTATAACAGAGTGCAACCACTCTAGAACTTAACTTAGTACACGCTAAAATATGTTTGACAGGCAGCAATATCTACAAGATCACAGCTAGAGCCAATAAAATCAGCATGAAATTTGGTTGGGAGACCCTTTCTCTTTTGGCATCAAACCAAATGGATGAGATCACTGATGAACCAAGCAAGAATATGGTAAGCATCTCTTGAGAGCAGCAAAATGATCAAAAACAAATAAAGAACAAGTGGAGGTAGGAGAAGAAAAAGATCAAATGACCCAACAACATGCCCTGTGCCTGCATTTTAGTTGAAATGTAAAGCGCCAAAATTACTGTCAAGCAAGACCAAATAGTGCCTCAAAATTAGGAGGAACCAGAAATCTCGTGCAATAGCAATACAATACAAACAATATATTTTGCATTAAACAGAGAGCATTGTTTGGCATAAAGAACACGTAATAATTAGTGGTCACCAATAGCTTGCAAAATTATGTGATAAGGGAGGATATTGGGCTATGCAATCCCCCTGATGCCTACTGACCTCGATCAAACTTCAAGTACTCTAGAAAGGAAAGATATACTCTACTTTAGAATCAAGATGAAATTGGACACATCAACACAGTTGAAAGTAAGAAACTGCTCAAATACACAAACTATTAGTACAAGGGCTTCTCAGGTTTGCTCAGCAGGACCTCATTCACGAAGAGACACAATGGTAGACAGGTATACAAAGTCTGATGGGAAATTCAATAGAACTAAAAAACACTGTACAGCAAAATTGTTTGATACTGAAAAGTTTCACTGAACATTATCATTTTGTTACCAACACTCAACACATACATGGCATGAGAACAACACATTATACATAGCCAATGGAGGGCTCACATGTCAAAATTACTGACCAGGCACACAACCTTTTATTTACAGCATTTAATGTGCATATGCACTCTCAGTTGCATCCAAAAAGTATATGACAAGCATGTTGCACTGATTATCTGATATTCTGATTGACCATACGAATTACAGCACCACCAACACTGGCTTATGACATAAACATGCTTCTGTGGAGAAGGGCGGTGATATAGAAGCTTGCTCCAAGGCATGCTTATTAAAATAAATGATAGAGCGTCATTAGAGATTAGACCAAAACAGATTTGGAGCATTTTGCCGTGCATGTGCACAACCACAAAGTATAGTGTGCTGGGGGGCACGACAATCCATTTAAGTTGCACAATGGGAACAAAACCAACTAAATATGTAGTAGCATCAAAGTACACATTGTTCTTGGCTGATACTTGATGTACTATAGTGCAGAAAGATGCAAGAACGAAAAAAAAGAGCAAGAACAACTTACACAATAAAGGAATGGATGGAAGAAATACATACACAGGACAGTTATACACAGGAGCATAAATAAGCGACACCTGCAAATACAGATAAGAAAAGAGAAACATCATAGCACATTATGCTGAAAGAGCGCTAGAATTGGATTTGAGGGGGCTCAGATTCGCCTTTGCTCGATCATATAACCTACCCCCGCCATCTCTTATCACCAGATCAACCCGTTTATAGTGTGGAGCTGCCCTGGTTATCACTCATCAAAATGACCTTCCAAGGACAGCCACCAAAAATACAGCAAATCTGCTAGAGTTTCTCTTAGTACTCCCTCCGTTCCATAATTCTTGTCATGGTTGAAACGGCTCCAAGAGACGACGGAGGATCCAACTTAAATACCCACAGCTTACTCGATTGCTTGAGAGCATGCTTATATCAGCAATGGTCAATCATCGTTGCCCCAAATCAGAATTCAATTTCAAAATCATAGCAGACAAAATGCCTTCCTGGACCATGTTTTGTCAACAGACAAACTTCTGGTGGTGACCAAATGGTAGCGAATTTTAATGATTCAAATAGTTACTATGTCTAATGGACAAATGTCTCTGTTATAAGCTTGCCAGGATTAGTGCAAAGCAAAGTGATGCAAAACTATATGTAAAAAGAAGGCAGCAACAACACAGAATTACCCCAAAGGCTTGCTTAGCAAGGAAAACGGAAGTTAAGAAGCTAACAAAACAAGCATCATTCGAAGTTAGGAGGATCCAGAATCTTGTGGAACATCATCAATAGCCTGCAAGCCTACATGCAAAATTATCTAATGACTGGTGAACCAACCAAGTATATGGTATCTACTGAGAGCAGCAAAATGAGCATGGATTACAAGACTGAAGAACCAACCGAGAAGAAGCCATCTCCTGAAAGCAACAAAATCCCAAACAATAAAGAACAAGTACAACTAAGAGAAGAGAAAAATCAAATGACCAAACAATAAAGAACAACCACTGCCTGCATTTTAACTTAAATGTACACCACCAAAATGAATGTCAAGCAAAACCAAATAGTACCTCAAAATTAGGAGGAACCAGAAATCTTGAGCAATAGCAATACAAACAATATATTTTGCATTAAACAAAGAGCAATGTTTGGCATACAGAACCCGTAATAATTCATGGTCACCAATAGCTTGGAAAATTATGTAACAAGGGAGACATTGGGCTATGCAATCCTCCTGATGCCTACTGACCTCCATCTAACTTCAAGTAGAAAGGAAAGATGTACCTTAGAATCAATTGCACACATCATAGCAGTTGAAAGGAAGAAACTGCTCAAATACACAAACTATTACAAAGGCTTCTCAGGCTTGCTCAGCAGGACCGCATTCATGAAGAGACATAATGGTAGACCAGTATACAAACTATTATGGGAAATCCAATAGAACTAAAAAACTCTACAAAGAATTTGTTTGATATTGAAGAAATTCACTTAGCATTATCATTTTGTTAACCAACACTCAACACATACATGGCAAGAGAACATTATATTATACTCCCTCTGTTCCTTTATAGCATAGATGAATAGATTGTGGCTCCAATACCAATGAATGTGCTGGCCGTTGTACTATTGACGAGATAGCCCTGCTTCTGGCGCATGTGGCCCACCCACCACGTGCATGCTGCTGCAGGGGATAACTCATCCAGCGATTTCAACGGAGGTTACTTTCGTCCAAATCTGCTTGGTCGGGCAAAGGCGCACTACAATCTGGAATTTTAGCAGAAAATGTATACGCACTATAAAGAGGAACGGAGGGAGTACATAGCCAGTGGAGGCCTCACATATTAAAATTACTGGCTAAGCACACAACCATTTATTCACAGCATCTAATGTGCATATGCACTCTCAGTTGCATCCAAACATATGATGAGCGTATTGCACTGACTACCTGATTGACCATATGAATTAGAATTACAGCACCGCCAACACTAGTTTATGCCTTGAACATCCTTCTGTGGAGAAGGGTGGTGATATAGAAGCTTGCTCCAAGGCATGCTTTTAAAATACATGATAGAGCATCATTAGACCACATCAGATTTGGAGAATTTTGCATTGCATGCTATGCATGTGTGCAACCACAAAGTATAGTGTGCTGGGGGCCATGACAATCCATTTAAGTTGCACAGTGGCAACAAAATAACTGAATATGTAGCATCAAAGACAAAAAAAATTGGCTCATACTTGATGTACTATAGTGCAGATAGATGCAAGAACAAAACAGAAAAGAGCAAGAACATCTTATAAAATAAAGGTATGAGGGAAGAAATATATACGCAGGACAGCTATAAAAACAGGAGCATAAATAGGTGACACCTTCAAATACAGATAAAAAAAAAGAGAAAGAATGTAGCACATTATGCTTAAGGAGCACTAGAATTAAATTTGAGGGGGCTCAGCTTCGCCTTTGCTCGATCATATAACCTACCCCCATCATCCCTTATCACCAGATCAACCCGTTTATACTGTGGAGCTGCCCTGGTTATCACTCATCAAAATGACCTTCCAAGGACAGAGACACAAAAATATATACTCCCTCTGTTCCATAATTCTTGTCGTGGTTGAAACAGCTCCAAGAGATGAGGGAGGATCCAACTTAATACCCACAGCTTACTCGATTGCTCGAGAGCATGGTTATATCAGCAATGGTCAATCATCGTTCCCCCCGAATCAGAACTTTATTTCAAAAAACATAGCATACAAAATGCCTTCCTGGACCATGTTTTGTCAACAGACAAACATCTGGTGGTAACCAAATGGTAGCGAATTTTGACAAATAGTTGCTATGTCTAAATGGACAAAGGCCGTCACTGTTATAAGCTTGCCAGGAAGAGTGCAAGACAAAGCGATGCAAAAGAACAAAACTATATGTACAAAGAAGGCAGCAACAAAACAGAATAACCCCAAAGGCCTACTTAACAACGAAATAAGTTAAGAAGCTAACAAAACACACATCCTTTGAAGTTCACCTACATTTAGTCTGGTGCATGATCCAAAAAATGCAGTGGTGACAGACAGAATTAGGGAAAGTTTCTGGACAAACTAAAGAAAACAAAAGGGAATGTCCGCTCAATGGCTCAGATTAACCCAGGAACTTAATCACAGCAGCCAAAAAATTGCTTATGGATACAGACAGTAACACGTGACATGCTACCTCGGTCACTCTTTACATGAACAGTCCAGCATTCTCTCCAAAAAAAAAAAACTCCCAAAAAAATCCAGTAGCATTATTTTTTGTACCATGTAAGAACAAATAGCTGCAACAGGTAATAATATGATACTACCTCCATTCATTAATATAAGGCGTTTTGGCAGTTCAAATTGAACTATCAAAACATCTTATATTAATGAACAGAGGGAGTACCTAAATAAAACAAGCCATTTCAACCGATAATTTGCTGGACCAAGTCTTCGTAATATAACAAAGTGCAATTTACTTTTAAGTTTTAACAAGACTAAATTAAGGAGCAACAGCGAATATAAAGGATCAGGCACAACTTATGCAATACGGGTATAAGTGAAGAAGTCTATACACAAGACAGATAAACACTAGAGCATAAATAAGCAACACCTTCAAATACAAATAAAAGTGTTATTGCATAGTGGGCTCAGATTCGCCTTTGCTACATCATATAACCTACCCTCATCATCTCTTATCACCAGATCAACCATTTATACTGTGTAGCTGCCCTGGTTATCACTCAACAAGAATGACCGTCCAAGGACAGAGCCATCAGTATCACAGATCGAAAAGGATCCTAGAGACAAGAGGGAGGATCCAACTTGATACCCACATGTGCCTCGATTGCTCAAAGGCACACTAATTTCAGCCACGGTCAATCATCATCGCCCTAGCATCATTCACAAACAAAAGGTGCGGCAGCCTAGGGCCTCTTTGATCCAAAGGAAGTTCGTATCAAATTTGCAGTAGCTAGCACCACCACCAACAGCAGCAGCAACAAGTTAGGGGCCTGTTTGATTCAAAGGAATTCTTTAGGACTATCACATATTCCTGCCTTTCTTTTCTAGAATCCTGTGAACCAAAGAGGACCAAGGTTATTGTGACAGCAATGGAGATGATGATGATGATGATGATGATGATGATGATGATTGTGACGAGGTTCCAATATTGTTACTCCCTTCGTTTCTAAATATAAGTCCTTTTAGAGATTTCAATACGGACTACATACGGATGTATATAGACGCGTTTTAGAATGTAGATTCACTCATTTTGCTCCGTACATAGAGTAGGATGTATTGGATATACCAATATCCAGACTTCAGGGTATTTGCAAAGATTCTGACAATGCCACTGCTTGATTCCTCGCATCGCTGGGTCCATCCCTACCCCCTAAGGGTTCCCAGCGCCTAGAGGACCAAATGGTCGGAGGAGGCGGCCCCCCTGGAGGTGGGATCTGGAACCAGCGACCGACCAAACCCTCAGTCTGTACGAAGATGATGATGGAGATGATGGTGCTGACGAGCTTCCAGTATTCGTTGGTAAAGCTCCGCCACTGACGGTGGTGATCCCCGGCGTACAAAACGAAAATTCCACAACCAGAATACCCGTCGATCACCACCTGGTCACGGGAGTACTTACAAAGATTCTGACAGTGCCACCGCTAGGTTCCTCGCATCGCTGGGTCCGTCCCTACCCCCTAAAGTTTCCCAGCACCCAACGGACCAACTGGTCGGAGGAGGCGGCCCCCGCAGAGGTGAGATCTGGAACCACCGACCGACCAAACCGAGCGCTGCACTTATACACACGCGCGCGCGCTCGCACGGCGTGCGGGCGAGAGGGAGAGAGGTGGAGAGGGGTGGAGGTACCAGATCGAAAGATGGAGGAAACGAAGTGGTCCGCGGCTCAGATCTACGGCTTGGCGTCGCCGAAACCCGCGACCGGAAGCCGCGACGGTCCCCCGCCACGCGTTTCCCAAAGGCCCCCGCCACAGCATCCAACGCCGACGACGTCGCGGCGGCTGCCCGAGCACGGGCCTCCATGCCGGCGGCATCGCGGCGCGGCGCGGACGGGAGGGCTGGCCCCGCGAGGCGGAGGGATCCGACGCTGCCGCCGCTCGGGAGCACGGGTCTGCGCCAAGGGCCGGGCCTCCTCATCGCGGCCGTTTTTTTCAAGTGGCCGCGGCGACCGGAACGGGCGGAGCGGCGGGGTGACGCCGACGCACGCGGCGGCCTCACACTTAAACTAAAGCCGCCGCCCCCCTACACTTAAACGATTTGGCGCGAAAACGGTGTGGGTCCGCTGAGTCAGCGGCCCCGAGCGCGCGTCGTCGTTCTTATCGCTTCGGTTTCCCCACGAAAAATCGAATCAATGCAAGGCTGTCGCCGGTCAGCCTTCCATTAATGTCGCGCCTTCACGAGCCGGGTTCATGGACGGCGCAGTCAGTACGGCAACGCGCGTCCACGCCTCGCCTCCCACGCGTCCGCACGGTGCCACCCGCTCGCCGCTATAAAAAGCGACCTCGCCGGTGTTGTCACACCTCGTCGCCTGCCCCCAATCCCACCAGCGAACTCCTCTCTCTTCCCGGCGATCTCCTCTCTCCCTCTCCCCCCGCACTGGTCGAGCGCTACCCTGGCGACGGCGCGACCCGCAACGGCTTCGGCCGCCGACACCTCCACGAGGACGAGGCCCGCCTGCTGTTCGAGGCGGAGTACCCGGCGCCTGGAGGCTTAGAGCGGGCGGCGTCCCCGTGCCACCGGTGCCCACCGGAGCCGAGCAGCGCTCCGACATCGCCCGGATCCGGTCCACCCTGTCTGAGGAGCATCGTCGGCAGCCAAGGTACGCCCCGGACATCACCTCCCTCTGGACGGCCTACTTCGAGCGCCGCCACGAGGAGCAGCTCGCCTCCACCAATGACGGCCCCGCGCTCGGCCGCAACAACAGCGATGGCCGCCGTCTTGGGTGGGGCGTCCCCAGACGCACTCTCGACACCGTCCTCGAGCACATCGAGGGCGGCACCGAGCTACGCCTCGGGTACCCAGAGGCGACGTCCATCTCCCGCCGGAGGGGCTCGTCGTGGCAGCCCCGGCGTATGGAGGCGTCGTCGTCGTCGTCCTCATACTCCTCCAGCTCCTAGTCCTCCCACTCCTCCAGCGCAACGCGCACGCCACTCGTCGCCGTTAAGGCTAAGCCCGGCTTGTTGTCGCCGCTCCGACGCAGCGGACGCAGCAGCGGCGGCATCACCATCAACGAGGGGCGTCACCGTGAGCCCTCGCCCCCCCGAGGCCACCTCCGCCTTGTCAGGCCGAAGACGGAGCCTGACACGCCGGCGGTGGTCAAGCAGGAGCACCTGGCCATGGCCACCGCCGACGACGAGGCCGCCCTAAAGTGGGCGCGGGACGACTACGTCCGGGAGGAGGTGGAGCGGCAGCGCCGAGCCCTCGAGGAGATCGAGGCTCGCCACCACGCCCGCCGCGAGGAGGAGATCGCCGGCCTCATCATCCTCGACGACAACAGTGACGGGGAGGCGCCCGAGCCCTCCAACCCCAACCTGCACCGTCTCGGCGACGCAGGACAGGGCTGCAGCAGGGACCGCAGCCACGGCGCGCCGGACGACGACGGCAGCGATGGGGACGGGGACGACGGCGACGACTACACCAACTTCTACAAGCTCCTCGGCATGTAGAATGCGGCGCGCAGCCACGGGACGGCGCCGACAGGACGGCGGCGGCAGGACGGCGTAGTCTTTTTTTATATTTTAGCTTTTGTATTATATTTCAATAAAAAATCAAACCTTTTAAACATTTTTGGGTCGATTCTACGCCCATAATCGGCTGAAAGCGACAGTTTAGGAGCGACCCCGAGGGTGCGGTTGGAAAGCCGAGCCGTCCTAGTCCGATTATAGCGTCGGCTGCCCCAGGGGGTACTAAAATCGGCCCTGGGGCAACGGCTGCAATGCTCTAATGATGAGTGAACGCGTGCGAATGCGGCGGCGAGGGTTTTCTCGAGCGGTCTAGGACGTGATGCCGCGCGTGCCTACTCCACGTGTCGGGAGCAGCGCGCATGGAGGCAGATCCAACAGCCAGCGTGGATCCTCCATGTGTATGTGTTGCTCCGTTCCAGCCCGTGTTCTTCCGATCCTGCCCGAACAGGTGGCATCCCCTAGCACACCCCGTAAAAATCAACACTTCAAAACGTGTATAAGGGGCTCCAATCGGTAGATGACGTGTTCTGCCCATCTCTCTGGAGACCACGAGGCGATCGAGAAAGCCACCACCATTAATGGCGTTTGTGCCAACCCAGAGCTAATTAATCCCGCCGCCCTTCCTTCCCACCCACCATCTGTTCAGATTCAATCTCACGATGGGGAGAGGACGCCATGCGGCCCGTGCGAGTAGAGCGCAACCTGCGATGGTTGTAGCGGCATCGCTGGCTCCACCTGCACCGATTCCGATGGAGTTGTTGTCGCAGACCGACCTAGAGTCCTCGGAGGCTCGCGCGGAGATGCTATGGGTGGTGAGAGGTCATTTCCCCGACCGCAACCAGTGGCCGGAGATCATGGTGAAGATCATTTGGCGGTTGTCGTTCGAGGAGAGGGCTCGATTCAATGGTGACGCGGGAGGGATGGATTACCAGATGGTGTTCTTGGCCATCTAGGAGGCGGAATCGGTGGATCCTGGCCAGGCGACAAGGTCGGCAAGATTCAAGGCGGAGAGCCCATCCCGTCTCAACATCCAGCCGCCGTCAGTGGCCGTTCTGGCCAATCTCCCCCCTCCCCTCCAGGGTGCTGCCGCCCGGGGTCAGCCCGCCCCGTCTGCGCTGAGGCCGCGGACGCCCGGTGGTTGCGCTCGACGAAGGGCTTCCCTCCCTGAGTTTTGGGCGTACCAGGCGAGTCCTAGACGACATTTACACAGTCTGGAACCACCGCCATGGACGGGTGACCGCGGTGAGGTTCCTCCTCGTTAGAGTCAGGTACGCAAAATTCTGATTCCTGTTCCTCGGACCTGTGTTCATGTTGGGGGAGAAAGTGGTGATCATGTGGTCAGTGTTCGTGAAGATACCTCGCGTACCAGTTCCATGATTACACTTGATGAGGGAGGGGATTCTACCCTGGGGGTTCCATGTCTGCCGGAGAGGGCTACCGATTCTCTAACTCCGGCAGGATCATTACCGGACGGCGAGACTGCGAAAAGGCATTATCTAGACATTGGTTTTGGGATGTCCCATAATCAATCGTTCGGTGTAGCCGCAGATTCACCAGATAGGTTGAGTTTGCGCTTATGCTTTGATCCGCCGAAAACCTCGCCATCGGTGAGAAATTCCTCACCAGATTGTCCTAACATGTTTCGGAACGGGACGACGGACCGGGCCTACAAAGCCAGTCAAATGCGAAATGTGACCCTGGTCCCTTTAGCCAGGCCGCTTCCTTCCATTAAGTGCACAGTGTCGGGACGTTATCGGCCCAAAAAGCCCAACTCGTTCGGTGAGGATATTGAGACAGTCTCTAGGGTTTTTGGCCAACTATAGTCCATCCCCCCCCCCCCTCGCCCCACCCCCCACACATCCTCCCCATCTGATCTCTTCCCTGTTACCCAAGTTCGATCGTGGGATCCCACCCCTATCAACCTGAAAATCGTCAAGAGGGGATCAGCCCTGGGTCAAGGTCATTTGCGGAAGTGGTGGCCATGGCAGACAAGCCTGTTCACCAAGGTGCGGGCAAACAGCGAGTGCGTGCCCCACGCAAAGCTGCCGGTGCTCGACAACAGGCGGGTGCTGGTGGTCGACCCGTGGTGGCCAATGAATCTGGTGGAGCGGCCGGTCCTAAACCTCCTCCTCGCCAACCTGCCAAGTGATTATTTTTAATTTATTTGATGCATTTTTGTTTGCACAAATGAACAAATCTATTACTTCCTCCTTCGATCCATATTACCTGTCGCTCAAACGGATCTGAGGGAGTAGAAGAGTTTACCGGAAGTACAAATAATCTCATCACATCGGGATTCTGAGACCATCGAACGACATTATTGTCATCTCCTCGACTAATTAAGACGCTAGAGATATTCCTGTGGTAAACACATGCCCTAAGTGCAACTCGGCATTCTTATCATGTTAACCTTATCCCGAGCAATGTCAATCTTGCACTTGGGAAGCCTCAACTGCTTGCAGTAGCTGAGGATTCAGACTGTGCAGCAAAATATTCAGAATAGACCTCCGGGACTCATGTATCCAATGTTTGGAACATTTGGCATCAAGTACATTATTATCTGACATGTATCTCCATGAAGATAGTAGTGCGTGCCATGATTTGGCAAAAGCCAACCAGCATGGACAGTGAATAAGTAAAACACACGGTATGTAATGCAGAACATCATAACATGTTCCTGAAAATTAAACGGGCCTATGCATGAACTAAAAATACAAACCAAATAAGATAGCTTCATGTTCAACACTTAAGAAAATCCCGATTGCACCCATGTTTCTAGTTTTGTGGATTGGCTTGAAAATGTCTGAACTCTCGACTTGATGACTGAAATGTTCGCTAAATGTCCTCTGACGAAGCGAGGAAGTAAATTTGTAGCAATGTTCCAATTGTTAATCCGACTCCTCTGAATTTGAATACGAATAGTCTGATAACTCAAAATTTGAATCTGATCCTGTAGAAGTTTAAAAGGAAAGTGCAATTAGTTAGACTAGCATCCCACTTGATTTAGTTGTTGCATAAAGCAAGAAGAATATCATTTTTGTTAGCAACAGGAAACGGATACAAAGTTGTCTTAAGTTTTACATATTTGGTAGTTCAATTACATTTCTAAGTATACATTGCTAAATTGAAGAAATATACATTGGACTGCACAGTTTAAAAAATTCACCAAACTAACAGTTTGACATACTATCAGAAGACCTTTTTTTCCCTTGATTTATATTATTTACACATTTAATTGTCGAATTATTTAATAAACATAGCTAAACTTCAAACATACATGGGATGGGAATTCCAAAACTTCAAAATCTAGAAAGACTTTTATTTTGACTTACCGTCAGCAGACCATTTTTTTTCCCTGACGTTGATTTTCTCAGGAGGTACTCTGTAGGAACTCAGGACCTTCAAAATTTTGTGAATTCGCTTATCTTTTTCCACACATCTGATCTCAACAACCCTAAGATGCTTCGATGCCAAAACTGGCTCCATCAAATCGTAGCTTCCATCTGTTTTCTTAGCATGTCGATGTAGCTGCACAGTTTACCAAAATGAATCAACCATGCATATGCAACAACACCATGGCGAAATATATTATACTTAGAAACCATTCATACAAATATATATACCTTAGATATTCGGAGGCAGAGCTTCTCGAGACTTGGTGACCGCTGGAGAAAGTGGAGTAGTGCGTCAAAATTAGGCTCCACGCTCCAATCGTTTAAGCTTTGTAAATGTGGTGCAGCGTTTAAAACAATCCATGGAATCAAGCTGGACAAGCACACAACATATGAGAGGTCAGGTAAAATGAGATTAGAGTTTTAGTGGATACAAAGATAGATACCGTTTGAGGCTTGGCTATGAGCTCTAGATTAGTGGAATCTGACAGGCGTCCAAGAAGCAAGGAACCACCCTCGCTGTCCATGCCGGAAGTGCGGTTAAAATTGATAGATGCTGTTTGAAGCGATGGCATGCTCTCAAACGCAGGAACCAAGCCACAGTCGTCGGCCAGCTCCAGGTCAAGGTAGACGAGGCTTGGGACTGAAATGAGAGCACGTGCATGTTTAATGTGATTAAAGTCGCAGCCGGTGATCCTCAGACGTCGCACTGACGACGAAGATATATTGATGGGAGTGGGAGCGGGACCGTCATCTTCACCGAATTGGAAGGAACATCGGTTCATCTTTAGGGTCTCCAGGTTTGGGCAGCTCGAGAAATCTAACGAGTATGTGCTTGAGAGCAGCAGCACGCCCTCGAGTTCCAGTGTCATCAGATGCCGGGAGGAGATGGGCATGTAAAGCAAAACACACCGTAAAGGGTCGAGTTCATGGTGACGATCATTGGGATCATGATTACTGAGCCGAAGCAGTCGGACATGGCACGACAAGGCGTACCGGATCCACAAATCGGTGTACCGGGAGTGCTCGCAGCAGTCCCCGTCGCTGTCGTAGTACCCCTCGCCGTAGTCGTACTCCTTGTAGGCGGCGAGCTCGCACTCACGGAGACTCGTCGGGTCGCGGAAGACCATGAGGTAGTTGATGAAGTCGTTGACGTGCTGGGCGCTCCTGAAGGAATCGACGTCGGTGACCCGCAGCGCCGGCACCGACTTCCACGGGTGGCGCCAGCGGCGGGTGAGCAGGCAGGTGCGCACGGCCTCGCGCGACGGCAGGAACGACAGCGCATGCTGGAGGAGCTCGTCCGGGAGCGCGCCTAGGCGGTCTGCTCCGCCTCCACCTCCACCGGCGGCCTCAGTCGTCCCGTCGGATCTCCGACTCCGAGGCATCCCGTCGAATAGGTGAGGGCTGAGTCAGCCGACGCCGGACCGTGTACGGGACGAGCACGGTGCCGCCTGGGGTTTTAACCTCTCGAGTGGGCCGTGGACCATTGGAGGTGAGGCCCTGACCTGGGCCACAAATCCACAAGAACTTGGGCCCGTGCTCTAATAAAGCTAACTGCAGCCACATCTCTAGTCTAGATTCTAAAAAAAACATGTGATTGTCTTAAAAAAAAAATCAAGAAGAGATCCACACGTGATTGTCTCAAAAAAAAAATCTACAAGTGAAAATGATAGCATTTCCTAACAGAAAAAACCCAATCGTTGTGTGGTGCGCGTGCGTGATATGTCGCGTTGGAGCGGCCACACCAACACCGTCCATCACGCGCGTACGCGCAGGACACATGGGCCCGGCGTACCGACCAGGTGGGCGGTGTTTTTTTTGTCGTCTTCGAAATTTGGGGAAACGTGCCGCTTCCTCCCGTAGTTTCCCCCATCCTTCTCCTCGCCTACTCTCACACACCGGCAGCAAATCCGCTCACAATCCCTCGATTCCCCAGTCCCCGTGCAGGCGCCGGTGGCGTGAGAGCCGGCGACGAAGCAATTGAACGAGCGCGGCGATGGCACGGCGAAGGATCCAACACCAGTTCGTCGGAGTGGTGGGACGGGGAAGGTAGCAACGACGGCGGAGTGTGGGTGGAGCTGGTGGTTCAGCGCGAGGCGGCGTGGATCCTCCTAGAGATTCGAGATCCCTGCTTCTGCTGACGATCGAGGTCATTTAATCCCTCTCTCTCTCTCATCCTCACTGTGTTTTTGGGTGTTCGTCGCCGACGCCCTCGTCGTCGTTAACCACCGCAAGGCGGTAGATCGAACGGAGAAGCTCTCTGGGGAGGTTAGGGAGAGGGGGAGATGTAGTAGCGGGGGCTCAGCTCAGGCGCCACAAGGAGAGTAGGGGTAGGGTGGAGGTGTAGTACCAGCTGCTCAGCTCGAGCACGAGATGCAGAGGTAGGGGGAGGGGAGGTTTAGTAGAGCGGGGGCTCTCCGGAGTTCGTTACGGGGGGAGGTGGAGGTGGAGGGGACGCGGGTGACTTCGCGCTCAGCCCAGGCGCCATGAAGAGATGTAGGAGGGAGGGTGGGGCGCTGGTGAGATGAGGAAGGAGAGGCCATCGACCCATTTTGCTCAACAGGCAATTCTACAGCACACTTTTCGTTTTCAGTAAAGCAATTCTACAAGTTTTTGTAGGCAATACAGCTGTATTTTCAGTAGGCAATTCTCTGTTTTGTCTGAAGCCAGGATAGTGTGTCTAGTTGATGTAGTTGTTGCCTTGAGGCCTCCCCCGTAATTCGCGGCACGTTTGAGGACTAACTCTGCTCCGTTTGGATGCCATTGTCATACCACGCACACAACGCTGCTGCGCCAAAATGTGAGTCTCTTATTGGCGTCAATCGGTCATGGAAACACCAAAACTATGATCGTAGCAGCTCGTTTTGCTGCTGCTATAACTCCCATGTGCAACTACCTGATGGTTGCTTCACTTTTATATGTTTTGTCAGTTATTTCCAACATTGCCATATTTTCCGACGATCCATTCAACTAGCTATGTGGAAGTAGTACTATTTTCTCCTTATGTGTCGAAAATGCAGGAACTGTGGTTGATCTTACTAGGCATTTTCTGTGTAATTGAAATATTTTCATTCCAATCGCTGATCCTTTTTCATGATGCAAGGTCTACTTTTCAGGTAGTCGGAGTGTTTTTTTCGTAAACTCCCTGATATGTCTAACTTCCATTTTGATGTTAAATGGCAGTCAAATCATTGGCTCGCAGTTTAAGATGGAGGACTATCGAGGTGAACAAAATAGCGAGGTACAATCCACACACACCCCCGATCACATTTTCCCATGTGTTTTTAATGCAAATAGTCCCGAGGACATAGGCAGAGAATAACTGAAAATAATTCAGTTATATATTTTTGTTTCCTTGTTTCTTTTTTCATTTATCAGGATGAGGGTTTACAAGTGCAAAGGCGACCAAGGAAGAAACATGTTCAGGAGGGAAGGAATAGAGCATCGCTGGCAAGGCTTGTGAAGTTAAACAGCAACTTGGAGAAAGATCAAAGGGAGCTCATCGAATCATACTCTCTGGGAGGGATATTGAAGATCGAGGCAACATCGATGCCTGTGGACCTGAGTCGTTGGGTGATGCAGAGGTACGACCTGGACAACGAGTGCATCTAGTACAAGGCAGGGGTGCAATCCCGTAACAGTTGAAAGCCTGCACCAGACATTGGGCCTGCGCAACTCAAGGGAAGATGTGTTCTATGGCTGGGATGGAGAAGCTATTCAGTTCATAAATAGCAAGTACGGGTTTGAGAATGGAGTTGCCCCAGAGATAACAGCTGTTTGCAAGATGATTGAAAATATGGGGGGAGAGCAGACGACGATTTCATGAGGGCCTGGCTGATCGTAGTAGTTAGCACTTTCATGTGCCCCACTACGAGCCTCCACATCAGCCCTCGATGTTATCCAAAAACTGCTGATCTGGAGAGAGTAAAGAGGATGGACTTTTGTGCATTCACAGCAAATCAGATTAAAGCTTCACTACGGGTTCTCGGGGGCAAGAACAAGGCTGTGAATTGCTGCATACACCACATGGTGGTAAGCACCACTCCCTCTTCTCTCCATTTGGTTTTTAACAGTACAACACAATGGCATTTTCTAACAACTTTTTTTGTTTGTCTTTTTGTTTTCATGTATCAGGTCCTATATGTAGACACTCCCTGGTCGTCGACTTTCCGGTACCAGATTGCCCAGTCTGAGCAAAGGCTTGAAGCAACAAACTCTTAGGGAAAGTCTCAAAAGCAGACAAGAAACCAGAGGGTGGATAGATAAGCTACGTGTGAGTCTTTTAGCCCTTGCCATTTCAACTGTTTTTTAACACACAGGCCACGTCTTCTCATAACAGCTCAACTTTTTCCCTAAATTGCATCCTTATTTTTGTTTTTTGTGTTTGTTTTGTATGGTTTTTTGAATTCACCACAACAAACCAGATGAAGCCAACATACACGAGAAATAGGGGGGGGGGTCTTTTTGTTGGTTATGAGGGGGGCGAGAAGTTTGTCCACTCAAAGTTGCCACCTACATACAACAAAAGCGTAAGTTCTGACACTCGCCATACTATTTTCTCCTTCTGTCTTTTGTATCTTTTTTATGTTTTTTCCTCAGCTCTTTTTGACTCGTGTCTCTGAAAACTTTTACTTGTTTCTCTGCTACATCTATTTGCAGAAGAAGAGGAAAATCACAACAATGGTCAGCAGCTTATGCTCAGAAATCTCAGACAAAATGGGTAGTTTTACAGAATGTATTGCCAATGTGGATAGGGAGGACACCAGGGACACAAGGAGTAAGTTGCAAAGGAAGAAGTGTCGTAGAGATGTAGGCAGCCAAGGCGCAGACCACACAGATTCCGAGCATGACGGGGACATGCCAGATGATGACTTGGAGTACTCCCCGAGTTCAGATTCAGGTGATGATACTTCAAGCAGTGAGAAAAGCTCGGAAACATTTGTTGCCCCAAGACCCACAATTCAAAAGCAAAGTAGCCTCAAAGGAAGTTCAACCGCTTCGAGGAACAACGGGAGTGTGGCAATTTCTCATGACACAACAAGAGAGGCAACACTGACAAAAGGCTGTACGGATCCAGAGAAGCTCTCAGAGTGTGTCCACACAAGTTTAGCGGGCAAGGAAAACTGCGGAGGACCTACACCAGCAACCGAAAGTGGAATGCAAGGGAATACATCAGCGAACACACACTGCAACCAACAAAATTGGAACAAGACACCTATACTCATGGACATCACACCTTCAGGCGACAACGTGGTCACATTACATGATGTTAGCCCAATTTCATCAGCCCCACCGCTCAACCAGTTTGCGCCTCTGAAAACAGCTATGAACACACCAGTTTTATGCAGTTCCGCCCCATGCATGGGCACCTCCGTGAGCCCTGCAACCACAAGGTCCTGCCCAGGGCCTAGCATCCTAATGAAAGGGGAAACACCAGTGTAGTCCAGGAAAGGACAAGCAACAAACTCTGCAATTCAAACGCTCCGGGAAAAGCTGCGTTTGGGGCCACTTGCGCAGCAACAAGCATTGCAGAGTGTAGAAGTGGGGTCATCAAAATCAGGGTCCACACCAATGTGTTACAACAACCAACATGTGGCAGCAAACTGTCCATCCTTTGACCTGAACATAAGCTTCCATGAAGACAAGGGCACCAACAAAGGAAAATCGGCAGACCTGAAACCACGCAACTTAGATGCATACATGACAGATAGTGGTGACGATTAGGGGTTGGACCCGGAAGAGCTATAGAAAGTGTGTTACGCAGCAGAACAGGAGTTTGCATTGAAGAAAGAGAAACAAAGGTTAGAGATGGAGAAGCTCAAAAAAGCAGCCCAAATCGTCGATCTTGATGCAGCAACACCAACAGGGGCAGCAATAGCAGTACTAGAGGGCGCTAGTTTGTCAAAGACCCCAGCTGCTTTCGCACACGAGCGGAGGGTCGTGAGGACACCTGCACAACTCAGATCTCCATTATTCATTGACCCCGAGAACACCGATCCCTTCCATTGTTCGAGGGAAGTTGTTGAGATATACAAGGTTGTTTGCCAGCACAGCGCACCAACAACTAGGAGGAGGACAACCCACGAGGACCCAAGGCAAGGAAATCCTCCCTGACATTTTTATTTAGTTTTTTATTTCACCCATGAGCTAACTTTCCACCTTATGTCCTTATACTTTTTTGCATGACAACAAATCAATTATAAACTACAACGAGTTCTTTATGAGTCGCCAAGAACTTGCAAACTCAATGGCACCAGGACAGAAGATGGACAGCGTAGTTGCTGAGATTGCTATCATCACACTAAGGGAGCAAGGATTGAGGCCAAAGAAGAGAATAATGCCGTTGCGGGTCACCGTAAGTGTTCCTAAACTAATTCAAACTATGTTGCTTTTCTTATTACACGCAAAAAACAAACTAACATCTTTTTTTCTGCATGTGGAACAAGACATACTTCCAGAACAACAGTTTCATAAGGGGCGACGTAGACAAACATTTCGATAACGCGACCATGAGGCTAAGCTGTTGTGAATCAGTAAGCTCAAAAAATCACAAAACACGGACTTTTGTGTTTTCAATCCTTTTTTTAAACTTTTGTGTATGTCCACCATAACTAACTGTCTACGCAAAAACCAGGTCGCCTTCCCAACACTTGAGATACTGGACAAGGAGAACCTAGAGGAGACGGGTCACTATTGGGCAATGGTACTCAACATTAGGGACAAAAAATTTGAGGTTCTGGATTCGTACAGGAAACTGAAGAATAAGACATTTCTAGCAACAGGTAACAAAATTATGGAGGGCATCAAGACAAATTGGGACAGACACTACAACAACTCAAGTGTGCAGATCAGGGACTGGGAACTACATGAAATCAAGTGCCCAGAGCAAGATAACAGGCAAGCCCAAACATCACATATATGTTTTTCTAAAAAAATTCAAGTGCCTACAGCAGAATGCGTCTTTTTGTTACCCCAAGTATGGCTAAGTTGCCGCCACATGCACCTCAAGTCGCCTGACGCCACCACCCGTCGCGGGTGGGGCCACACACCCTCCCTCACATGGGACAGGGTCGCCAACGTTGGGGGGCAAAGTCGCCGCACAACAATGGCTTGGTCGCCGTCACCCGCACCTCAAGTCGCCTGGCGCCACCACCTGTCGTGGGGTGGGGTCGCACACCCTCCCCCACCCGGGACGGGGTCGCCAACGTCGTTGGGAAAAGTCGCCGCACAACTATGGCTAAGTCGCCGCCACACGCACCCCAAGTCGCCCGACGCCACCACCCGTCGTGGGGTGGGACCTCACACCCTCCGCCACCCCAGGACGGGGTTGCCTATGTCGGGGGGCAAAGTCGTCGCACAACTATGGCTAGGTTGCCGCCACACGCACCACAAGTCGCCCGAAGCGACCACCCATCGCGGGGTGGGGCCACACACCCTCCCCCACCTCGAGACGGGGTTGCCTACGTCGGGGGGCAAAGTCGCCACACAAGTATGGCTAGGTCGCCGCCACACGCACCACAAGTCTCCAGACGCCACCACCCGTCGCGGGGTGGCGCCACATACCCTTCCCCATCCCGGACGGGGTCGCCAACATCGAGGGGCAAAGTCGCCGCACAACTATGGCTAGGTCGCCGCCACACGCATCTCAAGTCGCCCGATGCCACCACCCGTCACGGGGTGGGGCCACACACCCTCCGCCACCCCGGGACGGGGTCGCCTACGTCAGGGGGTGTTGGGGATATACCCCACGGTATGACCCGACCTGGCGACTCAGAGGAGACCCGAAAAAGACATGACATTTTATTTATGACCCGACAGGCGGATCACAGGACGACCAGGCCCAAGACCCGACATGTAAGCCGGCGCCAGGCGGCTCACAAGAGAAGGCTCAAAGAGAGAAAGACTCCCTGCCGAAGGTACAAGACCCGGAATAGGATTCTAGAGAGACTAGTCCTAATCCTACTCCTAGTAGGACTCTATTTGTAAACCTACCCTCTCCACTTATATAAGGAGGGGTAGAGCACCCCTAGAGGGAGGAGGGACACAAGTCCACAAGTTTAGACAACACAAGAGATTAGAGATAGACAGATTAGAGGCTCTCATGATTAGAGGTAGCAAACGGCACCCCTGTAACCGAGAGATCTTCTTCATCATCAATACCAGACAAGCAGGACGTAGGCTTTTACCTCCATCGGAGGGGCCGAACTTGGGTAAACTCTGTGTCCCTCAATTCCGATCAACCCCTTCAAGCCGTCACGTAGTTGCGTATTCGCCCCGAACCTAAGTCCGTTCACCCGGGCATCTGCCGTGCAAATCCACGACAGTTGGCGCCCACCGTGGGGCGACACACGGTGGTTTGTGTTCTTGAAGGGATATCTCCCAAGGATCGAGAAGCACACAATTTTTCGGATAAAGAAGAGCTGATGCCAGTTTGAAATCATGAAAAAATTAGGGTTGTGTCGTGTGCGCCGTCACACACGGCCGCTACAACCCGCCATTTCAAAAATGACAGGACTGAGCCGCCGCCCCTGCTGATGTGAGCCGCCGCCGGCTGCTGCCGTGAGCCGCCTCTACCTCGTTCCGGTTCCACCGCAGGCCGGCGCTGTTGAGTCGCCGCCGGTTCTGCTGCCGTGAGCCATCGATTTCCTCACACACGATCCGTCTTCACCATGGTTCGCACTACCACCCGCGTCGCCGGGTCATAGCCATCGCAGGGTAAGGAGAAGTGGGAGGTGGTGGATAGGGACGTGGGGAGCCGGTTGGGAAGATAAGAGGTTTCAAAAAAATGGGACCCGCCTTGTCAAACACACCGTGGTCCTTCACCGCCTCGAGTCGCCCTGCTGGACTTCTTTGATGAAACGCCGTCACCACCGAGCCGCCCTGGTCTAGCGCCATCTCGAAGCCGCTATGGCTAAATAGTCACCTCCGCTGCGGCCTCGAGAGAGTGCCTCAATTGCTGTTGAAATTACGAGAGCCGATCCACGGACGATGTATATGACTCAGCTGGCCGTCGAGACGAAACATGTGCTATCCACCCAATTTATTTTATCTATACATTTTTGATTCCTTTGAAGAACAATTACTTTGTCTTTGTAATTTTTTTTACGCAGGACAAATTATTCATTACCAAAGTGGCATCATATCGCGGAGATGGAGGCGCACCAACGTCGTTTGACACCGACGCCCGTACCGGCTTACAGCGCCACAGCCGTCTCTCGCGGCCATGCCGGCTCGCAGCGTCCGCGGCTGAGTCATCTATCCGCGCCGGCTTACAATACCCGCAGTCGAGTCACCCATTTGCGCTGGCTTACAATGCCCATGGCTGATTCTCCCGTCCGCGCTTACAACACCACCAGCGACTCGCACGTCCGTGCTGGCCTACAACGCCATGGCCGTCTCTCGTGGCAGAACCGGCTTACAACGCCGTGGTCGTCTTTCGCCACCGCTCCGGCTTACAACGCCGTGGCCGTTTCTTGCCATCCGTGCCAGCTTACAACGCCGTGACGTCTTCCACAACAGCATCGGCTTACGATGCCACGGCTGGTTTCTACGTCTACATCAACGCGTCGGTACCATTTGTGCTAACTCGGAATTATGAGCCGCCCAATGGACGCGGTAAGCCATCGCATTCGCGATATGGTCTTCACCAACAACGCCGCAACTCACCGACCGCCCGGCTCGCAACGCCGTGGCCATCTCTCGCGGCCGCGTCGACTTACAATATCGTGGCCATCTCTCGCGATCATGTCGCAGCTGACTTCGACGTCTACATCAACACGCCAGCGGCCGCATACACCAGTACGAGCTGCCCAATTGACGCGCGCAAGCCGCCGCCCAAAGTTTGATCTACATCAACATATCGGTGCAGTGCTCCTCGATACGAGCCGCCCAACAGACAAGCGCGCAAGTCGCCGCCATTACAGTTTGGTTCACTTCAACAACCAGCCGGGACGAACCATCGACCGAATCATTCAAACAATTCATACGGGATCATCTATAACCCACCACGGTCAACCTCAACCATCGGTGGAGACTCTCAAAGCCGCCTCTTCGAGTCAAATTAAGACTCGGGGGCTACAGACATGGTGAGACATATTTGGTCGTTTTCAACGAGAACTCCAGGTCTTTGCAAGAGAAAACCCAATCTGGGGGCTATTACATTATTGGCAGATGATTAAAAGTTGCCCAAGAGGACGAACCGCTGTGATGCACCATTCAAACATAGGTGCCTGAATTTATTTGGAGCTTATGTCGTTCCTTCATACAAGATGGCGGCTTACAAGATGGCGACTTACAAGAAGAATTCACAAATATTCCAGTTGACATGTCAACTACGACTGCTGAAGGCAGCTTCTTACCTCTGGGTATCACTTCTAACACCTTATCGGCCGGCTTTATGCCATCTCCGGCTAACACGATTAGCCATGGTTGTCAAAGGGGGCTTCTCACCTCCGGGTATCACTTCTAACACCTTATCGACCGGCATTTACGCCATATTGCTGAAGGGGGATTCTTACCGACGGGTATCGCTTCTAACACCGTATCGGCCGGCTTTATGCCAAATCTCCGGCTAACATGATTAGCCGCGGTTGTAAGGGTTTTTTTATCGACAGGTATCTAACACCCTAACAACCGGCATTTACGCCACATTGCTGAGGGTGGCTTCTTACCTCCGGGTATCGCTTCTAACACCTTATCGACCGGCTTTATGCCATCTCCGGCTAACACGATTAGCCATGGTTGTCAAAGGGGGCTTCCCACCTCCGGGTGTAGCTTATCTAACCCTAACAACCGGCGTTCGCGCCACATTGCTGAGGGTGGCTTCTTACCTTTGGGTATCGCTTCTAACACCTTATCGGCCGGCTTTATGCCATCTCCGGCTAACACGATTAGCCATGGTTGTCAAAGGGGGCTTCCCACCTCCGGGTGTAGCTTATCTAACCCTAACAACCGGCGTTCGCACCATACTACCGAGGGTGGCTTCTTACCTCCGGGTATCGCTTCTAACACCTTATCGGCCGGCTTTATGCCATCTCCGGCTAACACGATTAGCCATGGTTGTCAAAGGGGGCTTCTCACCTCCGGGTGTAGCTTATCTAACCCCAACAACTGGCGTTCGCGCCAAAAATGTTGACAAGTCAAACATTGCATCATACATTACATCATACTTTGCATCATACATTGCATCATACTTTGCATCATACATTGCATCATATTCACATATCATGACCGGCTTATCCAGCCGGGTCAGAGCAAGATTATGAAAGAAGGAGCAATGTTATAACATCTCCGGGTTTTGCTTTTTCAAGCCGCCCTTACAACAATGCAAAATATATTCTAGCTGGATCTTCATGGTTTATCATAACCAGTACTAAATGATTGGGGTTTTCAAGCCAGCTAAGAGAATTCATTATTTTTCAAAGAGCCGCCCTATCAGATATAATGTCGTGTCATCTAATTAATCGGTTCTCGGATTTCTTCAATCGTACTCTGTAGTAATCTACAACACTCATGGATTTCTCCAAATATATATTTACCAGGTTGCATCGCAACCATGAGTAGGGATTTCATGTCAAAGACAAAGGAATTATTTCAGGATATTCATTCCGGGTTATATTACAACCACGATCAAAAATTCAACCAACAAGTTGTGGTGAGTCATATTATTTTCACATAGTCCCGAGTCGCCGCAGGCAAACAACCCGACACTTGGGGGCTACATTATTCAAGTCCAGTTTATATCAAATATGCAAGTCCCATATCGCTGCAAGCATGCACCATGGCACTTGGGGGCTAATGCAAGCCTGTTTTTCAAATCATTACATTGTCAGCAAGACCCTATTATCTCAAGGAGATGAGTCGGTGTTTCTATATTTTCCGAAGTCCCAACCCAGTAATTCTTACTGACCCGACACTTGGGGGCTACACCACTCAGAACAAATTTCTAAAGTCCCAAGTCGCCGCAAGCGTGTGACCCGGCACTTGGGGGCTACATGTAGGGTAACGCAGCAAAAAACAAAAAATTTCCGACCTACGCACCAGCCCAGGACCACTATGGAGACTGCATACAAGGTTTGATCATTTTCGTTACCGACTCGTAGCGCAGCGGAAGTAGAGTCGATGACGAACGGCGGTGCAGATCCCCGCAGCTAGGATTTTACAACCTCCCAACCGCGAGAATGTATACCCTCATCTGCCCCGCAGACAGCCCTCCGGGAGGCGGTCGGACAGTCCCCCGGATGGTGTCGCGGACAGCCCTTCGGGAGGACCTCCGAAACTTGGACTGTCACTCGGATAGCCCTTCGGGAGGACCTCCAAAACACGGACAGTCACACGGACAGCCCTTCGAGAGGACCTTTGAAACTCGGACGGTCACACGGACAGCCCTTCGGGAGGCACTCTCGAACTAAGACCGAAACTACGATCTCTGTACAGAGTTGCACACATACGGTGTCATCTATCCGGCAGGGCTTCGCCGTCCAGAACTAGTTCCTGCCGGAACCCAGACAGCCTTTCGGCTCTAGGAAACTATTTCGCTGGGAGGGAGAGAAGAAGCCAGATCATGCATGGCACTTGTATGTGAGAAGGGATTGAGTTTTGGGCTGCCCCTCCACCTCTATTTATAGGAGGAGGGGTGGAGGGGCTGAAATTTCAGCCACATCCATCCATGTCATCTCCAAGATATTTTGGAGCAAAAGCCCAAAAAGGTGGCTTTCCAAAAAGTAACCATAAAGCTGATTTTACTATTCACGACGACATTTTTCAGCGTCTGATCGAACTGAAAATATTTATGTGGGCTTAGAACATTTCCAGTACCCACTAAAATAATTTTCCACACTTTTCGAAACAATTCCGGTTTAGTGATTTTCATCTATGAAAAGCATCTGAAGCGGTTCCGGCAGCTCCGGAACATTTCCATTTTTTCTTCCGAAAAATTCCCAAAAGTTTCCAGAATGATTCTGGCACCCTCCAAGAATTATTAGGCATGTGTCGAAACCAATTTGACTTAATGGTATCCCCTGAAACAACTTTGCAGTTTTACCGAAACTGTTCCGGTGTTCTCCTTGCGGAACTTTTCCACTGTCCAAAACTTTTCTGGTGTCCGAAACTTTTTCGGTGATTTTCTCTCAGACTCCCTGTCTAGTATTCAGCAGATAGATGACCCTTAAGCGTGTGACCCTATAGGTTCGGTGAAGCATAGACATGACCCGGAACCCCTTCCGATCAATGATCAACATCGGAGCCGTGGACACCCATACTGACCCCTATACCCACACGAATGAATATTCGAGTGAACCTCCAGTTGCCGTGTGTTATTCCTGTTGCTTCGCGGTATGTTACAAATACCCGAGGTGAGACATGTTGGCATCCCCGTGGATTAACAACTTGTCCACTATGCCAGTTACCTCGTTGCCGGTATTGTTCTCTTTTCTCGTTTCCGTGTTCCGGCATCCCCGTGATCAAATCACAAAGTGTCTGGCCAGACGATGATGGAGCCCGTAACACCGAGAGGGCCCAGAGATATCTCTCCATCGTCGAACGAGCAAATCCCAATCTTGAGCTATCAAGTTACTTGACATACTTTTCCATGAACCCGTAAGCCGCCGTAATAGCCACCCATTTACGGATGACGTTTAACAAACCCCAAAGTTCATGAAGCAAGCATGAAGAAACTCGATACTCTCATGGTCTAAGGAATTATGCAAACATTAACTTCTCTGTGTTATTAACCATTAACTTATGACGAATGTATCTCATAGCATAACATCAATTCGGGTCGATTCAACACAAATGTTCTTCTAACATTGTGCCCTCAAAATTGCCGGCATAGCCATGCCCATGATCAGGAAAACAGGATCATCATGCAATACTTGAGCCAGTCTTATAGGCCAGACTAGGAATACATTTTACCGTTTATTATTCCACACATGCATATGAGTCTTCCTTCAATCCTCGTGGTTATTGCAGACTCGAGAACCATAGCAGTTATAGCATGGAACATAAACCTAATTATGAACAGGGAGATGATCAATAACATTTATTATTGCCTCTAGGGCATATCTCCTACAGACTCCCACTTGCACTAGAGTCAATAATCTAGTCAATGCTAATGCACTTTACACCTATGGCATACTAGTGTAAAATATGCTTCGCTTGTGGTATAGCCTGATGTCCAACGGATCTGACAACTTCAGCTCCCTGTGTAACTTTGCATATCCTTGCGTTTTCACGCTTCCACAAAATTCATATTTTGTGTGGACTTGGCTTTGCATATGTGTGAATCATTGGTCAAAACCCGATTCCTCAGACTGAGTTATGGAGCAACCATCTGCAATAGTGTCCCATAGATCAAAGCCATCTTGGAACCATACTAAGTTCATGAATGAACTATATGATTCAACAACTTCTTTGTCGCTTCTAAAGCATCAACATACTAAGCCTTTGTTATAGAATTCACCACAGTATCTTGTTTGGAACAATTTCCAACTACCGTGCCACCACATTGTGTATTACACAAAAACGTTAACTTAAATCGAAAATCGCATGGAGCATCGATGAAGACTGTATCGATGTAATTACTTATAACGAGCACTTCATAATCTCTTCTTGCGAGAAACCATGTCATCAGTACTACTCTAGCACTTAATGACATCTTTCACTGTTGTCTTATGATCAGTACTTTGATACTTTGGTATCCATACTCGGAACAACTTTGGAGTATCAGACATATCTGGTTGTTTTACATACTATGGAATACATGATTAATCCAAACATAAGAGTGTGTGGAATCTCCATCATGTATTTTACTTATTAGTGTTTTAGGACACTGAGTCTTGCAAAAACTCTTTCCATGTGACTTCGGCAAGAATCACTCCTTGGCGTTTTAAATGCTAAAAGTTTTAGCATCTTGTCAATATGTATTCATAGCTTAGCCCCATTAGGTAAATCTATCTGCATAGATCATCATGCCTAATATTGAGGCTATTTAGACTAAGCACTTCATCGAAAAACTATTTTCAAATGAAGTCTTAATTCGTATCAAGAAATTCATTTCCAATTAACAATGTGTCAAGCACACAATTTTTTAGAAAAATTATTATGATCCCACTTACTTTCTTGAATCACAAGCATCTTCGTTACGCATTGATGAAGTCAAAAACCCTTTTTGACCATTTCATCAAACCACGAAGATTCCAACTCCATTTTGCTCTCTTCTGTCCATTGCTAGAACTCTGAAGTTTGCATACTTACTAGCATCCTCTGGATCGACAAATTACTTTGGACTGTATCACATACAAGTCCTAGGTTTCATTTCCATCAAATGGAAATCCTTTTGTCATCCATGTTTCATATCTCATGATTGATATATGTATTAATTGCTAGTTCAACCCGAACCGACCTTAAGCATCGCTACGGTGAAACAACCTCATCGTAGTCAACTCCTTGAACTTGTTATTTCAACAAGTCGAGCTTTATGGATAAAACATTTTTATCTATATCAGTTTTTAGTTCCATAAATATTCATTAGACTCTAAGTCCTCTAAAAGGTGTATCAAGGTTTTAATCTTGAATCACTTATATGGAAACTATCTCGGATTGTATTGGCATTTAGCCAATCCCGGAGTCAGGGCCCATCAATGCTTCCTTGTGTATTGTAGGTATACTGTTGTCTAACAACAATATCTCGTTTGCGCACCTGATAGGTTTGCACGAGCTTTGCCTACGTGGTTCAGCTGCATGTTCGACCAAAGTCCATACATTTTATTGTAGATACTTCCGTATCAGTCGTAGTTGGAAAACAATGGAATCACTTCCAGGGTTTCTTTCCTTTGAACCGATGACGAAGATACTGGTTATCTCGTCGAGTTGCACTGTCCTCCCACTCACCTTTTGTAAGAACTATTCTCTTTAAAAGCATACCGTTTTGTGGCAAAACCCTTTGCCTCGGTATAGTGGTGGGGGAATACCCAATGACTTGGGATAACCATGCAAAGTAGCACTTGTCTGATTTGGAATAGGTTTGTAACCTTTTACACAAGCCCCATATTCCAAATGTTAAGAAAAGATATAACATGGTTGGGCATACCATACCATGGCGTCATTTCAACAGACCTAATGGATCTCTTTTCAGTGTAAAAGCCGTAGTCTCTAAAGCATCACTCTATAAAAGGGATAATGGCAAATCTATTTATGTCATCTTTGATCTTACCATGTCATAAATGGTTTGATTAGATCTTCACGGACTTTCCACTTGCAGTGGTGTTCCGGGAGGTGCAAGTTATAAAACTCTTTTCATAACTTATCAGACATTCGCTAAACTTGTAACTCAAATATTCCTTTCCGCAATCAAATCGCAGAAACATAACTTTCTTGTTACAATAACTTCTACTTCATTTTTGAAAACCTTTTGAATGATTTCAAAAGATCCAGACTTACGTCTCATCAAGTAAATATCCATATATCTACTTGAGTCATTTCTGAAGATAGATAAATCCACTACTTGCAACAACATTTATTGGACTACATACATCATAATGTATGATCACCAATATGTTCTTTGCTCGTTCCTTATGGCTTGTGAACGGTATTTCAGTCACTTCACTTTTTGGAGGAAAGTTGCAAGTGTCAGATGATTCAAAATCAAACAACTTCAAAATCCATCATAATGGAATTTTCCATGCGGGTTTTTCCAATGTGACCAAATGCAGTGCCACACTTGTGTGGTATTCTTTTAGTCTTGCGACATTTAGTGTTAGTGTTTATGGATGTATCATATAACCATCAATATTCATAACATACATCCCATCTAGGATGGAAGCATGGCCCTTCATTTTATTCATAATACTGAACAACAATTGTTGTTTTTATGAACAACTCTATTGCAACAAACATGGTGCAATGGGCTAGAGTGTATGAAACTCTAAAATGAATTATGAAAGTAAACCCATAGGTAATGTATTATTATCAATATTCATAGCATACGTCTCATTCATAATGGAAGTATGGCCCTTATGTTATTCATAACACCGAACATCAAAAGTTCTCTTATGAACAACCTTCTTGCAAGATACCTTATGCAAAGGGCTAGAGTGTGAAACTCTAAATGAATTATGAAAGTAAATACATAGGAAATACACCGATGGAAGGCATAGTAACATTTACTATGTTCCCTGCATGTATCTAAACCTCATCCCTGGCTAGTCTTTCAGGCCATAGTAGTTCTTACATCGAGTTGCAACAGAATGCAATCGAGCGGGTATCTTTGTGATTAACTCACAATACCGAAGAATTAATGATTAACATGTTTAACCATAATTTCCAAGAACTATATCTTTGACCAGCCTTCTATACATCAAAAACTTGTATGACATTCATACATGAGTTGGATATTTCAGTCTTCTTTCCTTTTGCCATTATACTTCTAACAGTTTAACTTTTAGTATTTCTCCTACTCCCAGAAGAAGCATCCAACTTAAGTGTGGCATTAGCCCTGGACTTCCTAGGCGTGAAAGTTTCACTAACACCCTTCGGACACTTCCTTTCTCTTTAAGTTGTTGTTGTTTTATTCACCGTCATCATATGACAATCGTTCTTCTGGATCCCTCTCTTATCAGTCTAATGCATAGTAAACTCCTTTACTAATAGTTTGCAAACAAACATTGCTTTGGATATCTCATATCTTTTATCCTTTGTCTATCTCTGAAAATGATTTTCAGATTCCATGAAGATCACATAACTATCCAAACTTTTGAAGTTCGGGTCTCATGGAAGCAAATGTATTGCATTTGACTGAAACGGAATTCTAGCTTCTGGATCGAAGGACGAGAGTCACATGATCCATAGCATTAGCGGGAGAATACCGAAAGCATGCGATAGGACAAGTCCTTCTCGGCACTCTTGAGGACAATCCTCACAATTACGTTACCAACCGTAAAGTTTTAACCAGATATTTAATAGCTATTCAATTTTAATAGGGAAGGTGGAAATGCGAGCCATTATTCTACAACTATTATGCAAATCAAATTTAGACAGAGTTCAAAATTGATTGCACTGAGAATTAAACAAGTTAATTCTACAGTGCGCTCCCACTCAAATCAATATCTCTCATAATTGATTTTGAGTGATACAAGATCTAGACTTCAATTCATCGCCATAGAATCATCATCTCATGACGGGAATTTTAATCGGTAGGCCAACTTGCCGATCACATCTTTATGTGACTCTTGTTCATCTTTCGATGCATGTGTTCCGAGCTCATGACTTTCATGCCTGAACGTCAAGACAACCAAGTGATCTCGCTGCGAGGTCTATACTCACCCGCCTCACACATCCCTAATCGTTCGTACCCATGCATCCATGGCGCACCCCGAAAAGTTAGGTGCCGTGACGGTGCTACACTTGGGAGAACACTATCTACTTGATATTTTTGTGAGAGATCACCCTAATAAAATCAACTACCGCGCAATCAAGAAGGGTGCATCATAAGGGATAAACATCTCAGGCAATTCATAATAGCATGATATGGTATAGCCCTTTCTGACGGAGAAGTCTTTCATTTCTTCGTCTTCGGCATTCACGTCGGTGTACACCTTCGTGAAGATTCCCACCACCTTGTCGATGCACAAGATAATATTGCTATCTGTATAGCTAATAAAATAAGTGCATTACATAAGGTTGACACACATGTCATTAAAGATCAATCATATGGCTCCAGCCATCATGCCGAATCATGACACACAGGTCATGTTAATAAATTTACATTATATAGTCATCTCATACATAATCAAATTATAATGAGCACTGCTATACCACATCACACGCACATGCAAACCATCCTGCAAAACCAAGTTAGACGCCTCTAATCGGTCCATGCAAAAACTTGTTTTACGTGGCTTCTAAGGTTTCGAAACAAACCGAAACTACCAACGTTCATCATCAAGCATGATAATCCAAGTTGCTAGATTAACTTTCCAGGGTGTATAAAACACGAGATAATAAAATCTCGAGCCCCATACTAAACTTCGTCATACGCGTGACCCCCGTGCAAATCACATCTGCATTGCCCTTTCGTCTGCGAAACATCCATCTTTCTCAACTATGGTGGAACCCAAAGAACTGTTAGCACTTCGTTGATCTGTCAATCAGCATACTCAAGAGCAGCATGAAAGGATCGCGGATTGCTAGAACTTTGTGAGATTCGACCATTCCGTCAAGATCAGGACTATGCAAATTCAGGGGAAGCAAAAAGAACATCGGGTAACAGATTTCATATGCTACCCGCACAAATAATTTTCAGCAATAGATCTCATCTACTACCTAATTATATTGTGCAACACCCATACATCTCTATGTATTTTAGATCGCAACCTGCATCTACGCATAGCACGACTCTTGATGCCACTCTAGGGTAACGCAGCAGAAAACAAAAAAAATTCCGACCTACGCACCAGCCCAGGACCACTATGGAGACTACATACAAGGTTTGATCGTTTTCGTTACCGACTCGTAGTGCAGCGGAAGTACAGTCCATGACGAACGACGGTGCAGATCCCCGTAGCTAGGATTTTACAACCTCTCAACCGCAAGGATGTATACCCTCATCTGCCCCGCGGACAACCCTCTGGGAGGCGGTCGGACAGTCCCTCGGATGGTGTCACGGACAGCCCCTCGGGAGGACCTCTGAAACTTGGACTGTCACTCGGACAGCCCTTCAGGAGGACCTCCAAAACACGGACAGTCACACGGACAGCCCTTCGGGAGGACCTTCGAAACTCGGACGGTCACACGGACAGCCCTTCGGGAGGCACTCTCGAACTAAGACCGAAACTACGATCTCTCTACAGAGTTGCACACATACGGTGCCATCTATCCGGCAGGGCTTCGCCGTCCAGAACTAGTTCCTGCCGGAACCCAGACAGCCTTTCGGCTCTACAAAACTATTTCACTGGGAGGGAGAGAAGAAGCCAGATCATGCATGACACTTGTATGTGAGAAGGGATTGAGTTTTGGGCTGCCACCTTCACCTCTATTTATAGGAGAAGGAGGGGTGGAGGGGCTGAAATTTCAGCCACATCCATCCATGTCATCTCCAAGATATTTTGGAGCAAAAGCCCAAAAAGGTGGCTTTCCAAAAAGTAACCATAAAGCTGATTTCACTATTCACGACGACATTTTTCAGTGTCTGATCGAACTGAAAATATTTATGTGGGCTTAGAACATTTCCAGTACCCACTAAAATAATTTTCAACACTTTTCGAAACAATTCCGGTTTAGAGATTTTCATCTGTGAAAAGCATTTGAAGCGGTTCCGGCAGCTCCGGAACATTTCCGGTTTTTCTTCCGGAAAATTCCCAAAAGTTTCCAGAATGATTCTGGCACCCTCCAAGAATTATCAGGCATGTGCCGAAACCAATTTGACTTAATGGTATCCCCTGAAACAACTTTTCAGTTTTACCGAAACTCTTTCGGTGTTCTCCTTGCGGAACTTTTCCACTGTCCGAAACTTTTCCGGTGTCCGAAACTTTTTCGGTGATTTTCTCTCAGACTCCCTGTCTAGTATTCAGCAGATAGATAACCCTTAAGCGTGTGACCCTATAGGTTCGGTGAAGCATAGACATGACCCGGAACCCCTTCCGATCAATGATCAACATCGGAGCCGTGAACACCCATACTGACCCCTATACCCACACGAATGAATATTCGAGTGAACCTCCAGTTGCCGTGTGCTATTCCTGTTGCTTCGCGATATGTTACAAATACCCGAGGTGAGACATGTTGGCATCCCCGTGGATCAACAATTTTTCCACTATGCCAGTTACCTCGTTGCCGGTATTGTTCTCTTTTCTCGTTCCCGTGTTCCGGCATCCCCGTGATCAAATCACAAAGTGTCTGGCCAGACGATGACGGAGCCCGTAACACCGAGAGTGCCCAAAGATATCTCTCCATCGTCGAAGGAGCAAATCCCAATCTTGAGCTATCAAGTTACTTGACATACTTTTCCATGAACCCGTAAGCCGCCGTAATAGCCATCCATTTACGAATGACGTTTAACAAACCCCAAAGTTCATGAAGCAAGCATAAAGAAACTCGATACTCTCATGGTCTAAGGAATTATGCAAACATTAACTTCTCTGTGTTATTAACCATTAACTTATGACGAATGTATCTCATAGCATAACATCAATTCGGGTCGATTCAACACAAATGTTCTTCTAACATTGTGCCCTCAAAATTGCCGGCATAGCCATGTCCATGATCAGGAAAACAGGATCATCATGCAATACTTGAGCCAGTCTTAGAGGCCAGACTAGGAATACATTTTACCGTTTATTATTCCACACGTGCATATGAGTCTTCCTTCAAGCCTTGGGGGCTACGCTCGCCGAAGCTTTATAAAGGTATAAGGCAGTTATAAGTCCCAGGTTGCTGCAAGCAGGACAACCCGACACTTGGGGGCTACACAGTCCAAAATATTATTGCAAAGCACCAAGTTATCATGGATAATCTCGGAGATTGGGGGCTACAGGTAATATGGACATATCAAAAACTTTGAGGAGAATTTTCAAGATGTTAATTATGGAGTTCAGTTGTTAGACCTGATGTCACCAAACATTTATGACCCGGCGTTATCAAAAGATCATAACCCGCCGGATTTTATATAAGCCGCCCTGCTTCACAACAATGGAAGTCCGGTTTTTCATCAGATGCATTTTCATGCCAATATTTTTATCAAGTCAGCTGGATTCTAGTTATTTGACCTGGCGAAAACAACGATAATGACCCGGCATCATCAATGATTATGACCCGACGGAAATGACCCGCCAAGAGTATTGGAAGCCGACTCAATGGCATATGGGTGTTCTATTCTCAATATTTTTCAAAGGACATTGACAAGCAAGATGATTATCAAAGATGACTATTTCATATGCAGAAAAGACCCGGATTTATGAGGAGCCATTTCATAAAGCCGGCCAAAGGAGCAAGCCGGCTACTTAACATATTTGTTATTCTTATTTCAGTAGCTTAGTATGAACAAAATTCAAACTAATCTGGGGGCTAATGTCGGGGATATACTGTTGGGAGACGTAGTAGTAAATCAAGTATTTTCCTATGTATCACCAAGATCTATCTATGGAGAAACCAGCAACGAGTGGGAGAGATTGCATCTTCATACCTTTGAAGATCACTAAGCGGAAGCGTTACAAGAACGCGGTTGGTCGAGTCGTACTCGCAGCAATTCAGATTGCGGTGGATTCCGATCTCAACGCCGAACAACGGTGCCTTCGCGTTCAACACACGTACAGCCCGGTGACGTCTCCCGCACCTTGATCCAGCAAGGAGGAGGTAGAGCTCTGGCAGCACGATGGCGTGGTGACGGTGGAGCTACGTCGACTCCGGCAGGGCTTCGCCAAGCGCTACGGAGAACGAGGAAGAGGAAGGGTAGGGCTGCGCCGAGAGAGAGAGAAGTGTGTCTCAAATCAGCCCAAACCCTTGCATATATATAGGAGGAGGGAGAGGGAGGGCTGCCTTGGCCCCTCCTCCAAGGAGGAGAGGTTCGGCCGAAGGTGGGGAAGAGTCCACCTCCCACAAGGGAGGTGGATCTCCTCCTTTTAAATCCTTTTGCCCTTTATCTCTTTATCCCAGCCGCATGGGCCTTTCTAGAAGGTCTTCGCCAGCCCAATAAGGACTAGCACACCTCCTCTAAGGGCCCACAAAGTCCTATGTTCGTCACACCCCTCCCGAGGGTCCTCCGGCACCCTCCCGGCACTCCCGGTACACTACCGATGAGCCCGAAAACTTTCCGGTGACCAAAACTGGACTTCCTATATATCAATCTTTACCTCCGGACCATTCCGGAGCTCCTCGTTACATCCGGGATCTCATCCGGGACTCCAAAAAACCTTCGGTAATCACGTATACCATTTCCCTATAACCCTAGCGTCATCGAACCTTAAGTGTGTAGACCCTACGGGTTTGGGAGACACATAGACATGACCGAGACACTTCTCCGGTCAATAAACAACAACGGGATCTAGATACCCATATTGGCTCCCACATACTCCACGATGATTTCATCGGATGAACCACGATGTCGGGGATTCAATCAATCCCGTATACAATTCCCTTTGTCTATCGGTATGATACTTGCCCGAGATTCGATCGTCGGTATCTCTATACCTTGTTCATTCTCGTTACCGGCAAGTCTCTTTACTCGTTCCGTAATACATCATCCCGTGGCTAACTCCTTAGTCACATTGAGCTCATTATGATGATGTCTTACCGAGTGGGCCCAGAGATACCTCTCCGTCACACGGAGTGACAAATCCCAGTCTCGATTCGTGCCAACCCAACAGACACTTTCGGAGATACCCGTAGTGCACCTTTATAGCCACCCAGTTACGTTGTGACTTTGCACACCCAAAGCATTCCTACGGTATCCGGGAGTTGCACAATCTCATGGTCTAAGGAAACGATACTTGACATTGAAAAGCTTTAGCAAACTAACTACACGATCTTGTGCTATGCTTAGGATTGGGTCTTGTTCATCACATCATTCTCCTAATGATGTGATCTCGTTATCAACGACATCCAATGTCCATGGTCATAAAACCGTGACCATCTATTGATCAACGAGCTAGTCAACTAGAGGCTCACTAGTGACATGTTGTGGTCTATGTATTCACACATGTATTACGGTTTTCGGTCAACGCAATTATAGCATGAACTATAAACAATTATCATGAACTAGGGAATACAATAATAACCATTTCATTATTACCTCTAGGGCATATTTCCAACAATATCCCACTTGCACTAGAGTCAATAATCTAGTTACATTATGATGAATCGAACACCCATAGCAATCTGGTGTTGATCATGTTTTGTTCGTGAGAGAGGTTTAGTCAACAGATCTGCGACATTCAGATCCATATGCACTTTACAAATATCTATATCTCCCTCCTGAATGTAATCACGGATGGAGTTTAAGCGGCGCTTGATGTGTCTTGTCTTCTTATGAAACCTGGGCTCCTTCGCAAGGGCAATAGCTCCAGTGTTGTCACACAATAGAGTCATTGGGCCCAATGCACTTGGAATTACTCCTAGGTCGGTGATGAAATCCTTCATCTAGACTTCTTCCTTTGCTGCTTCCGAAGCAGCTATGTACTCCGCTTCACATGTAGATGCCGCCATGATGCTTTGCTTGCTACTAGACCAGCTGACTATCCCTCCGTTCAAAACATACACGTATCCAGTTTGCGACTTGGAGTCGTCCGGATCTGTGTCAAAGCTAGCTTCGATGTAACCCTTTACGACGAGCTCTTCGGCACCTCCATATAGGAGAAACATGTCCTTTGTCCTTTTCAGGTACTTCAGGATATTCTTGACCGCTGTCCAGTGTTCCGCTCCGGGATCACTTTGGTACCTCCTTACCAAACTTATGGCAAGGTTCACATCAGGTCTGGTACACAACATGACATACATAATAGAGCCTATGGCTGAAGCATAGGGGATGACACTCATCTCTTCTCTATCCTTTGACGTGGTCGGGCATTGAGTCGTACTCAATCTCACACCCTGTAACACAGGCAAGAACCCCTTCTTGGACTGATCCATATTGAACTTCTTCAACATCTTTTCAAGGTATGTGCTTTGTGAAAGACCTATGAGGCGTCTCGATCTATCTCTATAGATCTTAATACCTAATATGTAAGCAGCTTCTCCAAGGTCCTTCATTGAAAAACACTTATTCAAGTAGGCCTTTACACTTTCCAAGAGTTCTATATCATTTCCCATTATCAGTATGTCATCCACATATAATATGAGAAATGCTACAGAGCTCCCACTCACTTTTTTGTAAATACAGGGTTCTCCATAAACCTGTATAAACCCAAACGCTTTAATCACCTCATTAAAGCAAATGTTCCAACTCCGAGATGCTTACACCAGTCCATAGATGGAGCGCTGGAGCTTGCATACTTTGTTAGCATCTTTAGGATCGACAAAACCTTCCGGCTGCATCATATACAGTTCTTCCTTAAGCAAACCATTAAGGAATGCCGTTTTGACGTCCATTTGCCAGATCTCATAATCATAAAATGCGGCAATTGCTAACATGATTCAGACAGACTTCAGCATCGCTATGGGTGAGAAAGTCTCATCGTAGTCAACTCCTTGAACTTGTCGATAACCCTTAGCGACAAGCCGAGCTTTATAGATGGTCACATTACCGTCCGCGTCAGTCTTCTTCTTAAAGATCCATTTATTTTCAATGGCCCGCTTATCATCAAGCAAGTCCACCAAAGTCCACACTTTGTTCTCATACATGGATCCTATCTCGGATTTCATGGCTTCAAGCCATTTGTTGGAATCTGGGCCCGCCATCGCTTCTTCATAGTTCGAAGGTTCACTGTTGTCTAACAACATGATCTCTAGGACAGGGTTGCCGTACCACTCTGGTGCGGAACGTGTCCTAGTGGACCTTCGACGTTCAATAGCAACTTGATCTGAAGTTTCATGATCATCATCATTAACTTCCTCTCCAGCCGGTGTAGGGTCCACAGAAACAACTTCCTGTGCTGCGCTACTCTCCGGTTCGAGTGGAGGTACAATTACCTCATCAAGTTCTATTTTCCTCCCACTTACTTCTTTCGAGAGAAACTCTTTGTCGAGAAAGGATTCATTCTTGGCAACAAAGACTTTGCCCTCGGATCGTAGGTAGAAGGTATACCCAATAGTCTCTTTGGGATATCCTATGAAGACGCACTTTTCCGCTTTGGGTTCGAGCTTCTCAGGTTGAAGTTTCTTCACATAAGCATCGCATCCCCAAACTTTTAGAAATGACAACTTAGGTTTCTTTCCAAACCACAATTCATACGGTGTCGTCTCAACGGATTTTGGCGGTACCCTATTTAAAGTGAATGCGGCAGTCTCTAATGCATATCCCCAAAACGATAGCGGTAAGTCGGTAAGAGACAACATTGATCGTACCATATCTAATAGAGTGCGATTACGATGTTCAGACACACCATTTCGCTGAGGTGTGCCAGGCGGCGTGAGTTGTGAAACAATTCCACATTTCCTTAGGTGCGTGCCAAACTCGTGACTTAATTATTCTCCGCCACGATCAGATCGTAGGCACTTTATTTTCCTGTCATGTTGATTCTCTACCTCACTCTGAAATTCCTTGAACCTTTCAAAAGTTTCAGACTTATGTTTCATTAAGTAGACATACCCATATCTACTCAAGTCATCAGTGAGGGTGAGAACATAACGATAGCCATCACGAGCCTCGACACTCATTGGACCGTATACATCGCTTTGTATTATTTCCAACAAGTCAGTTGCTCGCTCCATTGTTCTGGAAAACGGAGTCTTGGTCATCTTGCCCATGAGGCATGGTTCGCACGTGTCAAATGATTCGAAATCAAAAGACTCCAAAAGTCCATCAGTATGGAGCTTCTTCATGCGTTTGACACCAATATGACCAAGGCGGAAGTGCCACATGTAAGTGGGACTTTCGTTATCAACCTTACACTTTTTGGTACTCACACTATGGACATGTGTAACATCACGTTCGAGATTCATCAAAAATAAACCATTGACCAATGGGGCATGACCATAAAACATTTCTCTCATATAAATAGAACAACCATTATTCTCAGATTTAAATGAGTAGCCATCTCGCATCAAGCGAGATCCAGATACAATGTTCATGCTCAAAGCTGGTACTAAATAACAATTATTAAGGTTTAACACTAATCCCGAAGGTAGATGTAGAGGTAGTGTGCCGACGGAGATCACATCGACCTTGGAACCATTCCCGACGTGCATCGTCACCTCGTCCTTTGCCAGCCTTCGCTTATTTCGCAGCTCCTGCTTGGAGTTACAAATGTGAGCACTTGCACCAGTATCAAATACCCAGGAGCTACTACGAGTGCTGGTTAGGTACACATCAATAACAAGTATATCACATATACCTTTAATGTTGCCGTCCTTCTGATCCGCTAAGTACTTGGGGCAGTTCCGCTTCTAGTGACCGGTACCCTTGCAATAAAAACACTCAGTCTCAGGCTTGGGTCCATTCTTGTTCTTCTTCTTCCCGGCAACTTGCTTACCGGGCGCGGCAATAGCTTTGTCGTCCTTCTTGAAGTTCTTCTTACCCTTGCCTTTCTTGAAACTAGTGGTCTTATTCACCATCAACACTTGATGCTCCTTTTTGATCTCGACCTCTGCTGATTTCTGCATTGAGTACAACTCAGGAATGGACTTCTCCATCCCTTGCATGTTATAGTTCATCACAAAGCTCTTGTAGCTAGATGGAAGCGACTAGAGGATTCTATCAATGACCGAGTCATCCGGGAGATTAACAACTCCCAGCTGAGTCAAGCGGTTGTGAAGCCCAGACATCTTGAGGATGTGCTCACTGATAGAACTATTCTCCTCCATCTTACAGCTGAAGAACTTGTCGGAGACGTCATATCTCTTGACCCGGGCATGAGCTTGGAAAACCAGTTTCAGCTCTTGGAACATCTCATATGCTTCGTGTTGCTCAAAACACTTTTGGAGCCCCGGTTCTAAACTGTAAAGCATGCCGCACTAAACAAGGGAGTAATCATCACAGCGAGTATACCAAGCGTTCGCAACGTCTTGCTCTGCTGGTAGAAGGGGTGGGTTACCTAGTGGTGAATCAAGGACATACAATTTCTTGGAAGCTATGAGGATGATCCTCAAGCCACGGACCCAGTCCGCATAGTTGCTTCCATCATCTTTCAGCTTGGTTTTCTCTAGGAACGTGTTGAAATTGAGGGTGACATTCGCGTTGGCCATTGGATCTACAATATAGATTGTAAAGATATTTTTAGGCTAAGTTCATGATAATTAAGTTCACATAATCAAATTATTTAATGAACTCCCACTTAGATAGACATGTCTCTAGTCATCCAAGTGACACATGATCCATGTCAACTAGCCCGTGTCCGATCATCACGTGAGATGGACTAGTCATCCATGGTGAACATCTCCATGTTGATTGTATCTTCTATACGACTCATGTTCGACCTTTCGGTTTTCCGTGTTCCGAGGCCATGTCTATACATGCTAGGCTCGTCAAGTCAACCTAAGTGTATCGCGTGTGTAAATCTGGCTTACACCCATTGTATGCGAACGTTAGAACCTATCACACCCGATCATCACGTGGTGCTTCGGAACAACGATCCTTAGCAACGGTGCACAGTTAGGGTGAACACTTTTCTTGAAATTTTATTAAGAGATCATCTTATTTACTACCGTCGTTCTAAGCAAATAGGATGTAAACATGATAAACATCACATGCAATCAATATAGTGACATGATATGGCCAATATCATCTTGCTCCTTTGATCTCCATCTTCGGGGCACCATGATCATCACTGTCACCGGCACGACACCATGATCTCCATCATCATGATCTCAATCATCGTGTCTTCATGAAGTTGTCTCACCAACTATTACTTCTACTACTATAGCTAACGTTTAGCAATAAAGTAAAGTAATTACATGGCGTTTATGATTGACACGCAGGTCATACAATAAAATAAGACAACTCCTATGGCTCTTCCCGGTTGTCATACTCATCGACATGCAAGTCATGAATCCTATTACAAGAACATGATCAATCTCATACATCACAATGCATCACATCACATTCTTTGGCCATATCACATCACAAGGCATATGCTGCAAAAAAACAAGTTAGACGTGCTCTAATTTGTAGTTGCAAGTTTTTACGTGACTGCTATAGGTTACTAGCAAGAACGTTTCTTACCTATGCCAAAACCACAACGTGATATGCCAATTGCTATTTACCCTTCATAAGGACCCTTTTCATCGAATCCAATCCGACTAAGGTGGGAGAGACAGACACCCGCTAGCCACCTTATGCAACAAGTGCATGTCAGGCGGTGGAACCAGTCTCACGTAAGCGTACGTGTAAGGTCGGTCCGGGCCGCTTCATCCCACAATACCGCCGAATCAATATAACACTAGTAGTGGTAAGCAAATTAACAAGATCAATGCCCACAACTGCTTTGTGTTCTACTCGTGCATAGATTCTATGCGTAGACCTAGCTCTGATACCGTTGTTGGGAGACGTAGTAGTAAATCAAAAATTTCCCTACGTATCACCAAGATCTATCTATGGAGAAACCAGCAACGAGTGGGGAGAGATTGCATCTTCATACCTTTGAAGATTGCTAAGCGGAAGCGTTACAAGAACGCGGTTGGTGGAGTCGTACTCGCAGCGATTCAGATCGCGATGGATTCCGATCTCAGCGCCGAACAACGGCGCCTCCGCGTTCAACACACGTACAGCCCGGTGACATCTCCTACACCTTGATCCAGCAAGGAGGAGGGAGAGGTTGAGGTAGAGCTCCGGCAGCACGACGGCGTGGTGACGGTGGAGCTACGTGGACTCCGGCAGGGCTTTGCCAAGCGCTACGGAGAACGAGGAAGAGGAAGGGTAGGGCTGCGCCGAGAGAGAGAGAGAGAAGTGTGTCTCAAATCAGCCCAAACCCTTGCATATATATAGGAGGAGGGAGAGGGAGGGCTGCCTTGGCCCCTCCTCCAAGGAGGAGAGGTTCGGCCGAAGGTGGGGAAGAGTCCACCTCCCATAAGGGAGGTGGATCTCCTCCTTTTAAATCCTTTTGCCCTTTATCTCTTTATCCCAGCCACATGGGCCTTTCTAGAAGGTCTTCGCCAGCCGAATAAGGGGTGGAACACCTCCTCTAAGGGCCCACAAAGTCCTTTGGTCGTCACACCCCTCCCGGGGGTCCTCCGGCACCCTCCCGGCACTCCCGGTACACTACCGATGAGCCCGAAAACTTTCCGATGACCAAAACTGGACTTCCTATATATAAATCTTTACCTCCGGACCATTCCGGAGCTCCTCATGACGTTCGGGATATCATCTGGGACTCCGAACAACCTTCGGTAATCACGTATACCATTTCCCTATAACCCTAGCGTCATCGAACCTTAAGTGTGTAGACCCTACAGGTTCGGGAGACACGTAGACATGACCGAGACACTTCTCCGATCAATAACCAACAGCGGGATCTGGATACCCATGTTGGCTCCCACATACTCCATGATCATTTCATCGGATGAACCACGATGTCGGGGATTCAATCAATCCCGTATACAATTCCCTTTGTCTATCGGTATGATACTTGCCCGAGATTCGATCGTCGGTATCTCTATACCTTGTTCATTCTCGTTACCGGAAAGTCTCTTTACTCGTTCCGTAATACATCATCCCGTGGCTAACTCCTTAGTCACATTGAGCTCATTATGATGATGTCGTACCGAGTGGGCCCAGAGATACCTCTCCGTCACACGGAGTGACAAATCCCAGTCTCGATTCGTGCCAACCCAACAGACACTTTCGAAGATACCCGTAGTGCACCTTTATAGCCACCCAGTTACGTTGTGACGTTTTGCACACCCAAATAATTCCTACGATATCCGGGAGTTGCACAATCTCATGGTCTAAGGAAACGATACTTGACATTGAAAAGCTTTAGCAAACTAACTACACGATCTTGTGCTATGCTTAGATTGGGTCTTGTCCATCACATCATTCCCCTAATGATGTGATATCGTTATCAACGACATCCAATGTCCATGGTCATGAAACCGTGACCATCTATTGATCAACGAGCTAGTCAACTAGAGGCTCACTAGTGACATGTTGTGGTCTATGTATTCACACATGTATTACGGTTTCCGGTTAACACAATTATAGCATGAACAATAGACAATTATCATGAACTAGGAAATACAATAATAACCATTTTATTATTGCCACTAGGGCATATTTCCAACATATACCCCGTGGTATGACCCGGCCTGGCGACTCAGAGGAGACCCGGAAAAGACATGACATTTTATTTATGACCCGGCAGGCGGATTTTGGGCATGGCTATGCCGGCAATTTTGAGGACGCGATGTTGGTAGAACACTCGTGTTGAATCGATCCGAATTGATGTTATGCTATGAGATACATTCGTCACAAGTTAATGGTTAATAACACAGAGATGGTTAACGTTTGCATAATTCCTTAGACCATGAGAGTATCGAGTTTCTTCATGCTTGCTTCCTGCACTTTGGGGTTTGTTAAACTTCATCCGTAAATGGGTGGCTATTACGGCGGCTTACGGGTTCATGGAAAAGTATGTCAAGTAACTTGATAGCTCAAGATTGGGATTTGCTCCTCCGACGATGGAGAGATATCTTTGGGCCCTCTCAGTGTTACGGTATCCATCATCGTCTGGCCAGACACTTTGTGATTTGATCACGGGGATGCCGGAACACGGGAACGAGAAAAGAGAACAATACCGGCAACGAGGTAACTGGCATAGTGGACAAGTTGTTGATCCACGAGGATGCCTACATGTCTCACCTCGGGTAATTGTAAACATATCGCGAAGCAACAGGAATAGCTCACGGCAACTAGAGGTTCACTCGAATATTCATTCGTGTGGGTATAGGGGTCAATATGGGTGTCCACGGCTCCGATGTTGATCATTGATCGGAAGGGGTTCCGGGTCATGTCTATGCTTCACCGAACCTATAGGGTCACACGCTTAAGGGTCATCTATCTATTGAATACTAGACAAGGAGTCTGAGAGAAAATCACCGAAAAGTTTCGGACACCGGAAAAGTTTCGGACAGCGGAAAAGTTCCGCAGACAGGTCACCGGAACAGTTTTGGTGAAACTGAAAAGTTGTTTCAGGGGATACCAAAAAGTCAAATTGGTTTCGGCACATGCGTGATAATTCTTGAAGGGTGCCAGAATCGTTCTGGAAACTTTTTGGAATTTTCCGGGATGAAAACCGGAAATGTTCCGGAGCTGCCGGAACCACTTCAGATGCTTTTCGCAGATGAAAATCACTATTTCGGAATTGTTCCGGATCGTATTAAAAATTATTTTAGTGGGGTAATAGAATTATTATAAGTCCACATAAATATTCTCAGTTCGAGCGGACGCTGAAAAATGTCGCCGTGAATAGTGAAAGTGCTTTTTGGACTACTTTATGGAAAGCCACCTTTTGGGGCTTTGCTCCAAAAGATCTTGGGGATGACATGGATGGATTGGAGCCATTTTTGGGGCCCCACATGAGGGTGTGGCCGGCCACATGGTGGACTCCTTCATGGAGTCCCTCTTGTTCCTTGGTTTCACTTGTATGCCCTTGTGGAAGGACTTCATTCATGTGCATTTTGGGTTTTATTGTAAAACCACCCTACCCCTTGGTTTTCCTATAAATAGGAGGTGAGTGGGATGCCATTTCTTCATCCTTGTGCTCTCATACACATGCTTTGCTTTGCAAGCTCTCTCTCTCCCTCCCACGAAAAGAGTCTTTCGTAGAGCCGAAAGGCTGTCTGGGTTCCGGCAGGAACTAGTTCTGGACGGCGAAGCCCTGCCGGATAGATGACACTGTATGTGTGCAACCCCATAGAGAGGTCGTAGGTTCGATCTTTTGCCCGAGGGGCTGATCGTGTGTCCTCCCATAGGGCTGTCCGAGTCTTTGTTCGAGTTTCGAGGGTCCTCCCGAAGGGCTGTTCGCGACATCGTCCGGGGGACTGTCCGACCGCCTCCCGAAGGGCTGTCCGACGAGGGAGTACATCCTCGCAGTTGGGAGGTTGTAAAATCCTAGCTGCGGGGATCTGCACCAATGATATCCACCGACTCTTCTTCCGCTGCGCTTCGAGTCGGTACGGATCAGATCAAACCTTGTATGCAGTCTCCATAGTGGTCCTGGGCGTGCTCGCTATACCGGAAATTTTTGTTTTCTGTCGCGTTCCCCAACAGTGGCATCAAGAGCTAGGCTATGAGTAGATGCATGTTATTATCTAGAATACATGAGATGTATGGGTATTGCATAGTATAATTTCGTAGTAGATGAGATCTATTGCTGAAAATTATTTGTGCGGGTAGCAGATGAAACATGTTACTCGATGTTCCTGTTGCTTCCCGTGAATTTGCGTAGTCCATATCTTGACGGAATGGTGGAATCTTACAAAGTTCTAACAATCCGCGATCCTTTCATGCTGCTCCTGAGTATGCTGATTGACAGATCAACGAAGTGCTAACAATTCTTTGGGTTCCACCATAGTCAAAAGAAAGATGGATGTTTCGCGGACGAAAGGGCAATGCAGATATGATCTGCACGGGGGTCACGCGTATGACGAAGTTTAGTATGGGGCTCGAGATTTTATCATCTCATGTTTCATACACCCTGGAAAGTTAATCTAGCAACTTGAATTATCATACTTGATGATAAACGTTGGTAGCTGTGGTTTGAGTCAAAACCTTAGAAGCCACATAAATTTTTTTTTGTATAAACCGATTAGAGGCGTCTAACTTGGTTTTGCAGGATGGTTTGCATGTGATGTGGTATAGCAAAGCTCATATGATGTAATTAACATGACCTGTGTGTCATGATTCGGCATGATGGCTGGAGCCATATGATTGCACTTTAATGACCTGCGTGTCAACCTTATGTAATGCACTTATTTTATTAGCTATAGAGATAGCAATATTATCTGGTGCATCGACAAGGTGGTTGCAATCTTCGCAAAGGTGAACACCGACGCGAATGCCGAAGACGAAGAAATACTTGACTTCTCCATCAGAAGGGGCTATACCATATCATGCTATTATGAATTGCTTGATATGTTTATCCCTCTTGATGCACCCTTCTTAATTGCGTGGTAGTCTCTTTTTATTAGGGTGATCTCTCACTTAGAATATCAAGTAGTTAGTGTTCTCCCAAGTGTAGCACCGTCACGACACCTATCTCTTCGGGGTATCACATGGTTACATGGGTACGAACAATTAGAGAAGCGTGAGGCGGGTGAGTTGAGACCTCGCAGCGAGATCACTTGGTTGTCCTGACGTTCAGGCATGAAAGTCATGAGCTCGGAACACACGCATCGAAAGATGAACAAGAGTCACATAGAGATGTGATTGGCAAGTTGGCCTACCAATTGAAATTCTCGTCACTTGAGATGGTTACATCCTTGACGCTGAATTGAAAGTTGGGTCTTGCATCACTCACAATCAATTATGAGAGATATTGATTTGAGTGGGAGTGCACCTTGGAATAAAATTATTTATTCACTAGCGCCAAAAATCATTACGAACAAAGTCTAAATGAACTTGTGTTTTCCATTGTAGATCAAATGGCTCGCAACACCGCATTCAACTTAGGCCCTATGTTAGAGAAAGAGAAGTTAGTTGCGAATGGAAACAACTATGCGGACTGGGTCCGTACCCTGAGGATTGTCCTCCGGGGTGCTAAGAAAGTGTATGTGCTTGATGGACCTCTTCCCCCTAAACCGGCAGCAACAGCCACGGCAGACATACAAAATGTCTGGGCCACTAAGGATGATGATTACAACTTAGTGCAGTGCCTCATGCTATCTTACATGAGTTCAGAGCTTCAAAAACGTTTTGAATTCCATAACTCCTTTGATATGATCAAGGATCTGGATGCTCTTTACAAGTTTAATGCACGGTCTTAACGTTTTGACATCATGAAAATGATGGCGGAGACCAAGATGGCTGAGGGCAGTTGAGTTGGCGAGCACGTAGTCAATATGATTGGCTACGCTGAAAGTCTTAAAATCCTGGAATTCCCACTTCCAGAAGAGCATGTTATGGACTTGTTGCTAGGTTCACTCCCCTCGTCTTATGGCGGTTTTATCATGAACTACAACATGAATGGGATGGACAAAACAGCAAATGAGGTGCTTGCCATGCTGAAAACTGCTGAAGGAGGACTACAGAAAAATCGCAAGCAAGTGTTGCTTGTGAATAAAACTGCGAGTTTCAAAAAGAAAGGCAAGCCAAAGAAGGGCAAGGGCGCCGGTAAGACCAGCTTCCAACGCAAATCTAAGGGCGGAGCCAAGAATGAAACTAAGTGCTTCTACTGCAAGGGCACAGGACATTGGAAGAGAAACTGCAAGAAGTATCTGGAAGATAAGAAGTCCGGGAAAACCGGAAAAGGTATAATTGTTATACAAGTTAATGTCATTGATGTTTTGTTTGCTAGCGAAAATTCTAAGTCTTGGGTATTTGATACCGGATCGGTTGCTCACATTTGCAACTCGATACAGGGGCTTCAGAAGGTGCGCAAGCTGGCAAAGAATGAAGTCGTGATGCGTGTCGGGAACGGCGCTGGGATCGCCGCTCAAGCCGTCGGCATTATGCCTCTACGTCTCCCTTCAGGATTTATTTTGGAACTTAGTAACTGTTATTTTGTTCCGTTATTGTGTAGAAACATTATCTCTGGATCATGTTTAGTAGACGATGGGTACTCCTACAAGTCTGAGAACAATGGTTGTTCACTTTATTGTAAGGATATGTTTTATGGATTTGCACCCATTGTTGGGGGCCTTTTCATACTAAATCTTGATTATGGAAATGATGTCTTTAACGTGAATGCTAAAAGCCTTAAGAAGGCTGATACCACCACCACTTACTTGTGGCACTGTCGGCTTGGCCACATCGGAAAGAAACGCATGCAAAGACTCCATAAAGATGGAGTTTTACCTTCCCTTGATTTTGAATCATTTGACACATGTGAAGCTTGCTTGATGGGAAAAATGACCAAGACGCCGTTCACGGGTCATCCTGAACGGGCGGGTGAATTATTGGAAATAATACATAGTGATGTATGTGGTCCAATGAACACGGCCGCACGGGGTGGGTATTTTTACTTCGTGACTTTTACTGATGATTTAAGTCGGTATGGCTATATCTACTTGACGAAGCATAAGTCAGAAACCTTTGAAAAGTTCAAAGATTTTCAGAATGAGGTAGAAAATCATCGTGAAAAAAAGATTAAGTTTCTGCGGTCTGATCGCAGAGGCGAATATCTTAGTCATGAGTTTGGCCAACATCTGAGTGACCGTGGAATCGTTTCACAGCTTACGCCTGCCGAAACTCCACAACGAAACGGAGTGTCGGAACAACATAACCGAACCCTGTTAGACATGGTAAGGTTGATGATGTCTCTTACAGATCTACCGATATCTTTTTGGGGTCATGCACTACTCACTGCCGCTTATACATTAAACAGAGCGCCGTCTAAGTCTGTTGAGACGACACCACATGAGATGTGTTGTGGGAAGATACCTAGTGTGTCGCATCTCAAGGTTTGGGGTTGTGAGGCATACGTAAAACGTTTACAGCCAACCAAACTAGAACCTAGATCAGACAAATGTTACTTTGTAGGCTATCCAAATAACACCATTGGGTATTCCTTCTACCACCAGTCCGAAGGCAAAATGTTTGTCGCAAAGGTTGCACACTTTCTCGAGAAAGAATTTCTCGCTAAAGAATTGAGTGGGAGGACAGTACGACTTAATGAGATTAGTGAATCTTTGGCAACCGTTGATATGGCTAAGGAACCGGAAGTAATTCCGCAAATTATCCCTACAACCGAGACGGAAGTTGTCGCATGTGATGCGGAAGCTTCAGACAATGTTGTTACTGAACCGCGCAGATCAGGTAGGGCTATCCAGCCACCTGAGTGGTTTCATAACGAAATCTTCATTCTTGAAGACGATGAACCTGCGCACTACAAGGAAGCGATGGCGGGGCCTAGCTCAAGGGAATGGCACAAGGCCATGAGATCTGAAATGGAATCCATGTACGAAAACCAAGTTTGGAACTTGGAAGAACTTCCAGATGGCGTAAAACCCATTGGTTGTAAATGGATTTTCAAAAGAAAGACGGACGTGGATGGTAACATTACTATCCACAAAGCTAGACTTGTCGCGAAAGGGTTCACGCAAGTTCCAGGAGTGGACTACGACGAGACTTTCTCACCCATAGCTATGCTTAGGTCTGTTCGGATATTACTAGCAATTGCTGCTTATTTCGATTATGAAATTTGGCAGATGGATGTCAAAACGGCTTTCCTAAGTGGAAACCTTGAACAGGATGTATACATGATACAACCAGAAGGTTTTGTCGATCCTAAGAATGCTAGAAAGGTATGTAAGCTTCAGAAAGCCATTTATGGTCTAAAGCAAGCATCAAGGAGCTGGAACATTCGTTTTGATGAAGTGGTCAAAGAGTTTGTCTTCATCAGGAACAATGAAGAATCTTGTGTTTACAAGAAGTTTAGTGGGAGCGCAAAAGCATTTCTAATCTTGTATGCGGATGACATATTGTTGATTGGAAATGATGTGAATTTTCTTAGCGAAATAAAAGACTCATTGAAAAGGAGTTTTTCAATGAAAGACTTAGGTGAAGCGGCATATGTATTGGGCATCAGGATCTATAGAGATAGATCAAGATGCCTAATAGCGCTTAGCCAAAGCACGTACATTGACAAGGTGTTGAAAAGGTTCAACATGGAGAACTCCAACAAAGGCCTACTCCCCATGTCACCTGGCACAGTGCTTTGCAAGAATCAGAGTCCTCGGACCCTCGATGAGCGAGTACAAATGAATGATATTCCATATGCTTCGGCAGTTGGTTCTATTATGTATGCCATGCTATGTACAAGACCGGATGTTTCCTGTGCGCTAAGTGTTAGCAGCCGGTACCAAGGTGATCCAGGATTGGAACACTAGGCCGCAGTCAAGGGTATTCTTAAGTACCTCAGAAGGACCAAGGATTTACTCCTTGTGTACGGAGGTGATGAAGAGCTCATTGTAAGTTGTTACACTAATGCAGGCTTCATGACTGACCCAGATGACTTCAAATCTCAATCTGGCTATGTTTTCATATTGAACGGTAGCGCAGTTGATTGGAAAAGTTCCAAACAAAAGACTGTGGCGGATTCTACGACGGAGGCAGAATATGTTGCTGCTTCTGAAGCCTCCAAGCAAGCTGTCGGTATCAAGCAATTTCTTGAAGACCTTGGTGTGGTTCCAAGTGCTCTGGACCCGGTGGAGATCTATTGTGATAATAGTGGCGCCGTGGCTCAGGCAAGGGAGCCATGCTCGCACCATAAGACAATGCATATTCAACGCAAATATAAACTCATTCGACATCATGTCGAAGAAGGTTTAGTGAAAGTACGCAAAGTTCACACAGATCTGAATGTGTCAGACCCGATGACAAAGCTGTTGGAAATATGCCCTAGAGGCAATAATAAAATGGTTATTATTGTATTTCCTAGTTCATGATAATTGTCTATTGTTCATGCTATAATTGTGTTAACCGGAAACCGTAATACATGTGTGAATACATAGACCACAACGTGTCCCTAGTGAGCCTCTAGTTGGCTAGCTCGTTGATCAATAGATGGTCTCGGTTTCATGACCATGGACATTGGATGTCGTTGATAACGGGATCACATCATTAGGAGAATGATGAGATGGACAAGACCGTGTAGTTCGTTTGCTAAAGCTTTTCAATGTCAAGTGTCATTTCCTTAGACCATGAGATTGTGTAACTCCCGGATACCGTAGGAATGCTTTGGGTGTGCCAAACGTCACAACGTAACTGGGTGGCTATAAAGGTACGCTACGGGTATCTCCGAAAGTGTCTGTTGGGTTGACACGAATCGAGACTGGGATTTGTCACTCCGTGTGACGGAGAGGTATCTCTGGGCCCACTCGGTAAGACATCATCATTATGAGCTCAATGTGACTAAGGAGTTAGTCACGGGATGATGTATTACGGAACGAGTAAAGAGACTTGCCGGTAACGAGATTGAACAAGGTATGGGGATACCGACGATCGAATCTCGGGCAAGTACCATACCGATAGACAAAGGGAATTGTATACGGGATTGATTGAATTCCTGACATCGTGGTTCATCCGATGAGATCATCGTGGAGTACGTGGGAGCCAACATGGGTATCCAGATCCTGCTGTTGGTTATTGGCCGGAGAGGTGTCTCGGTCATGTCTACGTGTCTCCCGAACCCGTAGGGTCTACACACTTAAGGTTCGATGACGCTAGGGTTATAGGGAAATAGTGTATGTGGTTACCGAAGGTTGTTCGGAGTCCCGGATGAGATCCCGGACGTCACGAGGAGTCCCGGAATGGTCCGGAGACGAAGATTGATATATAGGAAGTGAGGATTTGGTTACCGGAAGTGTTCCGGGTGTCACCGGTAGTGTACCGGGACCACCGGAAGGGTTCCGGGGGTCCACCAAGTGGGCCCACCTGCCCCGGAAGGTTCCGTGGGCTAAGAGTGGGAGGGAGCCAGCCCCTAGGTGGGCTGGTGCGCCTCCCACCCCAGCCCAAGGCGTGGCAAAGGTGGAGGGGGGGCAAACCCTAGGCTTAGATGGGCCTTAAGGCCCACCCTAGGGCGCTCCACCTCTCCCTTGCCCTAGCCGCCGGCCAGATGGCATCTGGTGGCTGCCGCCACCCCTAGGGTGGAACCCTAGGGCGCAGCCACCCCTCCTCCCTCTCTCCTATATATAGTGGAGGTATTTGGGGCTGCACAACACACGGTTCTCCCTCTCTCTCTGGTGCAGCCCTACCTCCTCCTCCCCTCGTTCTCCGTAGCGCTTAGCGAAGCTCTGTCGGAGTACCACGCAGCTCCACCGCCACCACGCCGTCGTGATGCCGGAGCTCTCCCTCAACCTCTCCTCCCTCCTTGCTGGATTAAGGCGTAGGAGACGTCACCGGGCTGCACGTGTGTTGAACGCGGAGGTGCCGTCCGTTCGGCATTTGATCGGATCTACCGCGATCTGAATCGCTGCGAGTACGACTCCATCAACCGCGTTCTAGCAACGCTTCCGCTTAGCGATCTTCAAAGGTATGAATATGCAATCTCTCCCCTCTCGTTGCTGGTTTCTCCATAGATAGATCTTGGTGAACGTAGGAAAATTTTGATTTACTACTACGTCTCCCAACAGTGGCATCATGAGCTAGGTCTATGCGTAGAATCTATGCACGAGTAGAACACAAAGCAGTTGTGGGCGTCGATTTTGTTAATATGCTTGCCGTTACTAGTCTTATCTTGATTCGACGGTATTGTGGGATGAAGCGGCCCGGACCAACCTTACACGTACGCTTACGTGAGACCGGTTCCACCGCCTGACATGCACTAGTTGCATAAGGTGGCTAGCGGGTGTCTGTCTCTCCCACCTTAGTCGGATTGGATTCGATGAAAAGGGTCCTTATGAAGGGTAAATAGCAATTGGCATATCACGTTGTGGTTTTGGCGTAGGTAAGAAACGTTCTTGCTAGAAACCTATAGCAACCACGTAAAAACTTGCAACTACAAATTAGAGGACGTCTAACTTGTTTTTGCAGAATATGCCTTGTGATGTGATATGGCCAGAAGGATGTGATGTGATGCATTGTGATGTATGAGATCGATCATGTTCTTGTAATAGGGTTCACGACTTGCATGTCGATGACTATGACAACCGGCAGGAGCCATAGGAGTTGTCTTATTTATTGTATGACCTGCGAGTCAATCACAAACGCCATGTAATTACTTTACTTTATTGCTAAGCGTTAGCCATAGCAGTAGAAGTAATAGTTGGCGAGACAACCTCATGAAGACACAATGATGGAGATCATGATGATGGAGATCATGGTGTCGTGCCGGTGACAATGATGATCATGGTGCCCCGAAGATGGAGATCATAGGAGCAAGATGATATTGGTCATATCATGTCACTATATTGATTGCATGTGATGTTTATCATGTTTACATCTTATTTGCTTAAAACGACGGTAGTAAATAAGATGATCTCTCAATAAAATTTCAAGAGAAGTGTTCACCCTAACTGTGCACCGTTGCTAAGGATCGTTGTTCCGAAGCACCACGTGATGATCGGGTGTGATAGGTTCTAACGTTCGCATACAACGGGTGTAAGCCAGATTTACACACGCGAAACACTTAGGTTGACTTGACGAGCCTAGCATGTACAGACATGGCCTCGGAACACGGAAGACCGAAAGGTCGAACATGAGTCGTATAGAAGATACGATCAACATGGAGATGTTCACCATGGATGACTAGTCCGTCTCACGTGATGATCGGACACGGGCTAGTTGACATGGATCATGTGTCACTTAGATGACTAGAGAGATGTCTATCTGAGTGGGAGTTCATTGAATAATTTGATTATGTGAACTCGATTATCATGAACTTAGTCTAAAATTGCCTTTAATATCTATATTGTAGATCCAATGGCCAACGCAAATGTCAACCTCAATTTCAACGCGTTCCTAGAGAAAACCAAGCTGAAAGATGATGGAAGCAACTATACGGACTGGGTCCGTGGCTTGAGGATCATCCTCATAGCTTCCAAGAGATTGTATGTCCTTGATGCACCGCTAGGTGACCCACCCATTCTCCCAGCGGACCAAGACGTTACGAACGCTTGGCAGTCGCGCTGCGATGATTACTCCCTTGTTCAGTGCGACATGCTTTACAGTTTAGAATCGGGGCTCCAAAAGCGTTTTGAGCAACACGGAGCATATGAGATGTTCCAAGAGCTGAAACTGGTTTTCCAAGCTCATGCCCGAGTCGAGAGATATGACATCTCTGACAAGTTCTTCAGCTGTAAGATGGAGGAGAACAGTTTGTTAGTGAGCACATCCTCAAGATGTCTGGGCTTCACAACCGCTTGACTCAGCTGGGAGTTAATCTCCCGGATGACTCAGTCATTGACAGAATCCTCCAGTCGCTTCCACCTAGCTACAAAAGCTTTGTGATGAACTACAACATGCAGGGGATGGAGAAGTCCATTCCTGAGTTGTACTCGATGCTGAAATCAGCAGAGGTCCAGATCAGAAAGGAGCATCAAGTGTTGATGGTAAACAAGACCACTAGTTTCAAGAAAGGCAAGGGTAAGGAGAACTTTAAGAAGGACGGCAAAGCTGTTGCCGCGCTCGGTAAGCAAGTTGCCGAGAAGAAGAAGAACAAGAATGGACCCAAGCCTGAGACTGAGTGTTTCTATTGTAAGGGTACCGGTCACTGGAAGCGGAACTGCCCCAAGTACTTAGCGGATAAGAAGGTCGGCAACGTTAAAGGTATATGTGATATACTTGTTATTGATGTGTACCTAACCAGCGCTCGAAGTAGCTCCTGGGTATTTGATACCGGTGCAGTTGCTCACATTTGTAACTCCAAGCAGGAGCTGCGGAATAAGCGAAGGTTGGCAAAGGACGAGGTGACGATGCGCGTCGGGAATGGTTCCAAGGTCGATGTGATCGCCGTCGGCACGCTACCTCTACATCTACCTTCGGGATTAGTTTTAAACCTTAATAATTGTTATTTAGTACCAGCTTTGAGCATGAACATTGTATCTGGATCTCGCTTGATACGAGATGGCTACTCTTTTAAATCCGAGAATAATGGTTGTTCTATTTATATGAGAGAAATGTTCTATGCTCATGCCCCGCTGGTCAATGGTTTATTTTTGATGAATCTCGAACGTGATGTTACACATATCCATAGTGTGAGTACCAAAAAGTGTAAAGTTGATAACGATAGTCCCACTTACATGTGGCATTGCCGTCTTGGCCATATTGGTGTCAAACGCATGAAGAAGCTCCATGCTGATGGACTGTTGGAGTCACTTGATTTCGAATCATTTGACACATGCGAACCATGCCTCTTGGGCAAGATGACCAAGACTCCATTCTCCGGAACAATGGAGCGAGCAACTGACTTGTTGGAGATAATACATACCGATGTATGCGGTCCAATGAGTGTCGAGGCTCGCGGTGGCTACCGTTATGTTCTCACCCTCACTGATGACTTGAGCAGATATGGGTATGTCTACTTAATGAAACACAAGTCTGAAACCTTTGAAAGGTTCAAGGAATTTCAGAGTGAGGTCGAGAATCAACGTGACAGGAAAATAAAATGCCTACGATCTGATCGTGGCGGAGAATATTTAAGTCACGAGTTTGGCACGCACCTTAGGAAATGTGGAATTGTTTCACAACTCACGTCGCCCGGCACACCTCAGCGAAATGGTGTGTCTGAACGTCGTAATCGCACTCTATTGGATATGGTGCGATCTATGATGTCTCTTACCGACTTACCGCTATCATTTTGGGGATATGCATTAGAGACTGCCGCATTCACTTTAAATAGGGCACCGTCTAAATCCGTAGAGACGACACCGTATGAATTATGGTTTGGAAAGAAACCTAAGCTGTCGTTTCTAAAAGTTTGGGGATGCGATGCTTATGTGAAGAAACTTCAACCTGAGAAGCTCGAACCCAAAGCGGAAAAGTGCGTCTTCATAGGATATCCCAAGGAGACTATTGGGTATACCTTCTACCTACGACCCGAAGGCAAAGTCTTTGTTGCCAAGAATGGATCCTTTCTCGAGAAAGAGTTTCTCTCGAAAGAAGTAAGTGGGAGGAAAATAGAGCTTGATGAGGTAATTGTACCTCCACTCGAACCGGAGAGTAGCGCAGCACAGGAAGTTGTTTCTGTGGAGCCTACACCGGCTAGAGAGGAAGTTAATGATGATGATCATGAAACTTCAGATCAAGTTGCTATTCGAAGGTCCACTAGGACACGTTCCGCACCAGAGTGGTACGGCAATCCTGTCCTAGAGATCATGTTGTTGGACAACGGTGAACCTTCGAACTATGAAGAAGCGATGGCGGGCCCGGATTCCAACAAATGGCTTGATGCCATGAAATCCGAGATAGGATCCATGTATGAGAACAAAGTATGGACTTTGGTGGACTTGCCTAATGATAAGCGAGCCATTGAAAACAAATGGATCTTTAAGAAGAAGACTGACGCAGACGGTAATGTCATCGCCTATAAAGCTCGGCTTGTCGCTAAGGGTTATCGACAAGTTCAAGGAGTTGACTACGATGAGACTTTCTCACCCGTAGCGATGCTAAAGTCTGTCCGAATCATGTTAGCAGTTGCCGCATTTTATGATTATGAGATCTGGCAAATGGACGTCAAAACGGCATTCCTTAATGGCTTCCTCAAGGAAGAACTGTATATGATGCAGCCGGAAGGTTTTGTCGATCCTAAAGATGCTAACAAGGTATGCAAGCTCCAGCGCTCCATCTATGGGCTGGTGCAAGCATCTCGGAGTTGGAACATTCGCTTTAATGAGGTGATTAAAGCGTTTGGGTTTGTACAGGTTTATGGAGAACCCTGTATTTACAAGAAAGTGAGTGGGAGCTCTATAGCGTTCCTTATACTGTATGTGGATGACATGCTGATAATGGGAAATAATATAGAACTCTTGGAAAGTATAAAGGCCTACTTGAATAAGTGTTTTTCAATGAAGGACCTTGGAGAAGCTGCTTACATATTAGGTATTAAGATCTATAGAGATAGATCGAAACGCCTCATTGGTCTTTCACAAAGCACATACCTTGAAAAGATATTGAAGAAGTTCAATATGGATCAGTCCAAGAAGGGGTTCTTGCCTGTGTTGCAAGGTGTGAGATTGAGTACGACTCAATGCCCGACCACAGCAAAGGATAGAGAAGAGATGAGTGTCATCCCCTATGCTTCAGCCATAGGCTCTATCATGTATGCCATGCTGTGTACCAGGCCTGATGTGAACCTTGCCATAAGTTTGGTAGGGAGGTACCAAAGTGATCCCGGAGCGGAACACTGGACAGCGGTCAAGAATATCCTGAAGTACCTGAAAAGGACAAAGGACATGTTTCTCGTTTATGGAGGTGCCGAAGAGCTCGTCGTAAAGGGTTACGTCGATGCTAGCTTCGACACAGATCCGGACGACTCCAAGTCGCAAACCGGATACGTGTATATTTTGAATGGAGGGGCAGTGAGCTGGAGCAGCAGCAAGCAAAGCGTCGTGGCAGCATCTACATGTGAAGCGGAGTACATAGCTGCTTCGGAAGCAGCAAAGGAGGGAGTCTGGATGAAGGAGTTCATCACCGACCTAGGAGTGATTCCGAATGCGTCGGGCCCGATGACTCTACTCTGTGACAACACTGGAGCTATTGCCCTTGCGAAGGAGCCCAGGTTTCACAAGAAGACAAGACACATCAAGCGCCGCTTCAACTCCATCCGAGATTACATTCAGGAGGGAGACATAGATATTTGTAAAGTGCATACGGATCTGAATGTCGCAGATCCGTTGACTAAACCTCTCTCACGAGCAAAATATGATCAGCACCAGAATGCTATGGGTGTTCGATTCATCACAATGTAACTAGATTATTGACTCTAGTGCAAGTGGGAGACTGTTGGAAATATGCCCTAGAGGCAATAATAAAATGGTTATTATTGTATTTCCTAGTTCATGATAATTGTCTATTGTTCATGCTATAATTGTGTTAACCGGAAATCGTAATACATGTGTGAATACATAGACCACAACGTGTCCCTAGTGAGCCTCTAGTTGGCTAGCTCGTTGATCAATAGATGGTCTCGGTTTCATGACCATGGACATTGGATGTCGTTGATAACGGGATCACATCATTAGGAGAATGATGTGATGGACAAGACCCAATCCTAAGCATAGCACAAGATCGTGTAGTTCGTTTGCTAAAGCTTTTCAATGTCAAGTGTCATTTCCTTAGACCATGAGATTGTGTAACTCCCGGATACCGTAGGAATGCTTTGGGTGTGCCAAACGTCACAACGTAACTGGGTGGCTATAAAGGTACGCTACGGGTATCTCCGAAAGTGTCTGTTGGGTTGACACGAATCGAGACTGGGATTTGTCACTCCGTGTGACGGAGAGGTATCTCTGGGCCCACTCGGTAAGACATCATCATTATGAGCTCAATGTGACTAAGGAGTTAGTCACGGGATGATGTATTATGGAACGAGTAAAGAGACTTGCCGGTAACGAGATTGAACAAGGTATGGGGATACCGACGATCGAATCTCGGGCAAGTACCATACCGATAGACAAAGGGAATTGTATACGGGATTGATTGAATTCCTGACATCGTGGTTCATCCGATGAGATCATCGTGGAGTACGTGGGAGCCAACATGGGTATCCAGATCCCGCTGTTGGTTATTGGCCGGAGAGGTGTCTCGGTCATGTCTACGTGTCTCCCGAACCCGTAGGGTCTACACACTTAAGGTTCGATGACGCTAGGGTTATAGGGAAATAGTGTATGTGGTTACCGAAGGTTGTTCGGAGTCCCGGATGAGATCCCGGACGTCACGAGGAGTCCCGGAATGGTCCGGAGACGAAGATTGATATATAGGAAGTGAGGATTTGGTTACCGGAAGTGTTCCGGGTGTCACCGGTAGTGTACCGGGACCACCGGAAGGGTTCCGGGGGTCCACCAAGTGGGCCCACCTGCCCCGGAAGGTTCCGTGGGCTAAGAGTGGGAGGGAGCCAGCCCCTAGGTGGGCTGGTGCGCCTCCCACCCCAGCCCAAGGCGTGGCAAAGGTGGAGGGGGGGCAAACCCTAGGCTTAGATGGGCCTTAAGGCCCACCCTAGGGCGCTCCACCTCTCCCTTGCCCTAGCCGCCGGCCAGATGGCATCTGGTGGCTGCCGCCACCCCTAGGGTGGAACCCTAGGGCGCAGCCACCCCTCCTCCCTCTCTCCTATATATAGTGGAGGTATTTGGGGCTGCACAACACACGGTTCTCCCTCTCTCTCTGGTGCAGCCCTACCTCCTCCTCCCCTCGTTCTCCGTAGCACTTAGCGAAGCTCTGTCGGAGTACCACGCAGCTCCACCGCCACCACGCCGTCGTGCTGCCGGAGCTCTCCCTCAACCTCTCCTCCCTCCTTGCTGGATTAAGGCGTAGGAGACGTCACCGGGCTGCACGTGTGTTGAACGCGGAGGTGCCGTCCGTTCGGCACTTGATCGGATCTACCGCGATCTGAATCGCTGCGAGTACGACTCCATCAACCGCGTTCTAGCAACGCTTCCGCTTAGCGATCTTCAAAGGTATGAAGATGCAATCTCTCCCCTCTCGTTGCTGGTTTCTCCATAGATAGATCTTGGTGAACGTAGGAAAATTTTGATTTACTACTACGTCTCCCAACAAAAGCCTCTACCACGAGCAAAGCATGAGCAACACCGGATAGCCATTGGTGTTAGGGAAGCCATGTAACTGGATTATGACTCTAGTGCAAGTGGGAGTCTGTAGGAGATATGCCCTAGAGGCAGTAATAACAGTTATTTTGTATCTCCAAAGTTTGTAATGAATGTTTATGTTCCATGCTATAACTGCAATGATTCTCGAGTCTACAAATTAAACGAGGCTTGGAGGGAAACTCATGTGCACGTGTGGTATAATAAACGGTGAATTGTATTCCTAGTCTTGCCTCTAAGACTGGCTCAAGTGTTGCATGATGGTCCTGTTTTCCTGATCATGGGCATGGCTATGCCGGCAATTTTGAGGACGCGATGTTGGTAGAACACTCGTGTTGAATCGATCCGAATTGATGTTATGCTATGAGATACATTCGTCACAAGTTATTGGTTAATAACACAGAGATGGTTAACGTTTGCATAATTCCTTAGACCATGAGAGTATCGAGTTTCTTCATGCTTGCTTCATGAACTTTGGGGTTTGTTAAACGTCATCCGTAAATGGGTGGCTATTACGGCGGCTTACGGGTTCATGGAAAAGTATGTCAAGTAACTTGATAGCTCAAGATTGGGATTTGCTCCTCCGACGATGGAGAGATATCTCTGGGCCCTCTCGGTGTTACGGTATCCATCATCGTCTGGCCAGACACTTTGTGATTTGATCACGGGGATGCCGGAACACGAGAACGAGAAAAGGGAACAATACCGGCAACGAGGTAACTGGCATAGTGGACAAGTTGTTGATCCACGAGGATGCCTACATGTCTCACCTCGGGTAATTGTAAACATATCGCGAAGCAACAGGAATAGCTCACGGCAACTAGAGGTTCACTCGAATATTCATTCGTGTGGGTATAGGGGTCAATATGGGTGTCCACGGCTCCGATGTTGATCATTGATCGGAAGGGGTTCCGGGTCATGTCTATGCTTCACCGAACCTATAGGGTCACACGCTTAAGGGTCATCTATCTGTTGAATACTAGACAGGGAGTCTGAGAGAAAATCACCGAAAAGTTTCGGACACCGGAAAAGTTTCAGACAGGTCACCGGAACAGTTTCGGTGAAACTGAAAAGTTATTTCAGGGGATACCGAAAAGTCAAATTGGTTTTGGCACATGCCTGATAATTCTTGAAGGGTGCCAGAATTGTTCTGGAAACTTTCTGGAATTTTCCGGGATGAAAACCGGAAATGTTCCGGAGCTGCCGGAACCACTTCAAATGCTTTTCGCAGATGAAAATCACTATTCCGGAATTGTTCCGGATCACATTAAAAATTATTTTAGTGGGGTACTAGAATTGTTCTAAGCCCACATAAATATTTTCAGTTCGAGCGGACGCTGAAAAATGTCGCCGTGAATAGTGAAAGTGCTTTTTGGACTACTTTATGGAAAGCGACCTTTTGGGGCTTTGCTCCAAAAGATCTTGGGGATGACATGGATGGATTGGAGCCATTTTTGGGGCCCCACATGAGGGTGTGGCCGGCCACATGGTGGACTCCTTCATGGAGTCCCTCTTGTTCCTTGGTTTTACTTTTATGCCCTTGTGGAAGGACTTCATTCATGTGCATTTTGGGTTTTATTGTAAAACCACCCTACCCCTTGGTTTTCCTATAAATAGGAGGTGAGTGGGCTGCCATTTCTTCATCCTTGTGCTCTCATACACATGCTTTGCTTTGCAAGATCTCTCTCTCCCTCCCACGAAAAGAGTCTTTCGTAGAGCCGAAAGGCTGTCTGGGTTCTGGCAGGAACTAGTTCTGGACGGCGAAGCCCTGCCGGATAGATGACACCGTATGTGTGCAACCCCGTAGAGAGGTCGTAGTTTCGATCTTTTGCCTGAGGGGCTGTTCGTGTGTCCTCCCGTAGGGCTCTCCGAGTCTTCGTTCGAGTTTCGAGGGTCCTCCCGAAGGGCTGTCCGCGACATTGTTCGGGGGACTGTCCGACCGCCTCCCGAAGGGCTGTCCGACGAGGGAGTACGTCCTCGCGGTTGGGAGGTTGTAAAATCCTAGCTGCGGGGATCTGCACCAACGATCTCCACCGACTCTTCTTCCGCTGCACTTCAAGTCGGTACGGATCAGATCAAACCTTGTATGCAGTCTCCATAGTGGTCCTGGGAGTGCTCGCTATACCGGAAATTTTTGTTTTCTGTCGCGTTCCCCAACACCAACGCGGGCAAGAGGATTGTCAGTCCCCTTGAACTCGTTGCTTGCAAGCAAATGAGCAGTGTAGATGATAATAGATAATTATAAATTGCAAAATAAAAAAGTAAACAAATAAATGGCATAAAGGTATTGAAAACTTTTGTAAATATATATGTGAATAGACCCGGGGGCCATATTCCCCCCTAGAGGCATCTCTCATGTAGAAGGCATATGGTGGGTAAACAAATTACTGTTGGACAATTGATAGAAAAGCACATAGTTGTACAATATTTATTCATGCCAATGATCATTACATATAGGCATCACATGCTTAAGCAAGTAGACCGACTCCTACTACTATTACTCCACTCATCGACCGCTATCGAGCATGCATCCAGAGTATTAAGAAAAACAAAGTAATGCTTAGAGAACAATGACACGATGTAGACAAAGTAAATTCAATTAATATGAATAAACCCCATCGTTTTATCCTTAGTGACAGCAATACAAATACAATTAATATGTCTCTTTATATCATCGGGATTGAGCACCGCAAGATTGAACCCACTTAGTGACAGCAATACAAATAAATGCATTGCCTGGTGAATTTTGTACTAGGGTATTCTTCCCCATGTACCTTCAATAGAGTAGAGTTTGTTGAGTAAATCTTCACTCATTTTATTTTAATAAAAACATGGAGGGACGATATCTGATGACTTTCGTGATGGTACTCATTTTTCTTTGGAAGAACTGAGATTGGGAAATGTCACCTCAATTCTCAATTCAATTATGAGATACTATAGACCGAGAGTGGTCTCTCAAATATTTTTAATGAAATAAAGGAATAAGCCATGCATACCATCTATGAGTAAACTATCATTATGAAAAAGAGTCCATGCACAACACAGAAAATGAGAAGCAATGTCAAAACTGGAAAGTTCCGATTCCAATTGGGTGGGTCATCATCTTTTCCAAAACAAGTTTCCTAAAAAGAGAAATAGTTTGAATTCATTCGAAGTAATGAGCCTAAGTGGTGCCTCTAGGTCTTTCTATGTAGAAATAGTTGGGTGCCAATCTAACCCTCCAAATATGAAATTGTTGATTCGCACAACATATATTTGTCGCACAGTGAGATGAATCCCTTCATCTCCATTTGTCATGTATCGTGTTGAATCATTTCATCTCTATTTGTCATGTAGTGTGCTTACTCATTTCACTTCTGTTTGTCGAGTGGTGCTTTGACTCCTTCCACCCCCTTCGTCATGCGGCACATTGACTTCTTTCATCTTCATTTGTCTGGTCGCATGTTTACTCCATTCATCTCCATTGGTTTGGTTTTCATTAGCATTTTCCCACAGTAATAGTAAGCACTACTGCATTTTATCATATTAATAGGATTTTTAGTATCATATGTTTGTATTTCATAGCATGATTATTCATGTGCATAAATAATTCGAGCTCCAATGTCTTTCATAGGACATCATTGTTATTTAGTATTTTTTGAAAAAGAACATCAAATTATTACATATGAACTCTGGCAAGTAACGGTAGCCATCGTCGTGCCTTCTTCTCAAAGAATGAGTTTTAAGTGGTTGGGAGTTTGACTCATCTAAATCAAAACCATAGGATTTTGGTCCACCAATTCAAAATTAAAATTAAAATTAGTTATCGCTTTTCTATTTAGGTGTAATGCTCTGAATATCAGTAAGCATTGTCATGCTTCCTTTTGTGCTTGCTTCAAAAGGATTTGCGACAATGTTTGGTTTGGGATCCTAGATTCTGGTGAGTGTGGGTTTTTGATAACTTTGAAAATAAATATTTGAGGTGTACCTTTTATTTGTTTGTACATGCGCATATAGATGTGATATATTGAACCTATAAATTTTCATGTACTAAATATATGTATACATACATACAAAAAAACCAATATCCTAGATTTAAAAATAGAAACTGTACAGGCGTACAAATCCACATACACTGTAAAATATGTTTTTAATAGAGGTTTAAAAATATATAGAACACACCAATTAATATATATATGTCCAGTTATTTCAGATTTTATTAGAATGTGTCATGTTAATTGTATTAATATGTATATTTTTTGAGTAAGAATTTTATTAATATATCATGATGCAATTAGTGAGACAATGAACGTTCAGTGCACCAGAACAATTTCGTGAGAATTGAATTGAAGGTATTAATTAGAGATATGATCTGAACAATGCAAAGAGCTAGAGCATCTTTTGGAACACAAAGGTCAAACGATATCATATAGCTCCAAAATTTGGTGACAAAACAACAAAAACAAAACCAAGAACGTAGACTGGGTCATGGGCCACGAACAGAGAGATGTTGACATTTGACAATAGAATGGAAACAAAAAGGAAAATTTTATTGAGGGGAATTAAAAAAAAACACACACCAGAAACTACAAACATCCATCGCTTGACCACAAGAACTCCACTTGTTGGATCCCTGTATTTCTGCATATCTCCTCTCTGTAAACGATATTTCTTCTATCTTGAAGATCTAGGCCTGACTTCATACGCACAAAGCATAAACAATTCTCTTAGTGATGTTCCACAGACAATGCAATCATTTGGTTCGAATGTGTGTGTTACTCTCGCCCTTAGCTAGGGTGCATCCGCTACTTCCTAGTCTGAAACGCCCTTGAACTTAGCTAGGGTGCCATTTCTTCATCCTTGTGCTCTCATACACATGCTTTGCTTTGCAAGCTCTCTCTCTCCCTCCCACGAAAAGAGTCTTTCGTAGAGCCGAAAGGTTGTCTGGGTTCCGGCAGGAACTAGTTCTGGATGGTGAAGCCCTGCCGGATAGATGACACTGTATGTGTGCAACCCCGTAGAGAGGTTGTAGGTTCGATCTTTTGCCCGAGGGGCTGTTCGTGTGTCCTCCCGTAGGGCTGTCCGAGTCTTTGTTCGAGTTTCGAGGGTCCTCCCGAAGGGCCGTCCGCGACATCGTCCGGGGGACTGTCCGACCGCCTCCCGAAGGGCTGTCCGACGAGGGAGTACATCCTCGCGGTTGGGAGGTTGTAAAATCCTAACTGCGGGGATCTGCACCAACGATCTCCACCGACTCTTCTTCCGCTGCACTTCGAGTCGGTACGGATCAGATCAAACCTTGTATGCAGTCTCCATAGTGGTCCTGGGCGTGCTCGCTATACCGGAAATTTTTGTTTTCTGTCGCGTTCCCCAACATGCCTATGTCGGGGGGCAAAGTCGCGGCACAACTATGGCTAGGTCGCCGCGACACACACCACAAGTCGTCTGACGCCACCAGCCATCGCGGGGTGGGGCTACACACCCTCCACCACCCCGGAACGAGGTCGCCTACATCGGGGGGGGGGGGCAAAGTCGCCGCAAGAGTATGGCTAAGTTGCCGCCACACGCACCACAAGTCGCCAGACGCCACCACCTGTTGCGGGGTGGGGCCACACACCCTTCCCCACCTCGGGACGGGGTCGCCAATGTTGGGGGGCAAAGTCGCCGCACAAGTATGGCTAGGTCACCGCCACATGCACCTCAAGTCGCCCGACGACACCAGCCGTCGCGGGGGTGGGGCCACACACCCTCCCCGACCCTCGGGACGGGGTCGCCTATGTCGGGGGGCAAAGTCGCCTCATAAGTATGGCTAGGTTGTCGCCACACGCACCATAAGTCGCCAGACGACACCACCCGTCGCGGGGTGGGTCCACACACCCTCCCCCACCCTAGGAACGGGGTCGCCTACGTCGGGGGGGGGGGGCAAAGTTGCCGCACAAGTATGGCTAGGTCGCCGCCACATGCACCACAAGTCGCCCGACAAAACCACCCATCGCGGGGTGGGGCCACACATCCTCCCCCACCCTCAGGACGGGGTCACCTATGTCAGGGAGCAAAGTCGCCGCACAAGTATGGCTAGGTCGTCGCCACACGCAACACAAGTCGCCCGACGACACCACCCGTCATGGGGTGGGGCCACACACCCTCCCCGACCCTCGAGACGGGGTCGCCTACGTCGGGTGGTGTGTTTAAAAGTGCGTTTCCTATTGTCTCTGTTTTTTGTTAGTCTTTTTAACTGCACAATGGATTGTTGTATGCATAGATCAACATTATTTTTCCATTTTTAAGGGGAACACTTACGAAAACAATAACTTGTTTTCTTTTTTGTCCAAAAACAGGTATGACTGCAGCATATACATGCTACACAATGTTGACCAGTGGAACGGAACCCGAGTGTTGGAGTATGGACCAAAAGCTATAACAAACATGAGGATGATACTAACAGCAAAAATGCTCTAGAGTGGACACAACGATGTCAATTGGGCAAAGATGCTCAACATCAAGAAGGTAAAAAACTATCCAAGAATCCAAACGCACATAACCAACTTAATGTTTGCAGCTAATAAATTACATTGTCATTCTCAATTCATAAAAATGTCTTCCTAAGCATTCAGAGAACATAAATTACATTGTCTATTTTTCTTCAGCACAGTTTAAACTTTTGTTTTTCAAAGCCACTATATTTTTTGCATTCACACGCTTCTTGTCTTCTCTCTACTGGATCTAGTCAAGCACTTCGGTTAACACCAGGCGTGCAAGTGGCACAATTGTGACATGACCCCTTGCAGTGACCACACTTAGCCTTCCTCTTAGGGTGCAACTCAATGCCAGAGTAGTACCTTTTATCTCTCTTGCGTCCCTTTGTAGACGATTTCGGTGGGTTACGCAAAGCATCAGCTTTAGGCTGTCCTATAGAAGATTCAGTGGGGGCAGACTGGGCTTTTGACTGAGCTGGCATCACTCGCTTCTTCTTCTTCTTCCTTGATTTATAAAGTTGATTTAGTTCAGTCTCCAATGCCCACACATAGGACTTGCACAAAGCTGCTCCTGCATCAGACATACTTTCCAATCTAGAGATTTTGCCAAACATAGTATTAAGTGACACATGCCTTATCTGCTACAAAGACTCTTGAGGCATGGCATCAGGGACTTGCATGTCGGGGGGCAAATCAATAAGAATCGCATTATGTGTCCATCTTGTTAGTATGTACCGCTCAGGGATCTCATCAACACCAAGATGGGTAAACACTTTCAATATGTGGACGCAAAGGAGCCCATCCCTGTAGAACTTGCAACATTCACAACCATACTCCTGTTGCTCAACCAATGCTCTCACCATGTAATGCCTACAACCATATATTCCAGCATAAATTCTGTTAGGCTCGAGCAGGTACATGTTGTTGCCTTGAGGCCTGACATTATACATGCCAATCATCGAAAACTCATCCTGAAACCTGTAGTATATATCCCTTATATAAACTCGCAAGGCTTGCTTCTCAATTGGGAACGGGGACCAAAGCCTTGGCCAAGCTCATCTGTTCGGTAGTCATTACCTCCTTCTTTCACCAAGATCTTTTCATTATTTTTTTCATAATGCTTCACAAAGTTGAGCACGGAATTCTGTGGGTTCACATACCTTTTTAGGACAGCATTGAAGCCTTCACTCCGCTGAGTTGACTGAAGGAATGGAAAGAAATAGTTTCTAAACTAGCAAGGCACCCAAAGATGCTTGATCGCATACAAATCATCAAAACATTTATCGCTAGTAATACCATGCTTCTCAACCATTCCTGCCCACCTTGCCTCAAACTCATCAGGAGTCCTGCTCAAGTCTATGACCTCATTCAATTCCTTAGCTAGTTTAGGATGCCTAGCCAATAAAGCACCCAAGTTCTCTGGGGCTTTCTTAATGATATGCCAACGACAACTACGGTGAACCACATGTGGAAACATGTTTTCTATTGAACTCTTCATCGCCTGGTCTTGGTCAGTTATGATGTTGAGCGGGGCAACACCATGCATCGCTTCAAGAAAGGCCCCAAACAACCAATCAAAACTAGTTTCAAGCTCCTGCCGCAAGAAGCCATGCCCCAGCATAAAGGATTGCCCATGTTTGTTCATCCCGATAAACGGAGAAAAGGGCATGTTGTACATATTCGTCAAGTAGGTCATGTCAAAAGAGATGCAATCATTGTAAGCTTTTATGTAGGCTTCTCTCGCCCTCCCATCCACTAGGAACAAGTTCTCAACTCTGCCTATCCCATCTTTCTTGACTTTGAAAAAGAAACCAGGGTCTTCTTCCTGCCTTTGCTCGAAGTAGGCAATTGTCTCAGCCAAATCGCCTTCATTTGCTTCAGCACTACGAAGGAGAGTTCTCATGTTGCTTATCGATTTCGTGGTGTATGGCACAATGTTGTCCTGACCATAAAATTCAGACATAACAGTCATCATTCGACCTGTTTCCATGTTGCACCTATGCAATATTTTAAAGAACTCAACCTCCTCCGGTGGGAGTCCTTTGTGGCAGCAGATGTACTTAGTGAGAGACGGCTTGTCAATCAGTTTGTGATTGTCGTCAGCAACAACCCCTATGGCCACCCACTTGTTATTAATTAGCTTGACAGTCATCTACCCTACACAGTTAGTCTATATGATAAACTCTCTCCTCCTCTTCTTAACAAGCCCACGTGGAGATTTATAAGAGCTGCAACCTGCTTTCTTACTGCCATCACCTTGCCCATCAGCACAGTCATCAGAATCAGAACTTATTTCTTCAAAAACAGGTGTGTAGGCATCATCATTGATTTTAGCCTTCCCAGACTTATTGCAACAGAAAGTATGTATTTCAAGCACATTGGTATATGCAGACCTCATGGATGTGCTAGCTTTCATCGAGAAGCCAAGTCTGTGAGAGTAGGCTTTGTAGTGCTCCCTAGCACCTGCAAGTGTGTCAAATTCCATGCCAACATAAGGTTCTTGTGGACTAGACCGCACCTCTGTCTCATCAAAACCAAACAAGGCAGCGCCACTCGTAGGACCTTGTCCACCATCGCTATGCAGATTTGCAGCTGGGTGAACATGGCAGGGGCGGGCGAGATATTTCCAGTAGTTGCTGTCGCATCAGATGCATCAGCAGCAGTAGCCGCTCAACCATGAAACTCCACGCCGGGGACATCTTGGACAGGAGCAGAACACAAATCCGGCGACTCGCCCACCCCCACAATAGAAATATGGATTTGTTCAGGCTGATCTTGTGTGCAGTACAGAGGGCCACCATCACAACCATGAAACTCATCAGGGATCTCATTTAGGTCAATGCCAGCCATCTGCATGTTTAATAAATAGAGGGATTAATACATAAGCAACATCATGTAAGTGAAACACGCTTTTAGCATTTTATTTTTATTCATTTTTCACATCAAGCAAGCAAAACTGAGATGAATGTGTTGGGGGGGGAATTTTTTTGGCAACAAATTCAGAAAGGGAAGCAAACTAAATGAACAACTTCAAAAGGGGGGATGCAAACAACTATAGTTAAACTACTGTTTTTTCATGTTTTTTCTTCTTTTTTGCACCATGTGTTTTTTGCAAGAGAAAACTATACCTAAACTACCATAAATCCCCCTCTACAAGCTTCTAGTTTTGTTTTTCTATAAGCAACTAGCTTGTGAAAAACTGTAAATTTATTACTAGATTGTTTTTCGTGCTTTTTTGCACTACACATAGATTTTACTAACACAAAATCCGCTTCACACTTTTTGCAGAAACAAGGTACTAGACATTAGACAAGATGCAATTCAACAGTCAGCAGCCATCCTTTTTTCTATCTTTTGCAATCTAAAAGGAGGTGTACATGTGTGGAGTAGGGGATGCCACTAGTAGAAAACGACCCATTTGTCCCGGTTCCAAAGGCCCATTAGTCCCGGTTCTAGAACAGGGACTAAAGGGTCGGGACTAAAGCCCCAAACCTTTACTCACGGTTCGCTTACAAACCGGGACAAAAGGGGCTCCACGTGGCCGCTGTGGGGAGCCCAGGCAGGAGGACCTTTAGTCCCGGTTGGTAACACCAACCGGGACCAAAAGGCATCTACGCGTCAGCATCTGGCAGTTGCTGGGGTTTCTTTTTGAAGGGGGGGGGGTTAGGGGGTTTTGGAGGGTTAATTGAGGGGTTTTATATTGTGTTAGCTAGCTAATTAATAAAGAGAAGTGTCCTCTCTTTCTCCGTGCTTGGTCGACGCTAGCTACTATAGAGAGAACTCGACACGCTAGCTAGTAAGCAAATGAAGAAACCATTAAGTACAGAAGATCGTCATAAACATATATAGAGAGAAGTGATCGACCTTTCTTTCTCCGAGAGATTGGTCGAACAACAAGTTTTCGTATATCCATCCGACGATACTAGCTACATATATACAATATAAGATCTCTTACAATCCCTAACATCTAATATCAAATTCCAGATGGTATTCTCCGGCTTTATTTATGACGTGGTCAAGAAAGAATCCCGCCAATTCTTCTTGAATTGCTCATAGGCGATCATGTGGTAGGAGTTCATCCTGCATCCGCCACATCTAATTTGAAGAAGGGGGTCAATACATATATATGAATGAAAATCAACACAAATAATTGTAATAAAATAAAATTGTGAATATTATTTCTTACGCACTTCCTATCGTTTTTCCGAGTAGCCCCGCTTAGGGGTCGTCACGTTGTAGATGAACTCGCAAACGTAGTATCCACAAAAATCATTCCCGGCTTCCTGCCACAAGCACTTTACGAGAAATAGAGTTCAATCAAACTGATAATCAAGCATGATAAATGGTATTGATGAAACTAGAATGAATGGGAGATGCGCGGAACTAGCTAGTAGTACTTACTTTCGGGGTGTGTAAACCACAGCTCCCCCGACAGTGCCGGAACAATTGCGGTGAACTCTTTCCAAACCCTGCCAGACAAAGAAAATAATTACTTGATATCAGGAAATGAACAAACTTGCTCATATCATGCGATAATGATCAACTGAACTTACTTCTGGAGCATTTCAGTCATGTTCGCATAATCCTGGGGATCTTTTCGTTTCGAGTCTAAGACGGTTACTACTCCCCGCTCAACCTCAATCTCTAGCAGAATAAAGTGGAAGCTGCGCACACATGTATAACTCATCAATTACATTACTATAACCTCGAGTAATAAGGGAAACCGAATATGCACAAGATAGTAACACTCACTTGAAGTTGTAAGGAAAGAGTATTGTCTCTTTGTTTTGATTTGCAAGCAACGATTGTAGCAAGTTGTCCTCGATTTCTGTGGCATTCTTTTTAACCGTATACTCATGTATGATATTTGGGTTAATGAACCCAGTGTCATAGATTTGTGCTTTTCTGCATTCGACGATCTTCAATCTGCATAATATAGTGAGGATAATTATATATACATGCAATGAAAGAGCTGAGCTATAGATAGAGACTTAATTACAGAAGTAGTACTTACAGACAGTAGCAAGTCACGATTGTTTTGTCGATAGCCTTTTGATTGTATAACTGGAATAACTCTTCAAATTTAACAGACAACTGCTCCATTCCAACGAGGTTGTGCTCCTCTTTAATTCTCATCGTCACAGTATCCGGCCTAGATTCGCGACAGGTTTCCAGGTACCAATCATGGAATTTTCGCATCATCGTTGTTAGAGGAGGATGATCAGGTTTGACTAGAGGTTGCCTATAACGGTATCTGAATTCGTCCACCTCCAACGGCTCAAACAGTACATCATCGCTCATGTAATCAGTAGGATTGGTACCCGGCACCATCCTCGGATGATCAACGGCGATATCGGTAGACACCTTGAGCGGGGGGCACGATTGGTTCTCCTATTCGCCGAGCTGGGGAATTTTTTCCCACTTCTTCATTTTGCTAACCTCTCATCACTGGAAGTAGTTCCCGTCTGCACCGCATTTTGATATGCCTTTTTAGTAGTGCGGACATAGTTGGTATCCAGCGGAGGCGGTGGTGGTCACTTCAGGGCCTCGACAGTGCGCTTCGATGCCACCGGATCTATCGTTTTCTTCGGAGGTGGAGCTTTCTTTGCAAAATGGGCCCTCACCTCGTCTTGAGAGATCTTCGTGGTTTCCTCCGCGGTCCTCTCGTATGGCAACTTTCCAATGGCTTGAGAGACTTAGGACCGTATTCGTATGGCCTGCCGCCACTGGCTGTACTGCTAGCAGCCGGAGCGATAGCGTCTCTCTTCCGTCGTTGCTTACAAGGCGGAGAAGGAGGCGGAGTGCTCCAACGCGCCGGAGGAGGAGGAGCGGCGGCGGCTATCTTCTGCCGTTGCTCAGGAGGCGGACTGCTCAAACGCGCCGAAGGAGGCGGAGGAGGAGGCGAAGTGCCTTGATCGTCGATGTCACACGCCGGACGAGGTGAAGAAGGAGGCGGAGTGCCTTGATCCCTTGCTGGAGGAGGAGGATGAGTGCCTTCATCACTCGCCCGAGGAGGAGGAGGAGGTGGAGGCGTCCAGTTCGGAAGCTTGATTTGCTCCTTCCGCCATAGACATGTACTCCTTAGAGCAAATCTCATCTGAGTCTCCCCTTCACTTGTAGGGTGTTCAAGCTCAAGCTCCTCAATTCCCCCCATTATTTCATCCACTTGCATAACAGCATAGCCATGTGTAATCTGATCGTGGTGAAAAGTCCTGTCGGTTCGAGGAGGTGCAACAAAGCCGTCAACCGCCTTGAAAGTGAGGTTAACGCATTTCATCATAAGCTCGCAATGTTGGCCATCTATGATAGCATCCACGGGGTAGCTACGAGCCATGAAGTCAAGCTACTGAAGGAGCTTCATGGAAGCCACGCTGCTTCTCCATTGAGATGGCAGGGTAGCTTCTGGGGTAGCTTCGTGCCCCTGAACAAGCTACTGGTCAGGAGCTCGCTCGCTCATAACTTCTTCCTCTAGCCTTCGTACTCTTGCATTGAGCTCCTGCACAACGATTAGCTCCTGTTTCCTCTTCCTCTCCCATTTTTTGTAACCGCATGTGCTGGGAAACCCAAGTTTCCACGAAATGGAGCCTGGCATGCCTCATGTTCGTCCAGGGTGCTCAGGATTCCTGAGGGCCTCAGTCAGCTCGTCCTTCTCTCTGTCGAAAATGAACCTCCCTTCCAGCGCTTCCTTGATAACTTGCTTAAGCTTCCTGACGGGTATTGCAAGTTGCTCGTTTGTCCAAACACACTTCATTGTTTCAGGGTCCAAAGTTCCCCCAACCCCGAAGAACCAAGTCCTTGAACGGTCTGGCCAGTTTGCTGTCTCTGGTTCGACCCCTTTAGCTCGCAGGTCATCCTCCCATTTGGCCCACAACGGCCGGGCTCCGAGGTAGCCACCTGACCCCGAGCGATGGTGATATAGCTTCTTTTCAGCATTTTTCTTGTTTATCACTGACATTTTCTTACTCTTTTCAGAAGTCTTGTATGCCACGAACGTGTCCCATTGATCTCTTATCCCCGCATATCGCCCGGCGAATACTGGAGTCTTCTCTTGGTCGACAAACTTAGCTTTCAACTCATTCTTCCACCTCCTGAAAAGATCTGCCATCTTCTTAAGAGCACACAACCTAACCAGTGGCTCTATAACTGGATTACTCTCATCCTCCTCTAGTGGTAGGGTGAAATTTGCCTTCAGGGCCTTCCAAAGATCTTCTTTCTGTCTATCGGTGACATAAGAAACTTCAGGGTCGTATTTCTTAGCGTTCTTAGCCGGCTCATTCCATTGCTGGATGTTGTCCCTGACAATAGTTCCACACTAAGCAGAAAATGCATCCTTGGTCTTCTTCGGTTCAATCGGTTGGCCATCGTTCGCGATTAAGGTGACCGTGAACCTTTCTTCCTTGCCCAACCTTTTCTTCGGGCCTAGTCTCGTTACTTAAGTTTAGCTCGATCCGGAGGGCTATATAAAAGAATAAATAAGAGTTAATATATGTACATACCAAAACAATTAATGCATCAATTAGTCGGCACAGGCTTAATTAATATATATACCTTGCCGGACGACTTTGCAACAGCTCCCTCCGTTCGGTCACCGGAGCCGTCATCATGGTCTCCTTCTTCCTTCGGCTCTCGGTCATCGGAGCCATCATCATGGTCTCCTTCTTCCTCCAGCATTCGGTGACCAGAGCCATCATCATGATGTCCTAGCTCTTCTGTGTCAAAATTGATTACCGAGAAGATATTACCGCCACCGCGGATTATGTCCCCTAACAACGCTTCTCCTTCAAAGTCTCTGTTCATGGTTGGATCCATGGTTTCTGCAAATATTACAACATGGCAATTAATATACAAACATGAGAGATGGATATATTAATTTATGGCAAACATAGACAAGGGATCATATTAGTGGCCTCGATGCTTCTATGGTTTGGGGTGGCCTCGACAACGCTTCTAGGGATTGGCTGGCCTCGATGCTTCTAGGGTTTGGGTGGCCTCGACAACGCTTCTAGGGATTGGGTGGCCTCGGAAACGCTTCTAGGGTTTGGTTGGGCGAGAGGGGGTTGATCAAAGTTACTGGAGTTTTCTTCTAGTGGTTTGGGTGGCCTCGAGAGTTTGTCAGGTAGGGGCGAGAGGGGGTAGGAGATCGACAACGCTTTTTCAACCCCGGTTTAGGCGGATTCAAGAGTTGGTCGTGCGAGAGGGGGTTGATAGACGTCCCCCCTCATGTCGAAATTACCGGAGTTTTCTATATAAACCAAAAAAATGCCGGCCGGACATATCATCACGCGGCGGCGGTAACAAAACGTGATGCACATAAGTGGTTCTGCGAAGGTTCTGCCTCACTTCGTGCAACCTTCCATCGATTTTGGAAAGGTTCAACGCATTTTTTTCTTTCATATTTTTTTATTTATGGATTTTATCATTTTTTAGTTTTCTTATTTTTGCCTTTTCTGTTTTTTAAATAAATGCCGACTATTTTCATACATGTCCATTTTTTTTATATACACTGAGCATTTTGTTATATGCATTAAACATTTGTCAAATGCATGATGAACATTTTTCAAAAACAGTTTTTTGAATACATGTTAAATATTTCATAAATACACGCATAACCTTTTTTTAATACACATTAAACTTTTTTAAATACATGTGAAACCTTTTTCTGAAGCTCATTGACTTTTTTTTCTAAATACATGATGATTTTTTTAAATACACATTGAACATGATTTTTTTAACTTGCATGAACACATATATGAACACATACATATATCATCATACCAATATATATGAACAAAAACATCATATTGTATATGAAAAAAATCATCATATATCATCATACATACATATATCATCATATATCATCCTACACACATATATATAAGAAACATCATATTGTATATGAAAAAAATCAGCATATATTAGCCGGCCGGACAAACTGCTCATGTATAGGCGAGGGGGGATGTGGCCGGAGTGGGGCGGAGCAGTGGCCGGAGCGGGGCGGGGTGGCCGGCGCGGGGCGGGGCGGACGGAGTGGGGTGGCCGGAGCGGGGTGGTGCGGGGCGGGGTGGCTGGAGCGAGGTCGGGGAGGTTGGGGACGGCGGTCGACGGCGACGACGGCGACGGAGAACGCGCGAGATTTGGACAGCCTGACGGCGTGGGTGGGGATCTGGCCTTCGGGGGAGCGAATGGGTCAAAAACTGCTAAGTGTGGAGTTTTATACAGGGAGCATTGGTCCCGGTTAGTGGCACGAACCGGTACCAATGCCCCCCTTTGGTCTCGGTTCATGCCACCAACCGGAACCAAAGCCGTGTTTTCAGCAGCCCAAAGGGCGGGAAATCACCCCCCTTTCGTCCCGGTTGGTGGCACCAACCGGGACCAAAGGGGGTATTGGTCCCGGTTTGTGTCACCAACACCTTTGGTCCCGGTTGGTGCCACAAACCGGAACGAAAGGGGGGTGCTGCCCGGGGACAAATGTTTAGTCCCACCTCGCTAGCTGAGAGGGCTCGAGAGTGGTTTATAACCGCTGTTGCGCCAACCCTCTCGAGCTCCTCTCAACTACAGGCTTACGAGCCTAATCGCACACTCCTCTGCCTATGGGCCTACCGGGCCTGCTTCGGGCCTGAATCTTGGCCCAACTATCTGGTTGGGTTTCTAGTCGTATTCAGGCCGTGGTGGCCCAGTAGGCGGCATTTTTTATTTTTTTCCTGTATTTTGTTTTGTTTTTTTGCTTTATTTATTTTCTTTTGTTTCTACTTATAGTTTTCCAGTGATTCTTTTTTTCTTTTAGGTCACGAAAATTATAAACTTTTTGTTAGTGCCATTAGTTTTCAAATTTGAATAGTTTAAATTTGAATTTTTTGAAATTTGTGTGAATCACTAGTTTGTGAATAACTTTACTATAAAAATAGATTTTTGAGTGATTCTTTTTTCCTACTATTTAATATTACTTTGTTTTAACATTATATTCAATTTGGTAATTTTTTGTTTATTTTAATTGGTTGTTTAAATCAAAAACAGATTTTGTTATTTTAGTTTGCTATTAAAGTTTCTAACAAAAAATTTCTTTATAAAATTTCTTTTTGCTATTAATTTTTTGAAAAAAATACTTTGATAATTTTTAGTTGCATAAACTTTATATAATTTTAGTTTCAAAAATACTAGAGGTTTATAAAAGCTTTTAGAGTTTCTTTTTGCTATTAGAGTTTTATAAAAGCTTTTTAGTTGATTTTTTTTGCTATTGAAGAAATATTATAGTTCGTAAAAGAATATTTAAATTTATTATTTTTAGTTCATTCTTTTTACTATTAGGGTTTCATAAAAGTTTTTTAGTTGATTATTTTTGCTATTAGTTCATTCTTTGAGCTAAATGACCCTGAAATTGAAAATCACTACAAATAAACTCTGAAAAGGTTGAAAGTTGGCATGGTATCATCATTTCCCCCACATAGCATGTGCTAAAAAGTTGAGAGGGTTACGACAAAAGCTGGATACACTTCGTGTACAAAACGGACAGTCTCTTTCGAAGTATCAGGGTTTCAGACAGAAACTCATCTGTTACAAAAGGCATTTCATTTCTTCGCATGTAACTGCAGTGATATTCTAGATCAAAGGCATCATCATAATAGTAGTGGAGAGAAAGTCTTCACTTTTTCTTGGCTTGTGTCCTTTGCTTATTGCGCCGTAACCATGGATAATCTTCATCGTTTAACAGGGTGCTTGGATCAGCCTTGACTTTGAAGGGAGTAATTTCCTGAAACTTTTCATAATCTTCAGACATGTCTGTCTTGCCCTCCAATCCCACGATGTCTCTTTTGCCTGAAAGAACTATGTGACGTTTTGGCTCATCGTATGATGTATTCGCTTTCTTATCTTTTCTTTTTCTCGGTTTGGTAGACATGTCCTTAACATAGAAAACCTGCGCCACATCATTGGCTAGGACGAATGGTTTGTCTGTGTACCCAAGATTGTTGAGATCCACTATTGTCATTCCGTAATGCGGGTCTACCTATACCCCACCTCTTGTAAGATTGACCCATTTGCATCGAAACAAAGGGACCTTCAAATCATGTCCATAGTCAAGTTCCTATATCTCCTCTATGTAACCATAATATGTGTCGACCTTCCATTGGTCGTTGCTGCATCAAAGCGGACACCGCTGTTTTGGTTGGTGCTCCTTTGATCTTGGGCGATCGTGTAAAATGTATTCCTATTTATCTCGTACCCTTTGTAAGTCAATACAGTCAAAGATGGTCTCCTAGCCAATGAGTACAACTCATCAGAAATAGTGTTGTCACACCTAAGACGTGTTTGCAACCAACTGCCGAAAGTCTTGACGTGTTCACAAGTAATCCAGTCGTCACACTGCTTTGGGTGTTTGGAGCGCAGAATGTTCTTGTGTTCGTCGACATACGGGGTCACCGAGGTAGAATTTTGTAGAACTGTGTAGTGTGCTTGAGACCAAGAATGCCTGTCCCCACATATTATTGACTTCGCTCCTAGCATGCCTTTTCCAGTCAGTCTCCCCTCATACCGTGATTGAGGGAGACCAATCTTCTTAAGGTCAGGAATGAAGTCAACACAAAACCCAATGGCATCCTTTGTTTGATGGCCCATGGAGATGCTTCCTTATGGCCTAGCGGGGTTACGGACATATTTCTTTAGGACTCCCATGAACCTCTCAAAGGGTAACATATTGTGTAGAAATACAGGGCCCAGAACGACAATCTCGTCGAGTAGATGAACTAGGACGTGCATCATGATATTGAAGAAGGATGGTGGGAACACCAGCTCGAAACTAACAAGAAATTGCGCCACATCACTCCTTAACCTTGGTAGGATTTCTGGATCGATCACCTTCTGAGAGATTGCATTGAGGAATGCACATAGCTTCACAATGGCTAATCGAACGTTTTCCGGTAGAAGCACCCTCAATGCAACCGGAAGCAGTTGCGTCATAATCACGTGGCAATCATGAGACTTTAGGTTCTGGAAATTTTTCTCTGCCATATTTATTATTCCCTTTATATTCGACGAAAAGCCAGACGTGACCTTCATACTGAGCAGGCATTCAAACAAGATTTCCTTCTCTTCTTTGGTAAGAGCGTAGCTGGCAGGACCTTCATACTGATTTGGAGGCATGCCGTCTTTTTTGTGAACACGTTGCTGGTCCTCCCGTGCCTCTAGTGTATCTTTTGTCTTCCCATACACGCCCAAGAAGCCTAGCAGGTTCACACAAAGATTCTTCATCACGTGCATCACGTCGATTGCAGAGCGGACCTCTAGGTCTTTCCAGTAGGGTAGGTCCCAAAATATAGATTTCTTATTCCACATGGGTGCACGTCCCTCAGCGTCATTCGGAATAGATAGTCCGCTAGGACCCTTTTCCAAAGATTACTTGTAAATCATTGACCATAGCAAGTATGTGATCACAGGTACGGATGGCGGGCTTCTTCCGGTGATCTGCCTCGCCTTTGAAATGCTTGCGTTTCTTTCGACATTGATGGTTGGTCGGAAGAAATCGACGATGCCCCAAGTACACATTCTTCCTGCAATTGTCCAGGTATATACTTTTGGTGTCATCTAAACAGTACGTGCATGCGTGGTATTCCTTGTTTGTCTGTCCTAAAAGGTTACTAAGAGCAGGCCAATCATGGATGGTTACAAACAACAACGCATGCAGGTCAAAATCCTCCTATTTGTGCTCATCCCACATGCGTACACCGTTTCCATTCCATATCTGTAAACATTCTTTAAATAATGGCCTTAGGTACACATCAATGTCGTTGCCGGGTTGCTTAGGGCCTTGGATGAGAACTGGCATCATAATGAACTTCAGCTTCATGCACAGCCAAGGAGGAAGGTTATAGATACATAGAATCACGGACCAGGTGCTGTGATTGCTGCTCTGCTTCCCAAAAGGATTAATGCCAGCCACGCTTAAACCAAACCATACGTTCCTTGCATCACCTGCAAACTCCTTCCAGTACTTTCTCTCGATTTTTCTCCACTGTGACCCGTCAACGGGTGCTCTCAGCTTCCCGTCTTTCTTACGGTCCTCCTTGTGCCATCGCATTTTCTTGGCATGCTCTTTGTTTCTAAATAGACGTTTCAACCGTGGTATTATAGGAGCATACCATATCACCTTGGCAGCAACCCTCTTCCTAGGGCGCTCGCCCTCAACATCACCAGGGTCATCGTGTCTGATCTTATAGCGTAATGCACCGCATATTGGGCATGCGTTCCGTTCCTCGTAGTTACCGCGGTAGAGGATGCAGTCATTAGGGTATGCATGTATCTTCTGCACCTCCAATCCTAGAGGGCATACAACCTTGTTTGCTGCGTACATACTGTCGGGCAATTCGTTATCCTTTGGAAGCTTCTTCTTCAATATTTTCAGTAGCTTCTCAGATCCTTTGTCAAGTACACTATTCTCTGCCTTCCACTGCAGCAATTCCAGTGTGGTACCGAGCTTTGTGTTGCCATCTTCGCAATTGGGGTACAACCCTTTTTTGTGATCCTCTAACATGCGATCGAATTTCAGGTTCTCCTTTTAACTTTCGTACTGTCTCTTTGCATCAACAATGACCCGACAAAGATCATCATCGGGCACATTGTCTGGTTCCTCTTGATCTTTAGCTTCCCCGGTTGAAGCATCACCGTATTCAGGGGGCACATAGTTGTCATCATCCGCTTCTTCTTCGCCGTCTTCCATCATAACCCCTATTTCTCCGTGCCTGGTCCAAACATTATAGTGTGGCATGAAACCCTTCACAAACAGGTGGCTGTGAAGGATTTTCTGGTCAGAGTAAGACTTCAAATTCCCACATGTAGGGCATGGACAACACATAAAACCATTCTGCTTGTTTGCCTTAGCCACTTCGAGAAAACGATGCACCCCCTTAATGTACTTACCGGTGCGTCTATTACCGTACATCCATTATCGGTTCATCTGTGTGCATTATATATAATTAAGTGTTTCAAGAACCATTACAGAACATCAGGAATATAGAAGTGACCAAATTAATAGAAGTTCATCATCACATTAAAACCAAAGTAGATACATAGTTCTCCTTGACCAACATATAGCTCTCCAGAGCATCTAATTAAACCATACATTGAAACTATTTAAAACATTTCAATGCAACAACAAATGCGATCATAATCACAACTAAGGTACCAATTGATCCAATGGCATAATGATACCAAGCCTCTTTATCAATGGCATATTTTCTAATCTTTCTAAGCTTCAAGCGCATTGCAACCATCTTGGTCCTGTGATCATCGACAATATCGGCAACATGCAACTCCAATCCCATCTTCTCATCTTCAGTTCTTTTCAATTTTTCTTTCAAATGATCAATTTCTTTTTCAGCTTTAGTTAACTTGTCGAGCAGAATTGCATAATCGGTATCCATTTCTGGTTCAACTACTTTCTATAGACAAAAACATCTATGTCAAGTTGGTGGCATAATTAATTGTCATAGACATTAGATGTGTGAAATAGTTATAAAAGATAATATACCACATCCGAATCATAGACTAGACAAAGACCAACGTGGGAGGATACCATAACCATGGCACTATATAATAACAAACAATAATAAAAGTAAGAAAATCATATGAGTAAGTATATTTTCTTTTAGAAAGAAGATAAGATCAAGAGGCTCACCATGCGCGGGCGATCGATGGCGGTTTCAGGACGGGGACGGGACAGGACGGACTGCCAAACCTAGACAAATCTTGACGAAAATGGAGTTTGGACAAGGAGCTTCGAGAGGAGAAAGCTTAAGTGTGGCTCGGGCATTTCATCGAACACCTCATCTGCATAGGAGGTGATCTAGAGCACCACAAAGCTCTATAGCTGCTGTCCTGGAAAAACAGAGCACTCCACGGCTCTGCTAGCGGCGGGCCAGGGTTTATATAGGCATCTCATTGGTCCCGATTTGTGGCTGGAACCGGTTCAATAGGTCTCCCTTTGGTCCCGGTTCTAGCCACGAACCGGGACCAATGGTCGTGAGCTAGGAGCGAGGCACATTGGTCACGGTTCGTGCCTGGAACTGGGACCAAAGGAGCCAGACGAACCGGGACCAATGGCCCATGTGGCCCGGCCGGCCCCCTGGGCTCACAAACCAGGACGGTTGCCACCTTTGGTCCCGGTTCGTGAGCGAACCGGGATTAATGGGCTTAGGAGGTCCAAACCAATGCCCTGTTTTCTACTAGTGTGCAATAACACAGGACATGTCAGAAGGCATGGTATTCAGTGAAAGAGGCAATTTCTGCTAGTAGATGAAGGGTAGTTGCAGACAGGGGAACCCAACAGTTTACACAATGAAGTTCATGGAGAATTTCTGGGAAACTTATGTTACCTTCTGCTCTTCACATGGGGAGACCTTTTTGCCTTGTTCTGGATGTTGTTTCTTGCAGAGTTTCCACTATTTTTTGCCTCACTAGCAACTACAGGGTTGCAGTTCCTGGGATAGTTCTTGCCTACTGTCTTTGCTCTTTCTTTCGCTGCTGGAGGAGGGGGTGTTCCCCACCGCTAGGCCATGGCCTCCCGACGGCGCCTGGGGGATGGGGAAGAGAGAGGCTATGATGTGGGAGGGGGATCTGGTGTGGGCGTAGGGTTTAGCAAGATTTTTCTGGGGAGGGGGTGGGAATCACATGTGGGGAGGGAGAGCTACCTTTTTTCGAAAGCACATGGGTGGGTGGACTGACAGGGACTTTCCTTACCTGACGGCCGCGACATACAGCCATATAGTGCGCTGGCACTGTGTAGCATTGTCCCAGAAAAAATGCCCGTCCCCAAAGTGCTAAAATGGTACATATTACTTTTCGTTATTTATTATTCAAGTACATGACCTTAGTATGTTTTGTAGCGATGAATTATAAGAATTCAGCCTTTACAAGGTTGGACACGTCAGCGACACATCGTGAGCAATGCATGATGTCGTGACTAAAACTCTGTATCGCAACTATATCCAGTGACACTTGGAATTTATGGCAAGAATGCTTCTTCTGGTGAACAGAGACCGCTCAACCCTGCGTCCCTCCTTGAGGCGACACGGGGAACCCTTGCCTCGCCACTGCCGGCCACCCCCATCCCTCTCCTCTCCCTCGCCGTCGCCGTGGGCCATTGCCGGGAAAAGCCCCAACAGGGCAGGTGGCGGCAGGGCCTGTCCTCGGCGTGACCTCCCTTTCCATGGCCCTGGCACAGAGCTCTGTCGACGACGGCGTTTGGCGGCGTGGTGCTGCGAAAGCCCGGCGGCGGCACGGCGTGTTGGTTGCTGGGGTGGTGTTCGTCCGGTCCGGTGGTGCTGCCTGCGGCTCCGACAGACTGAGGGCTCGGTCCGTCTCAGTCCTGTTCTGGACTAGATCTGGACGACCGAGGCTCGGGCGTTGGTGCCGGCAGGTGTGGTGACGCAGGGCCTCCACGGTTGCTGGGCACGGTGGTGGTGCTGGCTGTTGAGGTGAGGGCTCGGTGTGGTGGTGGTCTTCGGTGGAGCACGACGGGAGTCATGGAGATGAGGTGGTCTTGGTGAGGACATCAGCGGTTGGTGGTGGTGCGGGCTGAGTGTCGGGGACGGCGACCGCGATGACCCGGTCAGACCTGACCTCGCGGCGGCGCGGGTGGAGCACTGGCCTGGCCGTGGGTGGTGGCGGCGCGTGGAGGTCCGGCACGAGAGGTGACCTCCCGGTGGCAGCGCAGCTACACGGTGGCTCGACGGCTCTGTTCACGGCTTGTCTGCGGGCAGACCGTATCAACCCTCGCTTCACCCTCTCGTCATGTGCTTGCTACATGCGCCGGAGAGTTGGGCCTCTCCCAGCTGCGGTCCATCCCTCGTCTCGTGTCCGGAGTAGTAGGACCGAGCTTGTCTCGCGCTCGATGCAGCAGGACCGAGCTCGTCTCGCGCCTGATGCATGCAGCAGGACCGAGCTTGTCTCGTGACCGGTACGGCAGGACGGGTCGATGGAGGTCAGTTTTGGCTGGCCTATTGGGTCTCAACGCCGGGGGCCGTCCAGGGGTATGAAAGACGACTCCTTTCTCTCGTATCTTTGGTTGGGATAGCGACATATCTCGGGTGCGGTGGTGTTAGGGTCCTGGATGCCGGGGCGGTGGCCTTGGGGGTGGTAGCACGTTGCTCATGGGCAGAGCCATTGTGTCGGTGTTGCCCGGTGACCATGGTCGTGTGGGCGGTGTGGTAGCCGGGATGTGGCGCTCGGTGGTGGTGAGTATTGGCCGGGGTGAAAACCCGTTCTATCTTCGGACGGACCGGCGGCGGCGAAGCTCATTTCCTTCTTGAAGGCGTCGTCGCGGCTCTCATTGCTCGTCGTGGTGCTCCAGGGGAAACTCTGATCCTCAGTCCGGGCGGTGGCGGCGCTCCGGTGTCGTAACCTCCTGAAGGTGCCGCCTTGAAGCCCATGGTTCGTCGTATGCGGCTTCATCTCTCCGCAGTGGCATGTTTATGGTTGAGTACCCCGGTTGCTTTTGTAGTGCTAGGGGTGGTGTTGCTGCGATCAACACCTTTGTATCTTGCCTTGGATATGTGCGTGTGTTGTGATGGGGTGCGTTTGTATCAGAATGTTGATGATGGTTGCTTTATATGTAAAGCGGGGTGAAAAACTTTTTTGGTAATTTGAGGCAAAATTTCATTTGGCTATACTTGAAGACGCCTCTGGTCACCTTAGGACATGGCCAACGGGCTATGCTGGACAGGTGCTCCAGGTCTGCACGTTGGATTCAACACTCCAGCTCATACCAACCAGCTGCTTCCAGATGAAAGCGGACTCCTGCAGAGGAACTCGTCTCCTCGCTGACAAAAGCAAGGTAAAGTAGAAAAAGCAAGAGAAATGGCCCCCGGTTGTTGTGGTCGTATGCGTTTCGTTGGTAGGAGCTGATCCCGCATCTACGTCATCTATATATAAAGAAGGAGATCAATATAAATATACATGTTAGTTCTATGTATATCTATTAGATCATGATAAAAAATATGAATGATGTTTACGTACCCAAAGATCTCTTGCACTCTTGCTACTTTCGGTCATAAAGCGAATGTTCTCGCAAACGTAATATGCACATAGTTCAGTCCCCAGTGCTTGCCTCGTACACTTTACGAGAATAGAATTCAATCAGATAATAATGAAGCATGACAATGTTATTGAAGCTAGAATGAAAGAGATGCGCAGACGTAGCTAGTATTACTTAATTACCCTGGACTTTCGCCATCTCAACTCTGGGTTCCATTCATCGGTGACCTCTTTGATGAAACGTTTCCAAACCCTGCTCGGCAAACAAAATGAATAAAGGAGTTATTAGTTAATTGATATCAGGAAATGAACTAATAAAGAAGCCGACATAGTGCGTCAATTATTCAAATTACCTTCCAAGCAACGAATGCAAGCTTATGTAATCTTCAGGGTCTTTACTTAGCGAGTTTAGTACTTCAACACTTTCATCGTCAACTCTAATGATTAGACGGATCCGGTTGTAGTTGCACACACGATTTGTATAAGAGGACCTCCATATAACTCATTAACTACACTTAACATCGAGTATGAGTATATATACATATATATATACACCCACCCACACACACATACACAAGACAATAATACTCACTGGAAGTTCCAAGATAAAAGTACTTCTGCTTTGTACTTTATGGCCTTCAAAAACCTTAGAAGCATTTTTTCGTGTCTTTAAGGTCCCTTCTCAACACTTCTTCATAAACGTTATTTGGGTCAACGAATCCAATGCCATAAACTCTAGCTCTTTTCAATTCGAAAATGTTCATTCTGCATAATACCGCACAAAAGAATATAGTGAGTATAAGAACATGCAATGAACGAGCTGAGCTAGAGACTTAAATTACTGAAACAAATCACTTACAGTCAATAGCAACTTACGATAGACTTGTCGAGAGCTTTTTGATTGAATAGCTAAAAAAATTCTGCATTTTCAATCCACAAAGCATTTTCATGGATGTAATGCTCTTAATCGACTTTCACCATGAGGCTAGATTGCCCGACATTTACTTCTCTCATGTACCAGTCATGCAAGTTGTGCATTTGCGTTTTTAGAAGCTTCTCGTCGTCAGAAGTGACCAGAGGTTTCCCGGGGACATATTGCCATTCTATTTCCTTCGGATCCAATGTTGGAAATTCCTCGATCTCTAGGAGTTGTTCAACGGTGATACCGAGCAATCTAGCATTCTCTCTATCAGCGTCGGTTATTACCACCTTATTGGCACTCACCTTGAGTGGTCTGATCAATTGTACTGGCTGTTCTCTGAGCTGGGGAACAGTTTTCCTGAATATACTGCTACCGCTTGACTTCCATCTGTTGCGGGATTCAAAGGACTTGGTGACACATCGTTCATAGTCTGATACCGGCCTTTTCTCCACCGGTTTAGATGCATCAATAAAGTGTTGTACGACCTCGTTGGGTACTTTCTCCTTTGGCAGCGGGGGCGGTTTCGGTCCAAAATGGACGTTCAATTCGATAGCCACTTGTTCATCGATTTCCTCGTCAGTCTTCTTGTAAGCTAACTTCTTTATGGCAGCAGGCTCGGGTTTCTTATTTTGTGTTCTCTTCCGCTTTGGAGACGACGGTTATCGATATCGCGGACTCTTCGTGCTAGGCTCCGTCTCGGGGTGGGATGGACTATGCTGAAGTGGCGGAGCTTGATATCGCGGACTCGCCATGTGCTCCGTCTCGGGGTGGGATGGATTCGGCTGATGCAGCGGAGATGGATATGGCGGACTCACCCCGCGCTCTGTCTCGGGGAGGGTTGGAGTCTGCTGACACGATAGACTTGGAGGAGTAGTCGGTGGCCTTGACACTGAGTTTGCCAACACGATGCATTCTTTTTTCCATAAAATGACACAATGCCTGGCTTCTCCTAGTGTCCGCTCCCCTTCACCTCCAAGGTAGTCAAGATCTAGTGATTCATATGCCGACACAACTTGATCCACCCTGACATGAGCATAGCCAGGTGGAATCAGATTGTCGTGGAAAGTTGCTTCAGGTCCACTCGGTAAAGCAAAGCCGTTCGCCGCCTTCATGGATATGTTCTTTAGTTTCACGTGTAGCTCACAAGGCGTCGACTCTAGGATATCATCCACGGGGTAGCGAGCCAGCAGTGCATCATCGGCTGGGACCTCCGTGGAACCCATACTGCTTTTCATCATAGATGATGGAATGGTACCATCCAATGCTGGATCTGGTTGCTGCTGTTGCTGAGACGCGCCTTGCTGGCTAAGTTTGTTGATTTGCTCCTGCTGCAGCATGTATTTGTGTTCCAAGTCCTAAAGTCGATCTAATTCATGCTTCTTTTTTCTGTCACGACTTCTGTAGCTATCGTTCCAATCCACAAACCCAAGAAACCACGGAACCATGCCTTTGCCTCGTGTTTGTCCCGGGTGTTCAGGATTCTTGAGGGCACCCGAAAGCTCGCCGCTCTCTCTCTCCGGCTGGTACATACCCGCTCGAGTTTCTTCTATTGCTTTAATTATCTCGACTGTGGCATCTTTAAGACTTGCCTGTTCAAGAACCTGCCCTGTCTTTGGGTCCAGCTTTCCCCCATGTGCATAAAACCAAGTCCTGCACCTCTCGGGTCATGTCTCTGTTACTGGAGTGACCCCTGCAGCCTTCATGTTTCGCTCAGATTCATCCCACTTAGGCAACCCAAACTTGTAGCCGCCTGGCCCCAGACGATGGTGCCACAGTTTTTTGTCGGCATTTTTCTTGTTTATTCTCGACCATTTCTTACATTCTTCTGATTCCTTGAACTTCAAAAATTCGTCCTAGTCATCTGCTAACTTCACATATTCTCCTTTGAATTCTGGAATCCTCTTTCCTCCTTCCAAGTAATTGTTCCATAATCTTTTCTTCCAAGACTGGAATTGTGTGGCCATCTTCTTAAGAGCACAGTTCTTGACTTTCTCCCATTGGAGATCTGTGAGACCCTCTCGTAGGGTGAAATGTTTCATGAGCTCCTCCCAAAGCAGATCTTTTGCTCTTTGGCTGACAAAAGGAACTCCACGATCCTTTGGCTGATTCCATTCTTGAGAGGTGATCGGGATTTGGTCCCTAATGATAACTCCGCATTGAGTATAAATTTGTATGCATTATCTTTAGGAGCAATCGGTTTGCCATCTGCTCTGATTTGATCGAAGTTATACTTCACGCCTTGTTTCAACTTTCTTGTCGGACCACGTTTAACACTTGTAGAAGATTTGCTTGATCCGAAGGGTTAAAAAAAGAAAGATTCGTTAATATATGCAAATCAATCAAGACATCTGATGATCACCAGAGGGCAAATTAATACCTCGTCGGACTCTGTTAAATGGACAAACATTTCATTCTCTTCGTTTCCGGAGCGTATCAGGTCATACATGACATTCTCTTGATCACGGTCCATAGCTTAACTAATCCAGAGCAAATATAAAACAATTAGAATGCATTCAATAAGCAGAATCGGAGATATGCAAATCAATACAAGGCAATGCAACAATATGATTATATAATATCACTAATACATCATCGAATAATAGTATCACAAATACATCATCGAATAGTATCACTAATACATCATCGAATAATATTACTAATACATCATCGAATAGTATCCACTAATATAAATATAGTTGGCATCTCGCGGCGCAAGCGGTGGACTCCCAAAGAGAAGGAACTATGACATGATCATAGCTCGGGTGAGATCCCTGAAGAACCTGCCAGGTATTGGAGAACCTGGCGTCCAAAGGCTTCCATGTAGCGTCGGACGTGCTCGTCCTCCTCCCTAACACGGCGACGTACCACCTCCGCGGGGGTCGGCTCCCTCTGCACCGACAGTGGTCCACGCGACCGTCACCAAATAACCTCCGGGTCGATGACGGGACCCTCATTCCTCACCAAGCTCCGTGCCCCGAAAGACAACACCTTCCAGTGCCAGCCCGGCGGAGCCCAGTCCCAGACATGGCGCCTCTCAACCAGGTGGTTGCCGCCGAGTCGACGACGAGGATGCGGGATGGGCATCGTCGACTCGAGGGCTATGCTATGCAATCGATTCGACGGTTAGGAAAATGCTTTATATGCAATATGTCAATTAGCAAATCAGCAACATCTAAACATTTACCAAGTTTTATTGCTCAGGAACATGTCGTTTGGATTACTTTTGAAACCATGCTAAATTGAAAATTCAGAAGGGTGCATAAAAAGTTGGACTTATGTACTGTGTATTAGTGACTTTGTAAAAAAATACCGGATGTGTGTATGTCCTTTTGCAATTGTATGACTTCCTCCCAACCTGCAGATCGAACGTGACAGCTGATTCTTGATTGAAGATATGATAAAGTTTCCTAGCATTACCAGCTTGATATTGGTTGTAATGGCATGTGGGCATTCCTTTGGAGCCAGCTCATTCCATGTTCTCAGGATGTCTAGTGGTATAAGACGGATTGAGAGACTTCTTGACAGGCGAACCGGAATGGAGGTAACGCTATTCTTAGTTTGTGGTGCCCATGGCTTAGCAGCGAGTTACCCTACTCTTGTTGGTTAGGGTAAGATACGGATGTGTTGCTTATCAAGCTTGTTGCCGTAGTAATATGCTACTCCCTCCGTTCCTAAACACAAGCTTTTTTAGAAATTCCAATATAGACTACATATGGATCAAAATTAATGAATTTACACTATAAGATACGTCTACATACATCCGTATGTATTCTATATTGAAATCTATAAAAATACTTATATTTATAAATGGAGGGAGTACTTAGGTTTGTGACTTTGTAATATATTTTACTTCAAAAGATTACCAGTCTGTTGGAAATGCCAAAATAAGCTGATGGAGCCATCTTTTTAGCAAAAAAGAAATAGAAACCCTCATTTATTTGATCTTATTCAGAAAATATATAAAACTTCTTTTGTGCATGGGTCGACGATAGCACAATACAGGATAATATGTGTAAGACTTATAATAAAGTTGGATGGACAATTTCCTATATACATAGAAAAATTATACTCTCTGGAATATGCTGGCTCCAAATTAATTTATACTGTATGTTTTATTCTTTTATAAATTTTGTTGTGGACATATGTAATAGTACCCATGACGTCTGTCTACTTATTTCTTAGTTTCATCTTTCTCATCTAACTGATATCTCTTCTGTTGCAGACACACTCTCCGTGCCAATCAGGTTGCATTTGTGCTGAGCCATCAAACTGGGCAACTGAGGAACTCGTGCTACCTTGCCTCAAAGAAGTAGCAATCGTTGGCCTGAGAGGAACTGAACATGAACTCGCTCTTGTGAAAAGGTTATGCAACTGGACAACGATGCTAGAGGGTATGACAGTAAATTTCCATGACTCAATCACTGAAAGCAAGGGCGAAGAGCTCCGCAAGTTGTTACTAAGCTTCTCTAGGCCGGCAATATGTATGCAATTCCTGCATCATGGAAAAGCTTGTTCATTTGACTAGGGCACCAACTTTGTCGCTTTGCATTATTTGTCAGTTCAGAGCATCCTACTTTTGTGATACTGAACTTGAGCAAGTTGTGTGAGTCCAGAAACTTGTTTTCCCACTATTTCTGAGACTGAACTTTTGCAACTTTGTTTAATTCTAGAACTTGTTTTCAATGTCTGTGAGACTGAACTATACGAGTAACTCGTCCAACTCTAGTAACTTGTCTAAGACTTCTTAAGCATTTTGTGAGGCTGATGTAACTTCCTACGATGATGAGCATTGGACTTCGATGTCTGGCATGATGTGCTTCTGCTTCTTGTTTCTTGTGGTGCCCAGTAATAAGCAGTTTGGTTGTTTAAATTTGTCGCGTGCTGTTTTGTTTTAGCCTCTTGCGTATTTTCCTGGCTCATTTGTGATTGTTTCTGGCATAAAAAACTTGTGGCTTAGCTGCAGAGGTGACAACCTGTACCAAGAAGAGCATGCATATGCTCCGCATACAGCTTGAAGGGCAGAAACTGAAAGGACGCAGCTGGAAGAAACCATAGCTTGCATAACCGAATTTCATATGCAACGAAGCGCCCCCTGCATTTCAAGCTTGATGCTTGTTCGGCCTTCATTTAAGCTTATTCTGCAGGTTCATATTCAGATCCAGGAGTGTAGGATTACGATTAGACCCTGTTATGCAACTAGCTTATTGAGAGAGTTTGATAAGTTGCAGTATGTTGATGATTGGTGACCAAATTCAAACTGACCATGTACTGGTCCTGCTGGATGGTTGTCCAAACAAAGGAAGGGTAGAGGATCCTCTCATGTATGTATTTGAAATAGTATTTTATGAGTTTTGGATGTGTGGATGGTTGTCCAAGCTATTTTCTCAATGCAATTTAAAGTAGAAAAAAATGCTTCTCTCTCATCACATGGGAATCAAACCCAATAATATATACGCATGGTCTTTTCATTTTCTACATGCACATACCTCATTGGAGGTGGGAGAATTGAAAAGGAGAGAGATAGTGCCTTGTACCTTTTCAATGCATTTTCTACTTTCGTCCATAATTTGTCTTAAAGAATTATATTTCAACTTATTTGAGGACGGAGTAACTCACTCAGAGTGAATGAGTCAGAGTCCTGACTTGAGGAGGGGAGGGGTGCAGTTACCCGCGAAGGTGGTTTTGGACTCCCCGGTAAAGTTAGATGGTTGGACCTCATTTTATGTTTACTTATTAAGATGATTATTTTTAATTTATTTAATGCATTTTTTTTGCAAAAATGATCAAATCTATTACTCCCTCCGATTCATATTACCTGTCGCTCAAACGGATAATATGGACCTGAGGGTGTATAAGTGTTTACCGAAAGTACAAATAATCTCATCACATTGAGATTCCGAGACCATCAAATGACATTGTTGCCACTGACGTGCCACTATCATTGTTCCTCTATTGGTGCCGACTTGACCTTGTCGATGACAACCGAAAAGTCCTTGTCGATGACAATCGGAAAGTCTTCGTGCACGTGTCCCTAAGGACATCCAGAAACCCTAATTGAGCACACCTACAATAGAGAACACATACAAAACAAAGGTGCGGAGTTCTCTTCCCTCTCGCCACCATCGTAGCAGCCGACAAAGGTGGTGACACATGTCGCCCTCTATTTTTCTCTCTCTAGATGGGGTGCTAACGACAATGTTAGAAAACACATTCTCCCTGTGTTTTGCTTCTTGTTCCTTTATGGTCATTTTTGTAGAGATTTGTTTCTGTTTACAATCATCATAATCTATTGGCTATAAGCACATGAGGGCGAGGTGGTGTCAGAGTGGTGCACCTTGAGTTGGGTTATTGTGCGCCTTAGCTAATTGACATGCCAAGCTGAACTTGGCAGGTGGGCAGGCGCATGGAGGTAATGACTGCAGAGGAAAGCCTGTCGGCGTAGCACAATGTGTGTTTTTGTACACACTGGATTCGCCTGACAGCACACACTAAATTTTTTAAGAAGGGTAGAATATGACACAACTTTCATTAAATGGGGGTAAAATGGATGAAAATCCATTAAATGGGAGTAATTTGTGTAAAAAATGCTAAGGTAGGGGTAAAAATGGAATTGACTCAAAAAATTGCCATCCTTTTTAGGAAAGTTTTAGCAAAGTTGAGTGAACCAAGTATTGCTTGGGTGGTTAGTGGTGGTGGTTGTAATTTATGTCCACCAAGGATCAACCTTTTGCTTTGATGTTTTCGTGCATTTCCGGTAGCTCCCCACCACTGCTAACTCCTCAACTCTTCCTTCCATCGCTAACATCCAACTCTTAGTAAAGTAACAAAGAACAACAGAATTGTTGTTGGGTCGATCAGCTCCTCGATCTGATCACTTTCTACGGGTGGAAAGCCCAAGATGCAGCCATGTTGCTCCAATCAGTAAAGGGAGGAAGACTGGCTTGCAACCAATGTGGCCTCGTCCAGAGGGGTAGGAGCACCAATTGATGACGACGAGGAGACAGAGGAGGAGGCCATGGGTTCCACCAGAGTTTGAGAGAGCACGAGAGTGAGAGGATGATGATGAGGGGAGTTCGGGGTGGGGGCACGGTTGTGGGCGTGTGAGCGGATACGGATAGTCAGGCCAGCAAGTTGGGCGGCGCTATAACTAGCTGACGGTGGGGCTGCGGCTAGGTACTAGGGTGTCCAGAGGATGTGGGCATGACCGCATGAGTCTCTCAGATCATAAGAGGAGAACAGACGAGTGAGAAAGAGAAATCAGACAAACTTGTATGGTATACTCACTTGGTGGTAGCATTTAGTTGTCATATTGCGCAACTCTTGCTCCTTATTTTTACATATCCAAGAAAGGCCAGCCTCCCCAATTCCTCCATTTTGGTACTTGGAAGCCCGCCAGCTTCTCAATTTTGGCTCCGCGAAGTTATGGCGACTGGCGAGAGCTACCAAACATGCATGTAGTGTCGCAACGAAGCAAGTATTCTCTCTGTGGAAGGCAGCGACTTGGTAGACAGCAAGGCACATGCCGACACTTCTTCATGTAGGCAGGAGTAAATGGTTTCCCTAAATGCGGCTATACTTTAAGGCACTAATTAACATGCTAGGGACTAGGGAAAACACATGCCATAAGTGACAACTGCAACTCCAGACTTCCGCTCTCGCTCTCGCCTGAGTCCCTCTCCCCTCTCCCTCTAGCGTCGCCTCCTCGGCGGCGCCCGAGGCTCCAGCCCCTCCCTCCTCCCTTGCTCCCTTCGTCATGGCCAGCGCCACCTCGACGCCCCTTCCGCGTCCCCCGCCTGCTGCTCCATCCCCTGGTCGATCGAGGACTGATGCAGATTTCATTGCGGTAGGTGGATGCCCGTCTGCTACCTTTAAGGATGCCCTGCTCTGCCCTGCGCGTGCTCCCGAATCATCAATGCCGCGGCAGGGCATGGGGGCGCCGGCTGAAGTGAGGGGTAGGCCGCGCCTCCAGTCCGTAGTCCTCATCTCACCTCGGTCCGGTCCCGGATCTGCTCCTCGCATTGATGGCGACGGGTGGACGATGGTGGGACGGGGGAGAAGACCACCCTTTTATCAGCACCCCCGTCCCACTCCTCCACCCGGTCCAAGCCATCCCAGTACAGAGAGCTCCTCCGCAAGAAAGCCTGGGGCAAGTGTTTCAAGTGTCTAGATCCTCACCACCGGATTGCTGCGTGCACAAGCCTGCCTAGGTGCCTGCTATGCGGCGAGACTGGGCACAAGGCGAGGTGGTGCACACCCAAGGCTCCGACGAGCTCCTCCTCTTCGCAAGCACAGACCCCAACTCCGCTTCCCCCTCCTTCCCTAGGTCCGCCACCTCCCTGGGTTGTTCGTGATCCGATGGAAGCCCCTGCTGCTGATGTGGAGATGCGTTGCGGCCTAGTGGTGGCCTTCGCGCGCCGGAGCGCGTCGCTAGCCGAGGCAGAGCGCCGCTTGTCCAGATGTGGGGGGGTGGCAGTCATTGTTGGCTCGCACCCCGGCATTGGACTGGCCGCCGTCAAGTAGGCGATGGCGCAACACTTCCGCATCTAGGCGGACGCAGTGAAGGTGTCCCTCCGTGCGCTGGGCGAATACCTGCTCATCTTCGACGCCGCCCGGGCCCATGACGCCGCCATCGCCATCCAGGGACCTCTCCTCATCGGCAGGGTCACCTTCCTGCTGTCGCCATGGTCGCACTTCCACCGGGCCTCCCCCTCCAAGCTGTTGTTCAAGGCGAGGGTCTGCCTCGAGGGCGTTCCTGAGCATGCTTGGAACGTCGAGTCCGTGCACACCCTCTTCGATCCTTCGGTGATCATTGACGAGATCGACTCGGAGGTGAGATCGGAGGAAGAGACGGGTTGCTTGCGGCTTTGGGTGTGGATGGACGAGGTCCAGAAGCTGAAGGCTAGAGGAATACTGCAACTGGAAGAACCAAGGGAGCTGGGATCGCCGGGGAGGCACTTCCCGGAGTTTGATGTTTTGGAGGAGATGCCAGAGCGCTGGGGTCATGTCTGTTGGAAATATGCCCTAGAGGCAATAATAAATTAGTTATTATCATATTTCCTTGTTCATGATAATCGTTTATTATCCATGCTATAATTATATTGATCGGAGACTTAGATGCATGTGTGGATACATAGATAAAACCATGTCCCTAGTATGCCTCTAATAGACTAGCTCGTTGATCAAAGATGGTTAAGGTTTCCTAGCCATGGACATGAGATGTCATTTGATAAACGGGATCACATCATTAGGAGAATGGTGTGATGGACAAGACCCAAACTACAAACGTAGCATATGATCGTGTCAGTTTATTGCTACTGTTTTCTGCATGTCAAGTATATGTTTCTATGACCATAAGGTCATGCAACTCACGGATACCGGAGGAGTGCCTTGTGTGTATCAAACATCGCAATGTAACTGGGTGACTATAAAGATGCTCTACAGGTATCTCCGAGGGTGTTTGTTGAGTTGGCATGGATCAAGACTGGGATTTGTTACTTCGTGTGACAGGGAGGTATCTCAGGGCCCACTCGGTAATACAACATCACAATAAGCCTTGCAAGCAATGTGACTAAGTGTTAGTCACGGGATCTTGTATTATGGAACGAGTAAAGAGACTTACCGGTAACGAGGTTGAACTAGGTATGGAGATACCGACGATCGAATCTCGGGCAAGTAACATATCGAAGAACAAAGGGAACATCATACGGGATTAAATGAATCCTTGACATAGAGGTTCGACCAATAAAGATCTTCGTAGAATATGTAGGAACCAATATGGGCATTCAGGTCCCGCTATTGGTTATTGACCGTAGATGTGTCTCGGTCATGTCTACATAGTTCTCGAACCCGCAGGGTCTGCACACTTAAGGTTCGGTGACATTTCGGTAGTATAGAGTTATGCATGGTGGTGACAGAAGGTTGTTCGGAGTCCCAGATGAGATCTCGGACTTCACGAGGATCTCCGTAATGGTCCGGAGGTAATGATTGATATATAGGAAGTCCTATTTTGGTTGCCGGAAAAGCTTCGGGCTCATTGGTAGTGTACCGGGAGTGCCGGTAGTGTACTGGGAGTCCATCGGGAGGGGTATTTCGACTCTAGAGGCTTCATGGGCTGTGGGAGAGTGAATATCATCCTTTAGTGGACTGGTGGAAACTCCCACACAAGGCCCATGTGGCTGGAGAAGAAAACCCAATAGGAAAAGGTGGAAAAAGACAAAAAAAAGGAGCAGTCCTAGTCCTACTAGGATTGGAGGAGGAGTCCTCCTCTCCTAGTAGGTTCGGCCGAACCATAGGAGCCTTGGCCCTTGCGCCAAGGCTCTCCTCATCTCCTCCTATATATACTGGTGGGTTTTAGGGTTTTATACTAGAATTTTTAGCCACGTGCTGCCCGTTCCTCCAGTGCATAGTTTCTCCTCTAGATCGGATTTCTGCAGTGCTTAGGCGAAGCCCTGCCGTAATAGCTCCACCACCATCTCCGAAGCGCCACCATGCTGTCGGAGAACTCTTCTACCTCTCCGCTCCCTCTTGCTGGATCAAGAAGGCGGAGATCGTCATCGAGCTGTACGTGTGCTGAACGCGGAGGTGTCGTCCGTTCGGCGCTAGATCGGAAGGATCGTGATCAAGATCACGAGACGGATCATGATGGGTTCGCGGGATGGATCGTGATGAGTTCGCGGGACGGATCGTGATGAGTTCGTGGGACGGATCGTGATGAGTTCGCGGGACGGATCGTGATTGGATCGCGGGACGGATCGTGATGAGTTCGCGGGACGGATCGTGATTGCATCGCGGGACGGATCGTGATGAGATCGCGGGATGCTCGGCGATTTGGATTGCGAAGACGTTCGACTACACCAACCGCGTTTCTTAAACACTTCCTGCTTAGTGATCTACAAGGGTACGTAGATCTACTCTCCCTCTCGTAGATGCTCATCACCATGGATAGATCTGCATGTGTGTAGGAAATTTTTTGTTTCCCATACAACGTTCCCCAACAGTGGCATCATGAGCTAGGTCTATGTGTAGATGAGATCTCGAGTAGAACACAAAAGGTTTGTGGGAGTTGATGCTTAGATTGGTTCCTCCCTTGGTCGGATTTTGGTTCAGCGGTATTGTGAGATGAAGCGGCCCGAACCAACATTACTCGTACGCTTACGAGAGACCGGTTCCCTCGACCGCAACTTGTTGCATAGATGGCTTGCGGGTGCCAGTTTCTCTCACTTTAGTTGGATCGGATTCGACAAAGGCGGTCCTTGAGAAGGTTGAAAAGCAACTAGTGTATCACCGTTGTGGTTTTTGCGTAGATGAGAATTGTTCTTGCTAGATATCCGTAGCAGCCACGTAAAACATGCAACAACAATTAGAGGACGTCAAACTTGTTTTTGCAGGGTATGTTGTGATGTGATATGGCCAATTATATGATTTGATATATGTGATGTATGAGATTATCATGTGATGTATAAATTATCGAGACTTGCATGTTGATGAGTACGGCAACCGGCAGGAGCCATAGGGTTGTCTTTAATTATTGTATGACCTACATGTCAATCATTAAGCGCTATGTAATGCTTTACTTTATTGCTAAACGGTAGCAATAGTAGTACAGGCATGATGGGCGCGACAACCCCAATGCCGACACGTTGATGGAGATCAAGATGATGGAGATCAAGATGATGGAGATCATGGTGTCATGCCGGTGACGGAGATCATGCCGGTGCTTTCAAGATGGAGATCAAAAGCACAAGTTCATGGCCATATCATGTCACTTATGATTTGCATGTGATGTTAATCCTTTTATGAACCTTGTTTTGCTTAGGACGACGGTAGCATTATAAGGTGATCCCTCACTTAAATTTCAAAATGAATTGTGTTCTCCCCGAGTGTGCACCGTTGCGAAAGTTCGTCGTGTTGAGACACCACGTGATGATCGGGTGTGATAGACTCTACGTTCACATACAACGGGTACAAGCCAGTGTTGCACATGCACAACACTCGGGTTAAACTTGACAAGCCTAGCATGTACAGACATGACCTCGGAGCACAAGAGACCGAAAGGTCGAACATGAGTCATATAGTAGATATGATCAACATGATGATGTTCACCATTGAAACCACCTCAACTCACGTGATGATCGGACTTGAGTTGGTGAATTTGGATCATGTATCAATCGAATGACTGGAGGGATGTCAATTTGAGTGGGAGTTCTTAAGTAATATGATTAATTGAACTCATTATCATGAACACATTCAGTAGTATCTTTGCAAAATTATGTTATAGATTACTAGCTCATGCTGTAGCTCCCTTGAATTTTTATATGTTCCTAGAGAAATAGAGTTGAAAGATGATGGTAGCAATATTGCGGACTGGGTCCGTGATCAGAGGATTGTCCTTATTGCTGCACAGAAGGCTTATGTCCTTAATGCACCGCTCGGTGCGCCAACCCCTCTAGCGTCGTCTGTAGATGTTATCAACATATGACAGGCACGTTCTGATGACTACTTGATAGTTTAGTGCGTCATACATTACGGCTTAGAATTGAGGCTCCGAAACGTTTTGAACGTCATGGAACATATGAGATGTTCTAAGAGCTGAAATTAGGATCTCAGGCTCGTGCCCGTGTTGCGAGATATGAGATCTCCAACAAGATTCTTTGCTTGTAATATGAAGGAGAATAGCTCAATCGTTGAGCATGTGCTCAGATTGTCTGGGTGCTACAATCGCTTGAATCGAGTGGGAGTTGATCTTCCAGATAAGATAGTGAGTGATATTGTTCTCCAAGTCACTGTCACTAAGATACTAGAACTTGGTGATGAACTATAAACGCCAGGGATAGAAATAATGATCCCTAAGTTGTTCGCGATGTTTGACACCGCGAAGGTAGAAATCAAGAAGGAGCATCAAGTGTTGATGGTTAGTAAAACCACTAGTTTCGAGAAGGGCAAGGGCAAGGAGGGAAACTTCATGAATAGCAAGTCAGTTGCTGCTCCGGTGAAACAACCCAAAGTTGAACCCAAACTCGAGACTAAGTGCTTCAATTATGAGGAGAGCGGTCGCTGAAGTGGAACAACCCTAGATACTTGGTATATAAGAAGGCTGGCAACGTCGACAGAAGTATATTTGATATACGTGTTATTGATGTGTACCTTGCTAGTACTCCTAGTAGCACTTGGGTATTGGATACCGGTTCGGTTGCTAAATGTTACTAACTTGAAATAAAAGCTACGGAATAAATGGAGAACTAGCTAAGGGTGAGGTGACGATGTGTGTTGGAAATGTTTCCAAGGTTGATGTGTTCAACATCGCACGCTCTCTCTACCTTCGGGGTTAGTGATAAACCTAAATAAATGATATTTGGTGTTTTGCGTTGAGCATGAATGTGATTGGATCATGTTTATTGCAACACGGTTATTCATTTAAGTTAGAGAATAATGGTTATTCTGTTTATATGAATAATACCTCCAATGGTCAAGCACCCAGTGAGAATGGTCTGTTGAATCTTGATCGTAGTAATACACATGTTCATAACATTGATGCCAAAAGATACAAAGTTAATAATAATAGTACCACATACTTGTGGCACTGCTGCTAAATGTCATATTGGTATAAAATGCATGAAGAAACTCCATGCTGATGGATCTTTGGACTCATTCGATTTCGAATCGGTTGAGACATGCGAACCATGCCTCTTGGTCAAGATGACTAAGGACCCCGTTTTCTGGTTTGCTGGAGCGGGCAAGTGACTTATTGGAAATGATACATGTTGATGTATGCAATCCAATGAGTCTTATAGTGTGCGGTGGATATCGTTATTTTCTTACCTTCACTGATGATTTGAGTAGATATAGTGTATATTTGCTTAATGAAACACAAGTCTGAATCATTTGAAAGGTTCAAGCAAATTTAGAGTGAAGTTTAAGATCATCGTGACAAGAAGATAAAAATGTCTATGATATGATCGTCGAGATGAATATATGAGTTGCGAGTTTGGCATACAACTTTAGACAATGTGAAAATTGTTTCACAACTCACGCCACCTGGAACACCATAGTGTGATGGTGTGTCCGAACGTCATAGTCATGCTCTATTGGATATGGTGCATCCTATGATGTCTCTTATCGTTTTGTTACTATAATTTTGGGGTTATGCATTAGAGACAACTACATTCACTTTAGATAGGGCACAATCTAAATCCGTTGAGATGACACCGTATGAATTATGGTTTGATAGAAACCTAACCTGTCATTTCTTAATGTTTGGGACTGTGACGCTTGTGTGGAAAATGTTTTCACCTAATGAGCTCGAACCCAAAGCGGACAAATGCATCTTCATGGAATACCATAAAGACAGTTGGGTAAACCTTCTATCTCAGATCCAAGCATAAAGTATTTGTTGCTAAAACTGGGTCCTTTCTCGAGAAAGAGTTTCTCTCGAAAGAATTGAGTGGGAGGAAGATAGAACTTGATGAGGTTGTTGAACCTTTGTTCAACCAGAGAGTAGCATAGCGCAGGAATTTGTTTCTGTGAAGCCTATGTTAGTTGAAGAGGGAGTTAATGATGATGATCATGAAAGCTTCAGATCAAGTTACTATCGAACCTCGTAGGTTGGCAAGGACGTGTACTGCTCCTGAGTGGTGCGGCAACCCTGTCTTAGAAGTCAAGTTGTTGGACAACGATGAACCTACGAATTATGGAGAAGCGATGATGGGCCCGGAAACCAACAAATGGTTAGAGGCCATAAAATCCGAGAAAGGATCCATGTATGAAAACCAAGTATAGACTTTGGTGGACTTGCTCGTTGGACGGCAGGTCGTTAAGTACAAATGGATCTTTGAAATGAAGACAAACGCTGATGGTAAATGTCACCATTTGTAAAGGTCGACTTGTTGCAAAGAAGTTTACGACAAGTTCAAGGAGTTGACTGCGATGAGACTTTCTCACTCGTAGCGATGCTAAAGTCTGTTGGAATTATGTTAGCAGTTGCTGTATTTTTCAATTATGAAATCTAGCAGATGGATATCAAAACATCGTTTCCTTAATAGTTTACTTGAGGAAAGGTTGCATGTGATACAACCAGAAGGTTTTGTCAGTCCTAAGGATGTTAAAAGGTGTGTAAGCTTCAGTGATTCTTCTATGAACTGAAGCAAGCATCTCGGAGTTGGAATATACACTTTGATGAGGTGATCAAAGTTTTTGAGTCTATACAAAGTTTATGAGAAATTTGAATTTGCAATAAAGTGAGTGGGAGCACTATAGAGTTTCTAATAAGTATATGTGGATGACATATTGCTATTCGGAAATAATGTGGAATTTCTAGAAAGCATAAATGGTTGTTTGAAAAGTGATTTTCAAAGGAAGACCTGAATAAAGCTACCTAATTGTTGAGCATCAAGATCTATAAAGATAGATCAAGATGTTTGATAAGACTTTCAATGAGTACATACCTTGACAAGATTTTGAAAGAATTCAAAATGGATTAGTCAGAGAGAAGTGTTCTCGCTTGCTTTTTAAGGTGTGAAGTTGAGTGAGACTCAAAGCTCGACCACGGCAGAAGAAAGAGAAAGGACTAATGTCGTCCCCTATGCTTTAGCCATAGGCCCTGTATAGTATGCCATGCTGTGTACCGCACCTGTGTGTGCCTTGCCATGAGTCCGTCAAGGGGTACAAGAGTGATCCAGGAGTGAATCACTAGACAGCGGTCAAGATTATCCTTAGTAACTAAAAGACTAAGGAGATGTTTCTCGATTATGGAGGTGATAAAGACTTCGTCGTAAAGAGTTACGTCGATGTAAGCTTTAACACCAATCCGGATGACTCGTAGTAGCAATCTGGATACATATAGTGGCGCAACCATTTGGAATAGTACCAAGTGGAGTGTGGTAGCAATGTTTATGGTTTGACATAGAGATTTGCAAAGTACACACGGATCTGAATGTCGCAGACCCGTTGACTATGAGACCTCTCTCACATGCAAAGCATGATCGAGCCCTAGAACTCATTGGGTGTTAGATTCATAACAATGCGAATCACATGGTGATGTGAACTAGATTATTGACTCTAGTGCAAGTGGGAGACTGTTGGAAATATGCCCTAGAGGCAATAATAAATCAGTTATTATCATATTTCCTTGTTCATGATAATCCTTTATTATCCATGCTATAATTGTATTGATCGGAGACTTGGATGCATGTGTGGATACATAGACAAAATCATGTCCCTAGTATGCCTCTAATAGACTAGCTCGTTGATCAAAGATGGTTAAGGTTTCCTAACCATGGACATGAGATGTCATTTGATAAACGGGATCACATCATTAGGATAATGGTGTGATGGACAAGACCCAAACTACAAACGTAGCATATGATCGTGTCAGTTTATTGCTACTGTTTTCTGCATGTCAAGTATATGTTCCTAAGACCATGAGATCATTTAACTCACGGATACCGGAGGAGTGCCTTGTGTGTATCAAACGTCGCAACGTAACTGGGTGATGATAAAGGTGCTCTATAGGTATCTTCGAGGGTGTCTGTTGAGTTGGCATGGATCAAGACTGGGATTTGTTACTCCGTGTGACGGAGAGGTATCTCAGGGCCCACTCGGTAATACAACATCACAATAAGCCTTGCAAGCAATGTGACTAAGTGTTAGTCATGGGATCTTGTATTACGGAACGAGTAAAGAGACTTACCGGTAACGAGGTTGAAATAGGTATGGAGATACCGACGATCGAATCTCGGGCAAGTAACATACCGAAGAACAAAGGGAACATCATACGGGATTAACTTATAAAGGTTCGACCGATAAAGATCTTCGTAGAATATGTAGGAACCAATATGGGCATCCAGGTCCCTCTATTGGTTATTGACCGTAGAGGTGTCTCGGTCATGTCTACATAGTTCTCGAACCCGCAGGGTCTGCACACTTAAGGTTCAGTGACATTTCGGTAGTATAGAGTTATGCATGGTGGTGACCAAAGGTTGTTCGGAGTCCCGGATGAGATCCCGGATGTCATGAGGAGCTCTGGAATGGTTCGGAGGTAAAGATTGATATATAGGAAGTCCTATTTTGGTCGCCGGAAAAGTTTCGGGCTCATCGGTAGTGTACCGGGAGTGCCGGTAGTGTACCGGGAGACCATCGGGAGGGGTATTTCGACCCAAGAGGTTTCATGGGCTGTGGGAGAGTGAATATCAGCCCTTAGTGGTCTGGTGGAAACTCCCACACAAGGCCCATGTGGCTGGAGAAGAAAACCCAATAGGAAAAGGTGGAAAATGGCAAAAAAAGGAGCAATCCTAGTCCTACTAGGATTGGAGGAGGAGTCCTCCTCTCCTAGTAGGTTCGGCCGAACCATAGGAGCCTTGGCCCTTGCTCCAAGGCTCTCCTCCTCTCCTCCTATATATACTGGTGGGTTTTAGGGTTTTGCACTAGAATTTTTAGCCACGTGCTGCCCGTTCCTCTAGTGCATAGTTTCTCCTCTAGATCAGATTTCTGCAGTGCTTAGGCGAAGCCCTGCCGGAATAGCTCCACCACCATCTCCGGAGCGCCGTCATGCTGTCGGAGAACTCTTCTACCTCTCCGCTCCCTCTTGCTGGATCAAGAAGGCGGAGATCGTCATCGAGCTGTATGTGTGCTGAACGCGGAGGTGTCGTCGGTTCGGCGCTAGATCGGAAGGATGGTGATCAAGATCGCGAGACGGATCGTGATGAGTTCGCGGGACGGATCGTGATGAGTTCGCGAGACGAATCGTGATGAGTTCGCGGGACGGAACGTGATGAGTTCGCGGGACGGATCGTGATTGGATCGCGGGACGGATCATGATGAGTTCGCGGGACGGATCGTGATTGGATCGCGGGACGGATCGTGATGAGATCGCGGGACGCTCGGCGATTTGGATCGTGAAGACGTTCGACTACACCAACCGCGTTTCTTAAATGCTTCCCGCTTAGCGATCTACAAGGGTATGTAGATCCACTCTCCCTCTCGTAGATGCTCATCACCATGGATAGATCTGCGTGTGCGTAGGAAATTTTTTGTTTCCCATGCAACGTTCCCCAACAATGTCGGTCTGCTTGGGCACCCCATCCTCATCCATCTGGACAGGATTGTCGACTTTCGCTACCCCCAGAGTCGAGCTCTGACAGTGGGCAAAGTTCTGGCAGCGACATCAGCGACATACCTTCTGAAGTTTCCTTCTCCACCCCTTGGCTGACGAAGTGGGGCTACCGTTGGTATTTGCATGATGAAGATGGCGACTTCCCTCCTCCTCCGGCAAGAGCTCCGGCGCACTCGCGACTCCGCTTCCCTGGACCAGACAGGGATGGAGGAGATGGTGCAGATCATAGAGGCAGCTCCTGCAGCCGGTATCACCGAAGACAGTACGGCCATGATCCGGGGCAGGTTGGCTCCTTGCAGGGCAGTGCCAACGTTGGTGGGGGTCACGGCGGCGAGAGGAGGCATGTCTCCGTGGGGCTCGAAGGGAGGCAGTCGATGTCATACCTTGCTGTCGTTGCTGATCGACACGGAGTTCTGTGCTTCTCCACCGGTTGCTGGTGACCCCTTCTAATCATCAGACGGCGTGCCCGTGCTGCTGAACAAGTCTGGTGGAGGGCATGCATTGCTGACGTCACCCCAGTTTTGGGCAACTAAAGAGCCTCAATCCGGGGTAGGACATGTGGGCAGTTGCTATTCCCTCGCAAGTCTGGGGCAGGTGGCCCCAGCCGCTGGCCCTGACACTATCTCCCTTGGACGGGCTCTAGCGCCGCTGGAGCCTCCAAGCGCTGACCAATGGGTGTCGGAGTCCTCGCTTGCTTGCATGCATGGAATATCCCAAGAAGATACGGTCGCTCCCTACGCCTTGCGAGGTGGTGAGTTGAAGGGTGGCCTGCTAGCGCTTGATATGGGTCGTGGCCCGTCTAGGGCTGGGCCGAGGCATGATGGGCCCATTGATGTGTCAATCCTAGACTGGCCCCTCGTTGAAGATCTAGCTCCGGTAGATGAGGGCACTCGGTCAACCGATGTGTTGGACCAAGTCTCAGCCTTCCTCGACTCCATCAGCGCCCCTGTCGCCGCAGCTTCCCCCCCTCTGCTGTGCAGTTCAGGTCCGGTGCCCTCCCCACCACCTCCTACACCACCACCTGCTAGGCCATCCCCGTTGGCACCCCGACGTCGGCCCCCCAAGATGCAATGGGAGGCTGGAAGCCAAGCCTTCGAGCGGTCTTAGTTCCATGGACAAAGCCCGGCTCGTCCTGATGAAGAAGGAGGGCTCATCACCAGTGATGGATCGCCCACCCCTGATGTGCTCAAGAGGTACAAGGACCTCTACAAGGAGGAGCTGCCGAATCATTTCATTGAAGCTGTCACTGAGCTCGTAAAGGCGACGACTCTGGACAAGAAGAAACTGTCGGCCTCCAGGCTGGCCGCAGAAGGGATGGCGGTGGCGGCTTGACTTCTACCTTGTTGGTTGGGTGCCTACGAGTTTGCCAAGTTTCCATGATTAGTCACTCTTCTATTTGTTATTGGCAAGGGCAGTGTGGCTGCTGCTCTCTGCTCCGTAGCTATTGTGCCGTCAGTTTGGTCGGTTTTAGGCCTATTGCTGCAGATCTCTGGTTAGAAGCAAGGAGGATGCCGGGTGGGCCTCTTAAATTGTAGAGTAGTGAGACTATTCTGTTTGGTAGTCTTATTTGTGTGTTGTTATTGCCTGGCCTGTCTTGGTTGTTGAATTGGTCTGTTTTCTTTGTGTTGCTGATTCTGTCGGCTGCCCTCTGAGTCTGCAATTGTTTTTATGGATTTAAACATCTTCTCTTGGAATGTGAGAGGGTTGCATAACAGTGCCAAACGGGGCGCTATTGCAAAGCTTATTGCTGGTCTGAATTGCAACATTGTCTGTTTGCAAGAGACAAAGATGGAGCAGATTGACAGGGCTTTTGTTGCTGAATCGGTTGGTGCGAGATTCTCTGATAATTTTGTGTCCAAACCTGCTTCTAGATCTAGACGTGGCATCCTAATTGCGAGCTCAACTGATTTTGCCATTACTCCGTTGTTGATGGTGCCGCGTGAATTCTCTCTGTTAGCTACTGTCCTGGATAAAACCAACGATTCTTCTTGGGACATCTCTTGCATCTATGGCCCGCAGCTTGTCTTGGACAAGAACCGTTTTTTGGCTGATATGCTTGTGTTGCAACCAATGGTTAAGAAAGAGTGGCTTGTGTTGGGAGACTTTTAACTTAATTTGCAAAGCCGAGGACAAGAATAACTCCAATATCAATCTCAGACTTATGGGTCAATTCAGGAACACTATTGATGTGCTGAAGCTTAGAGATCTTCCTCTCTTTGGAAAGAAATTCACTTGGTCCAATGAAAGAGCAGGCACAACTCTTACCAAGATTGATCGTGTGCTCATGTCCAATGACTGGGAGTCTAGATACCCTTAATATCAGCTTTCCCAGGTCTCTTGTGCTGTCTTTGACCACTCTCCTTTGCTGCTCAAGAAGATGGATGTCAAGATCTACAAAGGATTCAAATTTGAAGCGTACTGGTTGAAAATGCATGGTTTAGATGTGGTCACCAAGAGTTGGAGCAAGCCGCTGAGATCTAATGAACCGTTGCGGAGGCTCCATGCTAAACTTTCTCGTACTGCCTTGGCCCCGCGAGCCTGGGTTAAGAAGATCAAAGCTTCCTCTAACTTGGCATTCAATGTGGCAAACGAGGTCATCTTTAACTTGGACTTGGCAATGGAGGATCGGGAGCTCTCCGAGGCTGAATGGGAACTTCTTAGAACCCTCAAGGCTCAGTTGTTGGGTATTGGGGCTGTGGAGAGAATTATGTGGCGCCAACGATCAAGAATTTCCAAGATCAAAGGAAGTGACGCTTCCTCTAAACTTTTCCACCTGAGAGCGAACGGTAGAAGGAGGAAGAACCATATTCCAGTGCTTAGAGGACAGAATGGTAAGTTAATGAGCACAAAATCAAAGAGGATCTCCTCTTCAAGCACTTAAAGTCATTGTTTGGATCGTCGACTGCAGAGAGGAGGGTGATCAATCGGGATTTACTCCAGCACTCTTCGGCTGACCTGCAACACTTGGAGTTGTCTTTCTCGGAGGAGGAAATTAAGGTGGCTGTCTTCGAATTGCATGATGAAAAAGCTCCAGGGCCAGATGGTTTTATAGGAAAGTTCTTCAAAAGATTCTGGGTGTTAATCAAGGAGGATTTGGTGGCTGCGGTGCACCAAATTTTTTGCCTTCGAGGAGCCAACTGGAACCTTCTCAATTCTGCTAACATTGTTCTTCTCCCCAAGATTGAGGCTGCGGTTTTGGCCAATGATTTGAGACCTATGAGCTTGTTGCATAGTTTTGCAAAGATTGTCTGCAAATTGTTGGCAAATAGGTTGGGGTTAGAACTGCAGCAACTTATTTCTGCACCTAGAGCGCTTTCATCCGTGGAAGATCTATCCAAGATATGTTTCTTTATGTCAAAAATACTATCAAAGATGCTCACAAGAGAAATATTCCCCTAGTCTTCCTGAAACTTGACTTAGCCAAGGCTTTTGACTCAGTTGGATGGCCTTATCTGCTGGATGTAAGGGAGGCTTATGGTTTTGGGCAGCAATGGAGAAACATTATCAATCTGTTGCTTGCCCAAAACCCTTTGCTCACAAAAAAGGCAAGGGAGGTCCCGGACACCCGTTAAGGCAAGCAACAGACTGATAATGTTTCTTAATGGGTGTCTGGGTGCTTCTTAACGGGTGTACGAGACCTCCCTTTGCTCACAAAAAGGCCTACGGCAAGGGGATCCACTATCTCCGATGCTATTTATCCTTGCCATGGACCCTCTGCTGAGGATGTCTGAGTGCGCCACAAGCCGTGGCATTCTAGAGCCAATTCCTAGAAATGTTGTAAGGATGAGGACCAGCCTTTATGCAGATGCTGCTGCAATTTTTGCCTCGCCGGATCGTTCTCAGCTTCTGGCTATTTTCAAGATTCTGGAGGTTTTTGGTTCTATTTCTGGTCTCAAAATTAATCCAGCTAAATATGTGGTCTACCCTATCCGTTGCCAACAAGATAGAGTGCGGTCTTGTCTTGCAAGCTTTGGTGGCTCTGTTGGATCATTTCCGTGGAAGTACCTTGGGCTCCCCCTTTCTTTTAAAAAGCTGAGAAGGATTGATTTGCAGCCACTCCTTGACAAGGGGGCTGGGAGGTTAAGCAGATGGAAAGGGAAGCTTCTCAACCGAACAGGACGCCTTGATCTGATCAACTCTGTCGTCACAGCCACCATCACTTTTTTCCTAACTGCCTTTGCACCGAGTGGATGGTTCACTAAGAAGTTTGACAAGTTGAGACGCAACTTCCTTTGGAATGCAGATGAGGAAGCCCACGGTGGTAAATGTCTTGTTAAATGGAAGAGGGTCTGCGCACCCAAGAATGTGGGTGGCCTGGGCATCAAAGATATCCATGCATTCGGCCGTGCCCTCCACCTACGCTGGCCTTGGTATGAATGGGATGAGGTTCACAGACCATAGAAGGGAACTCCGGTGCCTTGTGAGCAGGCTGATTTGAACCTTTTTGCGGCATGTACAACCATTTCGTTGGGTGATGGTCGACTCACAAATTTTTGGAGTCACATATGGTTGCATGGCCTTGCTCCTAAGGAGATTGCCCCGGATTTGTTCAAGGTGGCCAGATCTAAGAAGTTGACTATCAGTGAAGCCATGTCAAATGGTTCTTGGATGAGAGGATTGAGGAATATAAACACATCAGAGTTAATGAACTCCTTCATCAGCCTATGGTGGACTTTGCAAGGAACCTCCTTACAGCCTTGCCCTGATTCAATCCGTTGGAACCTGACGACTAATGGAAATTACTCAGCCAAGTTTGCCTACCACTTTCAGCTCCTAACTCGCATCCCACAGCCACATCTTCTGAACGTTTGGAACATCAAAGTGGAGGGGAAGATCAAGTTTTTTATTTGGACTCTACTTCAAAATAGATTATGGACTGCTGACAGACTTCTTGCTCGCAACTGGGATCACAATGATCTTTGCTCGGGTTGTGATCAGACTCTTGAATCAGCCAAGCACCTCATCCTTGACTGCCCTTTTGCGAAAGAGGTATGGAACAAGGCCAGCAGCATCTTCCCATCTGCTGCTCAGGCGGCCATGGGAGCGGCTTCCATCTCGGCATGGTGGAGCAAAATACGTAGTCTGAAGAAGAAAGGAAATGGTTGCAACATTTGGATTGAGAGAAACAACAAAGTCTTCAAAGCATCAACGAACTCCAGTGTTACCGTGCTGCTTCTTGCTACAGATGCGATAGGCCTCCTTGGGGAGGCAGGGGAGTAGTTCTTCTGGGTGTGAAGCTGAATGCCCCTTGGCTTCAGCTTCTTTTCTTCTTCTTGTGTTTTAACTTCTTTTCCCCGGCTGCTACCTCCAGCAGTCTTGTACAGTTTTTCCCTCTAATATAATAAAAAGGCAGAGCTCCTGCTATTCTGGTCAAAAATAAATAAATAAATGCAACTCCGGATCGTTGTCATGTGAACAATGTCCCGAGCAATATCAGTCTTGGGCTTTGCAAGCCTCAACTGCTTGCAGTGTAGCTGATGATTCATATTGTGCAGAGAACATTCAGAACAATCGTCCTCAAGTACATTATTATCTGACATGCACCTCCATGAGGATAGTAAGGCATGCCATGCTTTTGCAGAAGCCAACCAGCATGGCTACTTGGGTAATAAATAAATGAAACAACTGGTATGTAATGCAAAACATCACACCATGTTCCTGGAATTTAAACGGGCATATGCAATGAACCAAAAGTACAAACCAAATAACATAGCTTCATTTTCAAAAATCTAACCAAATCCCATTCGCGCTCATGTTTCTAGTTTTATCGATTTGAACTGAGAAGGTCTCGACTCGACGACTATTTTTTTTGCTAAAGGTCCTCTGATGAAGCACAAGTAAATTCATAGCAATGTTCCGAATGTTAATCCGACCGATCCGTATCTGAATATGAATATTCCGACTGCCCCGAATCCGAATATGAACCTGTAGAAGTTTAAAAGGAAAGTGCAATTAGTTAGACTAGTGTCCCACTTGATTTTAACTTTGTGAAAAAAGCAAGAAGAACGTCATTTTTTAACAACAGGAAATATATACAAAGTTTTGTCTTGCGTTTTACGTATTTGGTAGGTGAATTACCTTGAAAAATATGCATTGCTAATTTTAATAAATATATATGGGAGGGACTGCAACATTTTAAAAAATCACCTAAACAAATAATTTGTCATATTGCCAGAAGACAGTTTTTCCTTGATGCACATCATTTACACATTTAGCTGTCCAATTAATTCAAAATACATAGCTAAACTTCACACATACAGGGGATGGGAATGCAAAAAACTTCAAAATCTAGAAAGACTTATAGTTTTGACTTACTCTCGGAAGACCAATTTCTTTCCTTGACGTTGATTTGCTCACCGGGTATTCCATAGGAACTCATGACCTTCAAAATTCTGTGAACTCGCTCATCACTTGCGTGACATCTGATCTTGACAACCCTAAGCTTCTTCGATGCCAAAAATTGTTCTGTCGAATCATAGCTTCCGTCTGTTTCTTCAACATGTTGATACGGCTGAACAATTTACAAAATTGAATCAACATTGCAAAGTCAATTTCTACAGGGTAAAAGACGTTATACTTCCAAATCATTCATCAAATATACCCTAGATAATTGGAGGCAGAGCTTCTCGAGACCTGGTGATCGCCGGAGAAAGTGGAGTAGTGGGCCAAAATCAGGCTCCACACACCAATCATTGAGTGACAAGGTTTTGAGCTTGCTAAATGCAGTGCAGTGTATCAATTTTTTCCTGAAAGCAAGCTGGGCAAGCACAACATAGTGTGTAGAAGTAACATATATACATCATATGAGAAGTAGAATTTGGAGGATAGTACAACGCAAACATACCGCTAGCTTGAGGCTCGGCAAAGAGTTGTAGGTGTGTGGCATCTGACAGGCATCCAAGAAGCAAGGAACCATCCATGTCGTCCCTATTGGACCTGTGGTCAAGCTTGATAGAGGCTGTTTGCAACAACGGCATGCTCTCAAACGCTGGAACCAGGCCACGCCCGCCGGTCAGCTCTAAGTAGACGAGGCTTGGGACATAAATGACAGCACGAGGCTTCTCCTCATAGCTATAAAAATCATAGTTGGTGATACAAAGACATCGCACAGATGGTGACCACATATTGATGTGAATTAGTGAGGAGCATCGGTTCATCTTGACGGTCTCCAGGTTGGGGCAGCTCGTGAAATCCAGAGGGTATTCGCTCGAGAACGCCACGCCATCGAGCTCCAACGTCGACAGATGGCAGGAGGCGATGGGAGCGTGAAGCCAAACACGCTCTATATTCTCGTGTCGAGCGTCTAGATCATCGGGGTCATGGTTGCTGAGTCGAAGCAGCCGGACGTGGCACGACATGGCGTACCGGATCCACAGATCCGTGTACCGGAAGGGCTCGTCGCGATCGCTGTTGTCATAGCGCCGCTCGTAGTCCTTGTAGGGGGCGATCTCGCACGCGTGGAGAGGCGTCCGGTTGCGGAGGGCGATGAGGTGGTTGACGAAGTCGTTAATCCGACGGGCGGTCTCAAAGCATTTGAAGCCGGAGATCCGCAGGGCCGGCGGACTTCCACTAGTGGCGCCAGCGGCGGGCGAGCAGGCAGGTGCGCACGGCCTCGCGCGACGGCACGAACGATAGTGCATGCTGGAGGATCTCGTCCGGGAGCGTGCCTAGGCGATCTGCTCCCCGGACACCGATGGCCGTGGGTATTACCGTATTAGCATGTATCAGATAAACTTTTGTAAAGCACTGAGGTTAACCGATGGGTGAAAGAGCCATGGATTGCAGTTACATGTAGTTGCAGCCACATCCAGGCGCATCGTCGACCTGCTGTTACATGTTCATCCCGTTTGATGATGGGTGAGGCTAGTATTGAAGTAGGTAGAGTCGGTATCCTTGTGACTTCAATACATTATCTCCTTAATTACTGCAGCTATGCCAGTCATTATGTTGGAAGATATGAGCAGGAAGATAACCTATACATAGTGCACACAACAACAAAAAATATCTAGCTTGTTAGTTGTATTAGTAATTAACTACAAATTATGTCATCCTACTACAAACTCATGTAGCCATGCATGTATTTGTACCAATAGGGCCCGCACAGCCAATATATGTAGGACATCATCCAGTCTACCAAGACCCGGTGATGCACAGTGGTACTACATGATCTGATCTGGGCGATCATTAACCTAAGTAAAAATCTGATGACCTATGAAAAAAATGCTCATGATCAAAAAAGGAGATGTGTTCTTTTGATCATGATAAAAAAAAACGTGTAGTAAGAAGAACGGGAGATGTGTTCTTTTGATCAGGAAAAAAAATAAAAAGTTAGGTATGATTACCGGAATCGTGGATCGGTTTGTGCAGGTTCGATTTTTTATTTATTTATGAGATCGATTTCATGGGTTAGTTTGTGTCGTTCTGTTTTTTAGATGGATTGTCACGTACAGTTTTTTTTAACACAGTATAGATGCAAACGCTCATATACACTCACCCCTATGAACGCAGAGCCGGCCTGGAAATCCTGAAATAAATTCAGGAATAATGCAAACACCAGGACTTGAATCTTGATGGGCTAGGGATACCACTGTCCCTCTAACCATCCAACCACAGATGTTTTGTGTCACGTACAGTTTTTAGATGGATCTCTTGGGGGGGGGGGGGGAGCGGCGGGTTGGGATGAGGGTGTGCATGTTAAGTTTTTTTTGATTGAGATTGATTGTGACGTTCAGTTTTTTAGATGGATTGTCACGTACAAATTTTTGTGTGCACGTTCAATTTGAATTGTTTTTATTTATGATTGAGATTGACTGTCATGTACAATTTTTATTTTGAGATGGACCTCGTGGAGAATTAACGTTCAGCTTTTTTTTGGGGGGGGGGGGGTTGGTTTGTGCACGTTCACCTCTTTTTCTTTTGGATAATAAACGTTCATTTTTTTGAGATAGATTGTCTTGTACAGTTTTTTAGATTGATCTCTTAGGAGGGTGGGGCGGGGATTAGGAAGATCTGACGGTTCCAATATGTTGTCCACAAAATGAAAGGTTATTATTTTCTAATTAACATGGGATTTTCTAGCGAATATCTCTAGTTCTCCCACTCGTATTTTCCTTTTAGTAGCTAATAGAATAGATAGATATAGGTTGTAACGGTTACAATGTACACGCACAGGGAGTCTAAAGAGAACAATCAGAATAAATAGAGAAGAAAAGAGAGGAAAGGCAAGAGTAGCCTATTTCTGCCAGAAAAGCAGTAATAAAGACTTTCTTCTTATCGGGGGCTCTATAACTTAAACAAGAGAAATCACTTCTGAAGCGTTTCTTCCAGGAGTCAAAAGAGGGTGGTATGTGCCTGAAGTAGTTATTGTTCATTTCTTTCCATAGGCTCCAGACAGCCACCAAGAATACCTCCAAGAACATGGGTTTGTTCCAGCTTGCTCTACCACTTTTCAACAGTTGTAACTTATGCGTTTGATCAGTCCAATGAATACCCACTATAATACCCAGGTCACAAGTAAGTGAACGGCATTGTTGCCCGTCTCACATTCAAAAGATGCTGGCAATATCTTGGCTTTAGCTCCGGAGGTGTATATGGCGCTTGGTTGGATTGGCATACTTGAGAACTCGAGTGAATTGCAGAAAACATCAACATTAAAGGCTAGGTTTGCAGAAACCATACTTTGACAATTTTGTGCCAAAAATCACTAATTATGAGCCTATTTTTTTTGCAAAAAAAAAAACTAGTTGACGGCTTAGATCGTTTTAAGCACGATTATAGCAGGTGGGATCCTCGTTTGCCGACGTGGCGTACCCGTTCGCGACGGACGGCGTTAGAATGAGTCTTTTTTGAGAAAACTCCTCCCCTTCCTACCAAAACATCCTTCTCCTCCTAGAAAAAGATCTAAGTTCCCTGTCCCGCCTAATTCAGATCGGGGTCGAGGTTTCCGGCACGCCATCGCTCTCCCCTCATCTGACGTCTTCGCCGCGGTGTACCGCCGCCGCGGCCTGGCCCAAGGTGCTTGCCGCCTCCTTCCTGTCGGACACCCTCGTTGTTGTCCTGTCATCGTCGCGCGCATCAGGATGGACAACCTCCGCTTCCTGTCTGCCGGCGACGTAGATCCGCTCTCCCGCGGATCCCTTCCACGGTGATGTAGACCCGCCGACGAGATAAATCCTCTCTCCCACGGCAGACTTATTCCACGGAAATAGTGTGGCGCGCACGCGTCCGCAGCACACCGTGAGCGCGTCCACCTGCAATGTAGACCCGCTAATGACGAAGATCTCGCGACCCAGCAATATATAGCTCGAGCGTGCCGGCGCGTGGACCTCGAGTGTGTCACCGTACGCACCAGCAGCAACTCCACCGCGTCGGTCGGGCCACGTGCTGCAATGGCTCCTCCGCGCGAGCCCTGCGTCGGCCAGGCCACGAGCGGCAGCAGCTCCCTGAGATGCTACGAGAGATGACACGGGCAGCAGCACCGCCGGTTTTATGTCGGGCCGCGAGCAGCAACAGCGCCGGCGTCAGGCCGGGCCGCGAGCAGTGGTAGCGCCGGCGTCAGCAGCAGCAGCAGCGTTGGCGTTTGGCCGGGGCACGAGCAGCAACAGCAGTAGCACCAGCGTTTGGCCGGGTCACAAGCAGCAACAGCTATGCTGCGCCGTTTAACCGGGCCACGAGTAGCTTTGGGGTTGATTGATTTTTTTATATTTTTGAATGAAGGTTGTCCCTGCAAAACTACAAGGATTGTTTTGTAAATCCAAAATATCCCTCATATAACGATGTCTAACTTGAACCGTTACGCCACGTCGTCATTAGTGAGACCCACCTGTCATAATCATGTTCAAAACGGTCTGAACCATCAACTAGTGTTTTTGCACACAAAAAATTAGGCTCAAAATTATTGTTTTTTGGCACAAAACTGTAGAAATGTGGTTTTCCGAACCATAGTCTTCAATGTGGATTTTTTCTGGAATTCATTCTCTAAAACTTATATAAGTGGTATACCCTGGGTATTTAATTGGACATTCCCAAATACAGGGCAAATACCTCAGGCAAGAAGCTCATTAAAACCAGTAGAATCAAGGCAAATCGCAATGCATGTATTAACACAGTAATCCTAAACATTTATATGGCATAATAATCATATAACATGGGAAACATGTGGAAATAAAATTAATACAATGTGGCAAAATAAAAAAGGTACTATCGCAGCAATTGGTTGAACGAGATGCAAACATAGAGTCTTTCAAAGCAAGGAATACAAATTTTGAAGCCAAAGTAACATCACTGGGACAATGTCCCAATCTTCGTCACCTTCCGGTAAGAAAATACATAAAAACCTTCCTAAAATGCTTTGATAATTGATAAAGGTACTTGTACCTTTAGTGTTTACTTATCAATTATCAATTGCATGATTAAATTAGGCTGAATATAAATAAATATTGAGATTAACAAGAGTAGAAGGTGCTGAAATTAAAGTCTGTTGAGTGCTCTCACCTAAGCTTATGTAGGCACTTAGTTATAAAACGATAGGTTTGAATCTTTTCTCTGGATAATAGAGCATGTATTTTTATTAGAAATAAGCATACATAAAATAAAAATATATCTGGGAAATAATTCCTACTTGATACATGCTATTAGATATGAGCATACTAAAATTCATCAATTTACATCTGCAGGCAATATCTTTATTAAACCAATTTTGCATAGGTCAAAAGGATTATCCACATAGAATATTTTCCAGATTGGCAATGTGAACTCCATCCATTCACAAATAATATAGTGATTAATCTTGATCCGTGCTTACACCAATCGGGTTATATCACTGCAGCAGCAGAAGGATCTGGTAGCGTGATTACTCTTTGTTCCCAATTCTTTATGTACATCAAAGATGAGATGAGCTACAACAAAATACGATCGAGAACACACTTTAGGTTTCGTAAATCAATATAATGAGAAAAGAGAACATTTGGCTTTGGATGCCACACCAACCGTGGTATTAGCTAGTATACACCTCGATGGGGCTAGTAGGCACGCCCAACTTCAGCATAAGCCAATCAACATGTGTAGTGAATAAATAAAACACATGCAATGTAATGCCGAACATTATCATGAAATTTAAACGTGCGTATGTCGTGAATCAAAAGTAGAAAACAAATAAGATAGCTCCATGTTCAACACTTAACCCGATTGCACTCATATTTCTAGGTTTGTGGATAGAACTGAGAAGGTCTCGACTTAACGACTACTTTTTTGCTAAAGGTGCAAATATTCATCCGATTACACTAGTGAAAAAAGGCTCATTTGTCCCGGTTTGTAAAGCTCATTTGTTCCGGTTTAGAAACCGGGACTAAAGGGTCGGGACTGAAGCCCACGACCTTTAGTCCCGGTTCACTTACGAACCGGGACAGATGGGGCTACACATGGCCGCTCAGCCGAGCCCAGGCAGGAGGGCCTTTGGTCCCGGTTGGTAACACCAACCGGGACCAAAGAGCCTCCACGTGTCAGCAGCTTAGGAGCTGTTTTTTTTTAAAGAGGGGGGGGGAGGGAGGGGCGGGGTTTGAGGGTTTTGGAGGGTTAATTTAGGGGTTTCATATATTTTGTTAGATAGGTAATAGAGAGAAGTGATCTCTCTTATCTCCGTGCTTGATCACGACGCTACGTACTATACTTATGGATAGAACATATAACACAATTTAATCATCATTTTCATCAATGAGACATCATATAACAAGTTGGTCACTAGTCATAATCACAACTCCTCCTCCTCATCATCATCATCAACTCTAACACATTGTAGCACATAATAACACATTGTACCTAGGACCTATGTACTCCTATCTCGTAGGACCTACTCTACCCTCTCTTAGGTACAATATCATAAAACAAGATAGACCCTAACTCTCCATTATGAAGAACGGAGATCATCCTGTCTCCCATTCTTGGCCTACACACAATGTTGCTTTCAAGTAGCTCTCTACAATTGAGCATATTTTTTTCCAATCTTTGATTGTCATGACTCCATCAGTTTTAGAAATCCGGTATGGACAGGAGTGATGCGTAGGCTGACCTAGCCGTGGTGGCCTAAGCTCGTAACAACAACGCGACCTCTCGGAAACATCAGATGAGGCACACAATCCTTCGGGATTTTCTGTTGAAAAACATAGTAATAACTTTGTAGTTAGCAATGTAGTTTAGTTTTAGAAGAATGTATGCAAAAGATGCACGGCTGTCGTAATAGTAGAAATAAAATCTTACCATGCAATCTCCATTGATGTTACCGTATTCACCACGTGCACTAGTGGCACGTATTGACCATAATGTGCAAGAGTTTGATAATAGCTATTGTAATTTTCAAGATGACTAAGAAATGCAGTAAGATGATCTTTCTCCTTATAAGTTAATTCTACTTCATCACTGTAGTAGTAGGTTTTGTCTACCATCTTCCGTACATTTTTTGAAGAATGAAAATAAGCTATCAATGCAAATAAGTTGTCAACTATTTTTAAATAAACAATATAAATTACTTAATAAATATGGTTAAGAAACTCACATAATGGTAGAACTAGAGGCGTCTGCACATCGACCCAGATGTCGATATTACCTTCAATTTCATCTTCCGGACGAATATCAAAGGTGATAAGCATATTAGTCTCAAATGCATAAGCCTTGCATAGTGCTTGACAATTTTTGCATTCAAAATAGCAATAGGTGTCTGCATGGTACAATTTTACCGCAAAAGTAAAACCATGCTCGGTCCTCAAGTGAACTATCTTTACCTCCATATCTTTTTTAGTATTGAAACCAATCTTATTCAAGACATCAATTCTTGCATGGCAGGGGATACGCTAGTAGAACAGTAAAAAATTAAAATTAATTATAGGTTGAAGCAAAAGAGGCAGAAGTCATGCTTAATTATGAAAAAAGACTTGTCATTCTGACTTACTGTATCCACTTCGAAGGTCTCATCCAGCATGATGCTGAAGCGCCTACCATCAACTAGGAAAGTCTTGTCACACAGGCCGCGCTCGTCTTCACAGTATTTGCACATACCAAATTCACTTTCGTTGTTAGACATTTCCTATGTTCATAGTTGAAACATTTAAAATCGATCGAAGGAAACTACGAGAAAACTGATCAACACACAGGTCACTATTACTCAATATGCAACGGGTTGACTTTAGGTCTGTTGAGTCTTTCCTTCCTAAACTCTCATCTCACGTATATGGTGGGCACTCTCTCTGATATTGCGACCGTCGGTGATGGTGGCTCCTCCATTCGTCCCAGAGTGCATTACACCAAAATGTCTAGCACACTGGAACGAAGGAGAAGCGACCCCCACGATAACAGTCGGGATTCTTCCTCTCTCATATATATGGTGGACACTCTCCCTCACTAAAAGACACATAATGAGCCGAAATAGACCTAAAGTCAACCCGTTTCATATATCGAGCAATGACATAGAAAAATTCCTTATGTTTTACCGGAATGACTTGCAAATCACAAATACATTTATAATGAACTCGAATATAATATCAATAATACATCATCCCGAATAATCCAGTTCAAGAATTACGACACTCTTTGGATCCTAATGCATGTGTGACTTTCGGTCCGTCGAGGCTTTCCTTAAGTAACCCTCGTATCTCATGGTGTGTTGGTGCGCTCTCTCTCACACTGATATGGTGGTGTATATATGGTTATGGGCACTCTCTCACAGTAATAGTTCGATCGCCGGTGATGGACGCCCCACCTCTTCTCTTCTTGCGCAATATATCGACGATTCTATCGCAAAGAAGAGAAGAAAGATGAGGCGCCCCCCACGACAACAGTCGGGATTCCTCCATCAAGAACACACATGAAAGTCACACAAGGAGCAACGACAGACCGAAAGTCACACACGCATTATACCAATAAAATATCACAAATACATTAATATTTATAATGAACTCGAATATAATATCACTAATATATCATCCCGAATAATCCAGTTAATGCATCATCAAATATTAACTAATACATCTCGAATATTATCATATAAGATCACTAATACAGATCGAATATCCTAGAATCCAAAGTGGAGAACGGTGAACTCGGTTCACTAGCGGTTTCTGAGTCGCCGGCGGTGGACACCCAAAGATAAGGAACCATCACGAGATCATAAATCAAGTGATATCCCCGAAGGATCTGCCAGGTATTGTCGAACCGGGCGTCCAACGCCGCCATGTAGCGATGGACGTGCTCGTCCTCCTCCCTAACACGACGGCGTACCACCTCCGAGGATGCCCGCTCCCTCCGCACCGGAAGTGGCCCGCATGACCGCCACCACATAAGGTCCGGGTCGACGACGATACCTGCATTCCTCACCAACCTCCGAGCCCGGGAAGGTACCACCTCCCAGTGCCAACCCGACGGAGCCCAGTCCCGGACATGGCGCCTATCAAGCAGGCTCTTGCGGACTACTCGACGACGAGGATGCGGGCTGGGCATCGTCGACAAATTTCTATGAGAACGTTTTCTTATCGTTTAATCACTAATTTTTCATAAAACCCAAAAAAATTCATCATTAACATACTATTCTAACATAAACATTCATCATAAACATACTAATCTAACATAAACATTCATCATAAACATACTAATCTAACATAAACATTCATCATTAACATTCATCATAAAAAAATTCTGTAATCTAACATACACATACTAATCTAACATAAACATTCATCATATAAAAAATCAACATATATTTTAAAAAAATTGCAAGGAGCCGGGGCAGCGGCAGCTCACAGCGGGGGCGGCGACGGGGGTGGGGCGGCGACGGGGGCGGCGGGGGAGGCAACGGGGGAGGGGCGGCGATAGGAGTGGGGCAGTGACGGGGGCGGCGGGGGCGATGACGAGGGCGGGGCGGCGATGTGGTGACGGGGGAGAGGCGGCGACGGGGCGGCGACGAGGGCGGGGCGGCGACAGGGAAGGCGATGGGGAATGGGCGTCGACGAGGAGGGGGATGACAACGGCGGGGGCGGTGACGGGGAGGCGACGGGGGCGGCGGGGACGACGACGGGAAGACGAGGAGGGCAATGAAAACTGCGAAATTTCCTAAGTGCTTCTTACATAGAAGAAGCATTGGTCCCGGCTGAAAACAGGGCTTTGGTCCCGGTTGGTGGTACCAACCGAAACCAATGCAGACCTTTAGTCCCGGTTGGTGCCACCAACCGGGACCAAAGCCCTCTTTTCAACAGACCAAAGGGCCAACCGGGACGAAAGGGGGGCATTGGTCCCGGTTGGTGGCACCAACTGGGACCACTGGTCCCTTTTTGTCGGACGGTAGGGAAGCAGCAGATGTTTAGTCCCACATCGCTAGTCGAGGGGAGACAACATTTGTTTATAAGCCCCGATGCGCTTGACCTGTCAGGCTCCTCTCATAATGAAAATAGATGCCCTTATACACGAAATTTGACCTAAATTCAAAATGCTAGTTAGGTGTCTAACTAGCACCTTAAATTTAGGTTGAATTTCAATGTAAGAGCATCTATTTTCACTTTTGCTATTTTTTATGTTATTTCTTTGCTATTTTTCCTGCTATTTAATATTACTTTGTTTTAACATTATATTCAATTTGGTAATTTTTAGGTATTATATAATTTTAGTTTAAAAAATACTAGAGGTTTATAATTGTAGTTATTGATTTTTTTGAGCTAAATGACCCTAAAATTGGAAAGCACTACAAATGAACTCTGAAAGGTTGAAAGTTGACATGATATCATCATTTCACCCACATAGCATGTGCTAAAAAGCTGAGAGGGTTACGGCAAAAGCTGGATGCACTTCGTGTATAAAATGGACAGTCTCTTTCGAAGTATCAGGGTTTCGAACGGAAACTCGTCGGTTACAAAAGGCATTTTATTTTCTTGAACCTATTTGAACTCCAGGCTTTTTGTGTGTTCAAAATGCACCATTCAAAGCCACATCATCAATTTTTAACCCTTTCTGACTTCACTTGGTATTTTTATGCAGATATTGATTTTTTTGAGCTAAAAGACCCTAAAATTGAAAAGCACTACAAATGAACTCTGAAAAGGTTGAAAGTTGGCATGGTATCGTCATTTCACCCACATAGCATGTGCTAAAAAGTTGAGAGGATTACGACAAAAGCTGGATGCACTTTGTGTACAAAACGGACAGTCTCTTTCAAAGTATCAGGGTTCCAGATGCAAACTCATCAGTTACAAGAGGCATTTCATTTTCTTGAACTTATTTGAACTCCAGGCTTTTTGTGTGTTCAAAATGCACCATTCAAAGCCACATCATCAATATTCAATCCTTCCCGACATCATTTGTTATTTTTCATGCAGTTACTGATTTTTTTGAGCTAAATGACCCTGAAATTGAAAAGTACTACAAATGATCTCTGAAAAGGTTGAAACTTGGCATGGTATCATCATTTCACCCACATAGCATGTGCTAAAAAGTTGAGAGGGTTACGACAAAAGCTTAATGCACTTCGTGTACAAAACGGATAGTCTCTTTCGAAGTATTAGGGTTCTGGACGAAAACTCATCGGTTACAGAAGGCATTTCATTTTCATGAACTATTTGAACTCCAGATTTTTTGTGTGTTCAAAATTATGCAGGCCCTTAATATACTCAGAGGTGTGTCGGTTACCGTACATCCATTGCCGGTTCATTTGCGTGCGATATATAATAAAGTGTATTAAAAACCATTACAACATATCATGAATAGAGAAGTGACCAAATTAATAGAAATTCATCATAACATTAAAGGCAAAGTACAATAATGACCAAAATAAATACGTACAGTTCATACATAGTTGTCATTATTGAACAACATATAGCTCTCTAGAGCATCTAATTAAAACATACAGCGAAACTACGTAAAAAAATTAATGCAACAACAAATGCAATCATAACCGCTACTAAGGTACTAATTGATCCAACGGCATAATGATACCAAGCCTTAGTATGAATGACATATTTTCTAATCTTTCTAAGCTTCAAACAAATTGCATCCATCTTGGTCTTGTGATCGTCGACGATATCGGCAACATGCAACTCCAATCCCATCTTGTCATCTTCATTTCTTTTCAATTTTTCTTTCAAATGATCGATTTCTTTTTAACTTTTGTTAACTTCTCGAGTAGAATTGCATAGTCGGTTGGAATTTCTGGTTCAACTACTTCCTATAGATAAAAACATCTACGTCAAGTTGGTGGCATAATTAATTGTCATAGACATTAAATATGTGAAATAGTTATATAAAAGATAATATACCACATCTGAATCATAGACTAGACGAGGGCCGACGTGGACGGATACCATAACCATGGCACTATATAATAACAAACAATAATAAAAGTAAGAAAAATCATACGAGTGAGTATATTTTCTTTTAGTAAGAAGATAAGATCAAGAGGCTCACCACGCGCGGGCGATCGACGGCGGTTTCAGGACGGGGACGGGACAGGACGGACCGCCAAACCTAGACAAATCTTGACGAAAATGGAGTTTGGACAAGGAGCTTCGAGAGGAGAAAGCTTAAGTTTGTCTTGGGCATTTCATCAAACACCTCATCTGCATAGAAGGTGAGCTAGAGCATCACAAAGCTCTCCCCTCGCCGGCCTGAAAAACAGAGCAAAGTGGAGTGCTCTGCTCGCTGGCGAGGAGGTATATATAGGCATCTCATTGGTACCGGTTCGTTGCTAGAACCGGGACTAAAGGACTCCCTTTGGTCCCGAATCCAGCCACGAACCGGGACCAATGGTTGTGGGCCAGGAGCGAGGCACATTGGTCCCGATTCGTGTCTGGAACCGGGACCAAAGGTTCCAGACAAACTGGGACCAATGCCTCACGTGGCCCGCCCGGCCCCCTGGCCTCACAAACCGGGACTGTTGCCCCCATTGGTCCCGGTTCGTGACTGAACCGGGACTAATGTGCTGGCCCGGCCCGAACCAATGCCCTGTTTTCTACTAGTGTTACATGTATGTCTGAATATACATCTGAATCCGAATAGTTTGAATCTGAATATGATCATGTGGAATATAAAAGGAAAGGACAATTAGTTGGATTGGCATACCACTTGGTTTAAGTGTTGTGAAGGAAGAACATCCTCCTTTAACAATATATGAAATTGGTAAACAAGCATTGTCTTACATTTTACGTACTTGGTAATTCAATTAACTTGAGAAGTATACGTTGCTAAAATTAATAGATATACATGGGATTACGAAATATTAAAATTTTCACCAGGACTGGTAATTTGAGTTACTATCAAAAGAACAGTTTTCCGCTTCCGTGTATTGAACACGGGAATATGAATACAAATAGCATCACTCCTGAGATTCAGAATATAATCTTGTAAAAGTATTTTAAAATTGTACAATTAGTTTGAATTGTGTACCACTTGATTCAAATGTTGAGAAGCAAGAAGAACGTTCTTTTTTAGAGAGTGATTTTTTTATACCCTCAACTTGGTGTACCCACGCTACAGCCACGCAAGAAACATAGCAAAACATTTCGAAAAAATCTGAAACTTTGTAGGAATGATTATGAACAAATGTCAATGGTATATGTGCTTGCAAAGTTTGTTGGTCAAATAATATTCAAGTAGCTCTGTACAAAAAAACAAAGTTACTCAAAATGTATGTGCATTGTTTGAGCATAGTTTGTAATTTTGTTTTCTTTTGTACAAAACTCCTTAGATGTCACTTGACCCCCAAACTTTGCAAGCATCTGTAACATTTGTTCATAATTATTCCCACAAAGTTTCAGAATTTTAGAAATGTTTTGCTACTTTTTCTTGCATGGCATACTCAAATAAGTAATAATAATATTGAATTTCTATGAAAATTAAATAAGTAATATTATTATTTTATTCATTTTTTTGCCATATATTCAATTTATATGTCATAATTAATATCTTTAAATCTGTAAATCGAAATTCAACAAATAATAGATCCATTATTATCAGAAAAATGTGAGGAATCCAAATATGACATCATTTATTTATTTTTAAATAAAATTATTTTTTAAAATTATTTTTTTGATTTTGTAGGAAAAAATCTTCTTTTTGAAATAACTTTTTTTACTTTTGGAATTTCGAGAATCTGAGAAAACTTCACCGGGTAAACCCTGGTGAAATCGAGTCCCAATTTTTCTCTAGTTTTTTTTGATATATTAAAAAAAATCGACGTCGTATGCAAAAGTTATGGCCGTTTTACATTTTTTTGCAGAAACGGTCCAAATTCATAGTTCAAAATTTCTATACCAAACACTAAAAACCTAACTACATCTCAAAGGATTTTGTTTTTTGAAGATTTTATCATTTTTGTTTATTTTCTGGAAAACTCAAAAAGGCGGTCCATAGCGGGGTAGAGTGTGAAAATTTCAGAACCCCTTTAGTCCGGGTTGGTGTCCATCCAATCATACCGTCGACTACATATGCTAGCATCGTCCCAGCTAGAGTCACAATTAAGGTTAACCAAGGCAGAGTTAACCCATTTCTAACTTCATTTGCTATTTTTCATGCATTTAATGATTTTTTTTGAGCTAAATGACCCTGAAATTCAAAAGCACTACAAATGAACTCTGAAATGGTTGAAACTTGGCATGGTATCATCATTTCACCCACAAAGCTTGTGCTAAAAAGTTGAGAGGGTTACTGCAAAAACTGGATGCCCTTCGTGTACAAACTGCACCATCTCCTTTGAAGTATCAAGGTTTCGGACGAAAAACCAGCTGTTACAAAGGCATTTCATTTTTATTCATTTATTTCAATTTCAGACTTTTTGTGCATTCAATATGCACCATACTACAACATGTTAAAATCTACAGAAAGAACTAACTAAAAAATAAAAAATAATAATTAAATGACTAAAACAACTATATAAGCAAAACAGTAATGTTTTAATTAAAATCCTAATTTAAATTATTCTAAAAATAACCAAATAAATCTTACTGTGACAACAATCTAACACATGACTAGGATAAAAAAAGAATTAAATTAAAAACTGTTTGTAACCTCAAGTTATTCACAATCTAGTGTTTGAAGAAAATTTGAACAAATTCAAATTTAAACCATTCAAATTTGAAAACTAATGGCACAAACATAAATTAGACAAAATTTTGAATCTAATGCAAAAAGAATCATTCAAAAACATCCAATATCCTAAAAGATGTAAGCAATTTAAAACAGAAACTAAAAACAGAAAAAAAATATAAAAACAGAAAAAAAAAACTTTCAAGGATCCCTTTAGTACCAATTCGTGTCTCCAACCTTTAGTCCCGGTTAGAGACACCAACTGGGACTAAAGCCTCAACCCCCTTTAGTCCCGGTTGGTGTCTCCAACCGGGACTAAAGGTCTCATTTGAACCGGGACTGATGTCCTAGCCACTCGAACCGGGACTAATGCTCACATTAGTCCCGGTTCGTAATGCAACCAGGACTAATGTGTACATCGAGCTGTGACGAAAGCTCTGTTTTCTACTGGTGCCGCGAGAGAAAGTGAAGTAGTGGGCTATAATCATACTCCTCACACCAATCATTGAGCGATAAGGGTTTGAGCTTGCTAAATGCAGTGCACCGCATTAAATCTTCCCTCGAAGAAAGCTGGGCAAGCACAAACATATATAGTATGTAGATTTAGTAACATAAGTCAAATTAATGAGAACTAGCAGTTGGGCAGATACAATACGAACATACCGCTTGAGGCCCGGATACGAGTTCTAGATTAGTGGCATCCGACAGCCGTCCAAGAAGCAGGAAACCACCGTTGTCGTCACTAGTGGAACTGCAGTCAAACTTGATACATGCTGTTTGCAGCAAAGGCATGCTCTCAAAGGCAGGAACCAAGCCACAGCCGCCCGTCAGCTCCAAGTAGAGGAGGCTTGGGACATAGATGACAGCACGTTAACGAGGCTTGGGACATAGATGACAGCACGTTAATCACGCCGTCGAGCTCCAACTAGTGTTTAAAACGTTCTAAACCATCAACTAGTGTTTTTTTGCAAAAAAAAGGCTAAAAATTAGTGGGTTTTGACACAAAACTGCAGGAGTGTGGTTTTTGCAGCCCTAGCCTTAAATGTCGATATTTTCTGCAATTCACTCCCGAGAACTCATATAAGTGGTATACCCCGGGTATTTAATTGGACATTCCCAAATAAAGGGCAAATGCCTCAGGTAAGAAGCTAGTTAAAACCAGTAGAATCAAGGCAAAGCGCAATGCATATATTAACACCGTAAGCCTAAACATTGATATGGCATAATACTTATATAAGATGGGAAATATGTGGAAATAAAATTAATACAATGTGGTAAACTAACAAAGGTACTATCGCAACAATTGGTTGGATGAGATGCAAAAATAGAGTCTTTCAAAGCAAGGAATACAAATTTTGAAGCCACAATAACATCACTGGGACAATGTCCCAACCTTCATCACCTTCCGGTAAGAAAATACAGGAAAAACTTCCTAAAATGCATGAGTTACAATCATCTGGTTCTGGGTCTGAAGCAATTGTTCCAAGGCGGGTGGGATATCATTCCCTGCGCCACTCCCGGAAGGGTCGCACCTTGGTCGCATCTGTTGGGTCAGCATAGATGGGGTATAGATAGAATTAGGCCTAAGGGAGAAACACTACCCATATGCAAATGATGTCAATAAAAATCCAAATCACTCCAATTCAATTCAATCAAAGAGTTCACACGAAACAAATCTAAGGTGAGCCATGTCACAAGGTTTGACAAGGTCCCACAAATAAATAAATCAAATACTAATCGACTATCGAATCCTAATCTCTCATGGTGGTCTAAATCTACTCCTCGTCGGAAGAGAGATCTATCATGTTGATGTCGGCTCCAGCGGCATCACTCTGTATCTCCTCATCGTCGTCCTCATAGTATTTGTCCTGACTGGCGTAGTCCCCATAACAGTGATCCTCTTGGAGATTATCCCCGTTATCAAGCTCTTCCTCAGCTTCCTCCAGCTGAAGCTTCAAGTCATCGAACTTATCCTGCAGCGCGTCGAGCTCCGCCTCATGCTCTACGCGGGTGTTCTGAAGCTCTTCTTCCAGCTCGACCTTGCGGGTAGTCAGGTTGTGGGTGGTGACGAGGTAGTCGTCCATCTCTTCCTTCATCCTGGTGATGAGCTCCTCCAGGTCCTCAATGTGTGAGGTGATGGTGTCGTCCTCCCTGGTGCGCACCACATCTCCATCCGGGTCGCGGCGCGCGTATGTGATGTAGTTAGTCTTCCTGAGATCCTCGCGGTAGTCCTGGCGGATGCGCCCAAGTGCAAAGAGCGCAGCGATCCCTTTGCCAATGCCCCATGATCTTACTTCTATGTAGAAGTCGATCGGCTCAATGGCATTTCCAAACGTTCGCCCTGGAATGTGGACGTCAATCTTCCAGCGCATCTCCTAAGGGAGAGTGGCCGTGAAGGTACCGGTGAAGCTGGGCAGGGCAATGCGCAGATGACATGCGATATCCACGAGCTGTCTTCCAAAGGGCATGGTTGCGTCGGGCTGAGCAAACTCAACGATGGGGGTCGACATCTACAGTTTGAAAGAGAGGATAAATTAGTAGTGAAGCAGGGAAAAGTACGAGACCAAAACAGGGGTATAAAAGTGTTGTGAAAATATGGGTTTTTATCCTATGGCTTTCCATTTTCTAGGGTCGTGTCCTACAGTTAACGTGTGCTCTAATACCATCTTGTAGCAACCCGATCTCAAGGGATCGGGGTCTCTGTGCTTAAGTGTCATCCCTAGATCGGTATGTTGACACACACAGTACTTGAGGATTTACAACAAAGTTCAATCACACATTTATTACATCGAGAATCCTCAAAGAGTATTTATTACAATAATGTGGCCTAAGGCCAAGTTAAACAAAAACATGCGGAAGCAAAAGTGTAACGAGTCCATCAACTCCACGAGCAAGCTGAGTGCAGAACAACGACCTGTCGCACCTTATTCATCGTCGGATAAATCTGCAACATGATAAGTTGCAGACGTGTAGGTCAGTACATGGAATGTACTGGCAAGTCACATCATAAAGTGTAATGAGCCTACATAGTACATGCAAATTGGTTGGTGGAAAGCTCTAAGTTTAGTTTTGCATAAAGCTAGTTTTCCCTATCAGAATTGATTGCTCTACTTCTACAAATATCATAAGCCTGAGATGATGCCCATCTCAACCATTCCAAAATTTATACCCAATTGCTTAATTAAGAGTGATGAGATCTCCCAACATTTCCACTACTAAAAGCTCAAGTTGTCCATGACCGGGGACACGACTAATCGATTAGGTTTTAACTCTGCAGAGGTTGTGCACTTTTCCCCACAAGACTCGACCACATCCTTCATCGGAAGATCGAGACATAGTCTTTCGATAGCATTTCACCTAACCCATGGATAGGCCGGTACACCTACATCATCTACATCTGCTAGCCTATCCCAGAAGAGGTCACACCATCTAATCAACTAAGCCAGAGCCCATATTGGCTTGCGGCTGCACACGGAAGCTTATAGACATGAAAACAAGGTTGATCCCTTTCAGCCTGGGTGGACGGACCACTAGTGTGCACTCCCATGGATTCCCATGAATGCTCTCACTATACTTCGCCACCATACAAACCAATTTCCACCCAGGTAGTTCATTAAAGTTGGTCCTAGTTACTACTTTGTCACTCACATCTCAAAGTGATAGCACTCCCCAATCCACGTCTACTTTGGCGAGGCATTGTAATACAACACGGTGGCGACAAAGTTTGCATGCTTCAGACCTACCTCAAATGAATTATTGGGTGATAGTAAATCCAACAAGTATAAACTCATATCATGCACTCCTACATCAAAGGACTAAGTGCAAACATAAAACATAGGTAAAACTGACATGATCAAAATGTAACTTGCCTTCATGCTGGGAGTGAAGTTCTAGCGAATGATAGTACTCTGCTTCGCACTCCCGACAATCTATCGCAAAGTAAATAAAAACACACATAAACATGCATTCATACAATTCCAAGACATGCAACAAAATATTTGCAACAGCCAAATAAAAATCCAACACAAGTCATTAGCATGAAATTTTTCAAAGTATGACTAGTGTTAAAACTTCGTGAATGCACTAGTGTTCCTACAAGGCATCCTAGTAAAATTATGGTGAACAGAAAATAATGATGTAGAATATATGGTGGCAAAATGTCATGGCAAAGGATTTAGTTCGTGTGACGTGGTGCAAAAAGAATCACTTCAAACGGGTATACCGTTTGAAAGATATGGCCTAATGAAATTTAAATTCAAATCTGAAAAAATGTCAACTTTGAAGTTGCAAAAATCTGCAACTATGGGTTTTCTGGTTAGGGCTATTCGAGACCAAAATTTAGCCGCTTGTTTCATCTCGTTTCGACCTATGGTTAAAAAGTTGAGGCCGTTTGAAGATTTGAATAAAATCTGAAAAAACCTGCTATAGAACAATTTCTGAAAACTCTAAAGTGTGGACGTTCGCGACTAGATCGTGAAGTGAATGACTCTGATTGGTTGACTATGTTCGCTGCGGCTGCTACGTGACGAACGTTCGCGAATTGAGCAAATCGCTGGTTCGGCTAAAACTAAAAAGAAAAATCGACGTTCGGTTTAATTAAACCGCACGGTTTATATTAAAACGCGGTTAACCGGTACCTCTTTGGTCTAAATAAAAAAACAACCTACAAAAACTAAACTAATCTACGTACGGGAGGCGAGCGCTTACAGAGATGGGCGCTAGCCTCGGCAGGAAGTCGGCGACGGCGGGGCGGCGGCTTCGGCGATCTCCGGCATGGGCGAGGTCGTCCGGCGGGTGCAGCTCGGTGAGGGCGTCCGAAAGGCGGTGATGGAGGTCAGCGGTGATGACCGGAGGGAGCCGGGCGAGGTGGTGAAGCTCCTGTGCTCCGGTGAACTCCGGCAACGCAGGTCGTCGGGGCGGCGTCTCCGGTGATCCCTAGGCGTAACAAGGATGTCAAGGAGGTGCATATAGACATGGGGATCCGATTCCCTTGAAGAAAATAGGCCATGGTGGCTCACCGGCGTCGCAGTTTCCGGTGAACTGACTTGGCTCTGGCGAGATGCGAACGGCGACTGCGGCGGCTATGAGCGGCGAGAGGAGGAGCGGGTTGGCTGAATGGAGAGAGGGGGTCAAGGGCCTTTTATAGGCGCAGCTAGGAGGGCTGGGGTCACGGGATAAGGGTTATCCCTGGAGCTTCGGCCGCGGTTGTAGGAGCTGCGAGCGTGAGCTCTATCTGTGCGTCCTGTGCGGGAGGTTGGTGACGACTGCGGTCGGGCCCCACCTGTAGGTGGGTGAGAGAGGGAGGGAGAGATTATGAGAGAGAGAGAGAGAGAGACGAGCGCTGCGCTCGTGGGTCGTTGGGAGCGACGATGGGTCCGCCTCACTCGGGCGAGCAGGGTGGCTGGCCTGGTTGGGTGGCTTCGCCAGCCTGTGTGCGTGCGTGTGTTTCTTTTTTTCTCTTTTCTTTTTTTGAAAACCCCTTTTTTAACAAACCTCCTTTTTAGATCTGAGCAGAAAACAAAAATATAGGGTATTATATACCAAAACAATCAGAAAAATAAATCCTACAGCGTGAACATTTCCTTAGAGTCAAAATAAAAACTTCATAAAAACATTATCTAAATAAAATCCAAAAATGAAACCAAATTTGACTTTCAAATAAATTGGCACTATTCTCTTCTGACCTTTGGGGTGTCATGATACCTGCTCTCATACTCTTTTATCAAAGTATTTTGTCAGGTAATTGAGTAAACTCAAATGCCAATTGAAAAAAAGTCAAATAAAGAAGATGAAATATAATTGCCACATTCATTTCAATCACAATGCATAGATGATTAACTAATAATTGTAAAACATTCCAAATTGAAAATTTGGGATGTTACAAACCTATCCCCCTTAAGATGAATCTCGTCCTCAAGATTCGGGTTGGCTAGCAGAAAAGGTGTGGATGGTCTCGCTTGAGATCTTCTTCTCGTTCCCAAGTAGCTTCCTCCTCAGTGTGGTGACTCCACTGAACTTTGTAGAACTTGATGACCTTGGTATGAGTTGTTGGGGAACGCGACAGAAAACAAAAATTTCCGGTATAGCGAGCACGCCCAGGACCACTATGGAGACTGCATACAAGGTTTGATCTGATCCGTACCAACTCGAAGCGCAGCAGAAGAAGAGTCGGTGGAGATCGTTGGTGCAGATCCCCGCAGCTAGGATTTTACAACCTCCCAACCGCGAGGATGTACTCCCTCGTCGGGCAGCCCTTCGGGAGGCGGTCGGACAGTCCCCCGGATGATGTCGCGGACAGCCCTTCGGGAGGACCCTCTAAACTCGAACGAAGACTCGGACAGCCCTACGGGAGGACACACGAACAGCCCCTCGGGCAAAAGATCGAAACTACGACCTCTCTACGGGGTTTCACACATACGGTGTCATCTATCGGGCAGGGCTTCACCGTCCAGAACTAGTTCCTGCCGGAACCCAGACAGCCTTTCGGCTCTACGAAAGACTCTTTTCGTGGGAGGGAGAGAGAGAGCTTGCAAAGCAAAGCATGTGTATGAGAGCACAAGGATGAAGAAATGGCAGCCCACTCACCTCCTATTTATAGGAAACCCAAGGGGTAGGGTGGTTTTACAATAAAACCCAAAATGCACATGAATGAAGTCCTTCCACAAGGGCATAAAAGTGAAACCAAGGAACAAGAGGGACTCCATGAAGGAGTCCACCATGTGGCCGGCCACACCCTCATGTGGGGCCCGAAAAATGGATCCAATCCATCCATGTCATCCCCAAGATCTTTTGGAGCAAAGCCCCAAAAGGTGGTTTTCCATAAAGTAGTCCAAAACGCACTTTCACTATTCACGGCGACATTTTTCAGCGTCCGCTCGAACTAAAAATATTTATGTGGGCTTAGAACAATTCTAGTACCCCACTAAAATAATTTTTAATGCGATCCGGAACAATTCCGGAATAGTGATTTTCATCTGTGAAAAGCATCTGAAGTGGTTCCGGCAGCTCTGGAACATTTCCGGTTTTCATCCCGAAAAATTCCAGAAAGTTTCCAGAACGATTCTAGCACCCTTCAAGAATTATCAGGCATGTGCCGAAACCAATTTGACTTTTTGGTATCCCCTGAAACAACTTTTCAGTTTCACCGAAACTGTTCCGGTGACCTGTCTGCGGAACTTTTCCGCTGTCCGAAACTTTTCCGGTGTCCGAAACTTTTCGGTGATTTTCTGTCAGACTCCCTGTCTAGTATTCAACAGATAGATGACCCTTAAGCGTGTGACCCTATAGGTTCGGTGAAGCATAGACATGACCCGGAACCTCTTCCAGTCAATGATCAACATCGGAGACGTGGACACCCATATTGACCCCTATACCCACACGAATGAATATTCGAGTGAACCTCTAGTTGCCGTGAGCTATTCCTGTTGCTTCGCGATATGTTTACAATTACCCGAGGTGAGACATGTAGGCATCCTCATGGATCAACAACTTGTCCACTATGCCGGTTACCTCGTTGCTGGTATTGTTCTCTTTTTTCGTTCCCGTGTTCCGGCATCCCCGTGATCAAATCACAAAGTGTCTGGCCAGACGATGATGGATACCGTAACACCGAGAGGGCCCAGAGATATCTCTCCATCGTCGGAGGAGCAAATCCCAATCTTGAGCTATCAAGTTACTTGGCATACTTTTCCATGAACCCGTAAGCCGCCGTAATAGCCACCCATTTATGGATGACGTTTAACAAACCCCAAAGTTCATGAAGCAAGCATGAAGAAACTCGATACTCTCATGGTCTAAGGAATTATGCAAACGTTAACCATCTCTGTGTTATTAACCATTAACTTGTAACGAATGTATCTCATAGCATAGCATCAATTCGGATCGATTCAACATGAGTGTTCTACCAACATCGCGTCCTCAAAATTGCCGGCATAGCCATGCCCATGATCAGGAAAACAGGACCATCATGCAACACTTGAGCCAGTCTTAGAGGCAAGACTAGGAATACAATTCACCATTTATTATACCACACGTGCACATGAGTTTCCCTCCAAGCCTCGTTTAATTTGTAGACTCGAGAATCATTGCAGTTTTAGCATGGAACATAAACATTAATTACAAACTTTGGAGATACAAAATAACTGTTATTACTGCCTCTAGGGCATATCTCCTACATGAGTGATCCTCTCGGGAGTCTTAATAATCTTAACAGGCTTCTCCTCATAAGTTAGATCGTTATCCAACTGAATTGCTTCTAGAGGCACTGTGTCTCTCAAAGGAATATCTGACATCTCTGCATGACACTTCTTCAGTTGAGAAACATGGAATACATCATGAACTCCTGACAAACCCTCTGGTAGTTCCAACTTGTAAGCAACTTCCCCTCTGCTTTCCAGAACACGGTATGGTCCCACGAATCGTGGTGCTAACTTTCCTTTGACTTCAAACCTCTTAATACCTCGAAGTGGAGACACTCGTAGATATGCTCTATCTCCCACTTCGTAAATCACTTCCTTGTGTTTAGCATCGGCATAACTCTTCTGTCTAGACTGAGCTACCTTTAGTCTATCGCGGATCAACTTGACCTTCTCCTCGGAATCTCGAATCAAATCCGATCCAAACGATTTGCGATCACCAACTCCATCCCACATCAACGGTGTCCTGCACTTCCTCCCATACAATGCCTCAAAACGGGCCATCTGCAAACTGGCTTGATAGCTGTTGTTGTATGAGAACTGTGCATAAGGTAAGTTATCATCCCAACTAGACCCGTAGTCTAGCGCACAAGCTCTCAACATGTCCTCCAGAATCTGATTCACCCTCTCTGTCTTCCCATTTGTTTGTGGATGGAAGGTTGTACTGAACTCTAGCCTGGTACCCAAAGCTTCGTGTAGCTGATGCCAAAACTTTGAAGTAAACTGTATTCCTCTATCTGATACAATGGCCCTCGGAACTCCATGCAGACATACAATCCTGGTCATATATATCTTCGCCAGCTTAGCACTTGTATAGGTAGTCTTCACGGGAATGAAGTGAGCAACCTTGGTCAAGCGATCAACTATTACCCAAATGGAATCATAACCTGAACGGGTCCTGGGTAATCCCGTGATGAAATCCATGCCAAGTTTATCCCATTTCCAATCAGGTATCGGCAATGGCTGCAGTAAACCTGCTGGTTTCTGATGTTTTGCCTTTACCCACTGACATACATCACATAATGCTACATACTCAGCAATTTCCCTATTCATACCGGTCCACCAAAAACTTTCTTTCAAGTCCAAATACATCTTGGTGTTTCCCGGATGTATCGAGTAAGGCGAATCATGAGTCTCCTGAAGAATCAACTTCCTGATCTCTGGATCATTGGGCACACAAATACGCTGCTCAAACCATATGGTTCCATGCTCATCCTCACGGAATCCTTCTGTCTTTCCTTTGCTAATCCTCTCCTTTATCTCAGCAATACCTTGATCCAACTTCTGAGCCTCTCTGATCTTTCCCAACAAGGTGGATTGTACTTCGAGTGCGGCAACATAGCCTCTTGGAACTATTTCCAACTCGAGATCTCTAAGTTCATCACATAACTCCTGAGGTAATCCTCCTGCGACAAGAGTGTTGACATAGCTCTTACGGCTCAACGCATCTGCCACGACGTTGGCTTTTCCTGGATGATAATGCAAATTCATGTCATAATCCTTGATGAGCTCCAACCATCTCCTTTGCCTAAGGTTCAACTCCTTCTGAGTGAAGATGTACTTCAAACTCTTGTGATCGGTGTAAACATCACATTGGTTCCCGATAAGGAAATGTCTCCAGGTCTTGAGTGCATGCACCACTGCTGCTAACTCCAGATTATGCATGGCATAATTCAACTTATGAGGTTGAAGCTGACGTGAAGCGTAAGCTACAACCTTTCCTCTTTGCATAAGCACGCCTCCAAGTCCTTGGCATGAAGCGTTGCAATACACCTGAAAATCCTTGTGTATGTTCGGCAGAATTAGCACTGGAGCTGTAACCAAACGTTTCTTCAACTCCTGGAAACTGGCTTCACATTCCTCAGTCCAAATATACTTGGTGTCCTTCTTCAACAACTCCGTCATGGGCTTTGCAATCTTGGAGAAATTCTCAATGAACCTCCGATAATATCCTGCAAGTCCAAGGAAACTGCGGATCTCGCTAACTGAGGTCGGTGCCTTCCATTTGGTGACTGCTTCTACCTTGGAAGGGTCCGCGGCAATTCCTTCTCCTGACACAGCATGTCCGAGAAATCCAACTTCCTTCAACCAAAACACACACTTGCTGAACTGGCATAAAGTTGGTGTTCCCTGAGCTTCTCCAGAACTAAGCGCAGATGTTCTACGTGCTCCTCCTCATTGTTGGAGAAAACCAATATATCATCAATGAATACCACCACAAATTTATCCAAGTACTCCATGAATACCTAGTTCATCATGCTTATAAAATAGGCAGGGGCATTAGTCAAACCAAAAGACATGACTGTATACTCATAAAGCCCATACCTCGTGGTAAAAGTTGTCTTAGGTATATCCTTCTCACGGATCTTCAACTGATGATAACCTGATCAAAGGTCAATCTTGGAGAAAACACTAGCTCCTTCTAGCTGGTCGAACAAGTCATTGATCATCGGCAGCGGATACTTGTTCTTGATGGTCACCTCATTCAAAGAGCGATAATCCACACACATCCTCAAGGTTCCATCCTTCTTCTCCACTAAGAGTACTGGGGCTCCCCAAGGTGATGAACTCGGGCGAATATACCCCTTCTCTAGTAACTCCTCAATCTGTTTCTTGACTTCCGTTAGATCATTAGCGGGCATCCGGTATGGCCTCTTGGAGATAGGTCCGGTGCCTGGCAGCAACTCTATGAGAAACTCAATCTCCCGATCCGGTGGCATACCGGGTAACTCCTCTGGAAATACATCGGGATAATCCTTCACCACCGGTACTTCCTCCTAGACAACTCCCGTAAGAGAGTTCACTTGAGTCTTCTTAGGCTTAAGCCTGGATACATACTTGATCCTCTTCTTCTCTAGAGTGGTGAGAAGAATTGACCTACTGGCACAAACAATGCTTCCCTGATACTTGGACATCCAATCCATACCTAGGATTACATCCAACCCTTGTGACTCAAGTATGATCATATCTGTGGGAAAAACATGCCCCCCTATATTCAAAGGCAACTGAAAACATGCCTGACTAGTCATAGACTCTGCTCTTGGGGAACTCACTAAAATAGGTGACTTAAGAGCTACGGTAGGCAGCTTATGTTTATCCACAAATCCCCTCGATATGAATGAATGCGACGCGCCAGTGTCAAATAGAATAAGTGCAGGGAATGAAATAACCAAGAACTTACCAATCACTGCATCCGGTTGTTCATAGACTTCTTCCACGTTGACATGATTCACATGCCCCTTTGTGAAAGGATTGGGCTTCTTGCCTCTAGAACTTCCATTGCCATTCCCATTCTGTAGCTTGGGACACCCATTGGAGTAGTGCCCTGTCTTCTTGCACTTGAAGCAGGTGATGTGAGTCAGATCCTTCCTCACTGGTGTAGCAGGGGTAGGGTGATTGTGATTGCCGTTTCCTCCATTCCCATTGCCATTCTTATGGCCATTGTGGTTGTGTCCATTGCCTCCATGCTGAGAATGACCACCATGGTTATGATGGTTGTGCCCTCCAAACTTACTGTGTCCTGCACCAGAATATCCTAAGAAAGGGGCGGAGCAAGGCTTCTGCTGAGCTCCAGACTGAAATTTGCCTTGACCATATTTCCTCTTGCGATTTTCCATCTGCTCATGCTTTCCCACTAGAGTGATTGCCTTGTCCACAAACTCTTGATAGTTATCAAAAGTCGCTACCATCAACTGAATTCCCAGCTCATCATTTAGTCCCTCCAGAAACTTCTCTTGCTTGGTTGCATCGGTTGCCACGTCACCTAGGGCATAACGGGACAACTTGATGAAGTCATCAACATACTCAGACACTGAGCGACCTCCTTGGCGTAAGTTGTGGAACTCCCTCTTCTTGAGAGCCATAGCTCCCGCTGAAACATGAGCAGTGCGGAACGCCTGCTGGAACTGCACCCAAGTCACATTCTCCATGAGGTACGTGGCGGTGTAGTTCTCCCACCACGAAGCTGCTGGTCCATCCAGTTGGTGAGAGGCAAACCTCACCTTCTCCTGATCGGTGCATCCTGCCGTGGCTAGCTTCCTACCCATGTTGCGAAGCCAGTCGTTTGCGATAATCGGCTCCGGGCTGCTTGTGAAGATTGGAGGATTCAGCCTCAGAAAACGGGTAAGGCTGTCAATTTGTGGTGGAGGTGGAGGCGGAGGTGGAGGCGGAGGTGGAGGCGGGTTGTTGTTGTTCTGGGCCATATTTTGCATCATCAACTGTATCATCTGGTTCTGGGTCTGAAGCAATTGTTCCAAGGCGGGTGGGATATCATTCCCTGAGCCACTCCCGGAAGGGTCGCGCCTTGGTCGCATCTGTTGGGTCAGCATAGATGGGGTATAGATAGAATTAGGCCTAAGGGAGAAACACTACCCATATGCAAATGATGTCAATAAAAATCCAAATCACTCCAATTCAATTCAATCAAAGAGTTCACACGAAACAAATCTAAGGTGAGCCATGTCACAAGGTTTGACAAGGTCCCACAAATAAATAAATCAAATACTAATCGACTATCGAATCCTAATCTCTCATGGTGGTCTAAATCTACTCCTCATCGGAAGAGAGATCTATCATGTTGATGTCGGCTCCAGCGGCATCACTCTGTATCTCCTCATCGTCGTCCTCATAGTATTTGTCCTGACTGACGTAGTCCCCATAAGAGTGATCCTCTTGGAGATTATCCCCGTTGTCAAGCTCTTCCTCAACTTCCTCCAGCTGAAGCTTCAAGTCATCGAACTTATCCTGCAGCGCATCGAGCTCCACCTCATACTCTGCGCGGGCGTTCTGAAGCTCTTCTTGCAGCTCGACCTTGAGGGTAGTCAGGTTGTGGGTGGTGACGAGGGAGTCGTCCATCTCTTCCTTCATCCTGGTGATGAGCTCCTCTAGGTCCTCAATGTGTGAGGTGATGGTGTCGTCCTCCTTGGTGCGCACCACATCTCCATCCGGGGCGCGGCGCGCGTATGTGACATAGTTAGTCTTCCTGAGATCCTCGCGGTAGTCCTGGCGGGTGTGCTCAAGTGCAAAGAGCGCAGCTATCCCTTTGCCAATGCCCCATGATCTTACTTCTATGTAGAAGTCGATCGGCTCAATGGCATTTCCAAAAGTTCGCCCTGGAATGTGGACGTCAATCTTCTAGCGCATCTCCTCAGGTAGAGTGGTCGTGAAGGTACCGGTGAAGCTGGGCAGGGCAATGCGCAGATGACCTGCGGTATCCACGAGATGTCTTCCAAAGGGCATGGTTGCGTCGGGCTGAGCAAACTCAACGATGGGGGTCGACATCTACAGTTTGAAAGAGAGGAGAAATTAGTAGTGAAGCAGGAAAAAGTACGAGACCAAAACGGGGGTATAAAAGTGTTGTGAAAATATGGGTTTTTATCCTATGGATTTCCATTTTCTAGGGTCGCGTCCTATAGTCAACGTGTGCTCTGATACCATCTTGTAGCGACCCGATCTCAAGGGATCGGAGTCTCTGTGCTTAAGTGTCATCCCTGGATCGGTATGCTGACACACACAGTACTTGAGGATTTACAACAGAGTTCATCACACATTTATTACATCGAGAATCCTCAAAGATTATTTATTACAATAATGTGGCCTAAGGCCAAGTTAAACAAAAACATGCGGAAGCAAAAGTGTAACGAGTCCATCAACTCCACGAGCAAGCTGAGTGCAGAACAACGACCTATCGCACCTTATTCGTCGTCAGATAAATCTGCAACATGATAAGTTGCAGCCGTGTAGGTCAGTACATGGAATGTACTGGCAAGTCACATCATAAAGTGTAATGAGCCTACATAGTACATGCAAATTGGTTGGTGGAAAGCTCTAAGTTTAGTTTTGCATAAAGTTTTTCCCCTATCAGAATTGATTGCTCTACTTCTACAAATATCATAAGCCTTAGATGATGCCCATCCCAACCATTCCAAAATTTTATACCCAATTGCTTAATTAAGAGTGATGAGATCCCCCTACATTTCCACTACTAAAAGCTGAAGTTGTCCATGACCGGGGACACGACTAATCGATTGGGTTTTAACTCTGCAGAGGTTGTGCACTTTTCCCCACAAGACTCGACCACATCCTTGATCGGAAGATCGAGACATAGTCTTTCGATAGCATTTCCCCTAACCCATGGATAGGCCGGTACACCTACATCATCTACATCTGCTAGCCTATCCCGAAAGAGGTCACACCATCTAATCAACTAAGCCAGAGCCCATATTGGCTTGCGACTGCACACGGAAGCTTATAGACATGAAAACAAGGTTGATCCCTTTGAGCCTGGGTGGACGGACCACTAGTGTGCACTCTCATGGATTCCCATGAATGCTCCCACTATACTTCGCCACCATACAAACCAATTTCCACCCAGGTAGTTCATTAAAGTTGGTCCTAGTTACTACTTTGTCACTCACATCTCAAAGTGATAGCACTCCCCAATCCACGTCTACTTTGGTGAGGCATTGTAACACAACACGGTGGCGACAAAGTTTGCATGGTTCAGACCTACCTCAAATGAACTACTGGGTGATAGTAAATCCAACAAGTATAAACTCCTATCATGCACTCCTACATCAAAGGACTAAGTGCAAAAATAAAACATAGGTAAAACTGACATGATCAAAATGTAACTTGCCTTCGTGCTGGGAGTGAAGTTCTAGCAAATGATAGTACTCTGCTTCGCACTCCGGATAATCTATCGCAAAGTAAATAAAAACACACATAAACATGGATTCATACAATTCCAAGACATGCAACAAAATATTTGCAAAATCCAAATAAAATTCCAACACAAGTCATTAGCATGAAATTTTTCAAAGTATGACTAGTGTTAAAACTTCGTGACGTGCACTAGTGTTCCTACAAGGCATCCTAGTAAAATTATGGTGAACAGAAAATAATGATGTAGATATATAGTGGCAAAATGTCATGTCAAAGGATTTAGTTCGTGTGACGTGGTGCAAAAAGAATCACTTCAAACGGGTATACCGTTTGAAAGATATGGCCTAATGAAATTTAAATTCAAAACTGAAAAAATGTCAACTTTGAAGTTGCAAAAATCTGCAACTATGGGTTTTCTGGTTAGGGCTATTCGAGACCAAAATTTAGCCGCTTGTTTCATCTCGTTTCGACCTACGATTAAAAAGTTGAGGCAGTTTGAAGATTTGAATAAAATCTGAAAAAATCTGCTATAGAACAATTTCAGAAAACTCTAAAGTGTGGACGTTCGCGACTAGAGCGTGAAGTGAATGGCTCTGATTGGTTGACTATGTTCGCTGCGGCTGCTACGCGACGAACATTCGCGAATTAAGCAAATCGCTGGTTCGGCTAAAACTAAAAAGAAAAACCGACGTTCGGTTTAATTAAATCGCACGGTTTATATTAAAACGCGGTTAACTGGTACCTCTTTGGTCTAAATAAAAAAACAACCTAAAAAACCTAAACTAATCTACGTACGGGAGGCGAGCGCTTACAGAGATGGGCGCTAGCCTCGGCAGGAAGTCGGCGACGGCGGGGCGACGGCTCCGGCGATCTCCGGCATGGGCGAGGTCGTCCGGCGGGTGCAGCTCGGTGAGGGCGTCCGAAAGGCGGCGATGGAGGTCAGCGGCAATGACCGGAGGGAGCCGGGCGAGGTGGTGAAGCTCCTGTGCTCCGGTGAACTCCGGCAACGCAGGTCGTCGGGGCGGCGTCTCCGGTGATCCCTAGGGGCAACAAGGATGTCAAGGAGGTGCGTATAGACATGGGGATCCGATTCCCTTGAAGAAAATAGGCCATGGTGCGTGGCTCACCGGCGTCGCAGTTTTCCGGTGAAATGACTCGGCTCTGGCGAGATGCGAACGGCGACTGCGACGGCTATGAGCGGCGAGAGGAGGAGCGGGTTGGCTGAATGGAGAGAGGGGGTCAAGGGCCTTTTATAGGCGCAGCTAGGAGGGCTGGGGTCACGAGATAAGGGTTATCCCTGGAGCTTCGGCCGCGGTTGCGGGAGCTGCGAGCACGAGCTCTATCCGTGCGTCCTGTGCGGGAGGTTGGTGACGACTGCGGTCGGGCCCCACCTGTAGGTGGGTGAGAGAGGGAGGGAGAGATTACGAGAGAGAGAGAGAGAGAGGGAGAGAGAGAGATGAGCGCTGCGCTCGTGGGTCATTGGGAGCGACGCTGGGTCCGCCTCGCTCGGGCGAGCAGGCTGGCTGGCCTGGCTAGGTGGCTTCGCCAGCCTGTGCGCGCGCGTGTGTTTCTTTTTTTTCTCTTTTCTTTTTTTGAAAACCCTTTTTTTTAACAAACCTCCTTTTTAGATCTGAGCAGAAAACAAAAATATAGGGTATTGTATACCAAAACGATCAGAAAAATAAATCCTACAGCGTGAACATTTCTTTAGAGTCAAAACAAAAACTTTATAAAAATATTATCTAAAGAAAATCCTAAAATGAAACCAAATTTGACTTTCAAATAAATTGGCACTATATTCTTTTGACCTTTGGGGTGTCATGTTACCTCCTCTCATACTCTTTTATCAAAGTATTTTGTCAGGTAATTGAGTAAACTCAAATGCCAATTAAAAAGAAGTCAAATAAAGAAGATGAAATATAATTGCCACATTCATTTCAATCACAATGCATAGATGATTAACTAATAATTGTAAAACATTCCAAATTGAAAATTTGGGATGTTATAATTAAGGTCCAATACCGGCGCCGATGCCGAAGACACCAATGCCGCCTCCGCCGAAGACACCAATGCCGCCTCCGCCGGAGACACCATTGTCGGTGCGTTGTGCGAGTTGCTGCCCATGAAGCTGGGAATCGGGGGTGGCCCCTGTTGGCCGCCCGCAATCCACCCCCGCAGCCCCTCAAGCAAGGAAGGCATAATGACGATGATCATCGCTCCCAGTTGGTCTCGCACTTGCTCTTCGACTATCTCGGGAATCCGCGCCACTTGTGCCTTGAGTTCTTTAACCTCGCGTTCCTGGCTTTCCGAGCTGGTCTTTCTCTCCTTTCGCCAAGCCTTATAGTATTCCGACCATTTCGTGGACAAGCCTTCGCCGGCCACACGACCAGCTGACGACAGCTTACTAAACTTATCCTTTTGTTTCAAAACGTTCAACGCCCTATTTAAATAGGTGTCCCAAGGGGCAATAGGCAGGGAGCTCTCAGACCCCGCGCTACTGCTTTCAGTTTCCTGTGGAAGGAACGTGAACCATTTAGAAATTTGGCTTCATTAATTAGAATGCAACCATATGGAGGTAATTACGCGGGGGTGTATTCCTTACCAGAACATGCTCAAGCTCCTTCACCTTCGGATCTGTGGTAAGCTCCCCTGTTACCGGGTCCACCTTGTACCGGGCCCTGACATAGTTCCTGGTCTGCTTTTCATGGTATTTATCGAAGAGGGGCGGTAGGCCTTGCGCGGCACAATCCGCGTCCTCCTTGTCCCATTTATATTCCGCCACTCTGTAACCGTCGGGACCGAGTTTGTGGACCCCTAAGTTCAAGTCCTGCATATCTTTCCCCCACTGACTTGATTCCGCGGATGAGTTGCTCTCGCACTTGATCTTGAACTCCAGGTAGTCTTCTTCGCTGATCGAAGGATTTGTCGCCTTGATCTTCTCATAACTATCACCACTTAGAATCCTTCTCTTCACCGCGGCTCTCCAAGTAGCCAGGGTCGTGCTCATCTTCGTGAGGGTGGCACTGTTCACTTTATTCCCTGAGAGGCGTGTGTTTGCGAAGTCACTGGGTAACTTGTATCGTTCGTGCAGCTTCGTGAAGAGGAGGTTGCGCAAATTCCCTCGGTCAGGATGCCTTAGGTTCTCGATGTTGATCAAGATGGTGCTCCGGAGAATGCACCCGAGTTGTCCCGCGTACCCACGGACTAATTCTTTGTACGCCGTTGGATACCCACTGGAGGACATTTCAGTAAATTCCTCCTTGACGGTGTCGAGCACATTTGGGCGCCGGTCCTTCCGTTGACTCTTCGGTTGGCTGTCATCTGTGCGTTCGCTGCCATCATCAGTGGTGGCATCCCCGGCGGCACCATCAGTGGTGTCATCCCCGACGCCACTAGGGGTTGTGTAATCGGGATTGGTGTCTTCTGCGGCGTCCTCATAGTGGTGAGGTTCTTCCTCCATCAACTGGGACAGCTCCCAGAATGGCTTGCCCGAACCGCCGGCCTCATCGTTGTTGGCCATGTTCGCTCTAAATAGGAAAAAAGGCTACTCTAGAGTTATTGGATGAGATCAAGGTAGTATCTAGTCTTCTCAGATTTAGAGGAAAACTGAGAATAAAACATTGTCTCTAAATGTTGATTAATTTTTGTTTCGGTTGAGAATCGGGCACCTTCTAGGTCAAGAAAATTGGGCATGACCTTTGCTAATTTTCTTGACCTAGGAGTGCCCCATTCTCAACCGAAACGGAAATTAATCAACATTTCAGGAGAAAGGGGTAACTATTTGTCGTGGCGTCAGATGTCCTGAAAAGGGACGTGGTATCTAATCTTCCAGGTTTAAGTACGACATATGCATAGACGTTACCAACGGTGCGACTAACCATTATTATTTGTCACATCTTGTCTTGCAAGAGATTCTTCATGGTAGCCTTTACAAATTTAGGTGCATGTGGCCATGGCAAAGTAGGCACAAAACGATGAGAGAAATTCAAACCCGATAGGCGAGTTGTTCTGCGGAATGGAAGTGGCAATGACATGTAGTTTTCATCGTCCTAAAGAAAAGGCAGCTACTAGTTGGTACTTGGGACAAGGACATAAAGCGCTTAAACGACAATGATAACACAAAGCATATACATACTCATGTGAACTCCAAATGAATTTTGAGCCCCTAAACATATTTACTGACAGAAAAAGCATACTATTTTCAGCTGAATTTTGAGCCCTTAAACATATTTACTGACAGAAAAAGGAAGGGTAAAATGTAGCTCAGAACTTATACAACAAAGACTGAGGGCAGGTGGCAAACTGTACTAGTATACAATAGTACCTTCCAATTTCCGATTGTAAAGAAAAGACATTGAAAGGCTATTCCAAGACTTCCATATCTTTATATATCCCGACGAGAACCCAACAATCTGCAGAATTTCTTGTCTGGATGTCAATCAATTATGTGTTGCATACAGTTAGTATGAACACAACTGCATTTCTCTGAACATGCGGAACACCATTCTATTGAGGAGAGTGAATAACCCCTATGGGAATTCTATAACAAGACAGTTTTCAGTGTAAAATGCGTATTCGTAGAAAAAGATTTAAAATGGGCTGCAAGTTAAGTACTTGCAGATAATAGCAGAGCTTAGCTTCTACAAATAAGCACTAAGCTTCTTTGCAGAAACTGACCTTACCCTTGGTCTTCCGAACTTGAAGAGTTTGTATTCTCAACAGATTCAGCATTAGTTGCTCCACTCAGAATTTCAGGAGAAGCATTTCCTAAGGAACTAATATTCTCAGTTTTTTTGTCCGTTCATCTGCATCAACTTTCTTTTAATCAGTACTAAGGATTAATCAGTAGTAAGCATTTCCTAGGGCCATTGGTCGCGACGGCAGAGCCGGACGGGAAGAGCACGTTGGAAGGGGGGAGGGAGCAGGTAGAGAGGCGCTTACCGCAGGAGGGAGGGAGCAGGTAGGTAGGCGGCGAGGCGGGCTCCGGTGGGCGGTGGCGGGGGATCCGGCGACGGAGACGCAGTCGATGGCGGCAAGGGCGGGGGTGGGAGGCGACGGCGGAGTGGGGGTAGGAGGGCCGGTTGTGAAACAGTGATAGGAAGGGGAGGGAGGGAGGGAAAAGACCGTAGTGGGGGAGGGTTAGCAATGGCGCACCTTTCAGGGGTGCGCCATAAAAACAGTGATAGCAATGGCGCACCTCCTCCTGGTGCGCCATTACTAACATTTTTTTATTGGTATATCAATGGCGCACCCCTAAGGGTGCGCCATAGAAACAGTGATAGCAATGGCGCACCTTTTCCTGGTGCGCCATTACTAACTTTTTTTATTTTTTTTTGGATTTTAGTTTGCATGTAATAGTTTAGAATTATATGGCATGGTATGATACAAAATGTGTATGTTGGTGGTTGTTGTGTAGTTGGTTCACTATGATACAAAGTTATCTATTGCGTAGGAACCACATGTAGAATCCTTATGGTCAGGTGCTACTTAGTTAAAAAGAGTAGGGTTTTTTGCACACATGCAAAAGCATTGTGATTCGATCTTCGCTATATTTTCACAATATTCTTGCCCTTCTTTCTCGCGGTTGAATAATTTAGCCCCGGAACCCCTTGAGTTCTTCTCTTGAACGGACGTCCTTTAGGTAGGGTGGTCCTGCTTCTTCTTGTGGTGTATGGTACTTCATCGTCGTCGTCATCTTCCATCTTCGGGTCGCCGTACTTGTCTAAGTCTTGCTCATTGGTGACCCCATCCATTCCGATGATGTTCCTTTTGCCTCTCCTCACGACAACACGACTGGGCTTTGACGGGTCGGTAATGAAGAAGCATTGGTCCACTTGGCAAGCCAGTACCCATGGCTCATTTTTCGCGGTGACGTTTGCGCCCGCGGTCTTGGATTTGGCTTCAGGTATAACCATGGTGGTGAAATACCGGTCTTCTTTTAGGACGCTCTTGACCCATCTGACACGGAACATCGGGACCTTCTCTCCAGCGTAGCTCAGCTCCCAGATCTCCTCGATCCTTCCGTAGTATCTGTATCGTTACCCCGAGTTCTGATAATCGCTCTCCATGTCCTTTTCCTCAGTGTAGAATGTGTAGCCGTTGATATCGTACGCCTCATAGGTCATCAGGTTATGCTCGACGCCCTATGACAAGGCGAATATGAGTTTTTTTTCGCGGAAGAATTCACATGTAAAGGGTACGACAGAAGCCTGTCCTTGAACCAACGCGTGAAACATGAGTTGTGCTCTTTGATTATATCTCCGTCCGTCCTCTGTTGGCCTCAGTCATTGTACGTCTTCTCAATAAAGGTTTTGTGCTCTACCACCCAAGGATCGACCACATCTATGTGTTGTAGTACGACTAGGTTTTCTCTTTCAAAGTCGGCGAGTCGACCCTTGAAGTCGACATGCATTTTGCGGCGACCCTCGCGGTGACCCCATCCAGCGAGCCTGCCGAGGTGCCTGTTGATGGGCAGACCAACGGGGTTCTCGATGCCTAGATAATTCGTGCAGAAGGAGATGCACTCTTCGGTCAGAAAGTCCTTGGCTATGCTTCCATCTGGACGTGCCCTGTTGCGAACATATCCTTTGATGACACCATTCATCCTTCCGAACGACATCATGCTGTGCAGGAATGTAGGCCCGAGTTGGATGATATCCTCCACAATATGGACCAGCAGATGCACCATAACGTCAAAGAATGCAAGCGGGAAGTACATCTCAAGCTCGCATAGTATCACCATGATCTCTTCCTGTAGCCTTCTGAGTTGCTTCACGCCAACCGACTTCCGAGAGATGACGTCAAAAAAGTTGCATAGGCCAAATAGCATTTCATGAACGTGCACGTCCATGATCCCATGGATTTCAACTAAAAGTATCTGCATCATCAGCACGTGACAGTCGTGAGACTTCATCCCGATGAACTTCTGCTTCGCTAAGTCTAGGTATCTGATTATCTTCCCCGCGTAACCGTAAGGAAGTTTTACTCCTATGAGGCAGGTGAAAAACTGCTCGATCTCCTTCTGACTTAGAGTGAAGCATGCGGGAGGGCATTCATATTCGATCTTCTTGGCCTTTTTGCCTTTGTTGCAACGACTTTCCGTGTCCTTCGCCTCATCATCATCATCATCATTACGGCGTTTTGCGTGAAGCTCCTCCCTGATGCCCATTGATTGCAAGTCAGGCCTTGCTTTTGGCCCATCTTTGGTCCTCTCTGGCATGTTGAGCAGGGTACCAAGCAAACTCTCGCACACGTTCTTCGTGATATGCATGACATCAAGGCTGTGAGGCACACGGAGGATCTTCCAGTACGGCAAGTCCCGGAAAACAGACCTCGTTTTCCATACCTTCAGCAGCGGCTCTAGCGCCTTTCGCTTCTTTCCCGGCGGTGGGCACACTTTCCAATTTTTCAATAGCTCGTCTATTTCCTCGCCGCTTCTTGTACGTGGGGGTCTTCGGGGTTCGGTTTCACCATCGAACAGATCCTTGCGTTTTCTCCATGCGTCATCGTCGCGAAGCCACCTTCGATGTCCCATGAACACGGTTTTCAAAGACCCGGGATCTCTATCTAGCTGGCGATACGTTGTGTCATCCATGCACCTGACGCATGCACTAAATCCGTGGACCACCTGCCCCGCGACATATCTGTAACCGAGAAAGTCGTGCACCGTCGTGAGCAGTGCGGCTCTCATACGGAAATATTGTTTCGCTGCGGCGTCCCACGTATTGGCTGGCGTTTTCCACAGAGTGTCTAGCTCCTCTTTCAGCAGCCCCAGATACAGATTGATGTCGTTCCCTAGTTGTTTCGGACCTTCAATTAGCATACTCATGTGAATGTACTTCCTCTTCATGCACATCCAGGGGGGAAGGTTGTACATCCACACAAACACAGGCCAGGTGCTATGTGTGCTTCTCTGGCTGCCAAATAGATTGACTCCATCGGTGCTCGCGCCCAGCACGATGTTCCTTGGATCGTCCCCAAATTCTGGGTGTTCGAAGTTCAACGCTTGCCACTGGCTCGTATCCTTAGGGTGACTCAGCATCTTGTCTTTTTTATTTATCTCCGGATTATTTCTGTCATCTTGTCGCTTCTTCTCCTCCCTATCCGCGTGCCAACGCAGGAGCTTTGCTAGCTTAGGGTCCGCGAAATACCGCTACAGACGAGGAGTGATCGGAAAGTACCACATCACTTTTCGAGGAGCTTTCTTCCTCTTCTTGTATCGAGTAACGCCGCACACCGGACATATGGTAGACTCCGCGTGCTCGTCCCGATAAATGATGCAATCGTTCATGCACACATGGTATTTCACGTGCGGTAAATCCAGAGGACACACAATTTTCTTCGCCTCCTCGAAACTGGTCGGGCACTTGTCCCCCTTGGGAAGACGTTCGTGCCAAAATGACATGTTCTCGTCGAAGCATGCGTCGGTCATTTTGTGTTTTACCTTCATCTCCAGAGCCATGAGCGTTACTTTCAGGCGGGTATCCTCGGGCCTGCATCCTTCATACAATGGAGTAACCGCGTCTATCTCCAGTTGATCCAGCTTGGCTTTCTCTCGGGCGGCAGCTCTTGCGTTACCCGTCTGCTTGAGAAGCAGCTCTTGAATATGAGGGTCCTGCACCCAGCCCATCGATGGTCCATCGTCGTCTGCTTCGGCATCTTCATCTTCATGATCATGCCCTTCGTCTTGATCTTCCTCATCATCATGTCCGACATCTTCTACATGATGACTGTGTCCTGCATCTACTTCGTGATCATGTCCTGGAGATTCTTCGTCTTCTCGCCCGCCCTCGCCGCTATTGTCTTGCTGTCCTTCCTTATTTCTTGCCCGGCCCCCATGGACGACTTCATAATCATCTTCATCACCTTGCCACCGATAGCCATCCATGAAACCACGCACGAGCAGGTGGTCCCGCACCTGTTTGGAATCCGGGTCCATAAGGCTCTTCAGCTTGCATCTTCGACACGGACATCTTATCTCCGTCTCGTTCTTTTGAAGCATCTCGGCCTTCGCGGAGCTCAAAAACCTATTCACGATGCCTTCGGTCATCGTGCGGACCATGGTCGCCTGCGGGGTAGAGCAAAACAATATTTTAGAACCAAAAAAAAATTGGCATGACTTTGCCTAAAAATAGGACCAAAAAGAATGCATAGTGCCAAATTCTCGCCGAAACGGAAATGAATCAACATTCCGGCAAAATATTGGCAACATTTAGGGGAGGGTCATCACCACAAACAATGGCGCACCACAAACATACGTAGATCTAGGCCATAAAAAGTGTGTACGTTGGAGGGAGAAAAAAGTAGATCTAGAACATAAAGAAAGCTTTCCCCTTACTTACCTATCAAAAAAAGGAAATTTAACCACTTAATTTGGATGAATCTATGGTGCAAATGAGGTGAGGAGGAGGAGGCAGCCGAGACCAAGCTTGGTAGCTAGAGGTGGAGAGAATGAAGTGGGGAAAGTGAGTGTGGTAGGCGGCTGTAAAAAATTAAATATCTAGCTGCTCTCAGGTTACCAATGGCGCACCTCCTAAGAATGCGCCATTGGTAACCAGGGTTACTAATGGCGCACCTGGTGCACGGTGCGCCATTACTAGTTTTGAAAAAAACTGAAAAAAAAGTGTTAGTAGTGGCGTACCGTATGTGTGGTGCGCCATTAATAGTTAAAACTAGTAATGGCGCACTTCCACATGGTGCGCCACTGCTAAGTCTGGGGAGGGGTGTGGGGCCAGGACACAACTAGTAATGGCGCATCACACACCAGGTGCGCCATTAGTAATATGGCCATTAATGGCGCACCAGTATCTGGTGCGCCACTGCTATATAGCAATGGCGCACCACATACATAGTGCGTCACTAATGTCTATATTAGCTATAGCCCTCTTCCTAGTAGTGACCCGATTCTGCTCTCGGGCGAGGGCACACGTGTTTCTCAGTTGTCGCTTTTTTACAATGCAGGCACGGATAGCTTCCTCCTCTATGACCGGTCGCGTCGTCGCATCAGCCGCCTCCGCCGCCGTCACGTCGATAGAGAAGCGGGTCTCGGCTTCCCTCATCCCCTTCTTCCCACGGCATGCACACCGGTCCCGGTTGGATTCATACTCCATCGGGTCGGATGATGGGGAAGTGGAGATTTGAACGCTCCCGGGACTATGATGTTCCAGCCGCGAAGGATCCGAACGCCTGATGCACCGATGCTATGGAGTCAACCCAACGGACAGATAATGCCTTTGTCCGGGTGATGTCCTTTCAGGAGCGACAGAGTGCAATGCGTATGACCATTGCCTCCTCCAACCAACACAGGACAACACCCCAGCCGACGTATCCGGACTGGTCAAAGTCAGATCCACTGCCCGACATGATGAGGAAGGCAGAAATCATCGGACGGGACTTTGGGTGGAGGGGAGTGCATATAGTTTGGTCCGAAGAGGGGCTCGGGATGAATATATGTGGGATCAGGTTGGGCCAGCGGAGGACCGCCCCCGGACGACCCCATATTCGTCCTAGATTTGGGATGTATATTTTTCTACAGGTATTTGGACTGGATACGAAGAATGTCGATCAGTTGTGGCATGTGTCTGTTAGAGGAGCCGTCTAAGTCAATTTTTTATGAGCAGTCCATGACTATCGTGCGTTTGAGACGGGTTTAAAGCGTCTGGTAAAAGCTCCTAGGCATGCATGCATGTGAAAATTGTTGCTGGTATTTTGGAAGACTCGGTGACAGAGGGCTGGACGTGAGGACATGGGAGGAGACCACACCGGACCCATACTTTGCGACAGACGATGGGAAAATTTCATTTCGTGGGGAGCGAGAGAGACGATATAGGCTCCACGCAGCAAGCTTTGCTTGCTCCACGTCGACGATGCATCTCTTTTTGAAAATTGGAGAGAGCGGACCAGAGGAAGAGACGACGGTGGAATAGCAGATAACGTTTTCTAATTTCTATCGGGAGTCAAGGAACTCAGGATCGTATCTCTTTCCGCGTCTGTTTTGACAACCGAGAAAGGATTCTTCTGCTCTGCTCCTTTTGTTTAGTTTTCATTTCAGGAACGGGAAGGATGGTTATCCACGCACGCAACAGAGAAACGTGGACGTGGACGTGGACGTGGATGAGCATTTTCGTGTTCATAAACAGCATAGCTTCGGTAGCTGGACGTGGACGCCCGTGCACCCACCGGATCGGATCGCCGGCCCGTACAGCGCTGCCCCCGTCGGTGACGCGCTGGTTCTGATCCCGCGCGCGGACCACGCGGAATCGCGGATGGATGGAGACGTGAGAGATGTGTATTGGCCTGAGGGGCCAGTGTACAGTTTCAGCGGTGGAGCAGTGTTTTGCGTGGAGCCGCATGGCACGGGAGGGTCTCGACAACAAATGTATGATGATGAACGTGCGTAAGGAGGTGACATTGTATGGCATCGTGATGACATCAACGGCGGACTTGTCAAGACCTACGCGTTAGTATCTACTTTGAAGATGGATCGATGGAAGATGGCGACGGTTGCCCCTCAGAGTGCATCGAACCGGCGCATGTTCCAGACCCGACAAAAGGCTTTGTTGAGTCCTCCAACTTTAGATGTTAGGCTTCGATGCGAGGTATGCTTCATATTCGGTTCGGACAATCGACACCTCTTTATCAAATGATTAAGAATAGCAACAAATATTGTGAGAATGGTGGCTTTATACTTACGGATGTATTATTTATTTTGTAAGGTCTTTATAAACAATTAATAAAAATGATTGCATGCATAACTTGAAAGTCATCCTCCTTTAAAAAAAACTTGCAGTATCACAGAGTGTGCAGGAGCACTTGCTGCATCCGTCCATTAATTTACACCCCACATCTGACACGCAAATAAAATTATATTTATTTTCTCTATTATCATGCACACATCCCAACTCATCAAATCATGGATCTCGACATGCATGGAAAATGTTACTTGTGTTCTATATGTACATATTTACAACTATATAATAATCGAATGTAGATTTTATTTATTTATTATTAAAAATAGTGCAATCAATCCACGCAGGAACGTGTGGGGGTATGGTCTATGTGTCATTGACAGAGGAAGAGACGCGCGCGGGATAGTAGGTCGATCGGGATGGGAGTTGGGATCATATCTCTTTCGCCTCAATTTATAACACGGACATGATGACAACAGAATTTGTTGGGACTTTAATTTCTCGCGTCTAGACGGCATAGCTTCGGCGGTGTAAGCATATCGCACTGCACGTGCGTGCACGTCCGCGGACCTAGCTACCAGTACCAGATCGCCGCCCATATCGCGGTCGGGTGACGCTGGCCCGGCCGATCTCCCTCCCCCGCGCGCCGAGTCGCCGGGGCAGCTAACCACTCGCCGTCACGCATTCATCCAACTCCCTCCCTATAGCTTAGCTGCCAGCAGCAGCTCGCCCACCACGTTCCCCCGTCACTCACGTCGCAGTGCGCGTCGTCCTTGCCAGCCGGGCTGAGTGTATATAGCTTATTCATATAGACATATCGATCCTCCATTTCTGGCTACCTCGCCCACCGCACCGAGGTCGACTGGCGGAGCGGTGGCGATGGGGTCCGCGAGGCTGGAGAAGGTGGTGTTCGCGCTCAACGGGCGGCGGTACGAGGTGGCCGGCGCCGACGTGCACCCCGGCACCACGCTGCTCGAGTTCATCCGCACCCGGACGCCCTTCACCGGCACCAAGCTCGGCTGCGGCGAAGGTACGCATGCATGCAGTGCATCCCTCGCTCGTGATCCGCCATTCTCTTGCTGGCTAGCTCTAGGAACCTACGTGAAGCAGGTACTTTCTTTCCTCTCTCTCGACGGCAACATCGCTTGAGTGTACAACGTACTGCCGATCACGAGTACACAGTTTACCTTCCACCTGACCTCAAACCCTTTGTCCTGCACCGTGCCATGAAAGATTTGAGACGCGCGAAATGATCAAGTTTTCCAACGGCAAACACTGTCCGCCGATCGATGATGTAATAACTAATTTTCTCTTTGATTGACCCTAAGGAAAATTCGGCTATAAACTGCCAAACTCAAAGAACACGCCAGATTTTCTTTCATCGTGTTTGCGCTACCTTTGAAATGAAACTCTCTCCTCCCGTTGAAAGTTTCAAAAAACGGAAAGGCGACGACACCAGAATTATGCCTTGTGTGACTTCGACATGCGTTGTGGTCCAAGCGTGTACATCATCATTTTCATGATCCAAAGACGTACATCTATTCAAAGTTTATTATGTTTACTACAAGCACGTTCGCCGTCATCCTGACCTCCCAATACAAGGAAATTGGTGTTCATAGTCTGTTGGAGACCCGCCGATGGTCTGACACCAGATCATCATGTCGGTGACTACGTTTCATCTATGTTTCAAGGTGGTTAATTGTACAACATAATACAATTTATACACTTGAAATATGTTGTGCATGTGATCCCGTCTTAATTTGATGGTCGTAATGATCAGGCAGCCCATCCAGATCCGACGTATGCAAATAGTTGATTGAGCTATCACGTAGCTCGTAGCTCAAACTTTCGTTACATCTAACGATCATACGTTCTATTATTATCAACAATAATTTGATGTCCTTGTTCCGGTCGACAGATCGCACACTAAGCTAATATCACATATATTCATATATTATTTTGATGTGACATACATATAAGCCAATATCACATATGTTCATATATTATTTTGATGTGACATACATATAAGCTAATATCATATATATTCATATACAATTTTGATGTGACATACATATAATAAGCTAATATCGCATATCTTCATATATTGTTTTGATGTGACATACATATAAGCTAACATCACATATATTCCTATATTATTTTGATGTGACATACATATTCAAACAGGTACTAGCTAATTAGCGAAACTCAACATAGCTTTGATGATTAGATTAGGTTCCTTGCCATAACACGGGGCAGCTAAGCACTGCCGTCACGCAAGTAAATAGAACGTATTGCCGATCACGGGAACACAGTTTAGCTTCCACCTGAGCTCAAACACTTTGTCCTGCCATGGAAGATTTGGGACACGCAAAATGATCAAGTTTTCCAACAGAAAACTTTGTCCACTGACCGATGATCTAATAACTTATTTTCTCCACGATTTCACCCTACCAAAAATTCGGCTAAAAACTGCCAAACTCAAAAAACACGCCAGATTTTTCCTTCACTCTCGTTTGCGCGATCTTTGAAACGAAATTCAGGTGGGGACTCTATGTCACCTGGTGAAAGTTTCGGAAAAGGAAAGTGAGTACAAACTAGAATTATAACTTGTGTGACTTCAACATGCGTTGTGGTCCAAGCATGTACATCATCATTTTCGTGATCCAAAGGGCGTACGTCTATTTAATGTTTATGTTTACGATCACGACCACTGTAGTCCTCAACTGCCAGTACAAGGACATTGGTGTTTATAGTCTACTCGAGACCTGCCGATGGTCTCGCACCGAGATCATTATCGTTAGATCAGTACGGCCAACAAAATAAAGATTTGGTCATAGCAAATGGTTGATTGAGCTATCATGTAGCTCGTAGCCCAAATTTCATTACATCTAATGATCAAACGTTCTATTATTCTCCACATTGTTGTGATGCCTTCGTTCTAGTACACAGATTGCGCGCTAAGCTAATATCACATATATTCACATATTATTTTGGTGTGACATGCATATTCAAATGGGTACTAGCTAATTAGCGAAACTCAACATAACTTAGATGATTAGATTAGGTTTCTTGTGGTGCAGCCAACCCATCAGGGTTCAAGTCATAGACTTAACATAGATGGCCGTATTTTTCTCAATGTATTTCAATTCTTTCGGCGATATGCGTTCGATGGAACGAGACCTTCTACAAAGACGCATGTGACGACTTCGCTAATCTCAAGATATTTTCTCAGCTTGGTATCTCGGAGACGCGTAGGTCTCACATGGCTTGCCTTTAACCTGGCCATTTCGGTTGCGGTGTTGGCCTCTAATCTGTTGAGCCACCGCGGCCTTTAAGAGCAACTCCAATGGGGCGACCCATTTCGTCAGCCGCCGTCCGTTTGAGACGGTGCGGACATAAAAAGCGGCCCAACGCGCCGACCTAAATGGACGTGTGTCCGCTTTTCGTCCGCGGGCGACCCATTCCCGGTCCATTTTTGAGCCAGATTTGCGTCGGCACGGACATGAGACGGACGCACGCGCGCTCGCCCTCTCCTCTCCCTGGGCCCGCTGGTCGGTGGCAAATTGGCCTCCCCTCTCCCCCCCCCCCAGCCAACAACAACACCCTCGCCCGCCTCCTTCTTCTTCGCCGCCGCCGCCTCCACATCCGCCTATTTTTGCCGGAGACTCTGCCAGCTGCCGCCGCCTCCACATCCGCCCAGCAACGCCGTCCAACTCCTCCCGTCGCCCGTGCCATCGCCGTTTTGCCGCCGGGGAGCAAACTGCTTCCCACCGCTGCTCCGCCCACCGCACAGCCGCCCGCGACCAAGAAGCCGCCTCGCCGCCCCGGCCAGACCCGACCGGCACGCTCGTCGGATGTCGACAGGACAGCTAGCTGGTCCGTGCCCGCCGCAACTCCCCTCGCCCGCCGTCTCCTTCTTCGACGCCCGCAAGTTGTTCGACAGTTTGTCAAGGTACGAAATGGACTCCGTCGACGAGTTCTTCTTCCACAATTTCCTTTGCGACTCCGACGATTCGTCATCCGACGACGAGGAGGAGATATTGGCTGCCGTGTTGGTCCATCACCACCTAAATAGCCAGCGGCCGTTGTTCCGTGGCTCCATTCCGGGCAACCTTCCGGCGTTGAATCGCAACTGAGAGAGTGGGCATTTCCTTCTCTGGAAAGACTACTTTGATACAACAAACCCGTTGTTCAAACATCAAAAATTTCGTCGCCATTTCCGTATGAGTAGGCATGTTTTCAACCGTATTAGAGAGGGAGTGGTTGGCTATGATGACTATTTCGAATGCAAAGAGGATGCCGTCGGCAAGATTGGTTTCTCCTCTTATCAGAAATGCACTGCCGCCATCCAAATGCTTGCATACGGAATGCCCGGTGATCTCATTGACGAGTACGTCCATATGAGCGAGTCTACATGCCTAGAGTCCCTGTATAAATTCTGCAAGGCTGTTTATTGCTGTGTTTGGCCCTAAGTACTTGAGAGAGCCGACAACTGAAGATACAACCCGTTTGTTGGCGATGAATGCCAGAAAGGGCTTCCCAGGAATGCTTGGCAGCATAGACTGCATGCACTGGGAGTGGAAGAACTGTCCTTCTGCTTGGCAAGGGCAATATAAGGGACATGTCAGGGCTTGCACTATCATACTACAGGCCATGGCGTCTCAAGATCTCTGGATCTGGCACTCTTTCTTTGGCATGGCTGGATCACACAATGATATCAACGTGCTTCAGCGCTCGCCGGTGTTTGCTAGGCTTGCCGAAGGCAACGGCCCACCGGTGAACTTTATTGTCAACGGACACAACTACGACAAAGGATACTACCTAGGTAACGGTATCTATCCTCAGTGGACCACTATTGTCAAGACAATACTCAACCCTGTCGGAGAGAAGAGGAAAAGATTTGCCCAAGAGCAAGAGAGTGCTAGGAAGGATGTCGAGCGTGCCTTTGGTATTTTGCAATCTCGATGGGGCATCGTTTGGTATCTTGCTAATACCTGGAGCACGCATAAAATGTGGGAGGTGATGATTGCTTGTGTGATCATGCACAATATGATCGTAGAAGACGAGTGCCTGGAACGTTTGTACGATCAAGGCTTTCAGTTTCAGTGTGAGAATGTTGTGCCTGGGCATGGAGTAGCGGCAACATTTGAACAGTTCACCCAATTTCATGAAGACATGCGTGTTTGAAAAACTCATGTGCAGCTGCAAAATGATTTGGTTAAGCATATGTGGGCTCATATTGACAACCAATAGATGTATCTTCTTTTATTCGTTTGCAAAACTGTAAAACATTTTTTTTGTATCCGGCTTGTAAAACTATACTATTTTATTTGGTAAACTATGTTTATTTGACAATATGTTTAAATGCAATCAATGTAATATTGGGTGGCCAACCGGCCACGCCGGCACATATGGGTCGACGCGTTGGACGCGCTGTCGACCCAAATCTAAAAGAGGACGAACGCCGGACGAACGATCAACCCAAACGGATAAAAAACGGACGAAATCACCGTCCGTTCGGGTCACCCATTGAAGTTGCTCTAACAAGATCATTTCCGTTCCAAAAATTTCCACTTGTATGTCTCTCCAGGTTGAAAAAACGAAGGCACTACTTTGGCACTTCAGCTATTTGCCGAACAGAGCTGGCTAACGTGTGACGGGGCATGCAGCAGCTTGCAGGACCGGTAGTTACTGATAGCTAGTACTAGCCTAAGCGGGTCGATTACCATTAGTTCTCGCCAGACACGTACGTACGTACGCGTTTCCATGTGGAACGTGCTTTCTCATCTGTCGATGCCACAGAGTCATAACCAACACTGTTTCATTCTCTGAATAGCTAGGGCGCATGCGTTGTCATCCTCCACTACTGCTGGATAGTCATTAGGAGCAGTGGCTGATGGTTGGCAAGATAGCACGTCCCCTTCTTAACTAGGGCCTGCATAATCGTACGGACAAATGTTATATACTCCTATATGTTTTAAAGTTCCTCCATGTTGTTTATTTTATTTTATTTTGAGGCGGTTCCTCCATGTTATTTTATAGTACGGTCAACTAGTCTACTTGTGGTGTAGCTAATCATGAATATAAGTTATAGGCATCTATACAACCCCAAATTAAGTGCAAGTAAAGTTGTGGGGGAAATTTCTTGTACATTGATTTACAGACAGGATCGGAGTTTTTTGTTTTTTTTCCTCTTGAGCTCAAATCCAGCTGTTTATGAACAGCAAAATTGAAAAAAAATTAAAAAAAATTCTTAACACAGTAAAACGCACAAACACACTGCACTCATATATATGAACACATACACTCCACCCCTACGAGCACCTTTGAAATACTGATCCGATACAACCTTTTAAGATTGATGAAGTCCTCATATACGCCTTCGTAGTCGAAAGAAACATCTCCTCTCATTAAACAATTAAACATCACCAAAATGACAAAAATGAATTCAAATAATAGGAGTACTAGTGCCAAAACTAGGATTTTAAGGCTGGTGGGTTGGTTCCCGCAAAAAAAAAAGCTGATGGGTTGGTTCCACCATAAGAAATCTAACATTTACAAGTATGATGACTGCTCTGCATACAACACATTTTTTTGGGGAAAACATTCCTGATGCTTTCGAAGAAGAAACTGAGCCGACATATACACATCCTTTAAATGCACACACAAATTATCCCTTTGAATACCTTCGAAAAATTGAGCCGAAGTATCATCTCGGATTGACAAAGTCGTCACAAGTACCTTTTTATAGACGGAAATGTCTTCTTTCACTGAATGAACATTGTTAGAAAATCTGGAATAAGTCCAAAAAAATGCAGGTGCCTTCACCAAATCTAGGACTTTGAACTCTGATGGGCGATTCCACCGCAAAGAATCTAACCAACGACAGTATTACATGTTTGTTTTGAGATGATTAATTGGCCAACACAATTCGATCTAATATGTTGAGCTCCCGATCCTATCTAACATCCCATCCAGATTTTGTATATAAATACTGGGTGCATTTTGATTGTAATTTTGTATATACAGGGGGTAAAGTCATCTCTAATGCTAAACTTCAAACCGTCTGCAACCGTTTGGACAGAGCGGTACAAACATTTTTACTTTTTACCATCCAACGCAGTTTTTTATTGGTCTGCAAAGCTGTTCAGATGTCCGTTTGTTAGCAATCTGGGTGCGAATCAGGGCTTGCAGACATATGGACTATTGCCACGTAGGCTTTCACCACCCGATCCCACCCAAAAACCTCTCTCTGCCCGAAGCGGCTGCTGCTCATTCATGCCAGTCAGTATCGCTCTAGAGAGGACATGACTCCACTGCATTGATGCCAGTCAGAACGATGCGGACGGCATCAATGCCGACACGACAACTGAGAAGCCTACTCCGACCGTTGTTCCGCATTGAAGCCAGTTTCCCATCCCTTCACCTAGCATATATGCCCTATTTAAGTCGGGCTTCAGCATCGCCCACACCACAGTGCACCAGCCATTTTCCTCTTCACTCCCACTCGCTTTGCTCTAGCGCCGTCTAGATCACCTTCTCCATCTTTACGAAGTCCTGGTTCTCTGCGCTCGCAGGCAGCTATGTCTTCTGAACTTGGTGTCGCCATTGTCACTTTCCAGCCCCCCCCCCCCGACCTCCATGGCCGCCATCTCCTCTGAGCAGAAGGGGATGGTCATATCCTCCTGCGACGAGAAGGACCGACTGGCGCAACAGCCTTCGCAAACGGTGCACCTCCTCTCGTAGGACGTGACAATGGACGAGCAGTACCAACGATAGATTGCTCTCATGATCGAGCGGTCGCGGCACTACCGTGGTCTGCCGCCGCCATAGCCATCGCCAACTGTCAAGGTGAAGCCGATGTCACCGTGGCACTACCGTGTGAAGGAAGAACCGCCTTCCCTACTTCTCCGTAGCGTGAAGGCAGAGTCGATGTCCCTGGAATGCAACCACAACATCAAAACCAGGCACCGCATGAAGGAGGAGTAGTCATATCCACCGGACAACCCTTACATTCGCATCGACCAACCATGTCTCCATGCTGCCGATTCATCGCCCACAACCCATAGAACCCAACGTCGCCTAGATGTGGTGGCTTTGGGAAATTTCTAGAACTCTATTCTACTCTAGTATGTACAATACATACACTGGTTTACATGGTGACGATGTCCTGAATTGGGGTCACTCACCACGTCATCTTCCGACAAGATGGGTCATGTCAAGGATTCTCATGTCAGTTCACCAATAGGCTAGATCAAAGACGACCCATGACATATAAAAGGAAGGCTCCCGAAGGCTTGATGTATACTCTAAAACATTAGAAGTTGTCTACAACACGTTCTCGACTAGGTTGTACTCCTAGACCCCCTGACACCTATATAAAGAGAGGGGTGGGGCTCATAGACGTCACACAACGATTTTGAATTAGAACACTTGTACTTTGTACTCTATTTTAAATGAATACAACGCAAAGTATGACATAGGGTTTTAGCTCTTAGATATGCCAAACCTGGGTAAAAACCATGCCTTTGTTACCATTATGTTAAGGGTACTACCTCCGGACCCTCTACCCAAGATTTGTCGAAATTGACTCCGTCATATGGGTCACACGGACTGGCTTACTCACACATACACAACCCAACAGCCTGCCACCGCGCCCTGACCACCACGCGGTACCGCCACTGCCTCCCCAAGATCATCGAGAACTAGTCACTCGGCAACACCTCCACCGTTGCCGGCAAGGGCAAGGCCGCAAGGGCACCTCGACCAAGGTTGGTATTGGTCATGGCCACCCTCCACGCACGACGCAGGAGGAAGCGAAGTGGTTCCTCCAAGAACTATAGGGATATTTGACAAATACGGTGTTGAGATGTCCTAAAAGCCTAGTTGGAGAGACTTGCTAGTAGTGTTAATTTAGAAACCGACCAACTATAAGGATATTCGACAAAATCGCACGAATCTTGCAGAAAACTCCTAATCGCCTTTGAGAGTACGGACGGTACCCAAATCTCCCAAATCCGCCTCTCAAATCCCTACTTTGCCGCCACACGTCTTCCCCAAATCCGGCGGCATCTCCGTCGAGCCACCTTGTCGCCCCTTCCGTCTCCCATCCCGTCCCCTCTGCCCTCGCTCTCCCATCTCTTACCATTTCTCTGCAGCGCCTCCCCTTCTGACCCAAGCCATGGCCGGAGGCGATCCAGAGGGTGAAGCGAGAGGAGGCGGTCTCCCATGCCGCTGGCGCACCACATGTCCTGCGCGACAAGGGCGGTGAGGATCTCTGCACCTCTGAGACATGGGGAATTTTTTCTGGAGTATTTCTACATATGCTTTGCTATGCATCAGTAGGTTTCAAGCTGATGCACTAAACACAACACCCGTGGCAAGTTCATGTGCTAACAGTGTGTTTGACTCCTATGCAAATATCTTTAATAATATGGTAGTATAAGGTTCATACTGCCCGTGGTTTGCGCATCGGCATTCATCGTGTATACGTTTCCATCCTTATGATTCACTGCTGTCACTCTTTTTGTTTACCTGGGTGTTCAGATTTTGGAATAAGAACCCAAACCAAATCGGGATAAATAAGTAGCAGTCAATTTGGTTATATTTGTTCAGTTTTCACATAAGGCCTGGTTCTTTCGGTTCGGCAAGTTCCTCCAGATCCATGTTATGTTTATTTTGTCCCGAGAAGAGGCTGATATAGCATCCCATGAATAAATTGTATCATTGTGCTCTGTTTCAGGTGGATGTGGAGCTTGTGTGGTCCTCATAGCAACTTATGATCCAACAAAAGATGAAGTGACTGAATTCTCTGCAAGTTCATGCCTGACTCTGCTCTACAACATAAATCTCTGCTCAGTCATTACCACCGAAGGCCTGGGAAATACCAAAGATGGTTTCCATTCTATCCAGAAGAGGATGTCTGGGTTCCATGCTTCCCAGTGTGGCTTCTGCACTCCTGGCATGTGCATGTCTATTTTCACCTCTCTTGCCAATGCCGACAAATCCAAGAAGCCTGAACCACAAAAAGGGTTCTCAAAGTTGACAGTGTCTGAAGCAGAAAGGGCGTTCTCAGGCAACATGTGTAGATGTACCGGTTACAGGCCAATTGTCGATGCCTGCAAAAGTTTTGCTTCAGATGTTGACCTGGAGGATTTGGGCCTCAATGTGTTCTGGAAGAAAGGCGATAAGCACGCCGACGTTAGCAAGTTGCCAACTTACACTCTTGGCGGCGGAGTCTGCACCTTCCCGGACTTCCTGAAATCCGAGATAAAATCTTCGCTTCATCATCCAAATGATGATTCAGATGTTACGGTCTCCAGGGAGGGTTGGTATCATCCTAAAAGCATCGAGCAATATTATGATTTGCTGAACTCTGGCTTGTTTAGTGATTGCACAGTGAAAGTGGTTGTGGCGAACACAAGTTCTGGTGTAAAGGGATACAAGGATCAGGATCTATATAGCAAGTATATTGACATCGGTGACATTCCACAGCTTTCAGCTATTTGGAAGAAAGACAGTGGCATTGAAATTGGAGCAGCCACACCAATTTCTAAGACCATCGAGATACTTGAGCAAGAAGCCGGGTCTAAATCATGTCCAAATGGAAGTGTGGTTTTCAGAAAACTCACCGAGCATATGAGCAAGGTGGCCACACCATTTGTCCGTAACACAGCAAGCATTGGTGGGAATATAATTCTAGCACAGAGATACCCTTTTCCCTCAGACATCGCGACCATACTTCTTGGTGCTGCTTCAACTGTTCGTCTTCAGGTTTATTCAGAAACACTAGAGGTTACTTTGGAAGAGTTTCTGGAGCAGCCTCCTAGTGATCCCAGTACATTGCTCCTGAGCATATTTATTCCACATTGGGTTTCAGATTCTCAGAAAGAAAGTAAGGTGATCTTTGAAACTTACAGGGCAGCACCACGCCCTCTTGGCAATGCGGTTTCATATATTAACTCTGCTATGCTGGGCCATGTCTCCCTGAATGAACCTTGTGGTGATCTTGTGCTTAGTAACCTACACATGGCCTTTGGTGCCTATGGTACAGAACATGCTATTAGAGCAACAAAAATTGAACAACACTTGAACGGAAAAGTGCTCACTCCATCTGTTGTGCTCGAAGCAGTTCGGTTACTTAGAGAAACAATTGTACCAATGGAAGGAACATCACATCCTGAATACAGAGTCAGTGTGGCTGTTGGATTTCTCTTCAGTTTCCTGTCTCCATTTGCTAAAGGAATCAAAGGGCCTGGAAAAACTCTGAGCATTGGTTCTGCTAGTTCTTCAGATATGGATGATTCCTGTAATCTTCCATTGTCTTCACGTCGAGAAACAATTTCCAGCAACGATCATAAACCTGTTGGCGAGCCGATTAAAAAGTACGCAGTTGAGCTTCAAGCTTCTGGTATGTGTTTAATAAGCTTACATCATCAAAGTTATTAATGGGATCTAGAGTTCTCTTCCTCCAAATTATCCTTCCTTTATGATTACTTTTAGGCTTATAGAATTTATTTTCTATACTGCAGGGGAGGCAGTATATGTAGATGATATTCCTGCTCCAAAAAATTGCCTCTATGGAGAGTTTATTTATAGCACACAGCCTCTTGCATATGTCAAGAATATCAAATTCAAGCCTTCTTTAGCATCAGAGAAGATCCTCACTGTTGTTTCTGCGAAGGATATTCCAAATGGAGGGCAAAATATTGGATCAAGCTTCATGTTTGGGGACGAACCACTTTTTGGTTCTCCAGTTGCTGAGTATGCTGGACAAGCTCTTGGTGTCGTGGTACTTACCTTTCATATTTTTAATGTTTACTCAACAATAAATTCTCGTATAATAAAGTCAATTCATAAATGGGATTTTCTTCATTATGTCTCTCTGTAAAATAAGTTTATGAATGTTAAGGAAGAAGTAATTTTTAGTTAGGAGGGGCAAATCTGTACAAATTAAAATAATGAAGCATAATGTCACACAGTTGTTCATCCAAAATATATATCTATATATGTATATCCTATAAGTTTTCTGCAGTGAGCTTGTATCTCTTTTCTTTCATAAAAACATTGCTTACTAAAAGTGAACGCAAGTGGATATGCAAAAAAATACATGTATTGATGCCACATTTTATCATAATATATGGTTGTAATTAGTCTAAACACTGTGAGTAATCTTTTAAAATTAAACTAATTAATAATTAGTACGAAATTTCCCCTGGTTACAAGTAAGCATTAGCCACCTTTTGCTCTAAGAATCAAAAACTTATTACAAAAACTCAAACCCTGTGTCTTACAACTGAAAGAACCCAGCAGTACTTTTTTATGAAGACCGCATTTTATGAATAATTGCTATTTTTTACAATAGATTAGAGTTCTAGTGATAGCTTCTAACATAAGTTTGCACATTTTAGCTTCATTTTACCATTCATTCAGCTTCCAAGAAAGCTGAAACATTGACCATTAAAATGTGAAATTTTTAATACTGATGTCATTAAAATGTGTACTTTACCTCAGATTGCAGAGACTCAGAGATATGCCAACTTGGCAGGCAAACAGGTCGTTGTTGAATATGACACAAAAGATTTGAAGCCGCCAATCTTAACTGTAGAACAGGCAGTGCAGAACAATAGCTATTTCGAAGTTCCTCCTGGGAAGTATCCAAAACAAGTTGGTGATTTTTCAAAGGGCATGGCAGAAGCTGATCACAAGATCCTCTCAACAGAAGTATGTTGATTCTACACACCGCGAGACCTTTTCATACTGACATCTTACCTGCATTGCTCAAAAGTGAATGGAAGTTTTTATACTTAACAACGGAAACGTTTAAATTTGATTTTCGATGGTCTCTGTTCTCAATACCACATGACATGCATTAATATGTATGACTTCAATGATTGCAGGTGAAACTTGCCTCTCAGTACTACTTCTACATGGAAACACAAACAGCACTGGCAATTCCAGATGAAGATAACACTATTGTGGTCTACAGTTCATCACAATATCCTGAGCTTGCGCAGAGTGTCATAGCGAGGTGCCTCGGCATTCCATTCAGCAATGTGCGTGTCATTACAAGAAGGGTTGGAGGAGGCTTTGGTGGGAAGGCATTCAGATCATACACTGTAAGTAAGAATTATAAAATTTTGAACAGCAGTCCAACAGAGTGGCAACAAATTCAAAGCCTGTGTGTTACAACTGAAAGATCCCAACAGTACTTTTTTATGAATGTTGCATTTTATGAATAATTGCTATTTTTTACAGTAGATTACAGTTCTAGTGATAGCTTCTAACATAAGTTTGCCCATTTTAGCTTCATTTTACCATTCATTCAGCTTCCAAGAAAGCCGAAACATTGACCATTTCAGCTGTTGTTACTCAGTGATCCAACAATATATGCTTTTGCAGGTAGCAACAGCAGCTGCGCTCTGTGCCTTCAAGTTGCGTCGTCCGGTGCGGATGTATCTCAACCGCAGTACTGACATGATCATGATTGGGGGTCGGCACCCCATAAAAGCATATTACACTGTTGGTTTCAAGTCCAATGGGAGAATCACAGCCTTGCACCTGGACATTCTGATCAACGCTGGGATTTCTCCAGATGCGAGCCCCCTAATGCCAGACACTATGATGTCAGGCCTGAAGAAATACAACTGGGGTGCTCTCTCGTTTGACATCAAGGTCTGTAAGACAAACAACACATCCAAGTCAGTAATGCGTGCTCCTGGAGATACACAGGGCTCTTTTATTGCTGAAGCCATCATCGAGCATGTCGCTTCAGTGTTGTCGCTTGATGCTAATATTGTCAGGCAGAAGAATTTCCACACCTATGACAGTCTTGTGCTGTTCTATCCAGAAAGTGCAGGCGAAGCATCGACGTACACATTGCATTCTATTTTCAATAGATTACTCACGACGTCAAGCTACCTGCATCGAGCTGAATCCATCAAGCATTTTAATAACGACAACAAGTGGCAGAAGAGAGGTATCTCCTGTGCGCCCCTCATCTTCAAGGTGGCACCAAGGCCAGCTCCTGGAAGAGTTTCTGTGCTCAACGACGGTTCTATTGTGGTTGAGGTTGGAGGTGTTGAGGTTGGGCAGGGACTGTGGACCAAAGTACAGCAGATGACGGTTTTCGCATTGGGACAGTTATGGCCTGATGGATGTGAATGCCTTCTTGATAGAGTGCGTCTTCTTCAGGCTGACACGCTGAACTTGATCCAAGGTGGACTCACTGCTGGCAGCACTTCGTCTGAATCTAGCTGTGCAGCAACCCTTGAGGCCTGTAACATGCTTGTTGACAGATTAAAGCCAGTCATGAAGAAGCTCAAGCAGCAATCTGGTGGTACTGTTTCATGGGATGCTTTGATTGCTCAGGTATTTTCTTTATTCCCTCTGGGTTTTGATGCTACATAAGAGTAAAATATTTGTGTGTGGAAATTGTTATCTTTATACGGGCTAACACTTTCCCAAATAGGCCATTACGGATAATGTTAATTTGTCCTCAAGTGCATACTGGGTACCTGGCCAAGAATCCAGCACCTATCTGAACTATGGAGCTGCAATAAGTGGGGTACAAAAATATTCTGCAAAATGTCAATCAAATTAGCATAGTGCAATAGTTACTGGATGGTATTGTGATACTTTTCTGACTTCCTTTTCACTTTACACTAAAAATCCAGGTCGAGATTGATGTTCTTACAGGAGCTATTACTTTACTACGGAGCGACCTTGTGTATGACTGTGGAAAGAGCTTGAATCCTGCAGTGGACTTGGGCCAGGTTTGAGATATTTTCCACTGCGCTATGCTCTTCTTTTATCATTTTGTAGTGAACACGGATATTATTTGATAATGCCTTGCATCGAAACAGAGCGAGTACATTACATTGCAGCCCTGATCAGAGTTTTTCTTCATTATAGTACATGATGGCATCATATATTCGTATCTGATCTCTACCGTCCACCTTACAGATTGAAGGCTCCTTCATACAAGGAATTGGTTTCTTCATAAACGAAGAACACGAAACAAATGCTGATGGACTGGTTGTGAGTGACAGCACATGGGTCTACAAGATCCCGAGTGTGGACACCATCCCGAAGCAGTTCCATGCTGAGGTGCTCAACACTGGGTACCATAAGAACCGTGTTCTTTCGTCAAAAGGTATATGTAGTAGGATTGTGCTTTCCATGAAGCAACATGAATATAGTTTTTCTATTTTGCCAGCTGAAAATTATCATTGGTTAAAGTGATTTAACTAGTCTGTCTCTGCCAGCCTCTGGGGAACCTGCCGTTGTTCTCGCAGCATCGGTCCATTGCGCGGTGAGAGAAGCCATCCGAGCAGCGAGGAAGGAGTTTGGAAGCTCAGAGCTCACATTCCAGCTCGATGTCCCTGCGCCGATGACCCATGTGAAGGAAATGTGTGGTTTGGACGTCGTGGATAAGTACTTGGAAAGCCTATCTGCACATCAGTCTCGAGCTGAGGCGTGATACAAAAATATGTGCCATTGTCTACCGGAAGGAGTGCTGTGGTTTGGTCGTGTTTTGTGACGTTGAGTGGTAAATTGCATACATATTGTTGGAAATGCTTATAACATCCAGTGATGTGCTCACTTCTGTAATAATCATGGGTTGAGATTTGCATTGATAATTCCTGACTGAACCTGAAGGCAGGCTTGCATTTGAAATGCACGTTTATAAATGGTAATCCGTGTTTGCTATTTGCAAGTTGTCTGAAAATAAAAAATACTTGTGTCACTCGATTTGGGAAGGGAAGAAGATTGCGAGGCACGGTCCCGGCAACGCCAAGCCAGGGAGGACATGGCTATCGGAGTCGACGGCTTGGGTGCTGCTCCGCTGCTATGGCCTCCGCGGGGTTGAGGTCGTGGACTTGCAGGCGGGGTTGAGGTCGTGGACTTGCAGGAGCTACAGGTGATCAGGTTGTTCGTTGCCCAGCGTTACATGCTCTGGCCTTTGGGGCGGCCTGCGGATCCCGAGCAGGAAGAAGAGAAGCAGAAGTGATCTTTGTTGAGAGGATGCGTCAAAGCTCGAGGCTCAGATCGCGGGCACAAGGTGAGGGTGAGCTCGGGGAAGAAGATGGCGACGAAGTCACCATGGCATGGAGGTGCCCGGCGAAGCCGAGGAGGACATCCATGTTGGTGTGCCCTGGGTGCCAATGCCAATCTGACCGGGAGGCCATGGTTTTCCCTATTTTCGCAGGAGGTGTTGTAGAGTGAGCCGGTTTCTCCGGCAAGCTCAACAAGATAGAGAAGGTGAGCTGGCGAGGATATTGGGTTGGGGAGGGAGAGGGTGGTGGAGTGGAGGTGAAGAGAGGCGGGAAACTATCTACATGTCGCGCTGGTGAGGTGAAAGGCAACCTGATTGGTGGGTCCCACCGGTCCCACCGGTCCCCATCGGTCAGTGAGGAAAGGAAAAGAGAGAAAAGAAATAGGTTGGCTCCTCTCTTCTAGAAGTATTTCTTTAGGAAACACTACTTCTTATCTGTTGGATTTTATTCCTTATTAAATACCTTGGATTTTAAAGGGTTAGTTAATTGTTTGTTGATTAAAAGTTCTAGGTATGAATTTGTAAAAATTTACATGTTTCATTTATACTATTTCGTACTGAGGCTGGAGAAGATGGTGTTCGCGCTGAACGGGCGGCGGTACGAGGTGGCCGGCACCCACGTGCACCCCGGGACTACCCTTCTCGAGTTTATTCGGACCCGGACGCCCTTCACCGGCACCTCGCTAGCTCGCTCGCTCTTGATCCATGATTCTCTTTGCTTTGGTAGCCAGCAAGGTCTAGGAACCTACGTGTGACTCCGCCAATTGCATTCCGTGAAGGGTGAAGCAAATCCTTTCCTTCTTTTCCTGAGGGCGACATGGTTTAAGGAGTGTGGTGCTCTCGATCCATCATGCGTACCATTGCTTGCTGTGATTTTTGTGTGGACATGCGTTCGTTGTGATCACTGTCCTGACAACTCCGACGAAAAGGAAATAGTTTTTTCCATATGTTGGAGACCGATAGTCTTGACTCTGAGATCATTACGTCGATCTAGTATCATTCTGGGTATTAATCCCATATGTTTCTATATTTTGCGAGAACGATGTGTTATCAACTTATCATGTGGTCCACAAAATCACACACTTAATCACAGACATGCACATCGAAGATACTTGCTAAGTGTCCCGAAAAAAAATGATACACGGCCTAATCCACGATTCTAATAATTTGGAACGGGGGAGTATGTTTCTACGATTCTAACGGTGAAGATTTTATGAATTGCGGTCATTATCATTAGAGTTTTGGTCCGATTCAACGATTCGGACTACCTTATGACATGCATCCATCCTACTTTTCTATTCATTTAGTTCTTCAATTAACTCAATATTTTTTCTTTTTCTTTAAAGAATTACGTCTTCCCTTTTCAAGGAAATAGAGAATAGCTGAAACATTTACACAAGTTTGATTGTTTATCTTTCCTACTTATAAAGGATGGAGTTGGTGATGAATTCACTTGTGGGACCAGAACCTTTATCAATAAAATAATACACCCTTACCCACATGTGAGACTGACAACCTTTCAAGAGACATAAATAAACAAATGCACTTTACCCACATGTGAGATCTAAAACAAATTAACAAGTACACTAAATGTGACTCCAACTTAAAATTATGCTCTTAAACCGTGACCATACTCATATTTTAGTTTTGTGGCAACACACGGGCATCGTGCTAGTCAGATCATAAAAACCTACTTTCCAATATCTCTTCCTCCTCTTTGTGATCGAACATCAAATTAGAAGACTATGACATACATTAATTTCCTTACAAAAAAACAAAATTCATTTATAATGTGCATCTGGATGTGTCGATGCCGTGGGTTCGGTCGAATAGGTGTAAAGCGTGACCGGAAATACCTAACAAATTGCAATTTGCATTTCGTATTCCTGATTTCCCTACGTGATTAATCTAGCTGTGTACCTTACATGGAGTACAAATACAGAATGTAGACTTGGCATACTTGCGTACATGTCGGCAATCGACAAGGATGGAGCAAGTGTTCAAATGCAATTTAAGAGACGAAAGCTAGCGCGGACGGCCCTGGCACCTGAGCTAGCTAGCCTCTAGCAGACGTGACAGGGCTTGCGGGCTGGCGAAAAGCTAGTCACTGGTAGCTAAGCAGATCGACCGATCGGTTCTGATCGTACATGAAATGACAGTTATCTTCCTTGGAGTTTCCGTTTTGCACGCCACACACACACTTCAACCAGCTCACGTTTTTACCGCCGGGCCTCCATCATACTACTGTGCTTTCTCATCTGTCCTTGTCATAGGGTTACAGGGTCTCATACTCTCATCGGACTAGTTACTGGGTGGTTGATCCATGGTTGCGCGTCCCTTTCTTAGCTGATGTCCAGCGGAATAGCGATAGGGTGAGAGGAGATCGCTGGTAGGGACTTGCTACCTTGTGCCGCGACGGCCTGGAGCGCGCTGTGCAGGGCGTCACTACCGTGCATGCTACGTTCCGCCACCACATATATCATTTTGAAATTCGGACTCCGTGTACTCTACACGCATCCTCTCAAGTTCACCTGTGTGCGAAACATGCAAACACTTTAGGCGTGTCTGACTGCTGGATGAATTCTCCCCCTGGCTTCCTCGTGACTAGCCTATTGGCTGATCGCGTTGAAGCTGATAGTGATTGAATAAAGCTCGATGATTTCCGAAAAAAGAAAAAGATGCCGAGAGATCTCGGTCATCGGATCCTTGTTTCCTTTGAACTGGGACGTCCATTTGTACTGGTCAAAATTATGGTCAAGTTGCCACCAAGAGCAATAGGTTCTCGGTCATCAGGGCTAATTTTCGACTTTTGCACTTCGAGCAGGTGTTATTTTTTTGGCTTATAAGCCCAAGTATAAAAGCCAAGAATAAGCCCAACCAAACAACCATGAATTCCTCCCTTCTCTCCTTGTTATACCTTAGCCCTGAGCGAAGCTAGAGTTCCCTCCCCAGCCTTCCGCCGTTGGCGGCCACCCTAAACCCTAAAGCGGGGGCACCGTCGTGCCCTTGCTGGCGGCCACCTTCGCTAGTTACCTCCCCTTGCTGCCATTCTGGCATGTTGCAGTCGTTTCCAAACCGCCGCATGGTGTGAAGCCACTGCATCGCCAGATCCGGACGCGATCGCCCCGAGCACGTCAGGCCCCACATGTTGCACATCCACTAATCAAACGTCGCATGCCCACGTCACTACCCTTGCCATGCGTCGCCATACCCCCCATGTAGCACCGTGCCTCCACCCAACCAGTTAATCATGTGTCGCCGCCTACCATGAGAAGGGGAGAGAGAACCCCGCTGACGATGTCCGGCTTCGTCCGGTCATGCCTTGTTGCAGCAACGAGGGGGACAAGAGTGCTGAGGGAGAGGGAGGCGGTGGAGCCAGGAGAACGGCACATATGTGTGTTTGTTTTCAGACTTACTCTCGTTTCTACTATGGAAGTGTGTAGGTCTCTGTCGAAGTCTCAGTCAAGTAGTATAGTATGTAAAAAAAATAAAAAAAACTGTTTGCACGAATCACGATACAAGAGTCTCGGACGACTGATTTTTAACAAGCCCGTTCTACTATTGTACATTCAGTCATGTTTCGGAAACCATCCACAAACTAAGCCTTGCTTAGATGATCGAACATCTTTCATTGGAACGATGAAACTCCAAATTTCTTTCTACGGATCTCAAAACACTTATGAATCTCTAGACAGCTTTAAGAAAACTGAACCAAGCTGCATAAAGCAACAGGAAATTTCACGAAATCCATTCAATGCAGACAGATTCAGAATGTTTTCAGAACATTTTTCGCAATACTTCTCAAACATCTGACAGATCCAGAATACCACCGTCGACACGGGAGCGGGCCACGTCTTTGTGGTGAGCTGGGCAACGAGCTCCACCTCCCTCTCGGGGTCGGGGACGCGCGCCAGGACAACGGCCTCCAGGGTCAAGGACGCCGAATCCGGTCTCCGGGACGACAGATCCATCACGCTGCCACCTAGCTCTGCCAGGTTTGCCAAGGAAGGAAGGATGCTCCAAGCGTGGCCCCGCTCCATCTCTCTCGCTGGCTCCGCCGCCAATCCCCTGTCCGCTCTGCAGGTTCCCTCATCAGCTCGATGAACCTGCTGGAACCTGCGGCAGCCACGCCGCCAGCATCATGCGCCTCCTCCTCCTGGCACGCTCCTCCTTCTCCCCGGACGCCCAAAGCCCCAAACCCTCGAAGCTTTGTTACTTCCATAGCTTTACATTGAGGTAATGCAACTACGTCCTGCGATTAAGAGCGGGAGTGATTGACATTTGTTGGAAATATGGTACTAAAATTAATATAATTTCGAATTTATGTGATATTGATGACAAAGAAAGATCTAACAGATTCACTCGTGCGATCATGTAGATGAAATCTAACAAGGCATATGAAAACGACATGGACACAAATCCCACAACTAAACCACATAAAATAAGACCGATCACAAAACCGATTTCTTACAGCGGGGTTGACGAGGACAAGATCGCAATGCGGACGGACGATGTCGATGGAGAGTTGATGAAGTTTGTTGTTGACGTAGTCGAGGAAGACGAATCAGTCATGCTGATGCACTGCCCAAAAACTTTATCGCCCGGCTACCCGTCGCAAATCGCCGATGCCGGAGAAAGTCCGAAGACTACTGCTTTCCTCATCCCGCTGCACGACAGGGAGAGGATCGGCGAAGGTCGATGACGGAGGCTCAAGAGAGAACAACTTTAGGGTTGTGCGTACCTCATCTTTGTCGAGAGAGATGTCTCCACTCAATACGATCTGCCTATATCCTAGAATCCGTCCCTTGGGATATCTCCATCATGAACGAACATGAGACAGACGTGGGTGGATAAGACTAAAACTTGCGCGATGAAAAAAAAAAGATGCATCTTATTACGCCATTGTCGTGCTCGCCTCGCCAAAGTCACGCATCGTGTGGTGGACACTCAACATATCTTTCTCTAACCATCCTGATCAAGCCAACCAGGAAAGGCTCCCTTATATGTAGGTCAAACTCTTGCTCCCTTAGCAGTGGGGGACTAAACTCCAGCATGGCTGTCCACCCCCTTGAGTTCTCTCCAATGCATTGAAACCCCTCAGCACAATCCAAGTCATGTTGCAATGCATTTTTTATCGGAAACACTAACTCCCGAAGGTCAGATTTTCTGGTTTTGTCCTGAACGCCCTTTTTGTCGTCAATTCAATAGCACAATCTAAAAGCAGCTGAGTTTGCCACGTCAGCATCGTTCGGGACAGGACTGGTGCTCCATGGGCCGGAGTGAGAGGGCAGGCGGCTCTTTTTTTTTTTTTGATAATCAAGAGCTTTATTGATTTAAGTAGCGGGAGTACATTCCTTAGTCACACAAGCCATGAGGAAGGCGCAAACATAATTAACCCAAAAACATCGTCTCCTGGACGAATTACAATGTTTAGTGCAAAGATGTGCTAATTCGTTCGCCTCTCTCGGAATGAACATTAAGCGAAACTCCTCGAAATTCTCACAAAGCTCTTGAATTTCTTTCAATGTGGTCGCTATCTCTGAACGATCGAAGCCTGGAGAGTTCCATAACTTCACCAAACTTTGGGCATTAGTTTCGACTATCACCTTTCTGTAACCGAGATCCAATGCAAGTTGGGTACCATCTCGAATTGCAAATGATTCCATTGCCATAGCAGAGACCATGCTCGTACCATTTTGCCCGAGCTCTCACTAGTTTGCCCTCATGGTCCCGAATACCCAAGCCAGTGCCTCCCTGATGTGTCGCAGCATCGAATGCTGCATCAACGTTTATTTTCAGATAAGACTGGTCTGGTGGCTTCCATTTATGTTTCTCTTTGGGGCTTACTATGGACCGCTGCTTTCCAATCTCAATTAGTTCATAAGCTACATCAGTAGCGCATTTCACCGATTGAATAGGCGATCTTGAGCTCTCTCCGTGCGTGCGTGCATTCCTCTCCGTCCACACAGCCCATGCACCGCATAGTACAACACATGCTTCTGTTTTTCCTACCTTGATTCCCTCCACTATGTCCATAGCCCAGGTTTCAGGGTGTAGTGTCGGCACTTTGGTGGACGTATTGTTTTTAATCTCCTGCCAGAATAGCTTAGACCATGTACACTCAAAAATGGCATGCCTGATGCTCTCTTCTTGCCCACAAACTTCACAGAATCCAGTACGCTCAATATGCCTAGAACATAAGACAGCTCGTGAAGGGACAAAGCCCCTGATCACTCTCCACCAGAAGTTTCTAACGTTCGGTGGTACTGGGAGGCGCCATAATTTCTTCCAAAATAGTTTGTCCAGTCCACCTGCACTTGATACTGCTTCCACATCTCGTCGCATTTTGATCATCAACTTATAGCAGGATCGTACTGAGAAATTCCCAAATCTATCTGGAGGGCAGGCGGCTCTCTCCAGCGACAGTTTGGTGTGTGCATTGCAACGGATGTCCGGTGGTTCTCGAGGTGCGGTTCCTCTTCTAGTCGATAGTCTGAAATGCTTCTTGTTGGGTGTGGCTACTCCAATTTATATGTTTATCTTTAATCTGCTTACAAGAGGGTTCCCTCATCATGGTGTATCATTTTGGTCATATTGCTTTATAAAACGGGGCGAAAGCCTTTTTCGATAAAAAAAATAGTTGAGAGAGACCGACTAGACCTGGTTTGGCCGAGTTCGATTTGGGTTGGCTCCTCCTCTTTTTTATTTTTTTATTTATTTCTTCCATTCCTTGGATTTTAAAGGCCTAGCTAATCATTTGTTGATTGAAAATTCTAGGTACATTTTCTTTAAACTCACATGTCATTTATACAACTATTGTAAAAAAATCAAGATTTTTCAGAAGTATTTGATTATCATTTAAATTTAAAATCAGTTTGGCCCTAAATTGGCCGAGCCCTCTCGCTGCTCGCGTCGCCCCTCTCGCGGGCGACTTGGGAGGAGCCAACGACCGCCGCCAGCGTCTCGCCTCGTGGCCGTCCTTCCCTCCGCCGCCGTAGGTGGTCGGCGTCGGGCTAAGCCCGTGCTTGCGACGCGGTGGCGGAGGGCCTCTCCCCTCTCCCCCGGATCCATGGGTGGCGCGGACGCCCAGATCCGTGGCGGCGCGGCCCCCACTTTGGCGCACGGCGGAGCGGCGTCCCGGCAGCGATGCCTGTGGTGGTGCCGATGGGAATCGGCCAGATGCACAGGGGGTGGCGGTGGTCGGGGTGGTGACCCCATGGCTGGGTGGCGACGCGCCCGTTGGTTCGACCGGTTCCGATATCGGATCTGGTGACTATCGGACGGCGCGGGGCGTGGCGGTGGCCCGGCATGGCCGTCGATCTGGACGCGATGGTGCCGGTGTCTTTGCTGGCCTGCCAGAGCTCCAGGGGTATCTTCTTCTCTGACCTTATCTGTTCCGGTTTGTGCTAGCTCTGGTCCAGGGAGACCCATCTCCCGGTGCTGGCTACATGGATCTGGCGGCGGCGGCTGGATCCTTGGTCTAGTCTCCGACAGAGAAGGCGGCGATCCGTGCACAAAAACTGGATGGAGGTTCTTCGAGCGGATCCGGGTGAAAACCTCGTTCTCGGCTTGATGCCAAGACCGGCGTTGGCGGCACTCTTTTGTGTCATTATCTTCTTGAAGGCATCGCCGTGGAGAAGCTACAGACCTTTATTCGCTACCTTCGGGGGAAATCCTAGATCAATAGATCAGATGACAGTGTCGCGTTGGCGTCGTTTCCTCCTTGGGGGCGTCATTCTTGGAGGCGTACACGGGATCGAGGGGCCAGTGGGCGGCTTCTTTGGTGGAGTGGTGCTTCATCTTACCCATTGATGGCGGCGGATCTTGGCGGCGTGGTGCAGTGGAGACTCGGCGACCGATGTGCGGAGATGGACTCGCGCAGGAGGAGGTAGCTATCTGGCGTCATGGTGACATCGATGGCAGAGTGGCCAGACAAGGTAGAAACCTCAGTATCTGCTCTGAAGACGGGCCTGTGGAAGATGGCGACGACGACACATGCGAGTACGTCAGGCCGCTTTATGCCCCAGACCCGGTATGTGGCTCGGCTGGGGCTTTCGGCTTTTGATGTTAGGCTTAGGTGAGTGGTCTGGGTATTTGGCCCAGTTAGCACCCCTCCATCATATGCATAGGAGTAGCGGCAGATGTTGCCAAGATGGTGGATTCAGGCATATTGTTGTAATACTTTGTAAGGTCGTCCAGAATAATCAATAAAGTGACCGCATGCATCTTCCAGATGCGAAGGCCAGGGGTCATCCTCCTTTTCTAAAAAAAAAAGTTTTGCCCTAAATTTGGGTTTATATTGCAAGTAGATGAAATATGATTCCAAAAGTCATGATAATTTTACTGGAGGTTAAGGGCAACATATTATCCCGATATATAAATTTCCATTAAGGGAAGCACCACCAAGCAATTAAATTACAGTTGTACCAATTTTTGAATTTGAACAAGTATCATTTCATAATCCTTGCCCCCGTAGTGTTTGCCCTAAGGAGGAGGGCGGAGATGTTTTGGGTTTGCTGGGTGAGCTGCCGGCTGCACGTTTGACTAAGACGGGAGTTGGGATCATATCTCTTTCGCCTTGTATTTGTACATGAAATACGAAGGCAACAGAGAAAATGCTGGGACCTTTTCGTGCCTGGACTGGACAGCATTACTTGGCCTTTCCGTAGCGTGCTGTCCCGATCATGACGCTGTGGCTTTGATCCTCTTCTGCAAGTAGTTTACCATCGACCAGCTAGCGTTCAAAGATCACGCAGCTGCCCCTGCCCGTTAATTCAACTCCCAGCTGGTATCAGCTCCCCTTCATCGCCGTGCACGTCGTCCTAGCTCGCCAGGCTGACTATAGCTACTGATACACACATCAAGCATTTCTAGCTAGCTAGTGGCGACCAGCGAGCGATCGAGCCGATCGATGAGGCTGGAGAAGGTGGTGTTCGCGCTCAACGGGCGGCGGTACGAGGTGGCCGGCGGCGACGTCCACCCCGGCACCACGCTGCTCGATTTCATCCGGACACGGACGCCCTTCACCGGCACCAAGCTCGGCTGTGGCGAAGGTACGTACATGCCTCTGCTAATTGCGCTCCGTGAAGCAGATTATGTCCTTGTTTTCTTTTCTTTTCTTCATTGAGATCGCTCCACTGTAGTGCTCTCGGTCATGCGTACGATTGTCTCGTGTGATTATGCGTCGACATGCGCTGCGTACGTTGTGGCCCGAGCGTGCATCATTGATTTTTATGATCCAAGGACGTATGCCTGCTTTATACTTCCACTGTCCCACAATATCACAATATTAAGGGCGGAAGGAGTAATGACGACAAAGGGTTTTCCTTTGCTTTTATAGTATAAAGCAACCATTTAATACATCCAACTCGTTGGGATCGCAACACAAACAAGTCCAAAAGGAAAAAAACAAAAGAGAGAAAAGAGAAACAAATGCCGACACTGGTAGATCGACGAAGAGAAGAAGACCGGCAACCGCTGCACCCATCGGAGAAGTACCACCGCATCCCCAGCATTCTGAAGCGTCGCGCACCAAACAATATCTTCAAGAAGGAATGTGACGCCGCCGTCGTTGTTGCCCCAACAAGTTCTAGGGTTTTCACCGTTACACAGAGGGCAATGGAGAAGGGATATACCCGACACCCTTCAGGAAGGTCCGACGATGCCCGCAAGCGCCACCGCGTCGGTACCGGGCAAGCCGTCAGGTATTTCTCCCGATCCACAATCACCACCACCATCCCAGACACTTCGTAGTGCACCACCCACTCATACGCCCACCAGCATGTGCCACCACGGTTACTGGACCATCCTCGTCGTCTCTCTAGAGTTGCCAACACGAGGCCTAGAGGGGGAAAGGAGACAACGGCCACGGGAGCAACCATAACTCGACCGGAGGGAGGGGACATCCTCCACCGCAGGTGCGGAGCCGACCGGACGCGACGACGAGGACTTGCCAGGCCCTGATGGCCCGGTCGGGCCCACTTGTGCCCGGACAGTCGATCCTAGTCCTCGTGCTGTAGCTCACCGACCGACGAGATGATCACCGTCCGTAGGTCACTGCCGCCTCACCCCACCACTAGGGAGCGACTCCGCCGAGCGCCGAGCCATTGGCCCGCCCCAACCCAGAAGGGGCCCAAACGGGCCTAGATCTAGGTCGGGCGGGCGCCGCCAGTCACACCGCCGCCCCACGACCAACGGTCGTGCAGCCGCGTCGAGACCCACCGTGGCACACGACACCACCGCCACCAGGCCACGCAGTTGTCGGTCGAAGGGCACCGCCGCCAACTGCCACCGCCCGAGCAGGGGGCGTCTGCACACGGGGAAGGGTAGACCCGCCGTCGTCAGCACCACACGGGCAAGGCCTGATGGCGCTCGTTGGCGGCGAAGAGGGGGGAGGGAGAGGGCTAGCGCTGAAGGGGGAAGGTGGAGGAGCCCCCGGTCGCCTCGCTCGGGAAGGCGACATGGGGGACGAGGGGGGCTCTCACTTCGTGTGCTTTTCTTTTACCTCTTGTACTCCATGATGTTACTTTACCCCAATTCGCAGAGGGAGTAATTACGAGCTCGATCACTGCCTTACTAACTTCTACATGGAAATTGTCGCTTTTCATCTAGAACTGACATCATTATGTCGACCTTTTATTTTGCTTACTGATCGATTTATTTGTTATCCCGTGGTTCGCAAAATAGAACACTAAGCTAATATCATGTACATACCTGCACATCGAAGATACTGGCTATCTTTTTCCCCGAAAGAAAGAAAAATGATAGCCTAATTTAGTATGATAAACAAACCGTCGGCTAACTATCCAAAATTGAACTCCATGCAACATGCATGCATCCACTGCTCTTACAATAGTAAATTGGGACAAATGCATTTTTGCTTCTAGTTGAAACCTACCCACGGATTTTGTCTTTACTTTTTGACTCTGATCAATTTTGCCCTTAGATTTGCCTTCGATGTCGTCTGAATGCCCTTTGGCCATTTGATCAATACTTTAAAATTTTATAACAAATTCATATGAACTAAAAAAAATGCAAATAAGATATTAAAATGTTTAGAAAAACATTATCTCTATGTGTGTGTCATTCGTATTCAGGACAAAAGTACCATTTAAACTAATCAATGTTTTAATGTTATTAACATTGTTAAAAATAAAAATGTATAAGCAATATTTTTTGTGAATAAAAATTACATGCAAATGTAGATGATGTTTTCTGAACATACTGATATCTTATTTATATTTTTCCGAGTTCATATCAACTTGTTATGAAGTTTCAAAGGACTTTGACCATTATTTGAAACTCCATATCAAGTTGATATGAACTCAAAAAAATGCAAATAATATATCATGATGTTCGGAAAACATCACCTACATTTGCATGTATTTTTTATTCATGATATCATTATTGTTTATACCTTCTTATTTTTAATATTGTTAACAACATTCATAACCTTGGGTAGTTTAAATGGTACTTTTGTCCTGAATGAAAATAACATGTACATAAAGGTAATATTTTTCTGAACATTTTAATATTTATTTGCATTTTTTAGTTCATATGAATTTGATATGAACTTTTAAAGTATTTGTTAAACGGTAGAAGGGCATTTAGGCGATCTCGAAGGCAAATCTAAGAGCAAAACTGAGCAGAGTAGAAAAGTAAGGGCAAACCCGTGGATAGGTTCTAACTAGGGGTAAAAATGCAGTTGTCCCTAATAAATATAATATCACAAACTAAGGTAGTTTGATTGTATGGTTGTATAACTTTATGGTTCAAACTAATCCTTTTGATTTAAAGGTTTTCGGTTAATAGCATATATGTTTCTAAAAGGAAAAATCTACCCATTAATTGCGATTGTACCATCAAAGCTCCGGTTCCAATTTAGAATCGCAATTGTGACTTCACATGCAAACGATCAGGGTCGAATCCGTGCATCTGGATGTGCCAATGTGGTGGGCTCGGTCGGATATGTAAAAGGTGGTAGGAAATACTAGCTTCCTTTGTAAACAAATGTATGAAGTTGTAAAAAAAAATGTAAGACGCTTTGGGTGACTACTTTAATGACCTGAACTATATGTTAAATTCCAGTTTCTATTTTGTATTTCCTGATTTCACTATGCGATTAATCTAAGTATGTACCTTATTACATGCATAAAAGAAATAGAAAAGGAGCCAACAATCGACAGGAATGGAGCAAGTGTTCAAATGCAAGTTTAGGCTCCGTTCGGTTCACAAGGGAAAAGCAAATTGGAATCAAGTTCCTATAGTTTTCTCTCCGTCTATGCGTTGGGAATACAGGAAATGAAAACAGTAAATATTAGGAAATGTGGACCTATTCCTATGATTCCAGAGGAATAGAAACATCTGCCTCAATCTCTTTTTTCTCGCCTACGCCCGAGGCAACAGAAAAGCTCAGTTAATAAACAATGTTTCCTTGCATGTAGCCAGTACGACACCTCCTATTTTTTTAATTTTATTAATCAGCCCAAGCATCAGTTTCCTATGGTTCTCGCCCTTTGATCCGAACATCATCCTTTTGTTTCTATCCTCCATTTTTTACTCCTTGGTTTTACCACAACAACCCTGTACCTTCAATGATTTCTGTAGTTTTCTCTACCTGCAAACCGAACGGGGCCTTAAGAGCCGAAAGCTCGCGCACTGCCCCTGGCACCTGAGCTAGTCCTTGGCCGATCAGATCTAGCTAGCTTAGCAGACGTGACAACCTGACAGGACATGCGGACTTGCCAAAAGCTAGTCACTACTGGTAGCTAAGGAGATGGACTGGTTCAGGAGAGGAGTGATTCAGCGTATTGGTTTAGTCGAACCTACATTCTAGACTGTACGATTAAATATATTTTTGTATGTGGATTCATGTCGATTCTATTCAAAACTTCATGACATGCATTGTTTAACATACAAACATCTTCCATCATACATATTTTAATCAATCATGCACGAATCTTTATGAACAATATTCAGAGTTCAATGATATGGAGCGTAGGTTTGACTGAATCATGGTTTAACAAAATATTTTCGCTGGTTCAGATCATACTTGCAGTGACAGTGAACTTCCTTGCCGTTTCCGTTTTAATTTGCACGCCACACACTTTAACCAGCTCACGTTTTTACCGCCCGGTCTACGTCACACTTTGCTTTCTCATCCGTCTCACCATCACCCACTGTTTTACATTTTCTGACGAGGACGCGTTGTGTCATCGTCCTTCACTTTAGCCAAAGGGGCTTCCTACCTTGCCTCACACGACTTTGAAGCGCTGTGAAGGACATCTCTAACGTGCGTTGGTGTTGTTGGGATTTTATGATTTTCCTTTGTTATTTGGTTTGTCACATATGGGAGAGGATGTTTATTTTATTTTATTTTTAATACAGTACAAACATAAATGTTCATATAAACGCGCATACACTCACCCACACACGCACGCACACCCTACTTTTATGAGCATATTCGAAAGACTGAGCCGACATATCATCTTGAGATTTACAAAGTGATCATAGGTGCTTCGTCGTCGACAGGGCGTCTTCTCCCACTGACAACATATCACCGGAAATCCTTAAATAAATCCAGAAATAACGCAAGCACCGGGACTTGAACCCTCGTGAGCTAGGGATATCATTGTCCTTCTAACCATCCAACCACATATTGGTTTGCAAGATGTTTATTTTATAATATGGTATTTTGGTGTGATTTTTTGGTAGTGTGACTCTGTGTTATCTGCTAATTAACTCATACTTATATGGAAAAGTATCTTGTGATGGCGTCCGCATGTATTGTATTGATGTTACAGTGGCGCATGTTCTCTTTTTTTTCTAAACGGTGAGAGGATGCACATGAATGATGTAATTTTAAGATGATTGATGCCGGTAAATTTAAAAATTTATTGATCCAGTTAAAATTGTGAATCAAATCTAAAATTAAAATACCTTAATTGGATGAGAGAGCTTCTTAAGAAATCATTGACCCGGTCAAAATCATGGACCAAACCCAAATATAATACCTCAACTGAATGGAGTGACTCTAAAAATAGGAAGCATATGACTCGCTCAAAATCATAAATCAAGTTTTAAATTGAATACCTTAACAAAACGAGAGAGCTTCTTGAGAAATCGTTGAGCCAGTTAAAATCGTGACGAAATCCAAATGTAACATCACAATCGAATTGGGGGCTTTAAAATTAGAGAGCATCGTATTAGATGATTTTGGATATACATCCACTAAATTTCATATGTTCGCAAATTTTAGTTGACTTTCAGTAAGATAAATTCAGATCAACTCGGCAATGATTTCAAACACTTTCAGACACATTGGAATCATGTACAAGCCCATTTCAATCATGTTTTAGTATATTTCAAAAACATTCGCCATCGCCACCCTACCCGCTCCTCCCCACCCCTCTCACAACCGTTAGGCGTCTTTGTCGAACAAAGCCCGCGCAGCACCTGCCGGCGAGCCTCTCTCATGCGAATGTATTTTGGGACCGGCCCTGGACGTCACAGCACGCTCGGTGAGGATGGACGCCCGAGTGGCTGCCCCCGGGTTCTCTTTATACGATGATGACGGTTGTGGTGGCCGCGTGGGCGGCTCGACAGGCGGATCTATGAGCGGTGGGTGCCCGGCAGCTGGAGGCGCTAGGCCCAGGGCACCGACGACGCATGGTCTTTGGTGTTAGGCAGGTCCCCTTCATCCTTGGCGTTCCTCGATGGCGCTCCTTGGTGGCGTGTGTGGTGGCCGAAGGTCCTTGTCGGGTGCGCAGGTGCGTGGTCGTCGGATTTGGCTGTTGTCTAGATCTGGCTTCTGAGGGCTTTCCCATGACTCGACCCGTCATCTCCGTGTGGTGCGGGCGAGGGCATGGCGCTCATCCTAGATCCCTCACTCGCAAGTGGTCTTTGCCATCGGGTGCTCAAGCCCTCAACAGCAACCAGGACACCTGATGTTGTTCGAGAGGGTGTGGTTGTTGTCGATGGTACGCGGGCCTATTAGATCTCGTTGATCTGCCCTCCCCCCCCCCCCCTCGACTTCGTGTGGTGCTTGCGACGGCGGCGGCTCTACACTAACCTTTCTATGTTGGTGCTCTGGTGGTGGTGGTTTCTGCTTGGTCATGGCGTGATGGCTTCGTGGGACGTCTGCAGGCTAGGCGGCTAGCTGAGGTAAAGTGTGTGAGGATTCGGTGTTGGGCGGTGCTCCGGGCGTAAGGTTGTCGGGCTTTTTACGGCTAATAGAGGCAGACCATGAACGTTGTTTCAGCTGCCTAGAGGCGCCGCCGTGGAGTTCACTCCATGCACACCCTCAGATCCGGGGGTTCGGGTGAAAGCCTAAAGCCCGACCGGGTCAGGCGACGACATCGTCATCCTCGCCTCCCCCTTGGGGGTGTCACATTGAAGAGCATTGGATCGTGATTGCACGCTTCATGGACTCGACGATCCCGACATTGCGGTCGCTTGGTGATGTGGATGTTTGTGTGGCTTCTTATGTGATAACGATGGCGCTTCGAGCAGAGATGACTTGTTGATGGTTCTTGGTAGTCAATCTCTTCCCTCGACAATTGTTTGCGATGAGGGCTTCTTCGGTGGTCGTTGATGGTCGAGTCGGAGTCGTCCTAGTGGAGGCATGAGGACGATGATGTCGGGCTGCAACCTCGGCGACACTTTTCTCCTCGACGGCGTGTGTTCGCTCTTGAAGGATTGTCAGGTTGTCCAATGTGCCTTATTTTTAAGGGTGTGAAGTGACGATTTTTGTTCGAATCTACGTTAATTAATCGGCAATTCTCTTCAATCTTTTTTTACGAACCATCCCTAAACGACCGCGTTTCAGAAAAGAAAAATCATGAATTTGGTGGAAGACGAGCCCGTCCACCATCTCCTCGGGGACGCGTGCCACGACCATGGCTTCGACGGGTCACGGGCGGCGGTCTTGGGGGCGATGGCGTCGTCGAGAGACGCCAAATCCGGTCACCGGGGTGACAGATCCATCATGCCGCCACCTAGCTCCACCAGGTTTGCCAAGGAAGGATGCTCTGCATCTCCCAGAGCGGCCCATCTCTCTCTCGCTCGCTCCGCCACTCGACCTCGCCAATCCCCCGTCCACTCCGCCAGTTCCCAGGTCCTGCTGGAACTTGCGGTCGTCACCCCGCCAACATTGAGCTCCTCCATCGGTTTCTGCTCCTCCTCCTCCCCGGAGGCCCAAACCCTCGAAGCTCTCTTACATCTGCCACAACTTTACACTGAGGTAACGCAACCATGTCCTGCGATTTTGAGCACGAGCGAGTGGCAATTAACCACATAAGTGGTGGGTACTTTTGGACTTGGACATGACAGCATTTCGATCACCAAAGATATAGGCTTGATTTTGTGCATCGGCATTCCTTGTGTACTTTGGGTCTGTATATGCTTCACTGCTGTCTTTCTTTTTTTGGTTACAAGTTCAGACTTTGATCTTATATACATAAGCAGCAGTAAATTTGGTTATATTTGTTCAGTTCTCACGCAAGTTCTTGTGCTTTCGGTTCGTGCGGTCCCTCCATGATAAGTCATTCTTCTGAAAAGAGACGGATGTAGCATGCCATGACTAATTGTATAATTATGCTCTATTGCAGGTGGATGTGGAGCTTGTGTAGTCCTTATAGCAACTTATGATCCAACAAAAGATGAAGTGACCGAATTCTCCGCGAGCTCATGCCTGACCCTGCTCTACAACATAAATCTCTGCTCAGTCATCACCACCGAAGGCCTGGGAAATACGCAAGATGGCTTCCATTCTGTTCAGAAAAGAATGTCCGGGTTCCATTCTTCTCAGTGTGGCTTCTGCACCCCTGGCATGTGCATGTCTATTTTCACTTCTCTTGCCAATGCTGACAAATCCAAGAAGCCCGAACCACGAAAGGGGTTCTCAAAGATGACTGTATCTGAAGCAGAAAAGGCTTTCTCAGGTAACCTGTGTAGATGTACCGGCTACCGACCGATCGTCGATGCGTGCAAAAGTTTTGCTTCAGATGTTGACCTGGAGGATTTGGGCCTCAATATATTCTGGAAGAAAGGTAATAAGGATGCCAACGTTAGCAAGTTGCCAGCTTACACTCTTGGCGGTGGAGTCTGCACTTTCCCGGAATTCCTGAAATCCGAGATAAAATCTTCGCTCCTTCATATAACTGATGTTTCGGATGTCACTGTCTCCGGGGTGGGTTGGTATCATCCTAAAAGCATCGGGCAGTATTATGACTTGCTGAACTCTGGCATTTTCAGTGACTGCACAGTTAAAGTGGTTGTCGGGAACACAAGTTCTGGTGTAAAGGGATACAAGGATCGGGATTTATATAACAAGTATATTGACATCGGTAACATTCCTGAACTTTCAGCTGTTTGGAAGAAAGACAGTGGCATTGAAATCGGAGCAGCTACACCAATTTCTAAAACTATCGAGATACTCGAGCAAGAAGCTAGATCTACATCATGTGCAAATGAAAGTGTGGTTTTCAGAAAACTCGCCGAGCACATGAGCAAAGTGGCCACACCATTTGTCCGCAACACAGCAAGCCTTGGTGGGAACATAATTCTAGCACAGAAATACCCGTTTTCCTCAGACATCGCGACCATACTTCTTGGTGCTTCTTCAACTGTTCGTCTTCAGGTTTATTCAGAAACTCTAGAGGTTAGTTTTGAAGAATTTCTGGAGCAGCCTCCTCTTGATCCCAGTACATTGCTCCTGAGCATATTTATTCCTTATTGGGCTTCAAATTCTCAGAAAGAAAGTAAGGTGATCTTCGAAACTTACCGAGCGGCACCGCGCCCTCTTGGAAATGCTGTTTCATATGTTAACTCTGCTATGTTGGGCCATGTCTCCCTGAATGAATCATCTGGTGATCTTGTGTTGAGTAACCTACACATGGCCTTTGGTGCCTATGGGACCGAACATGCTATTAGAGCAACAAAACTTGAACAACACCTGAACGGAAAAGTGCTCACTCCATCTGTTGTGCTCGAAGCAGTTCGGTTACTTAGAGAAACAATTGTACCAATGGAAGGAACATCACATCCTGAATACAGAGTCAGTGTGGCTGTTGGATTTCTCTTCAGTTTCCTGTCTCCATTTGGTAAAGGAATCAAAGGGCCTGGAAAAACTCTGAACATTAGTTCTGCTGGTTCTTTAGATACGGATGATCGATGCAACCTTCCATTGTCTGCACGTCGAGAAACAGTTTCCAGTGAGGAATATAAACCAGTTGGTGAGCCGATTAAAAAGTATGCAGTTGAGCTTCAAGCTTCTGGTATGTAGTTATCTCACACCATCAGAACTCTTAATGGGATCTAGAAGTTCTCCAAATTATCCTTCATTTAGGATTTGCTACAGACTGATATCATTTATTTTCTGTACTGCAGGGGAGGCGGTATATGTAGATGATATTCCTGCTCCAAAAAATTGCCTTCACGGAGAGTTTATTTACAGCACACAACCTCTTGCATATGTCAAGAATATCAAGTTCAGGCCTTCTTCAGCATCAGAGAAGATCCTCGCCATTGTTTCTGCAAATGATATTCCAACTGGAGGGCAAAATATTGGATTAAGCACGATGTTTGGGGACGAACCACTTTTTGGTGCTCCAGTTGCTGAGTACGCTGGACAAGCTCTTGGTGTCGTGGTACTTATCATTCATATTTTAATGTTCACTCAGCAATAATTTTTTCTTGTATAATAAAGGCAATTCATAAATGGGTTTTTCTTCATTATTCCTCTTTGAGAAAAACGTTTGTGAATGTTATGGAATAAGTAAATTTTAATGAGGGCCAAATCTGTAAAAATTAAAATAATGAAACCTTAATTTCACAAATTTGTTTGTCAAAAAATAATAATAATTAATTAAGTGCAAATTTGCCCCTAATTACAAGTGAGCAGTAGCTACCTTTTGCTCGAAACATAAAAATATATATTCTGTATTTCTTCAGTACTGATGTCACTAAAATGTGGACTTTACTTCAGATTGCAGAAACTCAGAGATACGCCAACTTGGCAGGAAAGCAGGTTGTTGTTGAATATGACACAAAAGATTTGAAGCCACCAATCTTAACTGTAGAACAAGCAGTACAAAACAACAGCTACTTCGAGGTTCCTCCTGAGATGTATCCAAAATAAGTTGGTGATTTTTGCAAGGGCATGGCAGAAGCTGATCACAAGATTCTCTCAACAGAAGTATGTTAATTCAAACTACTGTGAGACCTTTTCCATTCTAATATCTCACTTGCGTTACTCAAAAATTAACTTCTTACATTTAACATGCATTACTCAAAAATTAATGGAACTTTTTATACTTAACAACACGAACTTCTATTTTTTTATAGTATCTATTTTCAACTGAACCATACGCATTAGGCATTACTATGTTATATTGATACAAAAAGATATCATCAAATTTGAGAAAACACAATCATATTTAGGCCAGCCAAAATTGATGATACTATCCTAGTGGACGCCACTTTTTATTACATATATAACTTTAAGTCACTATCATTTAATTAACTTGAGGTCTGGTATGGTGTTTGTAGTTAATCTGATTCTTGAATATTTTTTTTATAGTTACCATTTAATCTGCACACTAACATTGTAACTGCATGAATCGTATTGTTGTGATGCAACTTTGTCAAAGTTATATATACACCTTGAATGGTCACAGGTGAAACTTGCCTCTCAATACTACTTCTACATGGAAACACAAACGACTCTAGCAATTCCAGATGAAGATAACACCATGGTCGTCTACATTTCATCACAATACCCTGAGGTTGCACAGAGTTCAATAGCCAAGTGCCTCGGCATTCCGTTCAGCAGTGTGCGTGTCATTACAAAAAGGGTTGGAGGAGGCTTTGGTGGGAAAGTATTCAGATCATGCAATGTAAGTAGGAATCTAACAAGTTTAAACAGCAGTCCAACAAGGTGGCAAAACAAATTCATAGCCCATGCGACACAACTGAAAGAATCTAACAAGTATCTTTATATCGATAATTGCATTTTTTTACTTCTAGTATATACCTTGAATGAACATGAGTGCATAACACAGGTTTCACATCAGACGAGTTCACAATGCAGTATCTAAACCGTTTAATATATTTTTACAATTGGCTTTCCCTTTTCTTACGGAGGATTAGGGCTTTAGTGATAGCTTTTAACATAAGTTTGGATATTTTACCATTCATTCAACTTCCAAGAAAGCGAAAGGCATTAACCATTCCAACAATTTATGGTTTTGTAGGTAGCAACGGCAGCTGCACTCTGTGCATTCAAGTTACGTCGTCCTGTGCGGATGTATCTCAACCGTAGTACTGACATGATCATGATTGGGGGTCGGCACCCCATAAAAGCATATTACTCTGTTGGTTTCAAGTCTGATGGGAGAATCACAGCCTTGCACCTGGACATACTAATCAACGCTGGAATTTCTCCAGATGCTAGCCCCATAATACCAGGCACCATCATTTCAGGTCTAAAGAAATACAACTGGGGTGCTCTCTCGTTCGACATCAAGCTCTGTAAAACAAACAACACATCCAAGTCAGTAATGCGTGCTCCTGGAGACGCACAGGGATCTTTTATCGCTGAAGCTATCATCGAGCATGTCGCTTCGGTGCTGTCACTCGATGCTAATTGTGTCAGGCAGAAGAATTTCCACACCTATGACAGTCTTGTACTGTTTTATCCAGAAAGTACAGGCGAAGCTTCTACGTACACATTGCCTTCTATCTTCGATAGGTTGCTCACGACATCAAGCGACCTGCATCGAGCTGAATCCATCAGGCAGTTCAATAGCTGCAACAAGTGGCGGAAGCGGGGTATCTCTTGCATGCCCCTCGTCTTCAAGGTGGCACCACGGCCAACTCCTGGAAGAGTTTCTGTGCTCAACGATGGTTCCATTGTGGTTGAGGTTGGAGGCATTGAGATTGGGCAAGGGCTGTGGACCAAAGTACAGCAAATGACAGCTTTCGCTTTGGGACAGCTGTGGCCTGATGGATGTGAATCCCTTGTTGGTAGAGTGCGTCTTCTTCAGGCTGATACGCTGAACTTGATCCAAGGTGGGTTCACCGCTGGCAGCACTTCGTCCGAATCTAGTTGTGCAACAACCTTTGAGGCTTGCAACATGCTAATTGACAGATTAAAGCCAGTCATGGAGAAGCTCAAGCAGCAATCCGGTGGTGTTGTTTCATGGGACACTTTGATTTCTCAGGTTAGTTTTTTTATTGCCCTCAGGTTTTTCTTGATGCTAGATAGAGTACAATATTTATCTGTGGAAATTGGCATCTTTGCATGTGCTAACACTTATTCTTTGTATGATTTATTGTTCCCAAATAGGCCTCTAAGGATAATGTAAATTTGTCCTCAAGTGCATACTGGGTACCTAGCCAAGAATCCAGTACCTATCTGAACTACGGAGCCGGTATAAGTGAGGTGAGGTATAAAACTTTTCTGCTAAATGTCAATCACATGAGCGTAGTTCAAATATGACTGGATTTTCTATATATGGATGATATTGTGAACACTTTCCCCTTACTCCATGTACACTTGTTACCAAAAATGCAGATAGAGATTGATCTTCTTACAGGAGCAATTACTTTACTGCGAAGTGATCTTGTGTATGACTGTGGGAAGAGTTTGAACCCTGCAGTGGACTTGGGCCAGGTCTGTGATATTTTCCACTGTGTTACACACTTTTATCATTGTGTAATGAACATGGATATTATTTGATAATGCCTTACTTCGAAAAAAGAGCGGGTACATTACATTGCAGCCCTGATCAGAGTTTTTCTTCATTATAGTACATGATGGCATCATATATTCGTATCTGATCTCTACCGTCCACCTTACAGATTGAAGGCTCCTTCATACAAGGAATTGGTTTCTTCATAAACGAAGAACATGAAACAAATGCTGATGGACTGGTCGTGAGTGACAGCACATGGGTCTACAAGATCCCGAGTGTCGACACCATCCCAAAGCAATTCAATGCCGAGGTGCTCAACACTGGGTACCATAAGAATCGCGTGCTTTCGTCGAAAGGTACGAGTGTGATTTCCCTAGATCAATATGGATACAATCTATTTTATTTTTCAAGCTGGAAATTATCATTAGTTAAAAAGTTGTTTAACTAGTCTGCCTCTGCCAGCCTCTGGGGAACCTGCCGTGGTTCTCGCAGCATCCGTCCATTGTGCGGTGAGAGAAGCCATCCGGGCAGCTAGGAAGGAGTTTGGAAGCTCAGAGCTCATGTTCCAGCTCGACGTCCCTGCGCCAATGACACATGTGAAGGAAATGTGTGGCTTGGACATCGTGGATAAGCACCTGGAAAGCCTATCTGAACATCAGTTGCGAGCTGCGGCGTGATGCAAGATTCCGGTGCCCTCAACCGGAAGGGGCGATGTGGAGCGATCGTGTTGTGCAACGTCGAATGGTAAATTGCGTACATGATGTTTCAAATGTTTGTAATTTTCCATTGCTGTGCTTGAACGCTTTTCAAATAATTCTAGGTTGTGATTTGTGTTTGTAATTCCTGGCTGAACCTGAAGGCAGATTTGCTTTCTAAAGTGTAATTAAGATGACCTAAAATGAAAAGGTGCTCGACATATATTATATCAATAAGCTCTCTAGAATTAGAGGCTTCTCGTTCAATTGAGGTCAAGAATTGGATCACCGATTTTGACCGGGTCAACAATCTCTTACTCAATTATTTTATTCACTAGGCTCTCTTATTTCAATGACAAATTAAATATTAGATTTTGTTCATGATTTTGACTAGGTCAACAATTCTTTCAATCAATTGGAAGCAACCGGCCCACAAAAACCTATCAATCATAGGCACCCTCTCATCACGTAGAAAAAATAGCGTCAACATGTGATACTCTAGCACCAATATAGTACACGTAGCTAAATTTTTCCCACATAAGTATGAGTTGATTAGCAGATCACACCGTGAAAGCCCACCAAAACACCATATTATATGAATAAAAAAAGACACTTCATCACCTTCCCCACAAACCAAATCTAATACTCACTCCGTTCTAAAATCTAAGATGTGTTAGTTCATTGAAAAGTCAGATTTTTTAACTTTGATCAAGTTTAGAGGCAAAAATATCAACATCCTCAATATTAAATAATAAAATATGAAAATGTGTTCCATGATGAATCTAAGAATCCCATTTGATATTATGGATATTGATATATCTACAAAAATATGGTCAAATTTAAAGAGGTTTGACTTTTAAAAACACTAATACACCTTATATTTTAAGATAGAGTTGAGTACAAAAATTATAAAAATCTAAAAACATCAACAGCGCAGCAAAGCGCGCCAACCCTTTTAGTTTGTCGCCAAAAGAAACAATTTTGATTTTTGGGTCATATTCACCCAAGATCGTATACAATCTTGGCGGCCAAAATGGTAATATGCAAACAATTGCTTTTCCAGAGTGTCTTATAAAAAACACTCGACAAATACCTAGGGCGGCGCTAGGTGTTGGCTGGTCGGCCCAATTTTAGAGTGCAAGTGGTTGATTAGTTTAGAATGTTGGCGGTAGTTAGATAAAAAGCAGTAACACTCATCATTTGCCCAAGCCAGGTCTCTGCATATCCCAGGAAAAGAGGATAGCGTACTAGGTGTAGCCCGCACACATCAATCGTTGCGTCATCGGCGTGTGTCTTCGGCTTCCAATATCGTCATCATCACAGCCCTCTGGCAGCCCCATTCACATCACCTCGTCACACTGGTTCATAACATCTCGTCGCCGTTGTCGCCGTCGGCAACAATCTCTTGTATATCAATCCATGACACCAGGCCTAGGCGAGACAGTCTACGGATGTGATAGTTAAAACGGTATCAGAGCGAGCCATGCAAAGCTAGCTAGTGAACTTATACATATGTGGTGATGATTACTGTTGTGTGGTACTGCTCATCTATTTATAGGCATGATAGGAAACGGAATGGGGCTTGATAAGTCAACTCAGAAAATCTATAGCCTCGGTGTCCTTAGATTTTATAATTGCTTCTACTTTGACATTTAGAACCGCACATGTGCATAACTGAGTTAACAGATAATTTAATGCTATAGATGAGTGTAATCTTGAGCTGCAAAATATCTTGTACTATAGCCAGACCTGGCCACCTACCCCGAAGGCTCTACATACACGTTCTTCTAATGCACATGCTTCTACACTAAGGAATCCTTGACTACTCCACTTGGTACTAAACAATGACCGTTAATGATTGATTTCATTTAATTAGGCTGCTAATTACTACTTCAGTGTGTGTTATTTCATTTGATTAGGATCTGTGTTGTTGTCCATGAAAAGGTGACAACTTTATCTAGATGATATGGGGTCTAGTTGTTGTCGAGGGTTTATTGTGCTTTTAGAGTTGTTGTTCTTTTGGTGGGTCAGCTTGCATGGTGAGTGGTCGAGGGTCAGACCGGGTGTTTTATAGAGTTTTCACTTTCCAGCGCTTGTATGTACTATCGAGCAGCCATGTTTTCCTTTCTTCCTTTTTGGCGTTTGGCTTTATGAAGTGCATTTCAGTTTTGGGGGTGTTCGAAAAAAAATACCTTCTTCTGACCAATAAATTTGACAACTCTCCTGTCAACATTCGAGAAAAGTTCAATTTGTGGTGATTGTGGTGTTGTCATGTTTTCGTCCACAACGTGTGTTTCAATTGGGCTTTTTGTCAATGCATTGTACTTGCTTTCCCATTTTCCTTATTTTAACCTTTTTAGACGATTACATTTCCAAAGGGGCCTAGCCCAGTTCTACTAAAAGTAAGTGTATGCCGACATGTTCCATGTAGATCAAGGTACAAGTACAATCCCCTAAAAAAACTAGTAGTACAAGTACAATATCTCCACTTCCAAATGTGCAAATAAGTTTACCATCCTACCCCCTCACTCTTGTAAATGTTAAGCCAGTCGTTTCATCTCAAGACTCCGGCCGGAATCACTGTTCTGACCTTATACGTAGAGAATTGCACAAAATGAACTCGTCAGGAAAGTATTTCATGATCTGATCCTTTTAAAAATGCCACAGTCCGCAGCGTTGCTGGTCAACTAAGAAACGCCGTCCTACCCCACGTTGTTGGTCAACTAAGAAACGTAGTCCTACTCCGTGTTTCTACACGTCAGAAACGTCGAGCTACTCCGTGTTTCCGCCTACAACTTAAACGCCAAGGACCTTGGCGTTTCTTTGGCCGATATTTGTCTAGACCCCGCCCACCCATCAGCCCGTTCTTCCTCCTCTCCTCGCTGCGAACAGAGACAAGAAACGCCTCTCTCCTCCTCCTGATCTCTCCCTTCGAATCTTCCTCTTCCCTCAACCATTTTTGCGGATCTTTGGGGCAAATCGAAGAGGCCGGTAAGCTCCTCCAATCACTTTTTGCAATAACTTTGTATTTTTGGAGCTTTTTTTGGCACTAGGTGCAACCTAGGTTTTCAAGTAAAACAAAATTTGGTGATGATTTAGTTGTTTAGTATCATATGATTTTGTAGTAAGGATGAGGGCTGGCCAAGGATGAGTGCATTGCGAAATATGATGTAAATTTGTGTATTTTCTATAGTTGCAAGTGTGATGGTGAATGCATATTACTTGACTGTTATATTTGCTATGTGTTCATCCTAAATATTTTTGACTACATAGATGTGTGCGTGCACACTTTGTATCATTTGGTACTTGTGAATTTAACATTTATAGGTAAAAAAATGTATTATGTTGAATCCTAAAATTATTTGTTCCTATTATGTAGGATGTTTGAGCCGAATAAATATCCGGGCCTTGATGATTTCTACGAGCAGAAGCATCGTGCGGTGCTAGTGGAAAGAGGGGAGGTAATTATCCGGGCCTTGATGATTATCTTTCTATATTGGTTGATTTTCATATTGTGACAAATTGAGAGAAGTAACAAATTATGCGTTTGTTCGTTTAGGTTCCACCGGTTCTTCGTTTAAGGGGCCATAACCACGTGAATCTCTTTTATATGACCCTCGATATGAGCCTTATTTTAGAAGAATGGATCTTCTTCAGTTTGTGCTCAACTTTAATGGCACACCACCATGGCTGAACTCGACGGCCATTACCGCACTTACGGACCGTTGGAGGCCGGAGACGCACTCTTTCCACTTTGCTCTTGGTGAGATGACCATCACTTTAGAGGATATTGCGATGATCTCCGGGCTACCCGATCGAGGGCAGGGCTCTTACCTGGAAGGTGAAGTCTGAGGGGTGGCGACAACGGGTTGCAGGATTGGTTAGTGTTGAACCACCACCGTGGATTCATGAAACCAAGAAGGATCCTAGGCCAACCGGTGTGTTGTTCTCGTGGATAAGGGAACATTTCTATGAGTGCCCAAAGCAAGCCAGACCGGCTGTTGTGGAGATGCACGTCGAGGCTTACTTATGAAATCTTTTGACCCAAGTGGTGTTTCTGGATGGCACGGGGGACACGGCCTCATGGATGTTCTTGAACCCTCTTCGTAACCGGGATGTTAAGTGGAGTTAGGGGTCGACGACACTAGCTTTCTTGTATCGTCAAGTAATTCTTAGTAAGATGCATTTCTTTATTTAAAATATATGTTTGTGTGTGATCGCTTAACGTTTGAACAAATGTGCAGTTCGACAGAGCATGTATGAGGAGTAAGCCAACATCGAGTCTTGGTGGTTTTGTTTGGGCCCTACAGATTTGGATGTGGGAGCGTATCCATGTAGGACGTAATGTCACCATTGCTCCGGATGAACCTTGGGAGTGGCCTTTTGACGGGGATGAGGAGCGGTACCCCACTATCGCACACACATGGGCTAATGTGCAAGTGTCTTCTGCCGCGGCCATGGGGCGGTACAAGGCATACATAAGTGAGATTGACATGCTGACTAATAATCAAGTAATTATCCAGATGCTTTGCCATTCTTGTGGGGTTTTTTTTGCACGAGCTAGTGAAACGTTCTGATGTAGGTCAATTGGAGGCCATACATGGTACTTAGGCAGTTCCCTTTAAGTAATATGTGCTTTCGTGACCAACATCTATGGTGTGTGCAGTGCCCCATGATATGCTTTTTTGCGGTCGAGTGGCATCTTCCACATCATGTTTCAAAGCAATTTGGAGTATAACATCGCACCCCGCCGGAATACATTGAGACAAGTGTGTTGCTACATAGGTGAGAGTTTTTGGTAACACATGTTTATCAATGTCAAACACGAAAAAATGCAATTGATGTATTCTTGTCATGCTTTGTAGGACGAGCTGACAAAACAACAAGAATGTCACGAATTGGGAGGATCACCACCTTATGTGGGTGGACATGTGGAATGCCCAGAGGAATGCTTGAATTGAAACTGATCACACACCCGACAATGACGAGAGGCATATTTAAGGCATTTGGAGTGGCTTCGCAAAGAGTACATAATTATCCACAAGGATGCATGGACTCATGCCAATTGTTTGGACCTAATGCCAAGTGAGGCTGCTGATGGTGCATTCAACAACTCTATTAGGGAAACCATTGGAGCGCACTTAGATTATGGCCCTCTACATGACCGAGTGGTATGTCTCTTTTCATTCTAATGAACATTTATCGTTTATTCATGAGTGATGTGGCACATATGTTTTATTCAAGGCACGGAGCTATGGAGATGTATCAATGATAGTAATGTGGTGCTTGGTCGTGCCCCTGGTCCACAAATGGACAGACTTGTTAGGAGTACTGCAGGTTAGATGCCTTGTTGTGATACATTCTTTCTTAGTGAGTGATGTCACATATTAGCATGTCAATGTCTTGCCGCACCCTAGCCGCTTTACTTTCTTGCCATGGTGGTTCATCCACGGATGTGCGATCATGTGTTCAGTATACCATGGTTGTGCTTTCTTCGGCTCGTGCACCTTCGAGTTGAACTCGTGATTCTTCGAGTCGAGCTCATGATTCTTCGAGTGGAGCTCATGCTTCTTCGAGTCGACCACGGATTGAGGAAGAGGAAGAGGAGACGAACGAAGAAATGGATCCGAACTACATTGAGCTCGATGCTTCGCTAATGGAAGATGCTCTGTAGCCAACTCAACTGTCACAACAAGCACGACGAGCTAGATGACGAGCCACCCGACATCCACAATGGCAGAACACTCCAGAGGGCTACATCAACAAGGGAAAGCTCGCTACAAAAAGAGGGAGGAAGTGAAGTGATGTATGCTTGTCATAGCTAAGCTTTATGTCTGATGAACTTGTCATGTATGTTGTGAACTTGTTATGTTTCTCGTGAACTTGTCATGTATGTTATGAACTTGTTGTGTTTCTTGTGAACTTGATGTGTTTAAAAATTATGGTGTCAACATATACTGTAGGTGAAAATTTATGTGTCAATCCATATGTTGTGTAATTGTTATGTTGAAATTGTAGCTGGAATTTTGCAAGGATACCAAGTATGCCAGAAACGCCAAAATGTTTGGCATTTCCAGGTGGAGAAGAAACGCTGGCTACCTTGGCGTTGGGAAGCCACGTGGAAAAGTCATTATGCCTTACTTGAGCCTCTACGTCACCAACAATGTTGTGTTGCCTCTCATACTCTTCCTCCAAGTCATGATCATCATCATTGATTGATGCACTAGCTCCGAACTCATATTTGGGATGCTCATTGGCTGCCACTTCAACTTCATGCTCAACATCTTTTATCAAGGTTTGGTTCAAGTCAACTTCAAAGAGAGGAGCCTTGACCACCTTACTTGCAAACACTTCAAGTGACTTGATTATCGATGATGCAACAACCTCCTTATATGCAACCCAATGCAAATTGGACCTGATAGACATTGTCTTCATTCGACACTTGTGTGCCGATGCAACATCATATCTTTCTACTAATTCAACTTGGTCACTTGCATCCACCCACTTTCTTGCACAACCTTTTCATAACTAGGACTCTCAATAAATATCAACACTTCCTCATACTTGTCATCAATATCAACATTCATGAATGCCTCTTTGTCAACATAATGAATATTCACAATTTTTTTCATCTAAAAAAATCAAACATAAGTACAAGAAATGCAACACATTGCTATCAAAACCACTAACAACTTTATCCATCCAAAATAAGCATTAACCCTAACCCTAAATCTTAACATTACACCCTAACCATAAATCTTATCACAATGCCACACTTTTGAAACAACAATAATCATGGACATCATATAACCACCACAATGTTCAAAACTAGGGTTACCTCATGAACAAAACAATCCAAATAGACAAACTCAACCAATAAAATTTTAAGATGGAGGAGGTTACCTCAAGGATCGAAAGACACCGGATTCACGAAGAAAACCAATCATTTTCCAAGGATTTGAGAGGAGGGTAGTGAGGAAAACAAAGGAAGAAAAGAGAGGCAGCTCGGGATAGACCAATGGAGAAGTGAGTGAGTGATGGATGAGAACCACACGGGCAACTAAAATATCTGGATAAGAAACACCAAAGAGGCCAGCATTGCTGGAAACGCACGATAGGTTGGCGTTGTTGGAAACGCACGGTAGGTTGGCATTTCCGGCTTGCCACGTCACAAGGCAACGCGTGCTCCATCTGGCAATGGGCCAGGACAGCAACACGGGTTTCCGAACTTCGCAGACAAGGTCAAAACGGTGATTTTGGCCCAAGACTCCATCTACATGTTCACATGCAACCTTCCGTACGAATAGGTATGTTGATATTGAAGAATTTACTGGACAATATCCATTGGTTAAGCAAAACTGAACACGTATATGGGGAGAAAATAGTCCAAGCTCATCATACAGATAATCATTTTAGCAACCACTGGCAACAAGAGTAACAGTTGTACTCTAATCACGAGCGGCGTAATTTAGAACGGGCCATTTCTGGGAGTGAGCATGGGGCACGTAGCTCTGCCAAAAGCAAAAGGTACAAATACAGGAACAGTAAAGTAATAATGTATTATATATACATATTGTACTCCCTCTGTAAACTAATATAAAAATGTTTAAATTACTAAAGTAGTGTTCTAAATGATCTTATATTAATTAACGGAGGGAGTATATGACAGTACAGTTGCGTTGAGCCTCATGCGTAATTCTGAGCCTACTGACATTTGCTAAAATTACAGAGCATCATCAGAAATTCACCATACTTGGAAGGATTTCATGGTGGTGCATGCCGTGCATGTGTGCTAGCCCACGACAAACCATCCAGTTTATATGCTTGTAGCTTGAGGTTATCTAATGTTGGGATTTCTAGGCAAGCACTTGCATTCCCATATACTCCAAAATTACATGAAAATTATATATCACCAGAGTTATTGCTAGTTCAAAAGTTACCCACGAGAAGCTGAGGAATTAACTACACAAGAGATCAAGATGTAGAATACAATGAAGTTCAAGTCACACATTACTGGAAATATCACCATTGCATAGAAAGAGGGCAAGGTCAAACCACACGAGGCAAACATAGAAATAGGGGGAGTGCTGCAGATTAGGTTGCACATGATATAAATAGGTACTCAAAACTAAATAAATACTCCCTCCGTCCCATAACATCAGACATTTTTGCAAGCTATTTGCAAAAACATCTTTTGTGGGACGGAGGGAGTATATGCTGACATCAAAGAACAAATGTGGTATCTTTTTGCTGACGCTTGAGGTGCCATAGTGCAGCAGATGCATGAATGAAAAGGAACAACGTAGCACAACTTATACAATATGAAGGTCTGAGACGGAAGAAAACCTTGCGCGAAATAAAATGCAGTTATGCTGAGCAAAGAAACAGAACATGCAAGTAACAAAGTGGGCGTACGGTTGCAAATAATAGATAGCATTGTTTGAACAAAAGATGCAAAGCCCTCTGCCGCGTCCAGGGCCCTCTCAGCACACAGGATTGTTTTTTATTAAAACAAAGTAGAACCTCTAGATGCATCAGCAGTTCAAAGCATTCTGAGTATGTAAGTATAAAATGGCTCAACATCCAGTTCGCTATGAGCATATCTCAGTGTCGTAGATGATAACATATATTACAGTGAGATCAAAATGCTGCTATAAATCATTAACAGATTGAGAAGATTACACATAGGCACATAACCACAAATTGTAGAAACAGAGGTCTTTTTAAAAAAAAATGGGAGGCTCAGAGTTGGCTCGTCTATCATACGGGCATAACTCACTCTGTATCTGATACACTTGTTGATCCACTGTGTGACAACTCAGCATTGAAATGGTTGCTCACAGAAAGCAAGCCGTCCCAATTTGCACGCTTCCACCTAGTCACACAAAACCCTAATCCTAAACCATACCATGAAAACAAGCGATGGTATCTGATCTCAATACCACCTCTGAATGAGCCTTACTCATCATCGCCATCAACAGCACTTGGCGCAAATCACACAAAGAGAATAATAGAGAAGCCAATAGTCAAAGAGCAGAAAGAACCACAGGAGAATCAGTGAATGCAGAAAGAACCACTACATCGGGAGCAAATCATGAACTGGTAGACACAAAACTGGGACATGTATAAGTAATTGGCTCAGATATACCCCCATCTTGACACCATGACAAAACATCTTATATTTGTGAACGGAGGGAGTAATAGTTAGCCGCTGAACTGGTTACTTGCTATGACACAAGCCATCCTAGTTTAGCACCAAGTGAATCAATTCAGGTGTTGGATAGAAACTCTCGCAGGGAAGCTATATCATCACAGCCATTCATGAACATGACATGAAGGAAACAGTAAAGAAGTAACGAGAAACCAGTAAAGAAGTAAAGAAGTAACTTGCCCTATACGACCCTTAAGTTGAAACCAGTAAAGAAGTAACGAGAAACCAAAGGTACAAACTGATAACTAGATAAAAGAGACAGCAGAGGAACGAAATTATCAAGTCAAATAGCAACTGAAACAAGTAAACTGATCCAACAACAAAATAAGACAGTTTCAAGAACAATCCAAGGGACAGCAGAGTTATCATAGCCATTCAGGAAATAGGAAGAACAGAAGAAAACAATAAGTGCAGCTAGAGTACTGTTCCTAAAACAACAGTGGTTGACATACCGCAAAATCAATAAATGTGTAGGAAGAAATTGAATAATCAAAGATCCCTCTGCGCATGCAACATATAAGGGTGAAAATTAGGTCAGATCAAAGACAGAACATCTGCAGCTAAGCACAGTATCAGCAGCTGGAAGGCCATTAGAGCTCACAAGAGAGAAGAGGTGGTAATTAAGATTTAAGGGCCTCTTTGGAACGCAAGTGTAGTTTCATATGTATTCCCTCCACATTCAGTAATAAGAGCTCAAGTGGAGAGGGATTCAGAGTTCCCAGCCACAGCAGCTCATTTCCAGCGGAACTGAATTGTGAAAAATCCATCAGAGTAGCTCAGATCTCGCTGATTACACCCAAATTCCCAACCATGGGAGTGCTCCGGCCCATGATCCACACCGCAAACCGCTAGCCCCTGATGTTTCAGCTGCGGCGGCTGCCCAAGGAGGGCCTCCCAAGCAAATGCATTAGTGCAGAGGGTGCGACTGGAGGGGTGGCCCCATGAATCGAAGGTCCGAAGACAGGGCACACGTCACCACCAGCATCATTCCTCATCGATGCCTCTCCCTCACAGATGAAGCTTTATAAGGACGTAGGGATGGCAAGCATCGATGGTGGAAGTTAAGGAGGACTACAATGGCAAATATCAACAGAAAAATTGACAATGGATGCAAAAAAAGGACAAAAAACTGAAAAATGGCATCAATCAGAATCTGCTTTTAAATTGGTTCAATTAAAAGATTCACGCCATCTCACCTTCCCAGAAGGTCCACACAAAGAACCAGAGCCATAAAAAAGAACCAAAGCCATAGGTAATTCCAAGTTTCTTTTTCAAGCTACAGGCCAGAATGTACAGAATATATATGACTTCATTTTCACAATGAGCCCATGACCATTCACAGTTGCCAAACGGGTATTCTTCAAATCAAGAAGAAACAAAAAAAATAGTAGGGAAATCAAGCTGTTTTCTGGAGTATATTCCTGAAGTACTCACTGATCAAATTACTATAATCAAACAGTAGTAGAATTATCAGACACAGGTGTCATAACAAACACATGCACGAGGAATAATTCACAAAATCCACGAAAATTGTGGACTATTACTTGAATGGCTCAGATTTAACCCACCATAAATCACCAAAGTTGGACAATGCTTCAGGTAGTACTTGAAGCCCTTCAGTACCAAACAACAACAACAACAACAACAAAGCCTTTCAGTCCCAAACAAGTCGGGGTAGGCACGTGGATAGCTAATTTCCATGCACCCCTGTCCATTGCTAGTTCTTTGGTGATATTCCAATCCTTTAGGCCTCCTTACCATCTCCCTCTCTCTTTCCCCGCCCAGCAACAAATAGCCGCAACTGGTAACTTGCTGTCGAGCAAGGCCTCCTAGTATAACAACCAAGTGTCTAACTGGACAAAGTTGAATGGAACCAAAGGAAATCATCATAGCCATTCAAAAATGAATAGAACTCATCAACACACAACGGAAACAAATATGCTGTGTTCAGAAGTTAATTTAGACCACTATGCTGATTGCCGTATTACTGGCAATGAAAGAAGAAATTTATATTTGTTAACTTCAGATAAAAGGAGTAACTGCAAGCCAAATAAAAAAAGGACAAAATAAATTTTCCATTTTGAAACAGAAGAAAAACATAATAAGATAGAAATCCAAGTCAAAAACAATAGTGTGTTCGACATATATATATAGTTTGTACAACTATGCAGGCGAAAACAACGCTAGCTAGAAATAGTGTGTTCATCACCAAGAGAAGACATCAATCCAAGTCCAGATGGGCCGTTACTCACATCAACACAATAGAGAGGAATAGAAACGAAAAAACAGTGCATATTAGAGAAGGTAAAATCAAATATTTGTAGCATAGCAAAAGAGGGCTCAGTTTTGCCTTTCATCTTAAAGCCCAACACTCACATATCTTGCTGCATAATTTACCCATCGCGATGTAAGAGGACTGTCCTGGTTATCATTCATCAAAATGACCGTCCAAGGCACAGATCATCCAACATTAGTGATGAATTGAATTGCTGCGAGAGAGGTAAGGGTGGGCTCTAATTTAGTACCCACGGGCCACAGCTGTCTTAATTGCTCAATACATGCTTATTTCAGCCATGGTCATCATCATCGCCCCTAGTAAGAACTCCATCTCTTCATCACAAAGTAGCATCCATCCATCCATCAGACTGGTCATAGTGGTGAGTAACTTAGACAGTCTCAGGAGCTGCTCATACCTGGCGTCAGCCGACCAAACCTCCGTCTCAGGAGCTGTTGATCCCCTGGCCGGGCTCTACACACCAAGCAACATGACCACGATACCCATTACATGCATGCAAGCATCCATCCATCCTCTATAATTACTTGTCACACCATCTTTTTTGCCTATGTGGCATGTATGTTACTCCCTCCGTTCCATAATTCCTGTTGTGGTACTCCCATTATGACTAGTCTCAGTCAGGGGAGCTGCTCATGCCTGGCGTCAGCTGACCAAACCTCCGGCTCAGACGGCACATCAGACAACACTGTATGGTTCCCAGCCCACGCCACAACCAAATCCAAGGCAATGGAATGGCAGTGGCTGGCAGCACCACAGATTCAGGGAACTGACATGGCAGCCACCCAGACGACAGGTCAGCGAGTCGGCAATGAGAGCTTGACTGATTTGTTTTAGGGTTCAAGAGAGAGAGAGGTGAGGAGGATCCATACCGAATCCAAAACAAAATGCAACTGAACTGAGTATATGTTGCGTACCAAAAGAGGACTCAGTTTAGCATTGCATCTTCAAACCCAACACTCACATCTCTTGCTGCATAATCCACCCATCACAATGTAAGAGAACTGCCCTGGTTATCACTCATCAGAACGACCGTCCAAGGCACAGAACATCCAACATTGGCGATGAATTGGACAGGCTGCAACAGAGGTAAGGGTGGGCTCTAAGGCCATCTCCAACACAGACACCGATTTCCAGGCACTATTTAGTCCCACCTCGCCATGGATGTCTTGATTGCTCAAGACATGATTATTTCAGCCACAGTCATAATCATCGGCATCACCCCTCTTTTTTGTCCAAAAAGGAGGTTGAACCCCCAAACAACATGACCATGATATCCATATATACATATATATACATACTACTCCCTCCGTTCCAAAATATACTCCCTCCGTTCCAGATAAGTATCGTGGTTTTAGTTCACGACACATGACCTGCATCCATCCATCCATCCTGCTCAGGAGCTGCTCATACCTGGCCTCGCCCGACCAAACTCCAGCTCCGACGACGCATCAGACAACACCCACCGTACGGTTCCACAATTTCCAAGGCAATGGAACGGCGGTGGCTGGCAGCACCGTGGCGGTGGGGAACTGACGCGGCGGGCATCCGGACGATGATAGGTCAGAGATCCGGCAACGAGAGCTCGCCTGATTTGGTTTAGGGTTTGGGTCTAGTGGTATGAACTGCACGCACGCACGCACGCATCGAGAGTGAGAGAGAGAGAGAGAGAGATGGGACCGTACCGGATCCAAAGAGAAACGTGGCCAACCTGCGAGGAATCCATCGACGGCGGCTCAGAGTCAGATCCCGCACCGGCCCGACCAGGCCCTAGACCGGAACCCGCCGCTCGGTGCCCAGCCCACACGGCCGCGGACGCCTGCCGCACGGGCGGCAGCCCCGAGGGGCCTCCAAGCCGATGCGCGGTCCGGCGCGGCGGGAGGGGCTGGCCCCGAGGAGCGGCGGCCGGTCGGGTGCCTGACCGGCGCCGGCGGCTCCCTCCATCATCGCCGCCGTCTGGTGACGGACGCGCGCGATCATCGGCCACGGCGAGCGGGACGGGCGCGGCGACGGGATTCGGTCGGATCCGAGTAGAGCGCTCGCATTGCATGCTCCGCCGCCGCACGCAGCCATGCCGCCGGTGGCCTCTCGCAGCCGGACTGGTCCGAGCTAGCTAGCGGGAGAAGGGGTCGGTCGAGATCCGGATCCGGATGGGATGGGTATCCGCTCCGGCTCCAGATCCAGGTCCGGCTGTAGATGCTCTGGTACATAACATCCTGTGAAGAGGGGAAGGGGAACGAGAGCGGGGGTGTAGAGTGTAGACGAGGGGAGGAAGGTCCACCTTGCCATGCTTTTGTTTACGTAATATAAATGTACACATGCATATAAATCTTAAAAAAAACTGTTCCAAAATATAAGTTTTTTTAAAGACATCCGTATGTAGGTCTTTATTGAAATCTCTAAAAAGACTTGTATTTAGGAATGAAAGAAGTATTCCCTCCGTCCCAAAATAAGTGTCGCAAATTTTATACTGAACTAATACAAATTTTGTACTAGATCTTGGGATGAAGGCAGTATATGTGATCAGTTGGAGACATCGCACGGCTGATCTCAATGATTCCTCGAGATTCCAACCACAGAGGGGCATGTTCCGAAACCATGGACCTGTTCAACACGGTACTCATTTGGATGTCCGTTTCCGATTGACAAGCTGAACGCTAAGTCTCCGTACCTGAGTATATCTGACTACTAATTTTAGCGTAACAATTTTGAACTGAACTCAAGTTAATAGCGGTACCTGCCAATACCTCCACCGTATTAGGCATTGGGTAGACAGGTAGAGGAAACTCAATATTTCGATTCTCAACATTATGCCTCTAGGTAATGAATGAATAATAAAATTCTTCAGTACAAATAGTTATGCTGATATTTACGGCGCATTATCTATGTGTATGTACAGCTGCAGTTCTTGCAAAGAGAAATACAAAGTACTCCCTCCGTCCCATAATATAAGACGTTTTTTGACACTACACTAATGAAAAAAACGTCTTACATTATAGGACAAAGGGAGTACTTCATAATCACAAACAGCATCAACAGGCATTAAATGATGGGAGTAAACATGTAGGCACATAGCTCTGCCAAAAAATACAGGGAACTGGTTTCAAAGATGAAAAGGTGGAATAATGTTATCCGTACAGATTGTATGGTAGTACAGTTGCATTGACGGCTCATATGAATCACAGAACCACCAACACTTCTATCTATGACTAGAACAGGCATCAGTAATGAGAAGGGTGGACATACAAAAAGGCTTCATTTCTGCTTCAAGGCATACTTATTATTACCTCACCAGAAAGCATCATCAGAACTCATCAGATTTTAAGTATTTCACGGTGATTTCATGGTGGCAGTTCAAAAGTTGCCCACTGAAGTTAAGGAGTGAACCACATAGGAGAACAACTGAAGTTCAAATCACATATTACAGGAAATAGAAAGGGGGAAACACACAAGAGACAAACATAGAAATAGGGTAGGGGAGGAGTGCTGCAGATCAGGTTGCACATGATGTATAGCAAAAAATAACTAGGTAGACTCAAAACTAAATAAATACAAGTATATGATAGACATCAAAGACCAAATGTAATATCCTTCTGCTGACGCTTGAGGTGCCATAGTCAGATGCATGAATAAAAAAGCACAACGAAGCACGAATTTATACAATGAAGGTATGAAAAGGAAGAAAACTTAGGGCGAAATAAAATGCAGGAACGAATAAACGGGAAGGCTGAGCGAAGAAACAGGACATGCAAGTAACAAAGGACGTACAGTTGCAAATAATAGCATAGTTTGAACAAAACATGTGAAGCCGTCTGCCGCTTCCCAAGGCGTTCAGCACACAGGATTGCTTTTTATTAAAATAAAGTGGAACCTCTTGATGCATGAGTAATTCAACGCATTCTGAGTATGTAAGTGTAAAATAGCACAAAATCCAGTTTGCCATGAGCATATCTTGAAAGTGCCGTAGGTGAAAACATATATTATAGTGAGAAGAATCAAACCAATAATATTCAAGAATATAATTAAGCACATGACAACAAAATGTAGAAAGAAGTTGTATTTTTTTTTAATGGGAGGGTCAGAGTTGGCTCGGCTATCATATGGGCAAAACCCACTCTGTATCTGATACGCTAGGTGATCCACGTTGCAGATGCCCTTACACCCCTGCGTGACTTTTCAGCATTCAAATGGTTGCTGACAGAAAGCAAGACGTCCAGCTTCAAAAAAAAAAAGCAAGCCGTCCAACTTCAAAAAAAAAGGCAAGCCATTCCGATTTCCACGATTCCACCTAATCACACAAAACCCTAACCCTAACACATACCATAAAAACAAGTGATAGTATCTGATCTCAATACACCTCTGAATGAACCTTACTAATCGTCGCCATCAACAGCACTTTGGCGCAAATACCACAAAGAATAACAGAGAAGCCAATAGTCAAAGAGCGCAAGATGACAAGTAATCACTGGAGAATCAGTGAAAGCAGAAAGAAGCACTATATCAGGAGCTGGTGGACACATAAAACTGGGACATGTATAAGTAAATGGCTCAGATATAACCCCATCTTGACACCATAAGTAGATGGACCATGTAATCTTCACTGTCTCTCTCCGAACACGTTTTAGTGTGTTCAGTCACTCATTTCAGTCCGTATGTAGTCCATATTAAAACCAAAAAATCTTACATTTGTGATTGGAGAATCAGTGAAAGCAGAAAGAAGCACTATATCAGGAGCTAGTGGACACATAAAACTGGGACATGTGTAAGTAAATGGCTCGGATATAACCCCATCTTGACACCATAAGTAGATGGACCATGTAATCTTCACTGTCTCTCTCCGAACACGTTTTAGTGTGTTCAGTCACTCATTTCAGTCCGTATGTAGTCCATATTAAAACCAAAAAATCTTACATTTGTGATTGGAGAATCAGTGAAACAGAAAGAAGCACTATATCAGGAGCTGGTGGACACATAAAACTGGGACATGTATAAGTAAATGGCTCAGATATAACCCCATCTTGACACCATAAGTAGATGGACCATGTAATCTTTACTGTCTCTCTCTGAACACTGTTAAGCAGATTCTTAATTCCAACGTTTAACAGTACTCCCTCCATTCACAAATATAAGGTGTTTTAACTTTTTTCTGAATCGGATGTATATAGACACGTTTTAGTGTGTTCAGTCACTCATTTCAGTCCGTATGTAGTCCATATTAAAACCAAAAAATCTTAAATTTGTGAATGGAGGGAGTAATAGTTAGCCGCTAAACTGGTTACTTGCTGTGACACAAGCCATCCTAGTTTATCACCAGGTAAATCAATTCAGGTGTTAGATAGAAGCTCTCAGAGGGAGGTTATATCATCACAGCCATTCATGAACATGACACAAAGAAAACAGTAATCTTGACAGCTGAACTTGCCCTATACGACCCTTAAGTTGTGAAACCAGTAAAGAAGTAAAGAGAAACCAAAAGTACAAACTGACAAGTAGATAAAGAGTAGAATAGAAGAATGAAATTATCAAGTCAAATAGCAATTGAAACAAGCAAACTGACCCAGCACAAAATAAGATAGTTTCAAAAACCATCCAAGGGACAGCAGAATTATTATAGCCATTCAAGAAAAAGGAAGAACCGAAAAGGATAAAAAACAGAAGACAAGAATTAAGTGTAGCTGGAGTACTGTTCCTAAAACAACAGAACTGGTTGACATATTGCAAAACTAACAAAATGTGTAGGAAAAAAGCCAAAAATATGAACTTGCAAAACAGTCCTTTGCATCCACCAGACCATGATTTTACCGAAAGAACTAATATCATAACCGAACTCTCAACCTAATGACCTATCTTTTATGTATACACGGATGCGAGCAAGCAAGAATTACAAAATATCAAAAAGGAAAAGATCAGTCCAAATTTTGGGAAGGAAACACTCATTTTTACTCAGAACTTTATTGGGCTCAGAGTTGGCTAATTTATAGAAGGAGGTCGTGGTATTTTTGCAACAAGAGATAGATACAGGCTTATGATAACATTGTGTTTTTCCACGTATTGGCTTCTATAAGCATTAAAATGGTCATCAGCAGAAAGCAAACCGCGCAAATTGTATTCCTTGAGGCCAGTTAGCAGTTGCTGTGCTGGACCAAAACAGTAGAGAAGAAGTTGACAACTTGCCAACTTGAATGTACATCACTACCAAAAGAACCAGTAAAAATTTAATAGGGGTAGTAAAGGAGGACATGGAATATGACCAAAGAACTAGCCATGGACAGGGGTGGGGTAGTAAAGGAAGAAATGGAATATCACCAACGAACTAGCCATGGACAGGGGTGCGTGGAAGTGCTATCCATGTGCCAGAACCATGAATTGGTTACGAGATCTTATGGGTTTCAGCTCTAGCCTACCCCAACTTGTTTGGGACTAAAGGCTTTGTTGTTGGTGGTGGTGGTGGTAGTAAAGGAAGAGATGCACAGATCATGTTTCACATATTTAACCTCATGAAAAGGGAGTAAACATGTTCAACCACTACCAGTACTAGGACCACCACAGTGAAGACAGGCTTGAGCAAAGCGCACCGAACTGGTTCCCTCCATGGACAACAAAACCATGAGAAGGCAAACCAAACACCACAAAAGGTGAGCTGTGCGTGAGCAATCTTAGTGAGATGGGCCAATGCCATAACCACGGCAATTTATCAGTCTAATCATAAGAAGGCGATAGGAATAAATAAATGTGTAAACCGTACTGTATAGGAGGGCACAGTATTAGTTGAATTGAGAGGGCTCAGATTCGCCTTTGATAGATCATACAACCTAGCCCCACCCTCTTCTAAGTCAACCTCTGCTGGTTATCACCCAACAAAATGACCATCCAAGACACAGCCATCAATATTTGGTGAGAATGAAAAGGTCCCAAAAGAGGGGAGAGCGTGTTTTTCATACCCATGGCTCCTCGAATAATCGAAGACAGGTTTATTGTCAGCCAAGTTTGATCATCATCGCCCTTGATAAATAGATCCCATTGCACATGCAACAGGTAAGGGCGAAAAGCAGGTTGGATCAGATACAGAACATCTGCAGCTAAGCACGGTATCAGCAGCTGGTGGGCGATTAGAACACATGAGGAATAGTTCACAAAATCCTGGGAAATTTTTGGGAGTTCTATTTGAATGAATGGCTCAGATTTACCCCACCATGAATCACCAAAGTTGGGAAATGCTTCATGTGGTACAAAATCCTGGGAAAATTTTGGGGAGTACTCCCTCCCTCCCTCCCTCTCTCCAGCAACAAATTGCCGCAACTAGTAACTTGCTGCAGAGCAAGGCCTCCGAGTTTAACGACTAACTGTCTAACTGGGTAAAGTTGAATGGAACCAACCTAGGAGACGTGAAAGAGTCTATATCTCAGGATATGTTGAAAGATCTCCAACACCAAGGTGCAGAAATCATCATAGCCATCCAGAAAAGAATAAAACTCATCAACACAATGGAAACAAATATGCTGTGTTTAGAAGTTAATTTGGAACACCGTACTGATGTCCGTATTACTGGCAACGAAAGAAGCAATTGACATTTGTTAACTTCAGATAAAAGGAGTCACTGCAAGCCAAATAAAAACAGGATGACATAAACTTTCTGTTTTGAAACAGAAGGAAAGCATAAGCTTGCAAAAAGGGATGCGTATAATACAAACAGAAAACAGGAAATGCAGTTTGCCTATTTATCCCATGAAAAATGGGGTTCTAATGCTAAATAGTAAGATATGTGACATTGGATAGTGGCAATACAATTCCACCATGAAACTGAACACCTGTCAGTCCAACCTCTAGCAAAATGAAAACAAAACCAAGGAAAGAATACTGAATAAATTTTTAAATATATAATGAGAAGGGGGCCAATGGCCAACATATAAATCCCGAATGGCCAAAGCAAAAGCTCCAGGAGGACATTCAGCTAAATATAAGAGCCTTCTTAACAATTACACTTTTGCAGTTGATAAATTCACTTGACACATAGAATCCGCGCAAGGGATCTGTACCAAGCATGCATCAGAAATGTGGCAAGTTAATATTGACAGCAGCAGCTAAAAAATAGACTAATTAACAAAGGTCTGCTCTGACAAAAGGAGAATCATTTGACACATATAGTATGTACAACTAGAAAGGCAAAAACGACGCCAACTAGAAACCAACCCAAGTAACCTAGGGTGGTTGGGTTCGTCACCAAGAGAAGATATCAATCGGGATCCGGATCTCACACCAACACAATAGAGAGGAATAGAAAATAAAAAACAATGTATAGTAGAGAAAGAAAAACTGAGTATTTGTAGCGTTGCAAAAGAGGGCTCAGTTTTGCCTTTCATCTTCAAGCCCAACACTCACATCTCTTGCTGCATAACCTACCCATAGCGATGTAAGAGAACTGCCCTGGTTATCACTCATCAGAATGACCATCCGAGGCGCAGGACATCCAACATTAGCCATGAATTGAACAGGCTGCAAGAGACGTAAGGGTGAGCTCTCAAGGGCATCCTCAACGCCGGCCCCATTTGGGGCCTATTTAGTACCCACGCGCCACGGATGTCTTGATTGCTCAAGACATAATTATTTCAGCCACAGGCATCATCATCGCCCCTCTTTTTTTTTTTGAAAAGGAGGTCAAACCCCAAGCAACATGACCATAATATCCATACATACATGCATGCATGCATACATCCATCCATCCATCCATCCATCCATCCGGCTGGTCATAGTGGTGAGTAACTTAGACAGTCTCAGGAGCTGCTCATACCTGGCCTCAACCGACCAAACCTCCCAGTGTGGACAACGCATCAGACGACGCCTTACGGTTCCCAGCAACGACACAACTGAATCCAAGTCAATGGACTGGAGTTGGCTGGCAGCACCATAGAGACGTGGAACTGACGTGGCAAACACCCGGACGATGGGTCAGCAAGTCGGCAATGAGAGCTTGACTGATTTGTTTTAGGGAGAGAGAGAAGGGGGGGGGGGGTACGATGATCATAAGCAAAAGAGGGCTCAGTTTTGCATTTCATCTTCAAACCCAACACTCACATTGCTTGCTGCATAATCTACCCATCAGAATGTAAGAGAACTACCCTGGTTATCACTCATCAGAATGACCGTCCAAGGTGCAGAACATCCAACATTACCGATGAATTGGACAGGCTGCAAGGGAGGTAATGGTGGGCTCTAATTAAGTACACACAGGCCACAGCTGTCTTTATTGCTCAAGACATGCTTATTTCAGCCAGTCATCATCATCGCCCTCATTTTTTACCGGAAAGGAGGTTGTACACCCGGTCTTTGCCCACCAGGCACAACATGACCCGGATATCCATGCATACATACATACATACTCCCTCTGTAAAGAAATATAAGAACGTTTAGATCATACTCCCTCCGTTTCTAAATATAAGTCTTCTTACAGATTTCAATATGGACTACATACGGATGTGTTGGGGTAGCACCGACTGAAGAGAAGCTTGTCCCACATCGTGTGAGATGGTTTGGACGTATTCAGCGCAGGCCTCCAAAAGCCCCAGTGCTTAGCAGATGGCTAAAGAATGTTGATATTGTCAAAAGAGGCCGGGGTAGACCGAACTTGACATGGGAGGAGTCTGTAAAGAGAGATCTGAAGGATTGGAGTATCACCAAAGAACTAGCCATGGACAGGGGTGCCTGGAAGCTTGCTATCCATGTGTCAGAACCATGAGTTAGTCGCCAAATCTTATGGGTTTCACCTCTAGCCTACCCCAACTTGTTTGGGACTAAAGGCTTTGTTGTTGCTGCTGCTGTTGTTGTTGTACTACATACAGATGTGTATAACATGTTTTAGAGTGTAGATTCACTCATTTTGCCCCATATGTAGTTCATATTAGGATCTCTAAAAAGACTTATATTTAGGAATGGAGGGGGTACATGCATGCACATGTCCATCCATCCCCATCAACCTCAGGAGCTACTCATGCCTGGCCTGGACCGACCAAACCTGACGACACCCCAGATAACACCGTAAGGTTCCCAGCCCAGCCATAGCCAAATCCAAGGCAATGGAACGGCAGAGGCTGGCAGCACCACAGCAGTGAACTGATGCGGCCGCCATCCAAATGATTGGCCAGTGAGTTGGCAATGAGAGCTTGACTGATTTGGTTTAGGGTTTGAGGTGGAGGGGTGGGGGTATATGTAGCATAGCAAAAGAGGCTCAGTTTTGTCTTTCATCTTCAAGCCCAACCCTCACATCTCTTGCTGCATAATCTACCCATCACGATGTAAGAGGACTGTCCTGGTTTTCATTCATCAGAATGACCGTCCAAGGCACAAAGCATCCAACATCAGCGATGAATTGGACAGGCTGCAAGAGAGGTAAGGGTGGGCTCTAAGGCCAACTCCAACGCAGACACCGATTTTTTCGGCTCTGTTTAGTACCACCATGCCACGGCTGTCTTGATTGCTCAAGGCATGATTATTTCAGCCGTCGTCATCATCATCATTGCCCCTCATTATTTTCATTTTCCGAAAAGGAGGTTCAATCCCCCGGCCGGGCACTGCACACCAAGCAACATGACCATGATATCCATACATACATACTCCCTCCGTTCCAAATAAGTGTCGTGATTTTAGTTCACGACACATGGATGCATCCATCCATCCATCCTGCTCAGGAGCTGCTCATACCTGGCCTCGACCGACCAAACCACCCGCTAGAACGACGCATCAGACAACAGAGTACGGTTGCAACCCACGCCACAACCGAATCCAATGCAATGGAACGGCAGTGGCTGGCGGCAGCGTAGCGGTGTGGAACTGACGCAGCAGCCACCGGGACGATGGGTCAGCGATCCGGCAACGAGAGCTCGACTGATTCGGCTGAGTGTGTGTGAGAGTCAGAGAGAGAGAGAGAGAGAGTGAGAGATGGGGATAGTACCGAATCCAAAGCAAGATGCAGCCAAGCTGCGAAAACTCCATCGACGGCGGCTCAGATCCCGCACCGGCCCGACCAAGCCCTCGACCGGAGCGCACCACGGGCCCCGCCAGTCGGTCCCCAGCCCGCGCCGCCGCGGACGCCTCCCGCACAGGCGGCATCCCCGAGGGGGGCCCCGAGCCGATGCGTGACGGCGCGGCGGGAGGGGCTGGATCCGGGAGCGGCGACCCGGCGCGTCGGCCGCTCGGGAGCCTGGCCGGCGCCGGCGGCTCCCTCCATCATCGCCGCCGTTCGGGGAGGGACGCGGCCCCGGTCGACGCGATCATCGGCCACGGCGAGCGGGGGATTCGGTCAGATCCGATTAGAGCGCTCGCATCGCATGCTATGATGCTCCGCCGCCGCACGCAGCCATGCCGCCGGTGGCCTCTCGCAGCCGAGGTAACTAGCTAGGGTTCGGCACCGACGGTTTGTAGATGCTGATTAAGTTTCTTCTTCTGATGAAAAGGTTTCATTTAGGCAAAACAACACGAGGAGGGGCCAACGAGAGGGGAGAGGGTGCACCTGTCATTTTCTCTTTCCCTTTTACACACTGCCCCCTTTGCATTTTATTCAAGGCGGACTATTTTTTCCATAGAAAACTTCCTCATCTATACCTACTAAATATCTATTACCTAATAAAAAAATAGGTATTCTTAATCCACCATGCTATTTTATAGAAAATCTCATGATATTTCTGACATTAAATCCGCAGTATATCATATGTTTTCTTTAAATACTCGTATCTTCTAAATCGCAACTCCAAATTTAACATGTTATATATGAAGTTTGATTAGAAAAATGTATAGGACCTGAATATGATATTGTTTTACCTGTTAGCAATTAAAAAGATACTACTTAGGTGAACCAAACTACGTGAGCATAAAGGATGCATGAGGAGTTCTAAAGTGAAGCAAGCTCAAGACGGTAGCGCGGGGATGAGCCTGAGGTCATGGATTGGACCCAGGAGGGGGAATGATGTTGAACATGCCTTAAGTTGATGATGCTTAAACTGAAAACCGACCTTGATGCACACATGTCTTCATAGTGTGTTAATGTGGCATCGTCTGTTTTTGTCGTTTTACTTTACCGGCCCGTAATAAAACCGCATTCTGCACATGGCATGAATAAATGCATTATCACTTGCCCCTTTCATTGTTTGTATTAAATCTACATGCAAGCCATGGTGAACTAGAAGACACGTTGAATCTTGAACTACGTTTTTGTAGGTCAAGACCATCCTTGTTTGGGTTACAGACTATTTTTTGTAAATTAAAAACGCGCGGTATACTTTTCTCCCGTTGCAATGCATGGGCCCTTTTGCTAGTGTTCTATCATGACGGTACAATGATAACCGAAATAACAAAAAAATCTGATCAGTAGACAACCTAGACGACTCGAAGCGGCCCGAAGGCGCGCAGCCATCAACGCCACGCACTCTGTCGGAGTCAGAAAAAACTTATTACAACTGGGAAGTCGTCGTGCTGAGACATAGGACCATAATAACAACCGTCACCGATGAAGAGAAACTTCTATATCTATACCTACTATTAAAAGAAATAGATATTCTTAATCCGCCACATACTTTTATAAAAAGCACCTAATATTTTTTAATAAACCCACACTTCACCTAGAAATCACCCCTCCATGGGCCCAATGAAGTCAGGCCGTTTGGCCTGTTAACACAAACACGTTGTATGCGGCGCAGAGGCAAAATATAGATGTGGGTAACGGGATTTGAACTCACAACCAACTAGCCAGAAACTATTGTCACCACCAACTGGGTTGACTCATGTATTATTCATAATTCAAGATAGTTTTGGCTATTTTATAGTACCACCTCGCCTCGTTACACACAATCAACCCAATTTATATGCATGTTTAAATTTTGGGGTATATCAACAAACAAAAGTTGAGATGTTCGTTATTCCCTAAAGAGGATTTCAAACAACTTGAAAGAGAAAGATAGGGTAAGGAAGGAGGAAAACATGGCCTAATTAACGGGTGGTCTAATTAAGCAAGACTGGTTCTCTAAAAATGCATCGGCTCAATGAAAGATTGGTAAACAAGATTACTGAGAGATACAGACTGATTAACACGGCAAGATACCACGTTGTCTTCCATTGAAAATAAGAAAAAAATGCGGGGTAAGAATATTATAAACCGAAAGTGAAGAAAAACCGAAAGTGTTATTTACCTTTCTGTTTTTTACCCTATACGATGGTCATGTGCCTAAAAAGTGATCATGCATTTCCTCCATTCATATAATCTAAAAAGTGTCCATACATTTATAAAACAAATACTTAGAAGTGTTATTTCTTTATAAAAAGTGTTTACGCATTTGAAAAAATGTTTGTGTAACATTAAAAAACTTTGTAATATTTTTTTAGAAAAGAATGTACAAGCAATTTCGAAAGTGTTCGCTTATTTTATTTAATATTCATAAATTTTAGAAAGTGGTCACATATTTATAAAAATGTGAAAGAATTTTAAAAACGGCTCACACATTTTACCGAAACGTTAATGTTTTTGTTTTTCAGGTTTTTTATATTTGTAAAAAAAGAACACATAAAACAAAAACTTTGAAAAAGGGAAAAATAAAAAATGAACAAAGAAAGATTAAGAATAAGAAATGATTATGTCTTTTCTTCTTACAAGGGAAAAATAATTAGATCATAAATTATTAGTGGGAGCCGACTTTGCATCTTGCCATCGTGACCATGGCTTCGAGTAGAGATGGAGGAGCACCGGAGGCCGCCTCACTGCAGGGAAGAGAATGTTGTGGATGAGATAGAGCTACATGAAATAAGAGAGCAGATAAACTTAGGATTTTTTAAAGAGATTGAGGCTAATTTGGTTGATTAATCAGTAGTGCTACAATTGATTCAGGGATGAACCATCATATGATTGTTGAAATATATTGTCCGTCTCCTTCCATCAGTTCGGACTTTTGGATGAGTTGGGTGGTGCATGAATTCAATATGATATCAGAGCCAAGAGGTCTTGAGTTCAATACCCTGATAACGCAGTATTAAAAATAAACGATTATGTGGCCCACATCAATCCCACGTCTAAAGACTAAAATAGCCTAGACGTGAGGGGGAGTGTTAAAATATATTGCCCGCCTCCTTCCATCAGTTCAGACTTTTGGATGAGTTGGCTGGTGCATGAATTTAATAATGATCTCATAATTGGAGATGTAGTTTGCTTTTGCTGCTAATATGAGAAGAAAACAGAAACATAAAGAATTGGAGAGCAATGATTTCGCACCTAGGCCCATCTAAACCCTGGTGTGAACCGTGAATTCGAAAAAAAATCCAAAAATAAAACTGAAATTTATAGGCATCCAAGATGCTCATGTGTGGAAGGTGCATGCAAATTTTCTTGGTGTTTGCACACATGAGGAGCTCTTGCCACAAAAAATAAATTATAAGTATAGGTAATTACAAGTCGGTGCAGGCATAGAGCGAGAAAAATTGTATCATTGGGCCCGAGTGTCGTTAAAATGGACTAGGGCCCAAGTCATTAGAAAATAGGATTTTAACAGAAAATAACCATTAATTTTGCATTGTTCATGGGAAAATTATCACTAAATTCTGATGTTAGGGGGCAGGGCCCTGGCCCCCTGTTTGTGCAAAGTACCCCTGTGTCCGCCACTGGGTGCAGGAAACTACTAGCGAAGTGGTGTGATAAACTATGATGACCATGTTTATAGAATTTATATCTACCGTTGGAACACACAGACACATTTATAATAATAATAATAATAATAATAATAATAATTATTATTATTATTATTATTATTATAAACAAATAACTCTTCTTAACCAAACGGCAAACTTTATCTAAAAAAATCAACATAGTAAATATAGTTTGAAAAATGTACATAGTTTATATATGTTCCCCGTGGAACCCGAGGTTATTGATGCATACAAGTATTTTTGTTACAACGACGGTGGTTAACTAAAGGAATACTTATATCTTCTGGCTACTTGATAAAAGTATCTTATGACTATCTGTAGAAATGATCTTCCGCTCGTGTTCGGCTATAACGGAAACTCTCGAAACTAGAGTTGTTTGGTGTTCCAATCAAGTCCCAACAATGCATTTCTCAGACCGAGAAAGCGGAACTGCTTTGCGCTGCATACTAGAACTCAATAAATCCCAATTTGCTCAATAAAGGGAATGAGAGAACCCCCAATGGAAAACTATTGGAAAGGAAAATACTTCTAACATGAATATGTTCCCATGCAATAGTCAAGAATTCTTGACGGTATCTAGCTGGAACAACTTGTTCTTCATGAGTACCTTGATTCAAGGACAAAGAATTTCCTGCTGCTATCATATAATACTCATTTCTGTTCACACTTTTTAAAAACTGATTCCCAAAAAAAAAAATCAAAAATACAAATGTTCACAAAAATTACAAATATACACAAAATTAAAAGGTTATAATAATGTCCTCCTTAAAGGAACATTCTGATTTAAATAAAATGTTCATTTTTAAAAACAAATAAATAATATTGTTTTCCAAAAAGCAAAACAAAAATGATTCACAAATTATTCAATGAACCACTATTCTTCCATCATTAGATGAAGAACGCTAAGATGGCTTTTTAACGTTCAAACTTCACTCTATAAAGCAACAAATAATGTAACATTTATTACAGATGTTTATCATAATTGAATATAAACTATATTGCATAATAGCACATGATCAGGTTTTCCGAGTTTCTATGCTTGTTGCAACACACGGGCATTTGTACTAGTATATCAAAAGGATCCAACATAAAGACACAAGAGCATCGACGAACAAACATCGGATACAACCTAATCCACCAAGGAAACACACCGACCGAATCACGCTAGAAGCTTATTCCATCCTCACGGAGTCACCGTCGTCCCGTCGCTTCCTACGCAGGACACAAATCCTAACAAAATTAAAAAAACATCTAAAAACGCAGCCCTCCTGTCGGCAAGGATCGGGATCCACCGCATCCCCATGGCACTAAGGACACAAGACAGATCGGCGACGACGCCAACAGTAGACGAGAACCCTAGTTGTGTGTTCGTTTGGGATGACAGAAGAGGGGATTAGTCGGATAAGTCCAATTACGGCAACATGTTAATGCATTAGATAAGGTGGAATCCTATATACCTGAGAAGTTCATCCCCACTACTTGATTTAACTTGACATGCAGCCTAACCACCTTAGCAATTTGCCATGTCAGCAATTAGTTTTCATTTTAACTAATTTTATTGAAAATCTACTAATTTAGACGTGTTATGTAGTCGCCCAATGGTCACACGCTAACGGAAGAAAGAACGCCAATCGTCTTGAAGAAGCCCAACCGATTATCCTCACATCGTGTCTTTATGTTTCCATTTCCCGAACGCATCCATCATCTCATCCTCTATTCAACACATTTGCACGTCTCCTCCCATTCTTTCACAGCTCCAGTGAGAAATCGCATGATCTGGCCCTGGGCATCCTTGGGGAGGCGTATGGCGGCGAGCTTGTCGTAGGTGTAGTCCCGGCGGAAGCTGGGGATGGGAGCACCATGAACTTGTTGAAGTGTGTGCTGGGCTATGCCCACCGTTGCTCCTGCGGCGACAACCATCTGTCTACTTCTCCTTGGACCCTATCCATCCGCTCTGTTTCTCCTGTAGTGCCATACCATCGCCTCATCCGCGCTCCACTTCAAGCACTAACGAGACACATGCTTCACTCCCTCCAGATTCACGAGGTGATGAGAAAGGAAACTTGACATCGAGGAGGCACCTTGACAAATGAGGGGACTAGAAATCACAAGAAGAAGCTCCGCCCAGGCCCCCTCACCGCTAAACTCGGACACAAGGAGCTCGCTGTGCACGGGGAGATTGACCACAAAAACCAGTGTTGGCTATGGGATCCTCAATCCACAAATTTATGCAGTTTCCTTTATTCCTTTATCATGCGCATGTCAGCAAAAAGGGATCAGTGTTATATTCTCATGTGCCAGATTCAATTGTTTGCATCAAAGTTGTTTGGATTTACCAAGAGGAAGCGGTCAGTTTTTCCGTCCACAGTGAACATTTTCGGATTTGTTTAGAGCATCTCCAACAGGCGCGCTTCGCTCGGCACCCAAAAAACAAATTTACAGTGCGCGGCTTGCCATTGGGAGCTTGGGAAGAGGAGTTGTTGAAAGCAAATTTGCTCCCTTGGTGTTTTTGGTAATTCATAACAACATATAAGTCATTGAACTAATGTTTCCATCAAGTATATTTAAGGAAAAGTTCAATGATGGGTTGGCAAAGAGATTGTGGAACACCCCAAGATGCAAGGAAATGGATTGGCAAAGCTTCAAGCAAGAGGACTCTACATTTTATATTTGTGAGAAATCACCTTGAGTCCATAGGAAAGCCAATACTATTAAAAGGGGGTAAAGTTTTGTTGGTGAACAAAATGCTCATACGTGCACAAGTGATAGTCACCAAAGACACCCACAAACTCTCCCACCAAAGTCTGTTCTAAGCCAAACACTCAAAATCGGTGCAATTAACATTCCACATTCGGTGCCACTGATTCCAAACCCTAGACAGACTCAGCCAAACCCTAACCCTTCGGTACAACCGATACTGCTTTCGGTGCCACTGATTTGGGCTGCCAACTTTATGTTACGCAAGTTCACAGTTTCGGTCCCTCCGGGATTGTTGAATCGGCGTCACCGAGAATGGGCATTATGACCGTTGGTCAACTTATCGGTGCAACCGAGATTCCTATATCGGTCACTCCGAGATTCAAAAGTTGCCACCTTTTGGTCACTTCGGTACCACGGAGATTAACACATCGGTGTAAACGAGTTGGTCATTTTGTGTGTAACGGTTGGATTTTTGGGGATGCCTATATATACCCCTTCACCACCACCTACTCGAAAGTGAAGCACTCAAAACCATTCCATACCTATATCTTATCAGTTTTCTGAGAGAGAACCACCTCCCCTTGTGTTGAACTCAAGATCTTCCACTCCAACCATATGGATCTTGATTTCTAGCCTCTCCAAGTTAATTTCCACCAATCCCATCTCTTCTACGTTTAGAAAATTCATTCTTCAAACCGTCGCACCCCAAGCCCTAAGCTGCCACAGAAGGACCCCTGGTCATCACCCTTATCCTCCCGCACTCCTCTGCCGCTGGAAATCGCCACCGCCGACAGAATCTTCGCCCCCGTCGTCGCCGTAGCGGATCTGTCACCGAGCTAGGGTACGGATTCGGCCACCTCTTACGCTCCAACCTCCAAATCTTGTGCATTAGGGTTTCACCAGTATCTTGCCACTATTTGAGATTGTTCTATCCACAAGATTATCTCTATAGACTAGCGAAACGGAAATTTTTAGGTTTAGTTGCCCGCGAAATTGCATCTCGGTGAGACCAAGTCAGAAAAATCGGTTCCACCGATTGCCTGTTTGTGCTATCGAGGACAAAACTCGGTGAGACCGAGTGGCAGTTTTTGGTCTGATCGAAATTGTTGCCAAGTCTCTGTTAAGGGTTTTGTGAGTCTCGACAGCACCGAAAGGTTTGACTCAGTGACACCGAAATTCAATTTTGCAGTGAACTACATCTATAGTTTTTCTATTCAAACTTTCAAAAACCAGCTGAATATTTTGCGATGACTTATCCTATTCCACTCTTCTATACACTTTTCATAGGGTCAGCATGTCAGAGTCAGACAGTCAGAATTTGCCAGAGCAGGGTGTTGACATGAGTTCAGGCACAAGCCCTGAGCCTAGTTCCTTTTCAGATCTAGGCACCCCCAGCTCCCATGGGTTGCCCAAGGCTGCCACTAGGGCCAGGAAGAAGCTGAATTTAGATGAAGAAGATTCAGACTTTGTGCCAGAAGAGGCTCTTGCCAATAAGCAAGAGAAAGCTGCCAAGAAGTCAACAAATGAGGCCACCTCTTCCAGGAGGGTGGTCAGCAAAATTTATGCACCTGCTGAAACTTTCAAAGCACCTGAGAGTGCCAAAGCTACAATGACCATTCATCCCCCAAGGAAGTCTATGCCTAAGAAGGCAGGGGAGAAGAGAGCTAGAAAGAGGATAATCCATGTGACTGGCAGGTCTACATCTATGTATGAAGATCCAGAGGAGGCAGCTGCTGCTGAAGAGGAGGATGAGCCAGCTGCAAAGGCTCCTCCCAAGAAGAAGGCCAAGAAACTTCTGGCTGATGCTATGGCCAAGTCTGGTACATCCAAGAGCACGAACTCCAAGAAGGCTGCTGCTGAAAAGCCTAAGAGGACATCCAAGCAGATTCCAGCTTCTGAAAAGAACAAGGGAACTGCATCCAGAGTTGAGCATGATGATGACTTGACAACCTTGATGAAACTTAGACCACACCTTCAGTACATAATGCTAGCTATCCACTTGCTGAAGATATGAAGAAGAGGAAAGACTCAGGTTTGAGGGCATGGAGAGCTATAGATCCATATGCCCAAAGGAAGAAGACAGCTGTGGACTACAAATTCTATACCAAAGAGCAACAAGATTTCTATGAGACTATGCTATTTGACAAGAGTCCAGTTGTGAGTGACATGAGGTATGTAGATTGGAAATTCATCAAGGAGAATGAGGACTATTTTCCAAGTGTCCAAGACAATTTCCACTGCATTGGTTTGGATGAATTTGTTGGCAGAGAACTTACTGCATAGAATTATGAAATGATCATGCAATTCTACTCCATTGCACATTTCTATGGAGATGGTAGGATTGTATGGATGACTGAAGGAGCAAGATATGAGTCCATTGTTGATGAATGGGCTACACTTCTAGGAGTCCCAGAGGTTCAGGATGGAGACTTGGATGTCTACACGGAATCCAAGGCAAGCCACAATGCCATGAAGGATATGTATACTCCTATACCTGCAGACAAAGTGCAATCTCACAAGCTTGGATCTATCTACTACCTTCAAGCTGGCCTCCGCACCATGAACACCATTCTGAGGCACACCTTGATGCCCAAGTCAAGAAATGACAAGATGATCCGAGGCTACTCCATCAACATGTTGATTCACCTTGACAGTCACACCAGGATCAGAGTCATGGACTTGATTGTTGAGACAGTCAAGAGGGTTGCTGCTGATCAGAAGCGCTCTTGCTACTATGCACCCTATATCCAGATGCTTATCAACTCTCAAATTGAGAAGCACATATTTGCTCTTGACAGTCCCCATTTGCCCCTACAGCCAGAGCTTGAGGATAACGTCGTGGTGATGGACCCAGATCATCCCACATCTGCTACAGCTCAGACAGAGGCAGAGGCAACTCGAGCCACTAGTGCTCAAGTCCCTAGATCCAGAAATGAGCAAATGGATCTGTTGATTTCATCAGTTCAGGGCATGCAGAAGGACATTAAGGGGATTCTGGACAACCAGAACAATCTTGTGAGGATCTTTGAAACAAGGATCAAGACTCTTAATGATAAGGTGGACAGGCTGACTAAGACAGTCACAGAGCTCCAGAAGGAAGTTGACTCAGTGCCTCTTCCTCACACCACTTCTTCAGATGATGATGAGGAGGATGGATCACCTCTCAGGACAGGCACCCAATTTCCCACTCAGGCCAGATCAACCATTGTGCCAACTCCACACTTGAGGCCCTCTTCATCAGCTCCTGCTGCTGTCACCTCAACTCCTGCTCCATCAGCTCCAGTTCCTCCAGCTACTACTCCAACTCCATCCACAACATCTGCAGAGATATTCGCCGACGCTGTAATCTCGACTCCTTCATCAACAACCAGAGGAGATCAGCCCAAGAACGCTTAGACATATGCCTTTGAACTTTTTGGTAACTTGTTACCAAAGGGGGAGAAGTGTATATAGATCTTTAGGCTTCGAGTGAGAGAGCGTTTTGGTGTTTATTGATTTTCAAAAATAATTGCCTTTTGGTTGCTTGTGATACACTTTTTGTGTGATGCTACTACTTCCTATAATCTTAAAGCTTTATGAGATGATCTTTCTACATTGCTTGATTGTGTTGTGCTATGATGTTCACTCTAATTCTTCTCGCACACCACCAAGATGTTTGTGACATGTACCTAATCGATCGTGCATTTGGATTCAAATGCAAATCCAAAATAATGCACAAATTTAGGGGGAGCTCTTGCTTATCCCATACTTCTCAAAGGGATGATTATATTTGTTGATTATATCATATGTCGAAGCTTTGATCTATATGTTGTCATCAAGTACCAAAAAGGGGGAGCTTGAAAGCACATTTGCTCCCTTGGTGGTTTTGGTAATTCATAACAACATATAAGTCATTGAACTAATGTTTCCATCAAGTATATTTCAGGAAAAGTTCAATGATGGGTTGGCAAAGAGATTGTGGAACACCCCAAGATGCAAGGAAATGGATTGGCAAAGCTTCAAGCAAGAGGACTCTACATTTTATATTTGTGAGAAATCACCTTGAGTCCATAGGAAAGCCAATACTATTAAAATGGGGTAAAGTTTTGTTGGTGAACAAAATGCTCATACGTGCACAAGTGATAGTCACCAAAGACACCCACAAACTCTCCCACCAAAGTCTGTTCTAAGCCAAACACTCAAAATCGGTGCAACCAACATTCCACATTCGGTGCCACCGATTCTAAACCCTAGACAGACTTAACCAAACCCTAACCCTTCGGTACAGCTGATATTGCTTTTGGTGCCACCGAGTTGGGATGCCAACTTTCTGTTATGCAAGTTCACAGTTTTAGTACCTCCAAGATTGTTGAATCGGCGTCACCGAGAATGGGCATTATGACCGTTGGTCACCTTATCGGTGCAACCGAGATTCCTATATCGGTCCATCCGAGATTCAAAAGTTGCCACCTTTTGGTCACTTTGGTACCACGGAGATTAACACATCGGTGTAAATGAGTTGGTCATTTTGTGTGTAACGGTTGGATTTTTGGGGATGCCTATATATACCCCTTCACCACCACCTACTCGAAAGTGAAGCACTCAAACCCATTCCATACCTATATCTTATAAGTTTTCTGAGAGAGAACCACCTCCCCTTGTGTTGAACTCAAGATCTTCCACTCCAACCATATGGATCTTGATTTCTAGCCTCCCCAAGTTTATTTACACCAATCCCATCTCTTCTACCAAGCCATATCCGTGAGAGAGTGATTGTGTGTTGAGGAGTCTGTCATCTTAAAGCACAAGAGCAAGGAGTTCATCGACATTACCGAGCCTATTACCTTTTAGAGAGTGGTGCCTCCTAGATTGGTTAGGTGTCGTTTGGGAGCCTCCTACTTCGTGTTGTGGAGTGAACCAAGAAGTTTGTAAGGGCAAGGAGATCGCCTACTTCATGAAGATCTACCTCGAGTAAGGCTAGTCCTCTGTTGATGTAGGCCGTCATGGCGTAGTCAAGGTTGCTTCTTCGTGGAACCCTCCGTGTGTAGAGCCCTCCACGGACTCTCGCGACCGTTACCCTCTCCGTGGGTTGAAGACTTCATGAACGTGGATGTACGATAGCACCACCTATCGGAACCACGGGAAAAATCATCGTGTCACCAATTGTGTTTGCTTTCCTTACCCTCTCTTTACTTACATGTGCAATGTCTTTACTTTCCGCTCCTATACTCTTAGACATGCATGTGTAGGGTGTACTTGACATACTATGAATGCTAAAATCTGCCAAGAATTAAAATTGGGAAAAATTAGATTTTATCTGGTCAAGTAGTCTAATCACCCCCCTTAGACCTACTTTTGATCCTACAGTTGTACACGCACGATCCTCCTCCGTCGTCCGCCTCGTCATGATGCGTGCGCCGCGGGTTATTGGTTAATCAATTATGAATTAATTAATGAGTCGCTAAACGAAAGTGCCACTATCTGAGATGTTGGACCGTGGGCTGTTCGCGGACTCGGTCATGGGCCTGGCCCAGGCCCATTTGCTCCACGACCTATATAAGGAGGTGTTGCCTATGGAGTGTAACCTAATCCTTTCACTCTCTCCCTCTCTATGCAACCCTAGCCGTCATCTACTATTCCTCTCAGAGTGCTGCTTCCGGTGATCCCATCCCGATGACCGCGTGCATGGTTGGTCGGGAGAGCAGGTGCCTCCGAAACCCTGTCGTTTGAGATCCTATCCGGGAGAACAACAATAAGGTTTTTGGTGAGCGTCTCGACATGATTGCTCTCGATCCATCCCCGTCTTCGTCCTCCTCTGCTTCAACTACCCCTACATCAACACCATGGTTGACGACGCAGTCGTCGTCGCTGCCGCCAAGAAGAAGGCCATGGACGACGCCGACGCTCCTGATACTTGTGATATGTGTTGGGTTTTCCTTGAAGTGGAACGGGTAATTGCAGCACAATACGGGTAAGTATTTCCCTCGCTTATGAAACCAAGGTTTATCGAACCAATAGGAATATCAATCCACAACCATCTTCAGCGGCTGCACACAAAAGAGCAAATAACTTGCACCCAACACGGGCAAGAGGATTGTCAATCCCCTTGATCTCGTTATTTGCAAGCAAGTGAAGAGTGTAGATAATAGTAGATAATTGCAAATAGCAAAAAATAAAAAGTAAATAAGAACAACAAGGTGTTGATAAGTTTGTAAATATATAAGTGAATAGACCCGGGGGCCATAGTTTTCCCTAGCAGCATCTCTCATGAAAATTGAAAGTGCGTTATATCGACTAGAGAGGGGGTGAATAGGCAATTTTTACAAATTCATCACTTGAGGTATTTCAACTTGAGGAATTTGAAATGTGATGAATAACCAGTAGCAGAATAAGTACTCAAGTGCATGAGAAACATACCAATAACATAGTCATGATGATGAAATGAACATGCACAGATTACAAGTAGCGTGATACAAGATAAGCAGGTGAGGAACAAGGTAACTTGAAGAATTTGAGGTGAGGAAATTGTGAAAGTCTTCAGTCAAATTCTTCAAACAGTAACAATCAATTTCATCAACAAGTATATGAGGAAATAGAGGGGTTGAGGAAATAGAACCAGGTAGCTCGATGAAAACAATGGTTTGAAGACCCATTTCCAACTGCTGTGACAGTTATACATCTGGTTTGGAGCGGCCTGGTATTTAAACCAGAGGACACACCGTCCCATGACACACAGTCCTTACCGTATTCTCCTTGAGCTAAGGTCACAAAGTCCTCGCCCAACACTCGTGGTAAGTCTTCAGGGTAGACTTCCAAAACCCTCACAAACTGGTCACCCGGCGATCCACAATTTACTGTTGGATGCTCTAGACCAAGGTCACTCCGTGATCCCCAATTGACTGCAGGATGCACTAGACCATGACGCCTAACCGTTTGGAGGATACACAGTCCTCAAAGGTAACAAGCGTCGGTTCCACACAGGAAAAATCTCTTCAGTGATGCTCAATCACTTTGGGTTTGGTGGTTTGGATTTGGGTTTTTCCTCACTGATAATTTTCTCTCAAAGTCTTCAGAGGATGGGTTGCTCTCAAATGACAAGTGTCGGTTCTCTCTCGGAGCAGCCAACCAACTAGTGGTTGTGGGGGTGTCTATTTATAGCCAGGGTGCAACTTGACATGATAAGACATAAATGCCCTCAATGATATGACTGTTATGTGGATAAGATGATTGGGGACAGCTGGCGCTAAGCACAGCAACGGTCGGAATTTCGAACTATGAAAGTCCTCAGGCTTATCATGTTCCTCACTTGTAGGTAATTCGCACTGGCGAAATCTTAACTCCTTAGTGAGATCAACTTCATCAGAAACCAGAAGAACTTCGTCTCTGTCACTGAAAAACTTGACTGAACTATAAGAGATTTCCAAAGGCTTCACTCGAAGGATTGGATAGGTTGAGGCTTTTGGAGTTAAGCATCAGTTGGAAATTTTCCTTAGTATTACCTCGGCCCTCTTTAACAGTATGGTGTTTCCTATGACTCAAAGAAAGGAAATGAAACTACGAAAACAAAAGTCTTCACGCTTCATAGTCCTCGTTCATATCTTCAAGGTCACACCAACTTTTTCATTTTCAAAGTCTTCAGGGAATATTAAAGTCTTCACCAAAGTCTTCAGCTGAAGACATACATTTTTAGGGGTCGGTAATCTCCGAATATATCAAACTCCTCATTGACTAATAGAGCCTGTGTACACTCACAAACGCATTAGTTCCTTAACCTATAAGTCTTCAATACACCAAAATCACTAAGGGGCACTAGATGCACTTACAATCTCCCCCCTTTTTGGTGATTGATGACAAATAGGTTAAGTTTTCAACAGGGATGATAGTATGAAGTGTAAGTATTGAGTTTGACGAATTTGATTGCAAGATATAGAAGAACTCCCCTTGAAGATGTGCATTTTGAGGAATTTGCTTTGGACTGGAAATGCACATGGCAGGTTAAAAAACATGGAGAACTCCCCCTATATCTTGTAATCCATACACGCATTTGAACATATGATATTAAGAATTTGAAATGCATGATGAAAATGGTGTCTGGCGAAATTCAGCATGCATGCATTAAGGTACTTGAGGAAATAAGCATGCGGAAAGCAGTTCAAAAGAGTCAGACCACCATTGAACTTAAGTTTACAACTCAACTAACAAAAGCTTCAGAAGAGCAAGAGTTGTAACTTAAACAAAAACAGCCCATATATAGAGACCCTCTTGAAGACTAACTCAAATTTTCTCCCCTTTTGTCATCGAAGACCAAAAGGGACGAAAAAGTGAGGACTAACGCTCCTTGAAGAATTTCATCTTGTTGGTGAGGAAGGAGCGCCAACAGTGTCGGGGTTGTTTGTCGATGCAAGGCCTGCTGCAGTGTCGTCAATATCCTCAGCTTCATCCGTTTCACGCGATGAAGAGTATGAACTTGTAACCAGCTGAGGAACTTAAACTTTCTTGAATTTCTTCTGAGGAGGATGCGACCAGTCAAAGTTTTGCTGAAATTCCATGTCTTTGAGTTCCTTGGGAGTCTTGAGATGTGCGAGAATGGCCCATGTGCGATCGAAGATTTCATGCACATAGTAGTGATTTTTCCTCACAGAGTTTTGCGTCACAGTCATGTTTTGAACAATGGAAGCAAGCTGACGCTTCACCCACTTGTGATTGCGATCAACCTTCTGATGAAGACTTATGAGCAGTTCATGATCAGTCATCACACGAGGGGCAGCCTCTTGTGGTTTTTGCGCTGAGGCTTTTGCAACAGAGTCCTGGGTAGCAGTGTCATCATTGGTGGAGTAAGATGCAGCTTTGCGAAACTGACCATCCAATGGACGAGTACCTTCATCAATGACTGCCTTGCCTTTTCCTTCAGCTGAGGCAATTGTGTCCTTGAGGACTTCAATCGGGGGCAAAAAGCCGAAGTGATTCTGGAAGTCCGCCTTGAAGGGAACTGACGACCTTGATCTGATGAATTTCATGATCCAGGGAGCATAAGGCTTCAGTTCAAATGGGGCCAATGCTGCATTTGCCAATGTCCTCATGAAGAAATCGTGATAATTGATGGGAATTTCATGAATGATGTTGAATACCATGTTCTTCATTATTCCCTCAATTTCTTCTTCTTCAGAGTTGTGACCCTTCTGAGGATAAAGGGTTTTGGTGAGGATGCGATAAACTGTCCTAGGTACATTGAGCAAATCCTTCACAAGGAAGGTTGTCCTTTGAGGTTTTCCAGGAGCCAGCGGTGTCATCAGCACTTGCATCATATGGTCCGGCAGAGCAGGTTCATCAAACAGGCAGTGGGCTTCATCTGAGGGAATTGGAACTGGGACTGACCAAAACAACTCAGAGGCTGGTGCAACATAATGGGTTGATCCAGTTATCCAATCCAAAACCCATGAGTTGATGTCAGAAGCATCACGTGCGATGTGTAGAGTGGCATAGAATTGAAGAATGAGCTCTTCATTCCAATCATAGATATCCACACAGAACGGAAGAATTCCTGCATCATGAAGAACTGCGAGCATCGGTGAGAAGGATGGGATTGTTTCCATAGCCGCATGAGGAATTTGATGGTGCTCGAAGACTTTCTTCTTGTCAAACAGTACTGATGCATAATAATTCATCTTTGTTGGAGTCCAGAATCTGGTGCGACCTGCTTGAGTTGAGTCATATGGATTAGGTCCAGTCAAGAAAATGTGCTCATTGAAGAATTTGCTTTTGATGAATTTGGGGCGCTTGGAGCCTTTGAATGGCATTCGTGGCTTTGACTGAAGGTTAGGCTTTAAGCGGCCCACAATCTCCTTCGGAATAGGAGGAACTTCTTCAGACTGAGGAATTTGCGCAGCAGTTTCCTCAGTGGCAGTTGGAGCAGCAATTTCATCAGCTGATGCAGTTGGGATCTCTTCAGTAGCAATGGCAGCAAGGTCATCAGATCCTGGTTCAATTTCTTCAGTCTAGGCTGGTGACTGAGGAATCTGTGACAGAGGAGTGGTTATTGGGGAATTTGGGTGAGCAGCTTCCCAATATTCATCATTGATGACAGGGGTTGTGTTGCCAATGTCCACGTCCTCATCAATTTCTTCAACGCCGGCCTCTCCAGCAGTCAACTGAGGCTGGGGCGATGATACTAGTGGAGTTGAAGCATTTGTTTACACTTCAATTTCTTCATCAATCTGCTTTGAAGTAGCAGCAGATTGATCCTTTTCCTCGTCATTTGGGATGACATAGTCAACACCAAATGGCACGATTGCATAGGCTGGCACGGAGCTGATAGGAGTTGCATCAACTGGTTCTATTGAAGAACTTGGTAGTGTCTTCAATTTCTTCACTTTTGAGGAATCTGAAGTTGATGCTTTACGTTTTAGTGCCTTCTTCTCCGCAGCCTTGGTCTTCTTCACTTCTGATGCAGAAGGAAGGACGATTGTCTTCACCCTTGATGATTTGGCTGTTTGAGCAGAGGGTGAAGGAGGTGCATTTTCTTCAAGCACGACTGATGCGATCGCCCTTGTGGTATCAATTTCCTCAGGCGCAGCAAAAACTTCAGCTGACCTGTCAGTTTCTTTAGGCATAACAGTGGAGGTTGTCCTGGTATCTTCTTCAGCAGTCTGAGATTCTTCAGCTGCGGGAGCATTTTCATCAACAGGCTGAGCAGATTCTTCAGCCCGAGGAATTTGTGGTTGCGATCGAGCTGCAACCCTTGAGTTATGGTCCTGAACAACAACTTGGGTTGCTCTGACGAATCTCACTTTGGTGCCCTTCCATTCAGCATCATATTTGTCTTGTGCTTCAGAGAGGCAGCGAATTTCAGACTGAACGGTGATGAGTTGATTTGGAGTCAACTTCATCACGTTATTCCTTAGAAAATTTTCTTTTCGAGCCCTGTTCCTCTTAGCTCTCTGAGCTTGATCTCTTTTCCATTTTTCCTCAGCAATAAAGTGGGTGAGGACATGGTCCACACTAATAGGCAGGTTCAATGAGGAAAGTGGGGTGCTTGGATCCTCATGCCATATGTCAATGAAGTTGAGGATCATCTTGGGATCCAACATGAGAGGAACAGAGCTGCCTTTGGCTATTACAACCTTTTGCTGACTTTCTCTGATGATTTCTTCAAGTTCTTCATCATCAGCTTCATCATCATCCTCAGATCCTGAGGGTACAGTCACCATAGCTTTGCTTGTGTGAGGACTTGGTCTTTTACCTCGTCCAGCAGTTTTCTTCAGTTTCAACATAGTAGGACTTGTTGAAGACTTTGCTTGAGCCGATGGACTTGCTGAGACCTTTGAAACAATTGAATATCCCTTTATCCTCTGACATGATGCTAGGTGCACAAGTGTTGAGGACTTTACAACAGTAGTGGAGGACTGAGCAGCTACTGTAGCGGAGGACTGAGCAGCTACTGTACCAGTGGTTGAGGCCTTTGAAGACTTTGCTTGAGGAATCTGTAGTGATGACTTTGACGTTGAAGACTGTGACTTCACAACAGATTTCTTCACCATAGTTTTCTTCGGAGCACTAGCAAAGGCTCCAGCAGCAGTAGTAGCAGAGTCTTCGTTGAATTTCTTCACAGCCTGTTGGGGATATAACCCCGTGGTGAGACCCGCCCAGGAGGTTACCAGTCACACCTGGCGGCTCATGGACCGACCCAAGGATGGGCCTTGATGAATCAAGCCCAAGACATTTGATGGCTTGCCAAGATGGGCTAAGGTGAGACCCAGACGGAGAAGGTATGAAGACCCGGGCAAATGAGCCGCCCGGAGACAGCTTGCTCAAGAAGGCAAGACAATGTAGAGATAGACTCAGACATGTTGTGAGAGTCGGTTATGACTTGTATGACCTGTGGTCTTGACCTCCTATATAAAGGCAAGACCCGAGGCAACTTAGAGAGAAACTAATTGATCGAGAACTAGGTCAAGCAATCCGCTCCCATGTAATCGATACCCAAGCAATACAAGCACAAGCAGGACGTAGGCTTTTACCTCTACTTGAGGGGCCGAACCTGGGTAAACCCGTGTCCTTCATCCCGATCAACCCCTTTGAGTCCATCACCTTAGCGATGGCCTCGAATCTAAGTCCTCAAACATCTGCGGTGACAAAACCACGACAGTTGGCGCCCATCATGGAGCTCCCGCGCAGTGGTGTTGAGTTCTCAAAGGTCTCTCTCCCAGGGTTCGAGGGATATGTGGTCGGAAGGATGATCAAGAGTCGCCGCGGCCGGCTCTACATCGACGCCGCCAGCTGGGGCCCTGAAGCCAACTTTGTCGAATACGGATTCCGGGTTCCCTTTTGTGGAATTCACGTCTTCATCGGCAAGGTTGACGGATCTACACCCGGACCGGACGTCTGCACCAACATTGTCGAGCCAGCTCGGCGCGCGCAAACAGCCCAACACGCGCGACCCGCCTATGCTAACCTGGGCCGAAAGCGTGTCTTCGTGGGCTTCACTCAAGGTATGGACCTTGAGGCTTCCATGTCGCAGGAGACTCTCGATTATTCGGAGGACGGGGCTTCGAGCGGAGAGGCGGAATCAATCTACCAGCTCCACAACGGCGGGCTCGGGGGCCGCGACGAGCGTTACCCGGAGTCGGAGAGTTCTGAGCCGGACGATCACGGGCTGCCGATTCATGCGGCCATATTCATGGTGGGGTCAGCGCCGGGCACGAGCTGCACAACCGTCAACACATCAGACACAGGGGCTGACCCGCTGCCGCCGGCTCAGGTTCTTCTGGATCTAATGAACGAGCTCGCAACCCTGATGGCCACTGAAATCACACCAGATAATCAAGCCGCCCAGAACTTAGAGATCGCAAGGCTTAAGGACCGGATGGCGGAAGTTCAACAGGGGATTGTCGAGTTAAAGGCTCAGATGGAGGCGAAGGCAGAGCGCCTTAAGACAGATGCTTTCCGCCTTGAGCTGGCGCAATAGTCAGCAGCTGCGGTGAGGAGGGGCCAACGAGAGGGGAGAGGGTGCACCTGTCATTTTCTCTTTCCCTTTTACACACTGCCCCCTTTGCATTTTATTCAAGGCGGACTATTTTTTCCATAGAAAACTTCCTCATCTATACCTACTAAATATCTATTACCTAATAAAAAAATAGGTATTCTTAATCCACCATGCTATTTTATAGAAAATCTCATGATATTTCTGACATTAAATCCGCAGTATATCATATGTTTTCTTTAAATACTCGTATCTTCTAAATCGCAACTCCAAATTTAACATGTTATATATGAAGTTTGATTAGAAAAATGTATAGGACCTGAATATGATATTGTTTTACCTGTTAGCAATTAAAAAGATACTACTTAGGTGAACCAAACTACGTGAGCATAAAGGATGCATGAGGAGTTCTAAAGTGAAGCAAGCTCAAGACGGTAGCGCGGGGATGAGCCTGAGGTCATGGATTGGACCCAGGAGGGGGAATGATGTTGAACATGCCTTAAGTTGATGATGCTTAAACTGAAAACCGACCTTGATGCACACATGTCTTCATAGTGTGTTAATGTGGCATCGTCTGTTTTTGTCGTTTTACTTTACCGGCCCGTAATAAAACCGCATTCTGCACATGGCATGAATAAATGCATTATCACTTGCCCCTTTCATTGTTTGTATTAAATCTACATGCAAGCCATGGTGAACTAGAAGACACGTTGAATCTTGAACTACGTTTTTGTAGGTCAAGACCATCCTTGTTTGGGTTACAGACTATTTTTGTAAATTAAAAACGCGCGGTATACTTTTCTCCCGTTGCAATGCATGGGCCCTTTTGCTAGTGTTCTATCATGACGGTACAATGATAACCGAAATAACAAAAAAATCTGATCAGTAGACAACCTAGACGACTCGAAGCGGCCCGAAGGCGCGCAGCCATCAACGCCACGCACTCTGTCGGAGTCAGAAAAAACTTATTACAACTGGGAAGTCGTCGTGCTGAGACATAGGACCATAATAACAACCGTCACCGATGAAGAGAAACTTCTATATCTATACCTACTATTAAAAGAAATAGATATTCTTAATCCGCCACATACTTTTATAAAAAGCACCTAATATTTTTTAATAAACCCACACTTCACCTAGAAATCACCCCTCCATGGGCCCAATGAAGTCAGGCCGTTTGGCCTGTTAACACAAACACGTTGTATGCGGCGCAGAGGCAAAATATAGATGTGGGTAACGGGATTTGAACTCACAACCAACTAGCCAGAAACTATTGTCACCACCAACTGGGTTGACTCATGTATTATTCATAATTCAAGATAGTTTTGGCTATTTTATAGTACCACCTCGCCTCGTTACACACAATCAACCCAATTTATATGCATGTTTAAATTTTGGGGTATATCAACAAACAAAAGTTGAGATGTTCGTTATTCCCTAAAGAGGATTTCAAACAACTTGAAAGAGAAAGATAGGGTAAGGAAGGAGGAAAACATGGCCTAATTAACGGGTGGTCTAATTAAGCAAGACTGGTTCTCTAAAAATGCATCGGCTCAATGAAAGATTGGTAAACAGATTACTGAGAGATACAGACTGATTAACACGGCAAGATACCACGTTGTCTTCCATTGAAAATAAGAAAAAAATGCGGGGTAAGAATATTATAAACCGAAAGTGAAGAAAAACCGAAAGTGTTATTTACCTTTCTGTTTTTTACCCTATACGATGGTCATGTGCCTAAAAAGTGATCATGCATTTCCTCCATTCATATAATCTAAAAAGTGTCCATACATTTATAAAACAAATACTTAGAAGTGTTATTTCTTTATAAAAAGTGTTTACGCATTTGAAAAAATGTTTGTGTAACATTAAAAAACTTTGTAATATTTTTTTAGAAAAGAATGTACAAGCAATTTCGAAAGTGTTCGCTTATTTTATTTAATATTCATAAATTTTAGAAAGTGGTCACATATTTATAAAAATGTGAAAGAATTTTAAAAACGGCTCACACATTTTACCGAAACGTTAATGTTTTTGTTTTTCAGGTTTTTTATATTTGTAAAAAAAGAACACATAAAACAAAAACTTTGAAAAAGGGAAAAATAAAAAATGAACAAAGAAAGATTAAGAATAAGAAATGATTATGTCTTTTCTTCTTACAAGGGAAAAATAATTAGATCATAAATTATTAGTGGGAGCCGACTTTGCATCTTGCCATCGTGACCATGGCTTCGAGTAGAGATGGAGGAGCACCGGAGGCCGCCTCACTGCAGGGAAGAGAATGTTGTGGATGAGATAGAGCTACATGAAATAAGAGAGCAGATAAACTTAGGATTTTTTAAAGAGATTGAGGCTAATTTGGTTGATTAATCAGTAGTGCTACAATTGATTCAGGGATGAACCATCATATGATTGTTGAAATATATTGTCCGTCTCCTTCCATCAGTTCGGACTTTTGGATGAGTTGGGTGGTGCATGAATTCAATATGATATCAGAGCCAAGAGGTCTTGAGTTCAATACCCTGATAACGCAGTATTAAAAATAAACGATTATGTGGCCCACATCAATCCCACGTCTAAAGACTAAAATAGCCTAGACGTGAGGGGGAGTGTTAAAATATATTGCCCGCCTCCTTCCATCAGTTCAGACTTTTGGATGAGTTGGCTGGTGCATGAATTTAATAATGATCTCATAATTGGAGATGTAGTTTGCTTTTGCTGCTAATATGAGAAGAAAACAGAAACATAAAGAATTGGAGAGCAATGATTTCGCACCTAGGCCCATCTAAACCCTGGTGTGAACCGTGAATTCGAAAAAAAATCCAAAAATAAAACTGAAATTTATAGGCATCCAAGATGCTCATGTGTGGAAGGTGCATGCAAATTTTCTTGGTGTTTGCACACATGAGGAGCTCTTGCCACAAAAAATAAATTATAAGTATAGGTAATTACAAGTCGGTGCAGGCATAGAGCGAGAAAAATTGTATCATTGGGCCCGAGTGTCGTTAAAATGGACTAGGGCCCAAGTCATTAGAAAATAGGATTTTAACAGAAAATAACCATTAATTTTGCATTGTTCATGGGAAAATTATCACTAAATTCTGATGTTAGGGGGCAGGGCCCTGGCCCCCTGTTTGTGCAAAGTACCCCTGTGTCCGCCACTGGGTGCAGGAAACTACTAGCGAAGTGGTGTGATAAACTATGATGACCATGTTTATAGAATTTATATCTACCGTTGGAACACACAGACACATTTATAATAATAATAATAATAATAATATATTATTATTATTATTATTATTATTATAAACAAATAACTCTTCTTAACCAAACGGCAAACTTTATCTAAAAAAATCAACATAGTAAATATAGTTTGAAAAATGTACATAGTTTATATATGTTCCCCGTGGAACCCGAGGTTATTGATGCATACAAGTATTTTTGTTACAACGACGGTGGTTAACTAAAGGAATACTTATATCTTCTGGCTACTTGATAAAAGTATCTTATGACTATCTGTAGAAATGATCTTCCGCTCGTGTTCGGCTATAACGGAAACTCTCGAAACTAGAGTTGTTTGGTGTTCCAATCAAGTCCCAACAATGCATTTCTCAGACCGAGAAAGCGGAACTGCTTTGCGCTGCATACTAGAACTCAATAAATCCCAATTTGCTCAATAAAGGGAATGAGAGAACCCCCAATGGAAAACTATTGGAAAGGAAAATACTTCTAACATGAATATGTTCCCATGCAATAGTCAAGAATTCTTGACGGTATCTAGCTGGAACAACTTGTTCTTCATGAGTACCTTGATTCAAGGACAAAGAATTTCCTGCTGCTATCATATAATACTCATTTCTGTTCACACTTTTTAAAAACTGATTCCCAAAAAAAAAATCAAAAATACAAATGTTCACAAAAATTACAAATATACACAAAATTAAAAGGTTATAATAATGTCCTCCTTAAAGGAACATTCTGATTTAAATAAAATGTTCATTTTTAAAAACAAATAAATAATATTGTTTTCCAAAAAGCAAAACAAAAATGATTCACAAATTATTCAATGAACCACTATTCTTCCATCATTAGATGAAGAACGCTAAGATGGCTTTTTAACGTTCAAACTTCACTCTATAAAGCAACAAATAATGTAACATTTATTACAGATGTTTATCATAATTGAATATAAACTATATTGCATAATAGCACATGATCAGGTTTTCCGAGTTTCTATGCTTGTTGCAACACACGGGCATTTGTACTAGTATATCAAAAGGATCCAACATAAAGACACAAGAGCATCGACGAACAAACATCGGATACAACCTAATCCACCAAGGAAACACACCGACCGAATCACGCTAGAAGCTTATTCCATCCTCACGGAGTCACCGTCGTCCCGTCGCTTCCTACGCAGGACACAAATCCTAACAAAATTAAAAAAACATCTAAAAACGCAGCCCTCCTGTCGGCAAGGATCGGGATCCACCGCATCCCCATGGCACTAAGGACACAAGACAGATCGGCGACGACGCCAACAGTAGACGAGAACCCTAGTTGTGTGTTCGTTTGGGATGACAGAAGAGGGGATTAGTCGGATAAGTCCAATTACGGCAACATGTTAATGCATTAGATAAGGTGGAATCCTATATACCTGAGAAGTTCATCCCCACTACTTGATTTAACTTGACATGCAGCCTAACCACCTTAGCAATTTGCCATGTCAGCAATTAGTTTTCATTTTAACTAATTTTATTGAAAATCTACTAATTTAGACGTGTTATGTAGTCGCCCAATGGTCACACGCTAACGGAAGAAAGAACGCCAATCGTCTTGAAGAAGCCCAACCGATTATCCTCACATCGTGTCTTTATGTTTCCATTTCCCGAACGCATCCATCATCTCATCCTCTATTCAACACATTTGCACGTCTCCTCCCATTCTTTCACAGCTCCAGTGAGAAATCGCATGATCTGGCCCTGGGCATCCTTGGGGAGGCGTATGGCGGCGAGCTTGTCGTAGGTGTAGTCCCGGCGGAAGCTGGGGATGGGAGCACCATGAACTTGTTGAAGTGTGTGCTGGGCTATGCCCACCGTTGCTCCTGCGGCGACAACCATCTGTCTACTTCTCCTTGGACCCTATCCATCCGCTCTGTTTCTCCTGTAGTGCCATACCATCGCCTCATCCGCGCTCCACTTCAAGCACTAACGAGACACATGCTTCACTCCCTCCAGATTCACGAGGTGATGAGAAAGGAAACTTGACATCGAGGAGGCACCTTGACAAATGAGGGGACTAGAAATCACAAGAAGAAGCTCCGCCCAGGCCCCCTCACCGCTAAACTCGGACACAAGGAGCTCGCTGTGCACGGGGAGATTGACCACAAAAACCAGTGTTGGCTATGGGATCCTCAATCCACAAATTTATGCAGTTTCCTTTATTCCTTTATCATGCGCATGTCAGCAAAAAGGGATCAGTGTTATATTCTCATGTGCCAGATTCAATTGTTTGCATCAAAGTTGTTTGGATTTACCAAGAGGAAGCGGTCAGTTTTTCCGTCCACAGTGAACATTTTCGGATTTGTTTAGAGCATCTCCAACAGGCGCGCTTCGCTCGGCACCCAAAAAACAAATTTACAGTGCGCGGCTTGCCATTGGGAGCTTGGGAAGAGGAGTTGTTGAAAGCAAATTTGCTCCCTTGGTGTTTTTGGTAATTCATAACAACATATAAGTCATTGAACTAATGTTTCCATCAAGTATATTTAAGGAAAAGTTCAATGATGGGTTGGCAAAGAGATTGTGGAACACCCCAAGATGCAAGGAAATGGATTGGCAAAGCTTCAAGCAAGAGGACTCTACATTTTATATTTGTGAGAAATCACCTTGAGTCCATAGGAAAGCCAATACTATTAAAAGGGGGTAAAGTTTTGTTGGTGAACAAAATGCTCATACGTGCACAAGTGATAGTCACCAAAGACACCCACAAACTCTCCCACCAAAGTCTGTTCTAAGCCAAACACTCAAAATCGGTGCAATTAACATTCCACATTCGGTGCCACTGATTCCAAACCCTAGACAGACTCAGCCAAACCCTAACCCTTCGGTACAACCGATACTGCTTTCGGTGCCACTGATTTGGGCTGCCAACTTTATGTTACGCAAGTTCACAGTTTCGGTCCCTCCGGGATTGTTGAATCGGCGTCACCGAGAATGGGCATTATGACCGTTGGTCAACTTATCGGTGCAACCGAGATTCCTATATCGGTCACTCCGAGATTCAAAAGTTGCCACCTTTTGGTCACTTCGGTACCACGGAGATTAACACATCGGTGTAAACGAGTTGGTCATTTTGTGTGTAACGGTTGGATTTTTGGGGATGCCTATATATACCCCTTCACCACCACCTACTCGAAAGTGAAGCACTCAAAACCATTCCATACCTATATCTTATCAGTTTTCTGAGAGAGAACCACCTCCCCTTGTGTTGAACTCAAGATCTTCCACTCCAACCATATGGATCTTGATTTCTAGCCTCTCCAAGTTAATTTCCACCAATCCCATCTCTTCTACGTTTAGAAAATTCATTCTTCAAACCGTCGCACCCCAAGCCCTAAGCTGCCACAGAAGGACCCCTGGTCATCACCCTTATCCTCCCGCACTCCTCTGCCGCTGGAAATCGCCACCGCCGACAGAATCTTCGCCCCCGTCGTCGCCGTAGCGGATCTGTCACCGAGCTAGGGTACGGATTCGGCCACCTCTTACGCTCCAACCTCCAAATCTTGTGCATTAGGGTTTCACCAGTATCTTGCCACTATTTGAGATTGTTCTATCCACAAGATTATCTCTATAGACTAGCGAAACGGAAATTTTTAGGTTTAGTTGCCCGCGAAATTGCATCTCGGTGAGACCAAGTCAGAAAAATCGGTTCCACCGATTGCCTGTTTGTGCTATCGAGGACAAAACTCGGTGAGACCGAGTGGCAGTTTTTGGTCTGATCGAAATTGTTGCCAAGTCTCTGTTAAGGGTTTTGTGAGTCTCGACAGCACCGAAAGGTTTGACTCAGTGACACCGAAATTCAATTTTGCAGTGAACTACATCTATAGTTTTTCTATTCAAACTTTCAAAAACCAGCTGAATATTTTGCGATGACTTATCCTATTCCACTCTTCTATACACTTTTCATAGGGTCAGCATGTCAGAGTCAGACAGTCAGAATTTGCCAGAGCAGGGTGTTGACATGAGTTCAGGCACAAGCCCTGAGCCTAGTTCCTTTTCAGATCTAGGCACCCCCAGCTCCCATGGGTTGCCCAAGGCTGCCACTAGGGCCAGGAAGAAGCTGAATTTAGATGAAGAAGATTCAGACTTTGTGCCAGAAGAGGCTCTTGCCAATAAGCAAGAGAAAGCTGCCAAGAAGTCAACAAATGAGGCCACCTCTTCCAGGAGGGTGGTCAGCAAAATTTATGCACCTGCTGAAACTTTCAAAGCACCTGAGAGTGCCAAAGCTACAATGACCATTCATCCCCCAAGGAAGTCTATGCCTAAGAAGGCAGGGGAGAAGAGAGCTAGAAAGAGGATAATCCATGTGACTGGCAGGTCTACATCTATGTATGAAGATCCAGAGGAGGCAGCTGCTGCTGAAGAGGAGGATGAGCCAGCTGCAAAGGCTCCTCCCAAGAAGAAGGCCAAGAAACTTCTGGCTGATGCTATGGCCAAGTCTGGTACATCCAAGAGCACGAACTCCAAGAAGGCTGCTGCTGAAAAGCCTAAGAGGACATCCAAGCAGATTCCAGCTTCTGAAAAGAACAAGGGAACTGCATCCAGAGTTGAGCATGATGATGACTTGACAACCTTGATGAAACTTAGACCACACCTTCAGTACATAATGCTAGCTATCCACTTGCTGAAGATATGAAGAAGAGGAAAGACTCAGGTTTGAGGGCATGGAGAGCTATAGATCCATATGCCCAAAGGAAGAAGACAGCTGTGGACTACAAATTCTATACCAAAGAGCAACAAGATTTCTATGAGACTATGCTATTTGACAAGAGTCCAGTTGTGAGTGACATGAGGTATGTAGATTGGAAATTCATCAAGGAGAATGAGGACTATTTTCCAAGTGTCCAAGACAATTTCCACTGCATTGGTTTGGATGAATTTGTTGGCAGAGAACTTACTGCATAGAATTATGAAATGATCATGCAATTCTACTCCATTGCACATTTCTATGGAGATGGTAGGATTGTATGGATGACTGAAGGAGCAAGATATGAGTCCATTGTTGATGAATGGGCTACACTTCTAGGAGTCCCAGAGGTTCAGGATGGAGACTTGGATGTCTACACGGAATCCAAGGCAAGCCACAATGCCATGAAGGATATGTATACTCCTATACCTGCAGACAAAGTGCAATCTCACAAGCTTGGATCTATCTACTACCTTCAAGCTGGCCTCCGCACCATGAACACCATTCTGAGGCACACCTTGATGCCCAAGTCAAGAAATGACAAGATGATCCGAGGCTACTCCATCAACATGTTGATTCACCTTGACAGTCACACCAGGATCAGAGTCATGGACTTGATTGTTGAGACAGTCAAGAGGGTTGCTGCTGATCAGAAGCGCTCTTGCTACTATGCACCCTATATCCAGATGCTTATCAACTCTCAAATTGAGAAGCACATATTTGCTCTTGACAGTCCCCATTTGCCCCTACAGCCAGAGCTTGAGGATAACGTCGTGGTGATGGACCCAGATCATCCCACATCTGCTACAGCTCAGACAGAGGCAGAGGCAACTCGAGCCACTAGTGCTCAAGTCCCTAGATCCAGAAATGAGCAAATGGATCTGTTGATTTCATCAGTTCAGGGCATGCAGAAGGACATTAAGGGGATTCTGGACAACCAGAACAATCTTGTGAGGATCTTTGAAACAAGGATCAAGACTCTTAATGATAAGGTGGACAGGCTGACTAAGACAGTCACAGAGCTCCAGAAGGAAGTTGACTCAGTGCCTCTTCCTCACACCACTTCTTCAGATGATGATGAGGAGGATGGATCACCTCTCAGGACAGGCACCCAATTTCCCACTCAGGCCAGATCAACCATTGTGCCAACTCCACACTTGAGGCCCTCTTCATCAGCTCCTGCTGCTGTCACCTCAACTCCTGCTCCATCAGCTCCAGTTCCTCCAGCTACTACTCCAACTCCATCCACAACATCTGCAGAGATATTCGCCGACGCTGTAATCTCGACTCCTTCATCAACAACCAGAGGAGATCAGCCCAAGAACGCTTAGACATATGCCTTTGAACTTTTTGGTAACTTGTTACCAAAGGGGGAGAAGTGTATATAGATCTTTAGGCTTCGAGTGAGAGAGCGTTTTGGTGTTTATTGATTTTCAAAAATAATTGCCTTTTGGTTGCTTGTGATACACTTTTTGTGTGATGCTACTACTTCCTATAATCTTAAAGCTTTATGAGATGATCTTTCTACATTGCTTGATTGTGTTGTGCTATGATGTTCACTCTAATTCTTCTCGCACACCACCAAGATGTTTGTGACATGTACCTAATCGATCGTGCATTTGGATTCAAATGCAAATCCAAAATAATGCACAAATTTAGGGGGAGCTCTTGCTTATCCCATACTTCTCAAAGGGATGATTATATTTGTTGATTATATCATATGTCGAAGCTTTGATCTATATGTTGTCATCAAGTACCAAAAAGGGGGAGCTTGAAAGCACATTTGCTCCCTTGGTGGTTTTGGTAATTCATAACAACATATAAGTCATTGAACTAATGTTTCCATCAAGTATATTTCAGGAAAAGTTCAATGATGGGTTGGCAAAGAGATTGTGGAACACCCCAAGATGCAAGGAAATGGATTGGCAAAGCTTCAAGCAAGAGGACTCTACATTTTATATTTGTGAGAAATCACCTTGAGTCCATAGGAAAGCCAATACTATTAAAATGGGGTAAAGTTTTGTTGGTGAACAAAATGCTCATACGTGCACAAGTGATAGTCACCAAAGACACCCACAAACTCTCCCACCAAAGTCTGTTCTAAGCCAAACACTCAAAATCGGTGCAACCAACATTCCACATTCGGTGCCACCGATTCTAAACCCTAGACAGACTTAACCAAACCCTAACCCTTCGGTACAGCTGATATTGCTTTTGGTGCCACCGAGTTGGGATGCCAACTTTCTGTTATGCAAGTTCACAGTTTTAGTACCTCCAAGATTGTTGAATCGGCGTCACCGAGAATGGGCATTATGACCGTTGGTCACCTTATCGGTGCAACCGAGATTCCTATATCGGTCCATCCGAGATTCAAAAGTTGCCACCTTTTGGTCACTTTGGTACCACGGAGATTAACACATCGGTGTAAATGAGTTGGTCATTTTGTGTGTAACGGTTGGATTTTTGGGGATGCCTATATATACCCCTTCACCACCACCTACTCGAAAGTGAAGCACTCAAACCCATTCCATACCTATATCTTATAAGTTTTCTGAGAGAGAACCACCTCCCCTTGTGTTGAACTCAAGATCTTCCACTCCAACCATATGGATCTTGATTTCTAGCCTCCCCAAGTTTATTTACACCAATCCCATCTCTTCTACCAAGCCATATCCGTGAGAGAGTGATTGTGTGTTGAGGAGTCTGTCATCTTAAAGCACAAGAGCAAGGAGTTCATCGACATTACCGAGCCTATTACCTTTTAGAGAGTGGTGCCTCCTAGATTGGTTAGGTGTCGTTTGGGAGCCTCCTACTTCGTGTTGTGGAGTGAACCAAGAAGTTTGTAAGGGCAAGGAGATCGCCTACTTCATGAAGATCTACCTCGAGTAAGGCTAGTCCTCTGTTGATGTAGGCCGTCATGGCGTAGTCAAGGTTGCTTCTTCGTGGAACCCTCCGTGTGTAGAGCCCTCCACGGACTCTCGCGACCGTTACCCTCTCCGTGGGTTGAAGACTTCATGAACGTGGATGTACGATAGCACCACCTATCGGAACCACGGGAAAAATCATCGTGTCACCAATTGTGTTTGCTTTCCTTACCCTCTCTTTACTTACATGTGCAATGTCTTTACTTTCCGCTCCTATACTCTTAGACATGCATGTGTAGGGTGTACTTGACATACTATGAATGCTAAAATCTGCCAAGAATTAAAATTGGGAAAAATTAGATTTTATCTGGTCAAGTAGTCTAATCACCCCCCTTAGACCTACTTTTGATCCTACAGTTGTACACGCACGATCCTCCTCCGTCGTCCGCCTCGTCATGATGCGTGCGCCGCGGGTTATTGGTTAATCAATTATGAATTAATTAATGAGTCGCTAAACGAAAGTGCCACTATCTGAGATGTTGGACCGTGGGCTGTTCGCGGACTCGGTCATGGGCCTGGCCCAGGCCCATTTGCTCCACGACCTATATAAGGAGGTGTTGCCTATGGAGTGTAACCTAATCCTTTCACTCTCTCCCTCTCTATGCAACCCTAGCCGTCATCTACTATTCCTCTCAGAGTGCTGCTTCCGGTGATCCCATCCCGATGACCGCGTGCATGGTTGGTCGGGAGAGCAGGTGCCTCCGAAACCCTGTCGTTTGAGATCCTATCCGGGAGAACAACAATAAGGTTTTTGGTGAGCGTCTCGACATGATTGCTCTCGATCCATCCCCGTCTTCGTCCTCCTCTGCTTCAACTACCCCTACATCAACACCATGGTTGACGACGCAGTCGTCGTCGCTGCCGCCAAGAAGAAGGCCATGGACGACGCCGACGCTCCTGATACTTGTGATATGTGTTGGGTTTTCCTTGAAGTGGAACGGGTAATTGCAGCACAATACGGGTAAGTATTTCCCTCGCTTATGAAACCAAGGTTTATCGAACCAATAGGAATATCAATCCACAACCATCTTCAGCGGCTGCACACAAAAGAGCAAATAACTTGCACCCAACACGGGCAAGAGGATTGTCAATCCCCTTGATCTCGTTATTTGCAAGCAAGTGAAGAGTGTAGATAATAGTAGATAATTGCAAATAGCAAAAAATAAAAAGTAAATAAGAACAACAAGGTGTTGATAAGTTTGTAAATATATAAGTGAATAGACCCGGGGGCCATAGTTTTCCCTAGCAGCATCTCTCATGAAAATTGAAAGTGCGTTATATCGACTAGAGAGGGGGTGAATAGGCAATTTTTACAAATTCATCACTTGAGGTATTTCAACTTGAGGAATTTGAAATGTGATGAATAACCAGTAGCAGAATAAGTACTCAAGTGCATGAGAAACATACCAATAACATAGTCATGATGATGAAATGAACATGCACAGATTACAAGTAGCGTGATACAAGATAAGCAGGTGAGGAACAAGGTAACTTGAAGAATTTGAGGTGAGGAAATTGTGAAAGTCTTCAGTCAAATTCTTCAAACAGTAACAATCAATTTCATCAACAAGTATATGAGGAAATAGAGGGGTTGAGGAAATAGAACCAGGTAGCTCGATGAAAACAATGGTTTGAAGACCCATTTCCAACTGCTGTGACAGTTATACATCTGGTTTGGAGCGGCCTGGTATTTAAACCAGAGGACACACCGTCCCATGACACACAGTCCTTACCGTATTCTCCTTGAGCTAAGGTCACAAAGTCCTCGCCCAACACTCGTGGTAAGTCTTCAGGGTAGACTTCCAAAACCCTCACAAACTGGTCACCCGGCGATCCACAATTTACTGTTGGATGCTCTAGACCAAGGTCACTCCGTGATCCCCAATTGACTGCAGGATGCACTAGACCATGACGCCTAACCGTTTGGAGGATACACAGTCCTCAAAGGTAACAAGCGTCGGTTCCACACAGGAAAAATCTCTTCAGTGATGCTCAATCACTTTGGGTTTGGTGGTTTGGATTTGGGTTTTTCCTCACTGATAATTTTCTCTCAAAGTCTTCAGAGGATGGGTTGCTCTCAAATGACAAGTGTCGGTTCTCTCTCGGAGCAGCCAACCAACTAGTGGTTGTGGGGGTGTCTATTATAGCCAGGGTGCAACTTGACATGATAAGACATAAATGCCCTCAATGATATGACTGTTATGTGGATAAGATGATTGGGGACAGCTGGCGCTAAGCACAGCAACGGTCGGAATTTCGAACTATGAAAGTCCTCAGGCTTATCATGTTCCTCACTTGTAGGTAATTCGCACTGGCGAAATCTTAACTCCTTAGTGAGATCAACTTCATCAGAAACCAGAAGAACTTCGTCTCTGTCACTGAAAAACTTGACTGAACTATAAGAGATTTCCAAAGGCTTCACTCGAAGGATTGGATAGGTTGAGGCTTTTGGAGTTAAGCATCAGTTGGAAATTTTCCTTAGTATTACCTCGGCCCTCTTTAACAGTATGGTGTTTCCTATGACTCAAAGAAAGGAAATGAAACTACGAAAACAAAAGTCTTCACGCTTCATAGTCCTCGTTCATATCTTCAAGGTCACACCAACTTTTTCATTTTCAAAGTCTTCAGGGAATATTAAAGTCTTCACCAAAGTCTTCAGCTGAAGACATACATTTTTAGGGGTCGGTAATCTCCGAATATATCAAACTCCTCATTGACTAATAGAGCCTGTGTACACTCACAAACGCATTAGTTCCTTAACCTATAAGTCTTCAATACACCAAAATCACTAAGGGGCACTAGATGCACTTACAATCTCCCCCCTTTTTGGTGATTGATGACAAATAGGTTAAGTTTTCAACAGGGATGATAGTATGAAGTGTAAGTATTGAGTTTGACGAATTTGATTGCAAGATATAGAAGAACTCCCCTTGAAGATGTGCATTTTGAGGAATTTGCTTTGGACTGGAAATGCACATGGCAGGTTAAAAAACATGGAGAACTCCCCCTATATCTTGTAATCCATACACGCATTTGAACATATGATATTAAGAATTTGAAATGCATGATGAAAATGGTGTCTGGCGAAATTCAGCATGCATGCATTAAGGTACTTGAGGAAATAAGCATGCGGAAAGCAGTTCAAAAGAGTCAGACCACCATTGAACTTAAGTTTACAACTCAACTAACAAAAGCTTCAGAAGAGCAAGAGTTGTAACTTAAACAAAAACAGCCCATATATAGAGACCCTCTTGAAGACTAACTCAAATTTTCTCCCCTTTTGTCATCGAAGACCAAAAGGGACGAAAAAGTGAGGACTAACGCTCCTTGAAGAATTTCATCTTGTTGGTGAGGAAGGAGCGCCAACAGTGTCGGGGTTGTTTGTCGATGCAAGGCCTGCTGCAGTGTCGTCAATATCCTCAGCTTCATCCGTTTCACGCGATGAAGAGTATGAACTTGTAACCAGCTGAGGAACTTAAACTTTCTTGAATTTCTTCTGAGGAGGATGCGACCAGTCAAAGTTTTGCTGAAATTCCATGTCTTTGAGTTCCTTGGGAGTCTTGAGATGTGCGAGAATGGCCCATGTGCGATCGAAGATTTCATGCACATAGTAGTGATTTTTCCTCACAGAGTTTTGCGTCACAGTCATGTTTTGAACAATGGAAGCAAGCTGACGCTTCACCCACTTGTGATTGCGATCAACCTTCTGATGAAGACTTATGAGCAGTTCATGATCAGTCATCACACGAGGGGCAGCCTCTTGTGGTTTTTGCGCTGAGGCTTTTGCAACAGAGTCCTGGGTAGCAGTGTCATCATTGGTGGAGTAAGATGCAGCTTTGCGAAACTGACCATCCAATGGACGAGTACCTTCATCAATGACTGCCTTGCCTTTTCCTTCAGCTGAGGCAATTGTGTCCTTGAGGACTTCAATCGGGGGCAAAAAGCCGAAGTGATTCTGGAAGTCCGCCTTGAAGGGAACTGACGACCTTGATCTGATGAATTTCATGATCCAGGGAGCATAAGGCTTCAGTTCAAATGGGGCCAATGCTGCATTTGCCAATGTCCTCATGAAGAAATCGTGATAATTGATGGGAATTTCATGAATGATGTTGAATACCATGTTCTTCATTATTCCCTCAATTTCTTCTTCTTCAGAGTTGTGACCCTTCTGAGGATAAAGGGTTTTGGTGAGGATGCGATAAACTGTCCTAGGTACATTGAGCAAATCCTTCACAAGGAAGGTTGTCCTTTGAGGTTTTCCAGGAGCCAGCGGTGTCATCAGCACTTGCATCATATGGTCCGGCAGAGCAGGTTCATCAAACAGGCAGTGGGCTTCATCTGAGGGAATTGGAACTGGGACTGACCAAAACAACTCAGAGGCTGGTGCAACATAATGGGTTGATCCAGTTATCCAATCCAAAACCCATGAGTTGATGTCAGAAGCATCACGTGCGATGTGTAGAGTGGCATAGAATTGAAGAATGAGCTCTTCATTCCAATCATAGATATCCACACAGAACGGAAGAATTCCTGCATCATGAAGAACTGCGAGCATCGGTGAGAAGGATGGGATTGTTTCCATAGCCGCATGAGGAATTTGATGGTGCTCGAAGACTTTCTTCTTGTCAAACAGTACTGATGCATAATAATTCATCTTTGTTGGAGTCCAGAATCTGGTGCGACCTGCTTGAGTTGAGTCATATGGATTAGGTCCAGTCAAGAAAATGTGCTCATTGAAGAATTTGCTTTTGATGAATTTGGGGCGCTTGGAGCCTTTGAATGGCATTCGTGGCTTTGACTGAAGGTTAGGCTTTAAGCGGCCCACAATCTCCTTCGGAATAGGAGGAACTTCTTCAGACTGAGGAATTTGCGCAGCAGTTTCCTCAGTGGCAGTTGGAGCAGCAATTTCATCAGCTGATGCAGTTGGGATCTCTTCAGTAGCAATGGCAGCAAGGTCATCAGATCCTGGTTCAATTTCTTCAGTCTAGGCTGGTGACTGAGGAATCTGTGACAGAGGAGTGGTTATTGGGGAATTTGGGTGAGCAGCTTCCCAATATTCATCATTGATGACAGGGGTTGTGTTGCCAATGTCCACGTCCTCATCAATTTCTTCAACGCCGGCCTCTCCAGCAGTCAACTGAGGCTGGGGCGATGATACTAGTGGAGTTGAAGCATTTGTTTACACTTCAATTTCTTCATCAATCTGCTTTGAAGTAGCAGCAGATTGATCCTTTTCCTCGTCATTTGGGATGACATAGTCAACACCAAATGGCACGATTGCATAGGCTGGCACGGAGCTGATAGGAGTTGCATCAACTGGTTCTATTGAAGAACTTGGTAGTGTCTTCAATTTCTTCACTTTTGAGGAATCTGAAGTTGATGCTTTACGTTTTAGTGCCTTCTTCTCCGCAGCCTTGGTCTTCTTCACTTCTGATGCAGAAGGAAGGACGATTGTCTTCACCCTTGATGATTTGGCTGTTTGAGCAGAGGGTGAAGGAGGTGCATTTTCTTCAAGCACGACTGATGCGATCGCCCTTGTGGTATCAATTTCCTCAGGCGCAGCAAAAACTTCAGCTGACCTGTCAGTTTCTTTAGGCATAACAGTGGAGGTTGTCCTGGTATCTTCTTCAGCAGTCTGAGATTCTTCAGCTGCGGGAGCATTTTCATCAACAGGCTGAGCAGATTCTTCAGCCCGAGGAATTTGTGGTTGCGATCGAGCTGCAACCCTTGAGTTATGGTCCTGAACAACAACTTGGGTTGCTCTGACGAATCTCACTTTGGTGCCCTTCCATTCAGCATCATATTTGTCTTGTGCTTCAGAGAGGCAGCGAATTTCAGACTGAACGGTGATGAGTTGATTTGGAGTCAACTTCATCACGTTATTCCTTAGAAAATTTTCTTTTCGAGCCCTGTTCCTCTTAGCTCTCTGAGCTTGATCTCTTTTCCATTTTTCCTCAGCAATAAAGTGGGTGAGGACATGGTCCACACTAATAGGCAGGTTCAATGAGGAAAGTGGGGTGCTTGGATCCTCATGCCATATGTCAATGAAGTTGAGGATCATCTTGGGATCCAACATGAGAGGAACAGAGCTGCCTTTGGCTATTACAACCTTTTGCTGACTTTCTCTGATGATTTCTTCAAGTTCTTCATCATCAGCTTCATCATCATCCTCAGATCCTGAGGGTACAGTCACCATAGCTTTGCTTGTGTGAGGACTTGGTCTTTTACCTCGTCCAGCAGTTTTCTTCAGTTTCAACATAGTAGGACTTGTTGAAGACTTTGCTTGAGCCGATGGACTTGCTGAGACCTTTGAAACAATTGAATATCCCTTTATCCTCTGACATGATGCTAGGTGCACAAGTGTTGAGGACTTACAACAGTAGTGGAGGACTGAGCAGCTACTGTAGCGGAGGACTGAGCAGCTACTGTACCAGTGGTTGAGGCCTTTGAAGACTTTGCTTGAGGAATCTGTAGTGATGACTTTGACGTTGAAGACTGTGACTTCACAACAGATTTCTTCACCATAGTTTTCTTCGGAGCACTAGCAAAGGCTCCAGCAGCAGTAGTAGCAGAGTCTTCGTTGAATTTCTTCACAGCCTGTTGGGGATATAACCCCGTGGTGAGACCCGCCCAGGAGGTTACCAGTCACACCTGGCGGCTCATGGACCGACCCAAGGATGGGCCTTGATGAATCAAGCCCAAGACATTTGATGGCTTGCCAAGATGGGCTAAGGTGAGACCCAGACGGAGAAGGTATGAAGACCCGGGCAAATGAGCCGCCCGGAGACAGCTTGCTCAAGAAGGCAAGACAATGTAGAGATAGACTCAGACATGTTGTGAGAGTCGGTTATGACTTGTATGACCTGTGGTCTTGACCTCCTATATAAAGGCAAGACCCGAGGCAACTTAGAGAGAAACTAATTGATCGAGAACTAGGTCAAGCAATCCGCTCCCATGTAATCGATACCCAAGCAATACAAGCACAAGCAGGACGTAGGCTTTTACCTCTACTTGAGGGGCCGAACCTGGGTAAACCCGTGTCCTTCATCCCGATCAACCCCTTTGAGTCCATCACCTTAGCGATGGCCTCGAATCTAAGTCCTCAAACATCTGCGGTGACAAAACCACGACAGTTGGCGCCCATCATGGAGCTCCCCGCGCAGTGGTGTTGAGTTCTCAAAGGTCTCTCTCCCAGGGTTCGAGGGATATGTGGTCGGAAGGATGATCAAGAGTCGCCGCGGCCGGCTCTACATCGACGCCGCCAGCTGGGGCCCTGAAGCCAACTTTGTCGAATACGGATTCCGGGTTCCCTTTTGTGGAATTCACGTCTTCATCGGCAAGGTTGACGGATCTACACCCGGACCGGACGTCTGCACCAACATTGTCGAGCCAGCTCGGCGCGCGCAAACAGCCCAACACGCGCGACCCGCCTATGCTAACCTGGGCCGAAAGCGTGTCTTCGTGGGCTTCACTCAAGGTATGGACCTTGAGGCTTCCATGTCGCAGGAGACTCTCGATTATTCGGAGGACGGGGCTTCGAGCGGAGAGGCGGAATCAATCTACCAGCTCCACAACGGCGGGCTCGGGGGCCGCGACGAGCGTTACCCGGAGTCGGAGAGTTCTGAGCCGGACGATCACGGGCTGCCGATTCATGCGGCCATATTCATGGTGGGGTCAGCGCCGGGCACGAGCTGCACAACCGTCAACACATCAGACACAGGGGCTGACCCGCTGCCGCCGGCTCAGGTTCTTCTGGATCTAATGAACGAGCTCGCAACCCTGATGGCCACTGAAATCACACCAGATAATCAAGCCGCCCAGAACTTAGAGATCGCAAGGCTTAAGGACCGGATGGCGGAAGTTCAACAGGGGATTGTCGAGTTAAAGGCTCAGATGGAGGCGAAGGCAGAGCGCCTTAAGACAGATGCTTTCCGCCTTGAGCTGGCGCAATAGTCAGCAGCTGCGGTGAGGAGGGGCCAACGAGAGGGGAGAGGGTGCACCTGTCATTTTCTCTTTCCCTTTTACACACTGCCCCCTTTGCATTTTATTCAAGGCGGACTATTTTTTCCATAGAAAACTTCCTCATCTATACCTACTAAATATCTATTACCTAATAAAAAAATAGGTATTCTTAATCCACCATGCTATTTTATAGAAAATCTCATGATATTTCTGACATTAAATCCGCAGTATATCATATGTTTTCTTTAAATACTCGTATCTTCTAAATCGCAACTCCAAATTTAACATGTTATATATGAAGTTTGATTAGAAAAATGTATAGGACCTGAATATGATATTGTTTTACCTGTTAGCAATTAAAAAGATACTACTTAGGTGAACCAAACTACGTGAGCATAAAGGATGCATGAGGAGTTCTAAAGTGAAGCAAGCTCAAGACGGTAGCGCGGGGATGAGCCTGAGGTCATGGATTGGACCCAGGAGGGGGAATGATGTTGAACATGCCTTAAGTTGATGATGCTTAAACTGAAAACCGACCTTGATGCACACATGTCTTCATAGTGTGTTAATGTGGCATCGTCTGTTTTTGTCGTTTTACTTTACCGGCCCGTAATAAAACCGCATTCTGCACATGGCATGAATAAATGCATTATCACTTGCCCCTTTCATTGTTTGTATTAAATCTACATGCAAGCCATGGTGAACTAGAAGACACGTTGAATCTTGAACTACGTTTTTGTAGGTCAAGACCATCCTTGTTTGGGTTACAGACTATTTTTTGTAAATTAAAAACGCGCGGTATACTTTTCTCCCGTTGCAATGCATGGGCCCTTTTGCTAGTGTTCTATCATGACGGTACAATGATAACCGAAATAACAAAAAAATCTGATCAGTAGACAACCTAGACGACTCGAAGCGGCCCGAAGGCGCGCAGCCATCAACGCCACGCACTCTGTCGGAGTCAGAAAAAACTTATTACAACTGGGAAGTCGTCGTGCTGAGACATAGGACCATAATAACAACCGTCACCGATGAAGAGAAACTTCTATATCTATACCTACTATTAAAAGAAATAGATATTCTTAATCCGCCACATACTTTTATAAAAAGCACCTAATATTTTTTAATAAACCCACACTTCACCTAGAAATCACCCCTCCATGGGCCCAATGAAGTCAGGCCGTTTGGCCTGTTAACACAAACACGTTGTATGCGGCGCAGAGGCAAAATATAGATGTGGGTAACGGGATTTGAACTCACAACCAACTAGCCAGAAACTATTGTCACCACCAACTGGGTTGACTCATGTATTATTCATAATTCAAGATAGTTTTGGCTATTTTATAGTACCACCTCGCCTCGTTACACACAATCAACCCAATTTATATGCATGTTTAAATTTTGGGGTATATCAACAAACAAAAGTTGAGATGTTCGTTATTCCCTAAAGAGGATTTCAAACAACTTGAAAGAGAAAGATAGGGTAAGGAAGGAGGAAAACATGGCCTAATTAACGGGTGGTCTAATTAAGCAAGACTGGTTCTCTAAAAATGCATCGGCTCAATGAAAGATTGGTAAACAAGATTACTGAGAGATACAGACTGATTAACACGGCAAGATACCACGTTGTCTTCCATTGAAAATAAGAAAAAAATGCGGGGTAAGAATATTATAAACCGAAAGTGAAGAAAAACCGAAAGTGTTATTTACCTTTCTGTTTTTTACCCTATACGATGGTCATGTGCCTAAAAAGTGATCATGCATTTCCTCCATTCATATAATCTAAAAAGTGTCCATACATTTATAAAACAAATACTTAGAAGTGTTATTTCTTTATAAAAAGTGTTTACGCATTTGAAAAAATGTTTGTGTAACATTAAAAAACTTTGTAATATTTTTTTAGAAAAGAATGTACAAGCAATTTCGAAAGTGTTCGCTTATTTTATTTAATATTCATAAATTTTAGAAAGTGGTCACATATTTATAAAAATGTGAAAGAATTTTAAAAACGGCTCACACATTTTACCGAAACGTTAATGTTTTTGTTTTTCAGGTTTTTTATATTTGTAAAAAAAGAACACATAAAACAAAAACTTTGAAAAAGGGAAAAATAAAAAATGAACAAAGAAAGATTAAGAATAAGAAATGATTATGTCTTTTCTTCTTACAAGGGAAAAATAATTAGATCATAAATTATTAGTGGGAGCCGACTTTGCATCTTGCCATCGTGACCATGGCTTCGAGTAGAGATGGAGGAGCACCGGAGGCCGCCTCACTGCAGGGAAGAGAATGTTGTGGATGAGATAGAGCTACATGAAATAAGAGAGCAGATAAACTTAGGATTTTTTAAAGAGATTGAGGCTAATTTGGTTGATTAATCAGTAGTGCTACAATTGATTCAGGGATGAACCATCATATGATTGTTGAAATATATTGTCCGTCTCCTTCCATCAGTTCGGACTTTTGGATGAGTTGGGTGGTGCATGAATTCAATATGATATCAGAGCCAAGAGGTCTTGAGTTCAATACCCTGATAACGCAGTATTAAAAATAAACGATTATGTGGCCCACATCAATCCCACGTCTAAAGACTAAAATAGCCTAGACGTGAGGGGGAGTGTTAAAATATATTGCCCGCCTCCTTCCATCAGTTCAGACTTTTGGATGAGTTGGCTGGTGCATGAATTTAATAATGATCTCATAATTGGAGATGTAGTTTGCTTTTGCTGCTAATATGAGAAGAAAACAGAAACATAAAGAATTGGAGAGCAATGATTTCGCACCTAGGCCCATCTAAACCCTGGTGTGAACCGTGAATTCGAAAAAAAAATCCAAAAATAAAACTGAAATTTATAGGCATCCAAGATGCTCATGTGTGGAAGGTGCATGCAAATTTTCTTGGTGTTTGCACACATGAGGAGCTCTTGCCACAAAAAATAAATTATAAGTATAGGTAATTACAAGTCGGTGCAGGCATAGAGCGAGAAAAATTGTATCATTGGGCCCGAGTGTCGTTAAAATGGACTAGGGCCCAAGTCATTAGAAAATAGGATTTAACAGAAAATAACCATTAATTTTGCATTGTTCATGGGAAAATTATCACTAAATTCTGATGTTAGGGGGCAGGGCCCTGGCCCCCTGTTTGTGCAAAGTACCCCTGTGTCCGCCACTGGGTGCAGGAAACTACTAGCGAAGTGGTGTGATAAACTATGATGACCATGTTTATAGAATTTATATCTACCGTTGGAACACACAGACACATTTATAATAATAATAATAATAATAATTATTATTATTATTATTATTATTATTATAAACAAATAACTCTTCTTAACCAAACGGCAAACTTTATCTAAAAAAATCAACATAGTAAATATAGTTTGAAAAATGTACATAGTTTATATATGTTCCCCGTGGAACCCGAGGTTATTGATGCATACAAGTATTTTTGTTACAACGACGGTGGTTAACTAAAGGAATACTTATATCTTCTGGCTACTTGATAAAAGTATCTTATGACTATCTGTAGAAATGATCTTCCGCTCGTGTTCGGCTATAACGGAAACTCTCGAAACTAGAGTTGTTTGGTGTTCCAATCAAGTCCCAACAATGCATTTCTCAGACCGAGAAAGCGGAACTGCTTTGCGCTGCATACTAGAACTCAATAAATCCCAATTTGCTCAATAAAGGGAATGAGAGAACCCCCAATGGAAAACTATTGGAAAGGAAAATACTTCTAACATGAATATGTTCCCATGCAATAGTCAAGAATTCTTGACGGTATCTAGCTGGAACAACTTGTTCTTCATGAGTACCTTGATTCAAGGACAAAGAATTTCCTGCTGCTATCATATAATACTCATTTCTGTTCACACTTTTTAAAAACTGATTCCCAAAAAAAAAATCAAAAATACAAATGTTCACAAAAATTACAAATATACACAAAATTAAAAGGTTATAATAATGTCCTCCTTAAAGGAACATTCTGATTTAAATAAAATGTTCATTTTAAAAACAAATAAATAATATTGTTTTCCAAAAAGCAAACAAAAATGATTCACAAATTATTCAATGAACCACTATTCTTCCATCATTAGATGAAGAACGCTAAGATGGCTTTTTAAACGTTCAAACTTCACTCTATAAAGCAACAAATAATGTAACATTTATTACAGATGTTTATCATAATTGAATATAAACTATATTGCATAATAGCACATGATCAGGTTTTCCGAGTTTCTATGCTTGTTGCAACACACGGGCATTTGTACTAGTATATCAAAAGGATCCAACATAAAGACACAAGAGCATCGACGAACAAACATCGGATACAACCTAATCCACCAAGGAAACACACCGACCGAATCACGCTAGAAGCTTATTCCATCCTCACGGAGTCACCGTCGTCCGTCGCTTCCTACGCAGGACACAAATCCTAACAAAATTAAAAAAACATCTAAAAACGCAGCCCTCCTGTCGGCAAGGATCGGGATCCACCGCATCCCCATGGCACTAAGGACACAAGACAGATCGGCGACGACGCCAACAGTAGACGAGAACCCTAGTTGTGTGTTCGTTTGGGATGACAGAAGAGGGGATTAGTCGGATAAGTCCAATTACGGCAACATGTTAATGCATTAGATAAGGTGGAATCCTATATACCTGAGAAGTTCATCCCCACTACTTGATTTAACTTGACATGCAGCCTAACCACCTTAGCAATTTGCCATGTCAGCAATTAGTTTTCATTTTAACTAATTTTATTGAAAATCTACTAATTTAGACGTGTTATGTAGTCGCCCAATGGTCACACGCTAACGGAAGAAAGAACGCCAATCGTCTTGAAGAAGCCCAACCGATTATCCTCACATCGTGTCTTTATGTTTCCATTTCCCGAACGCATCCATCATCTCATCCTCTATTCAACACATTTGCACGTCTCCTCCCATTCTTTCACAGCTCCAGTGAGAAATCGCATGATCTGGCCCTGGGCATCCTTGGGGAGGCGTATGGCGGCGAGCTTGTCGTAGGTGTAGTCCCGGCGGAAGCTGGGGATGGGAGCACCATGAACTTGTTGAAGTGTGTGCTGGGCTATGCCCACCGTTTGCTCCTGCGGCGACAACCATCTGTCTACTTCTCCTTGGACCCTATCCATCCGCTCTGTTTCTCCTGTAGTGCCATACCATCGCCTCATCCGCGCTCCACTTCAAGCACTAACGAGACACATGCTTCACTCCCTCCAGATTCACGAGGTGATGAGAAAGGAAACTTGACATCGAGGAGGCACCTTGACAAATGAGGGGACTAGAAATCACAAGAAGAAGCTCCGCCCAGGCCCCCCTCACCGCTAAACTCGGACACAAGGAGCTCGCTGTGCACGGGGAGATTGACCACAAAAACCAGTGTTGGCTATGGGATCCTCAATCCACAAATTTATGCAGTTTCCTTTATTCCTTTATCATGCGCATGTCAGCAAAAAGGGATCAGTGTTATATTCTCATGTGCCAGATTCAATTGTTTGCATCAAAGTTGTTTGGATTTACCAAGAGGAAGCGGTCAGTTTTTCCGTCCACAGTGAACATTTTCGGATTTGTTTAGAGCATCTCCAACAGGCGCGCTTCGCTCGGCACCCAAAAAACAAATTTACAGTGCGCGGCTTGCCATTGGGAGCTTGGGAAGAGGAGTTGTTGAAAGCAAATTTGCTCCCTTGGTGTTTTTGGTAATTCATAACAACATATAAGTCATTGAACTAATGTTTCCATCAAGTATATTTAAGGAAAAGTTCAATGATGGGTTGGCAAAGAGATTGTGGAACACCCCAAGATGCAAGGAAATGGATTGGCAAAGCTTCAAGCAAGAGGACTCTACATTTTATATTTGTGAGAAATCACCTTGAGTCCATAGGAAAGCCAATACTATTAAAAGGGGGGTAAAGTTTTGTTGGTGAACAAAATGCTCATACGTGCACAAGTGATAGTCACCAAAGACACCCACAAACTCTCCCCACCAAAGTCTGTTCTAAGCCAAACACTCAAAATCGGTGCAATTAACATTCCACATTCGGTGCCACTGATTCCAAACCCTAGACAGACTCAGCCAAACCCTAACCCTTCGGTACAACCGATACTGCTTTCGGTGCCACTGATTTGGGCTGCCAACTTTATGTTACGCAAGTTCACAGTTTCGGTCCCTCCGGGATTGTTGAATCGGCGTCACCGAGAATGGGCATTATGACCGTTGGTCAACTTATCGGTGCAACCGAGATTCCTATATCGGTCACTCCGAGATTCAAAAGTTGCCACCTTTTGGTCACTTCGGTACCACGGAGATTAACACATCGGTGTAAACGAGTTGGTCATTTTGTGTGTAACGGTTGGATTTTGGGGATGCCTATATATACCCCCTTCACCACCACCTACTCGAAAGTGAAGCACTCAAAACCATTCCATACCTATATCTTATCAGTTTTCTGAGAGAGAACCACCTCCCCTTGTGTTGAACTCAAGATCTTCCACTCCAACCATATGGATCTTGATTTCTAGCCTCTCCAAGTTAATTTCCACCAATCCCATCTCTTCTACGTTTAGAAAATTCATTCTTCAAACCGTCGCACCCCAAGCCCTAAGCTGCCACAGAAGGACCCCTGGTCATCACCCTTATCCTCCCGCACTCCTCTGCCGCTGGAAATCGCCACCGCCGACAGAATCTTCGCCCCCGTCGTCGCCGTAGCGGATCTGTCACCGAGCTAGGTACGGATTCGGCCACCTCTTACGCTCCAACCTCCAAATCTTGTGCATTAGGTTTCACCAGTATCTTGCCACTATTTGAGATTGTTCTATCCACAAGATTATCTCTATAGACTAGCGAAACGTGAAATTTTTAGGTTAGTTGCCCGCGAAATTGCATCTCGGTGAGACCAAGTCAGAAAAATCGGTTCCACCGATTGCCTGTTTGTGCTATCGAGGACAAAACTCGGTTGAGACCGAGTGGCAGTTTTTGGTCTGATCGAAATTGTTGCCAAGTCTCTGTTAAGGGTTTTGTGAGTCTCGACAGCACCGAAAGGTTTGACTCAGTGACACCGAAATTCAATTTTGCAGTGAAACTACATCTATAGTTTTTCTATTCAAACTTTCAAAAACCAGCTGAATATTTTGCGATGACTTATCCTATTCCACTCTTCTATACACTTTTCATAGGGTCAGCATGTCAGAGTCAGACAGTCAGAATTTGCCAGAGCAGGGTGTTGACATGAGTTCAGGCACAAGCCCTGAGCCTAGTTCCTTTTCAGATCTAGGCACCCCCAGCTCCCATGGGTTGCCCAAGGCTGCCACTAGGGCCAGGAAGAAGCTGAATTTAGATGAAGAAAGATTCAGACTTTGTGCCAGAAGAGGCTCTTGCCAATAAGCAAGAGAAAGCTGCCAAGAAGTCAACAAATGAGGCCACCTCTTCCAGGAGGGTGGTCAGCAAAAATTTATGCACCTGCTGAAACTTTCAAAGCACCTGAGAGTGCCAAAGCTACAATGACCATTCATCCCCCAAGGAAGTCTATGCCTAAGAAGGCAGGGGAGAAGAGAGCTAGAAAGAGGATAATCCATGTGACTGGCAGGTCTACATCTATGTATGAAGATCCAGAGGAGGCAGCTGCTGCTGAAGAGGAGGATGAGCCAGCTGCAAAGGCTCCTCCCAAGAAGAAGGCCAAGAAACTTCTGGCTGATGCTATGGCCAAGTCTGGTACATCCAAGAGCACGAACTCCAAGAAGGCTGCTGCTGAAAAGCCTAAGAGGACATCCAAGCAGATTCCAGCTTCTGAAAAGAACAAGGGAACTGCATCCAGAGTTGAGCATGATGATGACTTGACAACCTTGATGAAACTTAGACCACACCTTCAGTACATAATGCTAGCTATCCACTTGCTGAAGATATGAAGAAGAGGAAAGACTCAGGTTTGAGGGCATGGAGAGCTATAGATCCATATGCCCAAAGGAAGAAGACAGCTGTGGACTACAAATTCTATACCAAAGAGCAACAAGATTTCTATGAGACTATGCTATTTGACAAGAGTCCAGTTGTGAGTGACATGAGGTATGTAGATTGGAAATTCATCAAGGAGAATGAGGACTATTTTCCAAGTGTCCAAGACAATTTCCACTGCATTGGTTTGGATGAATTTGTTGGCAGAGAACTTACTGCATAGAATTATGAAATGATCATGCAATTCTACTCCATTGCACATTTCTATGGAGATGGTAGGATTGTATGGATGACTGAAGGAGCAAGATATGAGTCCATTGTTGATGAATGGGCTACACTTCTAGGAGTCCCAGAGGTTCAGGATGGAGACTTGGATGTCTACACGGAATCCAAGGCAAGCCACAATGCCATGAAGGATATGTATACTCCTATACCTGCAGACAAAGTGCAATCTCACAAGCTTGGATCTATCTACTACCTTCAAGCTGGCCTCCGCACCATGAACACCATTCTGAGGCACACCTTGATGCCCAAGTCAAGAAATGACAAGATGATCCGAGGCTACTCCATCAACATGTTGATTCACCTTGACAGTCACACCAGGATCAGAGTCATGGACTTGATTGTTGAGACAGTCAAGAGGGTTGCTGCTGATCAGAAGCGCTCTTGCTACTATGCACCCTATATCCAGATGCTTATCAACTCTCAAATTGAGAAGCACATATTTGCTCTTGACAGTCCCCATTTGCCCCTACAGCCAGAGCTTGAGGATAACGTCGTGGTGATGGACCCAGATCATCCCACATCTGCTACAGCTCAGACAGAGGCAGAGGCAACTCGAGCCACTAGTGCTCAAGTCCCTAGATCCAGAAATGAGCAAATGGATCTGTTGATTTCATCAGTTCAGGGCATGCAGAAGGACATTAAGGGGATTCTGGACAACCAGAACAATCTTGTGAGGATCTTTGAAACAAGGATCAAGACTCTTAATGATAAGGTGGACAGGCTGACTAAGACAGTCACAGAGCTCCAGAAGGAAGTTGACTCAGTGCCTCTTCCTCACACCACTTCTTCAGATGATGATGAGGAGGATGGATCACCTCTCAGGACAGGCACCCAATTTCCCACTCAGGCCAGATCAACCATTGTGCCAACTCCACACTTGAGGCCCTCTTCATCAGCTCCTGCTGCTGTCACCTCAACTCCTGCTCCATCAGCTCCAGTTCCTCCAGCTACTACTCCAACTCCATCCACAACATCTGCAGAGATATTCGCCGACGCTGTAATCTCGACTCCTTCATCAACAACCAGAGGAGATCAGCCCAAGAACGCTTAGACATATGCCTTTGAACTTTTGGTAACTTGTTACCAAAGGGGGGAGAAGTGTATATAGATCTTTAGGCTTCGAGTGAGAGAGCGTTTTGGTGTTTATTGATTTTCAAAAATAATTGCCTTTTGGTTGCTTGTGATACACTTTTTGTGTGATGCTACTACTTCCTATAATCTTAAAGCTTTATGAGATGATCTTTCTACATTGCTTGATTGTGTTGTGCTATGATGTTCACTCTAATTCTTCTCGCACACCACCAAGATGTTTGTGACATGTACCTAATCGATCGTGCATTTGGATTCAAATGCAAATCCAAATAATGCACAAATTTAGGGGGAGCTCTTGCTTATCCCATACTTCTCAAAGGGATGATTATATTTGTTGATTATATCATATGTCGAAGCTTTGATCTATATGTTGTCATCAAGTACCAAAAAGGGGGAGCTTGAAGCACATTTGCTCCCTTGGTGGTTTTGGTAATTCATAACAACATATAAGTCATTGAACTAATGTTTCCATCAAGTATATTTCAGGAAAAGTTCAATGATGGGTTGGCAAAGAGATTGTGGAACACCCCAAGATGCAAGGAAATGGATTGGCAAAGCTTCAAGCAAGAGGACTCTACATTTTATATTTGTGAGAAATCACCTTGAGTCCATAGGAAAGCCAATACTATTAAAATGGGGTAAAGTTTTGTTGGTGAACAAAATGCTCATACGTGCACAAGTGATAGTCACCAAAGACACCCACAAACTCTCCCACCAAAGTCTGTTCTAAGCCAAACACTCAAAATCGGTGCAACCAACATTCCACATTCGGTGCCACCGATTCTAAACCCTAGACAGACTTAACCAAACCCTAACCCTCGGTACAGCTGATATTGCTTTTGGTGCCACCGAGTTGGGATGCCAACTTTCTGTTATGCAAGTTCACAGTTTTAGTACCTCCAAGATTGTGAATCGGCGTCACCGAGAATGGGCATTATGACCGTTGGTCACCTTATCGGTGCAACCGAGATTCCTATATCGGTCCATCCGAGATTCAAAGTTGCCACCTTTTGGTCACTTTGGTACCACGGAGATTAACACATCGGTGTAAATGAGTTGGTCATTTTGTGTGTAACGGTTGGATTTTTGGGGATGCCTATATATACCCCTTCACCACCACCTACTCGAAAGTGAAGCACTCAAACCCATTCCATACCTATATCTTATAAGTTTTCTGAGAGAGAAACCACCTCCCCTTGTGTTGAACTCAAGATCTTCCACTCCAACCATATGGATCTTGATTTCTAGCCTCCCCAAGTTTATTTACACCAATCCCATCTCTTCTACCAAGCCATATCCGTGAGAGAGTGATTGTGTGTTGAGGAGTCTGTCATCTTAAAGCACAAGAGCAAGGAGTTCATCGACATTACCGAGCCTATTACCTTTTAGAGAGTGGTGCCTCCTAGATTGGTTAGGTGTCGTTTGGGAGCCTCCTACTTCGTGTTGTGGAGTGAACCAAGAAGTTTGTAAGGGCAAGGAGATCGCCTACTTCATGAAGATCTACCTCGAGTAAGGCTAGTCCTCTGTTGATGTAGGCCGTCATGGCGTAGTCAAGGTTGCTTCTTCGTGGAACCCTCGTGTGTAGAGCCCTCCACGGACTCTCGCGACCGTTACCCTCTCCGTGGGTTGAAGACTTCATGAACGTGGATGTACGATAGCACCACCTATCGGAACCACGGGAAAAATCATCGTGTCACCAATTGTGTTTGCTTTCCTTACCCTCTCTTTACTTACATGTGCAATGTCTTTACTTTCCGCTCCTATACTCTTAGACATGCATGTGTAGGGTGTACTTGACATACTATGAATGCTAAAATCTGCCAAGAATTAAAATTGGGAAAAATTAGATTTTATCTGGTCAAGTAGTCTAATCACCCCCCTTAGACCTACTTTTGATCCTACAGTTGTACACGCACGATCCTCCTCCGTCGTCCGCCTCGTCATGATGCGTGCGCCGCGGGTTATTGGTTAATCAATTATGAATTAATTAATGAGTCGCTAAACGAAAGTGCCACTATCTGAGATGTTGGACCGTGGGCTGTTCGCGGACTCGGTCATGGGCCTGGCCCAGGCCCATTTGCTCCACGACCTATATAAGGAGGTGTTGCCTATGGAGTGTAACCTAATCCTTTCACTCTCTCCCTCTCTATGCAACCCTAGCCGTCATCTACTATTCCTCTCAGAGTGCTGCTTCCGGTGATCCCATCCCGATGACCGCGTGCATGGTTGGTCGGGAGAGCAGGTGCCTCCGAAACCCTGTCGTTTGAGATCCTATCCGGGAGAACACAATAAGGTTTTTGGTGAGCGTCTCGACATGATTGCTCTCGATCCATCCCCGTCTTCGTCCTCCTCTGCTTCAACTACCCCTACATCAACACCATGGTTGACGACGCAGTCGTCGTCGCTGCCGCCAAGAAGAAGGCCATGGACGACGCCGACGCTCCTGATACTTGTGATATGTGTTGGGTTTTCCTTGAAGTGGAACGGGTAATTGCAGCACAATACGGGTAAGTATTTCCCTCGCTTATGAAACCAAGGTTTATCGAACCAATAGGAATATCAATCCACAACCATCTTCAGCGGCTGCACACAAAAGAGCAAATAACTTGCACCCAACACGGGCAAGAGGATTGTCAATCCCCTTGATCTCGTTATTTGCAAGCAAGTGAAGAGTGTAGATAATAGTAGATAATTGCAAATAGCAAAAAATAAAAAGTAAATAAGAACAACAAGGTGTTGATAAGTTTGTAAATATATAAGTGAATAGACCCGGGGGCCATAGTTTTCCCTAGCAGCATCTCTCATGAAAATTGAAAGTGCGTTATATCGACTAGAGAGGGGGGTGAATAGGCAATTTTTACAAATTCATCACTTGAGGTATTTCAACTTGAGGAATTTGAAATGTGATGAATAACCAGTAGCAGAATAAGTACTCAAGTGCATGAGAAACATACCAATAACATAGTCATGATGATGAAATGAACATGCACAGATTACAAGTAGCGTGATACAAGATAAGCAGGTGAGGAACAAGGTAACTTGAAGAATTTGAGGTGAGGAAATTGTGAAAGTCTTCAGTCAAATTCTTCAAACAGTAACAATCAATTTCATCAACAAGTATATGAGGAAATAGAGGGGTTGAGGAAATAGAACCAGGTAGCTCGATGAAAACAATGGTTTGAAGACCCATTTCCAACTGCTGTGACAGTTATACATCTGGTTTGGAGCGGCCTGGTATTTAAACCAGAGGACACACCGTCCCATGACACACAGTCCTTACCGTATTCTCCTTGAGCTAAGGTCACAAAGTCCTCGCCCAACACTCGTGGTAAGTCTTCAGGGTAGACTTCCAAAACCCTCACAAACTGGTCACCCGGCGATCCACAATTTACTGTTGGATGCTCTAGACCAAGGTCACTCCGTGATCCCCAATTGACTGCAGGATGCACTAGACCATGACGCCTAACCGTTTGGAGGATACACAGTCCTCAAAGGTAACAAGCGTCGGTTCCACACAGGAAAAATCTCTTCAGTGATGCTCAATCACTTTGGGTTTGGTGGTTTGGATTTGGGTTTTTTCCTCACTGATAATTTTCTCTCAAAGTCTTCAGAGGATGGGTTGCTCTCAAATGACAAGTGTCGGTTCTCTCTCGGAGCAGCCAACCAACTAGTGGTTGTGGGGGTGTCTATTTATAGCCAGGGTGCAACTTGACATGATAAGACATAAATGCCCTCAATGATATGACTGTTATGTGGATAAGATGATTGGGGACAGCTGGCGCTAAGCACAGCAACGGTCGGAATTTCGAACTATGAAAGTCCTCAGGCTTATCATGTTCCTCACTTGTAGGTAATTCGCACTGGCGAAATCTTAACTCCTTAGTGAGATCAACTTCATCAGAAACCAGAAGAACTTCGTCTCTGTCACTGAAAAACTTGACTGAACTATAAGAGATTTCCAAAGGCTTCACTCGAAGGATTGGATAGGTTGAGGCTTTTGGAGTTAAGCATCAGTTGGAAATTTTCCTTAGTATTACCTCGGCCCTCTTTAACAGTATGGTGTTTCCTATGACTCAAAGAAAGGAAATGAAACTACGAAAACAAAAGTCTTCACGCTTCATAGTCCTCGTTCATATCTTCAAGGTCACACCAACTTTTTCATTTTCAAAGTCTTCAGGGAATATTAAAGTCTTCACCAAAGTCTTCAGCTGAAGACATACATTTTTAGGGGTCGGTAATCTCCGAATATATCAAACTCCTCATTGACTAATAGAGCCTGTGTACACTCACAAACGCATTAGTTCCTTAACCTATAAGTCTTCAATACACCAAAATCACTAAGGGGCACTAGATGCACTTACAATCTCCCCCCCTTTTTGGTGATTGATGACAAATAGGTTAAGTTTTCAACAGGGATGATAGTATGAAGTGTAAGTATTGAGTTTGACGAATTTGATTGCAAGATATAGAAGAACTCCCCTTGAAGATGTGCATTTTGAGGAATTTGCTTTGGACTGGAAATGCACATGGCAGGTTAAAAAACATGGAGAACTCCCCCTATATCTTGTAATCCATACACGCATTTGAACATATGATATTAAGAATTTGAAATGCATGATGAAAATGGTGTCTGGCGAAATTCAGCATGCATGCATTAAGGTACTTGAGGAAATAAGCATGCGGAAAGCAGTTCAAAAGAGTCAGACCACCATTGAACTTAAGTTTACAACTCAACTAACAAAAGCTTCAGAAGAGCAAGAGTTGTAACTTAAACAAAAACAGCCCATATATAGAGACCCTCTTGAAGACTAACTCAAATTTTCTCCCCTTTTGTCATCGAAGACCAAAAGGGACGAAAAAGTGAGGACTAACGCTCCTTGAAGAATTTCATCTTGTTGGTGAGGAAGGAGCGCCAACAGTGTCGGGGTTGTTTGTCGATGCAAGGCCTGCTGCAGTGTCGTCAATATCCTCAGCTTCATCCGTTTCACGCGATGAAGAGTATGAACTTGTAACCAGCTGAGGAACTTAAACTTTCTTGAATTTCTTCTGAGGAGGATGCGACCAGTCAAAGTTTTGCTGAAATTCCATGTCTTTGAGTTCCTTGGGAGTCTTGAGATGTGCGAGAATGGCCCATGTGCGATCGAAGATTTCATGCACATAGTAGTGATTTTTCCTCACAGAGTTTTGCGTCACAGTCATGTTTTGAACAATGGAAGCAAGCTGACGCTTCACCCACTTGTGATTGCGATCAACCTTCTGATGAAGACTTATGAGCAGTTCATGATCAGTCATCACACGAGGGGCAGCCTCTTGTGGTTTTTGCGCTGAGGCTTTTGCAACAGAGTCCTGGGGTAGCAGTGTCATCATTGGTGGAGTAAGATGCAGCTTTGCGAAACTGACCATCCAATGGACGAGTACCTTCATCAATGACTGCCTTGCCTTTTCCTTCAGCTGAGGCAATTGTGTCCTTGAGGACTTCAATCGGGGGCAAAAAGCCGAAGTGATTCTGGAAGTCCGCCTTGAAGGGAACTGACGACCTTGATCTGATGAATTTCATGATCCAGGGAGCATAAGGCTTCAGTTCAAATGGGGCCAATGCTGCATTTGCCAATGTCCTCATGAAGAAATCGTGATAATTGATGGGAATTTCATGAATGATGTTGAATACCATGTTCTTCATTATTCCCTCAATTTCTTCTTCTTCAGAGTTGTGACCCTTCTGAGGATAAAGGGTTTTGGTGAGGATGCGATAAACTGTCCTAGGTACATTGAGCAAATCCTTCACAAGGAAGGTTGTCCTTTGAGGTTTTCCAGGAGCCAGCGGTGTCATCAGCACTTGCATCATATGGTCCGGCAGAGCAGGTTCATCAAACAGGCAGTGGGCTTCATCTGAGGGAATTGGAACTGGGACTGACCAAAACAACTCAGAGGCTGGTGCAACATAATGGGTTGATCCAGTTATCCAATCCAAACCCATGAGTTGATGTCAGAAGCATCACGTGCGATGTGTAGAGTGGCATAGAATTGAAGAATGAGCTCTTCATTCCAATCATAGATATCCACACAGAACGGAAAGAATTCCTGCATCATGAAGAACTGCGAGCATCGGTGAGAAGGATGGGATTGTTTCCATAGCCGCATGAGGAATTTGATGGTGCTCGAAGACTTTCTTCTTGTCAAACAGTACTGATGCATAATAATTCATCTTTGTTGGAGTCCAGAATCTGGTGCGACCTGCTTGAGTTGAGTCATATGGATTAGGTCCAGTCAAGAAAATGTGCTCATTGAAGAATTTGCTTTTGATGAATTTGGGGCGCTTGGAGCCTTTGAATGGCATTCGTGGCTTTTGACTGAAGGTTAGGCTTTAAGCGGCCCACAATCTCCTTCGGAATAGGAGGAACTTCTTCAGACTGAGGAATTTGCGCAGCAGTTTCCTCAGTGGCAGTTGGAGCAGCAATTTCATCAGCTGATGCAGTTGGGATCTCTTCAGTAGCAATGGCAGCAAGGTCATCAGATCCTGGTTCAATTTCTTCAGTCTAGGCTGGTGACTGAGGAATCTGTGACAGAGGAGTGGTTATTGGGGAATTTGGGTGAGCAGCTTCCCAATATTCATCATTGATGACAGGGGTTGTGTTGCCAATGTCCACGTCCTCATCAATTTCTTCAACGCCGGCCTCTCCAGCAGTCAACTGAGGCTGGGGCGATGATACTAGTGGAGTTGAAGCATTTGTTTACACTTCAATTTCTTCATCAATCTGCTTTGAAGTAGCAGCAGATTGATCCTTTTCCTCGTCATTTGGGATGACATAGTCAACACCAAATGGCACGATTGCATAGGCTGGCACGGAGCTGATAGGAGTTGCATCAACTGGTTCTATTGAAGAACTTGGTAGTGTCTTCAATTTCTTCACTTTTGAGGAATCTGAAGTTGATGCTTTACGTTTTAGTGCCTTCTTCTCCGCAGCCTTGGTCTTCTTCACTTCTGATGCAGAAGGAAGGACGATTGTCTTCACCCTTGATGATTTGGCTGTTTGAGCAGAGGGTGAAGGAGGTGCATTTTCTTCAAGCACGACTGATGCGATCGCCCTTGTGGTATCAATTTCCTCAGGCGCAGCAAAAACTTCAGCTGACCTGTCAGTTTCTTTAGGCATAACAGTGGAGGTTGTCCTGGTATCTTCTTCAGCAGTCTGAGATTCTTCAGCTGCGGGAGCATTTTCATCAACAGGCTGAGCAGATTCTTCAGCCCGAGGAATTTGTGGTTGCGATCGAGCTGCAACCCTTGAGTTATGGTCCTGAACAACAACTTGGGTTGCTCTGACGAATCTCACTTTGGTGCCCTTCCATTCAGCATCATATTTGTCTTGTGCTTCAGAGAGGCAGCGAATTTCAGACTGAACGGTGATGAGTTGATTTGGAGTCAACTTCATCACGTTATTCCTTAGAAAATTTTCTTTTCGAGCCCTGTTCCTCTTAGCTCTCTGAGCTTGATCTCTTTTCCATTTTCCTCAGCAATAAAGTGGGTGAGGACATGGTCCACACTAATAGGCAGGTTCAATGAGGAAAGTGGGGTGCTTGGATCCTCATGCCATATGTCAATGAAGTTGAGGATCATCTTGGGATCCAACATGAGAGGAACAGAGCTGCCTTTGGCTATTACAACCTTTTGCTGACTTTCTCTGATGATTTCTTCAAGTTCTTCATCATCAGCTTCATCATCATCCTCAGATCCTGAGGGTACAGTCACCATAGCTTTGCTTGTGTGAGGACTTGGTCTTTTACCTCGTCCAGCAGTTTTCTTCAGTTTCAACATAGTAGGACTTGTTGAAGACTTTGCTTGAGCCGATGGACTTGCTGAGACCTTTGAAACAATTGAATATCCCTTTATCCTCTGACATGATGCTAGGTGCACAAGTGTTGAGGACTTTACAACAGTAGTGGAGGACTGAGCAGCTACTGTAGCGGAGGACTGAGCAGCTACTGTACCAGTGGTTGAGGCCTTTGAAGACTTTGCTTGAGGAATCTGTAGTGATGACTTTGACGTTGAAGACTGTGACTTCACAACAGATTTCTTCACCATAGTTTTCTTCGGAGCACTAGCAAAGGCTCCAGCAGCAGTAGTAGCAGAGTCTTCGTTGAATTTCTTCACAGCCTGTTGGGGATATAACCCCGTGGTGAGACCCGCCCAGGAGGTTACCAGTCACACCTGGCGGCTCATGGACCGACCCAAGGATGGGCCTTGATGAATCAAGCCCAAGACATTTGATGGCTTGCCAAGATGGGCTAAGGTGAGACCCAGACGGAGAAGGTATGAAGACCCGGGCAAATGAGCCGCCCGGAGACAGCTTGCTCAAGAAGGCAAGACAATGTAGAGATAGACTCAGACATGTTGTGAGAGTCGGTTATGACTTGTATGACCTGTGGTCTTGACCTCCTATATAAAGGCAAGACCCGAGGCAACTTAGAGAGAAACTAATTGATCGAGAACTAGGTCAAGCAATCCGCTCCCATGTAATCGATACCCAAGCAATACAAGCACAAGCAGGACGTAGGCTTTTACCTCTACTTGAGGGGCCGAACCTGGGTAAACCCGTGTCCTTCATCCCGATCAACCCCTTTGAGTCCATCACCTTAGCGATGGCCTCGAATCTAAGTCCTCAAACATCTGCGGTGACAAAACCACGACAGTTGGCGCCCATCATGGAGCTCCCGCGCAGTGGTGTTGAGTTCTCAAGGTCTCTCTCCCAGGGTTCGAGGGATATGTGGTCGGAAGGATGATCAAGAGTCGCCGCGGCCGGCTCTACATCGACGCCGCCAGCTGGGGCCCTGAAGCCAACTTTGTCGAATACGGATTCCGGGTTCCCTTTTGTGGAATTCACGTCTTCATCGGCAAGGTTGACGGATCTACACCCGGACCGGACGTCTGCACCAACATTGTCGAGCCAGCTCGGCGCGCGCAAACAGCCCAACACGCGCGACCCGCCTATGCTAACCTGGGCCGAAAGCGTGTCTTCGTGGGCTTCACTCAAGGTATGGACCTTGAGGCTTCCATGTCGCAGGAGACTCTCGATTATTCGGAGGACGGGGCTTCGAGCGGAGAGGCGGAATCAATCTACCAGCTCCACAACGGCGGGCTCGGGGGCCGCGACGAGCGTTACCCGGAGTCGGAGAGTTCTGAGCCGGACGATCACGGGCTGCCGATTCATGCGGCCATATTCATGGTGGGGTCAGCGCCGGGCACGAGCTGCACAACCGTCAACACATCAGACACAGGGGCTGACCCGCTGCCGCCGGCTCAGGTTCTTCTGGATCTAATGAACGAGCTCGCAACCCTGATGGCCACTGAAATCACACCAGATAATCAAGCCGCCCAGAACTTAGAGATCGCAAGGCTTAAGGACCGGATGGCGGAAGTTCAACAGGGGATTGTCGAGTTAAAGGCTCAGATGGAGGCGAAGGCAGAGCGCCTTAAGACAGATGCTTTCCGCCTTGAGCTGGCGCAATAGTCAGCAGCTGCGGTGAGGAGGGGCCAACGAGAGGGGAGAGGGTGCACCTGTCATTTTCTCTTTCCCTTTTACACACTGCCCCCTTTGCATTTTATTCAAGGCGGACTATTTTTTCCATAGAAAACTTCCTCATCTATACCTACTAAATATCTATTACCTAATAAAAAAATAGGTATTCTTAATCCACCATGCTATTTTATAGAAAATCTCATGATATTTCTGACATTAAATCCGCAGTATATCATATGTTTTCTTTAAATACTCGTATCTTCTAAATCGCAACTCCAAATTTAACATGTTATATATGAAGTTTGATTAGAAAAATGTATAGGACCTGAATATGATATTGTTTTACCTGTTAGCAATTAAAAAGATACTACTTAGGTGAACCAAACTACGTGAGCATAAAGGATGCATGAGGAGTTCTAAAGTGAAGCAAGCTCAAGACGGTAGCGCGGGGATGAGCCTGAGGTCATGGATTGGACCCAGGAGGGGGAATGATGTTGAACATGCCTTAAGTTGATGATGCTTAAACTGAAAACCGACCTTGATGCACACATGTCTTCATAGTGTGTTAATGTGGCATCGTCTGTTTTTGTCGTTTTACTTTACCGGCCCGTAATAAAACCGCATTCTGCACATGGCATGAATAAATGCATTATCACTTGCCCCTTTCATTGTTTGTATTAAATCTACATGCAAGCCATGGTGAACTAGAAGACACGTTGAATCTTGAACTACGTTTTTGTAGGTCAAGACCATCCTTGTTTGGGTTACAGACTATTTTTTGTAAATTAAAAACGCGCGGTATACTTTTCTCCCGTTGCAATGCATGGGCCCTTTTGCTAGTGTTCTATCATGACGGTACAATGATAACCGAAATAACAAAAAAATCTGATCAGTAGACAACCTAGACGACTCGAAGCGGCCCGAAGGCGCGCAGCCATCAACGCCACGCACTCTGTCGGAGTCAGAAAAAACTTATTACAACTGGGAAGTCGTCGTGCTGAGACATAGGACCATAATAACAACCGTCACCGATGAAGAGAAACTTCTATATCTATACCTACTATTAAAAGAAATAGATATTCTTAATCCGCCACATACTTTTATAAAAAGCACCTAATATTTTTTAATAAACCCACACTTCACCTAGAAATCACCCCTCCATGGGCCCAATGAAGTCAGGCCGTTTGGCCTGTTAACACAAACACGTTGTATGCGGCGCAGAGGCAAAATATAGATGTGGGTAACGGGATTTGAACTCACAACCAACTAGCCAGAAACTATTGTCACCACCAACTGGGTTGACTCATGTATTATTCATAATTCAAGATAGTTTTGGCTATTTTATAGTACCACCTCGCCTCGTTACACACAATCAACCCAATTTATATGCATGTTTAAATTTTGGGGTATATCAACAAACAAAAGTTGAGATGTTCGTTATTCCCTAAAGAGGATTTCAAACAACTTGAAAGAGAAAGATAGGGTAAGGAAGGAGGAAAACATGGCCTAATTAACGGGTGGTCTAATTAAGCAAGACTGGTTCTCTAAAAATGCATCGGCTCAATGAAAGATTGGTAAACAAGATTACTGAGAGATACAGACTGATTAACACGGCAAGATACCACGTTGTCTTCCATTGAAAATAAGAAAAAAATGCGGGGTAAGAATATTATAAACCGAAAGTGAAGAAAAACCGAAAGTGTTATTTACCTTTCTGTTTTTTACCCTATACGATGGTCATGTGCCTAAAAAGTGATCATGCATTTCCTCCATTCATATAATCTAAAAAGTGTCCATACATTTATAAAACAAATACTTAGAAGTGTTATTTCTTTATAAAAAGTGTTTACGCATTTGAAAAAATGTTTGTGTAACATTAAAAAACTTTGTAATATTTTTTTAGAAAAGAATGTACAAGCAATTTCGAAAGTGTTCGCTTATTTTATTTAATATTCATAAATTTTAGAAAGTGGTCACATATTTATAAAAATGTGAAAGAATTTTAAAAACGGCTCACACATTTTACCGAAACGTTAATGTTTTTGTTTTTCAGGTTTTTTATATTTGTAAAAAAAGAACACATAAAACAAAAACTTTGAAAAAGGGAAAAATAAAAAATGAACAAAGAAAGATTAAGAATAAGAAATGATTATGTCTTTTCTTCTTACAAGGGAAAAATAATTAGATCATAAATTATTAGTGGGAGCCGACTTTGCATCTTGCCATCGTGACCATGGCTTCGAGTAGAGATGGAGGAGCACCGGAGGCCGCCTCACTGCAGGGAAGAGAATGTTGTGGATGAGATAGAGCTACATGAAATAAGAGAGCAGATAAACTTAGGATTTTTTAAAGAGATTGAGGCTAATTTGGTTGATTAATCAGTAGTGCTACAATTGATTCAGGGATGAACCATCATATGATTGTTGAAATATATTGTCCGTCTCCTTCCATCAGTTCGGACTTTTGGATGAGTTGGGTGGTGCATGAATTCAATATGATATCAGAGCCAAGAGGTCTTGAGTTCAATACCCTGATAACGCAGTATTAAAAATAAACGATTATGTGGCCCACATCAATCCCACGTCTAAAGACTAAAATAGCCTAGACGTGAGGGGGAGTGTTAAAATATATTGCCCGCCTCCTTCCATCAGTTCAGACTTTTGGATGAGTTGGCTGGTGCATGAATTTAATAATGATCTCATAATTGGAGATGTAGTTTGCTTTTGCTGCTAATATGAGAAGAAAACAGAAACATAAAGAATTGGAGAGCAATGATTTCGCACCTAGGCCCATCTAAACCCTGGTGTGAACCGTGAATTCGAAAAAAAAATCCAAAAATAAAACTGAAATTTATAGGCATCCAAGATGCTCATGTGTGGAAGGTGCATGCAAATTTTCTTGGTGTTTGCACACATGAGGAGCTCTTGCCACAAAAAATAAATTATAAGTATAGGTAATTACAAGTCGGTGCAGGCATAGAGCGAGAAAAATTGTATCATTGGGCCCGAGTGTCGTTAAAATGGACTAGGGCCCAAGTCATTAGAAAATAGGATTTTAACAGAAAATAACCATTAATTTTGCATTGTTCATGGGAAAATTATCACTAAATTCTGATGTTAGGGGGCAGGGCCCTGGCCCCCTGTTTGTGCAAAGTACCCCTGTGTCCGCCACTGGGTGCAGGAAACTACTAGCGAAGTGGTGTGATAAACTATGATGACCATGTTTATAGAATTTATATCTACCGTTGGAACACACAGACACATTTATAATAATAATAATAATAATAATTATTATTATTATTATTATTATTATTATAAACAAATAACTCTTCTTAACCAAACGGCAAACTTTATCTAAAAAAATCAACATAGTAAATATAGTTTGAAAAATGTACATAGTTTATATATGTTCCCCGTGGAACCCGAGGTTATTGATGCATACAAGTATTTTTGTTACAACGACGGTGGTTAACTAAAGGAATACTTATATCTTCTGGCTACTTGATAAAAGTATCTTATGACTATCTGTAGAAATGATCTTCCGCTCGTGTTCGGCTATAACGGAAACTCTCGAAACTAGAGTTGTTTGGTGTTCCAATCAAGTCCCAACAATGCATTTCTCAGACCGAGAAAGCGGAACTGCTTTGCGCTGCATACTAGAACTCAATAAATCCCAATTTGCTCAATAAAGGGAATGAGAGAACCCCCAATGGAAAACTATTGGAAAGGAAAATACTTCTAACATGAATATGTTCCCATGCAATAGTCAAGAATTCTTGACGGTATCTAGCTGGAACAACTTGTTCTTCATGAGTACCTTGATTCAAGGACAAAGAATTTCCTGCTGCTATCATATAATACTCATTTCTGTTCACACTTTTTAAAAACTGATTCCCAAAAAAAAAATCAAAAATACAAATGTTCACAAAAATTACAAATATACACAAAATTAAAAGGTTATAATAATGTCCTCCTTAAAGGAACATTCTGATTTAAATAAAATGTTCATTTTTAAAAACAAATAAATAATATTGTTTTCCAAAAAGCAAAACAAAAATGATTCACAAATTATTCAATGAACCACTATTCTTCCATCATTAGATGAAGAACGCTAAGATGGCTTTTTAACGTTCAAACTTCACTCTATAAAGCAACAAATAATGTAACATTTATTACAGATGTTTATCATAATTGAATATAAACTATATTGCATAATAGCACATGATCAGGTTTTCCGAGTTTCTATGCTTGTTGCAACACACGGGCATTTGTACTAGTATATCAAAAGGATCCAACATAAAGACACAAGAGCATCGACGAACAAACATCGGATACAACCTAATCCACCAAGGAAACACACCGACCGAATCACGCTAGAAGCTTATTCCATCCTCACGGAGTCACCGTCGTCCCGTCGCTTCCTACGCAGGACACAAATCCTAACAAAATTAAAAAAACATCTAAAAACGCAGCCCTCCTGTCGGCAAGGATCGGGATCCACCGCATCCCCATGGCACTAAGGACACAAGACAGATCGGCGACGACGCCAACAGTAGACGAGAACCCTAGTTGTGTGTTCGTTTGGGATGACAGAAGAGGGGATTAGTCGGATAAGTCCAATTACGGCAACATGTTAATGCATTAGATAAGGTGGAATCCTATATACCTGAGAAGTTCATCCCCACTACTTGATTTAACTTGACATGCAGCCTAACCACCTTAGCAATTTGCCATGTCAGCAATTAGTTTTCATTTTAACTAATTTTATTGAAAATCTACTAATTTAGACGTGTTATGTAGTCGCCCAATGGTCACACGCTAACGGAAGAAAGAACGCCAATCGTCTTGAAGAAGCCCAACCGATTATCCTCACATCGTGTCTTTATGTTTCCATTTCCCGAACGCATCCATCATCTCATCCTCTATTCAACACATTTGCACGTCTCCTCCCATTCTTTCACAGCTCCAGTGAGAAATCGCATGATCTGGCCCTGGGCATCCTTGGGGAGGCGTATGGCGGCGAGCTTGTCGTAGGTGTAGTCCCGGCGGAAGCTGGGGATGGGAGCACCATGAACTTGTTGAAGTGTGTGCTGGGCTATGCCCACCGTTGCTCCTGCGGCGACAACCATCTGTCTACTTCTCCTTGGACCCTATCCATCCGCTCTGTTTCTCCTGTAGTGCCATACCATCGCCTCATCCGCGCTCCACTTCAAGCACTAACGAGACACATGCTTCACTCCCTCCAGATTCACGAGGTGATGAGAAAGGAAACTTGACATCGAGGAGGCACCTTGACAAATGAGGGGACTAGAAATCACAAGAAGAAGCTCCGCCCAGGCCCCCTCACCGCTAAACTCGGACACAAGGAGCTCGCTGTGCACGGGGAGATTGACCACAAAAACCAGTGTTGGCTATGGGATCCTCAATCCACAAATTTATGCAGTTTCCTTTATTCCTTTATCATGCGCATGTCAGCAAAAAGGGATCAGTGTTATATTCTCATGTGCCAGATTCAATTGTTTGCATCAAAGTTGTTTGGATTTACCAAGAGGAAGCGGTCAGTTTTTCCGTCCACAGTGAACATTTTCGGATTTGTTTAGAGCATCTCCAACAGGCGCGCTTCGCTCGGCACCCAAAAAACAAATTTACAGTGCGCGGCTTGCCATTGGGAGCTTGGGAAGAGGAGTTGTTGAAAGCAAATTTGCTCCCTTGGTGTTTTTGGTAATTCATAACAACATATAAGTCATTGAACTAATGTTTCCATCAAGTATATTTAAGGAAAAGTTCAATGATGGGTTGGCAAAGAGATTGTGGAACACCCCAAGATGCAAGGAAATGGATTGGCAAAGCTTCAAGCAAGAGGACTCTACATTTTATATTTGTGAGAAATCACCTTGAGTCCATAGGAAAGCCAATACTATTAAAAGGGGGTAAAGTTTTGTTGGTGAACAAAATGCTCATACGTGCACAAGTGATAGTCACCAAAGACACCCACAAACTCTCCCACCAAAGTCTGTTCTAAGCCAAACACTCAAAATCGGTGCAATTAACATTCCACATTCGGTGCCACTGATTCCAAACCCTAGACAGACTCAGCCAAACCCTAACCCTTCGGTACAACCGATACTGCTTTCGGTGCCACTGATTTGGGCTGCCAACTTTATGTTACGCAAGTTCACAGTTTCGGTCCCTCCGGGATTGTTGAATCGGCGTCACCGAGAATGGGCATTATGACCGTTGGTCAACTTATCGGTGCAACCGAGATTCCTATATCGGTCACTCCGAGATTCAAAAGTTGCCACCTTTTGGTCACTTCGGTACCACGGAGATTAACACATCGGTGTAAACGAGTTGGTCATTTTGTGTGTAACGGTTGGATTTTTGGGGATGCCTATATATACCCCTTCACCACCACCTACTCGAAAGTGAAGCACTCAAAACCATTCCATACCTATATCTTATCAGTTTTCTGAGAGAGAACCACCTCCCCTTGTGTTGAACTCAAGATCTTCCACTCCAACCATATGGATCTTGATTTCTAGCCTCTCCAAGTTAATTTCCACCAATCCCATCTCTTCTACGTTTAGAAAATTCATTCTTCAAACCGTCGCACCCCAAGCCCTAAGCTGCCACAGAAGGACCCCTGGTCATCACCCTTATCCTCCCGCACTCCTCTGCCGCTGGAAATCGCCACCGCCGACAGAATCTTCGCCCCCGTCGTCGCCGTAGCGGATCTGTCACCGAGCTAGGGTACGGATTCGGCCACCTCTTACGCTCCAACCTCCAAATCTTGTGCATTAGGGTTTCACCAGTATCTTGCCACTATTTGAGATTGTTCTATCCACAAGATTATCTCTATAGACTAGCGAAACGGAAATTTTTAGGTTTAGTTGCCCGCGAAATTGCATCTCGGTGAGACCAAGTCAGAAAAATCGGTTCCACCGATTGCCTGTTTGTGCTATCGAGGACAAAACTCGGTGAGACCGAGTGGCAGTTTTTGGTCTGATCGAAATTGTTGCCAAGTCTCTGTTAAGGGTTTTGTGAGTCTCGACAGCACCGAAAGGTTTGACTCAGTGACACCGAAATTCAATTTTGCAGTGAACTACATCTATAGTTTTTCTATTCAAACTTTCAAAAACCAGCTGAATATTTTGCGATGACTTATCCTATTCCACTCTTCTATACACTTTTCATAGGGTCAGCATGTCAGAGTCAGACAGTCAGAATTTGCCAGAGCAGGGTGTTGACATGAGTTCAGGCACAAGCCCTGAGCCTAGTTCCTTTTCAGATCTAGGCACCCCCAGCTCCCATGGGTTGCCCAAGGCTGCCACTAGGGCCAGGAAGAAGCTGAATTTAGATGAAGAAGATTCAGACTTTGTGCCAGAAGAGGCTCTTGCCAATAAGCAAGAGAAAGCTGCCAAGAAGTCAACAAATGAGGCCACCTCTTCCAGGAGGGTGGTCAGCAAAATTTATGCACCTGCTGAAACTTTCAAAGCACCTGAGAGTGCCAAAGCTACAATGACCATTCATCCCCCAAGGAAGTCTATGCCTAAGAAGGCAGGGGAGAAGAGAGCTAGAAAGAGGATAATCCATGTGACTGGCAGGTCTACATCTATGTATGAAGATCCAGAGGAGGCAGCTGCTGCTGAAGAGGAGGATGAGCCAGCTGCAAAGGCTCCTCCCAAGAAGAAGGCCAAGAAACTTCTGGCTGATGCTATGGCCAAGTCTGGTACATCCAAGAGCACGAACTCCAAGAAGGCTGCTGCTGAAAAGCCTAAGAGGACATCCAAGCAGATTCCAGCTTCTGAAAAGAACAAGGGAACTGCATCCAGAGTTGAGCATGATGATGACTTGACAACCTTGATGAAACTTAGACCACACCTTCAGTACATAATGCTAGCTATCCACTTGCTGAAGATATGAAGAAGAGGAAAGACTCAGGTTTGAGGGCATGGAGAGCTATAGATCCATATGCCCAAAGGAAGAAGACAGCTGTGGACTACAAATTCTATACCAAAGAGCAACAAGATTTCTATGAGACTATGCTATTTGACAAGAGTCCAGTTGTGAGTGACATGAGGTATGTAGATTGGAAATTCATCAAGGAGAATGAGGACTATTTTCCAAGTGTCCAAGACAATTTCCACTGCATTGGTTTGGATGAATTTGTTGGCAGAGAACTTACTGCATAGAATTATGAAATGATCATGCAATTCTACTCCATTGCACATTTCTATGGAGATGGTAGGATTGTATGGATGACTGAAGGAGCAAGATATGAGTCCATTGTTGATGAATGGGCTACACTTCTAGGAGTCCCAGAGGTTCAGGATGGAGACTTGGATGTCTACACGGAATCCAAGGCAAGCCACAATGCCATGAAGGATATGTATACTCCTATACCTGCAGACAAAGTGCAATCTCACAAGCTTGGATCTATCTACTACCTTCAAGCTGGCCTCCGCACCATGAACACCATTCTGAGGCACACCTTGATGCCCAAGTCAAGAAATGACAAGATGATCCGAGGCTACTCCATCAACATGTTGATTCACCTTGACAGTCACACCAGGATCAGAGTCATGGACTTGATTGTTGAGACAGTCAAGAGGGTTGCTGCTGATCAGAAGCGCTCTTGCTACTATGCACCCTATATCCAGATGCTTATCAACTCTCAAATTGAGAAGCACATATTTGCTCTTGACAGTCCCCATTTGCCCCTACAGCCAGAGCTTGAGGATAACGTCGTGGTGATGGACCCAGATCATCCCACATCTGCTACAGCTCAGACAGAGGCAGAGGCAACTCGAGCCACTAGTGCTCAAGTCCCTAGATCCAGAAATGAGCAAATGGATCTGTTGATTTCATCAGTTCAGGGCATGCAGAAGGACATTAAGGGGATTCTGGACAACCAGAACAATCTTGTGAGGATCTTTGAAACAAGGATCAAGACTCTTAATGATAAGGTGGACAGGCTGACTAAGACAGTCACAGAGCTCCAGAAGGAAGTTGACTCAGTGCCTCTTCCTCACACCACTTCTTCAGATGATGATGAGGAGGATGGATCACCTCTCAGGACAGGCACCCAATTTCCCACTCAGGCCAGATCAACCATTGTGCCAACTCCACACTTGAGGCCCTCTTCATCAGCTCCTGCTGCTGTCACCTCAACTCCTGCTCCATCAGCTCCAGTTCCTCCAGCTACTACTCCAACTCCATCCACAACATCTGCAGAGATATTCGCCGACGCTGTAATCTCGACTCCTTCATCAACAACCAGAGGAGATCAGCCCAAGAACGCTTAGACATATGCCTTTGAACTTTTTGGTAACTTGTTACCAAAGGGGGAGAAGTGTATATAGATCTTTAGGCTTCGAGTGAGAGAGCGTTTTGGTGTTTATTGATTTTCAAAAATAATTGCCTTTTGGTTGCTTGTGATACACTTTTTGTGTGATGCTACTACTTCCTATAATCTTAAAGCTTTATGAGATGATCTTTCTACATTGCTTGATTGTGTTGTGCTATGATGTTCACTCTAATTCTTCTCGCACACCACCAAGATGTTTGTGACATGTACCTAATCGATCGTGCATTTGGATTCAAATGCAAATCCAAAATAATGCACAAATTTAGGGGGAGCTCTTGCTTATCCCATACTTCTCAAAGGGATGATTATATTTGTTGATTATATCATATGTCGAAGCTTTGATCTATATGTTGTCATCAAGTACCAAAAAGGGGGAGCTTGAAAGCACATTTGCTCCCTTGGTGGTTTTGGTAATTCATAACAACATATAAGTCATTGAACTAATGTTTCCATCAAGTATATTTCAGGAAAAGTTCAATGATGGGTTGGCAAAGAGATTGTGGAACACCCCAAGATGCAAGGAAATGGATTGGCAAAGCTTCAAGCAAGAGGACTCTACATTTTATATTTGTGAGAAATCACCTTGAGTCCATAGGAAAGCCAATACTATTAAAATGGGGTAAAGTTTTGTTGGTGAACAAAATGCTCATACGTGCACAAGTGATAGTCACCAAAGACACCCACAAACTCTCCCACCAAAGTCTGTTCTAAGCCAAACACTCAAAATCGGTGCAACCAACATTCCACATTCGGTGCCACCGATTCTAAACCCTAGACAGACTTAACCAAACCCTAACCCTTCGGTACAGCTGATATTGCTTTTGGTGCCACCGAGTTGGGATGCCAACTTTCTGTTATGCAAGTTCACAGTTTTAGTACCTCCAAGATTGTTGAATCGGCGTCACCGAGAATGGGCATTATGACCGTTGGTCACCTTATCGGTGCAACCGAGATTCCTATATCGGTCCATCCGAGATTCAAAAGTTGCCACCTTTTGGTCACTTTGGTACCACGGAGATTAACACATCGGTGTAAATGAGTTGGTCATTTTGTGTGTAACGGTTGGATTTTTGGGGATGCCTATATATACCCCTTCACCACCACCTACTCGAAAGTGAAGCACTCAAACCCATTCCATACCTATATCTTATAAGTTTTCTGAGAGAGAACCACCTCCCCTTGTGTTGAACTCAAGATCTTCCACTCCAACCATATGGATCTTGATTTCTAGCCTCCCCAAGTTTATTTACACCAATCCCATCTCTTCTACCAAGCCATATCCGTGAGAGAGTGATTGTGTGTTGAGGAGTCTGTCATCTTAAAGCACAAGAGCAAGGAGTTCATCGACATTACCGAGCCTATTACCTTTTAGAGAGTGGTGCCTCCTAGATTGGTTAGGTGTCGTTTGGGAGCCTCCTACTTCGTGTTGTGGAGTGAACCAAGAAGTTTGTAAGGGCAAGGAGATCGCCTACTTCATGAAGATCTACCTCGAGTAAGGCTAGTCCTCTGTTGATGTAGGCCGTCATGGCGTAGTCAAGGTTGCTTCTTCGTGGAACCCTCCGTGTGTAGAGCCCTCCACGGACTCTCGCGACCGTTACCCTCTCCGTGGGTTGAAGACTTCATGAACGTGGATGTACGATAGCACCACCTATCGGAACCACGGGAAAAATCATCGTGTCACCAATTGTGTTTGCTTTCCTTACCCTCTCTTTACTTACATGTGCAATGTCTTTACTTTCCGCTCCTATACTCTTAGACATGCATGTGTAGGGTGTACTTGACATACTATGAATGCTAAAATCTGCCAAGAATTAAAATTGGGAAAAATTAGATTTTATCTGGTCAAGTAGTCTAATCACCCCCCTTAGACCTACTTTTGATCCTACAGTTGTACACGCACGATCCTCCTCCGTCGTCCGCCTCGTCATGATGCGTGCGCCGCGGGTTATTGGTTAATCAATTATGAATTAATTAATGAGTCGCTAAACGAAAGTGCCACTATCTGAGATGTTGGACCGTGGGCTGTTCGCGGACTCGGTCATGGGCCTGGCCCAGGCCCATTTGCTCCACGACCTATATAAGGAGGTGTTGCCTATGGAGTGTAACCTAATCCTTTCACTCTCTCCCTCTCTATGCAACCCTAGCCGTCATCTACTATTCCTCTCAGAGTGCTGCTTCCGGTGATCCCATCCCGATGACCGCGTGCATGGTTGGTCGGGAGAGCAGGTGCCTCCGAAACCCTGTCGTTTGAGATCCTATCCGGGAGAACAACAATAAGGTTTTTGGTGAGCGTCTCGACATGATTGCTCTCGATCCATCCCCGTCTTCGTCCTCCTCTGCTTCAACTACCCCTACATCAACACCATGGTTGACGACGCAGTCGTCGTCGCTGCCGCCAAGAAGAAGGCCATGGACGACGCCGACGCTCCTAATACTTGTGATATGTGTTGGGTTTTCCTTGAAGTGGAACGGGTAATTGCAGCACAATACGGGTAAGTATTTCCCTCGCTTATGAAACCAAGGTTTATCGAACCAATAGGAATATCAATCCACAACCATCTTCAGCGGCTGCACACAAAAGAGCAAATAACTTGCACCCAACACGGGCAAGAGGATTGTCAATCCCCTTGATCTCGTTATTTGCAAGCAAGTGAAGAGTGTAGATAATAGTAGATAATTGCAAATAGCAAAAAATAAAAAGTAAATAAGAACAACAAGGTGTTGATAAGTTTGTAAATATATAAGTGAATAGACCCGGGGGCCATAGTTTTCCCTAGCAGCATCTCTCATGAAAATTGAAAGTGCGTTATATCGACTAGAGAGGGGGTGAATAGGCAATTTTTACAAATTCATCACTTGAGGTATTTCAACTTGAGGAATTTGAAATGTGATGAATAACCAGTAGCAGAATAAGTACTCAAGTGCATGAGAAACATACCAATAACATAGTCATGATGATGAAATGAACATGCACAGATTACAAGTAGCGTGATACAAGATAAGCAGGTGAGGAACAAGGTAACTTGAAGAATTTGAGGTGAGGAAATTGTGAAAGTCTTCAGTCAAATTCTTCAAACAGTAACAATCAATTTCATCAACAAGTATATGAGGAAATAGAGGGGTTGAGGAAATAGAACCAGGTAGCTCGATGAAAACAATGGTTTGAAGACCCATTTCCAACTGCTGTGACAGTTATACATCTGGTTTGGAGCGGCCTGGTATTTAAACCAGAGGACACACCGTCCCATGACACACAGTCCTTACCGTATTCTCCTTGAGCTAAGGTCACAAAGTCCTCGCCCAACACTCGTGGTAAGTCTTCAGGGTAGACTTCCAAAACCCTCACAAACTGGTCACCCGGCGATCCACAATTTACTGTTGGATGCTCTAGACCAAGGTCACTCCGTGATCCCCAATTGACTGCAGGATGCACTAGACCATGACGCCTAACCGTTTGGAGGATACACAGTCCTCAAAGGTAACAAGCGTCGGTTCCACACAGGAAAAATCTCTTCAGTGATGCTCAATCACTTTGGGTTTGGTGGTTTGGATTTGGGTTTTTCCTCACTGATAATTTTCTCTCAAAGTCTTCAGAGGATGGGTTGCTCTCAAATGACAAGTGTCGGTTCTCTCTCGGAGCAGCCAACCAACTAGTGGTTGTGGGGGTGTCTATTTATAGCCAGGGTGCAACTTGACATGATAAGACATAAATGCCCTCAATGATATGACTGTTATGTGGATAAGATGATTGGGGACAGCTGGCGCTAAGCACAGCAACGGTCGGAATTTCGAACTATGAAAGTCCTCAGGCTTATCATGTTCCTCACTTGTAGGTAATTCGCACTGGCGAAATCTTAACTCCTTAGTGAGATCAACTTCATCAGAAACCAGAAGAACTTCGTCTCTGTCACTGAAAAACTTGACTGAACTATAAGAGATTTCCAAAGGCTTCACTCGAAGGATTGGATAGGTTGAGGCTTTTGGAGTTAAGCATCAGTTGGAAATTTTCCTTAGTATTACCTCGGCCCTCTTTAACAGTATGGTGTTTCCTATGACTCAAAGAAAGGAAATGAAACTACGAAAACAAAAGTCTTCACGCTTCATAGTCCTCGTTCATATCTTCAAGGTCACACCAACTTTTTCATTTTCAAAGTCTTCAGGGAATATTAAAGTCTTCACCAAAGTCTTCAGCTGAAGACATACATTTTTAGGGGTCGGTAATCTCCGAATATATCAAACTCCTCATTGACTAATAGAGCCTGTGTACACTCACAAACGCATTAGTTCCTTAACCTATAAGTCTTCAATACACCAAAATCACTAAGGGGCACTAGATGCACTTACAATCTCCCCCCTTTTTGGTGATTGATGACAAATAGGTTAAGTTTTCAACAGGGATGATAGTATGAAGTGTAAGTATTGAGTTTGACGAATTTGATTGCAAGATATAGAAGAACTCCCCTTGAAGATGTGCATTTTGAGGAATTTGCTTTGGACTGGAAATGCACATGGCAGGTTAAAAAACATGGAGAACTCCCCCTATATCTTGTAATCCATACACGCATTTGAACATATGATATTAAGAATTTGAAATGCATGATGAAAATGGTGTCTGGCGAAATTCAGCATGCATGCATTAAGGTACTTGAGGAAATAAGCATGCGGAAAGCAGTTCAAAAGAGTCAGACCACCATTGAACTTAAGTTTACAACTCAACTAACAAAAGCTTCAGAAGAGCAAGAGTTGTAACTTAAACAAAAACAGCCCATATATAGAGACCCTCTTGAAGACTAACTCAAATTTTCTCCCCTTTTGTCATCGAAGACCAAAAGGGACGAAAAAGTGAGGACTAACGCTCCTTGAAGAATTTCATCTTGTTGGTGAGGAAGGAGCGCCAACAGTGTCGGGGTTGTTTGTCGATGCAAGGCCTGCTGCAGTGTCGTCAATATCCTCAGCTTCATCCGTTTCACGCGATGAAGAGTATGAACTTGTAACCAGCTGAGGAACTTAAACTTTCTTGAATTTCTTCTGAGGAGGATGCGACCAGTCAAAGTTTTGCTGAAATTCCATGTCTTTGAGTTCCTTGGGAGTCTTGAGATGTGCGAGAATGGCCCATGTGCGATCGAAGATTTCATGCACATAGTAGTGATTTTTCCTCACAGAGTTTTGCGTCACAGTCATGTTTTGAACAATGGAAGCAAGCTGACGCTTCACCCACTTGTGATTGCGATCAACCTTCTGATGAAGACTTATGAGCAGTTCATGATCAGTCATCACACGAGGGGCAGCCTCTTGTGGTTTTTGCGCTGAGGCTTTTGCAACAGAGTCCTGGGTAGCAGTGTCATCATTGGTGGAGTAAGATGCAGCTTTGCGAAACTGACCATCCAATGGACGAGTACCTTCATCAATGACTGCCTTGCCTTTTCCTTCAGCTGAGGCAATTGTGTCCTTGAGGACTTCAATCGGGGGCAAAAAGCCGAAGTGATTCTGGAAGTCCGCCTTGAAGGGAACTGACGACCTTGATCTGATGAATTTCATGATCCAGGGAGCATAAGGCTTCAGTTCAAATGGGGCCAATGCTGCATTTGCCAATGTCCTCATGAAGAAATCGTGATAATTGATGGGAATTTCATGAATGATGTTGAATACCATGTTCTTCATTATTCCCTCAATTTCTTCTTCTTCAGAGTTGTGACCCTTCTGAGGATAAAGGGTTTTGGTGAGGATGCGATAAACTGTCCTAGGTACATTGAGCAAATCCTTCACAAGGAAGGTTGTCCTTTGAGGTTTTCCAGGAGCCAGCGGTGTCATCAGCACTTGCATCATATGGTCCGGCAGAGCAGGTTCATCAAACAGGCAGTGGGCTTCATCTGAGGGAATTGGAACTGGGACTGACCAAAACAACTCAGAGGCTGGTGCAACATAATGGGTTGATCCAGTTATCCAATCCAAAACCCATGAGTTGATGTCAGAAGCATCACGTGCGATGTGTAGAGTGGCATAGAATTGAAGAATGAGCTCTTCATTCCAATCATAGATATCCACACAGAACGGAAGAATTCCTGCATCATGAAGAACTGCGAGCATCGGTGAGAAGGATGGGATTGTTTCCATAGCCGCATGAGGAATTTGATGGTGCTCGAAGACTTTCTTCTTGTCAAACAGTACTGATGCATAATAATTCATCTTTGTTGGAGTCCAGAATCTGGTGCGACCTGCTTGAGTTGAGTCATATGGATTAGGTCCAGTCAAGAAAATGTGCTCATTGAAGAATTTGCTTTTGATGAATTTGGGGCGCTTGGAGCCTTTGAATGGCATTCGTGGCTTTGACTGAAGGTTAGGCTTTAAGCGGCCCACAATCTCCTTCGGAATAGGAGGAACTTCTTCAGACTGAGGAATTTGCGCAGCAGTTTCCTCAGTGGCAGTTGGAGCAGCAATTTCATCAGCTGATGTAGTTGGGATCTCTTCAGTAGCAATGGCAGCAAGGTCATCAGATCCTGGTTCAATTTCTTCAGTCTAGGCTGGTGACTGAGGAATCTGTGACAGAGGAGTGGTTATTGGGGAATTTGGGTGAGCAGCTTCCCAATATTCATCATTGATGACAGGGGTTGTGTTGCCAATGTCCACGTCCTCATCAATTTCTTCAACGCCGGCCTCTCCAGCAGTCAACTGAGGCTGGGGCGATGATACTAGTGGAGTTGAAGCATTTGTTTACACTTCAATTTCTTCATCAATCTGCTTTGAAGTAGCAGCAGATTGATCCTTTTCCTCGTCATTTGGGATGACATAGTCAACACCAAATGGCACGATTGCATAGGCTGGCACGGAGCTGATAGGAGTTGCATCAACTGGTTCTATTGAAGAACTTGGTAGTGTCTTCAATTTCTTCACTTTTGAGGAATCTGAAGTTGATGCTTTACGTTTTAGTGCCTTCTTCTCCGCAGCCTTGGTCTTCTTCACTTCTGATGCAGAAGGAAGGACGATTGTCTTCACCCTTGATGATTTGGCTGTTTGAGCAGAGGGTGAAGGAGGTGCATTTTCTTCAAGCACGACTGATGCGATCGCCCTTGTGGTATCAATTTCCTCAGGCGCAGCAAAAACTTCAGCTGACCTGTCAGTTTCTTTAGGCATAACAGTGGAGGTTGTCCTGGTATCTTCTTCAGCAGTCTGAGATTCTTCAGCTGCGGGAGCATTTTCATCAACAGGCTGAGCAGATTCTTCAGCCCGAGGAATTTGTGGTTGCGATCGAGCTGCAACCCTTGAGTTATGGTCCTGAACAACAACTTGGGTTGCTCTGACGAATCTCACTTTGGTGCCCTTCCATTCAGCATCATATTTGTCTTGTGCTTCAGAGAGGCAGCGAATTTCAGACTGAACGGTGATGAGTTGATTTGGAGTCAACTTCATCACGTTATTCCTTAGAAAATTTTCTTTTCGAGCCCTGTTCCTCTTAGCTCTCTGAGCTTGATCTCTTTTCCATTTTTCCTCAGCAATAAAGTGGGTGAGGACATGGTCCACACTAATAGGCAGGTTCAATGAGGAAAGTGGGGTGCTTGGATCCTCATGCCATATGTCAATGAAGTTGAGGATCATCTTGGGATCCAACATGAGAGGAACAGAGCTGCCTTTGGCTATTACAACCTTTTGCTGACTTTCTCTGATGATTTCTTCAAGTTCTTCATCATCAGCTTCATCATCATCCTCAGATCCTGAGGGTACAGTCACCATAGCTTTGCTTGTGTGAGGACTTGGTCTTTTACCTCGTCCAGCAGTTTTCTTCAGTTTCAACATAGTAGGACTTGTTGAAGACTTTGCTTGAGCCGATGGACTTGCTGAGACCTTTGAAACAATTGAATATCCCTTTATCCTCTGACATGATGCTAGGTGCACAAGTGTTGAGGACTTTACAACAGTAGTGGAGGACTGAGCAGCTACTGTAGCGGAGGACTGAGCAGCTACTGTACCAGTGGTTGAGGCCTTTGAAGACTTTGCTTGAGGAATCTATAGTGATGACTTTGACGTTGAAGACTGTGACTTCACAACAGATTTCTTCACCATAGTTTTCTTCGGAGCACTAGCAAAGGCTCCAGCAGCAGTAGTAGCAGAGTCTTCGTTGAATTTCTTCACAGCCTGTTGGGGATATAACCCCGTGGTGAGACCCGCCTAGGAGGTTACCAGTCACACCTGGCGGCTCATGGACCGACCCAAGGATGGGCCTTGATGAATCAAGCCCAAGACATTTGATGGCTTGCCAAGATGGGCTAAGGTGAGACCCAGACGGAGAAGGTATGAAGACCCGGGCAAATGAGCCGCCCGGAGACAGCTTGCTCAAGAAGGCAAGACAATGTAGAGATAGACTCAGACATGTTGTGAGAGTCGGTTATGACTTGTATGACCTGTGGTCTTGACCTCCTATATAAAGGCAAGACCCGAGGCAACTTAGAGAGAAACTAATTGATCGAGAACTAGGTCAAGCAATCCGCTCCCATGTAATCGATACCCAAGCAATACAAGCACAAGCAGGACGTAGGCTTTTACCTCTACTTGAGGGGCCGAACCTGGGTAAACCCGTGTCCTTCATCCCGATCAACCCCTTTGAGTCCATCACCTTAGCGATGGCCTCGAATCTAAGTCCTCAAACATCTGCGGTGACAAAACCACGACAGTTGGCGCCCATCATGGAGCTCCCGCGCAGTGGTGTTGAGTTCTCAAAGGTCTCTCTCCCAGGGTTCGAGGGATATGTGGTCGGAAGGATGATCAAGAGTCGCCGCGGCCGGCTCTACATCGACGCCGCCAGCTGGGGCCCTGAAGCCAACTTTGTCGAATACGGATTCCGGGTTCCCTTTTGTGGAATTCACGTCTTCATCGGCAAGGTTGACGGATCTACACCCGGACCGGACGTCTGCACCAACATTGTCGAGCCAGCTCGGCGCGCGCAAACAGCCCAACACGCGCGACCCGCCTATGCTAACCTGGGCCGAAAGCGTGTCTTCGTGGGCTTCACTCAAGGTATGGACCTTGAGGCTTCCATGTCGCAGGAGACTCTCGATTATTCGGAGGACGGGGCTTCGAGCGGAGAGGCGGAATCAATCTACCAGCTCCACAACGGCGGGCTCGGGGGCCGCGACGAGCGTTACCCGGAGTCGGAGAGTTCTGAGCCGGACGATCACGGGCTGCCGATTCATGCGGCCATATTCATGGTGGGGTCAGCGCCGGGCACGAGCTGCACAACCGTCAACACATCAGACACAGGGGCTGACCCGCTGCCGCCGGCTCAGGTTCTTCTGGATCTAATGAACGAGCTCGCAACCCTGATGGCCACTGAAATCACACCAGATAATCAAGCCGCCCAGAACTTAGAGATCGCAAGGCTTAAGGACCGGATGGCGGAAGTTCAACAGGGGATTGTCGAGTTAAAGGCTCAGATGGAGGCGAAGGCAGAGCGCCTTAAGACAGATGCTTTCCGCCTTGAGCTGGCGCAATAGTCAGCAGCTGCGGTGCAGCGGATGAGACATCAGTCTTGCTTACCAAAACAGTATGAGGCTAGGAATCTCTTTAACACGCCAGGAACGGGACGGACAGCGGATGCGCGTGGAGGTCGGCTAGCGACTCGACAACAGCTTAACCCGCCCCAACGAACCCAAGCCTCAGCAGTGGCTCTTCCAACGCCGGCGGGTTATTATTCAAACCCGGCAGAGAACATGGTGGTGGCAGCAACTCGGCTTGCAACAACCCCTATTCCTGATGAGGCGCCCTTTGCAGAAGAGGTGTGGAATGCCATCGAATACCTTCAAACAGCGATGGCCCAGCAAGAGAAATATGCCTACAGTCGGAGCCGTGTCCATTCAACCCCCCTCCCCCAGCCCCAGCTTTAGCCGGCGCTATGAGTCGCCGGTGGTCTCTAGCAGCGATCGGCACCGGGATGCTCCAGGGGATGATCAGGCGGCTTTAGAGGCACAGGCGCTTGTAGACCAGGGGAGAGGACAGCGAGAGGTGGCGGCTCTGACCGCGGAGGCTCACCAAGAGCCCGCGCCTTCCATCTCAGTTGGAGCGGGAGTGACTACTCGGGGCGCGGGCGTGTCGTGTTTGGTGCCAGCTCTGTGAAACGAGTGGCTGTCGAAGGATTTCAAAGGTCCTCGCAAGGTCCCGAATTACACCGCGGACTTACCTCCAGAGGCCTGGATCAAAAGCTATGAGCTGGCTATGGAGATGATGGACGTCAATGACGCAGTATGTGCCAAATATTTTATCATGATGCTGGAAGGGCCGGCTCGCACGTGGTTGAAGGGTTTGCCACCCAACACCATCAACTCCTAGGCCGAGTTGAAGGCAAAGTTCATCAAAAAAAATCAAGGAACGCGCAAGCAGCCCATGACGATTGTGGATTTAGATCACTGTGTGCAACAGGAAAATGAGTCGGCTCATCATTGGGTCTGGCGAGTTTCAACTATCATCCACTCGTCTGAGCAGATCACGACGGCTCAAGCGGTTCTAATCCTGGAAAAGAATTGCCACTTTATACCTTTGAAGCAGAAGCTTAGCCGGCTTAAGCGCACGTGTCAAGACATGGGAGAGCTCATGGCGGCTCTCACCAAATACGCCGACTCGGATAATACGAAGGATCCGGACTCTGATGAGGAGAAAACTAGCCAAGGTAAAAAGAATAACCATGGCAAGGATGTGGCAGGTAATGGTAACCAAAGCAAGAGGAAGAACCCGGATGGCGGGTCAGAATTGGTGGCCAATGCCAGCACCGGCAACAATTGTCCTAAGGGCAATGGGAAATTTAGACCACCTTTTAATAAGGGTAAGGCTCCTTTCAACTTTGAGGAAATGCTCAACAAACCTTGTCCGGAGCATAGCCGGCCCGACAGACCGGCGGGTCACATGTGGGGGCAATTGCCACGTCATGCAGAAGTTCAAGGACTACAGCATGCGACAGCATAACAACGGTGGTGGTGGCCCGCCCGACGGTTCAGGACCAGGCGGGACAGGAGCCGGGTTTGGGTCCGGCGGTTTAGGATCCGGTCGTCATGGCCAGGGCAACCAAGGAGGACATCATCAGCACTCTGGTGGCAATAATGAGCTGCATCATAATCAGTCTGGGTATCAGAGTAACCCAAAGCATCAGCTCGGTCCAGTACCATGTTTTTACAACTAGCTTTAACCAGCAGGATCAGAAGTTGCGCAAGCGGGCGGTTAATGCAATCGCGTCGGCTCTACCGCAATACTTGAAGTGGTCTAAGTATGATATAACATGGAGCCGGGAGGATCACCCGCCACGTGTTGATGACCCGGGGCAGCTAGCCTTGGTAGTTGCCCCCCAAGTGGGAGGATATATGTTAAATAAGGTACTTATGGATGGTGGCAGTAGCATCAATAACCTGTACTATGACACCTTTCGGCGCATGAAGCTGGTTGACACAGACCTTAGGCCTTCCTCGACAGTATTTCATGGTGTGGTGCCTGGCAAGTCAGCTTACCCCGTGGGTAGGATTTCTTTGGAAGTTGCCTTTGGTGACGAGAACAACTATAGGGTGGAATCCTTGTGGTTTGAAGTAGTCAAAATCAAGAGCCCCTATCATGCTTTGTTTGGGCGGCCGACTTACGCCAAGTTCATGGCTAGGCCCTGCTATGTTTATTTGCAGCTCAAGATGCCTGGGTTAAAAGGAACGATTACTGTTCATGGTGATCGGAATACGGCTATTGAGTGCGAGGAAGGAGACACAGCTTACGCGGAATCAAGTTGTGCTGAGGCAGAGCTCAAGTTTTATAAGGAAAATGTTGACCCGGAGGATATGACCCCGCTGAAAAAGCCTACCACAGAGGTTGAGCCGCCCGTCAAACTTTCGGCGGATGATACCAAGTTGGTGGATTTCAATCCGGGCGACTCATCTCAACAGTTCACTATTGGGGTCAATATGGATCCCACATAGGAAAGCGCGCTCATCGAATTCATCCATGAGAATCGGGACATCTTTGCATGGAAACCTTCTGACATGCCGGGTGTACCGAGGGAGATCGCTGAGCACAACCTTAATGTGGATCCTAAGTTTAAACTTGTCAAACAATTTCTGCGGCGGTTCAACGAGGAGAGACGCAAGGCCATCGGGGAAAAGGGTTGCCCGGCTCTTGGCGGCGGGTTTCATCATTGAGGTCTTTCACCCGGAGTGGCTTGCTAACCCAGTGCTCATTCTCAAGAAGAATGGCACGTGGCGTATGTGTGTGGATTACACGGATCTCAACAAGGCCTGTCTGGCTGATCCCTTTGCTCTCCCTCATATCGATCAGATCATCGATGCTACGGCGGGTTGTGAGAGTTTATGCTTCCTGGATGCTTATTCAGGATATCATCAGATCAAGATGACAATCAAGGACCAAGATAAGACGTTTTTCATCACGCCTTTTTGTGCCTTCTGCTACGTGTCTATGCCTTTCGGGCTCAAGAGTGCCCAGGCGACTTATCAGTGGTGTGTGCAAAATTGTCTTCACAGCCAAATTGGGCGCAATGTTCACGCCTATGTAGATGACATTATGATCAATTCAAGGAAGAAAGAGACTCTGCTTGATGACTGAAGGAGACCTTTGACAATCTACGGGTCTATAAGATGATGCTTAACCTGACGAAGTGTGTCTTTGGTGTTCCGGTAGGCAAGCTCTTGGGATTTCTGGTCTCAGAGCGTGGCATTGAAGCTAACCCGGACAAGATTAAGGCTATCACCTCCCTGGCTGAGCCAGCGTGCACCAATGATGTTCAACGCCTGGCAGGATGGATTGCCACGTTGAGCCGGTTTATAAGCCGCCTTGGTGAGAAGGCTATCCCTTTATATCAAATGATGAGAAAGACAGACAACTTTGTCTGGAGTGCGGCGGCGGATGAAGCGTTTGAGGCACTCAAGAAACAGCTTACTGAGCCGCTAGTCTTAGCCGCTCCAGTTGAGAAAGAACCCTTGCTCTTGTACGTGGCGTCTAACAAGAGGGCTGTCAGTGCGACCATCGTGGTCGAGCGCAAGGAGGCAGGGAAGGAATATCCGGTTCAGAGGCCGGTTTATTATACCAGTGAGGTCTTGACAGAGTCCAAGCAGAGATATCCACATTGGCAGAAGCTAGTATATGGGGTGTTCATGGTCAACCGCAAGCTGAAGCACTATTTCTTAGGACACCAGATCACCGTGGTCAGCTCTGCCCCGTTGGGAGACATAATTCAAAACAGAGAAGCCACTGGCAGGATTGCTAAGTGGGCGTTGGAGCTTGGACCTCTCAATCTGAAATACGTACCTCATACGGCTGTCAAGTCCCAATCACTGGTGGATTTCATAAATGACTGGATAGAGTGTCAGACGCCTGAAGAAAAGCCGGATAACACATACTGGACAATACACTTTGATGGATCCAGGCAGCTAGAAGGGTCAGGGGCAGGCGTTGTCTTAACCTCCCCCAAAGGTGACAAGTTCTGTTATGTGCTGCGACTGATGTTCCCTTATACTAACAATGCAGCCGAGTACGAAGCCTTGCTCCATGGCCTCAGGGTGGCTAAGGAGATGAACTTAAGCCGGGTTTGGTGCTTTGGCGACTCAGATCTCGTGGCTCAGCAAGTTTCAGGTACTTGAGACTCCAAGGATCCGCGGACGGCGGCTTATCATCAGGCAGTGGATATCATTGCTGGTCACTTCAAGGGCTATCAAGTGGATCATGTTGATCGTCGTAGGAATGAGGCGGCTGACGCCCTGTCAAGGTTAGGCTCTTAGCGAAAGCCGGTGCTGCCTAACGTCTTTTTGGATGTCTTACATCACCCGTCAGTTAAGTTACCTTCAGAGGAAGACTTAGCTATTCCTGACCCGGAGGGACAGCTGGTGGCGGCTCTACATGCTATTCTGGATTGGACCATGCCTTACTTGGCGTACTTGACTCGTGGCGAGTTACCTGATGATGAAAATTTGGCCAGATAGATCACCAGACCGTCCAAGTCTATGACAATAATCAATGGCGAGTTGCATAAATGCAGTGTCACCGGCGTGTTTCAATGTTGTGTCTCACCGGAGGAGGGCAAGTAAATCTTGAATGAAATTCATGCTGGTGACTATGGATATCATGCCGTCTCAAAGTCTCTGGTGGCCAAGGCTTTTAGGCATGGTTTCTTCTGGCTGACGGCTCACAGGGATGCAGAGGATCTGGTTCGCAAGTGTGCCGGTTGTCAAAAGTTTGGCCGGCGTGCTCATGTTCCGGCTCAAGAGTTGCACATGATCCCAATTACTTGGCCGTTTGCAGTCTGGGGGCTGGATATGGTCGGGCCTTTCAAGCGGTCGAAGGACAAGAAGACCCACCTCCTGGTGGCGGTTGACAAGTTTACCAAGTGGGTAGAAGCTGAGCCGGTGAGCAAGTGTGACGCAGCTATGGCGGTTCAGTTCCTCAGGAAGCTGATCTACCATTTTGGTTACCCTCATAGTATCATCACAGATAATGGTACAAATTTGTCTAAGGGGGATATGCGAGCATTCTGTGACAGTGAACACATCCGGCTTGATGTTTCTGCGGTTGCTCACCCACAGTCAAACGGTTAGGCGGAGCATGCTAATCAAGAAATCTTGAGAGGTATCAAACCCCGACTCATGGTTCCTTTGCAGCGAACACTAGGTTGTTGGGTGGAGGAGTTACCGTCCGTTTTATGGAGCATCAGAACCACTCCCAACAGGTCCATGGGTTATACACCTTTCTTCATGGTTTACGGTGCAGAAGCCGTATTACCAAGTGACATCCATCATGACTCGCCCCGCGTGGCGGCTTACGTTGAGGCTGACAATGAAACAACGCATCAAGAGGCGTTGGATGTCCTGGAAGAGGAACGTGATCTGGCGGCGGCTCGTTCGGCGATTTACCAGCAAGACCTATGCCGCTACCACAGCCGCAGAGTCAAGACCCAGACATTTCAAGAAGGCGACTTAGTGCTACGACCGATTCAAGATCAGACATATGCACACAAGTTATCCCCTCCATGGGAAGGACCTTTTGTGGTCAGCAGAAATCTCAACAACGGGTCATATTACCTCATTGACATCCGAGACGACTCAAATACCTCGGGGAAGGACACCCGTCGACCGTGGAACATAGCACATCTACGGCCTTATTGTCCCTAAGTTGTTGAGACTCGACATTGTACACTATCATTGTACATATCATATTTAAATTTGGCATCCCTATAAACCGGGGCCTCTGTCGTTTTGCATATTTCAATCTATGCAAAAAGACTCAACATGATCGTCCAGGGGGCTTCCCACCCACCGGGTGTAGCTTATCAAACCCTATCAGTCGGCTCTCAAGCCAAACAGTTGACTCCGTCAACATGATCGTCCAGGGGGCTTCCCACCCACCGGGTGTAGCTTATCAAACCCTATCGGTCGGCTCTCAAGCCAAATAGTTGACTCCGTCAACATGATCGTCCAGGGGGCTTCCCACCCACCGGGTATAGCTTATCAAACCCTATCGATTGGCTCTTAAGCCAAACAGTTGTTCCGTCAAGAAAGGTCACTTGGGGGCTTCCCACCCACCGGGTGTAGCTTACACACCCTCTTGATCAGCTCTTAAGCCAAACAGGGATAAACCTGCCTGTAAGCTGATGCCACTCTGCTAGGTGACCCGCCGAACTCTTACCAGTTAATCTCGCCTAGAGACCCTGAGCCGGCTCAAAGAAATTGATGGCCAATCTCCATAGAGACTCTGTATTGGTTAAGGTTAAAATGGCGGCTCTTGTCACGAGAGGGCCGGCTTATGGAAAGCAAGGATAAACTCTCCCATCTACTGCCGACTCTCCGCTATGTGGCATGTTCGTACTCTTAGACAGTTAATCCTTGAGGACCCTGTACTGTTTAAGGTTAAAATGACGGATTTATGTCACATGAGAGGCAGTTTTTGGGCTATCAGGGTGCTCATGCCCTACCGTGTCTCTTCTGGGATGTCACACTTCCTTTCAGTTAATCTCGCTTAGAGACCCTAAGCCGGTTCAATGAAATTGACGGCCAATCTCCACAGAGACCCTATACTGCTAAGGAGTTTTAAGTGGCGAGTCAACCTAGTAGAACTGACACATGAGCTATTATGAAAAACAAATCAGAAAAGGAAGCAAAAGCAAGACTATCATTGCATCATACATAGCACCATACATTGCATCATATTCACATGTCATGCCGGCTTATCATTCCGGGTCAGAGGAATGTTATGAAAGATCTAAACATATCCGAGTTGTGCTTTTTCAAGCCACCCTTACAACAATGCAGAATATATTTTGTCTTGTTTATTTTTTGCAGGTCTTATCTCTTAAGATGAGCCACCGTTAAGTACTCTCCAAGAGCAAATGGATCTTTAATAGCCAACCTGACTGGATCTTCATGGTTTATCATAACCAGTACTAAATGACTGGGGTTTTCAAACTAGCTTGGAGAATTCATTGTTTTTCAAGAGCCGCCCTATCAGATATAATGTCGTGTCATCTAATTGACCGGTTCTCGGATTTCTTCAATTGTGCTCTGTAGTAATCTACCACACTCATGGATTTCTCCAACATATTTTTTGCCGGGTTGCATCACAACCACGAGCAAGGATTTCATGTCAAAGACAAAGGAATTATTCCAGGATATTCATTCCGGGTTATATTACAACCATGATCAAGGATTCATTCAACAAATTGCGGTGAGTCATATTATTATTAATAGTCCTGAGTCGCCGCAGGCAGATAACCCGACACTTGGCGGCTACACTATTCAAGTCCAGTTTATATCAAATATGCAAGTCCCATGTCGCTGCAAGCATGCACCATGGCACTTGGGAGCTAATGCAAGCCGGTTTTTCAAATCATTACATTATCAGCAAGACCCTATTATCTCAAGGAGATGAGCCGGCCTTTTTATATTTTTGTAAGTCCCAGCCTAGTAATTCTTACTGACCCGGCACTCGGGGGCTACACCGCTCAGATCAAAATTTCTAAAGTCCCAAGCTGCCGCAGGCATGCGACCTGGCACTTGGGGGATACAATATTCGGCTGTTTAAACACATTATATGGTTCAAATTGAAGACCCGACGCATCACAATCTAATGAGCCCTTGGGGGGTACATCTATTCTTGCAGGTTGCTTAAAGCCGCTAAGAGTCGTCACAACATCCGATATGAAAGGGAAATAAAGATGCCATATATTAAAGCCGGACTATTTAACATGTGCATGATGGCACGGTTCAGGCAAAGGCGAAGTTTTACGAAAGACTATTACAGCTGCTCTTTCTAGAGCCCAAAAGTGATTCAATGTTTCTTCACTGCTCATGGCGGGTCACAGAAGCCGACTTATCTACGATGCTTATCCATCAGTTGGCTGGCGGGTTACCCTGCTCCGGGTCTTCGACCTCCTTGATCTGAAGATTGTCCAAGTCCCAGTTGAAGTGGGTTAAAACTGCAAAGTTTCCCTCTTCAAAGAAGGGGGACGGGTCAAGTTCAGAAGCAAAGAGGTGCTTACTGCGTGCGGGTGTTAAATCCTTGGCTTCAAAGAGGGGGCCACAGATTCTTTTCTGATCGACATCATAAGCCGCCTAATAAGTTGATATGTTCACCTCTTCTGCTAACATGGAAACGCCAATGCCCGGCTTATGGCTGCGATGGCTCCCTATCGGGCGACTGATCTTTTAAGCTCTACGATCTGTTTCGGCAGTGTGGACAGTAATTCTAAGACCCCTTTCATCGTTCAAGGGGTGTTATCCTTGTAGAGCATAGCCTTGATCGTGCAGACAACTCCGTAATACAGTTGTTCCGTCAGAGTATAAATGGCCTTTAGGGGCAACAAGCTATCGGAAGCAAGTTGACAGCTCCTTGGACCTGCATAAGACGGACTCTCCGTCATAAGTCGCCAGTACAAATATTCCTGCAAAGGTTTGGGTTAACTATTTTAAAGCTTACCGAATATGGCGGCTGACATCTTTTTGATATGCCGCTTCAAAGATTGCAGCTCCTCTGAAATGCTCACGAGCTGCTGGTCAGCATCATCTGCTCGTTGAGCCAGGGCGGCTTGTTCCATCTTAGCTGATTTCTTGAAAGCATCAAATTCAGCCTTTGTTTTTGTCAGCTCTTCAGAGAGGAGCCGACACTTCTCATCGGCTTCACTTCGGGCAGTTTGTTGAGCGGCAAGCTGGCTTTTCAAGCCGGTTAATTTAGAGCCGGCTTCGTTTAAAGCTTCCTGTGACATATCAAAATATGGAGTAAGCCGTCGGGAGGGCATTTTATCAGATAATGAAAATTAAGCAAGTCTCAAGCAGATTGCACGCAATATGTTTGACACTTGGGGGCTAATGTCTAGTCGATCTCCAAGATTACAACTAAGTTCCGAGTCATCTTCTTCAAACTTAACCCGGAACTTGGGGTCTACACGCTAGTTTTTTCATGATATTTACAACGAAAGTGCCGACTCAACTCCAACGAAGTTGATCCGGCCCTTGGGGGCTACCAAAGGGACTTCAAATTATGCTACAATGAAGCTCCAGCTCAACTTTATCAAAGTCGTGCCGGACCTTGGGGGCTATAGTTAGCTCTTTGCATTTCCCACAATGAAGCTCCGATTCAATTTTATCAAAGTTGATCCGGCCCTTGGGGGCTACAAAACATGATTTTCACTTAGTTAAGGCCCACAGGTTAACATGTCTACTTCTAGCACGTGTTAAAGACCCGGATTACCATCAGCTAATAATAACCCGGCTCTTGGGGGCTACGTCAGGGTATAAGGAGAGTGAGCATACCTCATACTTCTTCTTCATCAGGTTGACAAGCTTGAGCTCCAGGTCTCGGCTTGTAGACAGGCGGTTCAGATAACCAACGTGAAGTTCATCGGTTGATAGCTTCTCTAGCGCAGGGAGCTCAAACTCTAGCTTGTTGGAAGATTCAGTCGCTTCACTATGCTTTGTCAGCACGCGGAGTTGAGGAGAATGAAAGTCGGTGCTAGTAATGAAGGCGTCCGGAGTAATGGTTTCATCAGCAGCCTTGGCAGGGCTTGGCGGCTTGAAATAGTCCCTCGGAGGGCTCTTAGGAGTTGTATCGTCGGCCGTCGGCTCTGCAGAAGGGCAAGCCTCTTCCGGTGCCTCTTTGGAAGCCGCCAAGGGATCAACATCCGGTATGGGAGAATCCGGCCTAGCAGGCTCTGGGTCCTGAGCATTAGGGCCAGGGGAGGACTTATTGGTTTTCCTTCGCTTTGCTTGACCCCTAAAGAGCATAGAGGGTGAGAACCCAAAGTTTACAACTGCAAAGGACTCGGATATAAACCGGAAAAACACATACAACGGATTAGACTTTGGCGGTGACACAGCAGTCGTTGTAGAGTCGCTAGACGAAGGAGGTGATTCCTGAAAAGCAGTTCAAGCAATATAAGGCAATTTTTTGAATCACAAAGGCAAGATTGGTAAAGTAAAGCAAAGACGGAATGGCTACCTCAGCCGGACACTTCTTGTGATCCGGAGAGTTAGATAATCCAGCCATGAGAGCGGTAGAGCCGGCGCTCCGGGTCTGGCGTTAGGAGATTTGATGTTGCTTTTTCAAAAGAAATTAGGGGTCTAAGTAAGCAAGCGGATGAGAAAGTGGGACTTTTTGAACGACCCGCCGTGCCTTCCGGGGTACGAAATAGTCTGAATCGGACGAAACATAAGTTACCTCAGGAGCGTTGGCGTGGCTTGTCTCTGGTTCGTCCTGTGAATAACTGTTGTTAATAAGGTGAGTAAGGAGACAACAAAAGAGAGTTAAGTTATACCTCTGAATCGTCAGATTCCGGTTGTTCTTCCGGCTCTTCTTGAGGATCGGATTTCTTCTTCTGACCTGCGGTTTTCTTTGCCTTCTTTGGGGGAGGAACGTACTTCTTCTTCCAGAAGTAAGAATTGGCCTGAAAGTATAAACCGGTGAAGGATGAAAAGACTGTTAAGTATGGCTAATATAGAGATAAAGATACCAAGAGTCGCCCTTACATCTGGGGCCGGGTTTGTAGCACAGAAAGGTGCTAACCCGATGGCACCACAAGCTTCTGAAGACTCATGGACAAGGCTCTTAACGGCAGCCATGATGTTATCCTCTGATAATGTTGTCGAGTTAAAAGTAGAGGGGGTCATTGGCTTGGCCCGTATATTCACACATGAGACGGCTTCACCAGCTCAGGGGCATGACCCTCCAAGAAATCCAGCAGCGAGTTAAGTCCAGGCCTGTCAGTCCATTGGCCATAAGAGCTTTGATCTTCGCGAGAGCCGGAGTGTACTTTGCCCGCTTGGAAGTTGACAACCATCCAGGGAGCTCAAGTGTTGTGTTGAGCCAGGATGGACGATAACCCGGCAGGGGATGTTCTCCTTCAGGGGAAGTATCTTTGCAATAGAACCAAATTTTGTTCCAATCCTTAGGATGACTTGGTAGTTGAAGAGCCGGAAAGGTTATGTCCCGTCGCCTCTGAATGGAAATTCCACCAAGCTCTAAGCTTGGGCCAGCCTTCACCTCTGTCTGGCGGTTTGCGTAAAAGAATTCACGGAACAAGTCCACTGATGGCTCTTCTTGTAAATAGACCTCACTGAGTATTTGGAAATTGCATATGTTGGAGATGGAGTTGGGGGCCAGGTCTTGAGGGTGCAGTTTGAAAAGGTGAAGGACATCCCGGAAGAACTTTGAGCCGGGTGGGCTAAACCCGCGCGCGAGGTGATCGATAAATATGACTACCTCACCCTCCCGATGACGGGGCTTCAATTCGTTGCTTGGAACCCACCAATGTACAACATTTTTGGCCGCGTCTACAAAATCCGTCAAATACTCCTCCGTAACAGCAGAGCCGACCCAGTTGCATGAGTTGGATGCGCGAGACATGGTGGCGGTTTAAAACTGTGCAAGGTGATAAATAAACGACACGTTAGGATGGGCCCAGTGACAAAGGGCGACTTAAAGTGTAAAGCCCTATCAAGTTAAGTCGCCAGAATAGGTTTGAAGAGAGCCGGAATTTCACTGGCGGGTCAAATTTGCTGGACGATAAAGAAAATGCTACTAAGTGTGGGAAACAAGTTTCATAGACTATCTATGCAATTATGGATCTATCAAACAAGAAAAATTGAGTTCTTTCTAGACCTAAACGATGAATCGTCGAACAAGTAATGTTGGAAGATAGTACGAGGAGTGACTACAGAACTGTTATTATGCCCTTATAAACTACCAGTAATCTGCCGCAATGGAAAGGAGGGTGTTCTTAAGTCTGATGACCTATGTATCGCCTAGCATTACAGGAAGTCCATGTTCTAGCGGCGGAAGAGATCCATGAAACCCTACCGAAAAGCTACCGATCTAAAGGGGGGAAACGAACTCACCGGAGAGGACGCGGTGGACGCAGATGGATCTCTGGAATGGTTAGGTTGATGCAGCAGCCTGGTGTGATGACGGTGAGGAAGCTTCACCGGAGCAAGAGGCGCTGGAGCGGTGGCGTCGAGAGGAAGAAGAAGAGCGAGTGGGGAAGGAAACGAATGACCCCCTTCGCGGTCCTATTTAATGGGTCAAAAGTGGAAACCGGTGCGAGAATCCAGGCGACGGAGATTAATTGACCAAGATGGACGCCTCGATTGTCGGGCCATCAATTTAATAGAGAAAGATCCGTTGCGGTTATTAAGGAAGCTTTTTTGACACGCCTGATATGACATCACGGCGGGTCATTTTTATTTTTCAGGTGGTGATAAGCGAGACTCGCCGCCAAGTGAGAAGGAGGTTGAAATGAGCAAGCTCAAATCAGCCTGGGGCCTAATGTTGGGGATATAACCCCGTGGTGAGACCCGCCCAGGAGGTTACGGGTCACACCTAGCGGCCCATGGACTAGCCCAAGGATGGGCCTTGACGACTCAAGCCCAAGACGTTTGGTGGCTTGCCAAGATGGGCTAAGGTGAGGCCCAGACGGAGAAGGTATGAAGAGCCGGGCGGATGAGCCGCCCGGAGACAGCTTGCTCAAGAAGGCAAGACAATGTAGAGATAGACTCGGACATGTTGTGAGAGTCGGTTACAACTTGTATGACCCGTGGTCTTGACCTCCTATATAAAGGCGAGACCCGGGGCGACTTAGAGAGAGACTAATTGATCGAGAACTAGGTCAAGCAATCCGCTCCCTTGTAATCGATACCCAAGCAATACAAGCACAAGCATGACGTAGGCTTTTACCTCTACTTGAGGGGCCAAACCTGGGTAAACCCGTGTCCTTCGTCCCGATCAACCCCTTTGAGTCCATCACCTTAGCGATGGCCTCGAATCTAAGTCCTCGGACATCTGCCATGACAAAACCACGACACAGCCTCTTTTGCTTTCTTAGCCAACTTGGCTTGCTATGTTTCCCATTCATTAGGAAAATCATTACCAGTCTTGAGACTAGTGGGATCAGCTGTTTGATTTGGATCCAAGGGTGGCCTGCTGCAAGGGGTTTAACTTTGAATTTCATCATATATTTGGGAGTGACATAGCGGTATTCTTTCCACTCCTTTGCTCATCTCCTCTCAATTTTCTATAAGCGGATCTTTCTCTGCTTTGTTGTTTATTTGCCATGAATTTCTTCATCTGGCGTGCAATATTCCTCATACAAGTCATCAGGTATATCAAAGGCAGTCTACACATCAGGTTTCTTTCCACCTATCTGTGGCTTCTTCCCATCAGCCATTTTCTTCGGCTGAGGATTCTGAACTCTTGAAGATTCTGAAGAAGTGCATAGTTTTTCCTCAAGAAATGCTGCAAATGAGTTAAGTTGACGAGAACCTAGTGATTCATCAGCAAACATGTTTGTACCTGTGAATAGAGTATAGCTGTGAGGAATTTGAAGATGTCATATGTGTTCTCTGAAGTTTTTCAATAACATCAAGCGTGAGGAATTTGACCATGGGTGTCTTGAGGATTTTCACTAAGTGTTCTTTGTCTTAGGTTTCAGAGTTGTGCAGATTTTGAGGATCAACACAATTGAGGAATCTTGAAGAAAATCATAACTTAGGGAAAAATATCAAGTGTTTGAACATGTAAGGTGCTTTAGAATGAGATTCTTCAAGAATAAACACCTTTGAGAAAATTAAGGAAAACTTGAAGATCGAACATGGGCAGTAAAAATAGATTTTATTTACCCTGATGAAGAACACGACGAACTATGAGAAGAAATTGAGGAAGTTCGTTAGTCCAGATCTCCCACGCCCTAGCTTAGCAGAGGGAGACAGCTACAGTAGCGGCGGGATGAAGACTTGCACGATCGATGCGAGTACGATGAGGCAGTGAAGCTCTTCCACACCAGCGGCGATGATTTTAGCGGTGGCGCTAGGTCGGAGCTCGGGACAGGGTAGGAGTGAGGAGTAACCGAGCACAGTGAAAGGGAAGGGGTATTTATAGCGGAGGTGAAAACCAATCTGTTCCAAGATTTTGGACCAGATTGCCCCTGACCCTTGCTCTCCATGCGACATGTGTCACCCACGTACTGAGTAGTGGCGATAGTGGGGGATCATGGGTTATCCAGTCATGGGAATCGGAATAGTTTGAGTGGGAAATGCCAAAAAATTTGATAGTGAAAATTTTAAAGTTTCCGTTCGCAAATTATTCAGCTGTCAAGGACACAGTGAAGACTTTGAACGAGTTTCAAAGTAGAATGCATATGAAGAATTTTTGAACAGACTAGGTTGAGTTTAGCATAGAGGAGGAACGGGTCAGATCACATTCACTTAGATGAAAATCAACTTGAAGAATTAGCGATAAGTGAATGCTGTTGTGGACATTGAAAGCTCAAATATATATGTATATAGTCAATGAAAAACATGAGTTTCATAGTTTGAAGAATTTGAAAAGTTGATGAATTTGAAAAGTTGAGGAATTTGCAAACTTGAGGAATTTTAAAATTTGAAGAATTTGCAAAATGAGGAAAAACTCAACTTTGAAGAATTTCAGCTATGGTTGGTGGCATGACCCACCGCATAAGAATGATGACTTCACACACCGCGTACAATTGTCGTAGGGTTCTGAGAATCAAATTCTTCATTAATTTCTTCACACTTAGAGGGTTATTTTTCATTGACTGAACAAAAATGTTACTTCATGTGTTGCACATCTAATTCATCAATTTTGCATAAGTGTTAGGATGCGTGTCCTTTTTCAAAGAACATCCAAAGATCCTAAGATATTTAGCTCACACCGCAACTTGCAAAATCTCTTTTCATCCAAGGGCTTTTTGAAGATGTAGGCCAATTGTTCTTTAGTAGGGATGTGGTCGATGGCGATGTCGCCCTTGAGTACATGATCTCGAAGAAAGTGAATCTGGATGTGCTTGGTCTTGGAATGCTGAACTGGGCTACAAGATGAGCCTTATTCCTTACCACAAGGCCATTTTCATCTTGCTTGTTGCGGTAGATCCACTTGGTACCTATGATGTTATGCTTGCGAGGATCTGGCCGCTTGACAAGTTACCACACGTTGTTGAGCTTGAATTGATGCAATTCCTCTTGCATAGCTTGAATCCACTCAGGCTCCTTGAATGCTTCATCAACTTTGGTGGGCTCTATGATAGAGACAAAAGTAAAGTGGCCACGAAAGTTAGTCAAATGTGAAGCTCTTGAGTGAGTGAGGGGACCTGGTGCATTGATGTCATCGATGATTTTGTCAATCTGCACTTCATTTGCAACTCTTGGGTGAGCAGGTTCACGTGGCTGGGGATTTTCGTTAGCACCATTTTCTTTATGTGTATCAGCATGAATGTCTTCATTCGTTGGAATGACTTCCTCAGTGGGTATGACATCTTCAGTAGCCTTCAACTTAATGGATTCCTCAGGAGACTGTTCGTCTAGCACAGAAGGCATGTGCTCTCTTTGCGAGCCGTCAGTTTCATTGAACCGCACATCTACAATTTCAACAACCTTGTGGTGGTAGGTATTGAAGACTCTGTAGGTGTGCGAGTCCTTTCCGTAACCAAGCATAAAACCTTCATGTGCTTTCGATGCAAATTTAGAACTATGGTGAGGATCTCTAATCCAGCATTTTGCACCGAAGACTTTGAGATAACTTACATTGGGTTTCTTGCTAGTCATAAGTTCATACGAATTCTTCTTGAAGAATTTGTGAAGATATACCCTGTTGATGATGTGGCATGCAGTATCAACTGCCTTAGGCCAGAAGCGACGAGGAGTCTTGTATTCATGAAGCATGGTGCGAGCCATCTCAACAAGAGTCCTATTCTTGTGCTCCACGACGCCGTTCTACCGAGGAGTATAAGGGACAGATAGCTCATGAGTAATACCAAGTTCATCAAGATATTCATCAAGATTGGTGTTCTTCAACTCAGTCCCATTATCACTCCTGATATACTTGATCTTTACGCCGAAGTTCGTGGAGGCCCTTGAAGCAAATCGTCTGAAGACATCCTGCACTTCAGACTTGTACATAATAATATGCACCCAAGTGTAACGAGAGTAATCATCAACAATGACAAAGACATACAAACTTGAAGAATTTGTTAGTGTGGAGTAATGAGTGGGGCCAAAGAGATCCATGTGAAGCAATTCAAAGGGTCGAGTCATGGTCATGATTGTCTTCGAGGGATGCTTGGATCTGGTTATCTTCCCAAACTCACATGAACCACAAAGGTGGTCCTTGAGGAATTTGACACCTTCAGTGCCAATGACGTGCTTTTTCTTCACAAGCGTGTGCAAGTTCCTCATACCAGCATGTCCAAGTCATTGATGCCACAGCCAGCCTTCTGAGGACTTTGCAAGTAGGCATGTGGCAAACTGAGGACCTGTAGAGAAATCAACAATATACAAGTCTCCTCTCCTAAAGCCTTCGAAGACTTTGGAATTGTCAGATTCCATGATGACAACACAACGATATTTTCCAAATACGACAACCATATCAAGATCACAAAGCATTGAGACAAACATAAGGTTGAACCCAAGAGATTCGACAAGCATCCCCTTATCCATGGTTCGATCCTTTGAGATTGCAACCTTACCTAGACACAATACCTTGCTTTTTTCCTTTGTCTGCGTAGGTGATATGCTTTAGATGAGATGGAGCAAGTGGAAAATTCATAAGTAGATTCTTATCGAGGACCCACTTAGTAGCTTTTGGAGGTTCATCCTGCAGATGAATTAGTACAACTTAGGAACTCATATGCTTCAGAGTGAAGAATATGACATCAATTTCATCAGACCAAATTTCATCAAACAAGATAGTAAGCAGGTAGTTTGTGGATGTGAGAAATGAGGAATTCATTTCTACATGGTTAGCTTGCGTCCTTTCAAGCATTTCCTCAGGTCTCCAGCAAATTCATCAGACGTTCAAGTTCATCTGGAGACCTGACCTTGCATAAGAAATTAGTTCAATTTCTTCGCCACCCACATCTGGAGGGGTGGCAAAGAGTTCATCATTCTACGAGCACCATATGAGAAGGGAGGCATTGAAGCAAGTGCACTTCGTTTCACAGGACGAAGGTTAGAGTACTCATATGAATAAGCAGAGAAATTATTCAAGGACTTATGAACATAATGATTTGAAGAATAATGCACATATTCAGAACTCTTAGATTTTCCCTACGAAACAGATGCCTTAGCACGAGAATGATATTTTTGACCATTTGAGGAATTTGGTCTATGTGAAGACTTTGGTCCATATGAGGAATTTGATCCGGGGTTCCTGTTCTTCATGAGTGGTGTCGTGAGGACATTCACTTGAAGATTTTGTAGGTAGCTCTTGGGAACCCAGATTTTCTTCATAGGAGAACCGTTCCTGCAGTTAGTTCCAACAAATCTGGCGAATACTTCACCTTTCTGATTTTTGAAGAATTTGTAGTTGGAGTCAAGTGACTCATCAGAGAAATATGAAGTTTCACAAGTAAAGCCAGATAAAGTGGATGGATCTATAGGAGGTCCTTTTGCAGCAACCCATGAGGTTTTGGGGTACTGCTCAGGTGTCCAGTAGGATCCATCAGCGTTGAGTTTCCTATCAAAGGCAATACCCTCTTTCCTAGGGTTCCTGTTCAGAATCTGCTTTTTTGAGGACATCACAAAGGGTTTGATGCCCTTTGAGACTTTTGTACATGCATGTCACATACAATTCCTTCAACCCTGCATTTTCGTCAGTGATACTTGTGGTATCCTCAGATGAGGAATTTGTGACCACAAGAATAGTTGAAGAATTTGCATCAATAGAAGCATTTTAACATTTAGGTGAAGAATTAGCAGTTTCACGTTTGATGCATTTCAAACAAGGTGGAACAAATTCTTCTTGAGTGGTACTGATCTGTTCAGCCAGTAAGGAATCGTTTTCCTTTTGGAGATCCTCATGTGACACCCTTAGTTTCTCAAGATCTTGCTTTCTTTGATGAAATTCATAACAAAGCTTCTCATGATCGGCTAAGAGAGCATTATGATGACTCTGAAGGTTATCATACTTTGTGTGAAGACTTTTGAGATCGTCAGACAGAGTTTGAGTCCAATCCACTTCCTCATTCAACAGATCATCACTTTTATCTAGCATTTTCTGAAGCTTTTCAAGTGCACTTTGTTGCTTAGTGGAAATAGTAGCAAGTTTTGCATATCTAGGTTTCACATATTCATTAGATTCACAATCACCTGATTCAGAGGAGGAGTGATGCTTATGTACCTTGGAACCTTTTGCCATAAGACAAAGTGAAGAAAATGAACCAGGATCTGATTCCTGGGTTTTGAGGATGTTCTTGAGTTCGATGAACATGGGGTCTTGACGAGTGCAATAGCCTTCATTTATGTCCAAGATCCTATCCCACATGAGCTTGGCATTTTGAAGATGACAGATGCCTTTGAACATGATGCTTGATAGGCTTGAGCAGATGATGTTCCTCGCCTGAGCATCAAGTTGAGTGTACTTCCGAATTTCCTCAGCATTTGCCATCTTGCAAAGTTTAGTCAGTCCAAATTTAGTAACAGCCCATAGCTCACTGTTCATAGACATGAGGTGCTTCTTCATCCGAACCTTCCACCTAGGATATTCAATCTCATCAAGATTGGGACATTATGTGACTGAGTTGACGCCTTTTGCCATGAAATAGTAGGTAGGAGCATAGTCATCATTGATGTCGTCACAGTCATTGGAGTAGTCATTTTCTTCATCGTTGAAGATGTACTTGTTGACGAAAGCAGTAGCGAGAGCAAGGCTAGCGACAACAGATTCAGATTCCACCTCAGATTCTTCTTCTTTTTCATATTCTTCAGATTCTTCTTCTGAGTCCATTTCCTTGCCAATGAAAGCCCGAGCCTTTCTGGAACCATTCTTCTTGTGCGTTGAGGACTTTGAAGATGAGGACTTTGCAGGTGAGGACTTTGAAGATTTCTTCTTCTTCTTTGAGTCATCTGAACTGTCGTCCTTGTACTTCTTCTTCCTCTTCTTTGATTCTTTTTCCCAGAGAGGACAGTCAGAGATGAAGTGACCAGATTCCTTGCATTTGTGACAAGTTCTTTTCTTGTAGTCATCTGAGGAATCTGATTTCCTCAAACTAGTTTTTGATGACTTTCCAAATCCACCTCTCCTTGAGAACTTCTGGAATTTCCTCACGAGCATTGCTAGCTCCTGACTTAGTTCTTCAGGATCACCAAGGCTACTATCAGAATCTTTGCCTTTGGATGAGGAAATTGCTTTTGCCTTCAGAGCACGAGATCTTCCATAGCTTGTCCCGTAGAGGTCTCTCTTCTCAGCTTGTTGGAATTCATGAGTATTGAGTCTCTCAAGAATATCAGCAGGATCAAGTGACTTGTAGTCTCCACGTTCTTGAATCATCAAGGCCAGAGTATCGAATGAGGAATCAAGAGATCTTAGTAGTTTCCTCACCACTTCATGGTCGGTGATATCAGTGGCACCCGGTGCTTGAAGCTCATTGGAGATACCAGTGAGACGATTAAAACTTTGTTGAACATTTTCATTGTCGAGTCTCTTGAAGTGGTTGACGAGATTGCGAAGAACATCAACACGAGAGTCATGTTGAGTGGAAACACCTTCGTTGACTTTGGATAGCCTATCCCAGATAAGCTTAGCAGACTCCAAAGCACTCACTCTGCCATACTGACCTTTGCACAGATGGCCACAGATGATATCCTTCGCCTGAGAATCGAGTTGCTTGAATTTCTTCTTATCAGTAGCAGTGACACACGGAGAAATGCAGGGAACACCATTTTCCACAACGTACCAGAGATCTTTGTCAATTTCCTCAAGATGCATACGCATCTTGTTTTTCCAGTAGGGGTAGTCCGTCCCATCGAAGGTAGGACATCCCACGGAAACCTTGATCATACCTGCAGTCGACATAACTAGAACTCTAGGTGGTCAAACCAAAATCACACAGAACAAGGGAGTACCTTGCTCTGATACCAATTGAAAGTGCGTTATATCGACTAGAGGGGGGGTGAATAGGCGATTTTTACAATTTCATCACTTGAGGAATTTCAAATTGAGGAATTTGAAATGTGATGAATAACTAGCAGCGGAATAAGTACTCAAGTGTATGAGAAACATACCAACAGCATAGTCATGATGATGAAATGAACATGCACAGATTACAAGTAGCATGATACAAGATAAGCAGGTGAGGAACAAGGTAACTTGAAGAATTTGAGGTGAGGAAATTGTGAAAGTCTTTAGTCAAATTCTTCAAACAGTAACAATCAACTTCATCAACAAGTATACGAGGAAATAGAGGGGTTGAGGAAATAGACCCAGGTAGCTCGATGAAGACAATGGTTTGATGACCCAGATCCAACTACTGTGACAGTCATACGTCTGGTTTGGAGCGGCCTAGTATTTAAACCAAAGGACACACGGTCCCAGGACACACAGTTCTTACCGTATTCTCCTTGAGCTAAGGTCACAAAGTCCTCACCCAACACTCGTGGTAAGTCTTCAGGGTAGACTTCCAAAACCCTCACAAACTGGTCACCGGGTGATCCACAATTTATTGCTGGATGCTCTAGACCAAGGTCACTTCGTGATCCCCAATTGACTGTAGGATGCACTAGACCATGATGCCTAACCGTCTGGAGGATACACGGTCCTCAAAGGTAACAAGCATCGATTCCACACAGGAAAAATCTCTTCAGTGATGCTCAATCACTTTGGGTTTGGTGGTTTGGATTTGGGTTTTTCCTCATTGATGATTTTCTCTCAAAGTCTTCGGAGGATGGGTTGCTCTCAAATGACAAGTGGCAATTCTCTCTCGGAGCAGCCAACCAACTAGTGGTTTTGGGGGGTGGCTATTTATAGCCAGGGTGCTACCTGACATGATAAGACATAAATGCCCCCAATGATATGACCGTTATGTGGATAAGATGATTGGGGACAGCTGGCGCTAAGCACAACAACGGTCGGAATTTCGAACTATGAAAGTCCTCAAGCTTATCATGTTCCACTTGTAGGTAATTCACACTAGCGAAATCCTAACTCCTTAGTCAGATCAACTTCATCAAAAACCAGAAGAACTTCATCTCTGTCACTGAAGAACTTGACTGGACTGTAAGAGATTTCCAAAGGCTTCACTCGAAGGATTGGATAGGTTGAGGCTTTTGGAGTTGAGCATTAGTTGGAAATTTTCCTTAGTATTACCTCGGCACCCTTTAACAGTACGGTGTTTCCTATGACTCAAAGAAAGGAAATGAAACTATGAAAACAAAAGTCTTCACGCTTCATAGTCCTTGTTCATATCTTCAAGGTCACACCAACTTTTCCATTTTCAAAGTCTTCAAGGAATATCAAAGTCTTTAGCAAATTCTTCACCCATACATTTTTAGGGCCCGGTAATCTCCGAATATATCAAACTCCTCATCGACTTATAGAGCCTATGTACACTCACAAACGCATTAGTTCCTTAACCTATAAGTCTTCAATACACCAAAATCACTAAGGGGCACTAGATGCACTTACAAAAATAAGCATACAGTGGGTAAACAAATTACTGTTGGGCAATTGACAGAAAAGAGGATAGGTATGCGATTTCCACGACAATGATCATATGTATATAGGCATCGCGTCCAAGACAAATAGGCCGACTCCTGCCTACACCTATTACTATTACTCCACTTCAAGAGCGCTTCTATGCTTGCCTCTCTGCGTATTAAGTTCATGACAAATAGAGTAATGCATGGAGAACGATGACATGATGTAGACAAAGTAAACTCAAGCAATATGAATAAACCCCATCGTTTTATCCTTAGTGGCAACAACACAAAGACACAAATTGTCCCCTTTTGTTACTGGGATATAGAAACTCGTCAGGCTGAACCCACTACAACGCACCTTTCTCACTGAAGAAAGATCAATCTACTTGGCCAATGCAAATCAATAGATCGGAGAGAATTACGAGGCTATGATGATCATGCAATTAAGAATCATAATAATTTCAGAGAAGTCTCAAATACTTTCATGCATATATGAACATAAACCCATAATTCATCGGATCTCGAAGCATCTAGGTCTTCTTTTAGTCTAGAAAAATCATAAAAAAGTTTCAGGACAATTGGACTTCGTTTGGTACTGTAAAACCAAAAAGCAAAAAAACACAGAGAAAACAACAACTCACACTAAGCACTGGGTCAATAGATTAATGCTCAAAAATAATATAAATTGGTAAATAATTACTCAAAAATTATCCTAGAATGATAATATAATAGCATGGAACAATCAAAATTAAAGATACGTTGGAGACGTATCAAGCATTCCCAAGCTTAATTTTTGCTCGTCCTCGAGTAGGTAAATGATAAAAAAAATGATATGACATGCTACCCAATATGTAATCTCTTGCATGTATGCTCATTGAGAAACGATAAATTAACAAACATTAACATAGCAATACTTATAAGCATAAGCAACAAAATCATTTTCAAAGTATACGATCCTCAAAGAATGTGTTACTCCCGTTCATCTTCTTATATTAGCAAGGCATGGCTCCATCTTCACCACATTAATACAAATGTTAAGCACCATGGTGTCCAAGTTAGGAAATTGGATTGTACCTTTTGAATATGCATAAACTATTTATTCTTCACGCAATACATTAGCGTGAACCATGGACATAGCATACGGGTGGGATACAATATGGTGGTAGATATCAAAGGGGTAAAAAGTGGAGAAGATAATCTCATATCAACTAGGAGTACCGACGGGCTATGGAGATGCCCACCGATAGATGTCAATGCAATGAGTAAGGATTGCCATGCAAATGATTCACTAGAGCTATAAGTGTATGAAAGCTCAACTGAAGCTAAGTGGGGTGTGCATCCAACTTGCTTGCTCATGAAGACCTCGGGCATTTGAGGAAGCCCGTCGTCGGAATATACAAGCCAAGTTTATAATAAAGTGATTCCCAGTAGCATATGAAAATGTCGTAACATGAGACTCTCTATATGAAAACAAGGTGCCACTTTGAGGCACAAGTGTGGTAAAGGATAGTAGCAAAGTCCCTTCTCTCTTTTTCTCTCATTTTCTCATTTTTTCATTTTTTTCATTTTCATCATTTTTTTAATAGTGTACTCATTTGGTCTCCCCCATTTTTATTTCCTCACTGGGAAAATGCTCTAATGATGATCATCACACTTTTATTTACTTACAACTCAATATGAGAACTTGATATGAAGGACTATGGAACAATACGACTCAATATGAATGCCTCTGGCAGGTACCAGGATGTGCATTGATCTAGAGTGACATGTAGAAAATACGATGAATGGTGGCTTTGCCGAAAATACTATTGCAGCTCTATATGATCAAAATATGATGAACGACGGCTTTGACACAAATACTACGTCGGCTCTATGTGATCATGCAAAGCAATATGATGGTGAACGAACTAGTCATGTGACGCGACGATGGAAATTGCATGACAGTATATCTCGAAATGGCTATGAAAATGTCATAATAGGTAGGTATGGTGGCTGTTTTGGGAAAGATATAATGAATCTTATGTGTCATAGAGCGTATCATGTCCCGGGGTTTGGATGCACTGGCGAAGGTTGCACCGATCCTCGAGGTGAGAATGGGCAAAGCACAATACCAAAGAGGCTAGCAAAATATGAGGAGGTGAGATTACGTATGTCCATGGTTTCACATTAGTCATAAAGAACTCATATACTTATTGCTATTAGTTTTATCACAAATCAAGGTACTACTCGCATGCCCCGAGGAGGAGGTCGGTAGGAGTTAACCATCGCGTGCCTCCGACCCGAAACAACACTAGGATTTTAACGAGGAATAGAAATGCTCACACATCCTCACCATGACTTTTTAATTTTTAGACAAACAAGAAGTTAACACCTCTTAATACCGACACTTCTACGAATCAACAATGTTGCTTTCATATTACCACATTAATATCATTAACTCATAATTTCTCTTTTATGTGCTACATGATGGTTTTGATTATCACTCATTAAATACCTATTATTTTTGGACTAGTCTTATGGTCCATGCAAATTACCGTCACTATTTATTAACTCTCAAACAAACATAAGTGAAGAACGAGAGTGCAATTATTTCTATAAAATCTATACGCCGCCGTGCTCGAAAAGATATAAGTGAAGTACTAGAGCAACTGCTAAGCTCAAAAGATATAAGTGAAGCACATAGAGTATTCTAACAATTTATGATGAAGGTGTGTCTCTCTCAAATAGGTGTGTCCAGAAAACGATGATTGTGGCAAACTAAAAGTAAAGGAAAACAAAAGCAAAACGACGCTCCAAGTAAAACTCATATCATGTGACGAATAAAAATATAGCTCCAAGTGACATACTGATGGATTGAGACGAAAGAGGGGATGCCTTCTAGAGCATCACCAAGCTTAGACACTTGAGTATTCCTATAATATTAGCTTGGGGTTCCTTCGGAAGCCCCAAGCTTAGGCTCTTGCCGCTCCTTATTCCATTGTCCATCGTGATAACACCCAAAACTTGAAAACTTCAATCACACAAAACTCAACAAAACCTCGTGAGATCCGTTAGTATAAGCAACATATCAAATACTTTAGGTACTATTATAAATTGATTCATACTTAATTATTCCATAATATCTACTGTAATCTAACTTCTCCATGGCTTATACCCCCCTCCCCCCGATACAATCCATGGCATCATCAAACAAGCAAACTATGCAAGCAAAAACAGAATATGTCTGAAACATAACAGTCTGTAATGATCCGTAGAGAGCCTATTCTTATGTAACTCTAAAAATTCTGAAAAATTAGGACAACCTGAAGAATTTTTATAGAAATACTTTGTAAAAAACTCACATCGAAAAGACGTTCTAGTAAAATCAGAGAAATTTTTCATTGGATGTTAAAGTTTCTGTTTTTTGCACCGTATCAATTCTACTCATCTTGTGATTCATCCCAAAGGCTTTACTTTGCACAAACACTAATTAAAACATAAAAACACAATCATTACAGAGGCAATAATCATGTTATCACGGCAAGTCAGAAAGTAAAAAAGCAAAAATAAAGATAACTATTGGGTTGCCTCCCAACAAGCGCTATTGTTTTATGCCCTAGCTAGGCATAATGCATAGTTTAAAGTGTTGTAAACTTTGTTCATAAGGGGTCCAATCCCCTTCAAAATCTTATTTTCCCTTGCACAAAGAACATCAAGCTTTTGTTCTATGGTATCAACACTCCTATTGTGAAGCATGACATTTCCATGGATCTTAGAGATAGAGTTGAACACCCCCCCTAAAATTAGATTCCATACTAGTTCTAGCCTCATTGATTAGCTTAGTTTGGCGATGGCATATTAGTATAGCAGGTTCAATGGTTTCTATTTAAGTTTGCCCAAATATATTTTCCATCTTATCATAGGTATCAAAAGTATTGTTTCCAAGGAAATCGTTTTCGAACATAAAAGCCAAGACACGTCTATGAGACAGAGATAGACCAACATAAAAACTTCCAAGGAGCAATTTGATATGACTCTTAGGATTAGTTCTTGCTTGTATTACTAGTAATCTATCCCAAGCGTCTTTAAGTGACTCATCACCTACTTGCTTAAAATCCAGGACTAGGGAACCCTCTCGAAAGTAAGGAGGGTGAGGCATTGATACGTCTCCAACGTATCTATAATTTTATATTGTGTCATGCTATTATATTATTTGCTTTGGATGTTTACATGCATTAATATGCTATTTTATATTATTTTTGGGACTAACTTATTAATCTAGAGCCTAGTGCCAGTTTCTGTTTTTTCTTGTTTTTGAGTTTTGCAGATATGGAATATTAAAAGGAGTCCAAACGAAATAAAATATTTGCGGTGATTTTTGCTGGAACGAAAGAGATCTACTAGTCTTGGAGTGCATGGTAGGGAAGCTGCCATGAGGTCACAAGCCAGGGGGTGTGGCCACCCCCCTAGCCACGCCTGGCAGGCTTGCCACCTCCTGGCAGGTCTCCTAGCCCTAATCTTCGTCCTATAAATACCCAAATATTCCCCCAATACCAAAAAGAGCCACGCAAATACTTTTCCGCCGCCAGAAGCCTCCGTTCCCGAGAGATCCAATCTTGGAGCCTTTTTTGGTAATCTGTCGGAGGGGGATCCGATCACGGAGGGCATCTACATCAACTCCATTGCCCCTCCGATGATGTGTGAGTAGTCCACCACAGACCTACGGGTCCATACTAGTAGCTAGATGGCTTCTTCTCTCTCTTTGTGCTTTCAATACCATGTTCTTCATGATCTTCATGGAGATCTATCCGATGTAAAACTCTTTTGCGGTGTGTTTGTCGAGATCCGATGAATTGTGGGTTTATGTTCAGATTATCCATGAATATTATTTGAGTCTTTTCTGAATTATTATATGCATGATTTCATATCTTTGCAAGTCTCTTCGAGTTATTGGTTTGGTTTGGCCAACTAGATTGGTAATTCTTGCAATGGGAGAAGTGCTTGGTTTTGGGTTAAATCTTGCGGTGTCCTCACTCAGTGACAAAGTAGGGGTAGCGAGGCACGTATTGTATTGTTGCCATCAAGGGTAACAAGATGGGATTTTTATCATATTGCTTGACTTTATCCCTCTACATCATGTCATCTTACCTAATGCGTTACTATGTTCTTCATGAACTTAATACTCTAGATGCAGGCAGGAGTCGGTCGATGTGTGGAGTAATAGTAGTAGATGTAGACTCGTTTCGGTCTACTTGACACAGACGTGATGCCTATATGCATAATCATTGACTTGGACATCTTCGTAATTATTCGCTTTCTATCAATTGCTCAATAGTAATTTGTTCACCCACCGTGATAATTTCCTTCAAGAGAGAAGCCTCTAGTGAAACCTATGGCCCCCGGATCTACTTTCCATAATATATTTTCATATCTATAAACCAAAAATACCAAAAATACCTTGCTGCAATTTATTTACTTTTTACTTTCCGCAATCTATTACATCTATCTCTATCAGATCTTATCCTTGCAAATAACCATGAAAGGATTGTCAACCCCTTTATAGCGTTGGGTGCAAGAGTTTGATTGTTTGTGTAGGTGCAACCATTGGTGACTTGCTGCTTCCTCCTACTGGATTGATACCTTGGTTCTCAACAACTGAGGGAAATACTTATCTACTTCGCTACATCACCCTTTCCTCTTCAAGGGAAAACCAACGCAAGCTCAAGAGATAGCATGCATATCCATAGGGGAGCTAGCTATGACTTCAAACAAGCAAACTAGTAACTAGCAAAGATAAATATTTTTGTACTTTTGACTTTTACAAGGACAAACTAAATACAACATCAAATAAAAAGAAGAACAAGTGAATGATAATTTGTGTGAAGTTACTTGATAGTTGGTGATGATATTCCCCGACAACGGCGCTAGAAATCCTTCCTCATACTTGTGATCTGCGTTGGGTTTTCTGTGAAGAGGAACGGGTAATTGCAGCACAATACGGGTAAGTATTTCCCTCGGTTATGAAACCAAGGTTTATCGAACCAATATGTCATGGTTTTGTCATGACAGATGTCCTCGTAGGAGAACTTAGGTGTGAGTCCATCATCGCTGTGTGGCAACTCGGAGGGGTTGATCGCGAACGGGAGATGGATTTACCCAGGTTCGGCCCCTCCAATGGAGGTAAAAGCCTATGTCCTGCTTTGGTGTCTTTATTGATGATGATCTCGATTACAAGGGTGCAGAATTGCTAACCTATCTTTCGAGGGTTTCTAACTTAGGTCTATTGGCCTTAGGGGCTCGCCTTTATATACAGGGCGACGCCCTGGGTTTACAAGAGTCTGAGCCATGTTATGGCTCATGACCTATTACATCTCTACCTTATCTTGTCTCTAAGGCAAGGAAAATCTCTAGTGTCTTCTATCTCATGGGCCTGGAGTCGCCCTCTTCATCTGTAGGGCCACCAGGAGACTTACCAAATAAACTGCCTCACTTGCCTCATTGTTAACACCACTACCCATCTTGAGTGCAACTCCTGAGCCACCAATATGTTGACCCGACCCAATAGGCGGGTTACACCGTGGGGTCACATCCCCGACACAATAGGAATATCAATCCACAACCGTCTTCAGCGGCTGCACACAAAAGAGCAAACAACTTGCACCCAACGCGGGCAAGACGGTTGTCAACCCCCTTGATCTCGTTATTTGCAAGCAAGTGAAGTGTGTAGATAATAGTAGATAATTGCAAGTTGCAAAATAAAATAAAAAGTAAATAACTATAGCAAGGTATTGATAAGTTTGTATATATATAAGTGAATATACCCAGGGGCCATAATTTTCCCTAGCGGTATCTCTCATGAAAATAAGTATACGGTGGGTGTCGTGGATTTGTCACGGCAGATGTCCGGGTGAACGGACTTAGGTTCGGGGTGAGACGCAACTACGTGGCGGCTTGAAGGGGATGATCGGAATCGAGAAGACACAGAGTTTTACCCAGGTTCGGCCCCTCTGATGGAGGTAAAAGCCTACGTCCTGCTTGTCTGGTATTGATGATGATGAAGATCTCTCGGTTACAAGGGTGCTAATTGCTACCTCTAATCTCTTGTGCCTCTAATCTCTTGTATTGTCTAAACTTGTAGACTTGTGTCTCTTGAGAACTTGTCCCTCTAGGGGTGCTCTACCCCTCCTTATATAAGTGGAGAGGGTAGGTTTACAAATAGAGTCCTACTAGGAGTAGGATTAGGACTAGTCTCTCACGAATCCTACTCCGGGTCTTATTTCCTTTAAGGGAATCCTTCTCTCTTATGGGCCTTCTCCTGTGGGCCTTCTCTTGTGAGCCACCTGGCACCGGCTCACCCGCCGGACCTTGGGCTTGGTCATCCTGTGACCCGCTTGCCGGGTCATAAATAAGATGTCATGTCTTTAACGGGTCTCCTGCGAGTTGCCTAGCCGGGTCATTAATAAGATGTCATGTCTTCGGCCGGGTCTCCTGTGAGTCGCCAGGCCGGGTCATACCATGGGGTATATCCCCGTCATTAGCCCCCAGGTTAGCTTGAATTTATTCATGGTAAGCTCCTGAAATAAGAGTAACAAATATGTTAAGTGGCCGGCTTGCTCCTTTGGCCGCCTTATAAAACGGCTTCTCAGAAATCCGGGTCTTTTCTCCATATGAATGAGTCGTCTTGATAATCATCTTGCTTGTCAATGTCTTTTGAAAAATATTGAGAATAGAACACCCATATGCCATTGAGTCGGCTTCCAATACTCTTGGCGGGTCATCTCCGTCGGGTCATAATCATTGATGATGCCGGGTCATTATCGTTGGTGACTCCGGGTTAAATAACTAGAATCATGCTGACTTGACAAATATTGGGATGAAAATCCATCTGATGTAGAACCGTACTTCCATTGTTGTGAAGCAGGGCGGCTTATATAAACTCTGGCGGGTTTATGATCTTTTGATAACACCGGGTCATAAGTGTTGGTGACGTCGAGTCTAACAACTGAACTCCATATTTAATATCTTGAAAGTTCTCCTCGGAGTTTTTGATATGTCCATATTACTGTAGCCCCCAAGCTCCGAGATTATCCATGATAACTTGGTGCTTTGCAAATAACATTTTGGACTGTGTAGCCCCCAAGTGCCAGGTTGTCCTACTTGCAGCAACCTGGGACTTATAATTGCCTTATATCTTATAATGCTTCGGCGGGTGTAGCCCCCAAGGGCCGGCTCATCAGGACGTGATGCGCCGGGTCTTTAATTTGAATCTCTTAATCTGTTGGAACAGCTGAATACTGTAGCCCCCAAGTGCCGGGTCGCACGCCTGCAACGACTTGGGACTTTTAGAAAATCTGATCTGAGCGGTGTAGTCCCCAAGTGCTGGGTCAATAAGAGTTACTGGGCTGGGACTTAGAAAATATAGAAAGGCCGGCTCATCTTCTTGAGAAAATATAGAAAGGCCCGCTCATCTCCTTGAGAAAATATAGAAAGGCCGTCTCATCTCCTTGAGAAAATAGGGTCTTGCTGACAATGTAATGATTTGAAAACCGGCCTGCATTAGCCCCCAAGTGCCATGGTGCATGCTTGCAGCGACATGGGACTTGCATAATTGATATAAACTGAACTTGAGTAGTGTAGCCCCCAAGTGCCGGGTCGTCTGTGCAAGGGAGACAACTATGCAAGGGAGATGTAAGTTATACCCGAAGATGTAAGCTTCATGTAAGCTTCTCCATCAACAACAACGCTTCATGTAACCAAGCTAGGCATAAAGCCAACTGTGCAAGGGAGATGTAAGCTATACCCGAAGGCAAGAAGCCTCCTTGCAACAGTTTAATGACAGCTGGTTGTGCAAAGGAGATGTAAGCTATACCCGAAGGCAAGAAGTCTCTTTGCAACAGTGCTTAATTGGGCATAACGCCGACTGTGCAAGGGAGATGTAAGCTATACCCGAAGGCAAGAAGCCTCCTTGCAACAGCGTAAAAGCAGACTGTGCAGGGGAGATGTAAGCTATATCCGAAGGCAAGAAGCCTCCCTGCAACAGCGCTTGATAGGGCATAAAGCCAACTGTGCAAGGGAGATGTAAGCTATACCCGAAGGCCCTCCTTGCAACAGTTTAATAACAGCTGGCTATGCAAAGGAGATGTAAGCTATACCCGAAGGCAAAAAGCCTCTTTGCAACAGTGCTTAATTGGGCATAACGCCGGCTGTGCAAGGGAGATGTAAGCTATACCCGAAGGCAAGAAGCCTCCTCGCAACAGTTTAATAACAGCTGGCTATGCAAAGGAGATGTAAGCTATACCCGAAGGCAAGAAGCCTCTTTGCAACAGTGCTTAATTGGGCATAACGCCGGTTGTGCAAGGGAGATGTAAGCTATACCCGAAGGCAAGAAGCCTCCTTGCAACAGTTTAATAACAGCTGGCTATGCAAAGGAGATGTAAGCTATACCCGAAGGCAAGAAGCCTCTTTGCAACAGTGCTTAATTGGGCATAACGTCGGCTGTGCAAGGGAGATGTAAGCTATACCCGAAGGCAAGAAGCCTCCTTGCAACAGTGTAAAGGCAGACTGTGCAGGGGAGATGTAAGCTATACCCGAAGGCAAGAAGCCTCCCTGCAACAGCGCTTGATAGGGCATAAAGTCGGATGATAGTTCAGCCGTTTTGACGGCGAACAAACCACTTCAACTCAAATTTTTGAGCCAGAATTTTTTTATCTTGATTGCACAAAGATATACATAAGAGGAGAGGCCCCAGTCTTTGCGGTGACGCTAGCCTTTACTCATGTAAACATGATATATACAATGATAGCGGCTTTCAACGCCTGCTAAGCAAAGTATGGTCGCAGATGCGCGATATTCCATGGCCGCAACGTCTCTTGACCCGTGGTTTCTGACTCATCTCGGATATCAATGAGGTAATATGACCCATTGTTAAGGTTTCTGTTGATCACAAAAGGCCCCTCCCATGGTGGAGATAACTTATGCATTCTAGATTGGTCTTGAATCAACCAGAGCACCAGGTCACCTTCCTGGAACGTCCGGGTCTTCACCCTGCGGCTATGATAGCATCGCGGGTCTTGTTGATAAATTGCCGACCTGGCTACTGCTAACTCTCGTGCTTCATCTAAGGCGTCCAACGCATCTTGGCGTGCTACCTCATTGTCCGTCTCAACATAAGCCGCTACCCTTGGTGAGTCGTGTCGGATATCGCTGGGTAGAACCGCCTCAGCACCATACACCATGAAGAAAGGCGTGAAACATGTAGATCTGTTAGGGGTAGTTCTGATGCTCCATAAGACGGAAGACAACTCCTCAACCCAACATCCGGGTGTTTGCTTCAAAGGAACTATGAGCCGTGGTTTGACTCCTCTTAAAATTTCCTGATTGGCTCGCTCCGCTTGACCATTAGACTGTGGATGTGCCACGGCTGAAACATCAAGCCGGATATGCTCCTTCTCACATAACGCTTTCATAGCTCCTTTGGATAGATTTGTTCCATTGTCCATAATGATACTGTGTGGGTAACCAAAGCGATAGATCAGCTTCTTAATAAATTGAACCGTTGTAGCCACGTCACATTTGCTGACCAGCTCTGCCTCTACCCACTTAGTAAATTTTTCAATCGCCATCAGAAGGAGATCTCTTGAAAGGTCCTACCATATCAAGCCCCCAGACCGCAAACGGCCAAGTGATTGGTATCATCCTCAACTCTTGAGCCGGAACGTGAGCACGCCGGCCAAACTTCTGACAGCCGTCACACTCACGGACTAAGTCTTCTGCATCTTTGTGAGCCGTCAACCAGAAAAACCCATGTCAAAAAACCTAGGTCACTAAAGATTTTGACCCGGCATGATGTCCATAGTCGCCAGCATGAATTTCACTCAAGATCTGCCGGCTCTCCTCCGGTGAGATGCAGCGCTGAAAGACACCCGTCACACTACACTTATATAACTCACCATTGATAATCGTCATAGACTTAGAATGCCGGGTGATCTTCCTGGCCAGATCCTCCTCCTGAGACAACTCCCCGCGTGTCAGATACGCCAAATAAGGAATAGTCCAATCTGGGATAGCATGCAGAGCCGCCACCAATTCCGCCTCTGGGTCAGGAATAGCCAGATCCTCTAGGAGAGTTTCCCTCTTTCTGGATTTAACCACGATGTCGTCTACGTAAACATGAACATTTCGACCAATCTAACTGTGAAGGCAGTTCTGCACACATCGTTGGTAAGTCGTCTGGGCACTCTTGAGCCCGAAAGGCATGGAGACGTAGCAGAACGCCCAAAGGGTGTAATAAACGCCGTCTTCTCCTGATCTTTTATTGCCATCTTGATCTGATGATAACCTGAATATGCATCCAAGAAACATAAACTTTCACACCCGGCTGTAGCATCAATAATCTGATCGATACGAGGGAGTGCAAAAGGGTCAGCCGGGCAAGCCTTGTTAAGGTTCGTGTAATCTATACACATACGCCAGGTGCCGTTCTTTTTTAGCACTAACACCGGGTTAGCCAACCACTCCGGGTGAAAAACTTCCACTATAAAGCCTGTAGCCAAGAGCCGGGCAACTTCCTCCCCAATAGCTTTACGTCTCTCTTCGTTGAACCGTCGTACAAACTGTTTAATTGGCTTAAACTTCGGATCCATATTAAGGTTGTGTTCAGCGAACTCTCTCAATACACCCGACATGTCAAAAGACTTCCATGCAAAGATGTCCCGATTCTCACGGATGAATTCGATGAGCGCGCTTTCCTATTTGGGATCCATGTGAGCCCCGATGATGAACTGCTTAGATGAGTCGCCCGATTTAAAATCTACTGCCTTGATATCATCCGTTGAAAACTTGAGTGGTGGCTCAACTTCCGTAGTAGGCTTCTTCAACGGGGTCATATCCTTCGGGTCAACGTTCTCCTTGTAGAACTTCAACTCCTGCTGGACACAACTAGACTCTGCATACGCCGCATCTCCTTCCTCACACTCGAGAGCCATTTTCCGATTACCGTGAACGATAATTATACCTTTTAAGCCGGGCATTTTGAGTTGTAAATAAACATAGCAAGGCCTAGCCATAAATTTGGCATAAGCCGGCCTTCCAAACAGTGCATTATAGGGACTTTTGATTTTAACCACCTCAAACCACAAGGACTCCACCCTATAATTATACTCATCGCCAAAAGCCACTTCCAAAGAAATCCGGCCCACCGGGTATGCCGACTTACCCGGGACCACACCATGAAAGACGGCTTGTAAGTGCCGTAGATGATAACATATATTACAATGAGATCTCAATAGTGCTATATATCATTAATAGATTGAGAAGAATCAACCAATAATATTCAAAAATATACATAAGCAAATAACCACAAATTGTGGAGAGAGAGGTCATATTTATCACACACAAAAAAAAACAAGAGGCTCAGAGTTGGCTTGTCTATCATATAATCAACCCACTCTGTATAGTGTGTCCTTGGTGATCCACGTTGGAGATGCCCTTACACCCTTGTGTGACATTTGAGCATTGAAATGGTTGCTCACAGAAAGCAAGCCGTCCTGATTTGCAAGCTTCCACCTTGTCACGCAAAACCCTAACCCAAAACCATACCTTTAAGAACAAACAATAGTATCTGAACTCAGTACACCTCTAATGAGCCTTACTTATCATCGCCATCAACAGAACTTAGCACAAATCCCACAAAAGGAATAACAGAGAAGCCAATAGTCAAAGAGCGCACAAGATGACCAGAAACCACAGGAGGATCAATGAAAGCAGAAACAAACACACTATCAGGAACAAATCATGATCTGTTGGGCACAAAAGGTGGGACATGTACAAGTAAATGGTTCAGATATACCCCCAGCTCAACACCACAACTGAACTTCTGCTAGAAGGACCATGGAATATCCCCCCCTCTCTCTCTCTCTCTCTCTTCAACACACTGTTAAGGGTATCCATAATTCCAACATTTAACAGTAATAGTTAGCTGCTAAACTGGTTACTTGCTGTAACACAAGCCCTCCTAGTTTAGCACCAACTGAATCAGTTCAGGTGTTAGGCAGAAGCTCTCACGGGGAAGCTATATCATCACAGCCATTCATGGACAGTTAGTAGAAGAATGAAATTATCAAGTCAAATAGCAACTGAAACAAGCAAACTGACCCAGCACCAAGTAAGATAGTTTCAAGAACCATCCAAGGGAAAGCAGGATTATCATAGCCATTCAAGAAAAAGGAAGAACAGAAGGAAAATGTGTAGGGAAAGCAGAGTACTTGTTCCTAAAACAACAGAACTGGATGATATACAGCAAAACCAACAAAATGGGTAGGGAAAAGGCCAAAATGTAAACTTGCAAAACAGTACTCTGCATACCAAAAGAACTAAAACCAAAACCAAACTCTGTAACATGCCTTTTATGTATACATGGATACAAGCAGGCACGAAAGACAAATTCTCAAAAAGGGAAAGATAGTCGTGGTATTTCCGCAACACGAGATTTTTGTGGTGTTCCACGTGTTGGCTTGTATAAGCATTAGAATGGTCATCAGCAAAAAGCAAACCACCCAAATTGTATTGTTAGAGGCCGGTTAGCAGTTGCGGCGCTATGCGAAAACAGTAGAAAAATTGTTGAAAAGATGCAGACTTGAATTTACATCACTGCCATAAGAACCAGTAAAAATTTAATGGGGACAAAAAGGAGGACATGCGCAGACAGGAAAAGAAGGCAAACATTGCGAAAACAGTAGAAAAAATGTTGAAAAGATGCAGACTTGAATTTACATCACTGCCATAAGAACCAGTAAAAATTTAATGGGGACGAAAAGGAGGACATGCGCAGACAGGAAAAGAGGGCAAACATTTGCTGACCATGTTTCAAAAATTAAACCCCATGAAAAAAGGGAGTAAACACATTCAACCACTACTAGTACAAGGACCACCACAATAAGAGCTTGAGCAAAGCCTGAATGCACCGAACTGGTTCCCTTAATGGTCCACAAAATCATGAGAAGGCAAACCAAACACCACGACAACTCGTCAATTTAAGCATACTGACTTTTTTATGAATTGGATGTAGGAGCACTCAGTATTAGTTGCATTGAGTGGGCTCAGATTCGCCTTTGATAGATCATACTAGCCGCACCATCTTCTTTCACCAGATCATCCCCCACCATTTAAGTCAAGCTCTGCTGGTTATCACTCAACAGAATGACCATCCAAGACAAAGCCATCAATGTTTAGTGAGAATGAAAAGGTCCCAAAAGAGGGGAGAGCAGGTGTTTGATACCCACAGCTCCTCAAATCGAAGACAGGTTTATGTCAGCCATGTTTGATCATCATCGCCCTCGATAGATAGATAGATAGATAGATAGATACTGCCTCTGTTTCCAAATATAGGATGTTCAAGCTTTTTTCTGAATTGGATGTAGGAGGGCTCAGATTCACCTTTGATAGATCATACTAGCCACACCATCTTCTTTCACCAGATCAACCCCCACCATTGAAGTCAAGCTCTGCTGGTTATTACTCCACAGAATGACCATCCAAGACAGAGCCGTCAATATTCGGTGAGAATGAAAAGGTCCCGAAAGATGGGAGATCGGGTTTTTGATACCCACAGCTCCTCAAATAGCCGAAGACAAGTTTGTCAGCCATGTTTGATCATCATCGCCCCTGATAGATAGACAGACAGATAGATACTCCCTCCGTTCACAAATAAAAGAGAACTTAGTATTTGTATCGTAGAAAAAGAGGGCTCAGCTCTGTGTTCCATCTTGAAGCCCAACACTCACATGTACTGCTTTATAATCTACCCATCTCAATGTAAGAGAACTGACCTGGTTATCACTCATCAGAATGACCGTCCAAGGTGCAGAACATCCAACACTAGAGATGAATTGAACAGGCCGCAAGAGAGCTAAGGGATGGCTCTTAAGGGCATCTCCAACGCAAGCACCCGTTCGGGCCCTATTTAGTACCCACACCACGGCTGTCTTGAACTCTTGATTGCTCAAGACATAATTATTTCAGCCACAGGCATCATTGCCCCTCATTTTTTTTTCTGAGAAGAAACCGAACCACAAGCAACATGACCATGATATACATACATACATGCATGCATACATCCATCCATCTCATGAGCTGCTTATACCTGGCCTCAACAGACCAAACCTCCTGCTCGGACGACGCATCAGACAATACCATACGGTTCCCAGCCACGCCACACCCGAATCAAAGGCGATGGAATAGCGGTGGCCGGCACCGTAGCGGTGTGGAACTGACGCAGCGACCACCCAGACGATTGGTCAACAAGTCAGCAATGAGAACTCAACTGATTTGGTTTAGGGTGAGAGACAGGGAGAGGATAAGCAAAAGAAGATGGCTCAGTTTTGCAGTTCATCTTGAAACCCAACACCCACATCTCTTGCTGCACAATCTACCCATCAGTGTATAAGAGAACTGCCCTGGTTATCACTCATCAGAATGACCGTCCGAGCCACAGAACATCCAGCATCAGCGATGAATTGAACAGGCTGCAAGAGAAGTAAGGGTGGGCTCTAAGAGCAACTCCAACGCGTTCACCGATTCTATTTAGAGCATGGTTAATAGTATAGCCAACTGCTGGCTATAGGCTGTCCTGATTGCTCAAGACACCTTATTTCAGCCACAGTCGTCGTCGTCATCGTCATCAGCATCCATCATGCTCAGGAGCTGCTCATACCTGGCATCGACCGACCAAACCTCCCGCACGGACGACCCATCAGACATCACTGTACGGTTCCCAGCACACGCCACAACCGAATCCAAGCCAATGGAATGGCGGTGGCTGGCGGCACCGTAGAGCCGAGGGACTGACGCGGCACCCATCGGTACGACGGGTCAGTGATGCGGCAACAAGAGCTCGGCAGATTCGGTTCAGGGTTTCGGTTTGGTTTGGGTGCGCACGTCCACACCAGGGGGAGAGAGAGATGGTGACAATACCGAATCCGAAGCAACATTGAGCCAAGCTGCCAAAATCCATCGACGGCGGCTCAGATCCCACACCGGCCCGACCAAGCCCTCGAGTGGAGCGCACCACGGGCCCCGTCGCTCAGTCCCCAGCCCGCGCCGCCATGGACGCCCCCTGCGCAGGCGGCATCCCCAAGGGGGTCGCCGAGCCGACGCGTGACGGCTTGGCTAGAGGGGCCGGCCACGAGGAGCAACGACCCTCCATCATCGTCGCCGTTTGGGGAGGTACGCGGTAATCGGCCACGAGGAGCGAGACGAACATGGCGACGAGATTCGATCTGATTAGAGCGCTCGCATTGCATGCCCCGCCGACGCACATGGCCGCCACACGTGGTGGCCTCCTGCATAGGCTAGCTAGGGTCTGTTGCCGACGGGAGAAGAGATGGATCCAGATCCTGATGAGTCATTTAGTAAAAGTAAGTCATTTAGTACAAATAATACAATACTGTACTACGAGTAGGCCTGTGAGGGCCGAAGGGGAAGAGAGGCGCGGGGAACGGAAGTGGCTACTAGACTAAGGGCAACTCCAACGCACGACCTCAAAGTTCCGGATTTCGCCAATTTGGAGGTGGCAATGGGACGGCGCCCGTCCGGATTTCTGTAGAATGACCATGAACATCTTATATTTGTGAATGGAGGGAGTAATAGTTGGAGGGGGTACTAGTTAGCCGCTAAACTGGTTACTTGTTGTGACACAAGCCATCCTAGTTTAGCACCAACTGAATCAATTTAGGTGTTAGATAGAAGCTCTCACAGGGAAGCTATACCATCACAGGCATTCATGAACATGACAGGAAGCAAACCGTAATCTTGACATCTGAACTTGCCCTATATGACCCTTAAGTTGAAACCAGTAAAGAAGTTGGGAGTGCAAAAAGTACAAACTGATAATGAGTAGATAAAGCGTATAGTAGAAGGATGACAATATCAAAAGCCAAATAGCAATTGAAACAAGCAAACTGATCCCAAACCCAATAAGATAATCTCAAATGCCATCCAAAGGGACGGTAGAATTATCACAACCATTCAAGGAAAAGTAAAACCGAAAAGAAAAAGGCGAATGCACCAAACTGGTTCCCACCATGGAAAACAAAATCATGAGAAGGCAAACCAAACACCACGAGAGGTGATTTGTGAGCAACTGCTCCTAATGAGATAGCAAACGCCACAACCATGACAATTCATCACTTTTAAACATAAAAAGGTGACAGAAATAAATAAATGTGTAGAGGCCACAATATCAGTTGCATTGAGATTTGAGAGGGCTCAGATTCGCCTTTGATAGATCATACAACCTAGCTCCACCATCGTCTTTCACCAGATCAACCCCCAAAACTGAAGTCGAGCTCCTCTGGTTATCACTCAACAGAATGACCATCCAAGACAGAGCCGTCAATATTCTGTGAGAATGAAAAGGCTTCAAAAGAAGGGGGGAGTGGGTTTTTGATGCCCGAAGACAAGTTTATGTCAGCAATGTTTTATCATCATCGCCCCAGATAAGTTTCCAACATGGTTCATTTTGTGCTGAACTTCTCCAGAAAGGGTCAAAACAGTGATTTCGGCCGCAGCATGACCATAGAGTATCATGCATGCATACATCATACATCCATCAGTCTCAGGAGCTGCTCATACCTGGCCTCGACCCACCAAACCTCCATCAGACAACACCACACAGTTCCAAGCCCACGCCACAACCGGATCCAAGGCAATGGAATGTCGGTGGCTGGCGGCACCGTAGCGACGGGGAACTGAGGGCATACACCCAAACGATGGGTCAGCAAGGCAAAATGGGTCAGCAAGTCCGGCTGTAGATGCTCTTAGTACCCACCACCACGGCAGCCACGATCTTCATCATCGCCCCGCCTCACACCAAGCAACATATGAGCATGATATTTCTTTACAGAGGGAGTATCCATTATATATATGTATGTATGTATACATGCATGCGTGCACGCATCGAGCGATCAGGCTCAGGAGCTGCTCATGCCTGGCGTCAGCCGACCGAACCTCCCAATGCGGAACACGCATCGGACAACACCGTACAGTTCCCAGCCCACACCACAACCAAATCCAAATCCAAGCCAATGGAGCGGCGGTGGCTGGCGGCGCTGTAGCGGTGTGGAACTGACGCGGCGGCTACCGGGACGATGGTTCAGCGATCCGGCAACGAGCGCTCGCCTGATTCGGTTTAGGTGCGCGCGCGTCAACGCCGAGGGAGAGAGAGAGAGAGAGAGAGAGAGAGAGAGCGTGTGAGAGAGAGAGAGATGGGGATCGTACCAAATCCAAGCTGCGAGAAATCCATGGACGGCGGCTCAGATCCCGCGCCAGCCCGAGAAAGCCCTCGATCGAAACCCGTCGCGGGCCCCGCCGCCCGGTCCCCAGCCCGCACGGCCGCGGACGCCTCCCGCACCGGCGGCAGCCCCGAGGGGCCTCCAAGCCGATGCGCGATCCGGCGCGGGGCAGGGGCTGGCCCCGATGAGCGGGGACCCGGCGAGGCCGTCGGGAGGGAGGGGCGCGGTCATCGGACACGGCGAGCGGGACGGGCGCGGCGGCGGGATCCGATTAGAGCTGCGCTCGCATCGCATGCCCCACCGCCGCACACGGCCGCCACGCCACGCGCCGTGGCCTCCCGCACAGGCTAGCTAGCTAGGTTTGGTCGCCGACGGGAGAAGAATTGGATCCATCCAGATCCGGTTCCAGGTCGGGTGGTACCAAGTATTTCCCCTTTCTCCGAGCAGACCTGGCCAAACGGGCCGGCCCGGTCCGACGCGGCTCGGCCCATCGTAAAACATGCCTGGCACGGTACGGCCCGCCTCGACACGATTAGTATGCGGGTCGTATCGTGTCGGTCCGCGTGCACAGCCTGCGGCCCAGTTACGGCCCGTTTGCTAATCGGGTCGATCCGTCGGCACGTCAAGCCCGTTAATATGCCTATTATTTGACGTATTGGACGTTTTTTTAGTCTATTTTTACTTGTTGAGCCGTATAAAATAAATAAATAAATAAGATAATCGGGTCAGACCATGCTGGCCCGCGTGCTGATGGTAGCGGGCCGCGGGCCTGGCACGACACATTTAGCTTGTGCAGGGCCGGACCACGTGTCGTGCCGACACGGCGTGTCGTTGGGCCGGCCCGTTAAGCCCAGCCCATTTGACCAGGTTTGTCTCCGAGGCAAGGAGAGCAATGGAGGTGGAGGAGACCGGAGAGGAAGGGAGGATAAAAATCCCCGTGGGAAGGAAGCAGCGGCTAGACTTAGGAGGCGGTGCACCTGTGGTGTTGGGTCTTCACCAGTGCATTTTCTCCACGCGACAGAAGGACCGATTTTTATTTAGAGCGCCTATTTGGTGTTTCCAATCCTGAGCACTACAGATGCTATTTTCTTCGCGAATTCTTGCACGGCAGTAGGAAATTCAGACATGTGTCTTGTAAAAAAAATCAGGAAATAAGTATTGTATTTTACTGCACTCTAAAGCAAAAACTTCATGTTCCTAATTTGACACTTTACACACGGAGTCTTGTGAATTCAAAAGTGTTTTTTTTAACTCCTCTCATATATTAATTAATTAAAAACGTTTATACAATCATCGATTGCAACTTCAGCCACGCAGGGCAGAACACTATTTATAAGCAACCCATCAGACCTATTATCCATACTAAACTTTGCAATCTCGTGCGTCACCTTATTGGCCCTTCTATTAATCTTACAAATCTTAAACTTAATCATCATGTTTGCAACATTAAAAGCATGGTTAATAGTATAGCCAGCTGCCGGCTATATCATGTTGCCATGTCATCTATAACCAAGCTTATAGCCAACAAATATAATAGATAGATAGATAGATAGATAGATAAGTACTATTTTATTGATACATGATCCACATCCCTCTCTTACAAAGTGCCTAGTAGCACGTGCTACAGTCGGCTGTTAGTTTGTAGCCCGCTTCTCTTCTCTCTCCTCTTCTCTCTTTCAACTCAGCAAAAATATACTATTTTAAGTCTTACGGTCCGCCTATGTCATCCTATTATACTTGCTCTAAGCGCTTCCATCTTAAGATCACGAAGAGAAGATTTGTCCACAAAATCATTCCCAAGAAAAGAAGCTGCAAAAGAACAGTTAATTTTCAAAATGATGGGTTTATGAAGAGTAATACCGGTGTATAGCCCTGCAATTGACGCTCTTAGTTCAGCTTCCTCCACGCTATTGCATCCTCAATATAGCCCCAAGAGGAAATAAGGACTTCACCATTTTGGTTCCTGGCGACCACTCCCACACTAGCAGTACTAATTGTCTCCACAAAGCTAACGTCCACATTGATCTTAATGAAATCTGGCTCTAGGGGCTCCAGGTCACACGTCTTTCCTCCACACATTTTTTATAGGTTATACCATCCATCCTCTCCTTGTCCTTGTTGGTAATCTCCAACTTTGTATTGGAACGACAGGACGAGAACGAGTCCCAGTAGCTTTGAATAAAACTCACAAAGGAAGGTATAGATTCTTTACCTTTGCTAAAAATCAAATCATTCCATAAATGCCAAGCCCTCCAAAACATGAAGATAATTTGCTCTCGCACGAGTGGCTCCATTTGATCCAATAAGATAAGTAGCCAATCCGGACCAGTATAACAAAAGACCTCCTCATTTGGGACATTCCAAACTTCTCTTAATGTCATACGTAGCGTACGGGCCTTGGGGCAGTTCACCGGGGCATGCCGAACACATTCATCTTTCATACCACAAATTGAGCACAATCTAATGATAGTTTGGTGATGTTTAACTCTATTTACTTGAACGGCTAAACTATTAGAAGCAGCACGCCACGCAAAATATCTGATTTTTTGAAGGACCTGAGCCTTCCAAACAACATTCCATAATCTCCTCTCTCCCTTGCCAGGAGCACACGAACTCCCCCCTCACTCTCGGTATCCCTTAGGTTGAGTGCCAGTCTATATGCACTTTTAACCGAAAATAAACCATTTTTCTCATAGTGCCAAGCTACAAAATCTTCCTCACCCGCAGTCTGAATACGCACCTTAAGAATATCCTCAGCATCATGGGGATAAATAAATGCCTAACCAGGTTCTCATCCCAGCTTTTTGAATCGCTCAAGAAAAGCTCAGATACACATTTAATCCTTGTTCTGTTCTTCTCAGCAGAATTTTGAAGACCCGAATCTCTTGGCAGCCAATTATCTTTCCAAATATTTATATTTGCACCATCAAAAACTCTCCAGATGACACCCTTTTTCAGCAGCTCAAGACCATGCACAACACCTTGCCACAGTCAAGGTCATTTGCGGGAAAACTGTGTCCAAAAGATGACCATGAGGATAATACTTGGCTTTCATCAATTCTGCACAAAGAGAATCCGAAAAAACCAATAGCCGCCATGCTTGTTATGCCAAAAGCGCTTGGTTAAATAACCTCAAATCTCGGAATCCCATACCTCCATCCCTTTTGGTTTTTGTCATCTTATCCCACGCTAGCCAATGAGTTCTTTTCCTATTCTCCTCATCACCCCACCAAAAATTCCTAATAATATGAGTCAACTCTTTACAAAAGAGAAGCGAAAAATTTAAAAATACCCATGGCATAAACTGGGAGAGTGTGAATGACAGATTTGATCTGGAGCTCTTTCACCCCACAAGAAGTATATTTTTCTATTCAGTCTGAGACCCCCTTGAGCGCTTTATCTTTAGTGGACTGAAATTTCCTGATCTTCATACGTCCTTCCGGCACAGGTAAACCAAGATACTTATCATCAAAACCATCAGCCTAGTTTTGAGAATCACTAGAATATTTACCTGGTCCTCTAGGCCACACTTTTTACCAAATAAAATGGAACATTTACCAGCCTTAATAATTGGCTCGTGCCTTCCTCGTGCGTCGTTAAAATCCGTTTCATAGCCAGTGCTCGTTCCAAAAGACCCCTTAAAAATAATAGACTGTCATTCGCAAATAACAAATGTGAAATACCTGGGACATGTCTGTTAAGTTTAAAAGTGTTCGCTCTGAATGCACATTTATCTGAGACCATTCTTATGTCCTCGCAAATTGTCCACACACATGTATACAATTGTTGGGGATGGAGGCAAAAAATAAATAAAGAGAAAATAAAGAGAAATGATGGTTTGGAATGGGCCATATGGGTTGGGGTTGATGCGTTTCTGGATGTCCGGACAAATGGAAATGATTTTGGGGGCCTCGGTTGAGTAGGTTTTTTCCACTCTTTCATTTTTGGCACTATTTTGGGTTGTTCACATAAAGAGGATTTTTCTAGGAGAAGAGTAATTAAATTACTCAGTTGCATGGTTACATTTAGAATGCATGGTATCACGCAGCTCATGTGACGTCACATACCGTCACCTGCCTTAGAAGGGCGTCATCACCTCGAGAGCCACAATCCGTGTCGCCCGCACGACCACGAAGCACGTCACCGTCGAAGAAGAGGAGCCGTCGCCCTGATTTCGGATGCTACAGAAAGCCCCCCCCCGTTGCGCCAGCCATTGTCGTCATCCATACAACAACAACCGTCATCGCGATCGTCAGATCCGGGCACTAGGTCTCGAATCCACCGCATGTCACCCCATGGCCAGCCATGCTTGACCTTCAATCACTATGACGAGAAGGCCACCAGCAGCTCCGCCGCCCGAGGCCGTCGCCACGACATCCACTGTCGCGTCGTCATAAGACCATGCTGGGCAGGAAGACATATTGCCCCCGCCGCGAGGTGCGTGGTCAGGGAGACATATTGCCCCCGCCGTGAGGAGCAGCCTCCATGCATAGTTTAAAAAAACGGACCGGACCGCCGATCGAACCGAAAAAACCCAGAACCGATGGGCTAGCCGGTCTTTTAAGCTTAAAAGACCGTTCTGCAATCGGACCGGTGAAAACCGATCGAACCACCCGGTTTCTTGTGAAAAATAGATGATAAAACCGGACCGGTTGAACTAGAAAATTGTCAACTATAGAAAAATGTGCGTGGTCAGGGAGACATATTGCCCCCGCCGTGAGGAGCAGCCTCCATGCATAGTTTAAAAAAACGGACCGGACCGCCGATCGAATCGGAAAAAACCGAAACCGGTGGGCTAGTCGGTCTTTTAAGCTTAAAAGACCGTTCTGCAATCGGACCGGTGAAAACCGATCGAACCACTCGGTTTCTTGTGAAAAACGGATGATAAAACTGGACCGGTTAAACTAAAAAATTGTCAACTATAAAAAAATGTATTTGCAAGTTAAGGGATTCGAACCTACACCCTCTAGCTATGTGTCAAAGCAACTATACCTGGCCTAACAACCAAGTGGACTATGATTATTTGTTGTGAACATGAAACAAATCCACTACTTGACCTTTATTCCGTTGGAAAATTGTACCTACCAAACCAACATTGAACCGAACGAACCGACGATCCGATCGGTAAAAACCTAAGACGCGAGGCTCACTGGTTCGATTGCCGGTCCGGTTTTTAAACTATGCCTCCATGACCACGATGTAGCCGTCCGACCGCAACCCACCACCCGTGGGTCGGATCTGGCCGCCGTCACTGAACCCCGAGCATACTCCACCCCACATCGTACGACGCGTCCCCACCACGCCGCCGTCGATGCCTTGGTCTGGCGCACGCTACCTGCTCCGCACTCCGCCCCAGCAGCCCCGGTCCGCATCAAGTCCACCATGCGAGAGGATGATGGATCCCCGCCGCCGCCGACGGCCAGGCGCCTGGTCACGCCATTTGCTGGCGGCGTGGGAGGAGGACGGAGAAGGGGATGCCCCAGCGGCAGCTAGGGACATGATGCGCTGGAAGAGAAGAAGGTTTGGAAGAGGAGGTCTAGAGGAAGAGATCTAGAGGAGGAGGGGGCTGGAGGAGAGCAGAGACCAGCGTCAGCGATCCCATTCCCCGTACTTGTGAACGATCAACTGAGACTAGCTAGCTCCTGCATTTTACCTAAATTTGATAATGGGGGGGGGAGGGGGGGAACGAGGACGATGGGGTAAGGTGTTGCTGCTTTGAGATTCGTATATGGCAGGTGTCTCGCGCTCGAGGCGGTCTCCCATTTTGCTGCCTGTGACCCGATCGTATAAGATTTTTTTCCTCCCCCAATGAACATTTGAATCAGGCAGACGATTTGCCCTCCAGATTCTGAAATCACACACGAACTACAAATACCAAATTCACATGGTTGGAGGCTTGGCGCCGACAACCAGTGCTACTAACTGAACATTTGCTGTCTTAATCTGAACTGCTCTCATGTAGCAAGTGAACCTACAGTGCTAAGACTAAACTCTGGTCGTATGAACAGCTCCACTATAAATTGCTAACAGTAGTAACATATTGTACAGAAGGCCCTCCAACTTCCATGTATCAGGTCCCAAAATTCACCTTCATGGCTTCGTCTGCATTACTGTAACCCTGTCTTACTGCTGATGCTTCATGTCAACGAATTGCTCATCTGCACAGACAGTTTTTCATAGAGAAGCACAGTCAGGAACTCAGGCTAATCATCAGGAGCACGAGCATCCTCAACCTTTCCGTGGAAGAAATGAATTTTGATCGGCGATCACCGCAGCTCGTCAACTCGGGGGATATCAAACACATACCACTACTCGTGCTCTCAATAATCCGAATACAAAACGCCACAGAACTCCTATGGAAGCCTTTCCAAATGAATAGCTGGAAAAAAGTTCGGCATATTTTCGGTAGAGATAGAACGGAAAAGGAACACTTGAAACATGCAGACGATTTGCCGCCCGGATCTTAAATGGCATAGGAGTGGTGCTGGTCGACTCCCAGTACCAAACTCACATCATGGACCCGACAGAATCGGGCAGACACAAAAGGGAATACCAAACTCACATCGTGGATCCGACAACGTTTTTGGCAGGCACAAAACGGGAGAAGGTGCATGCAAGAAACAAAAGGAAACTTTCGTAGAGTGTAACCACTTGGCAGAATTCTTATCCATTTTGGGTGTACAATACCAACACATGAACTCTTGTCAAGGCAGGAAAGCAAGCTGTATAAAACTAAACATGAACAGATAAAAAATGTGACCGAAAAATCACTTCATGCAGGTGACCGAAACAGCATTGAACCAAAAAATGTCATTGTGTTTTATAAAAAGGTGCCACCGAAATGTAAATCGCTGCAAAAGAAAAAGTCATTTCAAATGACTAAATATATATCTGTAAAAAGACCGACCATTTCTTACTAAGAGCAGGCTGTCACATTGCTGCACTGATTCTGAAACTGCACACGAGTGATATGCATGAACTCCCAACACTGTACTCGATTTACATGGATCAGAGAATCAGTGAGGGTAGCTGAGCATATCCTACCCTGTTCCACCCTGCTCCCAGCCATGCCCATGTAACCTACATACAGTGCTATGACTCTAAACCCTGGCGGTATGAACAGCTCCAGCTATAAGTTGCTAACAGTGGTGACACATTGTACACAAGGCCCATCCTACAGTCCACCACCCATCCGAATCCGATTGCCTGCTTCTTCATCCACGCATTAGAAGTCCCAAAATTCACCTTCATTCATGGCTAATGGCTTCATCCGTAATAATCATGTAATGTAATGTACGGCCGATCGACGATCAATGGCGACAGAAAGTACTGCACGAAATTCCTCATCTGCACATGAAGTTTCAGAGAGAAGAACAGTCAAGAGAATTACTACTCTGGGCCGGCGAGCGTCACGAGCGTCTCCGCCTTGCGTGGAACAGAATTAATTGGTGAGGTGCGGTGAGGTGGGCGCTTACGGCGAGGAGGAGGAGTCGTGGTCGTGGTCGTGGTCGTGGCGGAAGGCCATTTTGGCGGTGTCCTTCCAGAGGGACGCCTCCATCTCCTTGTCGAAGAGCCGCTTCTCGGCGCGCCGCAGCGCCGCCTCCAGCTCCTCGATCCGCTCCTGGTTCCTCTGGTGGAGCAGCTCGTGCAGCCTCCTCTCCAGCTCCACGGCCGAGACACCGTACCGATCAGCGTCGTCGTCGTCGTCCTCCTCCTCCTCCTCGGCGTGGTCGTCATCGTCGTAGCCGTAGTCGTCTCCGAGGTCGCTCTCGAATCCCTGCCGGCAATCGGCAATGTCGTCGTCGTCGTCATCCGACGGCTCTGCTCCGCCCTTGTCGCGCTCCTCTCCCGTCGAAAACGGTGGCGTGTCCGGGCCGTAGCTGGCGCGAACGCGCTCGAGCTCCGCGTGGAACTCCTCCTCCAGCACGTCCATCCTGCGGCGGCTCGCCGCCTCCATCTCCGCGCCGGAGGACGAGGCGACCTGGTGATTATGACGACGACGACGATGGTCCTCACAGCGCGCGGTCGCGGCCTGCGGCTCGTTCCCGTCCGTGAGGCAGCTCGACGCGGCGGATTCGATGTTGCGGGGTTCGTCGTCGCCGCCGGTGTTTGTCGTCGCCATGGCTTGCCGGTCCTTGAACTCCCTGATCAGCGTCTCCATCTCGGCCCGCACCCTGGCCATCTTGTTGAACTCGTCGGACGTCTTGGCCAGCAGGAACACCAGGCTCAGCCCGACGCTCAGGTCCGACGGCCTCGTCGTGTCGCCGCCGGCCGCCGCCGCGCATGCCGCTGGAACCAACAATTGCTCGTGAGTCGTGACGGGCTCGACACCAAACCAAATTCAATCGACGGCTACAATACTAGCGCGAACTGCGGAGTGGGAGCTCGATTCCGATGACGAAGAGCAGGAGAGCACGAACGAACGAGCGTACCTGATGAGGCAGAGGCGCCCGAGGCGTCCCTGAGCTCGACCTCCTCCACCACAGCGGCGATCTCCTCCTCGACCACCGCCTTGGGCGGCCGTCCTTTGCCTTTTCCGTCGGCGCGGGCCTTGCCGCCGAGCCTGGCGAGCCGCGCCCACCGGAATCTTGGCAGGAGCGACCTGGCCGCGGCGAGCGCCCTCGGCGTCGCGGCGGACGAGGAGGGCCCCTCGACCCCGAACTCCTCGCCGTCGTTGAGGTAGTCGAGGATCCTCCGCCTGCTGGTCCCCTCGGCGGCCACGGCCACAGCCATGGGGAGCCGCGCCGACCGACCGGCAGAGCGGAAGATGCGAATGTGGAAAGGCGAGTCCTCGGATTCCTGGGAACGGGCCGGCCGAGGTGGAGCGGAAGGGGCAAAGCGGTTTTCAAACGGGGGCGGGTCGCCGTCGTGGGGGGAGGTCACGGCGGGGCCCGCCGACAGCGACTTGTGTAATACTCCCCCCCTCTCTCTCGCTGTTTATTTATCCCCTTTTGAAAACCATTTGGTGCGGAGCCATCTGTCACGCTCCACGTCTTTCATTTGTCTTTCCAAATTCATATAAACTCATGCAACACAATGTAAAGTATGTACATAGATCAACATGTAAACGTATCAATCCAACATGGATATACGGATTAAAAGTTTCTACAATCTGATCCAAAAGGGCCTGCCGTTGCCGTCGCGAGTCGTGCGGCTCTCTCCGTCGCCACCACCTTCTGCATCGCCAGCCACCGGGACTCCTCGAGGACCGTGTGAAGCGTCACAACATTTTGTTGCGTCGTCGATTGGCGTCCGCCTCCACTAATGTGTAGGAGCAGCGAATGGCGTTGCGAAGGGCCTAATCGGCGTTGCTGGCGGCAGGTAGCGGCTTTGGCGTGGATTTGCAAGGCCACAAGTGGAGCGCCTGGCAGCCGCCTTCGCCGTTCTCTTCCTTGCGTGTCGATACGCGCGACCCTTGGACTTCAGCTTCATTACAACGGGCACGAGCACCCAACGACGCCCTAGAGGAGTAGCATCTAGCGGTGCGGGGCGTCACTGGTCCCCTGTCGCTTGATATTGGACGGCAAGGACCGCCTCAGGCAGTCGCAGAGCTACAACTGGCCCGCTGGTGACGCCACAGAAGAGGAGCTCCCATCTCAATTCATCTGCAACTGGCGGAGGGCAACACAGAGCGATACCTCATCCTCATGTGGCGCCGACAAGCTCGAGGATTCCATGACGAGCTTTTGTTAGTAGATGAAGTTAGATTCACTGCCAAGTCTATTCCCAGCCATGATGAATGGAAGAGGAAAGGGGAGAGATAGAAGGGGATGAGACGAACGAGGAGTGGAGAGATCAAGAGAGTGACGAACTGACGACTAAGGTTTGGACGTGACGGGTGCTCCTGGACGTATGGGGTCTGTATAAGAGCATTTACAGTTGGACTTAGCAAAAATGCCCCCCTATATGTCCACGGGCGCATCCGTTTTGAACCCCTATTTTTTCGTTCCTGCAGCCGCACTACTCATATTTTTTTCTCATATGTCCGGTCACCTGCACGTGATTGATGGAGGAGAAGAAAGAGAAAGAAAAGAATGTATAAGAAAAGAGAACACGTCCAACGTTGCCGGCTGACCAGGCGCATCCACGAGCCCTCGTATCGTCCTCATATTTTAGATGGATATGAGGGGTGTTGGATAGTCTGGACGTTTAAGACGGATATGAGGAATTCAGTTAGGTCACATTTTTATAACTAATCACTAATCGGACGGCCTGCCGAAATGTTTAAGACGGATATGAAGCGTCCGTTTATAGATGCTCTACGGAGTCAGTTTATTGTCGTGATTTGTGAGCGGTTTCTGACCGAGCCATCCGCCGGGCGTTTCGAGAGGCCGGACGGTAGACGATCTGATGGATGGATGGTCGTATGGATGGACAGCGGCGGTGCGAGCGAGAATACCCTGTGGGGTCATTTGAAATCTACGTGGTCAATCTTCTCAAGTTATAAGGACTAATACATGAAATTTAGAAAACCAAAGGGGTGTTGTAGAGAAGTTGTGGGGTCGGGTGACCCCACAGCTTACACGTACATTCGCCATTGTGGATGGAGTGTCGGATGATGATGAGATGGCATCGATTATATTTATCTGACTGACGGCATCAATTATTAATTGCGAGCTCGTTTGTCTAACACTAACTTTAAAAGATGGCATGCATGATAGAGCATGGCTTGATCTGCAGGTAGGTCAGGTGTTAGCGGAGCCCTGATTCGAATCGTTGTCATTTTGTCCCTGTCGGCTGCGTGATGTTTCTTCCTTGCCGCTGCCCACGGCTCGCTCGCAGGCGCAAGCACTTGGCGATGCTGATCAGAGCGGTTGCCATGCCACTTGCACGACGACGACTAGGTGCTAGGTGGCCAGCCGGGGCGCCAACTGAGCAACGGACACACGCAAGGCAAGGCAACCTCTGCTCAGCCCGGCGGCTCGGGTCCCCGGCCGGCCTCATCGAGATCTCGCGGTCGCCGAGATCATGGAGACACGCACGCACGCAAAGCAAGCGACCGACGGAAAACCCAAGCGATTATGACCGCTAATCATCTGTCATCATCGCCTTTTCCCGCTATGTAGAAAGAAGCAATCCCAATCCAGGTAGCCACAGCGTATATACTCAACTCCCGTTTGACCGGCCGGCCCGTTGCCCGAGACCAAGTATACGTACATACTATGTGTAGTAGCAGTAGTATACGGCATACGTGATAGGGACATCGCCGGGAGGCAGGCGGCAGCAAAATTTATGGAGGATGAGAAGGAGATGCTGCCATGCGGTACGGGTGTGGACGCGAGACAAGACGAGGCGCGACGGCCGACGACGGGACAGCGGATCTCTTCTCGCCCACCTCTTCTCCGATGGGCACCGCTCAACTCACCGCTGACATGACACAGAACTGGCACGGGAGTAATCTAATCGATCCGGTAGTACTCCAGTAACCACCGTCGCGGCGTCGGAGTGGAGCGGGAAGGAATATATGCTCGGTTGGGTTGAGTCGGGTCGTGTATCGGTTAAAGCTGTGCGCCGTCTGCGGGCAGCGCGACAGGCGGAAGAGGACGGCGGCGGCGGGTGGGGTCGGCTGCCTGCCGCAGGACGAGCAGGGCGCCATGGGCGCGGAGTCGTTGTGTTCTTCTTAGCGTTGCGTGTGTACGTCGCCAGTGTCCCTTTTTTTAGAGAGAGATACTACATCGCCACTCGCCAGTGTCCTGTGCGTACGTGTGGCAGGAATCGGCCGTGTCGAGGCGTCCGCGCCAACTCTTCTGCTCGGCTGACTGCTGCGGTGGCGGCGTTGCTGGCCGTGGGATGGGATCCAGCGTGACATGAGAAGACAGCCTCACGGCGAATGGACCGGCTGTTTATTTTACTCGTACTATATATCTGCAGTGGATAAGAGCAAGGATTTTGTCATTGTTCGCACAGGTGGACTTGTCTGCTTCCTTCGCTTTCGGGGTGACAGAGTTAGAAAGCGGGAAGTGAAGAGAAAAGCAAGCAAGTGGTCGTGCCGGAGTGGTTATCGGGCATGACTAGAAATCATGTGGGCTTTGCCCGCGCAGGTTCGAATCCTGCCGACCACGCCCTTTTTCTTTTTTCCATTTCCCTGTGGGTTTTGTTATTTCTTTTTTGCTTTGCACATGGGTGCTTCGTCGAACTGGGCCTTACCTTTTTTCAAGACAAAACCGGACCTTACCTGCTTGACAAACATCTGGCTCCTCGTCTGTGTGTGCGCGCGTGTGTGGAATTTCCTATTTGCCGCTCGTTGCGTCGAACTGTCGACACAACGCATATAGCTAGCGATCGAGCGACGACCTGGGCCCAGCCATTATCGTGTTTGAGTGTCTTCAGGTTTCGTGTACCTTCTAAAGTTTCCCAGCCCTTTTTTCTAGTTTAGGAACCTTCTAGATGGTTCCTTGAACCTTTTTTATTTTACAGATACTCCTGTTCCTTTATGGCTTTTCATTTCCCCTTTTTATTTTTCCGTTTCCTTTTCAGTTTTTTCTTTTTTACTATTCAAGTATATGTTTTTTAAGTTCATGTCTATGGATTTGAAAAAAGTTCATGAACTTGGAAAAGTTTTAGGTTTTAAAAAAAGTTAACGGGTTCAAGAAGATATCACATAAATGATTTGAAAAAACAACTAAACCCCAAAAAAGTTCGTGGATATAGGAAGAGTTTATTGATTTTGGAAAAAAATGTGGACTTTGAAAAATATATTCAGGGATTTGGATAGACGAAGGTTCATGAATTGGAAAAAAGTTCACAGATTATGAACACAATGTTGGTAAATTCAGAAAAGGACTGGATTTGAATATAATGATGCATATGGAAAAAGTTCATGCATTCGAAAACAGTTACATGTTTTTTGGAAAGATTCATGAATTTGAAGAAACTTTTCGAATTTGAAAAATGGTTCATGCATTTATAAAAACAATTAAATAAAATGGAAATATCAAATAAAAACCTTCTAGAAACCTATAAAACGAGAAACCGACCAAAAGGAAAATGAAGGTGCACATATCGGTCTTTTGTTGCTTTGTCGGGATTCATCCAAGATAATCTGGTAAAAGATTTTGTGGGAAGTACGAGAATATAAAATAAGAATGCATCACGTGTGGACTCCACTTTACAACAACAAGCTACAACTATCTAATCCTTGCGATACATATTACCTTTAGATAAAGAATATGGATCGGAGGGAGCACCTATTTCCAAAAACCACTCGCGACAGTCTCACTCCCTTCTCATTATTTTGGAACTGGTAGGGGAGAGAAACGCGTCCCCACCGTCGGGCAACCCTAGCTTCCCCGATGACTAGATGGCATCTCGACAACCAGATATGTGGTGATGCCCATGTCAACATGGTTGCGTCCTCCACACTCAGATCCAGATCCGACTGTCCTAGTGACAGGATATTGAGTAGGATTCGACCCCGGGATACATTGAGAATCAGGAACTAACACGAGGAGCAAAATGAGAGGGAGGGGGGGGGGGGAGGGGGGAGGATAGTGCTTTACTATATTGCACTCTACGTGCTAGGAGAAGGCGCAGCGCACCTGTTTGGGCAGGCCCATGTCCGAGCGGCCTATTTTTGAAATTCATGGTTTGTTTTTTTGTTTGATTTATCGATTCATAAATTTTTCGCTGATTTAAAAAATGAGCATGCATTTCAAAAATATATTCGTTAAATCAAAAAAAAACCATCAATTAAAAAATAATCACCAATTTTCAAAAAGTGTTCGTCGATTCTAGAAATGTTAGTCTATTCAAGAAAAATGTTTTAGACAATGTTCACAATTAAAAAATGTTAGCAAATAGTATTAAATGTTTATCAATTCAAAAAAAATTCATTATTTTTGAAAATGTTTGAAAATCTTTAAAATGTGCACAGATTTGAAAATGATTTCCGATTTGAAATATGTTCATGAGTTTTAAAAAACATTATTTTCAAAAATTGTTCACGATTTCACGAAAATGCAAATGATATTGTATCTGTGTGATGTAGTAAAATGTGCCATGGTCATTGAATTTTGTTTTCTACCGTTGCAACATATGGGTCATTTTGCTACTAACTGATAAAGAGTCCAACATGTTTGGCCAGGGGCCTTGATCGCACACGTAAACACCCCTCCAAATAACGCATTTAACTGGAAGCTTCAGCACCGGAGACCGTTACATCACCCATCATCAACAAATCACAAAGATGTTGTTACATGTAAGACATATTTGACACTGAAAAGGTATGAACCGGCATGCTAATGATTTGGCGACAAGTTGCTTTTAACCTCACACATGATCTAGAATTTCCTATATGGATAATCATGAACCACAAACCTCTATCAAGACATTTATTAAATCATACACTTTAGAGAACTCTAAAAACATATTCAAGGAAACAACACAAAATTATATACACTACATTCATCTCCAAAGAGATGCCATCTTATCTTTTTGTTTTTCCTCACATTAGGGTTTAGTTTAAATGTCCTGTTAAGGCATCGTATAGAAAATGAAAAAACTAATAAAATTTCTCTTACAAAAAATGTATTAAGTTTATCATAAATAAGGTGTACTTCCAATGCAAGACATTAGACCATTATAATGTAAAAACTCTATAATAATATTTAGCTTTAAGCGACTAGTTATACTAAATAATACAAATAAGCTATAAATAAGCATAAATCTTTAGTACAAAAATTAGTAATACCAGTACATTTTTTGAAATATCAATATCTTTATTGGGCACAAATCTAATTCACATAATTTTTTGGTTAGTGAATAAAAAGCTTGAGTCTGAAGGTTTTGAAAAGAACCATTGACGATACAAATTTTTGCCATATCGTGTTATTATTTTAATTAAATTACTTTTAAATTTTGGCCCAACGTATATAAGACAAATATTTGTAGAGCAAAATCACAATTTACCTCCACCTTCGCCTCGTATCTGATATTCTGAAACGTTTTTGCTCTACTCACCGATAATTGAGGTGTTCAGGAGGACCCGGTAAGGAAAAGCTTGGGCCGTGGTTTTCGGGGCAAAGTCAGAATGACATATATGTTGAGGATAGGTTTTGTTGTATTCGATTTGTTGGACATACGAAAGAGGCATAATGGAACTCAATCTAATTGTTTTTAGGGGAAACAACATGACATGTTGCATATATTTTATTGATTTTTTACATAAAGAATACTCAAAATGTAAAAAAAGTACTTATACAAAGTTGTAAAAGATATACCATGTATAAAGGAAGTCTACCTAAATTGCTTCAAAATTGATGAAACTATTCATCTTGGCTTGGAGAATAATCCATTTAAACTCTTCTTTGAACTTGTTCCTGCAAGCATAAATGTTAGGATAAATACTTGCAAAAGTAAGGCCATTTTGAGTGTCCAAACCGTCCAAGTGATGATCTCTAAAGAAAATGGTACACCCTGAAATTGCTTCATCTGATTAATTTCCACGTAAATTCCTTGATGATTTGGACTCCAATTTGGTCACAAATAGGACCAAGGTGTGAGAAAAAAAAGGGCAATGGAAGAAGAGACGATATCTGGTTTCAAGCACATGAATGGAGATTATAAAGAGCAATATTATGAACTGTATTGCTTCAAGAGTATTTTCGACCCCTAAGTTGAAAACAGGTGGGAAGATAAATATTTTGCAAACAAACTCAAATGATAACATCGGTGATCTGTTACAAAATCTTTGCCATCTTTTCCATTCCTGAAATGTGTTAATGTAATTTGTACGAGATGACTTTGTGCTTAAAGGGGAGTGTGCCATATGATATATTGTACAAGATCCTCATATGTTAATGTAATTTGCATTATATGACTTAGCTTAAAGGGGAGTGATCCCAAATCTTTGATATTACACTCTTTTCCTTTGTTAGTTTCTTTAAATGGTTTCTCATATAAGTGTTTAACAAGGCAATAGTAATACAAGCATGATAATGTGTCATTTTGTTCTTATTTTACCACTAGTTTTTTGGAAGGATTTTTTCATGGCATATTATGTATGTCTCCTCTTATTTTTTACACAGGGTTTTTGGAGAGGCATTTTCCATAGGGCATGGTTCGACGACAGCAACGGTCGTTGGGCGAAGACGGGACGAAGCATGGATCGCGGGCTGGGGGTTTCTTTTTTTTGCGACTACGGAAAAGCCTTGCATGTCTTTGCATTGATAGAAAGAGTGAAGTTACATAGTTTTGCCGAAGCAATCAATTACGACAATGAGCACCCTACTAACATGTGCACCTCCCACAAGGACCTAAAAGCTGGGCCAATGCCATAATAGGTAGATTCGTAGACGTGGCCCAAAAGAAAGGAGGAACAGATGATTTTTTATCCGAAGAAACGCACCATGCACCGCACCTATTAGTAGGTTAGAGATTAGAGATATAGTTAGGTTCATGTACAACGGATCCTATTTCCTGCATATATAGGTCGGGAATAGGGATCAAACGCCCAGCCCCACCGCACCGTGTGTTTTGTATGGGCCAGCCCATTCCAGGTTTTTTCCCCACTCAATTTTATCCCCCATGTTTCTTCTTCTGGCCTTTTGTCACTTTTTCTTTCTATTTTTTAAATTTCTTTGAAGTTTTTTACTTTCCCTTCTTTTATCTTTTATCTTTCAAATTCAAAAATTTTCCTAAAAAATGTATCTTTTTTGGAAATCATGAATAATTTTCAAATTCTCCAATAATTTGAATAGTTGTGAACAATTTTTAAAGTTTGTAAACATTTATTTAAAACTCATAAATATTTAAAAGTCGTGACCATTTTTCCAAATTGACAAACATCTTTTGACATTTATAAACATTTTTAAAATTCATACACATTCATGAATTCATAATTATTTTTTAATTCATGGAGATTTTGAAAAATTCATGAATGGTTTTGAACTCATGTTTTTAAATCCTTGAACATTTTTCGTAATCACAATAAATTTTTAAATTTACAAAAAGTTTAGTTTCTGGAAATGCAAAACAAAAAGCTTGAATTTGCAAATGTCCAAATTTGTGAACATTTTCAAAAATTCAAAACTTTTCTGAATGCCGGAATGTTATATAAAGGAAATAACATAAAATAAATAAGGGCGCTAACGAAGTTATACCTAAGGGATAGTCTCAAGTGCGCATTTGGCCCAGTCTAAGGGCCAGTTCTTTTCACCCAGGATTCTACAAAATTCAGATTCTGTAAAATTCTCTCAGAATCTGTCGTCGAGTTCTTTTCAAAGATTGTAGTTTGAGATTCTGAAAAGTGTTGTGTGTTGAAATGTCTGGACTACCCTTAGACAAAAGTTGTTTCATGAATTGTTAACAGTATGTTGTTTCTAAGAGTAACGAGAGTGATTCAGGAATGTCATAAAAAGTGCTAAATATTACAATGGATTTAAAGTTTTTTTCATTATAAAAAAGTCCATAAACTAAAAAAAAGAATAATCTCAAGGTACGACAGCAACATGCACACAATGTAATATTAGATACAACACAGTTCATAACAAATGCTTGCAAATAGCTTAAATCACAGTAGTACTTGTTCAAAGCAAATAACTTGGTTCACAATAGTACAAGCAAATAGTCTGGTACAAAACAATTAAAACATTTCTACTTGTTGTTAAGCTCCCACATCCTCTTTATACATCCAATCTTCGCAATAGGTTCATGAGCCGTGAAAGAGGAAAAAACATCATGATATTTTTTTCCATGAAAAGACAGGTAGCATAGAAATGCTCATCACTTCCTGGTTTGGCGCCATCCGCTTCCACCATGGACATCATATGTTGAATCTCTTGTCTTGTTTTTAGCATTCTCACTTGCCCACTTATCATTCATCTTTGGACTTGGCGAGTAAGGACACACCCTCTTCTTCCCACTCTTTCCTCGATGTTGAATAGGGGTAACTTGGCATTCCTGCCTTTCAAACCTCGAGTCATCCTCCAAATTGATTCGGGAGGGATCACCTTGATACGAGGGAGTTGGCACCCTCGCATGCTCATTTGTGACACAACAATTATCAAACACCTCTGACATTTTATCCTCCTTCGCTAGTGGTGCATACCGAAACTTGGCAGCTTCTGGATGTGCGTGTAATCATAAGCCACCACATGTTAATCAAACTAAAGCAACATGACTCATTATTTAAAAATGACATGACCAAAACAATACCTTTATCTCCAATGCCCACCACTCATTTGTAGCAGCAATAGTCTTCGTATGCTCATCTCTTCCGAGGCCAGATTCTTGCTGGATCAATGTGTTCCATGTGTTGTACTCACTCCTACACATGCTTCACCTATTTTTGATTTGTCGGGTTGAATAATTTCTTCCAGAGCGTTCATTGAACTTTTTATGCAAATTAGCTTGTCCTATGTCTGACAAAAATCCGTCATTGCAATTATTTGCTCGAACCTCCTCTACGTAAGCATTCATAAAAATTGTATGAGCATCACTATCCCAATTTGCTTTGGGGTCTTTGACTTTATCCATCTACCATTATCATTCAACATTAGCATTGAAGAAAGAGAATAATCAATGAAACATAGCAGCAAACAACTCCAATAACACAACAGCAAACAACACCAATAACATGTTCATACAATAGCAAATAGCACTACTAGCATCCTGCTATGTTATTTTGCATCTACCAGCATCTACCAACATCCTACTATGTTATCCAGCTATTTTTTGCATTATTAATTATAGAAATAGACATGGGATATGGGTGCCTCACTATGAGCCTCCCTACGTTGGGATGCAACAACGGACGCAGTGGGGGGGGGGGGGGGCTGACCGGCGGTGGGATGGCCTGGCGGCGACAGGAAGGCCAGGCCAACAATCGGAACCAGGCCGAAGGTGGGAGGAACTGGCGAGGAAACGGTCGGAGGAGCTGGCGGCGGGATGGGCTAGCTACGGGAGGGCCTGGGCGGCAACGGCTAGCCTAGTAGTGGTAGGAGGACCTAGCCGGCGGCGGGATGGCCAGGCGGCGGCGGGAGGGCTAGGCCAGCGGCTGGAACTAGGCCGACGGTGAGAGGACCTGGCGAGGCGACGGTCGAAGGAGCTGGCGGCGGGATGGGCTAGCCACGGGAGGGACTGGGCGGCGGTTAGCCTAGCAATGGTGGGAGGGCCTGACCAGTGGCCGGAACCAGGCCAGCAGCAGGAGGAGCTGGCGGCAGGGAACCCTAGCTGGCACTCGGAGGATTTCCCCGATTGCGAACAGGGTCGAGGGAGTGATAGCGCTCGGTCGATATTTCCTGGTCCAATGGCTGGTGCTCGGTGGCAATCTTGACGTAATTACGTGATAGGATAGGGGTATACCCTTATTTCGAAATATTTTGTTTTGAGAGAGTCTCCACAATCTGCAGATTCTGAGACAAACCATGTTTTTTGGAGCTTTTGGATTGCACTAGGATTCTGGAGAATCCTCTCGAGATTTTGGAAGACAGATCGAGTTCTTTCCGCTGCAGATTTTCCAAACCGAGATTTTCGAGAATCCATTGAAAAGAACTGGGCCTAATACCCAAGTCAATCAAGAATACGGTCCAGAAGTCAATGGCCAAGGGCCTATAGACCAGGCCCATCAAAGTTGCAACCCAAGGCATCACATATCAGAGGGGATTACTCACGAGGGGTCCAAATGCCTACAACCGAATCGTGAGCCCCGTGACAGATGAGACTGTCGGTATCAAATCCGGCATATCTCGTAGTAGGGGTCCTAAGCTAGGCGTCTTGGAGCGATGGTAAGATGGACACATGATTTTACCCAGGTTCGGGCTCTCTCAAGGAGATAATACCCTACGTCCTGCTTTTGATTGTATTGATATGGGGATAGTACATAGTACATGTATCTACTACGAGATTGTAGTAATGAATATGAGATGTAATATAATAATCTATTGACTAGCCTGGCCTCGGTTTATATATGCACCATAGGCCTAGGGCTTCGAGGAGTCCTTGTCTTGCGCGCCAAGTCTTGTGGAATCTCCCTTGTATGCGTCATGGGCTGCCCGAAGTAGCCCATTAGTGAATCATCATGGGGGTCCTCGGCCCGACCCACTGGTCGGGAGACAACGTGGTGAGTACCCCTTAGTCCAGGACACCGTCAGTAGCCCCCTGAACTGGTCTTCAGGACGCTCCTCGGTTCTTCTAAATAATTCTTCGTCTTTGATCGTCGTTCTTGAAAGCTGGTTCAACAAATCTTCCCATGTCCCACCTTGAGGATCGCCGAGATGAATCCGAAGAGTTTACATGTCGGGCATCCGAGGAGCCCCTTTAAGTTATCGGCCTTTATCAATGCCTTGTAATTTTTACGCCACACCTAGCGTTTGAAGTGTTTCCCGTGTGGCGGCGTCCTCTTGCGTCCAAGCTCCAACGTCGAACTACATCCGAGGAGTCTTTTTTGCAGTCGAGCTTCAACGCTGATCGGCATCTGAGTGCCAATGACGGGTTGCGTCCGAGCTCCAATGCCGGATTGTGTCCGAAGTATCTTTTTGCAGCCGAGCTCCAACGCGAGTTTGCGTCCGAGCTCCAACGCTAGTCGGCATCCGAGGTGTCATAAATTACCTCGGTCTCTGAAAATTTGAAGGACTTCATCCGAGCTTAAATACCAGAATAGTCATTTATGGAGCTAGCCATTCGCATCCGAGCTTTATGCCGGACTGCTTCCGAGGTGTTTTTTGCAGCCGAGCTCCAACGCTTGTCGGTGTCCGAGGTGTCATATATTACTTCGGTCTTTGAAAAGGTTAAACGAGTTCAACTGAGCTTAATGCCGGCAATGCTTTCTATTGAGCCAATCACCTGCATCCGAGCATTACACCAGACTGCTTTAGAAATAGTGCACCACCTCGGCAGCAAGCTGATGTTTTGTGGAAATTATTTCCGATTCCTGCAATTTATTCTCTGCCGAGATATATAGCCAGTAGCCCTCAAGGTGCGTGCCGGTCTAAAACCCAGGATGCACCTGAAGGAAAAATAATAATCAAAATAAAACCACTGATCCCAGTAGCCCTTGAGACTTAGATCAATTTGGAAAATCGGCCTGAGGATCAAGTTCTTCCTCAACGGTATACGTTAGGGATAGAAACGTGGTACATAGTAGTTTCCGAGACTTGGATTGGGTGCGGCTGACCAACCCGAGGATCGAATCTCCTTAGAAACCGTATTGCTCTTTGAATTTACTGCATTGAATAGGCAATGCAGTAGCCCCCGAGCCTTAATTTGGGCATGGGTGGTCGAATTAAGGATCGATATTTGTTTGACACAAACTTTGTTACGTTTGACACAATTTATGGTTTAGTTCGGGGAATGTTCCTGAACTCTATGGTCTTTAATGAACCGAAATTTTCACTTCCGTCATTGCCGATCAATTATATTCTTAAGATGGCTAGCTTTCGGCTTCACCTAGTTTGAGGTACTAACACGGATGACCCGAAAGTAACAATCACAGAGGTGCTCCCTTTACCTCCTAGCCGAACAATCGGGAACGTAGGGGGTAAGCACTGGAGCGAGGCAACCCAGCTTGGCTAAAATCTTAAGTCAAATTGATGCATAGTTATGGCTTTGTAACAATGATTATGGAAGGCAACACTCGCATATTGAATATAAATTCTTTAATGCTATATGCTATTTTGAATCCTTTGTGACTGTTTATCATTTGAGAGTGGCCCATCGTCGACTTCTACCCCTTTGTAAATGCTACGCAGGGTGTTTCCACAGTAACAAGACAACCCTCAGCCGATGTATCAGTGCCCGGAGGCCGTTGTGTTAGCGGAAATGAGGCAATCAGATATCTAGGCTTTATAACTTTCATTTAGTCACATGAGCTTAAAGTTTGGGAGGCCAGTTACTAGCCCCGAATTAGTGTTTGGCGTTAGCTGAGGTCAAGCTGTTAACACTTCGGCCAATTTGATGAACGGCCCATGGGGTAACCTCTATCGGTGTATAGTTTGCTGACCAGTTAGCACTCATTGTGACAACCAGTTTTCGGCTTTCTCCACCGAGGTACTTAACCAATAGAATCGGAAGTACAATCGCAGTGGTTCTCCCTTTGCACACCTAGCCGAACAAAGCGAAATGTAGGAGGCAATCAAGGGAGCAGGGCAACCCAACTATTGACCGAAGACACAATTCGAAACTGATTCATATAGAGCAATACCCGAGATGCCGAGGTGGAGGTCAGTAGGGAAGATGCCAAACATCGGGTGAAAAAAGATTTCCCGAGCTAAATTATTACGCAGGGCACCTGAGTCAAGATAATGTCCCTCCTCCTAAAAAAACATACAAATAGCTTAAAAGTGACATAAGCTCGAAAAGCAAAAAAACTGACATAAAAACTTTAACGTTCGAACTAAATCAAGTGTTTTGGTGCCAATCCAAAAATTGGTCATAAATTAACATGTGCTTCGGTCGTGCTTTAACATGATACATCCGATCTCTTAGAGTTCAAGCGGGTCAGCCTTTGGCTTCAGCCTCCATATCCCAAGGGCGGAATGTTTCACCAAGGCCTATTTAGCAAACTAAACTCAAGCGGCTTTAGAGACAAAAACTAGGCTACCCGGCTATTGACCAAACACTCATGTCGAAAAAAGGAGTAGTAGAAAAAGACTTTGCAACGACCAAGAAGAAAACAACATTTATTATAAAATGGCTCATATATATTTAAGAGCCCCCAAGTGACTTCGGCAAAAGAATTTTATGTATAATTGTATGTACCGAAGTACTTATATCATATATGTGTTCGCCTGAAATTGTCTCCCTCTTCGTCCGTCGGCTTCTCCCTCTTCGACCAAGGGCCAAAAAGTGTTATCTACTACGCCATCCGAGGATGTCAGAGGTGTTTCGAATAACCAGGCAATCAGGCCATTAGGCTATAACAGACAAAGCGCGCCCAGGAAACTTATGCTATATTACTATTTAACGTAAGAGGCATCTTCAAAGAAAATAGTTCCGCCAATGATTCCTTTCTTTGGGTTCTCATGATTACCATGAGGGGTGTGCAATAGATTTATGTATGCTTGTCTTCCGTTGTGGCCGACCATAGTTGAAAATAGTAAGAGCACTAGCTTTCGGCATCACTCATCTGAGGTACGAGTTCGGATGACCCGATCATAACAATCGCAGAGGTGCTCCCTTTACTCCCTAGCGGAACAATCGGGAACGTAGGGGTAAGCACAGGAGCAAGGTAACCCAGCTTTGTGGAACACTTAAGTCAACATGATGCATATATTGGCGTAAACACGAACAAGAAAGGGTGTGATACATTAATAATCATATGTAAGAGGAATGGCTTCATAAAGGAAGCCCCTAAGTAAACGGGGTATTTGAATTTGTTTGTAACAAACAAAGTTTTGACAAATGAAGTTTTTCGCAAATAACTTTTTGTCAAAAAAGTATAATGCTTGGTCGAATTGAACAAAATTTAAAACTGAAAGTTTTTGAGAATAAAAGCGACTTAGCTGGTTAATGTGCTCGGTGTCGATGACGCGATCCGAGCTTGTGGCAGGACAAGGATGCCCATCGAACTTTGACATATCTGGTGTGTAGTCTTCAGCATGACCGAGGTCCTAGCCCTCAAGCCCATCTCGAGGTGACCGAACGAGGAGTTCGGCACTCCAAAGTAGTGTCACGTCTCGGCCGATGTGGTGAGGCGAAGCCCTTGTGAAAGGATCGATATGGTTGACTAGAGGGGGGGGGGGTGAATAGGCAACTAACACTTATTAACTTTTCCTTAACAATTTAGGCTTTGCATCAAATAAGTTGGCTAGATGTACAACTAGATGAATAACCTATATGATGCTAACCACAACGAGTACACAAGCAAGCAAGGGATATAACACAATAAAATCTTGCAAGAAGTAAATGTGCGAGATAACCAAAAGTGGAGCCGGTGGAGAGGAGGATGTGTTACCGGAGTTCCTTCCCTTGTGGGGAAGTACGTCTCCGTTGGAGCGGTGTGGAGGCACAATGCTCCCCAAGAAGCCACTAGGGCCACCGTATTCTCCTCACGCCCTCACACAATGCGAGATGTCGTTATTCCACTATTGGTGCCCTTGAAGGCGGCGACCGAACCTTTACAAACAAGGTTGGGGCAATCTCCACAACTGAATTGGAGGCTCCCAACGACACCACGAAGCTTCACCACAATGGAATGTGGCTCCGAGGTGACCTCAATCATCTAGGGTGCTCAAACACCCAAGAGTAACAAGATCCGCAAGGGATTAGTGGGGGGAATCAAATTTCTCTTGGTGGCAGTGTAGATCGGGGCCTTCTCAACCAATCCCTAGAAAATCAACAAGTTTGATTGGCTAGGGAGAGAGATCAGGCTAAAATGGAGCTTTGAGCAACAATGGAGTTTGGGAAAGGAAGAGGTAAACTTCTTGAGGAAGAAGACCTCCCTTTTATAGTGGGGGACAAGATCCAACCATTATCCACACCCACAGCCCCACGCATTTTGGTACTACCACAAAACCCATGGTACTACAATGAGGGCTTGTGGTACTACCGTTGCCGCATGTGGTACTACCGCTCGCACGGGAGTGACAGGCTCTGGCCGATCGCACTAGGAAACAAGCGGTAGAACCTCCGGAGTGGTACTACCGCGACCCCATGTGGTACTACCGCATGGTCGGCAGAGGCTGGCACTGGAGACGCACGGAAGTAAAAAATTACTTCCGTGCCTACCTCCGCAGAAGGCGAAACCGCGAAAAAGTCTGGCACGGTAGTACCGGACATGAATCACGGTACTACCGTAATAGGGCGGATGTAAAAAAATACATCTGCGCCTACTACCACAAGCGTAGATTCCAGGGCAAGAGACAACGGTACTACCGCTCCACCGGGCGGTACTACCGTTGGCTCCTGCGATACTACCGCTGACCACTGAAAGCAAACACCCCGCAGGCTTTCACTTTGCATAGGGAAGAAAGATGAGTTGGAGGTCCATTGAAGCGAGGGAAAGGTGGTGCAAAGGAATAGATGTGTACATGTTGATTCCACCCAAACCTTTTTGAAGCGGACCCCCTCTTAATAGTACGGCTTTCCTACAACTCAAATCCACCGAAAGGAAACGTAGAGAACAACCGTCTTCGAGAGGCTCCGAGGGGCACTGAATCGTCTTGTGCCTAGACATGAGATATCTGAAATGCTCAATGCACAGGATTAGTCTGCGAAGGTATTGTCATCAATCACCAAAACCACTTAGGGAGAAATATGCCCTTACAATCTCCCCTTTTTGGTGGATTGATGACAATACAGGATTTGCACATAGAGATATAAAATGAGCATATGCAAACCCAAGACCTACAAAATATAGACGGGCTCCCCCTAGATGTGTGCATACTCTAGATATGCTTTGGACTGCAAGGCACACACACTAGGATCAACACTCCCCTTATATTTTATAAGCAATGCAATCCTTGCAACAGAATGAACAAAACTAAGTATGGAAACTAGGCATAGCATGTGAGCATGAAGATAAGGGTACGTAAGAGACAGACTCACAATCTACGAATCATACTAGACCATAATAAGGTAGGAGTGATAGCATATGTCTCACACCATATGATAGAGGAAGTCTCCTGGTCACACACACAAACGACATAAACCAAATTTCAACGAAAGCAAAGAGACGACGAAACGGCGCAAATACTTGCAAATCCTACACTCCCTCCTCCTTTGGCATCGAGACGCCAAAAAGGCAGAGAGGACACCTAACACATAGGTGGTAGCTCCCATGCAGAAAGATCAGTGATCTGGCTCCTCCTCTGAAGCATCTGGGATGGACTCGCATCTGAATCAGCCCACTAGAACTGCTGCTTCGCCATCCAAGTGGCCTCAGGAGTGATGTCCTTCTTAGACCCACTCGAGATGGTCTCGCCAAGCTTCCTCAAAATACGCTTGTCACGCTGGCGACTCTCCTTCTGAGCAACATGAGCCTGATACTGACCCTTGGCCTGCATGCAGAACAAGGTCCTCATCTTCTGAGAGAGCTTCTTGTCCCAAGATGGCTCAGAAGACGGTGGCACATAGGACTCAGAACTGTCATCTTCCTCCTCTTCGATCTCATCCTCATCAACCTCCATACGAGCCAGAGCTGGCTTAGTGGTGGTGTTGGCCCACTTATCCTTCATACGCAGACAAATGGGCTCATGAAGAAACAAGTGCTCCGGCAAGTCCTCACCTAGAAGGGTCTTCTCCCAAGTAGTACGAATCATGAAGAACAAGTAGGGCCCATAAATGGGGACCTTACGATGAAACACAACAGTGCGAAGCTCAGTCCACATAATGTGAGACACATCAAGGGTGCCAAGTTCTTCAGTTGTACCTTTCTCACAAAGAAGCAGCATATCCACCAGATAGGAGTGCACCTTGTCCTTGTCGCCCATGCGAGGAAACAGAGTGCTGTGGAAGATCCGGTGCATGACATCAAGAAAGGGGTTGAGCACAAAAACACGCTCACCAGATTGTAAAGTCTTCAGAATATAGAATGGCATGAGCTGCTCCTTACGTGCTGGGTGAGGGTTGCCATGAGGGCGCAGTCCAAGTGGCACATCAAGCCCTGAATCAGGAACATGTAGCAGATCCATGAAGTCCTTCTAGGTGGCAGACAATCTCTCGCCATTGGTCATCCAAGTCATGGTCCGGTCCTCATCAGTGTGAAAGTGGACAGAGGCAAAGAACTGACCCACTATGTCGGGATCAAAGTCAAGGTGGAACGAGATAATGTCCTCGATAGCAAACTGCTCCACCAAACCCAGAGCCTCACCAAAGTATTCCGGATGCTTCCTCATATGCACCATATCAATGTATTGGACAGGAACATATAGATTTTTCTTGCCCTTGATCACATCAACGTGGGTGCGAAACTGCTGCTCGGTCCAAAACAACTCATTGGCCCTAGAAACTTCACTTGGTTTGACATAATGATCGATCAACCGTCGAGCCAGAAACCCAGCTTGGGGCATGTGCTCATAGTTGTCAACTGGTGGCTTGAGCTTGGACGCGGTCCTCTTGAAATGGCGGGGTGGGTCATTGGATCCCTCAGGAGCATCGGGATTGCGGATATGCTTGGAGCTAGTGTCACGAGAAGGATTGGAGCGTCTTGGAACAGAGCCGGAACCAGAGCCACCACCTATGTCACATAACGCAAACACAATGGACAAACAAAAAAGGTAAGGCATACACGAAAGCAGACACGAAAACCATGTAGAGGTGAGAATTAACAGGACAAAACAAGGTAGCTTCGGATCGAGCGGCAGTACCGGTGGTGCATGCGGTAGTAAAAATTTTACTACCGCTCCAGACGCGGTAGTATCGCTGGGAGCGGTAGTACCGTGGCCGGAGCGGAAGTAAAAAATTACTACCGCTCCGGACATGGTAGTACCGCTGGGAGCGGTAGTACCGTGGTTGGAGCGGAAGTAAAATTTTACTACCGCCTAACAAGCGGAAGTAAAAAATTACTACCGCTCCGGACGCGGTAGTATGCAAGGAGCGGTAGTACCGTGGGAGGAGCGGAAGTAAAATTTTACTTCCGCCCGACGAGCGGTAGTACCGCACGGGGCAGAGTTTGCATGAACACAGATCAAAATATCACATCGTACTATCGGAGATCGAAAGTTAACTCATTGTATCCTAGCAATACGCACTTCTACTGCACAAACACACTCAAACCATCTCCTCATGCATAGATTGGATCAAGGAAGACTAGACCATCTCATATTGCCCCCAAAACCTAGATTCAAAAATAGAGAAGCAAAACAAGAAGAGATTGGGGAAATACCGAGGTCCATTGCAAGAGGACGAGGTGGGGAACGATCCCACCGGATGGAATGAGAGAAGGGTGGCCGGAGATGGAGATCCGACGAGGTGCTCCGGCGCCGGTTGTGAGGAGGAGAGAGAGAGATGTGAGGGGAAGAGAAAATAGGGGTATGGGGGATATTAAACCCCCCCGGCCGGCTCTTAACCCCCACACCCACTCGATGACACGGTAGTACCGGAGTCATCGCGGTAGTACCGCTTGACCGGTGGAAGTAATTTTTTACTTCCACGCATTAAGCGGAAGTAAATTTTTACTTCCGTGTTTTGGGCGGTAGTACCGTGCTGGGAGCGCACCTGTGCAAGCACAGAGGTAGTCCAACTCCAGCGGTAGTACCGTGAATTGCCACGGTAGTACCGCACTGCCCACAAAGTGCAAGTTTTTCGAAGAGAAAAGAGAAGAGAAAGATTTTCCGTTCGCACGAACATGAGAGACTCGACAAGACAAAGAGGCAAGACATAACAAAAGCATGGTCCACTGGAGTAGAAAAATAAAATAGGACCAAGCAGTGAGCCTCTACTTCACATGAAGAGAGGGCGGTGGCCCGAGAGCAACCTATGTTTGAGTCAGATGGTATGGCACCGCGAATAATTATCCTTGGGCCCATGACCAAGACTCGTCTTTTGAAGCACAATATCCATCAAACATGGCGAATGTGAAAGACTTTGATTAGTTTATGCATAATAGGAGGGATAGTTCATTGAGAGAACTAGACTCCCCCTAAATCCATGCCTACACCTAGACAAGACATAATGATGAGTGTGGCGAGGTGTGCACTAAGTCAACCCACATTGCTCGAATCAATGATATTTAGCTCATGCCTTAACTCGCGAAATCTTGCTTCATCCAATGGATTTGTAAATATATCAGCAAGTTGCTCATTAGTGTTGAGGTGGATAAGATTGATATCTCCTCGCTTGACGTGATCCCGGAGAAAATGATGACGAATCTCGATGTGCTTCGTCTTGCCATGTTGAACCGGGTTGTTGGAGATCTCAATGGCACTTTGATTGTCACAGTAAAGAGGCACTTTGTCACAAATGACACCATAATCCTTTAAAGTTTGCCTCATCCAAAGAATATGTGCACAGCAGCTGGCAACAGCTACATACTCGGCCTCGGTGGATGTGAGAGAAACACAATTTTGTTTCTTTGAAGACCAACTTACCAAAGACCGGCCAAGAAATTGGCAGCCTCCAAAAGTGGACTTTCTATCCACATGGTCTCCCGCCCAGTCCGAGTCAGTATATCCAACGAGATCAAACGAAGCCCACTTGGGATACCATAAGCCAAAGTTTGGGGTATGAGCCAAATATCGAAAGATTCGCTTGACAACCACATGGTGACTCTCCTTAGGTGCGGATTGAAATCGTGCACAAATACCCACACTTAACATGATATCTGGTCTAGATGCACAAAGGTAAAGCAAGGATCCAATCATGGAGCGATATACCTTTTGATCCACCGCTTTACCATTGGGATCGCTGTCAAGATGGCATTTGAGAGGCATGGGAGTGTTGGCCTTGGGAGGATTGAGCTCATCCATCTTGAACCTCTTGAGCATGTCTTGAGTGTATTTAGCTTGATTGATGAAGGTACCTTAACTTCGTTGCTTGACTTCGAACCCAAGGAAGAACTTCAATTCTCCCATCATAGACATCTCAAACTTGTTTGTCATCAAAGTGGCAAATTCTTCATTGAAAACTCTGTTAGGAGAACCAAAAATAATATCATCTACATATAGTTGGCATATGAACAAGTTCCTGTTGTCCCTCTTTGTAAAAAGAGTGGGATCGATTTTCCCAATTTCAAACCCATGGTCTTGCAACATCTCGGTAAGGTGCTCATGCCATGCGCGTGGGGCTTGTTTAAGGCCATAGAGAGCCTTATCGAGAACGTATACATGATTGGGGAGCTTGGGATCCTCGAACCCCGGGGGTTGCTTGACATATACCAACTCCTTAAGAGGACCATTAAGAAAAGGACTCTTGACATCCATTTGATATAATTTAAAGTTATGATGAGAGGCATATGCAAGCAACATGCGAATAGATTCAAGGCGAGCAACGGGAGCAAAAGTTTCACCGTAGTCGATACCCTTGACTTGGGAGTATCCTTGTGCCACCAATCTTGCCTTGTTGCGAATGACGATACCGTTCGCATCTTGCTTGTTTTTGAAGATTCATTTAGTTCCAATGAGATTGTGGTTCTCCTTAGGTATTGGCACCAATCGCCATACTTGGTTGCGTTCAAAGTTGTTGAGTTCATCGTGCACAGCTTCAACCCACTCCATATCCTCGAGCGCATCTTGAACCTTAAGGGGCTCAATGCAAGAAACAAACACGTGATGTTCACAAAAGTTTGTTAATTGTCTACGAGTGGTTACCCCTTTTTTCCAGTCGTCGTAGACGTTCTCCAATAGATGTTGTTTAACTCTGAGCTTGGCAGCATTCTTGTCTCTCTAAGATTTCCTCCATGGAAGGTTGAGGGACAACATTCTGAGAGTCATCATCTTGATGATCTTGAGTGTCTTCGTGAGCTTGCTCTTGTTCTTGAAGAAGATCTTGATCTTGAATGTGCTCGGTGACGGGAACTTGATCTTGGGCATCACTTGGTGAATCACCATCATCAGGAGATTGATCTTGCCCTTGATCTTGTCCAAGTGGTAGAGAACCTTCGTTTTGTTCTTCAAAAGCGTGTGGGTCTTGTGTCAGTGATGGTTCCACTTGAGTGGAACATTGTCCTTCTCCTTCGGCCACAAGGGGTTCCTCAACGGGTAGGAAGTATCCCACATCCATTCTTCTTATGGCTTGGGGAGGAATTTCATCACCTTTGTTGAGAATGAAACACTTACAACCAAACACCCGGAAGTATTTGAGGTTGGGCTTGTTCCCGGTAAGAATCTCATAAGGAGTCTTGTTCAAGCCTTTGTGGAGATAGAGCCGATTTGATGCATGACACCCCGTGTTGATGGCTTCGGCCCAAAAGTTGTACGAAGATTTAAACTCCGCCATCATGGTTCTCGCCGCATCAATCAATGTCCATTTCTTCCTCTCCTCAACACCGTTTTGTTGAGGGGTGTAAGGTGTGGAATATTGATGCTTTATCCCTTCATCAGTGAGAAACTCATTTAGGGTGTAATTCTTGAACTCAGTGCCGTTGTCACTTCTAATCATCAAAATCTTTGCCTCATGTTGACGTTGGACTTCATTTGCAAAGTTGATGATGGTCCGTTGGGTCTCACTCTTCTTCTTGAAGAAATATACCCAAGTATATCTCGAGTAATCATCCCCAATCACCAAGCAATATTTTCTTCCACTAAGACTGTCAAAAGATGGAGGCCCGAAGAGATCCACGTGAAGGAGCTCTAAGGTCCTCTTTGAGTAGATTTTAGTGGTTGGACGATGAGCCTTTTCATGTAGCTTTCCTTCAATACAAGCACTACAAGCACGATGTTTGGCAAAAATCATGTTTGTTAGTCCAAGAATGTGATCCCCTTTGAGGAAACTTTGCAAAGATCTCATATTGACATGGGCTATCCGGCGGTGCCAGAGCCATCCCACATCAACTTTAGCCATTAAGCAAGTCGTGGTCTTAGTGGGTTGCTCCGAGAAGTTCACCACATAGAGACCGTTCTCGACATGCCCAACAAAAGCTACTTTAAGAGTCTTGCTCCACAAAAGGGTCACATAGTCAATACCAAAGAAGGTACTAAAACCCATGGTTGCAAGTTGATGAACAGAAAGTAAATTGTATGCAAGGGTCTCAACAAGCATAACATTCTCTATGGAGAGTTCCGGAGAGACTATCACCTTGCCAAGACCCAATACCTTCGAAATTACATCATCACCAAATGAGACTTGGGTGGCCATAGATGTTTCAGGATGAACATCCACCACCAAGTCCTTGCTTCCGGTCATATGATTTGTCGCTCCACTATCAAGCAACATGATGTTCCTCCGGAAGCAAACACCTACAAGAGATCAATGTTTGGTTTTAGGTACCCATTCTTTAACGGGTCCTTTCATGTTAGCAAAAAGGGTCTTAGGAACCCAAATACACCATTAAATTTACTCATAAGAAGAACCAACATATTTGGCATAAACATGCCCATCACTAGCACGGCACAAAACATAAGAGGGGTTAAAGTCGCCGGTCTTGTTGGGGTGGGTGTTCTTGTTCTTGCCCTTCTTGGCATTCCCCAACATAACTTTGTCTTTCTTCTTCTCATGAGGACCTTCTCCTGCTCTCACAAAGGTTTGCTTGAGTGGTGGAACTTCCTTGGTGTTCACCTTCTTCTTCTCATTATTTTTTGGTGCAAACTCCACTCCTTCTTTTGCCACAACTTCATTCTGATTACTCAGAAGGTCAGTGAGAGTCTTCTCACCTTGGATACACGTCACCAAGCCCTTTTCAAGCTGCTCTTTTAGCTTAGCATTTCCCCCCATAAGATGTGCATGCTCATAACATGGGTTAGTAGCAGATGCATTATCAATTAGAACAAAAGGAGGACACGTGGCAATTTCCTTAGTGAGTTTCACTTGGAGTTGATCATGCGACTCCTTAAGAGAGGCATGAGCACACTTCAATGCCTTGTGAGCCTTGTCAAGTGTGTCAAGCTCATCCTTGAGTCGATCATGGTCCACCCCAAGTGCAACCTTCTCAGACTTGAGAACACGGTTAAGAACAATAGCATGATCATACTCTTTACGTAATTTGGCAAGGTCATCATCTTGTGACTCCTCAAGAGTCATACGAAGACCTCGCTCTTCCTCAAGAGCAATAGATAGATCCTCTATGTCGTCGGCATAATCACGACTATGACCTCTCAATTCCTCAAGAAATTCTTCTTGAGACTCAATAGTGTCATGGGCCTCACCAAGTTGTTCCAAGAGAGCAACGAAGTGCTTCTTGGACTCTCCTTGAGTTTACGCATGAATTTGTCAAACTCATTTTTATCCTCTTTTACCTCCTCATGTTCATCCACACTATCTATCGACGGAGTGGAAGAAATAGAAGTCTTAATGTTTGAGGTTTTGATGTTGGAGGTTACCTTAGTGATACCTTTAGCCATGAGGTACCTCACGACGATATTCTCATTGGGGGCGTCAAAGAGTGATACCTTTGTTGGGGTAGAGGAAGCAATTGCCACGGATGCCATTGCCATTCCTTCACCGCTTGTGTCTTCGTCATCGACATCCTCATCCGAGGCATACTCTTCTTGAGCCACCAATACCTTGTTAGGGGTCTTCTTGATGAAGTTGGTTTTGTTGGGGAAGGACTTGGCCTTATCTTTGCGAATGAGCTTGCCACCATTGTCTTCCCTCTTCTCATATGGGCAATCCACCACAAAGTGACTCACATTACCACAATTGTAGCATGTTCTCACACGTTGCTTGCCCTTTGACCCATTTGAGTTGTTCTTTGAGAAGTTGGGCCTTGTGTTTCTCTTGTTGCCCCAAAATTGTCTGGACGCAAGAGCCATGTGCTCATGATAAGCATATTTGGTGTCCTCGGGGCAACCCTCTTCTTCTTCTTCTTCTTCTTCTTCCTCTTGACTGACCTTGGCCTTCAATGCAAGATTGGGAGAGGACTTCTTTGACTTTTGAACGCGAGTGAGAGCATTGTCAGCTATTGTGTTCAGGATGTTCATTGCAATAAATTCATCCAACACATCACCAGAGGATAAGGTGTGAAAGTCCGGCCTTTGACGGATGATAGCGGACATGGCCTTGTGTAGGGCATGATGGCCTTCAGGAACTTATGCTTGATCCAAGTATCATCCACATCCTTGCTTCCATGATCCTTGAGGGAAACAGTGAGAGCGGTCACTCTTCTATAGAGCTCATCCTCATCCTCTATCCTCTATCATCACAAACTCATCTGACTCATCAAGGACAACTTCATAGTTTGACCGTTGAATGCTTGAGCTGCCCTTGTACATGGAGATGATGTGTTCCTAACACTCTTTAGAAAAAGTGAAGGGCCGTAGGTGAGGTAGGTCTTCAGAAGGAATAGCAGCTTGGAGTATGAACAAGGTGGAAGAATTTAGCTGTTTATCCGCTTGTTCTCTTGGAGTAAGATTGCATGGATCATGAGGATAGTATCCTTATTCAATGACTCTCATGAGATGAATTAAGCTGTGATCTAAATGAGACTTGATACTGAAAACCTAGTTAGCAAAATCATTCTTAACAAGTTTAGGAGGGGGACCAAGATTAACTATATGAGGTGGGTGCACCGGTCCTCCATAGACCACGGGAGGGGGAACAGAGGCAAAGCTCCCCGACCCATTAGCTCCTTGAGAATGATTATCTTTGTCGGCACTAGCCCCCTCCTTACCGGAGTTGACATCCGATGTCGAGTTAGTGGGTTTGACTACTTGCACCACATCGGTAGACATTTTAAGAGTATTAAGGAAATCTTTGAACATGGATTGAGCCTCGGTCGCCATGGAGGATTTGAGTAAGGACAAGGCCTCATTCAAATCCTCGCATGAGACCATGTTCACTCCCATGGCCTCGAGAAGTTCTCCCACACGCACCTCTTCGCCAGCCATACTCTTCGGGTGGTGAAACCCTTAATAAAGAGACGTGGCTCTGATACCAATTGAAAGGATCAATATGGTTGACTAGAGGGGGGGGGGGGTGAATAGGCAACTAACACTTATTAACTTTTCCTTAAAAATTTAGGCTTTGCATCAAATAAGTTGGCTAGATGTGCAACTAGATGAATAACCTATATGATGCTAACCACAACGAGTACACAAGCAAGCAAGGGATATAACACAATAAAATCATGCAAGAAGTAAAGGTGCGAGATAACCAAAAGTGGAGCCGGTGGAGACGAGGATGTGTTATCGGAGTTCCTTCCCTTGTGGGGAAGTACGTCTCCGTTGGAGCGGTGTGGAGGCACAATGCTCCCCAAGAAGCCACTAGGGCCACCGTATTCTCCCCACGCCATCACACAATGCGAGATGTCATGATTCCACTATTGGTACCCTTGAAGGCGGCGACCGAACCTTTACAAACAAGGTTGGGGCAATCTCCACAACTGAATTGGAGGCTCCCAACGACACCACGAAGCTTCACCACAATGGAATGTGGCTCCGAGGTGACCTCAACCATCTAGGGTGCTCAAACACCCAAGAGTAACAAGATCCTCAAGGGATTAGTGGGGGCAATCAAATTTCTCTTGGTGGCAGTGTAGATTGGGTCCTTCTCAACCAATCCCTAGAAAATCAACAAGTTTGATTGGCTAGGGAGAGAGATCAGGCTAAAATGGAGCTTTGAGCAAAAATGGAGTTTGGGAAAGGAAGAGGTAAACTTCTTGAGGAAGAAGACCTCCCTTTTATAGTGGGGGACAAGATCCAACCATTATCGACACCCACAGCCCCACGCATTGTGGTACTACCACAAAACCCATGGTACTACCATGAGGGCTTGTGGTACTACCACTGCCGCATGTGGTACTACCGCTCGCACGGGAGTGACACGCTCTGGCCGATCGCACGAGGAAACAAGCGGTAGAACCTCCGGAGCGGTACTACCGTGAGCCCATGCGGTACTACCGCATGGTCGTCAGAGGCTGGCACTGGAGATGCACGGAAGTAAAAAATTACTTCCGTGCCTACCTTCGCAGAAGGCGAAACTGCGAAAAAGTCTGGCATGGTGCCTAACAATCACAGAGGTGCTCCCTTTACCTCCTAGCCGAACAATCGGGAACGTAGGGGGTAAGCACTAGAGCGAGGCAACCCAGCTTGGCTAAAATCTTAAGTCAAATTGATGCATATTTATGGCTTTGTAACAATGATTATGGAAGGCAACATTCGCATATTGATTATAAATTCTGTAATGCTATATGCTATTTTGAATCCTTTGTGACTGTTTATCATTTGAGAGTGGCCCATCGTCGACTTCTACCCCTTTGTAAATGCTATGCAGGGTGTTTCCGCAGTAACAAGACAACCCTCAGCCGATGTCTCTAGGCTTTATAACTTTCATTTAGTCTCATGAGCTTAAAGTTTGGGAGGCCAGTTACTAGCCCCGGATTAGTGTTTGGCGTTAGCTGAGGTCAAGCTGTTAACACTTCGGCCAATTTGATGAACGGCCCATGGGGTAACCTCTATCGGTGTATAGTTTGTTGACCAGTTAGCGCTCATTGTGACAACCAGTTTTCGGCTTTCTCAACCGAGGTACTTAACCAATAGAATCGGAAGTACAATCGCAGTGGTTCTCCCTTTGCACACCTAGCCGAACAAAGCAAAATGTAGGAGGCAATCACGGGAGCAGGGCAACCCAACTATTGACCGAAGACACAATTCGAAACTGATGCATATAGAGCAATACCTGAGATGCCGAGGTGGAGGTCGGCAGGGAAGATGCCAAACATCGGGTGAAAAAAGATTTCCCGAGCTAAATTATTACGCAGGGCACCTTAGTCAAGATGATGTCCCTCCTCCTAAAAAAACATACAAATAGCTTAAAAGTGACATAAGCTCGAAAAGCAAAAAAACTGACATAAAAACTTTAACGTTCGAACTAAATCAAGTGTTTTGGTGCCAATCCAAAAATTGGTCATAAAATTAACATGTGCTTCGGTCGTGCTTTAACATGATACATCCGATCTCTTAGAGTTCAAGCGGGCCAGCCTTTGGCTTCAGCCTCCATATCCCAAGGGCGGAATGTTTCGCCAAGGCCTATTTAGCGAACTAAACTCAAGCGGCTTTAGAGACAAAAACTAGGCTACCCGGCTATTGACCAAACACTCGTGTCAAAAAAAGGAGTAGTAGAAAAAGACTTTGCAACGACCAAGAAGAAAACAACATTTATTATAAAATGGCTCATATATATTTAAGAGCCCCCAAGTGACATGGGCAAAATAATTTTATGTATAATGATTGTATGTACCGAAGTACTTATATCATATATGTGTTCGCCTGAAATTGTCTCCCTCTTCGACCGTAGGCTTCTCCCTCTTCGACCAAGGGCCAAAAAGTGTTATCTACTACGCCATCCGAGGATGTCGGAGGTGTTTCGAATAACCAGGCAATCAGGCCATTAGGCTATAGCAGACAAAGCACGCCCAGGGAACTTATGCTATATTACTATTTAACGTAAGAGGCATCTTCAAAGAAAATAGTTCCGCCAATGGTTCCTTTCTTTGGGTTCTCATGATTACCATGAGGGGTGTGCAATAGATTTATGTATGCTTGTCTTCCGTTGTGGCCGACCATAGTTGAAAATAGTAAGAGCACTAGCTTTCGGCATCACTCATCTGAGGTACGAGTTCGGATGACCCGATCGTAACAATCGCAGAGGTGCTCCCTTTACTCCCTAGCCAAACAATGGGGAATGTAGGGGTAAGCACAGGAGCAAGGTAACCCAGCTTTGTTGAACACTTAAGTCAACATGATGCATATATTGGCGTAAACATGAACAAGGAAGGGTGTGTTACATTAATAATCATATGTAAGAGGAATGACTTCATAAAGGAAGCCCCTAAGTAAACGGGGTATTTGAATTTGCTTGTAACAAACAAAGTTTTGACAAATGAAGTTTTTCGCAAATAATTTTTTGTCAAAAAAGTATAATGCTTGGTCGAATTGAAAAAAATTGAAAACTGAAAGTTTTTTAGGATAAAGCGACTTAGCTGGTTAATGTGCTCGGTGTCGATGGCGCGATCCGGGCTTGTGGCGGGACAAGGATTCCCATCGAACTTTGACATATCTGGTGTGCAGTCTTCAGCATGACCGAGGTCCTAGCCCCCAAGCCCGTCCCGAGGTGACCGAACAAGGAGTTCGGCACTCCAAAGTAGTGTCACGTCTCGGCCGATGTGGTGAGGCGAAGCCCTTGTGAAAGGATCGATATGGTTGACTAGAGGGGGGGGGTGAATAGGCAACTAACACTTATTAACTTTTCCTTAACAATTTAGGCATTGCATCAAATAAGTTGGCTAGATGTGCAACTAGATGAATAACCTATATGATGCTAACCACAACGAGTACACAAGCAAGCAAGGGATATAACACAATAAAATCTTGCAAGAAGTAAAGGTGCGAGATAACCAAAAGTGGAGCCGGTGGAGACGAGGATGTGTTACCGGAGTTCCTTCCCTTGTGGGGAAGTACGTCTCCGTTGGAGCGGTGTGGAGGCACAATGCTCCCCAAGAAGCCACTAGGGCCACCGTATTCTCCTCACGCCCTCACACAATGCGAGATGTCGTGATTCCACTATTGGTGCCCTTGAAGGCGGCGACCGAACCTTTACAAACAAGGTTGGGGCAATCTCCACAACTGAATTGGAGGCTTCCAACGACATCACGAAGCTTCACCACAATGGAATGTGGCTCCGAGGTGACCTCAACCATCTAGGGTGCTCAAACACCCAAGAGTAACAAGATCCGCAAGGGATTAGTGCAAATTTCTCTTGGTGGAAGTGTAGATCGGGGCCTTCTCAACCAATCCCTAGAAAATCAACAAGTTTGATTGGCTAGGGAGAGAGATCGGGCAAAAATGGAGCTTTGAGCAACAATGGAGTTTGGGAAAGGAAGAGGTAAACTTCTTGAGGAAGAAGACCTCCCTTTTATAGTGGGGGACAAGATCCAACCATTATCCACACCCACAACCCCACGCATTGTGGTACTACCACAAAACCCATGGTACTACCATGAGGGCTTGTGGTACTACCACTGCCGCATGTGGTACTACCGCTCGCACGGGAGTGACAGGCTCTGGCCGATCGCACTAGGAAACAAGCGGTAGAACCTCCGGAGCGGTACTACCGCGAGCCCATGCGGTACTACCGCATGGTCGGCAGAGGCTGGCACTGGAGATGCACGGAAGTAAAAAATTACTTCCGTGCCTACCTTCGCAGAAGGCGAAACTGCAAAAAAGTCTGGCACGGTGCCTAACAATCACAGAGGTGCTCCCTTTACCTCCTAGCCGAACAATCGGGAACATAGGGGGTAAGCACTGGAGCGGGGCAACCCAGCTTGGCTAAAATCTTAAATCAAATTGATGCATATTTATGGCTTTGTAACAATGCTTATGGAAGGCAACACTCGCATATTGAATATAAATTCTTTAATGCTATATGCTATTTTGAATCCTTTGTGACTGTTTATCATTTGAGAGTGGCCCATCGTCGACTTCTACCCCTTTGTAAATGCTACGCAGGGTGTTTCCCAGTAACAAGACAACCCTCAGCCGATGTCTCAGTGCCTGGAGGCCGTTATGTTAGCGGAAATGAGGCAATCAGATATCTAGGCTTTATAACTTTCATTTAGTCACATGAGCTTAAAGTTTGGGAGGCCAGTTACTAGCCCCGGATTAGTGTTTGGCGTTAGCCGAGGTCAAGCTGTTAACACTTCGGCCAATTTGATGAACGGCCCATGGGGTAACCTCTATCGGTGTATAGTTTGCTGACCAGTTAGCGCTCATTGTGACAACCAGTTTTCGGCTTTCTCCACCGAGGTATTTAACCAATAGAATCGGAAGTACAATCGCAGTGGTTCTCCCTTTGCACACCTAGCCGAACAAAGCGAAATGTAGGAGGCAATCACGGGAGCAGGGCAACCCAACTATTGACCGAAGACACAATTCGAAACTGATGCATATAGAGCAATACCCGAGATGCCGAGGTGGAGGTCGGCAGGGAAGATGCCAAACATCGGGTGAAAAAAGATTTCCCGAGCTAAATTATTACGCAGGGCACCTGAGTCAAGATGATGTCCCTCCTCCTAAAAAACATACAAATAGCTTAAAAGTGACATAAGCTCGAAAAGCAAAAAACTGACATAAAAACTTTAACATTCGAACTAAATCAAGTGTTTTGGTGCCAATCCAAAAATTGGTCATAAAATTAACATGTGCTTCGGTCGTGCTTTAACATGATACATCCGATCTCTTAGAGTTCAAGCGGGCCAGCCTTTGGCTTCAGCCTCCATATCCCAAGGGCGGAATGTTTCGCCAAGGCCTATTTAGCGAACTAAACTCAAGCGGCTTTAGAGACAAAAACTAGGCTACCCGGCTATTGACCAAACACTCGTGTCGAAAAAAGGAGTAGTAGAAAAAGACTTTGCAACGACCAAGAAGAAAACAACATTTATTATAAAATGGCTCATATATATTTAAGAGCCCCCAAGTGACATGGGCAAAAGAATTTTATGTATAATGATTGTATGTACCGAAGTACTTATATCATATATGTGTTCGCCTGGAATTGTCTCCCTCTTCGACCGTCGGCTTCTCCCTCTTCGACCAAGGGCCAAAAAGTGTTATCTACTACGCCATCCGAGGATGTCGGAGGTGTTTCGAATAACCAGGCAATCAGGCCATTAGGCTATAACAGACAAAGCACCCCCAGGGAACTTATGCTATATTACTATGTAACGTAAGAGGCATCTTCAAAGAAAATAGTTCCGCCAATGGTTCCTTTCTTTGGGTTCTCATGATTACCATGAGGGTTGTGCAATAGATTTATGTATGCTTGTCTTCCGTTGTGGCCGACCATAGTTGAAAATAGTAAGAGCACTAGCTTTCGGCATCACTCATCTGAGGTATGAGTTCGGATGACCCGATCGTAACAATCGCAGAGGTGCTCCCTTTACTCCCTAGCCAAACAATCGGGAACGTAGGGGTAAGCACATGAGCAAGGTAACCCAGCTTTGTGGAACACTTAAGTCAACATGATGCATATATTGGCGTAAACACGAACAAGGAAGGGTGTGTTACATTAATAATCATATGTAAGAGGAATGGCTTCATAAAGGAAGCCCCTAAGTAAACGGGGTATTTGAATTTGCTTGTAACAAACAAAGTTTTGACAAATGAAGTTTTTCGCAAATAAATTTTTGTCAAAAAAGTATAATGCTTGGTCGAATTGAAAAAATAAATATATATTTTTAGAAAAATTCTCCTACTTAGTTAATTTATGTGAAGCAAATAAGTAAAGGAATATGGCCTGGGCGCCGAGGTGCCTGAACGAACAGTTCGGCTTGACGAAGTGGCGACACTACACGGTCGATATGGCGAGATGAAGTCCTCGGTCCAGTTAACATGGTGAAGCTGTGATCGGCGGACGCTGAAGTCTCATGTAGGTCGGCTGGTGACGTTGAAGTCTCATGCCAGCCGAGGTGTTGGAGCAGGTCGGCTGGTGACGCCAAAGTCTCCAGAGCGGGTTGATGAGGAGATGACGAAGCCCCCAGTCTAGCCGAGGTGACAGAGCATATCGGTAAGGTGACCCAAGAGCCCCATGCCAGCCGACATGTCAAAGCAGGTCGGCGTGATGGACGTCAGCTTGAAAAAGTAATGACACGGCGATGCCGACGCAAGTCGGAATTTGTGACGAGGTCGATGCTGGCTTTGATGAAGCGATGAAGCGCCCGACCCGTACAACCCGTGGATAACGAGGTTCACTTGATGATTATTCGTCCCTCGTGATGCTGAACTCTTGGTAGGATGACCGAGATATTGAGAAAATTCCTTCAAAAAGGACGTCCGACAACCCGTTCATGAAAAAGATGAACTCGGGTCGGATTCGTTTTCGCGCAGAAAATAGATCCAAAATTCGTCGTATTAATCGGATGTTTGCCGGAGTTTGGACGGTCGGATGAAGATAAAATTTTGGGGGGTTATCGGTATAGGAATTCTGAAACCGATGAACGGTGGGATTTTACAACGGACGTCCGAGATAGACGCTGGACTTCTCACACTAAACTCGTCCAGATTTGACACGGCTTCGGTAGATTGTAGATCGCCGGAGATTCCTATACCAGAACACGACGAAATTTTGCAGGTTTGTTCTAGACTCCATTCCGCACAATTCCACTGAAGCAATCGTCAAAACGGCACTCGAGGTGGCAGGGACGACGAACACGAATGCGCTATCCAGAAAAACTGCATGATCGCGCGAGGGCAATGTTGACGTTGAGCCCCCGAGCACCATGGAGGATTCTTCCATGATCTTGGTTGAGATTGGAGTTGATGTTCATAAAGACACCCGTACGATCTATATGATCCGACGTGGAGCGTAGCCCTCGGCATAGCCGAGGTGACCAGTCAAGCCGGCGACGAAGATGCCGACGTTGACGATGTAGCTCGGTTCCGACACGTAGATCGCGATGGAGCCGATTTGAATTCCCATCGCACCGCGGCGACTACCCAGCATGCTCTCAATGAAAGCACCAATGTCGGTGTCAAATCCGGCATATCTCATAGTAGGGGTCCTAAGCTAGGCGTCTTGAAGCGATGGTAACATGGACACAAGATTTTACTCAGGTTCAGGCTCTCTCAAGGAGATAATACCCTACATCCTGTTTTTGATTGTATTGATATGTGGATAGTACATAGTACAGGTATTTACTACGAGATTGTAGTAATGAATATGAGACGTAATATAATGATCTATTGACTATCCTGGCCTCGGTTTATATATGCACTGTAGGCCTAGGGTTTCGAGGAGTCATTGTCTTGCGCGCCAAGTCTTGTAGAATCTCCCTTGTATGCATCATGGGCTGCCCGAAGTAGCCCATTAGCAAATCATCATGGAGGTCCTCGGCCCGACCCACTGGTCGGGAGACAACGTGATGAGTACTCCCTAGTGCAGGACACCGTGAGAGACCCAACAATTGGTAAGCATGAGAGAGTAGTTGTTGGGAGACGTAGTAGTAAATCAAAATTTTCCTACGTGTCACCAAGATCTATCTATGGAGAAACCAGCAAACGAGTGGGGAGAGATTGGATCTTCATACCTTTGAAGATCGCTAAGCGGAAGCGTTACAAGAACGCGGTTGATGGAGTCGTACTCGCAGCGATTCAGATCGCGGTAGATCCGATCAAGTGCCGAACGGACGGCACCTCCGCGTTCAACACACGTGCAGCCCGGTGACGTCTCCAACACCTTGATCCAGCAAGGAGGAAGGAGAGGTTGGGGAAGGGCTCCAACAGCAGCACGACGGCGTGGTGGTGGTGGAGTAGCAAGGTATTCCGACAGGGCTTCGCCTAAGCGCTGCGGAGGAGGAAGAAGAGAGGTAGGGCTTCGCCGTGAGAGAGAGAGATCAAATCCTATCTCAAAACATCCAAAACCTCAAGTATATATAGGAGGAGGGACGTGGAGGGCTGGCTTGGCCTCTACTCCAAAGAGGAGATGGCCGGCCGAATTAAAGGGAGAGTCCACCTCCCACAAGGGAGGTGGATCTCCTCCTTTTAAATCCTTTTTGCCTTATCTCCTTATCTCCAGCCACATGGGCCTTTAGCAAAAGTATTTCCCAGCCCAATAAGGGCTGAAACACTTTATCTAACAGCCCATGAAGTCCTCTGGTCGTCACACCCCTCCCGGGGGTCCTCCGGCACCCTCCCGGCACTCCCGGTACACTACCGATGAGCCCGAAAACTTTCCGGTGACCAAAACTGGACTTCCTATATATCAATCTTTACCTCCGGACCATTCCGGAGCTCCTCGTGACGTCCGGGATCTCATCCGGGACTCCGAACAACCTTCGGTAATCACGTATACCATTTCCCTATAACCCTAGCGTCATCGAACCTTAAGTGTGTAGACCCTACGGGTTCGGGAGACACGTAGACATGACCGAGACACTTCTCCGGCCAATAACCAACAGCGGGATCTGGATACCCATGTTGGCTCCCACATACTCCACGATGATCTCATCGGATGAACCACGATGTCGGGGATTCAATTAATCCCGTATACAATTCCCTTTGTCTATCGGTATGATACTTGCCCGAGATTCGATCGTCGGTATCCCCATACCTTGTTCAATCTCGTTACTGGCAAGTCTCTTTACTCGTTCCGTAATACATCATCCCGTGGCTAACTCCTTAGTCACATTGAGCTCATTATGATGATGTCTTACCGAGTGGGCCCAGAGATACCTCTCCGTCACACGGAGTGACAAATCCCAGTCTCGATTCGTGCCAACCCAACAGATACTTTCGGAGATACCCGTAGCGTACCTTTATAGCCACCCAGTTACGTTGTGACGTTTGGCACACCCAAAGCATTCCTACGGTATCCGGGAGTTACACAATCTCATGGTCTAAGGAAATGACACTTGACATTGAAAAGCTTTAGCAAACGAACTACACGATCTTTGTGCTATGCTTAGGATTGGGTCTTGTCCATCACATCATTCTCCTAATGATGTGATCCCGTTATCAACGACATCCAATGTCCATGGCCATGAAACTGTGACCATCTATTGATCAACGAGCTAGCCAACTAGAGGCTTACTAGGGACATGTTGTGGTCTATGTATTCACACATGTATTACGGTTTCCGGTTAACACAATTATAGCATGAACAATAGACAATTATCATGAACAAGGAAATACAATAATAACCATTTTATTATTGCCTCTAGGGCATATTTCCAACAGTCTCCCACTTGCACTAGAGTCAATAATCTAGTTCACATCACCATGTGATTAACACTTACATCACCATGTGATCATATCATCATGTGATTAACACCCAATAAGTTCTGGGGTTTGTTCATGTTCTGCTCGTGAAAGAGGTTTTAGTCAACGGGTCTGCGACATTCAGATCCGTGTGTACCTTACAAACTTTCCATGTCATATTTGTAGATACTGCTCCCACGCTCCACTTGGAGCTATTCCAAATGGCTGCTCCACTATACGTAGCCAGACTTCTACTAAGAGTTATCCGGATTGGAGTTAAAGCTTGCATCATCGTAACCCTTTACGATGAACTCTTTATCACCTCCATAATCGAGAAAAATTTCCTTAGTTCTCAAGTTACTAAGGATAACTTTGACCATTGTCCAGTGATCCACTCTTGGATTACTCTTGTACCCCTTCACAAACTCATGGCAAGGCACACAGGTGCGGTACACAGCATGGCATACTATATAGAGCCTATGGCTAAAGCATAGGAGATGACACTCATCTCTTCTTTATCTTCTGCCGTGGTCGGGTATTGAGTCTTACTCAATTTCACACCTTACAATACAGTCAAGAACTCCTTCTTTGACCCATCTATTTTGAACTCCTTCAAAAACTTGTCAAGGTATGTCTTCGTCGAAAAAACTTATCAAGCGAATAGATCTATCCCTATAGATCTTGATGCTTAATAAAATAGTAGCTTTATCTGGGTCTTCCTTTGAAAAAAAAAACTTTTCAAACAACCCTTCATGCTCTTCCAGAAATTCTACATCATTTCCGATCAATAATATGTCAACTACATATTCTTATAAGAAATTCCATAGTGCTCCCACTCACTTTCTTGCAAATACAAGTTTCTCATAAACTTTGTATAAACTTAAACACTTTGATCACCTCATCAAAGCATATATTCCAACTCCGAGATGCTTGCTCCAGTCCATAGAAGGATCGCTGGAGTTTGCATATTATTAGCATCCTTAGGATTGACAAAACCTTCTGGTTGTATCACATACAACTCTTCCTCACAGAAACCATTACGGAAACCTTGTTTTGTCATCCATCTGCCAGATTTCATAATCGAAAAATGCAGCAACTGCTAACAAAATTTTAATAGACTTTTAGCATCGCTACAGATGAGACAATCTCATTGCAGTCAACTCCTTGAACTTGGCGGAAACTTCTTTGCGACAAGTCGAGCTTTATAAACGGTGACATTTCACCATTAGCGTCTATGTTTATCTCAATTTCCATTTGTACTCAATGACCCGCCATTCAACAGGCAAGTCTACCAAAGTCCATACTTGGTTTTCATACATGGATCCTTTCTTGGATTTCATGGCTCCTAGCCATTTGTTGGAATCCGGGCCCACCATCGCTTCTCCATAGTTCGTAGGTTCATCGCTGTCCAACAACATGATTTCCAAGACAGGGTTGTCGTACTACTCAGGAGCAGTACGCGTCCTTGTCGACTTACGAGGTTCGATAGTGACTTGATCCGAAGCTTCATGATCATCATCATTAACTTCCTTTTCAACTGAGTAGGCTCTACAGAAACATCTTTCTGTGTTGCGCTATTCTCTGGATGAAACAAAGGTTCAACAACCTTATCAAGTTCTATCTTCCTCCCACTCAATTCTTTCGAGAGAAACTCTTTCTCAAGAAAGGACCCGTTCTTAGCTACAAATACCTTTTGCGCTTGGATCTGAGATAGAAGGTATACCCAATGTCTCATTAGGGTATTCTATGAAGATGCATTTGTCTGCTTTGGGTTCGAGCTCGCTAGGTGAAAAACCCATTTTCACATAAGCGTCGCAGCCCCAAACATTAAGAAATGACAGCTTAGGCTTCTATCAAACCATAATTCTCACGGTGTCATCTCAACAGACTTAGATGGTGCCCTGTTAAAGTGAATGGATTTGTCTTTAATGCATAACCCCATAACGATAGTGGTAAAACGATAAGAGACATCATAGTACTCACTATATCCAATAGAGCACGACTACGACGTTCGAACACACCATCACACTATGGTGTTCCAGGAGGCGTGAGCTGTGAAACAATTTCCACATTGTCTAAAATTGCATACCAAACTCGTAACTTAGATATTCACCTCCATGATCATATCATAGACATTTATCTTCTTGTCACGATGATCTTTAACTTCACTCTGAAACTCCTTGAACCTTTCAAACATTTCAGATTCGTGTTTCATTAAGTAAATATCCCCATATTTACTCAAATCATCAGTGAAGGTAAAGAAAAACAACGATATCCACTGTGTGTTTCAACACTCATTGGACCACATACATCAACATGTATTAATTCCAATAAGCCACTTGCCCGCTCCATCATATTGGATGACGGGGTCTCAGTCATCTTGCCCAAGAGGCATGGCTCGCATGTCTCAACCGATTCGAAATCGAGTGAGTCAAAAAACATCCATCATCATGGAGTTTCTTCATGCGATTTATACCAATATGACATTACGTGGCAGTGCCACAAGCATGTGGTACTATCATTATTAACTTTGTATCTTTTGGTACCAATGTTATGAATATGTGTACTACTACGATCATGATTCGATAAACCATTTCGAGTGGGTGCATGACCATTGAAGGCATTATCCATGTAAACAGAATAACCATTATTCTCTAACTTATATGAATAACCGTATCGCACTAATCATGATCTAATCACGTTTATGCTCAACGCAAACACCAAATAACATTTATTTAGGTTTATCACAAATCCTGAAGGTAGAGAGAGCGTGCGATGGTGATCACATCAATCTTGGAAATACTTCCAACACACATCGTCACCTTTCACCTAGCTAGTCTCCATTTACTCCGTAGCTTTTATTTCGAGTTGCTAACACTTAGCAACCGAACCGGTATCTAATACCCAGGTGCTACTAGGAGTACCAGCAAGGTACACATCACTAACACGTATATCAAATATACTTCCATTGACATTACCAGCCTTCTTATCTACCAATAATCTAGGGTTTTTTCGCTTCAGCGAACATTCTCCTCATAACAGAAGCACTTAGTCTCGGGTTCGGGCTCAACCTTGGGTTTCTTCACTAGAGCAACAACTGGCTTGCCATTCCTGAAGTTTTTCCCTTCTTGCCCTTGCCCCTTTTGAAACTAGTGGTTTTCACTTAACCATCAACACTTGATGCTCCTTATTGATTTCTACCTTCGTGGTGTCAAACATCACGAACAACTCAGGGATCATCTTATCCATCCCTGGCATGTTATAGTTCATCACGAAGCTCTAGTAGCTTGGTAGCAGTGACTTGGAGAACTGCATTAATCACTATCTCATCTGGAAGATTAACTCCCACTTGATTCAAGTGATTGTAGCACCCAGACAATCTGAGAACACGCTCACCGATTAAGCTATTCTCCTTTATCTTGCAGGCAAAGAATCTTGTTGGAGGTCTCATACCTCTCAACATAGGCACGAGCTTGAGATCACAATCTCAGCTCCTAGAACATCTCATATGTTCTGTGACGTTCAAAACATTTTGAAGCCTCAATTCTAAGCCGTAATGCATGACGCACTGAACTATCACGTAGTCATCAAAAAGTGCCTGTCATATGTTCACAACATCTACAGACAACGCTTGAGGGAGTGATGCAGTTAGCGGTACATCAAAAACATAAGCTTTCTGTGCAGCAATGAGGACAATCCTCAGATCACGGACCCAGTCCGCATTATTGCTACCATCAACTTTCAACTTACTTTTCTCTAGGATTGTATCAATAAAACTGGGGAGCTACAGCGCGAGCTATCTACGACATAATTTGCAAGGACATTTTTAGACTAAGTTCATGATAATTAAGTTCACTTAATCAAATTATTAATGAACTCCCACTTAGATAGACATCTCTCTAGTCTTCCAAGTGATACATGATCCATGTCAACTAGCCCGTGTCCGATCATCACGTGAGACGGACTAGTCATCCACGGTGAACATCTCTATGTTGATCGTATCTTCTATACGACTCATGTTCGACCTTTCGGTCTTCCGTGTTCCGAGGCCATGTCTGTACATGCTAGGCTCGTCAAGTCAACCTAAGTGTTTCGCATGTGTAAATCTGGCTTACACCCGTTGTATGCGAACGTTAGAACCTATCACACCCGATCATCACGTGGTGCTTCGGAACGACGATCCTTAGCAACGGTGCACAGTTAGGGTGAACACCTTTCTTGAAATTTTATTGAGAGATCATCTTATTTACTACCGTCGTTCTATGCAAATAAGATGTAAACTGATAAACATCACATGCAATCATTATAGTGACATGATATGGCCAATATCATCTTGCTCCTTTGATCTCCATCTTCGGGGCACCATGATCATCACTGTCACCGGCACAACACCATGATCTCCATCATCATGATCTCCATCATTGTGTCTTCATGAAGTTGTCTCGCCAAATATTACTTCTACTACTACAGCTAACGTTTAGCAATAAAGTAAAGTAATTACATGGCGTTTATGATTGACATGCAGGTCATACAATAGTATAAGACAACTCCTATGGCTCCTGCCGGTTGTCATAGTCATCGACATGCAAGTCGTGAACCCTATTACAAGAACATGATCAATCTCATACATCACAATGCATCACATCACATCCTTTTGGCCATATCACATCACACGGCATATGCTGCAAAAACAAGTTAGACGTCCTCTAATTTGTAGTTGCAAGTTTTTACGTGGTTGCTATAGGTTTCTAGCAAGAACGTTTCTTACCTACGTCAGAACCACAACGTGATATGCCAATTGCTATTTACCCTTCATAAGGACCCTTTTCATCGAATCCAATCCGACTAAGGTGGGAGAGACAGACACCCGCTAGCCACCTTATGCAACTAGTGCATGTCAGGCGGTGGAACCGGTCTCACGTAAGCGTACGTGTAAGGTTGGTCCGGGCCGCTTCATCCCACAATACCGTCGAATCAAGATAAGACTAGTAACGGCAAGCATATTAACAAAATCGACGCCCACAACTGCTTTGTGTTCTACTCGTGCATAGATTCTACGCATAGACCTAGCTCTGATACCACTGTTGGGAGACGTAGTAGTAAATCAAAATTTTCCTACGTGTCACCAAGATCTATCTATGGAGAAACCAGCAAACGAGTGGGGAGAGATTGGATCTTCATACCTTTGAAGATCGCTAAGCGGAAGCGTTACAAGAACGCGGTTGATGGAGTCGTACTCGCAGCGATTCAGATCGCGGTAGATCCGATCAAGTGCCGAACGGACGGCACCTCCGCGTTCAACACACGTGCAGCCCGGTGACGTCTCCAACACCTTGATCCAGCAAGGAGGAAGGAGAGGTTGGGGAAGGGCTCCAACAGCAGCACGACGGCGTGGTGGTGGTGGAGTAGCAAGGTATTCCGACAGGGCTTCGCCTAAGCGCTGCGGAGGAGGAAGAAGAGAGGTAGGGCTTCGCCGTGAGAGAGAGAGATCAAATCCTATCTCAAAACATCCAAAACCTCAAGTATATATAGGAGGAGGGACGTGGAGGGCTGGCTTGGCCTCTACTCCAAAGAGGAGATGGCCGGCCGAATTAAAGGGAGAGTCCACCTCCCACAAGGGAGGTGGATCTCCTCCTTTTAAATCCTTTTTGCCTTATCTCCTTATCTCCAGCCACATGGGCCTTTAGAAAAAGTATTTCCCAGCCCAATAAGGGCTGAAACACTTTATCTAACAGCCCATGAAGTCCTCTGGTCGTCACACCCCTCCCGGGGGTCCTCCGGCACCCTCCCGGCACTCCCGGTACACTACCGATGAGCCCGAAAACTTTCCGGTGACCAAAACTGGACTTCCTATATATCAATCTTTACCTCCGGACCATTCCGGAGCTCCTCGTGACGTCCGGGATCTCATCCGGGACTCCGAACAACCTTCGGTAATCACGTATACCATTTCCCTATAACCCTAGCGTCATCGAACCTTAAGTGTGTAGACCCTACGGGTTCGGGAGACACGTAGACATGACCGAGACACTTCTCCGGCCAATAACCAACAGCGGGATCTGGATACCCATGTTGGCTCCCACATACTCCACGATGATCTCATCGGATGAACCACGATGTCGGGGATTCAATTAATCCCGTATACAATTCCCTTTGTCTATCGGTATGATACTTGCCCGAGATTCGATCGTCGGTATCCCCATACCTTGTTCAATCTCGTTACTGGCAAGTCTCTTTACTCGTTCCGTAATACATCATCCCGTGGCTAACTCCTTAGTCACATTGAGCTCATTATGATGATGTCTTACCGAGTGGGCCCAGAGATACCTCTCCGTCACACGGAGTGACAAATCCCAGTCTCGATTCGTGCCAACCCAACAGATACTTTCGGAGATACCCGTAGCGTACCTTTATAGCCACCCAGTTACGTTGTGACGTTTGGCACACCCAAAGCATTCCTACGGTATCCGGGAGTTACACAATCTCATGGTCTAAGGAAATGACACTTGACATTGAAAAGCTTTAGCAAACGAACTACACGATCTTTGTGCTATGCTTAGGATTGGGTCTTGTCCATCACATCATTCTCCTAATGATGTGATCCCGTTATCAACGACATCCAATGTCCATGGCCATGAAACTGTGACCATCTATTGATCAACGAGCTAGCCAACTAGAGGCTTACTAGGGACATGTTGTGGTCTATGTATTCACACATGTATTACGGTTTCCGGTTAACACAATTATAGCATGAACAATAGACAATTATCATGAACAAGGAAATACAATAATAACCATTTTATTATTGCCTCTAGGGCATATTTCCAACAGTAGTCACACCGCCTACAATTGGCTGCATCCTAGGATATCATGCTCCCCATGATGTCTTTATTACCTCTGCTCTTAATGGATGTATAATCTACTTAATTACGGTAGGTATAATCAGTAATAGTCATTAATAGTTGGTCATGCATACAACCTTCAATAGCAATTATATCAGCCCGTTAAGGCACCCCCTCAAACTATCCATAATAGGAAATTACATAGAGTAGTAACATGCATATGTTACTATTTTAAGTTACTACCTTCACAATGGGTAGTAACATTGAACCTTTCATTTATTAGCTTATAGACTCATCTTGTCTTGATATGTGTTATGTTACTCATAGTAGTAGTAAGATAGTATGTTACTCAATTTCTCTCTCTTCTCATTAATTAGCTGCCACATCATATTTTTTGCTTAGGTGACATCTATGTTACTACCTATGTTACTCCCATTGTGGGTAGTGTCATATCATACTCTATATAAGCCGACAGTAGGGCAAAGAAACACGTTTCTGCTCCTGGGCTCAGCTGCACCCGCACTGACAAAAATTTCAAAACTGAAAACTCAAAAAAATCAATTTTTTGATGTGGTAGATAATTTGATGTGTGAGGTGTGCTCCAAATTTCAACTCATTTGAACATCTGAGCAGCTCTCGGCAAAAAAAACAAAATCGGGATGTGTAAAAAAGTTCACTGTTCACGCATTGTTTTGACCCCGATTTGTCTTTTTTGCCGAGAGCTGTTCAGATATCCAAATGAGTTGAAATTTGAAGCGGACCTCACACATAAAAATATCTACCACACAATTTTTTTTGTTTTTTTTGGAATTTTCTAATATTTATTTTGATTTTGTTTCTGACCAGGAGCCTGGGCAGCGAGTTGGATTTCTGAAAGAAACTATATACTAATACATATAAGAGTCGATCATGCATACAACCATCAATATATTATATCTATCAATTATATAATATATGGTCCACAAAGATACCATATAATATAAGAGTGGCGTCATTCTTCCATACCGTATTTGTACAATACTAAGCCCCCATAGGGTGAGTCACCTTAGGACAACTCTCTAATGGGGCAAGCCGCCTCAAGCACTTTGCCAGTGGCAGTTCTCCATATTCTCAGTGGCAGTCGGGCAATCAACCACGCTGGCGACGGCTCATGGCGTGGGCTCCGGCCACCACCGCCAGGTGGGAGGTCGGTTCTAGGCACTAGCGGAGGGTTCAGGAGGAGAGGAGTCTGATGAGGATGATCTCCACGTGGGAGAACGGCTGGAAGTGGCGTCACCGACCCCTTCAGACATTATCTACGAGGCCTTCCAGGAACATCTTGCTGATGATGTGGTTGCGGGTATTGTTGAGGCAGTCGTCCCGCAAGACGATCTAGCAAGGGAGGGGCTGCCGGAGACGAAGATGATGGAGGTGACGCGTTGGGTGGTGCATCGACGGACATCAGCGTGGGCAACCACACATTGGCAAGGACCACTACCTAAGGTTCGTCTCCCTAAACCCAGGCTTGCGGATTTCATGGATGACTCCTCCTGGAAGGTCGTTCAGTGGAAGAACAAACGAAGGGGTACGGCGGCTCCGGTGCCGGCGCCGGCGACGGGTTTGTCCGCCGCGATTCGCAATCAGCTCAACATCCGTTTGAGTTGCCTATTGGGCTCGGTTGGGCCTGAAGCTGTCATGACGGTTGTGGGTTGTGAGAAGGCTGGGTATGTGGCCCAGTTAACAGACCCAATCGCTGACGAGGCTGTGACCGAAGAGAGACTATTTCCGACGTTTAACCAGAGCTCAGTTTCGGCTGACCCTAGGGTTCGTAAAGTGATCGCGCGTCCTGGGTTTCCTCAGCTCAGTTCGGGGAGGGCGGCCAGGGTCTGCGCTCCAGCGCCGGGGAGATTGGCGTCGCCGCTGTCGCCCATTCCCATGGCTGGTCGAGGGAACGCACCATCTCGTCCGGCTCCTCCCCTCGCGAGGACGGACCAGCAGCAGTAGAGCCTGCTGCCACGAGTGGCGCGGCCTGCAGGGCAAGACGAGGGTGGCCAAGGGGCTGCCCGTGGTCAGGGTGTATTTGTCGGAGGGCGTGGATCTGCTGCTCATCCTGACAATCGTTTTGCAATAGGATACTAGGGAGATGACGGCTACGATGCATATGGTGAGGGGATTCATCATGGTTCATCTTCCACCGGTGGAGGCCGGGTAGATGGAGGCGGCTGGGGGTATGATGGACCTCTCGGCCCTTTCGTCCAAGGAGCTACTGGACCTTTAAACAGGCAGCAGAGCTGGTTCCGAACGAACCGTGGAGGCCGCGGTAGAGGCAGACGGCCACCCCCTCCACCTCCACCGGCTGACCCAACAAACAAGACCGTAGAGGAAGCGGTGCCAAGGACGGCACTGGTAGAACCAACTACGGTTACCGAGAAGGCTACACCGGTCCTTACGGGGATGGCGGCGGATGTCGTTAAAGCGCTCGCTTAGGTCAAGGTGCCCAAGTTGAAGGGTGCTACTGGTCGGGATGCTGCTTCAGATAAAGCCTCTGACAAATCTGATGGGGAGAAGTTGACTAAATGGGCTCGTAAGAAAGAAAAGATGTCTTGCTACCGGTGTGGTGGTCCGGGCCACTTTGCGGCTGAGTGTACGGTAGAACTTTGTGACTTATGCCGGAAACCAAAGCATGATACGGGAGAGTGCCCGTTTCTCTTAGGGCCAAAACCAGTTGTTACTATCTATGGAGCTTGCTGTCCGGAGTTAATGTTCTTTGAGTCTCCCCGTTCTTCATTGAATGCACCCATTTCAGAGAGTTCCCGGACCGGGATAGTGCGTGTCACTCGTGGGAGTATGACCACTAATCAGGTGGTGCAGCGTCTACGTGAGTTGGTGCCTTCTAGTTTCCAGTGGAACCCGGTGAGCCTCGATGACCAGGCGTTTCGGGTGGACTTTCCTACCAAGGAGGATCTTGGACAACTCCTGACATTTGGTATGAGTAAGGTTACAAATAGTTCAGTTGTGCTTGAGTTTGAACCATGGACACGGCAGGAACCAGAGGGTACCCCACTTTCTCAGCTTTGGGTACAGTTCACGGGAGCCCCTCAGGTGGCTCTTGATGATGTAAATGTTGGGAGACGTAGTAGTAAATCAAAATTTGTCCTACGTGTCATCAAGATCTATCTATGGAGAAACCAGCAATGACCGAAGGAGGAGTGCATATTCATACCTTTGAAGATCGCAAAGCGGAAGCGTTACTAGAACGCGGTTGGTGGAGTCGTACTTGTAGCGATTCAGATCACGATCGATTCCGATCTAAGCACCGAATAACGGCGCCTCCACGTTCAACACATGTGCAGCCTGGTGACATCTCCTATGCCTTGATCCAGCAAGGAGGAAGGAGAGGTTGAGGGAGAGCTTCGGTAGCATGATGGCATGGTGACGGTGGAGCTGCGTGGTACTCCGGCAGGTCTTCGCCAAGCACTACGAAGAACGAGGAGGAGAAGGGGTAGGGCTGCACCGAGAGGGAGAGAAACTTGTGTGTTGCAGCGCCCCCAAAGCCCTCACTATACATAGGAGGAGGAGGAGGAGGGAGGGCGCAACCCCTAGGGTTCCCACCCTAGGGCTGCGGGCGGCCCTATATGGGACTTGGGGCGGCGGCCAAGGGAGGGGAGAGGTGGTGTGGCAGCCCTAGGCGCCCTAGGGTGGGCCTAGGGTTTGCCCCCCTCTCTCCTTTGCTGCGCCTTGGGACACGTGGGAGGCGCACCAGCCCACCTAGGGGCTGGTTCCCTCCCACCTAGGGGCTGATTACCGAGTGGGCCCAAAGATACCTCTTCGTCACATGGAGTGACAAATCCCAGTCTCGATTCATGCCAACCCAACAGACACTTTCGGAGATACCCATAGCGTACCTTTGTAGCCACCCAGTTACGTTGTGATGTTTGGCACACCCAAAGTATTCCTATGGTATCTGGGAGTTGCACAATCTCATGGTCTAAGGAAACGATACTTGACATTAGAAAAGCTTTAGCAGACGAACTACACGATCTTGTGCTATGCTTAGGATTGGGTCTTGTCCATCACATCATTCTCCTAATGATGTGATCCCGTTATCAACGACATCCAATCTCCATGGTCATGAAACCGTGACCATCTATTGATCAACGAGCTAGCCAACTAGAGGCTCACTAGGGACATGTTGTGGTCTATGTATTCACACATGTATTACGGTTTCCGGTTAATACAATTATAGCATGAAAAATAGACAATTATCATGAACAAGGAAATATAATAATAACCATTTTATTATTGCCTCTAGGGCATATTTCCAACAGTCTCTCACTTGCACTATCGAACACCCATAGAGTTCTGGTGTTGATCATGTTTTGCTCGTGAGAGAGGTTTAGTCAACGGATCTACGACATTCAGATCCGTATGTACTTTACAAATATCTATATCTCCTTCCTGTATGTACTTTTAGCTTGGTTTTCTCTAGGAACGCGTTGAAGTTGAGGGCAACATTAGCGTTGTCCATTGGATCTACAATATAGATTGTAAAGACAATTTTAGACTAAGTTCATGATAATTAAGTTCACATAATCAAATTATTTAATGAACTCCCACTTAGATAGACATCTCTCTAGTCATCCAAGTGACACATGATCCACGTCAACTAGCCCGTGTCCGATCATCATGTGAGACGGACTAGTCATCAATGGTGAACATCTCCATGCTGATCGTATCTTCTATACGACTCATGTTTGACCTTTCGGTCTCCCGTGTTCCGAGGCCATGTCTGTACATGCTAGGCTCGTCAAGTCAACCTAAGTGTATTGCGTGTGTAAATCTGGCTTACACCCGTTGTATGCGAACGTTAGAACCTATCACACCCGATCATCACGTGGTGCTTCGGAACAACGAACCTTAGCAACGGTGCACAGTTAGGGTGAACACATTTCTTGAAATTTTAGTGAGAGATCATCTTATTTAGCTACCGTCGTTCTAAGCAAATAAAATGTAAACATGATAAACATCACATGCAATCAATATAGTGACATGATATCGACAATATAATCTTGCTCCTTTGATCTCCATCTTTGGGGCACCATGATCATCACTGTCACCGGCACGACACCATGATCTCCATCATCGTGTCTTCATGAAGTTGTCTTGCCAACTATTACTTCTACTACTATGGCTAACGATTAGCAATAAAGTAAAGTAATTACATGGCGTTTATGATTGACACGCAGGTCATACAATAAATTAAGACAACTCCTATGGCTCCTGCCGGTTGTCATACTCATCGACATGCAAGTCGTGAATCCTATTACAAGAACATGATCAATCTCATACATCACATATATCACATCACATTCTTTGGCCATATCACATCACACGTCATATGCTGCAAAAACAAGTTAGACGTCCTCTAATTTGTTGTTGCAAGTTTTTACGTGGCTGCTATAGGTTTCTAGCAAGAACGTATCTTACCTACGCAAAACCACAACGTGATATGCCAATTTCTATTTACCCTTCATAAGGACCCTTTTCATCAAATCCGATCTGACTAGAGTGGGAGAGACAGACATCCGCTAGCCACCTTATGCAACAAGTGCATGTCAGGCGGTGGAACCAGTCTCACGTAAGCGTACGTGTAAAGTCGGTCTGGGCCGCTTCATCCCACAATACCGCGGAATCAAGATAAGACTAGTAACGGAAAGACAATTGACAAAATCGACGCCCACAACACCTTGTGTTCTACTCGTGCATAGATTCTACGCATAGACCTAGCTCATGATGCAACTGTTGGGAGACGTAGCAGTAAATCAAAAATTTCCTACGTGTCACCAAGATCTATCTATGGAGAAACCAGCAATGAGCAAAGGAGGAGTGCATCTTCATACCTTTGAAGATCGCAAAGCGGAAGCATTACTAGAACGTGGTTGGTGGAGTCATACTCGCAGCGATTCAAATCGCGGTGGATTATGAGCTAAGCACCGAACAACGGAGCCTCCGCGTTCAACACACATGCAGCCCGATGACGTCTCCTACGCCTTGATCCAGCAAGGAGGAAGGAGAGGTTGAGGGAGAGCTCCGGCAGCACGATGGCATGGTGACGGTGGATCTGCGTGCTACTCCGGCAGGGCTTCGCCAAGCACTACGGAGAATGAGGAGGAGAAGGGGTAGGGCTACGTCGGGAGGGAGAGAAACTTGTGTGTTGCAGCCCCCAAAAGCCCTCACTATATATAGGAGGAGGAGGAGGGAGGGCGCAACCCCTAGGGTTCCTACCCTAGGGCTGTGGCCGGCCCTAGATGGGACTTGGGGCGGTGTCCAAGGGAGGGGAGAGGTCGTGCGGCAGCCCTAGGCGCCCTAGGGTGGGCCTAGGGCCCATTGGGCCTAGGGTTTGCCCCCCTCTCTCCTTTGCTGCGCCTTGGGCCACGTGGGAGGCGCACCAGCCCACCTAGGAGCTGGTTCCCTCCCACTCTTGGCCCATGTAGCCTCCCAGGGCTGGTGGCCCCTCCCGGTGGACCCCCGGAACCCTTCCGGTGGCCCCAGTACATTACCGGCGGTGCCCGAAACACTTCCGGTGACCAAAACCTCACTTCCTATATACGAATCTTTACCTCCGGACCATTACGGAACTCCTCGTGACGTCCGGGATCTCATCCGGGACTCTGAACAACCTTCGATAACCATGTACACTATTTCCCTATAACCCTAGCATCATCGAACCTTAAGTGTGTAGACCCTACGGGTTCGGGAGGCATGTAGACATGACCGAGACACCTCTCCGGTCAATAACTAACAGCGGGATTTGGATACCCATGTTGGCTCCCACATGCTCCACGATGATCACATCGGATGAACCACGATGTCGGGGATTCAATCAATCCCGTATACAATTCCCTTTGTCTACCGGTATGATACTTGCCCGAGATTCGATCATCGGTATCCCTATACCTTGTTCAATCTCGTTACCGGCAAGTCTCTTTACTCATTCCGTAACACATCATCCCATGGCTAACTCCTTAGTCACATTGAGCTCATTATGATGATGTCTTACCGAGTGGGCCTAGAGATACCTCTCCGTCACAAGGAGTGACAAATCCCAGTCTCGATCCGTGCCAACCCAACAGACACTTTCGGAGATACCCATAGTGTACCTTTATAGCCACCCAATTACGTTGTGACGTTTGGCACACCCAAAGTATTCCTATGGTATTCGGGAGTTGCACAATCTCATGGTCTAAGGAAACGATATTTGAGATTAGAAAAGCTTTAGCAGACGAACTACACGATCTTGTGCTATGCTTAGGATTGGGTCTTGTCCATCACATCATTCTCCTAATGATGTGATCCCGTTATCAACGACATCCAATGTCCATGGTCATGAAACCCTGACCATCTATTGATCAACGAGCTAGCCAACTAGAGGCTCACTAGGGACATGTTGTTGTCTATGTATTCACACATGTATTACGGTTTTCGGTTAATACAATTATAGCTTGAACAATAGACAATTATCATGAACAGGGAAATATAATAATAACCATTTTATTATTGCCTCTAGGGCATATTTCCAATAGTAAAGGTCACTTGGAGTCTTGGTTCTCTGATTGGTAAGACTGAGAAGGTGGACATGCCTTTTACACGATCTAATGGAGTAGCTCGCCTGTTTATCAGTGTCATCAACGTTGAGCATATTCCGGACTCTGTCAGGTGGATGTCTGATGGCAAGAGTTTTATGTTGGATATTGAGATTGAGGAGAATGCTGAGTTCCAAGATTTGGCCAGACAGGTTGACATGGATACTGACAAGGGTCATGACGGAGATGGGCACTCCTAGAAATAAACCCCTCAAAGCCATGTGACGGATAGGGGGGCAGCTCCGTTGGCCAAAGCGGCCGAGTCAGCTAATAACTGTGAGCGGTCCAATGTATCTTCCTCATCACATCAGCTATGGTTTGGATCTTTTGGATCCTCCTCGGCCCCGAGTAAGCTTTGGGGTACAAGGGTTGAACTAGATGACCCGAAGGAGTAGGAGCTCCCTCCACTTTCACCACCAGTGTCACCATAGGTCTCCATAATGGTGGTGTCCTCGCCTAGGGAGGTCAGGATATTTGAGTGCTCACCGGTTGTTACTCCATCCAGGGAGGTTAGATCGAGCCAAATTTTGGCTCAATGCTACGCGTTGACGGGTCGACAGGGGTGGTCAGAGCGATGTCTCATGCCCATGCACCAGCTGTTCCGACGATGCTGCCGTTACCCGCGGGTCATGGTGGACTCATCTCATAGCATGGCGGTGTTACACCGGTGTCGTGGTTTTGTCACGGCAGATGTCCGGGTCAACGGACTTGGATTCGAGGCCATCGCAAAGGTGATGGACTCAAAGGGGTTGATTGGGACGAAGGACACGATTTTACCCAGGTTCAACCCCTCAAGTAGAGGTAATAGCCTACGTCCTGCTTGTGTTTGTATTGCTTGGTTTATCGATTACAAGGGAGCTATTGCTTGACCTAGTTCTCGATAGTCTGATCTCTAAGCCGCCCCAGGTCTCGCCTTTATATAGGAGGTCAAGACCATGGATCATACAAGTTGTAACCAACTCTCACTACGTGTCTGAATCCGTCTCTACATTGTCTTGCCTTCCTGAGCAAGTTGTCTCCGGGCGGCTCACCTGCCCGGGTCTTCATGCTTTCTCCGTCCGGGCCACGTCCCGACCCATCTTGTTAAGCCGCCCAACGTTTTGGGCTTAAGTCTTCACGGTCCGTTCTTGGGCTGATGTACGAGCCGCCAGGTGTGACCCGGAGCCTCTGGGGCGAGTCTCACTGTGGGGTTATATCCCCAACATTAGGCCCCAGGTTGATTTGAGCTTGCTCACTTCAGCCTCCTTCTCAATTATCGGCGAGTCTCCCTTATGTTACCTGAAAATAATGACCCGCTGTGACGTCATGTCAAATCTGTCAGAAAGATCCTCTGACGTCCGCAATGAATCTTTCCCTTATTAAATGGACGGTCCGGGAATCGAGGCGTCCGCCTCGGTCAAATGATATCCGTCGCCTGGATTTTCGTGCCTGTTTCCACCCTTGCCTATTAAATAGGACCGCGAGGGGTGGCATTTGCTTTCTTCCCCGCTCGATCTTCGTCTTCTTTCTGCTGACGCCGCCGCTCCAGCACATCTCGCTCTGGTGCCGTCTTCACACCGTCGTTGTCGAGGCCGCTGCATCAACCTGTTGGTTCCAGAATTCCTGCCCGTTTCCGCTGCTCCTTCTCCGGTGTGTCTTTCCTCCCCTAGACCCGTAGCCATTCCGGTAGGGTTTTCACGGAGTTCTTCCGCCGCTCAAAACACGGGCTCCTTTCCAATGCCGGCCATGCTTAGTCCACAAAACCTCGATGATATGCTGTCCCCAATGCGGCGTTCTGTAGGAAACCAATAGTAGCACTGCGCAGATCTGTAACGGCTCCGACGGCCGTTTTCAAACTTTCACCGTTTCGACAGTTCGTCTCTAGGTTTGAAATAAAACCATTTTTCTCTGTTTTGTAGATCCGTAATCTTAGAGATACTTTGTGAAATCTATTTTCCACACTTAGCCAAATTTTGCCTTGTCTCCTCCTAAACTTGACTCACCATGTAATTCCGGCTCTCACCAACCGGATCCTGGCGGCTTAATCTTAAAATCTTAGGCTTTTAACCGCCCGTAGACGTCTGCCATTCCCTGACTCGCTGTACATTGTTACCTTGCGCAGTTTTGAACCGCCACCATGTCTCGTGCATCCAACTCATGCAATTGGGTCGGCTCTTGCGTCACTGAAGAATTCCTAATGGACTTTGTACACGCGGGCACAATTTCCGCCAAAGATGTCATCCATTGGAGGGTTCCGGGTAATGAACTAAAGCCCATTCCTTAGGAGGGCGAAGTAGTTGTATTTTTAGATCATGTCGAACGTGGGTTTGTACCCCCCGGCTCAAAATTCTTTTGGGATTCCCCAATTCTATTTCCAACATATGCAACTTCCAAGTGCTCATCGAAGTCTACTTGCAAACGGATCCGTCTGTTGGTCTCTTCCGTGAGATTTTTTATGCAAACTGCCAGACAGAGGTGAAGGCCGGTCCAAGCTTAGAACTCGGTGGGTTTTCAATTCAGAGGTGCCGGGACATAACTTTTCCGGCTGTTCAGATGCCAAGTCATCCAAAAGATTGGAACAAGACTTGGTTTTACTATAAAGACACCAGAGGGTGAGCATCCCTTGCCGGGTTACCGCCCATCCCGGCTCAAGACGACCTCTGAGCTTCCTGGCCGGCTGTCAACTGCTGAACGGGCGAAGCACGAGCCGGCTCACGCCAAGATTAAAGCCCTTATGGCCAACGGACTGACGGGGCTGGATTTGATCCGCTGCTGGATTTCTTGGAGGATTATGCCCTTGAGTCGGTGAAATCGCCTTATGTGCGAATATCCGAGCCAGTATGATGATTCCCTCTGCTTCAGCCGGACAACGTTAACAGAAGATGATATTACAACTGTGATCCGGAGTCTTGTCCATGAAACTGCAGGAGCTTGCAGTGCCATTGGGCTGGCACCTTTCTGTGCCACTAACTCGGCCCCAGACGTAATGCGACTCTTTATAGTCTCTTCTTTTTATTAGGTGTGTCTTGGCAATCTCCTCACTACTTGCCGGCTTACCCTTTCAGGCTGAATCCGATTTCTGGAAGAAGAAATATGTTCCTCCTCTGAAGAAATCTAGGAAGAAGATTGCGGCCAAGAAAACAAAGAAGAAGACCACTCTCAGGAAGAATGGTTTGAACAGCCGGAATCAGACGGCTCATAGGTATAACTTGACTATTTTTTGCCACCTCTTTATTCACCTTATGGACAACAACCATTCACAGGACGAGACAGAGACCAGTAACGCCAATGCCCCTGAGGTAACTTATGTTTCGTCCGATTCAGAATACTTTGTACCCCAGAAGATACGACAGGTCGTTCGAAAAGTTCCCCTTTCTCATCCTCTTGCTTACTTAGACCCCCAATTTCTTTTGAAAAAGCAACAGCAAGCCGCCCGACGCTAGACCCGGAGTGCTGGCTCTACCGTTCTCATGTCCGGGTTGCCTAATTCTCCGACTCAGAGGAAACGTCCAGCTGAGGTAGACATTCTTTCCTTGCTTGATTTTACTAATCCTTCCTTTGTAATTCCAAAATGGCTCTACGTTATCTGAACTATTTTTTCAGGGATCATCTCCTTCGTCTGGTGACTCTACAGCCACTCCTCTGCCGCCTCCAAAGATTAACCCGCTGTATGTGCTTTTCACTCCTTATGCCCGAGTCTTTGGTGGTTGTAAACCTTGGGCTCTAATCTTTATGCTTTTCAGGGCTCAGGCCAAGTGGAGGAAGACCAACAAGTCCTCCCCTGGCCCTAATGTCCAAGAGCCAGAGCCTGCCAAGCCGGATGCTCCCATGCCGGATGTCGATCCTTCGGTGGCTTCCAAGGAGGCACCTGAAGAAACTTGTCCTTCTACTGAGCCGGCGGTTGATGATGTAATCCCTGAGAGTCCTCCAAAGGACCATTCCAAGCCGCCTAGCCCCGCAAAAGTTGCCAAGGAAACAACCGCTCCGGATATTTTTACTACTGGCGCCGGCTTCCACTCTTCTCAGTCTCATGTGCTGACAAGGCATAGTGAGACGGCTGAAGCCTCCAAGAAGCTATATTTTGAACTCCCCGCCCTTGAGAAGATGACCACTAACGAACTTCATTCCGGTTATTTGAACCGCCTTTCTACAAGCCGGGAATTGGAGCTCAAGCTTGTAAATTTAATGAAGAAGAAATATGAGGTATTCTTCACTCTCCTTATACCCTTACGTAGCCCCCAAGGGCCGTGTTAATATTGATTGATGATAACCGGGGCCTTCAAAACTTGCTAAAAGTAGAAATGCTTAGCCTATAGGCCTCAGCTTATTTAGCAGTAATCACAAATCATCATTCGTAGCCCCCAAGGGTCGGCTCAATTTTGATAACATTGAGCCGGAGCTTCATTGAAGATTTCTATTAGAGCCAAGTGTAGCCCCCAAGGGCCGGCTCAAATTTGATAACATTGAGCCGGAGCTTCATTGAAGATAGCTCTTATATCCAAGCGTAACCCCCAAGGGTCGGCTCAATTTTGTTAAGGTTGAGTCGGATCTTTTCCTTGGAAACCAGTTGAAAAGCCATAGTGTAGCCCCCAAGTTCCGGGTTAACTTGATAAAGATGATCCAGAACTGCCTTTTAACTTAAGAGATCAAATAGACATTAGCCCCCAAGTGTCATACATATTGCTTGCAATCTGTTTGAGACTTGCTGAGTCTTTTAAACTTCTCCTTCTGACGGCTCATTCCATACTTTGATATGTCACAGGAAGCTTTAAATGAAGCCGGGTCAGAAGTGGCCGGCTTAAAAAATAATCTATCCACACAACAGGCCGCCCGAAGTGAAGTTGATGAAAGATGCCGGCTCCTCACTGAAGAACTGGCCAAGATCAAGGCCAACTTTGCAACCTTCAAAGAGTCTGCTAAAACTGAACAAGCTGCCCTGACTCAACAGGCGGATGACGCTGATCAGTGGCTGATGATCGTGTCTGATGAGCTGCAGTCTTTGAAGCGCCACATCAAGAAGTTGACAGCCATCATCTTTGGTAAGTATTTGATAACTTAACTCAATTTGTGTATTGTCTTTTTATACTGGCGACTTATGACAAGGCGTCTGTCTTATGTAGGTCCTAGGAGCCGCCAACTTGCCTCCGACAGCTTGCTACCCCTGAAGGCCATGTATACTCTGACAAAACAACTTTATTGTGGCGCTGTGTGCACAATCAAGGCCATACCGTACAAGGATACTACCCCTTCAACTTTCAAAGGGGTCTTAGAGCTTCTGTCCACGCTGCCAAAGCAAATTGTAGAGTTGAAGAGATCAGCCGCCCGTCAGGGGGCGATCGCAGCCATAAGCCGGGCCTTGGCTTTTGCTCCAGAGTTAACTCTGGCTGATATGATGGATGGGTTTCCCTCCAAAAAGGATGATGGCTCCGAGTTTACAGACGCTGACTACGCATGATGTGTGAAGGACTCCAAAGTCCTTGCCTCCGTGTTAGCAGAGGAGGTCAACTTGGCGACTTATCAAGCGGCTTACAGTGTTGACCAGAAAAGAATCCGCGGCCCTCTGTTTGAGTCCAAGGATCTGATGCCTGCCCGCAGTAAGAATCCTTTTGCCTCTGAACTTGACCCGTCCCCCTTATTTGAAGAAGGAACCTTTGCGGCTTTAACCAACTACAACTGGGACTTGGAAAATCTTCAGATCAAGGCAGTCGAAGACCCGGCGCAGGGTGACCCGCCGGCCAGCTAGTGGAATTGTGACCGCCTGTTGATGAGTCGGCTATTGTGACCCGCCATGAGCGGTGTAAAATACTAAGATATTTTTTGGGCTCTACAGAGAGCGTATGTAATAGACTTGTACTAACTTTGCCTTTGCCTGAACTGTGCCATCGTGCACATAGTAAACAACCCGGCTTAATATATATGATCTTTCTAGCACTTCTCATTGGATGCTTTTACCGGCTCTTGGTAGCTTAACTGACCTGCAAGAATAGATGTATCTTGACATTGTTAGGAGGGCGGCTTAAAAGCATAACCCATAGATGCTATATCTTCCTAACGCGTTGACGCAGTCAACTGCATGGCTTAAGAGCCGGCTGATAGGGCCTGATAAGCTACACCCGGAGGGTGTGAAGCCCCCTGGACAACCATGTTGACTCGTCAACATTTTTGGCTTAAGAGCCGGCTGTTAGGGTTAGATAAGCTACACCCGGAGGAGGGAAGCCCCCTTCGACAACCAAGTTGACTTGTCAACTTTTTTGTCTTAAGAGCCGGCTATTAGGGTTAGATAAGCTACACCCGGAGGGTGGGAAGCCCCCTTCGATAGCTATGTTGACTTGTCAACTTTTTTGGCTTAAGAGTTGGCTGTTAGGGTTAGATAAGCTACACCGGAGGTGAGAAGCCCCCTTTGACAACCAAGTTGACTTGTCAACTTTTTTGGCTTAAGAGCCGGCTGTTAGGGTTAGATAAGCTACACCCGGAGGGTGGGAAGCCCCCTTCAACAGCTATGTTGACTTGTCAACATTTTTTGGCTTAAGAGCCGGCTGTTAGGGTTAGATAAGCTACACCCGAAGGTGGGAAGCCCCCTTCGACAACCAAGTTGACTTGTGAACTTTTTGGCTTAAGAGCCGGCTGTTAGGGTTAGATAAGCTACACCCGGAGGTGGGAAGCCCCCTTCGACAACCAAGTTGACTTGTCAACTTTTTTGGCTGAAGAGCCGGCTGTTAGGGTTAGATAAGCTACACCTGGAGGGTGGGAAGCCCCCTTCGACAGCTATGTTGACTTGTCAACATTTTTTGGCTTAAGAGCTGGCTGTTAGGGTTAGATAAGCTACACCCGGAGGTGGGAAGCCCCCTTCGACAACCAAGTTGACTTGTCAACTTTTTTGGCTTAAGAGCCGGCTGTTAGGGTTAGATAAGCTACACCCGGAGGGTGGGAAGCCCCCTTCGACAGCTATGTTTTGGATCTTTCTTGCATGGATGAAGATATGCGAAATGGCAGAGGCCCCGGCTTGCAGGGATGCTACTTTATTCATATATAAATATGATATATACAATGATAGTGTACAATGTCATGTCTCAACAACTTAGGTATAATAAGGCCACAGATGCGCTATGTTCCACGACCAGCGGGTCTCCTGCCCCGAGGTATCTGAGTCGTCCCGGATGTCAATGAGATAATACGACCCGTTGTTGAGATTCTGCTGACCACGAAAGGTCCTTCCCATGGAGGAGATAACTTATGCATATTTGTCTAGTCTTGAATCAGCCGCAACACTAAGTCGCCTTCTTGAAACGTCCGGGTCTTGACTCTGCGGCTATGATAGCGGCGCAGGTCTTGCTGATAGATCGCCGAACGAGCAGTCGCCAGTTCTCGTTCCTCCTCCAAAGCATCCAACGCGTCTTGGCTCGCTTACTCATTGTCCGTCTCAACGTAAGCCGCCACTCGTGGCGAGTCATGCCGGATGTCACTTGGTAACACGACCTCTGCACCATAAACCATGAAGAAAGGTGTATAACCTGTGGATCTATTGGGGGTAGTTCTGATGCTCCATAAAACAGACGTCAACTCTTCCACCCAATAACCCGGCGTCCGCTATAAAGGAACCATAAGCCAGGGATTGATACCTCTCAAGATTTCTTGGTTAGCACGCTCCGCCTGACCGTTGGACTATGGATGAGCAACCGCAGAAACATCAAGCCGGATGTGTTCCAGGTCGCAGAATTTTTTCATAGCCCCGTTGGACAAGTTTGTGCCATTGTCTGTGATGATGCTGTGAGGGTAACCAAAACAGTAGATTAGTTTTTTGATAAACTGAACCGCCATAGCTGCGTCACACTTGCTGACCGGCTCAGCCTCTACCCACTTGGTGAACTTATCAACCGCCACCAAGAGGTGTGTTTTCTTATCCTTGGATCTCTTGAAAGGCCCGACCATATTGAGCCCCCAGACTGCAAACGGCCAAGTAATTGGTATCATGCGCAATTCTTGAGCCGGAACATGAGCACGCCGGCCGAACTTTTGACACCTGTCACACTTGCGGACCAGATCCTCTGCATCCTTGTGAGCCGTCAACCAGAAGAAAACGTGCCAGAAAGCCTTGGCCACTAGGGACTTTGAGCCGGCATGATGTTCGCAATCTCCAGCATGAATTTCATTCAAGATTTCCTTACCCTCCTCTGCTGAGACACATCGTTGAAACACCCCGATGACACTGCACTTGTGCAACTCACCATTAACTATTGTCATGGACTTAGACCGCCGGGTGATCTATCTGGCTAGATTTTCATCATTAGGTAACTCGCCCTGAGTCAAATACGTCAAGTAAGGCACAGTCCAATCCGGAATAGCATGCAAAGCCGCCACCAATTGTCCCTCCAGGTCAGGAACAACCAAATCTTCCTCTAAGGGTAATTTGACCGTCGGGTGATGTAAGACATCCAGAAAAATATTGGGCGGCATCGGCTTTCGCTGAGAGCCTAACCTTGACAGGGCATCAACCGCCTCGTTCCTGCGACGATCAATGTGATCCACCTGATAACCCTTGAAGTAAGCAGCAATGACATCCACCGCCTGACGATAAGCCGCCATCTGCGGTCCCCTGGAGTCCCAAGTGCCTGAAACTTGCTGAGCCACAAGATCTGAGTCGCCGAAGCACCTTACCCGGCTTAAATTCATCTCCTTGCTACTATGAGGCCATGAAGCAGGGCTTCGTATTCAGCTGCATTATTGGTGCAAGGGAACATCAGCCGGAGCACATAACAGAACTTATCACCTTTGGGAGATGTTAAAACAACTCCTGCCCCCGATCCTTCCAGCTGCTTGGATCCATCAAAGTGTATGGTCCAGTATGTGTTATCTGGCTTTTCCTTGGGCGCTTGGCACTCTGTCCAGTCATTTATGAAATCCACAAGGGCTTCAGACTTGACAGCCTTACGAGGTACGTATTTCAGATTGAGAGGTCCCAGCTCCAATGCCCACTTAGCAATCCTACCAGTGGCTTCTATGTTTTGAATTATGTCCCCCAACGTAGCAGAGCTGACCACGGTGATCTGGTGCCCTAAGAAGTAATGCTTTAACTTGAAGTTGGCCATGAACACCCCATACACTAGCTTCTGCCAACGTGGATACCTCTGCTTGGACTCTGTCAGGACCTCACTGATATAATAAACCGGCCTCTGAACCGAATACTCCTTCCCTGCTTCCTTGCGCCCGACCACAATGGCAACGCTGACAGCCCGGTTGTTAGCCACCACGTATAGGAGCAAGGGTTCTTTTTCAGCCGGAGCGGCTAAAACCAGCGGCTCCGTGAGCTGCTTCTTGAGTGCCTCAAACGCTTCTCCCGCCGCCATGCTCCAGACAAAATTGTCTGTCTTTTTCATCATTTGATATAGAGGGATGGCTTTCTCACCAAGGCAGCTTATGAACCGGCTCAACGCGGCGATCCGCCCTGCCAGGCGTTGGACATCATTGATACAAGCCAGCTCAGCCAGGGAGGTGATAGCCCTGATCTTATCTGGGTTAGCTTCAATATCACGCTCAGAAACCAGAAATCCCAAGAGCTTGCCAGCCGGAACACCAAAGACACACTTTGCCGGGTTAAGCATCATCTTATAGACCCGTAGATTGTCAAAGGTTTCCTTTAAGTCATCAAGCAGGGTCTCCTTCTTCCTTGATTTGATCACAATATCATCCACATAAGCATGAACGTTGCGTCCAATCTGATTGTGAAGACAATTCTGCACGCAGCGCTGATAAGTCGCCTGGGCACTCTTGAGCCCAAAAGGCATAGACACATAGCAGAAGGCTCCAAAAGGCGTAATGAAAGCCGTCTTCTCTTGGTCCTTGACCGCCATCTTGATCTGATGGTATCTCGAATAAGCATCCAGGAAGCATAAACTTTCGAAACCCGCCGTAGCATCAATGATTTGATCAATACGAGGGAGAGAAAAAGGATCAGCCGGACATGCCTTGTTGAGATCCATATAGTCCATACACATACGCCATGTGCCGTTCTTCTTGAGCACAAGCACTGGGTTAGCAAGCCACTCCGGGTGAAAGACCTCGACGATGAACCGCCGCTAAGAGCCGGGCGACCTCTTCCCCGATGGCCTTACGTCTCTCCTCATTGAACCGCCATAGAAATTGCTTGATAGGTTTAAACTTAGGATCCACATTAAGGTTATGCTCAGCGAACTCTCTCGGTACACCCCGCATGTCAAAAGGTTCCCATACAAAGATGTCCCGATTCTCATGGATGAATTCGATGAGAGCGCTTTCCTATTTGGGATCCATGTTGGCCCCAATGATGAACTGTTTGGATGAGTCACCCGGAGTCAAATCTACCGCCTTGGTATCATCCACCGAGAATTTGAGGGGCGGATCAACCTCCGTCGTAGGCTTCTTCAGTGGGGTCATATCCTCCGGGTCAACAGTCTCCTTATAGAACTTGAGTTCCGCCTCAGCACAACTAGATTCCGCATAAGCTGCGTCTCCTTCCTTGCACTCAATAGCCGTATTCTGATCACCATGAACAGTAATCGTGCCTTTTAATCCGGGCATCTTGAGCTGTAAGTAGACATAACAGGGCCTAGCCATGAACTTAGCATAAGCCGGCCACCCAAACAATGCATGATAAGGGCTCTTGATCTTGACCACTTCAAACCACAAGGACTCCACCCTGTAGTTGTACTCGTCACCAAAGGTGACTTCCAAAGAAATCCTGCCCAACGGGTAAGCTGACTTGCCTGGTACCACATCATGAAAAACGGTTGATGAGGGCTTAAGGTCTTTATCAAGTAGCTTGGGGGGCAACTACATGATGTTGATGCTACTGCCACCATCCATAAGTACCTTATTCACCATATATCCTCCCACTTGCGTTAACCGCTAGCTTGCGCAATTTCTAATCCCGCTTGTTAAGGCTGGTCGTAAAAACATGATATTGGCTCGAGCTGAGCTACTTTGGATTACTCTGATACCCAGATTGATTATGCTGCTACGGATTGTTGCTACCAGAGTGCTGAGGATGTCCTCCTTGATTGCCCTGACCATGATGACCGGACCCTGAGCCGCCGGATCCAAATCCGGCTCTTGACCCGCCTGGACCTGAGCCGCCAGGCGGGCCACTACCATGGTTGTTGTGTTGCTGCATGCTGTAATTCTTGAACTTCTGCATGATATGGCAATTACCCCATGTGTGCGCTGTAGGTTTATCGTGTCGGCTGTGCTCCGGACAGGTTTTTTTGACCATTTCCTCCAAATTGAAAGGAGTCCTATTTTTGTTAAAAGGCGGTCTGAACTTCCCATTGCCCTTAGAATGATTCTAGCCGGTGCTCGCATTGGCCACCAGTTCTGACCTGCCATCCAGGTTCTTCCGCTTGCTCTGGTTACCATTATTTGCCGCACCCTTGCCCTGGTTGTTCCTCTTACCTTGGCTGGCCTTCTCCTTATCAGAGCCTAGATCCTTCGTGTTATCAGAGTCAACATACTTTGTGAGAGCCGCCATGAGTTCTCCCATGTCCTGACACGTGCGCTTGAGCCAGACGAGCTTCTGCTTCAGAGGGACGAAGTGATAGTTCTTTTCCAGGATCAGCACCGCTTGAGCCGCTGTGATCTATTCAGATGAGTGGATGATGGTCGACACCCGTCGGACCCAATGATGAGCTGACTCATTTTCCTACTGGACACAATGATCGAGATCCACAATAGTCATAGGCTGTTTGCAAGTCCCTTGAAAGTTTTTGATGAACCTTGCCCTCAACTCAGCCCATGAATTGATGGTATTGGGTAGCAAACCCTTTAACCACGTGCGAGCCGGACCTTCAAGCATCATGATGAAGTACTTAGCACACACTGCCTCACTGACATCCAACATCTCCATAGCCAGCTCATAACTTTCGATCCAGGCCTCCGGAGGTAAGTCAGTAGTGTAATTCGGGACCTTGCGAGGTCCTTTGAAATCCTTCGACAACTGCTCACTCCGCAGAGCCGGTGCTAAGCATGGCACTCCCACGGCCCTGGTGGTCACTCCCGCTCCTACTGACATGGAGGGCGTGGGCTCTTGGTGAGCCGTCGTGGCCAAGCTGTCGCCTCTTGCTGGTTTCTCGCCCGGTTCATGAGCGCTTGTGTATCTAGAGCCGCCTGATCATCCCGTGGAGGCCCTCTATGCCGATCGCTGCTGGAGACCGCCGGCGACTCATAGCGCCGGCTAAAGCTGCGGCTGGGGAGGGAGGTTGAATGGACGCGGCTTTGGCTGTAAGCATATTTCTCCTGCTGGGCCATCGCTGTCTGAAGGTAACCAATGGCGTTCCGTACCTCTTCTGCAAAAGGTGCCTCATCTGGGATAGGAATTGTTTCAAGACGGGTGGCCGCGGCTACCATGTTCTCTGCTGTGTTGGCATAATGACCCGCCGGCGTTGGAAAAACCACTGGTGAGGCCTAGTTTCGTCGGGGCGGGTTAAGCTGCGGTCGAGCCGTCGGTCGACTTCCAGGTGCGTTCGCTGCCCGTCCAGTTCCTGGCATATTGAAGAGATTCCTAGCCTCATAATGTTCTGGTAAACGGGATTGATGCCTCATCCGATGCATCGCAGCCGCCGATTGCCGTTCTAGCCCAAGGCGGAAGGCATCTGTCTTAATGCGTTCTGCCTTTGCCTCCATCTGAACTTTTAGCTCAGCTATCCTTTGTTGCTCCTTCGCTATCCGGTCCTTGAGTCTCACAATCTCCAAATTCTGAGTGGCTTGATTATCTGGCGTGACTTCAGTGGCCATTAGGGCCACGAGCTCGTTCATCAGATCCAGAAGAACTTGAGCCGGTGGCGGCGGGTCAGCCTCCGAGGTTGCTGCTCCGACGGTTGTACTGCTCGCGCCTGGGGCCGACCCCGCCATGAACACGGCCGCATGAACCGGGGCCCAAAACCGTCCGACTCAGACCACTCCGACTCAGGGTAAAGCTCGTCGTAGCCCCCGAGCCCACCGTTGTGAAGCTGGTAGATCGATTCTGCTTCCCCGCTCGAAGATCAGTCCTTTGAACAGACGAGAGTCTCCTGCGACGCAGAAGCTTCAAGATCCATACCTTGAGTGAAGCCCACGAAGACGTGCTTCCGGCCCGGGTTGATACGGGCGGGTCGCACACAACGGGTGGGTTGGGCGCGCCGTGCTGACTCGACGATGCTGGTGCAGATGTCCGGCCCGGGTGTAGATCCGTCGATCTTGCCGATGAAGACGTGGATCCCGCCGAAGGGAACACGGAATCCATATTTGACAGAGCCGATATCAATACCCCCGCCGGCGTCGTCGATGTAGAGCCGGCCGCGACGACTCTTGTTCATCTGTCCGACCACGTATCCCTCGAGCCCTAGGAGAGAGCCCTTTGAGAACTCAACACCACCGAGTGTTGGCCCCACGGTGGGCGCCAACTGTCGTGGTTTTCTCACGGCAGATTTCTGGATCAACGGACTTGGATTCAAGGCCATCGCAAAGGTGATGGACTCAAAGGGGTTGATTGGGACGAAGGACACGATTTTACCCAGGTTCAACCCCTCAAGTAGAGGTAATAGCCTACGTCCTGCTTGTGTTTGTATTGCTTGGTGTATCGATTACAAGGGAGCTATTGCTTGACCTAGTTCTCGATAGTCTGATCTCTAAGCCGCCCCGGGTCTTGCCTTTATATAGGAGGTCAAGACCACGGGTCATACAAGTTGTAGCCGACTCTCACTACGTGTCTGAATCTGTCTCTACATTGTCATGCCTTCCTGAGCAAGTTGTCTCCCGGCGGCTCACCTGCCCGGGTCTTCATGCTTTCTCCGTCCGGGCCATGTCCCGACCCATCTTGTTAAGCCGCCCAACGTCTTTGGCTTAAGTCTTCACGGACCGTTCTTGGGCTAGTGTACAAGCCGCCAGGTGTGACCCGGAGCCTCCGGGGCGGGTCTCACTGTAGGGTTATATCCCCTACAACTGGTGACAGGGGATCCACTGCTGACTACCGATGCTGCGTCTTCTGCAGTTGCTACGCCAACGACAGGAGGTCGTCTGGGGTCTGGCAGAGTTCCTGTGGTCCCCAGTGGGGATGGGCCGGTGACAAGAGGTCAACCGGTTACCATCAGCGTCCCTGCCCGCCCGGAGGGTAGCGAAGTTGTGTCGGGGACTTTGGGTTATTCGGAGACCATCGGTGCCCCAGCTAGCCTGGTTGGACGGGGTGGGGGAGGGGGGGGTTGGAGGCTCCTCTCTGACAGGGTTCTCCATCGAGGAGGTTGTCGCGTTTGGGGGCATCCCAGACCCGGCAACCGGGAAGAGGCGAATGAGCCGCCGTCTCTAGGACCAGCCGGATGCGAATGACTTGCTCATGGGCCGTGCCATGCAGGCGGCGAAGCTTCGTGACATTGAGGCAACGACAGGTATGGCTGTAAACACGAGTTGTTCAATTCTTCATTTTTCGGATGATGAAATAATTTCTAATGCAAACAAACTAGGGGTGTCGCTGGGTAGCAATGGTAAAGAAATTGCGAATTCTATTAATAAACTTTTAGACTTAGAGGCCGAGAGAGCCATGGCTATGTTGCGAAACATTGCGGCCATGAAACCTATGAATGATGATGAGATTAATGAACTAGGGATGGGGGCGATGGAACAATTATGCGAAGATCCCGTGCCATCATCCTTGGTTACTGAGGAGGACGAGGACATTAGTAAGGAGGGGTATGTGGCCCCAACGCAATTCAATGAGTGTTTGCATACAGTGACCGGTTATGTCGACCGTGTTGTCGTACAGGACAAGCCAAGCATTCATGGAAAAGGAAAGTATATCCTGTATCGACGGTACGTCGACGCGTACGTTTTAAGACTGCAAAGAAATTTCATGATGAATGATGAAAGGTTTATTTTGGAATAGCAGAGGTCTTGGTGACTTGGCTAAAAGGAGATTTCTAGCGGAGGCAACTATCAAGCATAGGCTCGACTTTATTGCGTTAATGGAAACTGGTAGGGATAATTTTACTTCTCAGTTTCTCAGCACGCTTTCTGGTGGAACTGATTTTGACTGGCATTGTCTACCTCCAAAAGGCAGGTCCGGATGGATCTTACTTGGAGTGAGATGCGAGACTCTAGAAGTACGAAACATGGTCTTGGGTGACTTCGCAGTCAAATTTAGAGTGCGCTCTAAGGAGGATGGATTCCAATGGGCGCTCGTGACCGTTTATGGTGCAACTCAGCCGGAGTTCAAGATGGACTTTTTGGCTGACCTCGTTCGAACATGCGGGAACGAGAGGTTACCAATCTTAGTGGGAGGTTACTTTAATATTATTAGGCGAAGAGATGAAAAGAATAAAGATAACTTTGATGGCAGATGGTCATTTATGTTTAATACAATCATCTAAAGCCTAGACTTACGAGAGATAGAGTTTACGGGCAGAAAATTCGCATGGGCCAACTCGCTCCCTACTCCAACTTTTGAGAAACTGGATAGGGTACTCACTAGTGTGGAATGGGAGCAGAAATTCCCGCGAGTGATAGTACTAGCACCGTCTAGGGTGATTTCTGACCATACCCCATTGTTTGTTGACTCTGGAGAGGCTACCCATATGGGCAATAAAGATGCTTTCTCTTTCGAGGTGGCTTGGTTCAAAAGAAAAGGTTTCATAGACCTCATAGCGCGAGAATGGGCGAGGGCCTTGATACGTCTCCAATGTATCTATAATTTTTGATGATGGCATGCTATTATATTATCTGTTTTGGATGTTTTATATGCATTAATATGCTATTTTATATTATTTTTGGGACTAACCTATTAATCTAGAGCCAAGTACCACTTTCTGTTTTTCCTTGTTTTTGAGTTTTGCAGATATGGAATATTAAACGGAGTCCAAACAGAATAAAACTTTCAGAAGGAATTTTGCTGGAAGGAAACAAGTCATCCAAGCTTGGGGTGCACGTCAGGGGAGGTGCCAGGGCGCCACAAGCCTGCTAGGCGCGGCCCCCCTGGCCCCACCTAGCAGGCTAGTCATTCCCTGGCAGGTCTCCTAACCCTATTCTCTGGCCTATAAATTCCCAAATATTACCCCAACATCAGAACAAGCCACAAAAATACTTTTCCGCAGCCGGAAGCCTCCGTTCCTGAAAGATCCAATCTTGGAGCCTTCTTCGGTAATCTTCCGGAGGGGGAATCGATCACGGAGGGCATCTACATCAACTCCATTGCCCCTCCGATGATCAATGAGTAGTCCACCACAGACCTACGGGTCCCTAGATAGTAGCTAGATGGTTTATTATCTCTCTTTGATCTTCAATACCATGTTCTTCATGATCTTCATGGAGATCTATCCGATGTAATCTTCTTTTGTGGTGTGTTTGTCAAGATCTGATGAATTGTGAGTTTATGTTCAGATTATCCATGAATCTTATTTGAATCTCCTCTGATTTCTTATATGCATGATTTCATATCCTTGCAAGTCTCTTTGAGTTATTGATTTGGTTTGGCCAACTAGATTGGTAATTCTTGGAATGGGAGAAGTGCTTGGTTTTGGGTTCAATCTTGCGGTGTCCTCACCCAGTGACAAAGTAGGGGTAGCGAGGCATGTATTGTATTGTTGCCATCAAGGGTAACAAGATGGGGTTTTCATCATATTGGTTGAGTTTATCCCTCTACACATCATGTCATCTTTCTTAATGCGTTACTCTATTCTTCATGAACTTAATACTCTAGATGCAGGCATGAGTCGGTCGATGTGTGGAGTAATAGTAGTAGATGCAGAATCATTTCGGTCTAATTGATATGGACGTGATGCCTATATGCATGATCGTTGCCTTGGATAACTACATGATTATTCGCTTTTCTATCAATTGCTTCACAGTAATTTGTTTACCCACCATGATATTTGCCTTCAAGAGAGAAGCCTCTAGTGAAACCTATGGCCCCCGGGTCTATTTTCCATCATATATTTTCAGATCTATACTTGCTGCAATTTATTCACCGTTTACCTTCCGCACTCGTTACATCTATCTCTATCAGATCTAATCGTTGCAAATAACCGTGAAGGGATTGACAACCCCTTTATAGCATTGGGTGCAAGAGTTTGGTTATTTGTGTAGGTGCATCCATTGGTGACTTTCTTGTTCTTCCTACTGGATTGATACCTTGGTTCTCACAAAGTGAGGGAAATACTTATCTACTTCAATGCATCACCCTTTCCTCTTCAAGGGAAAACCAACGCATGCTCAAGAGGTAGCAAGAAGGATTTCTGGCGCCGTTGCCGGGGAAGATACACATCAGGCCTACCAAGTACCCATCACAAACTCATCTCTTGCATTTACTTTATTTTCCATTTGCCTCTCGTTTTCATCTCCCCACTTCTAAAACGATTTTCAGAAAATACCAAAAATATTTGCCTTTTTATTCGCCCTTCTTTTGTTTGCGTTTCATTTGCTTGTCTGCTTGATTGCTTGCTTTGTCAAGATGTCTGAAAATACCAAGTTGTGTGATTTTTCCAATACTAATAATAATGATTTTATTAGTACTCCGATTGCTCCCGCCACTAGTGCGGAATCTTATGAAATCAATGCCGCCTTGCTTAATCTTGTTATGAAAGAACAATTTTCTGGCCTTCCTAGTGAAGATGCCACATCCCATCTAAATACTTTCATTGAGATGTGTGATGTGCAAAAGAAGAAAGATGTGGATAATGATATTGTTAAATTGAAGCTATTTCCTTTCTTGCTAGAAGATCGTGCTAAAACTTGGTTTTCATCTTTGCCTAAAACTAGTATTGATTCATGAAATAAGTGTAAAGATGCTTTTATCTCCAAGTACTTTCCGCCCACTAAGATCATCTCCCTTAGGAACGATATAATGAATTGTAAGCAACTTGGTCATGAGCATGTTGCACAAACATGGGAAATGATGAAATTAATGATTAGAAATTGTCCCGCACATGGTTTGAGTTTATGGATGATTATATAGTTTTTTTATGTGGGATTGAATTTTGCATCTAGAAATCTTTTAGATTCTGGCGCGGGTGGTACTTTTATGGAAATCACGTTAGGAGAAGCTACTAAACTCCTAGATAATATCATGACAAACTGCTCTCAATGGCATACCGAAAGATCTCCTACTAGTAAAAAAGTGCATGTTATTGAAGAAATAAATACTTTGAGTGAAAAGATGGATGAATTGATGAAATTGTTTGCTAGTAAGAGTGCTACTATTGATCCTAATGATATGCCTTTGTCTTCTTTGATTAGAAATAATAATGAATCTATGGATGTGAACTTTGTCGGTAGGAACAATTTTGGAAATAACGCGTATAGAGGTAATTTCAACCCTAGGCCATTTCCTAGTAATTCCTATAATAATTATAGTAATTCCTACAACAATTCTTATGGAAATTATAATAAGATGACCTCTGATCTTGAGAATATTGTAAAGGATTTTATTGGTTCGCAAAAAGTTTTCAACGCTTGTATTGAAGAAAAATTGCTCAAGATTGATGATTTGGTTAGGAACGTTGATAGAATTTCTCTTGAGATTGATTCTTTGAAAGTTAGATATACTCCACCCAAGCATGATATTAATGAGTCTTTAAAAGCTATGCGAATTTCTATTGATGAAAGTAGGGAAAGAACCGCTAGAATTCGTGCTAAGCGTGAATGGCTTGAAAAGGTGTTTTCTCGCAATAATAGTGATGTAGATCTCAAAGTGATTGATGTGACTCCTATTGAATATTTGTTTACAATATAAATCTTGATAATGATGGGACTGTAGATAATTCAACTTTAGTTAAAAGGCGTCCCAATGATTTGGAGTCTATAGATCTTAATGCTAAGATTGATAAAAGTGGGATTGAAGAGGTCAAAACATTAAATAGAAATGAACCCACTATTTTGGATTTCAAGGACTTTAATTATAATAGCTTATCTTTGATTGATAGTATTTCCTTGCTTCAATCCATGTTGAATTCTCCTCATGCTTATAGTCAAAATAAGGCTTTTACTAAACATATAGTTGATGCTATGATGAAATCTTTTGAAGAAAAACTTGAGCTAGAAGTTTCTATTACTAGAAAGCTTCATGATGAGTGGGAACCTACTATTAAGATCAACATCAAAGATTATGAGTGCCATGCTTTGTGTGATTTGGGTGCTAGTGTTTCCACGATTCCGAAAACTTTATGTGATGTGCTAGGTTACCATGATCTTGACGATTGCTCTCTAAATATGCATCTTGCGGATTCCACTATTAAGAAACCTATGGGAAGGATTAATGATGTTCTTATTGTTGCAAATAGGAATTATGTGCCCATAGATTTCATTGTTCTTGATATAGATGCTGATATGTCTCCAACGTATCTATAATTTTTGATGATGGCATGCTATTATATTATATGTTTTGGATGTTTTATATGCATTAATATGCTATTTTATATTATTTTTGGGACTAACCTATTAATCTAGAGCCAAGTGCCAGTTTCTGTTTTTTCCTTGTTTTTGAGTTTTGGAGATATAAAATATTAAACGGAGTCCAAACGGAATAAAACCTTTGGAAGGAATTTTTCTGGAAGGAAACAAGTCATCCAAGCTTGGAGTGCACGTCAGGGGAGGTGCCAGGGCGCCACAAGCCTGCTAGGCACAGCCCCCCTGGCCGCGCCTAACTGGCTTGTCGTTCCCTGGCAGGTCTCCTAACCCTATTTTCTGGCCTATAAATTCCCAAATATTCCCCCAACATCAGAACAAGCCACAAAAATACTTTTCCACTGCCGGAAGCCTCCGTTCCCGAGAGATCCAATCTTGGAGCCTTCTCCGGTAATCTGCCAGAGGGGGAATCGATCACGGAGGGCATATATAGCAACTCCATGGTCCCACCGATGATGCGTGAGTAGTCCACCACAGACCTACGGGTCTATAGCTAGTATCTAGATGGCTTATTCTACCTCTTTGATCTTCAATACCATGTTCTTCATGATCTTCATGGAGATCTATCCGATGTAATCTTCTTTTGTGGTGTGTTTGTCAAGATCCAATGAATTGTGAGTTTATGTTCAGATTATCCATGAAACTTATTTGAATCTCCTCTGATTTCTTATATGCATGATTTCATATCCTTGCAAGTCTCTTCGAGTTATTGGTTTGGTTTGGCCAACTAGATTGGTAATTTTTGCAATGGGAGAGGTGCTTGGTTTTGGGTTCAATCTTGTGGTATCCTCACCCAGTGACAAAGTAGGGGTAGCGAGGCACGTATTGTATTGTTGCCATCAAGGGTAACAAGATGGGGTTTTCATCATATTGCTTGAGTTTATTCCTCTACATCATGTCATCTTTCTTAATGCGTTACTCTGTTCTTCATGAACTTAATACTCTAGATGCAGGCAGGAGTCGGTCGATGTGAGGAGTAATAGTAGTAGATGCAGAATCGTTTCGGTCTGCTTGTCACGAACGTGATGCCTATATGCATGATCATTGCCTTAGATAACTACATGATTATTCGCTTTTCTATCAATTGCTTGACAGTAATTTGTTTACCCACCATGATATTTGCCTTCAAGAGAGAAGCCTCTAGTGAAACCTATGGCCCCGAGTCTATTTTCCATCATATATTTTCAGATCTATACTTGTTACAATTTATTTACCATTTACTTTTCGCACTCGTTACATCTATCTCTATCGGATCTAATCCTTGCAAATAACCATGAAGGGATTGACAACCCCTTTATAGCGTTGGGTGCAAGAGTTTGATCATTTGTGTAGGTGCATCCATTGGTGACTTTGCTTGTTCCTCCTACTGGATTGATACCTTGGTTCTCGAAAACTGAGGGAAATACTTATCTACTTCGCAGCATCACCCTTTCCTCTTCAAGGGAAAACCAACGCATGCTCAAGAGGTAGCAGGCCTCCGGAGGCAGGTCCAATATTGATAGATGGCAAAACAAGATTAGACATGTAAGACAATTTCTTCGAGGATGGGCGAAGCATGAAAGTGGCACCTATAAGCTGAAGAAGCAAAGGCTTGTCGAACTTATAGATCACCTAGATATAAAGGCTGAGTCCGTGTTGTTGGATGACAATGAGAGGGCATCCAAAGTGGAGGCAGAACACAATCTTAAACAACTACTCAGGGAAGAGGAGTTGAAGTGGGCACTAAGAGCAGAAGTGCACCAAGTGATTGAAGGGGATGACAATACACATTTTTTCCATCTGATTGCCAATGGAAAACACAAAAAGAAGAAAATTTATCAACTCGAACAGGACGAGGGTACAATCATTGGGCAGGATAACCTAAAGTTATACATCAAGGAATATTACAAGAAACTGTTCGGTGCCCCTGAGGACAATACAGTGTCCATGGATGAGCAGGCGGTCGGGGATATACCTCAGCTCGGGACGGACGAGAATGAGATATTGACCGCACTGTTCACGGAGAAAGAGGTGTTTGATGCTATATTGCAAATGAAGAATAATAAGTCACCAGGGCCAGATGGGTTTCCAGCTGAGTTTTATAAGAGATCTTGGCATATTATAAAAGGGGACCTCATTCCGATGTTTCAGGATTTGTTTGATGGGCACTTGCAGTTATACCACCTAAACTTTGGGACTATCACATTGTTGCCAAAGAAGGAGGGGGAGGTGCGCATTGAACAGTTCAAACCCATTTGCCTTCTTAATGTGAGTTTCAAAATATTTAATAAGGTTGGAACTAATAGACTGACGCAGATTGCGGATGCTGTGGTGCAACCTAGTCAATCAGGTTTCATGCCTGGTAGAAATATTCTGGAGGGGGTGGTTGTGCTCCATGAAACTCTTCATGAAATTCACTTGAAGAAACTAGATGGGGTTGTCTTCAAGGTGGATTTTGAAAAGGCATATGATAAAGTAAAATGGTCATTCCTATAATAAGCATTGCGTATGAAGGGGTTTGACGAGCTATGGAGGAAGCAAGTCGAATCCTTTGTACAAGAAGGGAGTGCTGGAATTAAAGTGAATGATGATATAGGTCATTTTTTCCAAACTCACAAAGGTCTCCGGCAGGGAGACCCTATGTCCCCTATCCTATTTAATGTCATTGCGGATATGCTTGCAATACTAATAGGAAGAGCTAAACAGGAAGGCATGGTAGGTGGATTAGTGCTCATCTAGTTGATGATGGGGTGTCCATCTTAGAATATGCTGATGACACAATCCTCTTTACGGAGCACGACATAGCGAAGGCAAGAAACATGAAACTTATCCTCTGCTTATTTGAACAGTTGTCGGGTTTAACACTCAACTTTAACAAGAGTGAGTTGTTTTGCTTTGGGAGAGCCAAAGAAGAACTAGAGGATTACAAACAGTTGTTCGGGTGTGAATCGGGTAGCCTACCGTTCAACTACTTGGGTATACCTATTCACCGTCGCAAGCTATCAAATCAAGAGTGGAAGAGAATAGAGGATCGATTCGAGAAGAAGTTGAGCTGCTGGAAGGGCAAGCTTTTGTTTTATGAAGGAAGGCTAATATTGATTAACTCGGTTCTTACGAGTATGCCCATGTTCCTCTTGTCCTTCTTTGAGATACCAGTAGGGGTACGCAAAAGATTGGACTTCTATAGATCCCGCTTATTTTGGCAGAGTGACGAGGTTAAGAAAAAATATAGACTTACCAGATGGGACATAGTATGCCGTCCAAAATACTAGGAGGTCTGGGGATTGAGAATTTAGAAGTTAAGAATAGATGTCTGCTCAGCAAGTGGCTGTACAAATTATCTGTAGAGACTAAAGGGATGTGGATACAAATTTTACGTAATAAGTACTTGCATTCCAAAACACTAGCCCAGGTCTCTGTTAGATTCTCCATTCTGGAAAGGCCTGATGAAGGTCAAGGCTCAATTTTTCCATCGAACTAAGTTCATCATTGGAAATGGAGAGACAACTAGATTCTGAGAAGATACGTGGTTGGGTGAGACGCCCTTGGCCGTACAGTATCCATCTCTGTATAATATTGTGCAACGTAAAGAGGGATATGTTGCCACAATATTACAGTCCACTCCTCTAAACATTCAGTTTAGGCGCACGTTGATAGGACATCGTTGGGCGGAGTGGATGCACTTAGTTAGAAGACTCATGGAGGTACAACTATTGGAAGAACCCGACAAGATTACGTGGCAGCTCACTGCTTTTGGCATATTTACAGTAAAATCAATATATCTTGACCTTATTGACACGATGGCTTTGCCCAAGTCAATTCACATTTGGAAGGTCAAGGTCCCTCTGAGAATCAAAGTCTTCATGTGGTTTGTTCACAAGAAGGTGGTTCTCACTAAGGACAATCTTGCAAAGCGTAATTGGCCAGGGAGTACGCGATGTAGTTTTTGTGATCATCAGGAGACCATCCAACACCTCTTTCTCCATTGTCCGTTAGCGAACTATCATGGCAAACTGTTAGTCACTTTTAATATTGATCCTCCAGATAGCATTGACACGTTGTTTGGTACGTGGCTAAATGGAGTTGATATAAACACCTCTAGACATATAAGCATAGGAGTTTGTGCATGTCTCTGGGCTATATGAAATTGCAGGAATGTCATGATTTTTAACAAACAAATACATATACATTTCTTGCAGGTACTATACAGGGCGTTGGCGTTAATCAGTATGTGGTTGTTACTCACTCCTGCGAAAACCAGGGAGCCTTTGGTTACTGTCTGCCCGGTGGGAGATGATAGCTCGGGATATATTCAACCGGTTTGGATGACGGTCCAATAATAGAATAGATGGTTAGGCATCTATGCTTATTTTCGCCGGTTGTGCCTTTTTTTCATTTGTTTTTCAAACCATATTATTGCTCCTTTAGAGTTTTGCTGAGACCGTAAACTATTTGTTTTCTATTAACGTTAATAAAGAGACAGTATGCATCATACTGATGCAGAGACTGGAGGCAACACTTTTTTTCTAAAAAAACATCAAACAAGAATTTTAAGATTCAGTGATCGATTTACAATTTTGTATAGAAGTATATAATGTGGCAATTTGCACTAACCTGGTTAAGCATCGAGATAGAGATGGAGCAAGAGCTCAGTTGTGCTTTATCCGGCCTTTCAAGCATTTTCAGTTTTTCATCTGCAACAAATGATATAATAAATAACGTGTACTTTGCAGTTAAATATGTTCTTACATTTCTAGTGTTCACGAAAAGAATTACTAATGATCAAGAGACTTAAGAACGTAATATTGATAGTGGCATATGTAGGCTACAAGCAACATAATAACCATTACAAAACTGAACATGTCCACGTAGTAACAAATCCGTGCTGTGATAGAAACAATATCTCCAGAAACACACTTAGCAAATACCTAATGATGTGAGCGTCTGTTTTTTTTTTTTGAAAAGGAGGATTTCTCTCGGCCTCTGCATCGTGGCGATGCATGCAGCCATTTTATTTAAGCAATCGAGTTCAAACAAAATGTAAGGTTCAGTTGGAGCACAAAGGCTCGAAATAAAGCGAAAATTACATGCCACCCTTGGCCATACCAATCTCAAACTATGATGCCTATACACCTAGCATGTTAGTTTGCCGCCATCCATATCGGTTGAAGATAGCCCGCGCCGCCGTCTTCCACCGGTTGCATCCAATAACCAAACGCTCCCTGGACTCCGTAGACGTGAGTAACGACCACGTACGGATCCAAGAGGTTGCTCTGTAGATGATCTGCAAGAAATTATCGACATTTCTGTTGTTAAAAATCATATCATTCCTACTATTTCATATAGCCCATAACAATGCACATGCTCCTATCTGAATGTGTTTAGCTGTGTTGGCTTCCACTCCATTAAGCCACATCCCAAATAACATGTTCATACTTAATGAAGTGTTAATATCGAAAGCTATATGAACAATGCCATAAAAGTCTAGCCAAAGAACATTCGAGAAATAGTTGTTTGATTAATTCATTGTTGTCACAAAAACAACATCTAGGATTACCCACCCATCTACTTTTAAAAAAGTTATTTTTTATGAGTATTACTCCTTTATGAATAAACCATATGAAAATCTTGATCTTCAGCGGTGCGGCAAGGATATCCCGGAGTACTGCTAGTTTAACCAAACCGATCCACCTGCAATTTTTGTGAACAGAACAACGAAACAGTTGACCGTGCAAATAGATGAGTTGATGTTAATTAAATAAATAAATTTGTTCCACTGACCGAGTTGTTCTCCAACCTAGCAATATGATTAACCTTAGATTTTTCCCCCAAAATATTCTCCCCTACAACTTTTCGACACAGTAAATGAATTAAACTAGAGAAAAACGTATCCATGTCCAAAGGTGAAGAGAAAAAAAACATATCACAAATATTACCAATGGTACTGTTGAAGTAGAGCGGCAAGGTACATGAGCAATAGTTTGGATCAACATATGTCATCCTTTCCATGGAAAAGGACACAAGCCTCGCTTCTTTATTTTTCATATCGATTGCCGCAAATAAACCCATTGGCTTCTCATCGCTTCCATATGCGCGGGGCATGATATAAAGAATGTCATGATCTATGCCAAGGGTAGGAGCAGAAGACACGAAATTCCTCAAGGAAAGTCGCTCCTCACCATCATCCCACAACGTGTCTGAGTCTGACAGCAAATCCCAGCTTTGATCGGTTAAAATGACGTCACCACTGTCCACAACAAAGCCTGTGTTCCAGTGAGCAGAACCGAGAGTCCTCTCCATAGCCGTTGCCTTCCAACCGTACTCAACAGGCCCGTCGTCATCGCCATCGTAGCGATACTCCAACTCAACAAACCTGAGTGTGTTGCCAGCGCATATCTCGTCCCTATACGACCTAGCATTGGCAGGCCATGTTTCCAAGCGACGCACATCCGTGGGCATCCGGCCAGGAGGCTCAAGAACCGGACCACCGGGTCATGGCCGAGCACGTTGCAGACAAGTATACCGTGCCAAAGATCGACCCACCCGAATACCCGATTGAATCCCCTCACACTGCGATCACCTTGTTGGTCGTATGACCACAAGCATGATCCAGGTCAGTGGCGCTAGTGTACTCGAACGAGATCACCATGGTGCTCCATGTCCTGATCCGGGACAAGTAGCGGAAGAGCTCGTGATTTAGGGTTGAAGACGCCACCGATATAGTGGTTTGGTACCATGGCGGCCACGACGTAGTCCTCGACGTGGCTGACGATGCCGACATGCTGGGTGGGGTGGAATCTGTCCAGAGGTGGGTAAGAGCAACTCCAACCCGTCAACTCATTTCGTTCGCAAGCGTCTGTTTGGATCGTCGCGGACATAAAACTTAACCAAACGCATCGATCTAAACGGACGCCGTCCGTTTTCTGTCCGCGCGCGACCCATCCCAAGCTTAATTTTGGTCCTAATTTGCGTTCGCATGGACACGGGACAGGCGCGCGACGATCGCTTTTTTCCCCTGGCACGCCAGTCGGTGGCACTCGCCCAACATTTCCTCCCAAAATTCCCAAAACGCTCCCGCCATCCCCCCGCGCGCGCCATGAACGACGACACGCCGACCCTCAACCATTGACGCTGTCGCCGGCCTCGCCAACCTCGCCTCCGCCGTTTGCCGCGGCACACAAAAAGGGTCGACGCCGACCAAGAAGAAGAAGGTGTTGACGCCCGCTCAGCGTGCCGAGTAATCGTTGAGGAGGAAGAACCGCCGGCACCTGCAAGAAGCGTGGGAGGAGGCCGCTGCCGCATCCACCATCGCCGCCACCTTCGATCAAGAGTCCAACGCTGCCATGGCCAACCTGTTGGTCTACGAGGCCACGATGCCGACCCTACTGATGCTAGGGTTAAACCCAGGCCAGCTGGGGCTCATTGCCGCGGTGACCGCGACCAGCACCGGCTCATCGCCACTCCGTCACCCACCGCCGGACTCTCCACGCATGTCCACCACGCAGCCGGTGCACGGCTTCCAATGGCATCACCCGCAAACCTCCCGTTTGTCCTACTCTACGGGCTCCGGTGAACCGGAGGTGGTCACGCCTGCGACGCCAGCACCCGCAGGTATCGACCTCAACGCAGTGCTTGTGGGCGGTGGATCGTCCTCCGACGGTTCATGCAAGCGCCGCCGCGAGCTCCTAGCCGACGCCATGGATAACGCCCGTAACCTGTTTGACAAAATGCCGGTTGCGGAAGATGAGGACAGTCTGTTCATGCGTGGCCTCATCTACGAAGGTGGCCGTGATGGTGGCGTCACCTTCGACCCCGACGAGACGCAAAGCCAAGATGGCCGCAACCCATTCATGGTCGGGCACGGGGACATTGGGTTCACGTTCGGTGATGACAGTGGAGGCATGGCCGACACCCTCATGAAGGACCAAATCGGCTTGGGCGGCCATTTTCCGTTAGATCACGAATTCCCGGAAGATTATGGCCTAGATGAAGAGGATGATGAAGTGGACATCGAGGGAGAGCCATTGTTCGAGGAACCACTCCTCGCCCAAGCCAATAGAAAGAAAAAGCGGAAGAGCAAGCGGACCAAAGCATACACACAAAAGGAAGACAAACTTCTGTGTGAATGTTGGAGAGACATTGGCCAAGACCCCAAGATAGGCGCTGAGCAAAAGGGTTCGACATTTTGGCTAAGAGTGCATCGCGAGTTCCACGAGCGCAAGAACTTTAAACCGTACCAAATGAAGAGCAAGCGTGGGTGGGTCTCTCTCGGCAAGAGTTGGAGGGTGATACAACAAGAGTGCAACAAAATTTGCTCCACTCTTGAGAGAATTGAGGCCCGTCCCGTAAGTGGCATCGGCATGAAAGACATGGTATGTCCGACATGCTTGCTTATATTGATTGTTCTGTACCTTGCTTATTGTGGTATGCCGACATGCTTGCTCATTCGTAGGTCTTCCAGGCTTTTGAAGAATTCAAGGTCTACTATGAGGGCAAGTCTTTCAACCTCACTCATTGTTGGATGATCATCAGCGAAGAAGAGAAGTTCAAATCTCAATACGGTGCTATCAAGGCGCGTGGTGGGAAGGAAGCTATTGAAGAGCATGGTGAGGGGGAGACGCCACGGCCGCGGGGTAAGACCAACTCCAAGAAAGAGGACAAGCGCAAGGCGGCGTCCCTCGCCTTGCAAAGCTACTTTGCAAGGCATGATGGACAACAAAAAGTCAAGAGAGGAGAAGCACTAACAAGCCAAGGAGGAGAAAATAAAGGCCTTCATGGAGATACAAAACAAGAAACTAGCGTTGAAGGCGGAGAAGAAAGCTAAGATGCTAGAGATTGAGGCCGCCAAAGCAGCCACGAAAACAAGAGAAGTCCGGCTCGCTTGCATGATGAAGGGGGTCGAGCTCATGAAGGTGGACTCGAACACGATCTCTCCGAGGAAGCGGTCTTGGTTCGAGAAGATGCAGACCGACATGATGAGCTTCGAAGACCATTGATCCATGTCGCGGTGTGCGGGCATGGCCACGGTCGAGATGGCGTGTCCGAACTCTTGACTGGCATCATAGATGATATGATGTGTGGTCGTCGGCCATTTTATCTTTAAAAACTGCTTGTGCATGGACGAAAGTTGGGTCGGCGCATTGGGCGCACAGCCGACCCATTTGCAAAAGGGGTCGGACGAGCCGATCCAAACGGACAAAACGCGAACAAAGCGTGCGTACGTTTGGATCGCGTGGTTGGAGTTGCTGGAGCACCTCTAGGGATGGCGGGCTCCCCCGGCCGGCCCTGTGCATGAAATGGCGTCCCGACCTGAATTTGGCCATTGTCAAAGCAACACCAACAGGTGCGCAACGGCGACGCGCTAAAAAAATATGCAGCATCGAAACAGCGTTTTCAACATACTGGATGGCGCTTACTCCAGCAACGCTGCAAAATAAGGTGTTTCGTTATAGGTCCAGCAGGCACGCTAAAAAACACTACTGGACATGGTACAAATAGTACGATAAATATAGAAACGATAGTACGATGCAAATATATTACATTAAACTTAAAAAGTAGATAAATAACTAACATTAGACAAATTAAAAACTTAGAAAAAACTAAAACTAGACAAACTAGACTACTCTTCATTGTCCTCGGTGCTGGACGTCGTAAGAAATGAGTCCGCTCATCGCTCATCGTTCGAGTCCCAGAGCGTGCCCGATTCTCCGAGTTGAAAATGGCCAATGCCTTGCGCCTACGCTTGTCTAGGCGTTTGGCAACTCGTTGTGCCCCTTGTTCGCGTGGAACTCATGCTCGGCGACGACATCCTCTGTGTAGTGGCGGTGCCACTCCGCCATGGTCTTCTCGTCTCTACGGGTGATCATCAGGTTGCGGTCCCGACTGCGCTGGGCACGGCGGTCCGCCTCGGTGGACAGACACGGGGAAGGCACGACGTGCTACGCGTGTTCGGCTGTGAAGACGTCGTAGAAGTTCATTTGCGAAAGAGGCCGCTGGAGTTGCCACGCCACCGCGTCGTACGTGCGGCCTCATGAGCGTTCTCGTACGTGCCGAGGCCGAGGCGCGTGTTGCCAGACGGATCTCGGCGTAAAACATTCGGACGGGCGTTCCCTGACGCCACGATAGCTCGAGCTGCTCTGGGGGCGCGGCGGTGACGAGATGCTGGGCGGTGGAGCGTGGGGAGAAGGTGGCCGCGAGGCGCAGGGCAGGATGACCACAGGGAGAAGGCGCGGGATGGATTGGACGTAGCGCAAGCGCGGCGCCGAATATATAGAGCACGCACGCGAGCGCGTGCCAAAGTTCGTGCGCGGGCAACCGCTTTTCCACGCGCGTGTGGAAACCATTTTAGCGCGCTGCGGTTTCGCATCACCGCTGGAGCACGCCGAGCGACCGCGCGCGCGCGTGCGTAAAACACGGTTTTCACCGCGTGCGCTTTCTTTCGCGCGCCTGTTGGAGTTGCCCTAATCTCTAGCAGGACGGCGTCGCCGTCGGTGCCGACACTGACCGCGCCGTACGACAGGCCGTTGTCCCCGACGTGGATGGTGAAGCCGGGGACCTGCGGGGGAGTGGCGAACAAGAAGGAGACCTCCACCTCCACCATCAGTTCCTTCCCCACCCTCGCCTCGCGTCTGACGTCCACGAACGTTCTCGCTGCGGTCGCCAAGGAGGCGGAGCACTGTGCTGCCGACAGCTTCTCCCAGTCTTAGGGATGCTAATCGCTTGGCACATACAGTAGCTAGACATGCTTATGATACTAATCTCGTTTTGTCCTGGGAGGATGAGCCTCCAGATTTATCTTACAGCATGTACTAAGAGATGTAACTCCGTCGATTCTTGAATAAAGTGCCATATGGGCTTCCCTTCAAAAAAAAAAAACTGCGAAAGAGTGCGACCTGTTTGGGCTGGAGCCTCGATCTACCTTTTTTTAAAGCAACAGATTTTATTCCCCACTAGTAAAAGGGTGCGTGCGTTGCAACGGCAGCAATTTTTTTTAACTAAATCATAATCTTTAATGACCATGATCATATTTTGCTGTATCACCGAGATACACTATCATTATCAATTTGTGAAATCATAAACAATTTATGAAATCATGAACATTTCTTTAAACTCTTGCACATATTTGAAATCATGAACATTTTTCAACTCCGTGAACATTTATACAAATTTCCAAACATGTTCTAAAATCAAGATCATTGTTTGAATTCATGAACATTTTATGCCATATGCAAACTTTTCCTAAAATTGTGAACATTTTTAAACAATTTTCTAGCACGGGCTAACATTTTTTTGTAGATTGGTCGAACAATTTTCCAATTCTATGATTTTTTAACATTTAACGAACATTTTCTTCATTTAACAAACATTTTTTGAAATGCATGATCATTTCTAGAATCAGCAAACATTTAATGAATGAATAAACTATTTTGTAAGTCATGAACAGTTATTGAATTTATAGGATATTTTCCTTTCATGAACATTTTTTGAATTGGAAATTTTATTCGATATCATTAACATTTTTTAAAACACAAACATTTTAAAAAATCATGAATATTTTTTGATTTCCTGAACATTTGATATCCAAAATTTGATTTTTTACAATAAGAAATATTTTTTATAAAATTCCATAACAATGTTTTGAATTTTTGGTATATTTTTTCGTTGAAGAACATTTTTTGAATTGCGAAATTATGTTCTATTTCGTTAGCATTTATTAAGACATGGACATTTTTATAAACCATACCATATTTTGAATTCCTGAATATTTGTTTTAAAACATTTCAACATTTTTTGAATAATAAAATATTTTTACAAAATCACGAACATTTTTTGAATCCACTAATGTTGGTAAGAATTTTATTTCAAAATTCTTTAAAAATTTCACAACTTTTTTGAAGTCCAAAATTAAAGTAGAAAAAATGAAACGGGGAAAATAGGAAAGATAAGAAAGAAAAATTAAAAACAGGCCATGTGTATGTGGCCTGGCCAAAACGGGCGTGATGTGTCTTCTCCCAGCAAGCATAGCGTAATGTAGGAGGTCCCTACTTCATGAGCCGACCCAGGGGACGGATTCACCTATGTGAAATATTTTTTATCATGGCATTGGTGAGTAATATTTTGCAACTCGGGGGACAATTTTCGTGACGTACCGCCAGAAGTAATAGCCCTTTACGGTTATTATAGGTAGAGATATAATAGATATATCGTTTACAAGTGAATGAGAAATAAAATCAGGGGATTATAGATTCCCAAAACAGAGAGGATTTTCCAAATGAGTTCTTGGCTAGGCTAGGAGCCACTTCATTAGCTTCACGTGGGCATTGTGTGTAAGAGACACTTACGAAGTCCATTGCCAACTGTTTGCACCCGAGCACCATTGCAACATCAGAACCAATATATGTATCTCGTCGTTGCACCGCTTCCACCACGAAGCTACTATCGGATTCAATGATCACTTTGTTGCAACCGATCCTCTCTGCTAGATATAGCCCGTTCTGAATTGTTGTCATCTTCGCAGAATCAACACCGACCACATGAGGAACAAACCATGTTGCAACCGAAATAAAACTCCCTCTCCCATGACGAGCAATAGGGCCAGTTGCACCAGATAAAGTTTCAGCTTGGAACGCCGGGTCAACGTTGATTGTAACCACATCACTAGTCGTTTTCTTCCACATATGATCAGTGATCCTCATCGGATCTCCAGCCGTATAAGTCGGACCATAGTTCGTTGCCAAAACCTTAGTAGAGATTGCGACTATATCAGGGGGGCTGGATTGTTTCACTTTTAACATGCTGACGCCGTTGCCACCATATGTACCAGGCAAAGACCATCATAAGTTCTGGAGCAGACAGTCAGGCAATGATCGCATTTGTCCGGCACAAGATTTCGACAGTTATAGGCCCTGAGCGATCCCGTCGTACTACTTCCTCTACCCTGTACTTCACCCCTAGCTCTGACCAAACCTCCATTGCTCTCTTATAAAAATAGAAAATGCTGGATATCCGCAATACCGATTGTACAAAAACAATCATTGATGGATGAGAGGTATGTGTCAATTTTCCAGAATTCCGTAACAAGGAAGTGAACCATTTAGTGCATGGTCTCAATTTTCCAGAAGTACCCCCTCCTTCCCAAAGTATAAGACGCGATTGACTTTGCATGGTCTCAAATGCACGGCTTTGATCACTAATATATATCAAATTACATGGATTGAACATGTACAAATGACATCATCGTGTCTGTCTTGCAAAACAGTTTTATGTCATATGTCTGTATACTAATTTTATATACATACAATACGTGAAAATCATAGTCAAAGTTGTGCAACAAAGACCAGAAAAGTCAATCGCCGTGTTATATTTTGAGAATGAGGGAGTATGATCTTGGCGATTCGAACTGCCACAAAGGCATTTAAGTGGAAGGTTGCCCACTGGAGGCCATTACGTCACATATCATCAATAGATCATTGATACGTCCATTTTGCATCATGCTTTTTATATTTATATTTATTGTGTTATGGGCTGTTATTACACGTTATGGTACAATACTTATGCCGTTTCTCTCTTATTTTACAAGGTTTACATGAAGAGGGAGAATGCCGGCAGCTGGAATTCTGGACTGGAAAAGGAGCAAATCTTAGATACCTATTTTGCACAACTCCAAAAGTATTGAAAATTTACGGAGAATTATTGCGGAATATATAAAAAATACTGGGCAAAACAGATACCCGAGGGGGCCCACCAGGAGGTGACAAGCCTGCCAGGCGTGGCCACCCCCTGGCCACGCCTAGCAAGCTTGTGACCCACCTGGCAGGCCCCCGACGCCCATCTTCTGCTATATGGAGGGTTTTGACCTGGAACAAATATAAGAAGAGAGCTTTCGGGATGAAGCACCGCCGTCTCGAGGCGGAACTTGGACATAACCAATCTAGAGCTCCGGCAGGGCTGTTCTGCCAGGTAAACTTCCCTCCCGGAGGGAGAAATCAAAACCATCGTCATCACCAACGATCCTCTCATCGAGAGGGGGCCAATCTCCATCAACATCTTCACCAGCACCATCTCCTCTCCAAACCCTAGTTCATCTCTTGTATCCAATCTTTGTCTCAAACCTCAGATTGGTACCTGTGGGTTGCTAGTAGTGTTGATTACTCCTTGTAGTTGATGCTAGTTGGTTTACTTGGTGGAAGATCATATGTTCAGATCCTTTATGATAATTAATACTTCTCTGATTATGAACATGAGCATGCTTGGTGAGTAGTTACGTTTTTTCCTGAGGACATGGGATAAGTCTTGTTATAAGTAATCATGTGATTTTGGTATTCGTTTGATTTTTTGATGAGATGTATGTTGTCTCTCCTCTAGTGGTGTTATGTGAACGTCGACTACATAACACTTCACCATTATTTGGGCCTAGTGGAAGGCATTGGGAAGTAATAAGTAGATGATGGGTTGCTAGAGTGACAGAAGCTTAAACCCTAGTTTATGCGTTGCTTCGTAAGGGGCTGGTTTGGATCCACATGTTTCATGCTATGGTTAGATTTATCTCAATTCTTCTTTCGTAGTTGTGGATGCTTGCGAGAGGGGTTAATCATAAGTGGGAGGTTTGTCCAAGTAAGGGCAGCACCCAAGCACCGGTCCACACACATATCAAATTATCAAAGTAACGAACGTGAATCAAATGAGCATGATGAAAACTAGCTTGACAGAAATTCCCATGTGTCCTCGGGAGCGCTTTGCTTTATGTAAGAGTTTGTCCAGGCCTGTCCTTTGCTACAAAAAAGATTTGGATACCTTGATGCACCTTTGTTACACTTGTTACTTGTTACTTGTTATGAATTATCTTATCACAAAACTATCGGTTATCGATAATTTCAGTGCTTGTAGAGAATACCTTACTGAAAACCGCTTGTCATTTCCTTTTGCTCCTTGTTGGGTTCGGCACTCTTACTTATCGAAAGGACTACGATAGATCCCCTATACTTGTGGGTCATCAAGACTCCTTTCTGACGTCGTTGTCGGGGAGTGAAGCGCCTTTGGTAAGTGGAATCTGGTAAGGAAAAATTTATATAGTGTGCTGAAATTTACTGTCATTTGCTACCATGGAAAGTAATCCTTTGAGGGGCTTGTTCGGGGTATCTTCACCTCGACCGGAAACACAAATAATTGTCCCTCAACGTACTGAACCTACTAAAAATATTTATTATGAAATTACTTCGGATATGATAGAGAAACTGCTGGCTAATCCTTATGCAGGAGATGGAACAATACATCATGATTTGCATCTAATCTATGTGGATGAAGTTTGTGGAATATTTAAGCTTGCAGGTCTGCCTGAGGGTCATGTCAAGAAGAAGGTCTTTCCTTTATCTTTGAAGGAGAAGGCATTGACATGGTATAGGCTATGTGATGATAGTGGATCATGGAGCTACAACCAATTGAAAATGGAATTTCATCAGAAGTTCTATCCTATGCATCTAGTTTATCGTGATCGGAATTATATTTATAATTTTTGGCCTCGTGAAGGAGAAAGAATCACTCAAACTTGGGGCAGGCTTAAGTCAATGTTATATTCATGGCCCAATCATGAGCTCTCGAGAGAAATTATTATTCAGAATTTTTATACTCGGCTTTGTCGTAATGATCAATCCATGCTCGATACTTCTTGTGTTGGTTCCTATATGAAGAAAGATATTGACTTCAAATGGGATTTATTGGAAAGAATTAAATGCAACTTTGAAGATTAGGAACTCGACGAAGGTAAGGATTCAGGTATGAACCTTAAGTTTGATTGTGTTAAATCCTTCGTAGACACCGATGCATTTCGCAAATTTAGCATTAAATATGGACTTGACTCGGAGATAGTAGCTTATTTTTGTGAATCTTTTGCTGCTCATGTTGATCTCCCTAAGGAGAAGTGGTTTAAATATCATCCCTCCATTGAAGTGAAAGTAGTTGAACCTATTAAAGTTGAACAGAAAACTATTACTTATAATGTTGATCCTGTTGTTCCCTCTGCTTATATTGAGAAACCACCTCTCCTTGTTAGAATAAAGGAACATGCTAAAGCTTCAACTGTGCTTCATAAGAGCTGTGCTAGAACACCTACACCCCCTGAGCAAATTAAAGTCGAGCCTAGTATTGCTATAGTTAAGGATCTCTTGGTTGACAATTTTGATGGGCATGTTATTCAATTTTGTGATGAAGACGCTAGAATTGCTAAACCTGACGCTAAAGATAAACATAGACCCACTGTTGGCATGCTTGTTGTTTCTGTTAAAATACGAGATCATTGTTATCATGGCTTATGTGATATGGGTTCTAGTGTGAGTGCAATTCACTTTTCCTTATATAAAGAGATTATGAATGATATTGCACCAGCTGAGTTAGAGGAAATAGATGTTACAATTAAGCTTGCTAATAGAGATACTATATCACCAGTTGGGATTATTAGAGATGTTGAAGTATTGTGTGGGAAAATAAAATATCCTACTGATTTTCTTGTTCTTGGCTCCCCCAAGATGATTTTTGTCCCATTATATTTGGTAGACCCTTCTTCCGTTAATGCCAGGATAGACTGTGAGAAGGAAACGGTTACTTTAAGTTTTGGGGATACGTCTCATGAGTTTATTTTCTCTAAATTTCGTAGAAAACCCCATGATAAAGAATTGCCTAGTAAGGATGAAATTATTGGTCTTGCTTCAATTGTTGTGCCTCCTACTGATCCTTTAGAACAATATTTGCTAGACCATGAAAATGATATGCATATGAATGAAAGGAATGAAATAGATAATATTTTCTTTGATCAACATCCTATTCTGAAACACAACTTGCCTGTTAAAATACTTGGGGATCCTCCTCCACCCAAGGGTGATCCTGTGTTTTAGCTTAAACAATTACCGGATACTCTGAAATATGCTTATCTTGATGAAAAGAAGATATATCATGTTATTATTAGTGCTAATGTTTCAGAGCATGAAGAATAGAGATTATTGAAAACTCCGAGGAAGCATCATGCTGCTATTGGATATACTCTTGATGATCTTAAAAGCATTAGCCCCACTCTATGTCGGCATAAAATTAAAATGGAGAGCCCGATGCTAAACCAGTTGTTGTTCACCAACGACGGTTAAATCCTAAAATGAAGGAAGTGGTAAGAAATGAAATATTAAAGCTTCTGGAGGCAGGTATCATTTGCCCTATTGGTGATAGTAGATGGGTTAGTCCCGTTCATTGTGTCCCTAAGAAAGGAGGTATTACCGTAGTTCCTAATGATAAAAATGAATTGATCCCGCAGAGAATTGTTACAGGATATAGAATGGTAATTGATTTTAGGAAATTGAATAAAGCTACTAAAAAAGATCATTACCCTCTACCTTTTATTGATCAAATGCTAGAAAGACTATCCAAACACACACATTTCTGCTTTCTAGATGGTTATTCTGGTTTCTCTCAAATACTTGTGTCAAAAGAGGACCAAGAGAAGACCACCTTTACCTACCCTTTTGGTACCTTTGCTTATAGACGTATGCCTTTTGGTTTATGTAATGGACCTGCTACCTTTCAAAGATGCATGACTGCTATATTCTATGATTTTTGTGAAATGATTGTTGAGGTTTTCATGGATGATTTTTCTGTTTACGGAACTTCTTTTGATGATTGTTTGAGCAACCTTGATCGAGTTTGCAGAGATGTGAAGAAACTAATCTTGTCTTGAATTGGGAGAAGTGCCACTTTATGGTGAAGGCATTGACTTGGGACATAAAATTTCCGAAAAGGTATTGAAGTTGACAAAGCTAAAGTTGATGCTATTGAAAAAATGTCGCGTCCTACGGATATCAGAGGTATAAGAAGTTTCCTTGGTCATGCTGGTTTCTATAGGAGATTTATTAAAGACTTCTCTAAGATTTCTAGGCCGCTCACTAATCTCTTGCAAAAATATGTTCCATTCATTTTTGATGATGATTGTGTAGAAGCTTTTGAAATTCTTAAGAATGCCTTGATTTCTGCACCTGTTGTTCAACCACCTGATTGGAACCTACCCTTTGAAATTACGTGTGATGCTAGTGATTATGCCATTGGTGCTGTCCTAGGACAAAGAGTTGATAAGAAATTAAATGTTATTCATTATGCTAGCAAAACTCTAGACAGTGCTCAAAGAAACTATGCTACCACTTAAAAATAATTTTTAGCAGTTGTGTTCACTTGTGATAAGTTTAGACCCTATATTGTTGATTCTAAAGTAACTATTCACACTGATCATGCTTCTATTAAATATCTTATGGAAAAGAAAGATGCTAAACCTAGACTTACCAGGTGGGTTCTTCTACTACAAGAATTTGATTTGCATATTGTTAATAGAAAGGGTGTTGATAACCCCGTAGCAGATAACTTGTCTAGGTTAGAGAATGTTCTTTATGGCCCACTACCTATTGATGATAGCTTTCCTGATGAATAATTGGTTGTCATAAATGCTTCTCATAATGCTCCTTGGTATGCTGATTATGCTAATTACATTGTCGCTAGATTTATACCGCCTAGTTTCACATACCAACAAAAGAAAAAGTTTTTCTATGATTTAAGACATTACTTCTGGGATGACCCACACCTTTATAAAGAAGGAGTAGATGGTGTTATTAGACATTGTGTACCTGAGCATGAACAGGTATAGATCCTACAGAAGTGTCATTCTGAGGACTACGGAGGACACCACGTTGGAGATAGAACTGCACACAAGGTATTACAATCTGGTTTTTATTGGCCTACTCTCTTCAAGGATGCTCGTAAATTTGTCTTGTCATGTGATGAATGTCAAAGAATTGGCAATATTAGTAGACGTCAGGAAATGACTACGAATTACTCTCTTGTTATTTGCTACCTCTTGAGCGTGTGTTGGTTTTCCCTTGAAGAGGAAAGGGTGATGCAGCGAAGTAGATAAGTATTTCCCTCAGTTGTTGAGAACCAATGTATCAATCCAGTAGGAGGAACAAGTAAGTCACCAATGGATGCACCTACACAAACAATCAAACTCTTGCACCCAACGCTATAAAGGGGTTGTCAATCCCTTCACGATTATTTGCAAGGATTAGATCCGAAAGAGATAGATGTAGACGTGAACAGAAAGTAAAAGGTAAATAAATTGCAGTAAAGTATTTTTGGTATTTTTGGTTTATAGATCTGAAAGTATATTATGGAAAGTAGACCCGGGGGCCATAGGTTTCACTAGAGGCTTCTCTCTCGAAGGAAAATATCATGGTGTGTAAACAAATTACTGTCAAGCAATTGATAGAAAAGCGAATAATCATCTAGTTATACAAGGCAATGATCATGCATATAGGCATCACGTCCGTATCAAGTAGACCCAAAATGATTCTGCATCTACTACTATTACTCCACACATCGACCGACTCCTGCCTGCATCTAGAGTATTAAGTTCATGAAGAACAGAGTAACACATTAAGAAAGATGACATGATGTAGAGGGATAAACTCAAACAATATGATGAAAACCCCATCTTGTTGTTGGAAATATGCCCTAGAGGCAATAAATAAAGTATTTATTATTATATTTCCTTGTTCATGATAATCATTTATTGTCCATGCTATAATTGTGTTGATTGGAAACTAAATACATGTGTGGGCATATAGACAAACACTGTGTCCCTAGTATGCCTCTGGCAGGCTAGCTCGTTGATCAAAGATGGTTAAGGATTCCTGGCCATGGACATGAGATGTCATTTGATATCGGGATCACATCATTAGGAGAATGGTGTGATAGACAAGACCTAAACTATAAACGTAGCATATGATCATGTTGGTTTATTGCTATAGTTTTTCTACATGTCAAGTATATGTTCCTATGACCATGAGATCATGCAACTCACTGACACCGGAGGAGTGCCTTGTGTGTATCAAACGTCGCAACGTAATTGGGTGACTATAAAGGTACTCTGCAGGTATCTCCGAAGGTGTCTGTTGAGTGGGCATGGATCAATACTTGGATTTGTTACTCCATGTGACGGGGAGGTATCTCAGGGCCCACTCGGTAATACAACAACACAACAAGCCTTGCAAGCAATGTGACTAAGTGTTAGTCGCGGGATCTTGTATTACGGAACGAGTAAAGAGACTTGTCGGTAACGAGGTTGAACTAGGTATAGAGATACCGACGATCGAATCTCGGGCAAGTAACATACAGAAGGACAAAGGGAACATCATACGGGATTAACTGAATCCTTGACATAATGGTTCGACCGATAAAGATCTTCGTAGAACATGTAGGAACCAATATGGGTATCCAGGTCCCGCTATTGGTTATTGACCGTAGAGGTGTCTCGGTCATGTCTACATGGTTCTCGAACTCGCAGGGTCTGCACACTTAAGGTTCAGTGACGTTTCGGTACTGATGAGTTATGCGTGTTGGTGACCGAAGGTTGTTCGAAGTCCCGGATGAGATCCCAGACATCACGAGGAGTTCCGGAATGGTCCGGAGGTAAAGATTCATATATGGGAAGTTGGTGTTTGTGTTCCGGAAAAGTTCCGTGACCTGCAAGTGGTGTGACGGAGTGCGGGAAGTGTTCCTAGGGGTCCACCGGGTGGGCCCATCTACTCCAAAGGGACACATGGGCCATGAGAGGGTGCAAACCAGCCACTGGTGGGCTGGACGCACCTCCCACCTCAAGGCCCATGCAGCTAGAGGCTTGGGCTGGGCCAAAAGGGTGGGCTAGCCACCAAACTTGGTGGCCAAGCCACCCTGGCCGCCGCCCCACCTCCCTTGGCCGCCGCACCAAACCCTAGGGCGACCAGCCCCTCCTCTTCCCCTATATATATGAGAGGGGAGGGAGGGCTGCAAACACAAGTGACGGCACAGCCCTTCCTTCCTCCCCGATTACCTCTCCTCTAGTAGATTGGTTTGGCACTTCTTAGCAAAGCTCTGCCGGATCAGTTCCACCACCACCACCGCCACGCCGTTGTGCTGCCGGCGAACCCATCTACCTCTCCGCTCTCTCTTGTTGGATCAAGAAGGCGGATATCTTCATCGAGATGCACGTGTGCTGAACGTGGAGGTGCCGTCCGTTCGGTACTTGATCGGAAGTTCGTGGGACGGCTTGCGATTTGGATCGTGGAGACGTACCACTACATCATCCGCGTTCTTTAACGCTTTCGCTTAGCGATCTAAAAGGGTACATAGATCTAATCTCTCCTCTCATAGATGCTCATCTCCTAGATTGATCTTGGTGAAGCGTAGGAATATTTTTGTTTCCCATGCAACGTTCCCCAACAGTGGCATCATGAGCTAGGTCTATGCGTAGATGAGATCTTGAGTAGAACAAAGAGTTTGTGGGCGTTGATATTCAGATTGCTTTCTTCCTTAGTATTTTCTTGGTTCAGAGGTATTATGGGATGAAGCGGCTCAGACTGACTTTACTCGTACGCTTACGAGAGACCGTGTTCCATCGACTAACATGTGACTTCGTCGCATAAAGATGGCTGGCGGGTGTCTGTCTCTCCCACTTTAGTTGGATCGGATTTGATTAAGGCGGTCCTTGTAGAAGGTTGAAAAGCAATCTTCGTATCACTGTTGTGGTTTTGCGTAGGTAAGAATTGTTCTTGCTAGATACCCATAGCAGCCACGTAAAAAATGCAACAACAATTAGAGGACGTCTAACTTGTTTTTGCAGGGTATGTTGTGATGTGATATGGCCAATTACATGATGTGATATATGTGATGTATGAGATGATCATGTTTTTGTATAGAATATCCTGACTTGCATGTCGATGAGTACGACAACCGGTAGGAGCCATAGGGTTGTCTTTGATTATTGTATGACCTGTGTATCAATCTTTAAGTGCTATGTAATCCTTTACTTTATCGCTAAGCAGTAGCAATAGTAGTATGAGCATGGTGGGTGCGACAATCCCGATGATGACACAATGATGGAGATCATGGTGTCATGACCGTGACGATGGAGATCATGCTGGTGCTTTGGAGATGGAGATCAAAAGCACAAGTTCATGGCCATATTATGTCACTTATGATTTGCATGTGATGTTAATATTTTTATGCACCTTGTTTTGCTTAGGACGACGGTAGCATTATAAGGTGATCCCTCAATTAAATTTCAAGATGAACTGTGTTGTCCCCGAGTGTGCACCGTTGCAAAAGTTCGTCGTGTCGAGACACCACGTGATGATCGGGTGTGATAGACTCTACATTCGCATACAACAGGTGTAAGCCAGTGTTGCACATGCAGAACACTCGGGTTAAACTTGACGAGCCTAGCATGTACAGACATGGCCTCGGAACACAAGAGACCGAAAGGTCGAGCATGAGTCATATAGTAGATATGATCAACATGATGATGTTCACCATTGAAACCACCTTAACTCACGTGATGATCGGACTTGAGTTGGTGAATATGAATCATGTGTCACTCAGATGACCCGAGGGATGTCGATTTGAGTGGGAGCTTTAGTAATTTGATTAACTAAACTCATTATCATAAACAATAGTCTTAGTAACCTTTGCTTATTTATGTTGTAGATCAATGGCTCGCGCACTAGCACCCCTGAATTTTAATGCGTTCCTAGAGAAAGCTAAGTTGAAAGATGATGGAAGTAACTTTGTGGACTGGGCCCGTAATCTGAGGATTATCCTCACGGCTTCCCTAGAACGCATATGTCCTTGATGCACCGCTTGGTAACCAACTCGTAGACATGTCGCCCGAAGATATTAAGAACGCTTGGGAGGCACGTTCTGGAGATTACTCAATAGTTCAGTGTGCAATTTTGTATGGCTTAGAACTGGGACTTCAAAGACGTTTTGAACGTCATGGAGCATATGAGATGTTCCAGGAGTTGGAGTTTATCTTTAAGAAGAATGCCCGGATCGAGAGGTATGAGACCTCTGATAAGTTCTATGCTTGCAAGATGGAGGAGGACGGGTCTATCAGTGAACATATACTCAGAATGTCTGGGTATTCAACCCGTCTGGCGGAGTTAGGGATGCCCCTTCCGCCGGAGGCGATCACTGACAGAGTTCTTCAATCATTGCCACCTAGCTACAAGAGCTTCGTGATGAAGTATAACATGTACGGGGTGAGCAAGTCAGTCGTCAAGCTGTTTGCGATGCTGAAAGTCGTTGAGTCTGAAATCCAGAAAGAACATCAAGTGTTGATGGTCAATAAAACCATTAGTTTCAAGAAACATGGCAAGGGCAAGAAGGGTAACTCCAGGAAGGGTGGAAAACCAGTTGCTCCTCCCGTGAAGAAACCCAAGGCTAGACCCAAGCCAGTAACTGAGTGCTTCCATTGCAAGGGAACTGGTCACTAGAAGGGGAACTGCCCCAAGTACCTGGCCGACAAGAAGGTGGCCAACACCAAACAAGGTATATATGATATACATGTTATTGATGTGTACCTTACTAGCTCTCGTTGTAGTGCCTGGGTATTTGATACCGGTTCGGTTGCTCACATTTGCAACTCAAAGCAGGACTTACGGAGTAGACGGAGGATGACTAAGGATGAAGTGACGATGCGCATGGGAAATGGTTCCAAGGTTGATGTGATCGCCGTCGGCACGCTCGCTCTTCGACTACCATCGGGATTAGTGATGAACCTGAATAATTGTTATTTAGTGCCCGCTTTAAGCATGAACATTATATCTGGATCTTGTTTATTGCGAGACGGTTACTCATTTAAATCAGAGAATAATGGTTGTTCTATTTATATGAGTAATATCTTTTATGGTCATGCACCCAATGTGAGGGGTTTATTCTTATTGAATCTCGATAGTGATGATACACATGTTCGTAGCATTGATGCCAAAAGAGGTAGAGTTGATAATGATAGTACCACTTTCTTGTGGCACTGCCGTTTGGGTCATATTGGTGTAAAACGCATGAGGAAGCTCCATGCTGATGGACTTTTGGAGTCACTTGATTTTGAATCACTTGACACATGTGAACCATGCCTCATGGTCAAGATGACTAAAACGCCGTTCTCTGGAACAATGGAACGGTCGAGTGATTTGTTGGAAATCATACATACTGATGTGTGCGGTCCAATGAACATTGAGGCGCGCGCTGGATATCGTTATTTTCTCACCTTCACTGATGACTTGAGTAGATATGGGTATATTTACTTAATGAAACACAAGTATGAAACGTTTGAAAAGTTCAAGAAATTTTAGAGTGAAGTTGAGAATCATCGTAACAAGAAGATTAAATTCCTAAGATCTGACCGAGGAGGAGAGTATCTGAGTTATGAGTTTGGCAGTCACTTATGACAGTGTGGAATTGTTTCACAATTGACACCGCCTGGAACACCATAGCGTAATGGTGTGTCCGAACGTCGTAACCGAACCTTATTAGATATGGTGCGTTCTATGATGTCTCTTACCGATTTGCCACTATCGTTTTGGGGTTATGCATTAGAGACAGCTGCATTCACTTTAAATAGGGCACCATCGAAATCCGTTGAGATGACGCCATATGAACTGTGGTTTGGCAAGAAGCCAAAGTTGTCGTTTCTTAAAGTTTGGGGATGTGATGCTTATGTCAAAAAGCTTAAAGCCTGAAAATCTGGAACCCAAAGTGGAGAAATGCGTCTTCATAGGATACCCGAAAGAGACAGTTGGGTATGCCTTCTATCTCAGATCCGAAGGCAAAGTGTTTGTCGCAAAGAACGGAACATTTCTTGAGAAAGAGTTTCTCTCAAAACAATTGTGTGGGAGGAAAGTAGAACTTGATGAGGTTGTTGAACCTTCACTTCAACCAGAGAGTAGCGTAATGCAGAAAGATGTTTATGTGGAGCCAACAACGGTTGAAGAGGAAGTTAATGATGATGATCACGAGTCTTCGGATCAAGTTGCTATTGAACCTCGTAGGTCGAGAAGGACGCGTACTGCTCTTGAGCTGTATGGCAACCCTGTCTTGGAGGTCATGTTGTTAGACAACAATGAACCTACGAGCTATGGAGGAGTGATGATGGGCCCGGATTTCGAGAAATGATTAGAGGCCATGAAATCCGAGATGGGATACATGTATGAAAACAAAGTATGGACTTTGGAAGTATTACCTAAAGGGCGAAAGGCCATTCAAAATAAATGGATCTTTAAGAAGAAGACGGACGCGAACGTTAATGTCACTGTCTATAAAGCTCGACTTGTGGCAAAGGGTTTTCCACAAGTTCAAGGAGTTGACTACGATGAGACCTTCTCACCCGTAGCGATGCTTAAGTCCGTCAAAATCATGTTAGCAATAGCTGCATATTTCGACTATGAAATTTGGCAGATGAATGTCAAAACAGAGTTCCTTAACGGTTTCCTTGAGGAAGAGTTGTATATGATGCAACCGGAAGGTTTTATCGATCCAGAGAATGCTGACAAAGTTTGCAAACTATAGCGGTCCATTTATGGACTCGTGCAAGCATCTTGGAGTTGGAATAAGCGCTTTGATGAGGTGATCAAAGCGTTTGGGTTTATACAAGTTTACGGAGAAGCTTGTATTTACAAGAAAGTGGGTGGGAGCTCCGTAGCATTTCTAATATTATATGTGGATGACATATTGTTGATTGGAAACAATATAGAAATGTTGGAAAGCGTGAAGGAATATTTGAACAAGAGTTTTTCAATGAAGGACCTAGGAGAAGCTGCTTTCATATTAGGCATTAAGATCTATAGAGATAGATCGAGACGCTTGATAGCATTTTCACAAAGCACATACCTTGATAAAGTTTTGAAGAAGTTCAAAATGGATCAGTCTAAGAAAGGGTTCTTACCTGTGTTACAAGGTGAGAAGTTGAGTAAGACTCAATGCCCAGTGACTGCACAAGATAGAGAGAAGATGAGTGTCATCCCCTATGCTTCAGCCATAGGCTCTATCATGTATGCGATGTTGTGCACAAGACCTGATGTCATCCTTGCCATAAGTATGGTCGGAAGGTTTCAAAGTGATCCTGGAATGGAGCACTGGACGGCGGTCAAGAATATCCTTAAGTACCTGAAAAGGACTAAGGAGATGTTTCTCATTTATGGAGGTGATCAAGCGCTCGTCGTAAAGGGTTACGTCGATGCAAGATTTGACACTCATCCGGATGACTCTAAGTCTTAAACCGGATACGTATTTATTCTCAATGGGGGAGCGGTAAGCTGGTGCAGTTCCAAGTAAAGCATGGTAGCCGATTATACATGCGAAGCGGAGTACATCGCAGCCTCGGAGGCAGCGAAGGAAGGTGTCTGGATGAAGCAGTTCATGACAGATCTTGGAGTAGTACCCAGTACACTGAATCCGATGACTCTGTTCTGTGACAACACCGGTGTCATTGCTCTGGCCAAGGAACCAAGGTTTCACAAGAGGACCAGACACATAAAGCGAAGCTTCCATTCCATCCATGATTACGTCGAGGAGAAGGACATAAATATTTGCAAAGTGCACACGGATCTGAATGTTGCAGACCCGTTGACTAAACCTCTTCCAAGGGCTAAACATGATCAACACCAGAACTGCATGGGTGTTTGATTCATTACAATGTAAATCAGATGGTGATGTGAACTAGATTATTGACTCTAGTGCAAGTGGGAGACTGTTGGAAATATGCCCTAGAGGCAATAAATAAAGTGTTTATTATTATATTTCCATGTTCATGATAATCGTTTATTATCCATGCTATAACTGTGTTGATTGGAACTAAATACATGTGTGGGCATATAGACAAACACTGTGTCCCTAGTATGCCTCTAGCAGGCTAGCTCGTTGATCAAAGATGGTTAAGGTTTCCTAGCCATGGACATGAGATGTCATTTGATATCGGGATCACATCATTAAGAGAATGATGTGATGGACAAGACCCAAACCATAAACGTAGCATATGATCGTGTCAGTTTATTGCTACACTTTTTCTGCATGTCAAGTATATGTTCCTATGACCATGAGATCATGCAACTCACTGACACCGGAGGAGTGCCTTGTGTGTATCAAACATCGCAACGTAACTGTGTGACTATAAAGGTACTCTACAGGTATCTCCGAAGGTGTGTGTTGAGTGGGCATGGATCAATACTGGGATTTGTTACTCCGTGTGGCAGAGAGGTATCTCAGGGCCCACTCGGTAATACAACATCACAACAAGCCTTGCAAGCAATGTGACTAAGTGTTAGTCACGGGATCTTGTATTACAGAACGAGTAAAGAGACTTGCCGGTAACGAGGCGAAGGACAAAGGGAACATCATACGGGATTAACTGAATCCTTGACATAGTGGTTCGACCGATAAAGATCTCCGTAGAACATGTAGGAACCAACATGGGCATCCAGGTCCCGCTATTGGTTATTGACCGTATAGGTGTCCCACTCATGTCTAGATGGTTCTCGAACCCGCATGGTCTGCACACATAAGGTTCGATGACGTTTCGATATAGATGAGTTATGTGTGTTGGTGACTGAAGGTTGTTCAGACTCCCGGATGAGATTTCGGATGTCACGAGGAGTTCCGGAATGGTCCGGAGGTAAAGATTCATATAAGGTAAGTTGGTGTTTGAGTTCCGAAAAAGTTATGTGACCTGCAATTGGTGTGATGGAGTGCCGGAAGTGTTCCTGGGGGTCCATCGGGTGGGCCCATCTACTCCAAAGGGCCACATGGGCTGTTAGAGGGTGCAAACCAGCCCCTGGTGGGCTGGCCGCGCCTCCCACCTCAAGGCCCATGCGGCTAGAGGCTTGGGCTGGGCCAAAAGGGTGGGCTAGCCACCAAACTTGGTGGCCAAGCCACCCTGGTCGTCGCCCCACCTCCCTTGGGCGCCACACCAAACCCTAGGGGAAACCCTAGGGCGGTCAGCCCCTCCTGTTCCCCTATATATATGAGAGGGGAGGGAGGGCTGCAAACACAAGTCACGGCGCAGCCCTTCCTCCCTCCCTGATTACCTCTCCTCTAGTAGATTGGTTTGGCACCGCTTAGCGAAGCTCTACCGGATCAGCTCCGCCACCACCGTCGCCACGCTGTCATGCTGCCGGAGAACCCATCTACCTCTCCGCTCCCTCTTGCTGGATCAAGAAGGCCGGGATCTTCATCGAGTTGCACGTGTGCTAAACGCGGAGGTGTCGTCCGTTCGGTACTTGATCGGGAGTTCATGGGACGGCTTGCGATTTGGATCGTGGAGACGTACCACTACATCAACCGTGTTCTTTAACGCTTCCGCTTAGCGATCTACAAGGGTACGTACATCCAATCTCTCCTGTCATAGATGCCCATCTCCTAGTTTGATCTTGGTGAAGCGTAAGAATTTTTTTGTTTCCCATGCAATGTTCCCCAACACTTGTTACCCTTGATGGCAACAATACAATGCGTGCCTTGCTACCCCTACTATGTCACTGGATGAGGACACCGCAAGATTGAACCCAAAACCAAGCACTTCTCCCATTGCAAGAATTACCAATCTAGTTGGCCAAACCAAACCAATAACTCGAAGAGACTTGCAAGGATATGAAATCATGCAAATAAGAATTCAGAGGAGATTCAAATAAGATCCATGGATAATCTGAACATAAACTCACAAATCATCGGATCTTGACAAACACACCACAAAAGAGGATTACATCGGATAGATTTCCATGAAGATCATGAAGAACATGGTATTGAAGATCAAAGAGAGAGAAGACGCCATCTAGCTACTAGCTATGGACCCGTAGGTCTGTGGTGGACTACTCATGCATCATCGGAGGGGCAATGGAGTTGATGTAGACGCCCTCCATGATCGAGACCCCCTCTGGCAGATTACCGGAAAAGGCTCCAAGATTGGATTTCTCAGAAACAGAGGCTTCCGGCATCGAAAAAATATTTGCGTGCTCTTTTTGATATGGGGGAATATTTGGGAATTTACAGGCCAAAGATTAGGGTTAGGAGACCTGCCGGGAGGCGACAAGCCTGCTAGCCGCGGCCAGGGGGGGCCCGTGCCTACCAGACTTGTGACTCCCTAGCACAAGCCGTGGCGTGCACTCCAAGCCTGGTTGATTTGTTTCCTTCTAGAAAAATTACTTCTGAAGGTTTTATTCCGTTTGGACTCCGTCTAATATTCCATATCTCGAAAACTCGAAACAAGGAAATAACAGAAAGTGGCACTAGGCTCTAGATTAATAGGTTAGTCGCTAAAAATAATATAAAATAGCATATTAATGCATATAAAACATCCAAAACAAATAAATAATAGCATGTCATCATAAAAAATTACAGATACATTGGAGACATATCATTATTGAACCATTTGATGTTTGGGGTTTTGATTATATGGGACCTTTTCCAACATCCAACGTGTATACTCATATTTTAGTTGCTCTTGATTATGTTACTAAGTGGGTAGAAGCTATTCCAACTAGTAGTGCTGATCATAACACCTCTAATAAGATAATTAAAGAAGTTATTTTCCCTAGATTTGGAGCCCCGGATATTTAATGACTGGTGGTGGTTCACATTTTATTCATGGTGCTTTCCGTAAACTGTTTGCTAAGTATGATGTTAACCATAGAATTGCATCTCCTTATCATCCTGAGTCTAGTGATCAAGTAGAATTAAGCAATAGAGAAATCAAATAGATCTTGCAAAAGACTGTTAATAGATCTAGAAAGAATTGGTCTAAAAAACTTGACGATGCATTATAGGCTTATAGAACTGCTTACAAGAATCCTATGGGTGTGTCTCCGTATAAAATGGTTTATGGTAAAGCATGTCACTTACCTCTATAGCTAGAGCACAAAGCCTATTGGGCAATCAAAGAGCTCAATTATGATTTCAAACTTGCTGGTGAGAAAAGGTTATATAATATTGGCTCACTTGATGAATGGAGAACCCAGACCTATGAGAATGCCATGTTGTTTAAAGAAAAAGTTAAGAGATGGCATGATAAAAGGATACAAAAGTGTGAATTCAATGTAGGTGATCATGTCTTGCTATACAATTCTCGGTTACGATTTTTTAGAGGAAAACTTCTCTCTAAATGGGAAGGGCCTTACATTGTTGAGGAAGTTATTTGTGAGTAGTAATCAATATATTTAGAAACTCTATTCATCACCCAGGATGCAGAATAAGTTATTCTTCACCCGAGATAATCTTACGATCAATTTATAAATAAATTATGTTCGGAATATAAAAAGTTACATTTATATTGAATCACTACGTAAAATTTGACATAAGAAAACAAAAATATAGATCACAAGACCAAAAAAATTGAATTTACTATATATTTTCCACTATTTTTGTATGTTTGTAATTTTACCTGACATAAAATATTTTTAGCTCATTATAAATTTTCCTACAATCTCCTTTTACGTATGAAATGAGACAAAAATTACAGAACGTAAAATGACGGTGCATTGATGATAAAATTTAGGGAGATGAAGAATAACTATTCCTCATCTAGGTTGACGAATAGCGCGACCTGTATATATATACCCGTGAGCAGTGGAGTACTTTGCATTGCACGAGTGTTACTGTCGCGGACCGTTTTTTCTTCTATTTTTATGGGGTTATATAAAAGGGATTTCATTGCTCAAGGGGGTCGCGGACCTTGACTAGTCGTAGAAACTTGAGTGGATCCTATAGACACCACTCCGCTCACCACGAGGCTGCGATCAATGGCCGAGTCTCACACGACGACCATCGGGTCGGACACGAGCGAGTAGCTAGCATGTGGCCGGCGTCTATTCCATGATCGGGTCGCAAGATGATCAACCGATATACAAGTCCACACGACGTGACCGCGCGCATCCGTTCCACTGGATGGAGCTCGGCCAGTCAGCCGCTTCGGCCACGAGCGTACAAACCGCGAGGCCGGGTGCGGTCCGACGTCAGGGTGAAGTCAAGCTATGGTGCTCCTTCATCGCCGCCGGCCGCCGCCTCGCACGTGCGCAAGACATCCATCGACCGGGCAGAGTAGAGTGGGGTGCACCGGCGGCCGGCCGGCCACTAGCCAGAGCTTCGGTGGTGCTCTTCCGCTCTGACCCGTAACTGGACCATATGGAGTACCAAAACTTCGCAAGTCCAGATGCACACGTACGTACGAAGGCCGGCTCTCGTGATCACACTGACGGAAATCATTGGACGATTTGGATGTTTTACTGATGGAACGACATGTCATTTCCTACCTTTCCACCGCGATACGACGAAAGTTGACAGTGTGAGACGATACAGAAGAAGAAGTTACGTATCAGCCGGTATTAAGTTCGACCTGCATGTATGCATGCATGCATGCATGCGCGCGGCAAGAAACAAGCAAATGTATCGTAGCCAGCCGGTGGTTGGCTTTGACACAGCTGGAGATCACGCATGCGAGGATGCACCAGATGTTTGGTCCTTGGTGATGCGAGTCGTCAACCCCATGAGAAAGTTTCCATGTTTCATGGATTCATGGGCTGGCGTGGCGTTGAACCGCAACTGCATTTCTCTCGGATGGACACCGTTGAAGCTGACCATTAATTGTGTTGACTTCGAATCCAATGGATAAATGGCCGTACGGAAGTCTGCCCGGAAAGGTCAACCGTCAAAGGAAAAAATGGCAACCATCAAGGCTTCCCTCCGTTTCATAATATAAAAAGCGTTTTTGAGTATTAAAAACATTTTTATATCACGAGACAAGAGAAGTAGTACTAGCTAATTAAAAGAGTCCAAGGAAGCTTCAAATGCTATTGCCTATTTTGGTAGAAATAAACATCCTCCCGTTAGATCGCTTAATTCAGAGGAAATTCTACATAATTGGCATGTACCATGCATGACTACTTCACATTTCGCAAGGAGAGACCTGATCCAACGGCCACCAACACATCATCCCTTTCTTTCTGAATCGGCCAAACCTAAATTACTTGTCGATGCCGAAAAAGAAAGAACTGAAGAAAAAACTCCACGATTATGCCATCTGGCATCCATGCATGCATGCACGAGGGCGAAAGGACTCGGTTGGTTGGGCCTACCTCCTGGAGGTTCTGCAACACCTTGGATTCGGCCAGCGCTGGCGAGACTGGATCTGCATGACTCCGGCATCATCTTCTTCTAGGATCCTGTTAAATGGGAACCCGGGCACCCCTTTTGCTCACGCTTGCGGCCTGCGTCAGGGTGACCCCTTGTCCCCCATGCTCTTCATCCTGGCTATCGACCCGCTCCAACTGATGCTCAGGGCGGCCTCACAGGCGGGGATTCTCAAGCCGATCAAGGCTCGACCCTCTTCCTGCAGAATTTCTCTCTACGTGGACGACGCGGGCATATTTGTCAACCCCGTGAAGGAGGAATTGGACGCTATTGCTGGGATCCTAGCATGTTTTGGGGATGCATTGGGCCTCATCACCAACGTGACCAAGACGGAGGTGTTCCCTATCCGATGCCAGGACATCAACCTCGCAGACATGCTTTCCGGATTCCCTGTAAAAATCGCTTCCTTCCCGGCAAGGTACTGTTGGAAATATGCCCTAGAGGCAATAATAAATTAGTTATTATCATATTTCCTTGTTCATGATAATCGTTTATTATCCATGCTATAATTGTATTGATCGGAGACTTAGATGCATGTGTGGATACATAGACAAAACAATGTCCCTAGTATGCCTCTAATAGACTAGCTCGTTCATCAAAAGATGGTTAATGTTTCCTAGCCATGGACATGAGATGTCATTTGATAACGGGGTCACATCATTAGGAGAATGATGTGATGGACAAGACCCAAATTGCAAACGTAGTATATGATCGTGTCAGTTTATTGCTACTGTTTTCCGCATGTCAAGTATGTGTTCCTATGACCATGAGATCATGCAACTCACAGATATCGGAGGAGTGCCTTGTGTGTATCAAACGTCGCAACGTAACTGGGTGACTATAAAGGTGCTCTACAGGTATCTCCGATGGTGTCTGTTGAGTTGGCATGGATCGAGACTGGGATTTTTTACTCCGTGTGACGGAGAGGTATCTTGGGGCCCACTCGGTAATGCAACATCACAATAAGCCTTGCAAGCAATGTGACTAATTGTTAGTTGCGGGATCTTGTATTACGGAACGAGTAAAGAGACTTGCCGGTAACGAGGTTGAACTAGGTATGGAGATATCGACGATCGAATCTCGGGCAAGTAACATACCGAAGAACAAAGGGAACGTTATACGGGATTAGCTGAATCCTTGACATAGAGGTTCGACCGATAAAGATCTTCGTAGAATATGTAGGAACCAATGTGGACGTCCAGGTCCCGCCATTGGTTATTGACCGTAGAGGTGTCTCGGTCATGTCTACATAGTTCTCGAACCCGCAGGGTCTGCACACTTAAGGTACGGTGACGTTTCGGTAGTGTAGAGTTATGTATGATGGTGACCGAAGTTTGTTTCAGAGTCCCGGATGAGATCCCGGACGTCACGAGGAGCTCCGGAATGGTCCGGAGGTAAAGATTCATATATAGGAAGTCCCAGTTTGGTTTCCGGAAAAGTTTCGGGCTCATCGGTAGTGTACCGGGAGTGCCGGTAGTGTACCGGGAGGGGTATTTCGACCCCAAGAGGTCCATGGGCTGTGGGAGAATAATAACCATCCCTTAGTGGTCTGGGAAAACAGCCACAAAGGCCCATGGCGCAGGAGAGAAAGTCCTAAAGCAAAAAGTGGAAAATCAGCCAATAGAAGGCAATCCTACTCCAACTAGGATTGGAGGTGAAGTAGGATTGCTTCCCACCTCCTATTTCGGCCGACCCAAAGGCCTTGGCTGCCTCTCCTCTCCTCTCTTCCTATATATACTAGTGGATTGGGTGGTTTTTGGACAGAATTTCCGGCCACGTGCTACCCGTTACACCGGTGCATAGTTTCTCCTCTAGATCGGTTTTCTGCAGCGCTTAGGCGAAGCCCTGCCGGAATTGCTCCACCACCATCACTGGAGCGCCATCACGCTGGATCGAGATGGTGGAGATCATCATCAAGCTGCACGTGTGCTGAACGCGGAGGTGCCGTCCGTTCGGCGCTAGATCGGAAGGACCGTGATCGAGATCGCGAGACGGTTCGTGATGTGATCACGGAACGGATCGTGATGAGTTCGCGGGACAGATTGTGATCAAGATCGTGAGACGGACCGTGATGAGTTCGCGGGACGGATCATGGTGTGTTCGCGGGACGGTTCGTGATTGGATCGCGGGACGCTCGGCGATTTGGATCGCGAAGAAGTTCGACTACACCAACCGCGTTTCTTAACGCTTCCCGCTTAGCGATCTACAAGGGTATGTAGATCCACTCTCCCTCTCGTAGATGCTCATCACCATGGATAGGTTTGCGTGTGCGTAGGAAATTTTTTGTTTCCCATGCGACGTTCCCCAACAGTGGCATCATGAGCTAGGTTGATGGTTCAATGAGATCTCGAGTCGAACAAAAAAGGTTTGTGGGCGTTGATGCTTAGATTGCTTCCTCCCTTGGTCGTGTTTTGGTTCAGCGGTATTGTGGGATGAAGCGGCCCGGACCAACCTTACTCGTACGCTTACGAGAGACCGGTTCCCTCAACTGCACTTGTTGCAACATATGGCTAGCAGGTGTCAGTTTCTCCTACTTTAGTTGGATCGGATTCGACAAAGGCGGTCCTTGAGAAGGTTGAAAAGCAAACTAGTGTATCACCGTTGTGGTTTATGAGTAGGTGAGAATCGTTCTTGCTAGATACCTGTAGCAGCCACGTAAAACATGCAACAACAATTAGAGGACGTCTAACTTGTTTTTGCAGGGTATGTTGTGATGTGATATGGCCAATTACATGATGTGATATATGTGATGTATGAGATGATCATGTGATGTATAGAATTTCACGACTTGCACGTCGATGAGTACGGCAACTGGCAGGAGCCATAGGGTTGTCTTTAATTATTGTATGACCTGCGTGTCAATCATTAAGCGCTATGTAATGCTTTACTTTAGCGCTAAGCGGTAGCAATAGAAGAAGAAGCAGGGCTGGCGCCACAACCCCAATGGCAGCACATTGATGGAGATCAAGATGATGGAGATCATGGTGTTGTGCCGGTGACGATGGAGATCATGCCGGTGTTTTGAAGATGGAGATCTTAAACACAAGTTCATGGCCATATCATGTCACTTATGATTTGCATGTGATGTTAATCCTTTTTATGCACCTTGTTTTGCTTAGGACGACGGTAGCATTATAAGGTGATCCCTCGCTTAATTTCAAGATAAATTGTGTTCTCTCCGAGTGTGCACCGTTGCGAAAGTTCGTCGTGTTGAGACACCACGTGATGATCGGGTGTGATAGACTCTACGTTCACATACAACGGGTGCAAGCCAGATTTGCACGTGCAGAACACTCGGGTTAAACTTGACGAGCCTAGCATGTACAGACATGGCCTCGGAACACAAGAGACCGAAAGGTCGAACATGAGTCATATACTAGATATGATCAACATAATGATGTTCACCATTGCAGCCACCTCAACTCACGTGATGATCGGACTTGAGTTGGTGAATTTGGATCATGTATCACTCGAATGATCGGAGGGATGTCAATTTGAGTGGGAGTTCTTAAGTAATATGATTAATTGAACTCATTATCATGAACATAGTCAATAGTGTCTTTGCAAATTATGTTGTAGATTACTAGCTCGCGCTGTAGCTCCCTTAAATTTTTATATGTTCCTAGAGAAATAGAGTTGAAAGATGTTGATAGCAATATTGCGGACTGGGTCCGTCATCTGAGAATTGTCCTCATTGCTGCACAGAAGGCTTGTGTCCTTAATGCACCGCTCGGTACGCCACCCCCTCTAGCGTCATCTATAGATGTTGTGAACATCTGACAGGCACGTTTCGATGACTACTTGATAGTTTAGTGCGTCATGCATTACGGCTTAGAAATGAGGCTCCGAAACGTTTTGAACGTCATGGAACCTATGAGATGTTCTAGGAGCAGAGATTGCGATCTCAGGCTCGTGCCTGTGTTGCGAGATATGAGATCTGCAACAAGATTCTTTGCCTGTAAGATGAAGGAGAATAGCTCAATCGTTGAGTATGTACTCAGATTGTCTGGGTACTACAATCGCTTGAAACAAGTGGGAGTTGATCTTCCAGATAAGATAGTGATTGTTATAGTTCTCGAAGTCACTATCACTAAAGCTACTAGAACTTAGTGATGAACTATAATACACCAGGAATAGAAGTATTGATCCCTGAGCTGTTCGCGATGTTTGACACCGCGAAGGTAGAAATCAAGAAGGGCGTCAAGTGTTGATGGTTAATCAAACCACTAGTTTCGAAAAGGGCAAGAGCAAGGAGGGAAACTTCATGGATAGCAAGTCAGTTGCTGCTCCAGTGAAGCAACCCAAAGTTGAACTCAAACCCGAGACTAAGTGCTTCTATTATGAGGTGAGAGGTCGCTGAAGTGGAACAACCCTAGATACTTGGTAGATAAGAAGGCTGGCAACATCGACAGAAGTATATTTGATATACGAATTATTGATGTGTACCTTGCTAGTACTCCTAGTAGCACCTGGGTATTGGATACCGGTTCAGTTGCTAAATGTTAGTAACTCGAAATAAAAGCTACGGAATAAATGGAGAACTAGCTAAGGGTGAGGTGACTATGTGTGTTGGAAATGTTTCCAAGGTTGATGTGATCAACATCGCACGCTCTCTCTACCTTCAGGATTAGTGAAGAACCTAAATAAATGTTATTTGGTGTTTTGCGTTGAGCATGAACATGATTAGATCATGTTTGTTGCAATACGGTTATTCATTTAAGTCAGAGAATAATAGTTATTCTGTTTACATGAATAATACCTTCAATGGTCATGCACCCAGTGAGAATGGTTTGTTGAAATCTTGATCGTAGTAATACACATGTTCATAACATTGATGTCAAAAGATACAAAGTTAAATAATGATAGTACCACGTACTCGTGGCACTGCCGCAAAATGTCATATTGGTATAAAGCGCATGAAGAAACTCCATGGTGATGGATATTTGGACTCATTCGATTTCGAATCGGTTGAGACATGCGAACCATGCCTCTTGGGCAAGATGACTAAAGGACCCCGTTGGATGGAGCGGGCAAGTGATTCATTGGAAATGATACATGTTGATGTATGCAATCTAGTGAGTCTTGTAGCGTGCAGTGGATATCGTTATTTTCTTACCTTCACTGATGATTTGAGTAGATATAGTGTATATTTACTTAATGAAACACAAGTCTGAATCATTTGAAAGGTTCAAGCAAATTCAGAGTGAAGTTTAAAGATCATCGTGACAAGAAGATAAAAATGACTGCGATATGATCGTGGAGGTGAATATCCGAGTCACGAGTTTGGCATACAACTTAAGACAATGTGAAAGTTGTTTCACAACTAAACGCCACCTGGAACACCATAGTGTGATCGTGTGTCCGAACATCATAGTTATGCTCTATTGGACATGGTGCATGCTATGATGTCTCTTGTCGTTTTACTACTATAATTTTGGGGTTATGCATTAGAGACAACTACATTCACTTTAAATAGGGCACCATCTAAATCCGTTGAGATGACACCATGTGAATTATGGTTTGATAGAAACCTAAGCTGTCATTTCTTAATACTTGGGGCTACGACACTTGTGTGGAAAATGTTTTCACCTAATGAGGTCGAACCCAAGGCGAACAAATGCATCTTCATAGAATACCCTAAGATCAGTTGGGTGAACCTTCTATCTCAGATCCAAGTGCAAAGTGTTTGTTACTAAAACGGATCCTTTCTCGAGGAAAAGTTTATCTCGAAAGAATTAAGTGGGAGGAAGATAGAACTTGATGAGGTTGTTTAAACTTTGTTCAACCAGAGAGTAGCGCAGCGCAGGATGTTGTTTCTATGAAGCCTATGTTAGTTGAAGAGGAAGTTAATGATGATGATCATGAAGCTTCAGGATCAAGTTACTATCGAACTTCGTAGGTCGACAAGGATGTGTACTGCTCCTATGCGGTACGACAACCCTATCTTGGGGGTCATGTTGTTGGACAAACGATGAACCTACGAGCTATGGAGAAGCAATGATGGGCCCGGATTCCGACAAATGGTTGGAGGCCATGAAATCCGAGATAGGATCCATGTATGAAAACGAAGTATAGACTTTCGTAGACTTGCTCGTTAGACGGCAGGTCGTTGAGTACAAATGGACCTTTAGAATGAAGACAGACACTGATGGTGAATGTCACCATTTGTAAAGCTCGACTTGTTGCAAAGTTGTTTGTGACAAGTTCAAGGAGTTGACTGCAATGAGGCTTTCTCACTCGTAGAGATGCTAAAAGTCTGTTGGAATTATCTTAGCAGTTGCTACATTTTCAATTATGAAATCTGGCAGATGGATGTCAAAACATCGTTTCCTTAACGGTTTACTTAAGGAAAGGTTGTATGTGATACAACTAGAAGGTTTTGTCAGTCCTAAGGATGCTAAAAGATGAGCAAGCTTCAGTGATCCTTCTATGGACTGAAGCAAGCATCTCGGAGTTGGAATATACACTTTGATGAGGTGATCAAAGTTTTTGTAGTTTATACAAAGTTTACGAGAAACTTGTATTTGCAATAAAGTGAGTGGGAGCACTATAGAGTTTCTGATAAGTATATGTGGTTGACATATTGTTGATCGAAAATAATGTAGAATTTCTGGAAGGCATAAAAGGTTGTTTGAAAAGTATTTTTTCAAAGGAAGACCTGGATAAAGCTACCTAATTGTTGAGCATCAAAATCTATAGAGATAGATCAAGATGCTTGATGAGACTTTCAATGAGTGCATACCTTGATAAGATTTTGAAAGAGTTCAAAATGGATCAGCCAGAGAAATAGTTCTCGTCTGATTTGTAAGGTGTGAAGTTGAGTGAGACTCAAAGCTCGACAACGGCAGAAGAAAGAGAAAGGACGAACGTCGTCCCCTATGCCTTAGCCATAGGCTCTATATTATGCCATGCTGTGTACCGCACCCGTGTGTGCCTTGCCATGAGTCTGTCAAGGAGTACAAGAGTGGTCCAGGACTGGATCACTGGACAGCGGTCGGAATTATCCTTAGTAACCAGAGGACTAAGGAAATGTTTTTTGATTATGGAGGTGATAAAGAGTTCGTCGTAAAGAGTTACGTCGATGCAAGCTTTAACACCTATCCGGATGACTAGTAGTTGCAATCTGGATACGTATAGTGGAGCAGCCATTTGGAAATAGTACCAAGTGGAGTGTGGTAGCAGTGTTTACGGTTTGACATAGAGATTTGCAAAGTACACACGGATCTGAATATCGCAGACCCGTTGACTATAAGACCTCTCTCACATGCAAAGCATGATCGAGCCCCAGAACTCATTGGGTGTTAGATTCATAACAATGCGAATCACATGGAGATGTGAACTAGATTATTGACTCTAGTGCAAGTGGGAGACTGTTGGAAATATGCCCTAGAGGCAATAATAAATTAGTTATTATCATATTTCCTTGTTCATGATAATCGTTTATTATCCATGCTATAATTGTTTTGATCGGAGACTTAGATGCATGTGTGGATACATAGACAAAACCATGTCCCTAGTATGCCTCTAATAGACTAGCTCGTTCATCAAAAGATGGTTAAGGTTTCCTAGCCATGGACATGAGATGTCATTTGATAACGGGGTCACATCATTAGGAGAATGATGTGATGGACAAGACCCAAATTGCAAACGTAGCATATGATCGTGTCAGTTTATTGCTACTGTTTTCCACATGTCAAGTATGTGTTCCTATGACCATGAGATCATGCAACTCACAGATATCGGAGGAGTGCCTTGTGTGTATCAAACGTCACAACGTAACTGGGTGACTATAAAGGTGCTCTACAGGTATCTCCGATGGTGTCTGTTGAGTTGGCATGGATCGAGACTGGGATTTGTTACTCCGTGTGACGGAGAGGTATCTCGGGGCCCACTCGGTAATGCAACATCACAATAAGCCTTGCAAGCAATGTGAGTAATTGTTAGTTGCGAGATCTTGTATTACGGAACGAGTAAAGAGACTTGCCGGTAACGAGGTTGAACTAGGTATGGAGATACCGACGATCGAATCTCGGGCAAGTAACATACCGAAGAACAAAGGGAACGTTATACGGGATTAACTGAATCCTTGACATAGAGGTTTGAGCGATAAAGATCTTCGTAGAATACGTAGGAACCAATGTGGACGTCCAGGTCCCGCCATTGGTTATTGACCGTAGAGGTGTCTCGGTCATGTCTACATAGTTCTCGAACCCGCAGGGTCTGCACACTTAAGGTACGGTGACGTTTCGGTAGTGTAGAGTTATGTATGGTGGTGACCGAAGTTTTTATCAGAGTCCCGGATGAGATCCTGGACGTCACGAGGAGCTCCGGAATGGTCCGGAGGTAAAGATTCATATATAGGAAGTCCCAGTTTGGTTTCCGGAAAAGTTTCGGGCTCATCGGTAGTGTACCGGGAGTGCCGGTAGTGTACCGGGAGGCCTCCGGGAGGGGTATTTCGACCCCAAGAGGTCCATGGGCTGCGGGATAATAATAACCAGCCCTTAGTGGGCTGGGAAAACAGCCACAAAGGCCCATGGCGCAGGAGAGAAAGTCCTAAAGCAAAAAGTGGAAAATCAGCCAATAGGAGGCAATCCTACTCCAACTAGGATTGGAGGTGAAGTAGGATTGCTTCCCACCTCCTATTTCGGCCGACCCAAAGGCCTTGGCTGCCTCTCCTCTCCTCTCCTCCTATATATACTAGTGGATTGGGTGGTTTTTGGACAGAATTTCCGGCCACGTGCTTCCCGTTACACCGGTGCATAGTTTCTCCTCTAGATCGGTTTTCTGCAGCGCTTAGGCGAAGCCCTGCCGGAATTGCTCCACCACCATCACCGGAGCACCGTCACGCTGCCGGTGAACTCTCTCTCCTCTCCACCTCCTCTCGCTGGATCGAGACGATGGAGATCGTCATCAAGCTGCACGTGTGCTGAACGCGGAGGTGCCGTCCGTTCGGCGCTAGATCGGAAGGACCGTGATCGAGATCGCGAGACGGTTCGTGATGTGATCACGGAACGGATCGTGATGAGTTCGCGGGACAGATCGTGATCAAGATCGTGAGACGGATCGTGATGATTTCGCGGGACGGATCATGATGTGTTCGCGGGACGGTTCGTGATTGGATCGCGGGACGCTCGGCGATTTGGATCACGAAGAAGTTCGACTACACCAACCGCGTTTCTTAACGCTTCCCGCTTAGCGATCTACAAGGGTATGTAGATCCACTCTCCCTCTCGTAGATGCTCATCACCATGGATAGGTTTGCGTGTGCGTAGGAAATTTTTTGTTTCCCATGCGACGTTCCCCAACAGGTACTTGGGCCTTCCCCTGCATACCTCGCGGCTAAAGCGGGTTGATCTGCAACCCCTCATCGACAAAGCAATGGGCAGGCTTTCGGGTTGGAAGGGTAAAAACCTTGCGAGGCCGGGACGGGTCACCTTAGCAAAGTCAGTCTTATGCGCCATCGCCACGCACCATCTCACTGCGCTCCCACTCCCGGCATGGGCGAACCAAAAGCTTAGCAAGATTACGCGAAATTTCATCTGGCAAGGCGAGGGTCCCGAAATGCGACTGGAGGGCACTCCCTCGTGAACTGGAAGACAGTATGCAGGCCAAAGGCCCTGGGCGGGCTTGGCATCACGGACCTTGAGAGATTTGGTCGGGCTCTCCGGTGGCGCTGGTCGTGGCTAATGTGGACTTACCCTGACCGGCAATGGGTGGGCTCTGCAATACCTTGTGACGAGTCGGATATGGCACTGTTTCGGGCTTCCACCTCCATCGTGCTAGGTAGCGGCCACAAAGCCCTGTTCTGGCACGGCGACTGGAACGGAAATGGCCCTCTGAGGCTGTTGGCTCCCGAATTATACAAGATCGCAACAAGAAAACAGAGAACCGTCTTCAAGGAGCTACAAGACGAGAATTGGATCAGGTCGGTCGCCCGTCTACAGTCGCCCATGCAACTGCAATAATTCATCTCGATCGTTGCAATAACCTCCCAGGCCACTTTGTCCCCAGACAAAGAGGACTCCATCACCTGGCGATGGACTACAAATGGCACCTACTCCGCGGCCTCGGCATACACGACCCAATTCTACGGATCCTTCCCCAGGTTCTCAGTGACAAAGATTTGGCAAGCCCACGCGGAGCCAAAATGCAAAATGTTCTCCTGGCTGGTGCTCCACGGAAAGATCCTCACAGCCGACATGCTCGCCATACGCAGATGGACGCACGACCCCACATGTCCCCTCTGCCGAGGCGCACCGGAGACGGCAACTCACCTTAGCAAGGCCTGCCCTTTCGCGATTGCGGTCTAGTCGCACATTAAGTTTTGGACCGGGGACGCACAGACGAACACTATGACCCTACCGCCTCCCATGGGTATCTCAGACTGGTGGGAGCTACTAATCTCCAACCTCTCCAAGGACAAAAGACGGCAGCGGAGCGGTCACTTCCTTTACACCATCTGAACCATCTGGAAGGAGCGCAACCGCCACATCTTCAACGGAACACGCCTCACTCACCTGGAGGTGGCGACCATCGCACTAGACGACATAAGATTGAGGGCTACCGCTTTCGGCAGGATGCAGGAGGCGATCGGAATTGGTTGACTCAGTTTCGCTTAGTTGTATCTTGCTGGTCAAGGTTTTTTTTGGCAGGTTCACCCGGAAAACCTGTCATTTATGTACATAAACTCTCTTTTCGTCTGAAATGAAAAAGCAGTGTTTCAGTCGGTTTTTCCAAAAAAAGGACCAGCCGTGGCATGGAAAACCCAAGCTACACGTGCTAAAAATGGACTAGTGAATCTAAAAAAAAAGCACTAGTTCCGCAAGGCGTGACTAGTGTCCGTGGACGTGACCGGACACGTCTGCAGACGTTTGATGTATTGAATTTGTCAAGTCCGGCTATAGATGTTTTTATATCGTCAAAATTTTCTACCTGCGTGCGCTAAAGAGCAAAACAAGCTAATTAATTTTTGTAACGATGTTGATTACCTCGGCCGGCCGGCGTCCACCATGCTAGGCGCCTCTCGCGCGCGCCGCCGCCGATGAGGAGAAGTAGAGTGAAACTGACACGGCTTGAACTTGCCTGGAAATTAAGGACCGGCGGCCATGTGAAGACACGCTCGTACGAGCGACCTCCCCTGTTTTTTTTTTCCGAAACCTCCCCCTGTGGCATACGCTGTCCGTGCGAGTTTCGTATCCCGCTGCAGGTGGAGCCGTACAAGATTTCTGTGATTTGATGATCCCGTATGACACCAAGGTCCATGCGAGAAATTAGATTCCACATTCTGTCTTGACCGGTTGACCCTCTGTCAGCCCCGGAGAAGCTAAGCAAGTCCTCGTCCGGATCTTGGCGACGGATCTCACGTCACTTCTTTTCTAAGAGCCGGAGATTTGTTGACCGGAATAGTTCTTCGTGTGCTCGTCCATCTATGGACTTCACGAATTAGCCATCTATAGCCAAGCACAGTGGTCAGTTACATACTTACTTTCTCAGTAAAGAAATATAAAAGCGTTGTGATCTAATCGCTTTTATATTTCTTTACGGAGGAAGTACATTCTTGGTTGGGGCCGGCCAAGGAGTGATGTATACTTTTACTCCGGCACGTGCTTGATCGTTCGGTCTCGGTCTTGCCTTCTACCAGTGCCCTAGCGGGTAAATATTGGGCGAACTGAAAAATAATCTAGCTCGGACAAAAGAACCGTCCGCTTTTTTCCAACTCACGTGAGGCGTGGGAAAGGGATCAGATCACCACGAACAAATTGATGAATCGTTTAGCACCTGCATGCATGAATCTCGTCGGGAAAAGTTGGCCAAAGAACGTCCCACATGGATTCGCACGGGTCAAGTCCGCGACAAGTCGCCGTTCGGCCACCAGATCCTGAGAAATGGAGCCTACCTGAGCTACCTCCACTCCACCATCCACGACCACAAGGCGCTGCCGGCAGGCAATGGCCAAGTCCCACTCCACCTCCCGCGCGGGCCGAGGCTCGAGTTCCGCGTGCAATCAGCAACTGTGCATGTCCTGCTGTCTTTCGGGCTTGCGGTTTCGGTTGCGTTAGGTCAACGCCGTTGACTTCAAAATTAGTTGAGCTTCAAGCTAGTCTCAAACCAGATGTGTTCCGGTCGATTAGTGCCGCCATGCATGTGTCCGGTCCGGTGCTTAACTTGAGCTGCATCTGCATGCATGGGCACGGCAAGGAACGAACGTTGGGAAGTCGCCAAACCCATCAGAAAGCTGTTTCCATCTCCCATTCATATCCTGGCGTTGACCCTTGGCTTGGCCACTAGCAGCAGCATACCGTTGAAACCGACGGAGAGAATGTATGAAAAAGTCAGCATGAAAAGTCAACCGCCCAGGAACTCAAGGTGCCTACTACCTAGCTAGCTAGAGAACCCTTCAAAAGTTTTGATGCTAGTTCTTTCTTGTGTTCCTCTGTTACATTCCGGTCGTCTCATTGTTCCAATATTAAGTTCGTTTGAATTGTAGAGTACAATTCCTGCTTCTGGGTGGAATATCCTTCTCGCGGCATTGTTTCTGAGAAAAGTATTACTGCCGTTATGTATAGAGACTTGGCATGCACCATGACCATGAAACTTTCGATCAGTTAATCCTAGTAAAAAAAAATGTATAGAGACTTGGCATGCACCATGACCATGAAACTTTCGATCAGTTAATCCTAGTAAAAAAAATTGTATAGAGACTTGGCATGCACCATGACCATGAAACTTTCGATCAGTTAATCCTAGTAAAAAAATTGTATAGAGACTTGGCATGCACCATGACCATGAAACTTTCGATCAGTTAATCCTAGTAAAAAAAATTGTATAGAGACTTGGCATGCACCATGACCATGAAACTTTTGATCAGTTAATCCTAGTAAAAAAAATTGTATAGAGACTTGGCATGCACCATGACCATGAAACTTTCGATCAGTTAATCCTAGTAAAAAAAAAATTGTATAGAGACTTGGCATGCACCATGACCATGAAACTTTCGATCAGTTAATCCTAGTAAAAAAAATTGTATAGAGACTTGGCATGCACCATGACCATGAAACTTTCGATCAGTTAATCCTAGTAAAAAAATTGTATAGAGACTTGGCATGCACCATGACCATGAAACTTTCGATCAGTTAATCCTAGTAAAAAAAATTGTATAGAGACTTGGCATGCACCATGACCATGAAACTTTCGATCAGTTAATCCTAGTAAAAAAAATTGTATAGAGACTTGGCATGCACCATGACCATGAAACTTTCGATCAGTTAATCCTAGTAAAAAAAAATTTGTATAGAGACTTGGCATGCACCATGACCATGAAACTTTCGATCAGTTAATCCTAGTAAAAAAAAATTGTATAGAGACTTGGCATGCACCATGACCATGAAACTTTCGATCAGTTAATCCTAGTAAAAAAAATAGCACGCTATAGCATATTGAGAATCGTCTCATTAAATTAAAATATATACAATGTCTCGCTAATAACACGATATAGCGCGTTATAACATGCTAATAGCATACTTTTAATGACGCCGCTATTTTATATAGCGAGCTATTTTATTTTCTTTGGTTAATCCTTGTGAGCGACCTGCTCTCCAATAGTCCAAATGCTACGAAGAGGTCAGCTTCTCAATTGGACAAACTTTCTGACAACTACTCGTCCTCTTTAACTAAGCCTTATTTTTGCCTAATTTAGTATTACATGTACATATAGTTTTCCTTTTGCGGGTACATGTACATATAGCTAGGCATGGTATGCATGGAGCATAACGTAATTTTGGTTAAACATTTGAGAAAGCATAGGCTTCAACACATCCCCTTATCTAGCCACATTGTAGTTAGAATGTTTTGATGTCTTGTAAAGTTTGAAGTTCATATGTTATCTTATTTGAAAGTAAAAAAAATATGTTTGATGTAGTAAGTTAGTAATATAACACGGATCTCAAAGCAATATTGAAGGATAAGGATAAGGGGTGTCCGAAAGCCCGTGCTTTAAGAATCCACATTCGGTAATCTTGTCAGAATGTGATAAACGAACCTTATAAGACATTTTTTAGGCTAAAATGATACAAAGGGAGTAGTTAGGGGCGCATTTGGTTACCTGCATTGTTTCTGGCCACTTTGCATACTTGACCCAGTTGGACCTGACTGAGCATAAGCAGGCAAAAAACCAACATCTACATGTAGATTGGTTACCTTCATCCCCTCTAGCCTGCCTGTGTCAAAACGAAGGCATGTTGTTTGGTTGTGTCCTGGTTTGAGGCGAAACACAAGTCCGTTGTTTGGTGAGGTTACCAAAGGCACAAAAATAGAGCAACCAAAACAAAACAAACTTAAATACACATCAAAGTTTAACCGCACTCACAAGTTAAACATAGTGCGATAGTTTGTCTGCATCACACAGTCTTAAAACAACAACCAACCACTTCACTAGGAACCAGAGGTCATTTATGTGTTCACGACGAAGGCCTCGTCATGCTTCTTGCATTTGGTGACCACCTTCACGCCGTCGTCTTTGAAGACGATCACCTCATGGTGTTTGGGGGTGAGCAGCTTGAAAGTCGGCATGTACCCGATCCTGACCTGGTGAACGACGGCGAAGGTGACCCAACCCTGATCAAGGGTGACCCTATCGTCGACCACCTTCACCATAATCCTCCATGAGCAGCCGGTGTCCGTCTTCAGAATGAATTCTGTAGGCACGACAGGGAAGTGCTTGGTGAAGTACAGAGGCAAAGGCAGAGCCACCAGCTTCAGAGCAAAGATCACCTTGCATAAGTGGGTTGGTCCTGCCTTCTCATGGTAGTTCATGTAGTTCCTCCGCTTGGCTTTACGGTGATCCTACACGGCACCTCCACCAATGGCGGCACAACCTCCTTGCCCTTTCCAATGGTGGCACCACCTCCTTGCCCTTGTCCATTTGCATTATCAACAACACACAGTTTAAAGGTCAACATTTAAACCTACCGGCCTAACGCTCCTATATTTTACCCACACTTCTTACCCTGCACTACACTCAAACCATCTCTCATTCTCACCTTCTCTCTCATTTTCACCCCTATATTCTCTGACCTCTCTTTCTTTCACCACCTCTCCCTCACCATGAACTTCAACCTCAACCCTTTCTCCTGGGGCATGGGATGAAGGGCATTCTTCCTCGGGTGCTCGCTCGGTGACCGTGCTAAGTTTGAGGACAAAATGAAAGTGTGCTCGAACTTCACCACCATGGAAGAAGTGCACAAGGAGGCTGACGTTGTGGTGAAGAAGGCGACGGCAAAGGAGTTGACGATGCTGATTCCTGATCAATCGAATGGGCGCAATGTTGGTCGATATCCTTCTTTGGGCCATGAATCAGGCCAACTCCGGTGACGCTCGACAGAGGTCCAAGTGGGTCAAGTAGATGGAGTATAACCGTTCCAATGACGACCATGCCACAGTGTACTGGATGTCACGAACTGTGATGGATCCGATGGAGGAAGACGACGAGGTGCAGATGGTGGGCATGGTGTCGGCGATAGGCGATCATGCAAGAGTCATTGTTCGTCACGGTGACGACGGGGAAGAAGGCAAACATGAAGAAGATGACGAGGATGAAGAAAAGAAGCCTACGCCCACGGTCGCTCGACGCGACTCCAGGGTCACCGCGGCTAGTACCCCCAATCCCCACACCCGATGTAATTGACCGAGTACCCAAATCCCCACCCCCAATGTAATCGACCGATTAGACATGAACCGAAGATATGTTAGATTCCCCTCACTCTCTAATCGATCGATTAGACATGAATTGAAGATGTGTTCAGTCCCCCCACTCTGGATGTATTCAATCCCCTCCCTCACTCTCGTGTTCTCAATTAAATCTAGACCATCCTCGATGGAGTTACTCTAGAGAGGTCAAAGAAACTTACCACCATTGCCGATGTGCTTCGGTGGAGATGTGAAGTGCTACGGTGGTCGCCACCGTTGTAGATCATGTTGTTGTCGTGCCGGTGGTCGCCGTCGCCGGTGTGAGTGGGGAAGAGGGGAGAGAGCGCTGAGGAAGGGAAGTGAGGATAAGTTTATGGTTGCGTTTCGGGAAACAAGTGACTTGCCGAGACTGCTTGCACGCGTGCAACCGCCCACGCTCACGTGCATAGGGTTGCACCTGTCGGGCATGACTCCACAAAAACGACCGATTTAAACGTTTCCATGGATGTAGGCCCACAGATGTTTTAAGATTCGTGGTATACAGGCCAACCAGTCCATACGGATAACCAAATGGCCTAAATTCTGCCGACGTGGACCTAACCCGACCTAATGCAGCCTATCAAAGGCGTCCTAAAAGCTAGCGCTCTAGCATGAGAATCACAAGCTTCGCGTGCTCAAAAATGGAGTACAATATGCATATGACGCCCGGCCAGGAAAGGTGCAGGACGAGACCAGGGACTAATTAACATGTGTATGGCGTGCCCCTACGTCATCGCCAAGCTATCTAGTAGTATCTAGCTAGCTAGCTGTTAATTAGAGCAGAGCCGTACTGATCTGACATGATTACGTCCGTTTGCTGGTAGCCAGTCAATATCTGAGTGGAATATTTTGGAGCAGACGAGCGACGGCCGGACACGTACACATCATTACTATCTTTTAAGTAGTACGTACACATAAGCCAGAGGAATAAAGTACGTTTCCGAGGCCGGCTGGCAACAGAGATACGCACAGAAAACAGCTGCGTAAGCTTAGCACAGAGGAATGCATACAGATTAACAAACTATAGCGGTTTTGTACAAGAAATACCCCGGCGTCTAACCAAGGATGTCGCCGCCGCCGGCGGTGAAAACGACGTCCATGCATGAATCTGCTTGCCTGGGAGCCCTGCTTCCTTGCTCCCCTCGTTCGGTTTCGGAGCGGTATTTTTGACCTCATCAGTTTTATTTTGTTTAGCCCATCCTATCCCATATCCAAACCCGTAGAATTCAGATCCAAGCCCCGTATAACTTATAGAACCCATACCGTATATACAGTATCATTCCCCGAAAAAAAATCGATCCCACGACCACGTACGACCTGCCACTCATCATTAACTGAGCCCCCTCAATCACGCAGCTCCATCATTCACGCGTTACCCTAGTTGAGGGAGCTTTGAATATCGGCGGCGGCGATCTCGTTGACAGCGATCCCGGCCGACAGCGCGCGGCATCGTCGTCAACCCCCAGCGCTCCTAGGTACCACATCTCGCTCGCGACCCCCCCTCCCCACCCGACACACACATTTCTCTCGCTCCGGCGGCAGCATGGGGCGATCTGTCGTCGTTTTCGTGCTAGCGGGTAACCTAGCTACTGGGAGGCGCACGCAATCGCGAACCTTGTTCCTGTAGAGCTGCTCCTCGTCTTACAAAGTGATCACGCCGGCTTAAGTGGGTTCCTTCTGTCTAGGGTTAACGTAGCGTCGGTTGTCGTCTGCTGTGTGCACGACGGCTATCGTTATTTGTTGCAGCTGCCAACCTAGGTATACGGCGGCGCAGGCTATCACTTATCTACTTTCGGTAGTGCTCTTGCTCCTCCTCGCGATCCAAAGTGATCAGGACGGGTGGCGTGGGCATCTTCCTAACAAGGGTTCACGTACCTTATGATGATACTTATTATTTGTTGTCGGAAAAAATGGTGGACAGTGAGTTAACTGATATCATGGTAGATATGGAGTTTGAAGAACTGCTGAAAGACTGGATACATGATTGGTCAGATGATGAAAATTTAGATCGTGGAGATTGGGCAGAGAATGGGAACGTAGGGGAAGATGCTAATGTGAGTGGCATTATTCTGTTGTAATTTTTTTGTGGCATCCAACAACATTATATTTCTGTATTAGAAATTTATAGATTGACGTGGATGATAATATTGAGGAAAACAATTCCGAGTTCTCGAATGAAGATTACATTAGTCATGTGGGGAAGTGGAATTTTTTGTTGGGGCATGCAAATCGAATAGTTTGTGCAATATTATATGATAATTAATTTTGTATTTCTGTTCATTATTTCAGCTAATTTCAGGATCTCATAACGCGTACGACTATTATGGTGAATCCGACACGGAGATAGACCTTGAAGACGAATCAGTAGAATCACCTTATTCTGGAGAGTCATAGTCGTCCGTCAACATGAATGAGGTATGTATGAGCTCAATTTTATATGGAAGTAATGTTAAACCATGTAAAAAATCATGGCTATGTTTTGATTGTTCAAGTGACAGAAGATGAGGGGAAAGAGAATGTCCAAGATAGTACGCATGCAGATGATCAGAAGGATATGTTCATGAAGATAAGAGAAATGATTTTTGTGTCTGCAGAAGCTGCGTTCGTCTTCTACAACAGCTATGCTAAAGATAATGGTTTCAGCATTAGAAAAGATAATGTTAGGTATACCAAAATAGAGTCACATCATATGCGTTTGCGGCGGTATGTTTGTTCCAAAGAAGGGAAACGTGACAACAGATTGCTAGCCGAGGAAGGACGCAGTCGTAGGCTCAGACCCGAGTCACGTTGCAATTGCAAAGCACAACTGACCGTGAAGCTTGACGAAAAGCGTGGGCTTTTGTATGTTGAAAGTTTTGAGGACAAGCATAGCCATATGCTAGCAAGACCGGACGAAGTACCGTTTCTTTGGTCCCATAGAAAAATCAAAGAGACCAGAAGTTTCAGATAATGTCCATGGGTGTCGCAGGGATAAGAATTCACACTATTATGGATTCCTTCATCAGTAAACATGCATGGTACGACGGTGTTAGTTTTACGAGGCATGATATATATAACCTTTGCTCCAGGGAGAAGAGGCTGCTTTCAAAAGGAGATGCTACCATAGCCATAGGCATCATGGCCAGTAGAAAAGAGAGGGATCCTAGCTTCTTTTTCGAGTACGTGCTAGATAAAGAAGGACATATGAATAGAATGTTCTGGTGTGACTCCCAGTCTCGTCAGGACTACGAGGACTTCGGCGACGTGGTTGTATTTGACAGCACATACAAGATGAATCGCTATGGTATGCCATTCATACCTTTTGTTGGTCTTAAAAATCACCGGAAGACTACTGTTTTTGCTTGTGCCATAGTTTCGTACGAGACCGAAGAGACATATGTCTGGCTGCTGCAAACTTTTTTGAGGTCCATGTGTCAGAAGCTGCCAAAAAGTGTAATCACGGACGTTGATGCTGCGATGATCAGGGCAATTTGCGAAGTCTTGCGAGATGTGTGGCACCGCATACGTACATGGCATATAGAAAAAAATATGAAGATTCACCTCAGTCACAAGTCCTTGAACCAGTTCTGAACTCTTCTGTACTACACCACATCCACGTACACGTATGAGGAGAGATGGCACGCGTTTGCGAAAAGATGGCAGTCAGAAAAGACAGTAACTTGGTTGAGAAGGATGTATAAGAAACGAAGACTGTGGTCCGTAGCTTAAGTGACAGAGGGATTTTGGCTAGGCATGAATGTTGGGGAACGCGAGAGAAAACAAAAATTTCCGGTATAGCGAGCACGCCCAGGACCACTATGGAGATTGCATACAAGGTTTGATCTGATCCGTACCGACTCGAAGCGCAGCGGAAGAAGAGTCGGCGAAGATTGTTGGTGCAGATCCCCGCTGCTAGGATTTTACAACCTCCCAACCGCGAGGATGTACTCCCTCGTCGGACAGCCCTTCGGGAGGCGGTCGGACAGTCCCCCGGACGATGTCGCGGACAGCCCTCTGGGAGGACCCTCGAAACTCGAACGGAGACTCGGACAGCCCTTCGGGAGGACACACGAACATCCCCTCGAGCAAAAGATCAAAACTACGACCTCTCTACGGGGTTGCACACATACGGTGTCATCTATCCGGCAGGGCTTCGCCGTCCAGAACTAGTTCCTGCCGGAACCCAGACAACCTTTCGGCTCTACGAAAAACTCTTTTCGTGGGAGGGAGAGAGAGCTAGCAAAAGCATAGCATATGTATGAGAGCAAAGGGGATGAAGGTTTGGGTTGCCCCTCACCTCCTCTTTATAGGAAAACCAAGGGGTAGCGTGGTTTTACAAGAAAACCCAAAAACCACATGGAAAGGAGTCCTTCCCAAGGACCCAAAAAGTGAAACCAAGTAACAAGTGGGGGCTCCATGGAGGAGCCCCATTGTGGCCGGCCACCCCTAGTGGGTCCCCCAAAGGGGGATCCTATCCATCCATGTCATACCCCAAGATCTTTTAAGCAAAATTCTAAAAAGGTGGCTTTCCAATAAAGTAATCCAAAAAGCACTTTCACTATTCACGACGACATTTTTTCAGCGTCCAGTCGAATTGAATATATTTATGTGGTCCTAGAACATTTCCAGTACCCACAAAAAGAATTTTCAATGCGATCCCGAACAATTCCAGATTAGTGATTTTCATCCGCGAAAAGCATCTGAAGTGGTTTCGGCAGCTCCGGAACATTTCCGGTTTTCATCCCGGAAAATTCCAAAAAGTTTCCAGAACGATTCTCGCACCCTTCAAGAATTATCAGGCATGTGCCGAAACCAATTTGACTTTTTGGTATCCCCTGAAACAACTTTTCAGTTTCACCGAAACTGTTCCGGTGTTCTCTCTGCGGAACTTTTCCGCTGTCCGAAACTTTTTCGGTGTCCAAAACTTTTTCGGTGATTTTCTCTCAGACTCCCTGTCTATTATTCAGCAGATAGATGACCCTTAAGCGTGTGACCCTACAGGTTCAGTGAAGTATAGACATGACCCGGAACTCCTTCCGATCAATGATCGACATCGAAGCCGTGGACACCCATATTAACCCCTATACCCACACAAATGAATATTTGAGTGAACCTCCAGTTGCCGTGTGCTATTCCTTTTGCTTCGCGATATGTTACAATTACCCGAGGGAGACATGTTGGCATCCTCGTGGATCAACAACTTGTGCACTATGCCAGTTACCACGTTGCCGGTATTGTTCTCTTTTCTCATTCCCGTGTTTCGGCATCCCCGTGATCAAATCACAAAGTGTCTGGCCAAACGATGATGGATATCGTAACACCGAGAGGGCCCAGAGATATCTCTCCATCGTCGGAGGAGCAAATCCCAATCTTGAGCTATCAAGTTACTTGACATACTTTTCCATGAACCCGTAAGCCGCCGTAATAGCCACCCATTTACAGATGACGTTTAAAGAACCCCAAAGTTCATGAAGCAAGCATGAAGAAACTCGATACTCTCATGGTCTAAGGAATTATGCAAACGTTAACCATCTCTGTGTTATAAACCATTAACTAGTGACGAATGTATCTCATAGCATAACATCAATTCGGGTCGATTCAACACAAGTGTTCTACCAACATCGTGCCCTCAAAATTGCCGGCATAGCCATGCCCATGATTCGGAAAACAGGATCATCATGTAATACTTGAGCCAGTCATAGAGGCTTGACTAGGAATACATTTTACCGTTTATTATCCCACACGTGCACATGAGTTTTCCTCCAAGCCTTGTTTAACTTGTAGACTCTAGAATCATTGCGGTTATAGCATGGAACATAAACATTCATTACAAACTCAGAGATACAAAATAACTCTTATTACTGCCTCTAGGGCATATCTCCTACAGACTCCCACTTGCACTAGAGTCATAATCCAGTTACATGGCTTCCCTAACACCAATGGATATCCGGTGTTGCTCATGCTTTGCTCGTGGTAGCGGGTTTGTCATCGGGTCTGACACATTCAGATCCGTGTGAACTTTGCGTACTTTCACTAAACATTCTTCGACATGATGTCGAATGAGTTTATATTTGCGTTGAATATGCATTGTCTTATGGTGCGAACATGGCTCCCTTGCCTGAGCCACGGCGCCACTATTATCACAATAGATCTCCATCGGGTCCAGAGCACTTGGAACCATACCAAGGTCTTCAAGAAATTGCTTGATACCAACAGCTTTCTTGGAGGCTTCTCAAGCAGCAACATATTCCGTCTCCGTCGTAGAATCTGCTACAATCTTTTGTTTGGAACTTTTCCAATCAACTGCGCCGCCGTTCAATATGAAAACATAGCCAGATTGAGATTTGAAGTCATCTGGGTCAGTCATGAAGCCTGCATCAGTGTAACAACTTACAATGAGCTCTTCATCACCTCCGTACACAAGAAGTAAATCCTTGGTCCTTCTGAGGTACTTAAGAATACCATTGACTGCGGCCCAGTGTTCCAATCCTGGATCACCTTGGTAACGGCTGCTAACACTTATCGTATAGGAAACATCCGGTCTTGTACATAGCATGACATACATAATAGAACCAACTGCCGACGCATATGGAATATCATTCATTTGTACTCGCTCATCGAGGGTCCGAGGACTCTGATTCTTGCAAAGGACTGTGCCAGGTGACATGGGGAGTAGGCCTTGGAGTTCTCCATGTTGAACCTTTTCAACACCTTGTCAATGTACGTGCTTTGGCTTAGCGCTATCAGGCGTCTTGATCTATCTCAGTAGATCCTGATGCCTAATACATATGCCGCTTCGCCTAAGTCTTTCATTGAAAAACTCTGCTTCAATGAGTTTTTTATTTCGCTAAGAAAATTCACGTAATTTCCAATCAACAATATGTCATCCACATACAAGATTAGAAATACTTTTGCGCTCCCACTAAACTTCTTGTACACACAAGATTCTTCATCGTTCCTGATGAAACCAAACTCTTTGACCATCAAAACGAATGTTCCAGCTCCTTGATGCTTGCTTCAGACCATAAATGGCTTTCTGAAACTTACATACCTTTCCAGCATTCTTAGGATCGACAAAACCTTCTGGTTGTATCATGTATACATCCTTTTCAAGGTTTCCATTTAGGAAAGCCGCTTTGACATCCATTTGTCATATTTCATAATCGAGATAAGCAGCAATTGCTAGTAATATCCGAACAAACCTAAGCATAGCTACGGGCGAGAAAGTCTCGTCGTAGTCCACTCCAACAATGGGTGCAAATCCATAAAACATATCATTACAATAAAGTGAACAATCATTGTTCTCAGACTTGTGGAAGTACCCATCGTGTACTAAACATGATCCAGAGATAATATTTCTACACAACAACGAAACAAAATAACAGTTACTAAGTTTCAAAATAAATCCTGAAGGAAGACGTAAAGGCATAATGCCGACGGCTTGAGCGGCGATCCTAACGCCGTTCCCGACACGCATCACGACTTCATTCTTTGCCACCTGTTTAGCTCTTGTCTGGGTACGGGCTCCACGCATGAATCTGACTGCCTGGCGGTTCAACACCGGCGGACGTGTGAACGCACGCCTGCATGGCTCGTCTCGGTTGCCATTCATCTCCGGCCTTCTCCTTGCCGCGTACGGCGGCGCGGCCGTCCCTTTCGGTCTCCAGCAGGCCGATTATTAATCCGGTGAGACTGATCGTCTGATCATGGGTCCGGCCCTTTGATACATACGATATGCCCACGACATGCAAAGGTCGGATCGGCAATTTCCACAGCCAGCAGTAGCCGGCACGTAGTCGTACATGAAATGGATGTTTGGGGCGCGCACTATATTTTGCCTGAGAGGCCAGAAGACAGTTTCTATATCGGCATCCCAAAGAAGTCAGGAAGCAAAGCAAGGATCTCGCACGAGATTCTTCACTACTTTTCCAGTGGTTGGTTAGACTAACCAGGGTCCGGGAACATGCAGTGGTTTGGTTAGACTAGAAGCATAGCACTTTTTACTAGGAATGAACGCCATCGGTCACGTGCTCAATTAGTTGATCCACGTACTCAATTTTACAATCCAGTTAGTGGATCCATGCTGAACCAACTGATTTTATAATCGAGTGTGGGTACTTGTTTTGGACTAACGAGAGGAAAACACCTTGGGTACGACTTACTTTTACGTTGCATGTGTGAGTCTCGACTGGGAAAGAAAGGAAGGCTGGCTTTGGCCTAGCCGGCTTCGGTAGAAAACGTGGCGCCATGGTGCTAGTCAAGGTCCGCCACAAAGTCACCACCGGCCACTAGAAAAGTAAAGGAGAGAGATGTGGAGCCTACTCCACTAGTCTGCCGGCGACGCATGCATCTCCGACCACAGAGGCGATGGCCAAGTCAAGCTCATGCTCCCCCACCGCCACCGGGTCCGGTCGAGCTCCGACGACAAGCGAGGGAGAGGGCGGCGGCTACGGATGCTAGATAGGGTCCACGACGACGTGACCGCACCCATGCCTGGTCCGACCTGGCCGATCCAGCAGGCGAGCCGGTGTTGCACAGTTTTTTCCACTTTTAGAAAAAAAGAAGGAATACCTCCAAGTCTTTACATACCATAACTTTACGCTCAACTGGTCCTCTGTTTACAGTTCGAGGGCTCTGCTTCGCCGTGGGAGCGTCGCATGTTTTTTCTTTTTGTTGTAATGACAATTATTCTGCATTTATTAAAAAGAAAAAATTGTTAAGATAATTAGGAAAAACCGGACGAAATCAGATTGTCCATTTAATTATGAAGAACCGGACGAATACCGCTACAACCGCTGAGCGGCACACATAAAAAAGCCCCCACACACCACTTCAAAGAGGGCCTCGGCGAGACAGCATGCACGCGCCATCGTCATCACTCCTCTCCTAGAGACATCATTGTCGTCTCTACACTTTGAGCAAACAACTCCAACTCAAAATCGTCGACTCAACGCACACCGTAGCGGACACCTCAAGCTACATGAACATCTATGCCAAATCTCAGCCACCTGCGGCCAGACGACGTAGCTTCGACTCTGACGAAGAACTCTATAGGACAAAACCAGACACGGCTGGCGCCACGGGAGATCGTCGAACGAGCTACCTGCAGCCAGTCATCGTATACAAAAGGACCCTGCCGCCGCAATTTCAACTCCATAGCAACAAACAAAATGAGGGAAAATTGTAGACAGGCCGAAGAAGAGCCGACTACCGCAACCATTGCCGTGTCGCCGACGTCGCTTCCACCATCATCGTTGCCAAAGAAGCCTGGACGCCACCATCGCCGCCAACCACCGATCTTGCTTGGTGATGCCGAGCTCCAAGACGATGCCCCCAAAAGGGAAAACAAAACCGAGGCGCCGTCATCGTCCGATCATAAGATCAAGGGTTTCCCCTGAAGAGGCCGAGATGGCCGGATCCGTCCGAAAGTGGTGTGGCAGCAAAACAACGATGCCTCCAGGAAGGTCACGACGGCTGCAGCTGCCGCTATAGCTGGTCACAGCATAACGTTGAGACAGAGCCTTCACCAGCTCACACATCAACTTAGCCACACATCACCCCACACTAATGCCAACAAGAAAACCAAACTCCACCACCAAACCAGCCCCCAGAATAGTAGCCCCATGATGGGCCCCCATCAAGAGAACATCGTCGGCCCATGGATTGCTCTTACGTAGGGATCGACTATTCATCTCCCAGGTAAATTATGTCATAAGTCAAAAGTTAAAAGAGAAGGTAAGAAATGCATGTCGGTCAAAAATTATATTATACGTGACATAAATTTACGAATGTAAAAACACAATACAAACTTTACATATAAATGTAAATTTGTGGTCTTATGGCTCATATCTTACTTTTATTTTGCCCAAGTTTAAATTGTGAATCAATATCAATCTGACTATTTATATATACCGAACATATTTTTTTATAAAATGGGCGTAAAATTACCTCGGTGACAAATAACTTATTTTGTACCATAGATGATGAATAGTGTTATTGTGGATTGACTATTATCTCTTATCCATCACTACACTACATTTTATGTCCCAAAAATTCTGTTCTAAATCGGAAGTGAAAAACAAGATAACAAAATGTATGTTGGTCAACAAAATTATTTTACATGACATAAAGTTACGAATGTACAAACACAGTACAAACTATACATATAAATTTAAATTTATGGTCTTATGATTCATATATACTTTTCTTATGCCCAATTTTGTCTAGTGAATCAATATGAATGGAATTATTGTATATCAAACGTACATTTTTTATGAAACGGCCATAAAATTATCTCAGGTACCAAATAACTTATTCTGCACCCTGGATAATGAATAGTATTTTTCTATACTTCAAATTGGTATTTTTCTTAGACTTTGAAACGAAATTTAACATAGGTCTAGGTTCCCATTTGAAAAGATCCCTTAAATAATCAACAATTATTTTTCTCATGCCCTCACTATTAGACACCGGACCATCCGGATAATCTAAAACACAAATAAAATTTCCCCTCATTCTTTGGTTAGCAACTGCATGAAAATAAGCAGCGTCTTGTCCCCCTCAAGAATCTCTCTGTCTACATCTTTGTAAGGCTTTGAGTTCCTCTATCTTATATTTCCTGGTCCGAAAATGCTTTTCGGTGAAGTGAATGTAGCTAGACGTATTTTAGTTTCAGGTATACCTGTTTTTATCCATCCATGCGACAAGTAATTCCAGACGTAGGGATCCCAAGAAATTTCCTAAAAACAATATCCATTTTAACATTTTCCTCCTCATTACTGAGTTTCAGTTTTGATATCCACATGTTAATTGCATAGGTTTTCTTTAGGAAGCCTTGTCAAGTGGGTTAAGTGCTTCTGATAAACGGTTCATATAGTAGAAGATTAGCCGCATCCGACTAGTAGCAGAAACTCAAGTAGATCCTACTACTGACTCAACTCAAACCACAAGAACAAGGCTAAGCTGCGGTCAAAGGCCAAGTCCCACTCGAAGACCGCCGGGTCGATCGGACGGACACGAGCGTTGTGCATGTGCCGGGCGGCTATTCCACGTACGCGTAGCCTCGGCCTCGCCCGCCGGATGATCCATGGACTGGCAGGCACGAGTCCACGCGACCGTGACCGCATCCGTTCCACTCGATGGGGTCTGACTTGGCCAGGCATGCAGCCCCTTCTTTGACTGCGAGTATACAAACCGCGACGAGCCAAGCTATGATGCACGTGCGCTCCGGGACCGGACAGGCCGGGTGCGGTGCCACGTCAGGGGTGAAGTCAGGCTATGGCGATCCTCCGCCGACGGCGGCCGCCGCACCGCCGCCACCAGCGTGCACGCACTCATTTCTGTCGGCCGGAGCGGAGTGCCGTACCGCACTATAGACGGCCCTCGGTGTTCTTCTGCTCTGACCCATAACTGGACCCCGGTGGTATATGTCAAAATTTCAGAAGTCCAGACGTGCACATGAAGGGAGGCTATTTGTTAGACATACTGAATGCATGCATATATACATGCGACGTTCCGCCATGGTACTAGTAGCAGGTCACGTAGCCAACCCGGTGTTAAGTTTGACCTGCATGCATGCATGCATACGCACGGTAGGAAACAAATGCAGCTTAAACCTAACATGCGACGAAGCATGAAATGTTTGGTCGTTGGCGATGCCGGTCGTCAATCCTGTCAGAATTTTCAATCTACTACAGTAGCATGCATGCATGCATGGGCTGGCGTTGACCCGTAATTGCATCGTACCTCTCGGAGGGAAGGGTCGGCAACTAGCAGCACGTAGCGGATGTATAGCGTTGAAGCTGACCCATTAATTAGGTGGACTTCCAATGGATATAAGTGGCCGTAAGGAGGTCAGCCCTGAAAAGTCAACCGTCAAGGCAACTCTAAGTGCGTAATACTTGCTAATTAAAAAGGGTCCAAGAACGCTTCAAATGCTCTTAGTCGAAATATTCTATTCCCTTCGTTTTTAAATATAAAACCTTTAAAAAAATTTATTATGAACAGCATACGAAACAAAATTAATGAATCTATATTTTAAAATATGTCTATATACATCTCGTATGTAGTCTATAATGAAAGTTTTAAAAAATCTTATATTCAGGAGCATTCATGCATGGACGCACGGGAAAAGCGCCAGCCGTAGCAAGTGAATCTGTACGAGCGTCGTTTTCTTAATCGTCAAAAATATGTCTGCGTGAGCAAAGCAAACAGATTAATTTGGCCGTAGTGGCCCGGCCGGCGTCCACCAGGCTAGGCGCCTCCCGTGTGCTGCCGCTGGCAGGGATAACAAAGTGGAAGCGAACTGACACACGGGTTGAATCTGTCCGGACACTACTAGTAGAATACAGGGCATTAATTCGGGTCAGGTCAGCACATTAGTCCCGATTCAGTCACAAACCGGAACCAATATAGGCAACGGTCCCGGTTCGTGAGGTCAGGGGGACGGGCTGGGCATGTGAGGCATTGGTCCCGGTTCGTCTGGAACCTGTGGTCCGGTTCCATACACGAACCGGAACCAATGTGCCTCGCTCCTGGCCCACAACCATTGGTCCCGGTTCGTGGCTGTATCCGGGACCAAAGGGGGTCCTTTAGTCCCGGTTCCAGCCACGAACTGGGACCAATGAGATGCCTATATATACCCCCTCGCCAGCGAGCAGAGCACTCCACACTGCTCTGTTTTTTTGGCCGGCGAGGGGAGAGCTTGGTGGTGCTCTAGCTCACCTCCTATGCACATGAGGTGTTTGATGAAATGCCTAAGCTAAACTTAAGCTTTCCCCTCTCGAAGCTCCTTGTCCAAACTCCATTTTCGTCAAGATTTGTCTAGGTTTGGCGGTTCGTCCTGTCCCGTCCCCATCCTGAAACTGCCGTCGATCGCGTGCGCGTGGTGAGCTTCCTGATCTTATCTTCTTGCTAAAAGAAAATATACTTACTCGTATGATTTTCTTACTTTTATTATTGTTCACTTCTCTATTCATGATATATTGTAATGATTTTTAATACACTTTATTATATAACGCACACAGATGAACCGGCAATGGATGTACGGTGACCGACGCACCTCCGAGTATATTAAGGGACTGCATAATTTTCTCGAAGCGGCTGAGCCAAACAAGCAAAATGGTTTTATGCCTTTTCCATGTATTGTCTGTGAGAATACGAAGTCTTTATCCAACTCTAAAACCCTTCACTTCCACCTGCTTCAGAAGGGTTTTTTGTCACACTATAATGTTTGGACCAAGCACGGAGAAAGAGGGGTTATGATGGAAGACAACGAAGAAGAAGAGGATGACGACAACTACCCTCTCCCTGAATACGGTGATGCTGCAATGGGGGAAGTTGAAGATTAAGAGGAATCAGACGATGTGCCCGGTGATGATCTTCGCCGGGTCATTATTGATGCACAGAGAGAATGCGAAAGTGAAAGGGAGAAGTTGAAGTTCGATCGCATGTTAGAGGATCACAAAAAAGGGTTGTACCAAAATTGCGAAGATAACAACAAAAAGCTCGGTACCACACTGGAATTGCTGCAATGGAAGGCAGGCAATGATGTATCTGACAAGGGATTTAGTTCGCTACTGAAAATAATGAAGAAAAAGTTTCCAAAGGATAACGAATTGCCTGACAGTACGTACGCAGCAAAGAAGGTTGTATGCCCTCTAGGATTAGAGGTGCAGAAGATACATGCATGCCCTAATGATTGCATCCTCTACCGCGGTGAGTACGAGGAACGGAACGCATGCCCGGTATGCGGTGCATTGCGGTATAAGATCAGAAGAGATGACCCTGGTGATGTTGAGGGCTAGCGCACCGGGAAGAGGGTTCCTGCCAAGGTGATGTGGTATGCTCCTATAATACCACGGTTGAAACGTCTGTTCAGAAACAAAAAGCATGCCATTTTGATGCAATGGCACAAAAAAGACCGTAAGAAAGACGGGAAGTTGAGAGCACCCGCTAACGGGTCGTAGTGGAGAAAGATCGAGAGAAAGTGGCGCGACTTTACAGGTGACCCAAGGAACGTATGGTTTGGTTTAAGTGCAGATGACGTTAATCCTTTTGGGGAGCAGAACAGCCAGCATAGCACATGGCGTGTGACTCGATGTATGTATAACCTTCGTCCTTGGTTGTGCATGAAGGGGAAGTTCATTATGATGTCAGTGCTCATCCAAGGCCCTAAGCAAACGGGCAATGACATTGATATGTACCTAAGGCCATTAGTTGATGAACTTTTACAGCTATGGAATGGAAGAGGTGTACGTGTGTGGGATGAGAACGAACAGGAGGAATTTGACCTACATGCGTTGCTGTTTGTAACCATCAACGATTGGTCTGCTCTCAGTAACCTTTTAGGACAGACAAACAAGGGATACCACGCATGCACACACTGTTTAGATGACACCGACAGTATATATTTGGACAAATGCAGGAAGAATGTGTACCTGGGGCATCGTCGATTTCTTCTGACCGACCATCAATGTCGAAAGAAAGGAAAGCATTTCAAAGGTGAGGCAGATCACCGGAAGAAGCCCGCCCTCCGTACTGGTGATCACATACTTGATATGGTCAAGATTTACAAGTAATATTTGGAAAGGGTCCTCGCGAACTATCTGTTCCAAATGACGCTGACAAACGCGCACCCATGTGGAAGAAGAAATCTATATTTTGAGACCTACCCTATTGGAAAGTCCTAGAGGTCCGCTCTGCAATCGACGTGATGCACGTGACGAAGAACCTTTGCGTGAACCTGCTAGGCTTCGTGGGAGTGTATGGGAAGACAAAAGATACATCGGAGGCACGGGAGGAACAACAACGTGTGCAAGAAAAAGATGACATGCATCCAAAGCAGTATGAAGGTCCTGCCAGCTACGCTCTTACCAAAGAAGAGAAGGAAATCTTCTTTGAATGCCTGCTCAGTATGAAGGTCTCGTATGGTTTCTCGTCGAATATAAAGGGAATAATAAATATGGCAGAGAAAAAGTTTCAGAACCTAAAGTCTCATGACTGCCACGTGATTATGACGCAACTGCTGCCGGTTGCATTGAGGGGGCTTCTACCGGAAAACGTTCGATTAGCCATTGTGAAGCTATGTGCATTCCTTAATGCAATCTCTCAGAAGGTGATTGATCCAGAAATCCTGCCAAGGTTAAGAAGTGATTTGGTGCAATGTCTTGTTAGTTTCGAGCTGGTGTTCCCACCGTCCTTCTTCAATATCATGACGCACGTGCTAGTTCATCTAGTCAACGAGATTGCCGTTCTGGGCCCTGTATTTCTACACAATATGTTCCCCTTTGAGAGGTTCATGGGAGTCTTAAAGAAATATGTTCGTAACTGTGCTAGGCCAGAAGCAAGCATCTCCATGGGCCATCAAACAAAGGATGTCATTGGGTTTTGTGTTGACTTCATTCCTGACCATAGGAAGATTGGTCTCCCTCAATCGCGGTATGAGGGGAAAGGACACATATTATGGTTACATAGTGGACATATGGGAACTTGACTATGGACATGATTTCAAGGTCTCTTTGTTTTAGTCCAAATGGGTCAATCTGTCAAGAGGCGGGGTACAGGAAGACCCACAGTACGGAATGACAACAGTGGATCTGAACAATCTTGGGTACACAGACGAACCATTCGTCCTAGCCAATGATGTGGCACAGATTTTCTATGTGAAGGACATGCCTACCATACAGAGAAAAAAAAAGATTAGGAAGCGAACACATCATACGATGAGCCAAAATGCCACATAGTTCTTTCAGGAAAAAGAGACATCGCGGGATTGGAGGGCAAGACAGACATGTCTAAAGATTATGAAAATTTTCATGAAATTCCTCCCTTCAAAGTCAAGGCTGACCCAAGCACCCTGTAAAACGATGAAGATTATCCATGGTTATGGCGCAATAAGCAAAGGACACAAGCGAAGAAGAAGTGAAGACTTTCTCTCCACAACTATATCATTGCAGTGACATGTGAAGAAATGAAATGCGTTTTGTAACACATGAGTTTTCGTCAGAAACCCTCATACTTCGAAAGAGATTGTCCATTTTGTACACGAAGTGCATCCATTTTTTGCCGTAACCCTCTCAACTTTTAGCACATGCTATGTGGGTGAAATGATGATACCATGCCAACTTTCAACCTTTTCAGAGTTCATTTGAAGTGCTTTTCAATTTCAGGGTCATTTAGCTCAAAAAAATCTGCATGAAAAATAGCAAATAAAGTCAGAAAGGATAGAAAATTGATGTGATGGTTTTGAATGCTGCATTTTGAACACACAAAAAGTATGGAGTTCAAATAAGTTCAAAAAATGAAATCTCTTTGTAACAGATGAGTTTTCGTCCAAAACTGTGATACTTCGAAAGAGATTGTCCATTTTGTACACGAAGTGCATCTAGTTTTTGCCGTAACCCACTCAAATTTTTAGCACATGCTATGTGGATGAAATGATGATACCATGCCAACTTTTAACCTTTTCAGAGTTCGTTTGAATTACTTTTTAATTTTTCAAAACATCGTAGGAGTGGAGTTCAAAAAAGAATTAGCTAAAAAGGTTTTATAAACCTCTAGTATTTTTGAAACAATAATTATATAAAAATTATGCAACTAAAATTATCAAAGTATTTTTTGTTCAAAATATTAATAGCAAAAATAATATAATGATAAAACACACTAGAAATAAATAAAGCAAGAAACAAAACAAAAGAATGGAAATTATGCAACTAAAAATATCAAAATATTTATTTGTTAAAAAGAATGAACTAAAATAATAGAAGAAAAATACTGGGAAAAAATTTAAAAAATAAATAAAGCAAAAAACAAAAATATTGGAAAAAAATAAAAAAAATGCCGCCTACTGGGCCACCATGGCCTGAATACGACTAGAAACCCAACCAGCCAATTGGGCCAGGATTCACGCCCACAGAAGGCCCACTAGGCCCACAGGTAGACACAGAGTGGTTAGGCTTGTAAGCTTGCTTTAGAGAGGAGCTCGAACTCTCAGGCGCACCGCGCCTTATAAATAGGTGCGACGTAGTCTCCACTAGCGAGGTGGGACCAACACGCTGCTGTGCAAGGTCATTGGTCCCGGTTGGTGGAACTAACCGGGACCAATGCTGACCTTTAGTCCCGGTTGGTGCCACCAACCGAGATCAAAGGTCTCTGCTTCCCGCCCTTTGGGCTGCCAAAAAGAGACCTTTGGTCCCGGTTGGTGGCACCAACCGGGACTAAAGGTGTGCATTGCTCCCGGTTGGTTCCACCAACCGGGGCCAATGGTGTGTATATATATGCAACACTTGTGAAAATTTTCATTTTCATCTCACAGTTCCCCCCGATGACGCCGACCTCCTCGACGCCGCCAGGCTGCCCCGACGCCGTCACCGTCGCCCGTGCCCCTGCCCTGCCCCGAGCCCACACCGACGCTGTCTGCCGCCCACGCCATCGCCGTCCGCCGCCCCCCGAGCACGCCCCTGCGCCCCGGCCGCCCCCACCGTCGCTGTTGTCGCCGGCTCCCTCGTGTGCCGCCCCCGTCGTCGCCCTCGCTAGCCGACGCAGTCCCTGTCGTCGCACCGGCCACGCCCCTGCCCCAGCCCGCCCCCACCGCCGCCGTCGCCCTCGCCGCCCCCGCCATCGCCCTCGCCGGCCGCCCCCGATGTGAGCCGCCGCCGCCGCCCCTTGTATTTTTTGTTCATTTTTTATATGATGAACTTTTTGTTCATATATATATAATGTATATATGTATGTGGTTTTATGTATGTATGGATGTTCATATATGTATTAATTTTGTTGTTCAGAGCATTTTTTTTGTTTATATATGTATTTTTTTTGTTCATATGTGTATTAATTATTTTGGTCAGAGAATTTTTTTGTTCATATATGTATTTTTTTGGTTCATATGTGTATTAATTCTTTTGTTCAGGGAGGGGACGTGGGACATGCATGAGAGAGAGGCGGTCCGCTCACCCGACCAACTATCGAGGCCACCCAAACCCTAGAAGAAAGAGCGTCGTTGTCGATCTACCCCGTCCCTACCTGATAAACTCTCGAGGCCACCCAAACCGGGAATTAAAAAGCGTTGTCGAGGCCACCCCAAACCCTAGAAGTGTTGTCGAGGCCACCCTAAACACTTGAAGCGTTGTCGAAGCCACCCAAATTTACCAAGTTAAATGAAGAAAACTCCGGTAACATAAGTTTATCAAGAATGCCCCCATTGTGGATGTCCACAAGTTCATCCAATTTTTTTCTGATCTCATATATATATATATTCTTCTATATGTCACGTTGTCTGTCAAAGTATTGAAGAAATCCATGGCTTCATCATTAGCCGGAAGTAACATGCGTATGATGCTACGAATCTCTTCAAAGTTGTTTTGAAACAAAGTCGTGGATAGAATAATTCGCCTTTTGGTACGAATTTCAGCAAAGGACTTCCAAATAGTGATATTCGGAAGGCTCTTGCTGAACTTCATACCAAAAAGCTAATTAGTTATCCTATCCGGGACTCCGTTACAAAGCTAATTAGTCATGAGAGAGGCGGTCCGGACGTCAGACATTCATGTTTGTATATTAACTGCCATGTTGTAATATTTGCAGAAACTATGGATCCAAGATACGAAGAACAAGAACAGTTGTTGGGGGACATAATCCACGACAGGCATGATATCTTGTCATTTCTCAACGACACCGATGGTCTGGAAGGAGAGTATTATGATGGCTCCGGTGATCGAACAATGGAGGAGGAAGGACATGATCATGATGGCTCCGGTGACCGAATGCCGAAGGAATAAGGAGACCATGATGACGGCTCCGGTAACCGATCGGAGGAGGGAGCTGTTGCAAAGTCCGGCGAGGTATATATATTAATTAAGCCTGTACTGACTAGCTAATTGATGCATTAATTGTTTTAGTATGTACATATATTAATTAACTTTTCTTTCTTTTTTATAGCCCTCCGGATTGAGCCAAACTTCGGTAACGAGACGAGGCCCGAAGAAGAGGTTGCGCAAGGATGAAAAGTTCACGATCACAGCACTCGCGAACGATGGCCATGTTGGAAATATGCCCTAGAGGCAATAAATAAAGTGTTTATTATTGTATTTCCTTGTTCATGATAATCATTTATTATCCATGCTATAATTGTATAAATTGGAAACATGGATACATGTGTGGATACATAGACAAACACAATGTCCCTAGTATGCCTCTAGTGAACTAGCTCGTTGATCGAAAGATGGTTAAGGTTTCCTAGCCATGGACATGAGATGTCATTTGATAACAAGATCACATCATTAGGAGAATGATGTGATGGACAAGACCCAAACTACAAATGTAGCTTATGATCGTGTTAGTTTATTGCTACTGTTTTCTGCATGTCAAGTATATGTTCCTATGACCATGAGATCATGCAACTCACAGATATCGGAGGAGTGCCTTGTGTGTATCAAACGTCGCAACATAACTGGGTGACTATAAAGGTGCTCTACAGGTGTCTCCGAGGATGTCTGTTGAGTTGGCTTGGATCAAGACTGGGATTTGTTACTCCGTGTGACGGAGAGGTATCTCACGGCCCACTCGGTAATACAACATCACAATAAGCCTTGCAAGCAATGTCACTAAGTGTTAGTTGCAAGATTTTGTATTACGGAACGAGTAAAGAGACTTGCCAGTAACGAGGTTGAACTAGGTATGGAGATACCGACGATCGAATCTCGGGCAAGTAACATACCGAAGAACAAAGGGAACATCATATGGGATTAACTGAATCCTTGACATAGAGGTTCGACCGATAAAGATCTTCATATAATATGTAGGAACCAATGTGTACATCTAGGTCCCGCCATTGGTTATTGACCATAGAGGTGTCTCGGTCATGTCTACATAGTTCTCGAACCCGCAGGGTCTGCACAGTTAAGGTTTGGTGACGTTTCGGTAGTATAGAGTTATGTATGGTGGTGACCGAAGGTTGTTCGGAGTCCCGGATGAGATCCCGAATGTCACGAGGAGCTCCGGAATGGTCCGGAGGTAAAGATTCATATATAGGAAGTCCCGTTTTGGTCGCCAAAAAGTTTCGGGCTCATCGGTAGTGTACCGGGAGTGCCGGTAGTGTACTGGGAGACCTTCGGGAGGGGTATTTCGACCCAAGAGGCTACATGGACTGTGGGAGAGTGAAAACCAGCCCTTAGTGGGCTGATGGAACAACCACAAGAGGCCCATGCGGCTGGAAGAAAAAAACCCAAGAGAAAAAGGTGGAAAAAATGGCAAAATAGGTGAATCCTAGTCCTACTAGGATTGGAGGTGGACTCCACCTCCTCCACCTCCTTTCGGCCAAAGCCCTTGGCTTGGGAAGCCAAGGCTGCCTCCTCTCCTGTCTTCCTCCTATATATACTGGTGGTCTAGAGGGTTTTTGCACTAGAATTTCAGCCACGTGCTACCCGTTCCTCGAGTGCATAGTTTCTCCTCTAGATCGGATTTCTGCAGTGCTTAGGCGAAGCCCTGCCGAAATTGCTTCACCACCATCGCCGGAGTGCTGTCAGGCTGCCAGAGAACTTTTCTTCCTCTCCACTCCTTCTTGCTGGATCAAGACGGTGGAGATCATCATCAAGCTATACGTGTGCTGAACACGGAGGTGCCGTCCGTTCGGTGCTAGATCGGAAGGATCGTGATCAAGTTCGTGGGACGGATCGTGATCGCATCGCGGGACGGATCGTGATCGGATCGCGGGACGGATCATGATCGGATCGCGGGACGGATCGTGATGGGATCGCGGGACGCACATCGATTTGGATCGCGAAGACATTCGACTACACCAATCGCGTTTCTTAACGCTTCCCGCTTAGCGATCTACAAGGGTATGTAGATCCACTCTCCCTCTCGTCGATGCTCATCACCATGGATAGATCTGCGTGTGCGTAGGAAAATTCTTGTTTCCCATGCAACGTCCCCCAACAGGCCATCCGATTGAACCCAAGCGGACCAAGAACGCATTTTCTGCTCAGTGCGGAGCTATTGTTAGGGACAACATCCTGATCAGCATCAAGCAATGGAATAAGTCGAAGGACGGCGCCCCTGAAGGTGATTATGTCACCGATAGACAGAAAGATGATCTTTGGACCGTGCTAAAGGCATATTTCACCCTACCGCCAGAGGAGGATCCGAATAAGCCAGTTATAGAGCCACTGGTCAAGGCGTGTGCTCTTAAGAAGATGGCAGATCTATTCAGGAGGTGGAAGAATGAGTTGAAATCAAAGTTTGTCGACAAAGGAAAGACTCCAGAATTCATCGGCCGATTTGAGAAGATAAGAGATTACTAGCCCGCATTTGTGGACTACAAGACATCAGACAGGAGTAAGAAATGTCAGAGACAAACAAGGTCAATGCTGCAAAGAAGCAGTATCATCATCACACGGGGTCAGGTGGCTACCTCAAAGCCCGACCGTTGTGGGACAAAGCTGAGAATGACCTGATTGCTAAAGGGGTCGTACCACAGACATTGAACTGGCCAGACCGTTCAAGGACTTGGTTCTTCGGGGTTAGGGAAACTTTGGACCCTGAAACAGGGAAGTGCTGTTGGACAGACGAGCAACTTGCAATACCCATGAACAAGATTCAAAAGTATATCACCGCAGTGCAGGAAGGGACATTCATTCCAGACAGAGAGATGGACGAGCTGACTGAGGCCCTTGGGAATGCTGAGCACCCTGGACGAACACGAGGCACACCAGGCTCCGTTCGGTGGAAGGTTGGGTTTCCCGACGCACGCGGTTACAGAAGCCGGGAGAAAAAGAGGAAAGCGGAGCTGAGCGAAATTCAGAAGCTCAATGCAAGACTACAAAAGCTAGAGGAAGCTGAGAGCCAACGAGCTGCCGGCCAACCATCTCAGCGGCACAAAGCTACCCCAGAAGCTACCCCGCCATCTCAGCGGAGAAGCAGCATCACTTCCACGAAGCCCATTCATCCTGACTTCACGTCTCCTACCTACCCCGTCGATACTATCACGGAGGCTCAACATTGCGAGCTTATGACGAAATACTGGAACCTCACTTTCAAGGCGGTTGTCGCCTCTGTTGCACCTCCTCAACCCAACGGAACTTTTCACTGTCGTCCGATTCCACATGGCTATGCCGTTGTGATGGTGGATGAAGTAATGAAGGAATTTGAGGAGCTCGAGCTTGATCACTCTACAGGTGAAGGAGAGAATAAACTGGTTCTTGCCCTGAGGAGTACATGTCTACGACAGAAGGAGTACATCAAGCTTCCAAACTGGACGCCTCCGCCTCCTCCTTCTCCTCAGGCGAATCAGGGCACTTCGCCTCCTCCTCCTCCCCCTCCTCCTCCTCCTCCTCCTCCTCCTCCTCCGGCGAGTGATCAGGGCACACCGCCTCCTTCTCCGGCTCCTCCGACGCGTGGGGGCACTCCGCCTCCTCCTTCGCCTACTCTGGCACGTCGGAGCAGTACGCCTCCTCCTCAGCCGCGTCGGCAACGGTGGAAGACAGACGCCGCCGCTCCGGCTCCTCCGGCGCCTAGTATGCAACGACGGAAGGGAGCCGCCGCCGCTCCGGCGGCTAGCAGTACAAGCATAGGCAGGAGGGGATATAGATACAGTCCAACACTCAATCCTCTGAAAAAGTTACCATGTGAGAGGACCAAGTCTGAAAATGAGGAGATATGGCAGGCCGAAGTGAGGGCCCATTTTGCAAAGAAAACTCCACCTCCTAAGGAGAAGATAGATCCGGTGAAACTAATGCGCACTATCGATGCCCTGAAGCGACCACAACCGCCTCCGCCGGATTCCAACTCTGACCGTTGTATTAAAAAGACATATCAAGATGTGCGGCGGTCGGAAAGTACTTCCAGTGATGCAAGGTTACCAAAACGAATAAGTGGGAAAAAATCCCCAACTCGGCGAACAGGCGAACCAATCGACCCCCCGCTCAAGGTGTCTAGCGATATCGTCGCTAATCATCCGGGGATGGTGCCCGGTACCAAAACTGGTGATTACCTAAGCGATGATGTACAGTTTAAGCCGTTGGAGGTGGACGAATTCCGTTACCGGCACGGGCGGCCTCTCGTCAAACCTAATCATCCTCCTCGAACAACGATGATGCGAAAATTCCATGAATTGTACATGAAAACCTGCCACTAGTCTGGAAAGGATTCTTTGATATTGTAAGTTAAAGAGGAGCACGACCTCGTTGGAATGGAACTGTTGAATGTTGAATTTGAGGAGATATTCCAGTTATACAATCAAAATGCCCTCGACAAAACAATCGTGACTTGTTACTGTCTGTAAGTACTACTTCTGTAATTAAGTCTCTCTATGTATATAGCTTAGCTCTTTCATTGCATGTATATATAATTATGCTCACTATATTATGTAGATTGAAGATCGTCGAATGTAGAAAAGCACAAATCTATGACATTGGATTCATTAACCCAAATGTCATACATGAGTATAATTTTCAAAAGCGTGCCACACAAACCGAGGAGAACTTGCTACAGTCGTTGCTTAAAAATAAAAACAAAGGGACAATACTCTTTCCTTACAACTTTAAGTGAGTGTTACTGTCTTTTGCATATTCGGTTTCCCTTATTACTCGAAGTTTATAGTAATGTAATTGATGAGTTATGCATGCGTGCGCAGTTTCCACTTTATTCTGCTAAAGATTAAACTTGAGCAGGGAGTAGTAATCGTCTTAGATGCGGACATGACTGAAATTCTTCAGAAGTAAGTTGAATCGATCATTATCGCATCATATCGGCAACTTTATTCATTTCCTGATATCAAGTAATTATTTTCTTTGTCTGGCAGGGTTTGGAAAGAGTTCACAGCAATTATTCCGGCACTATCGGAGGGGCTACGATTTACACACCCGAAAGTAAGTACTACTAGCTAGTTCCGCGTATCTCCCATTGATTGTAGTTTCATCAATACCATTTATCATGCTTGATTATCAGTTTCATTGAACTCTATTTCTCGTAAAGTGCTTGTGGCTGGAAACCGGGAATGATTTATGTGGATACTACGTTTACGAGTTCATCTACAACGTGACGACCCCTAAGCGATGCTACTCTGAAAAACAATTTCAAGTGCGTAAGCAATAATATTCACAATTTGATTTTATTATCATATATATGTATTGACCCCCTTCTTCAAATTAGATGTGGCAGATGCGGGATGAACTCCTACCACATAATCGCATACGAGCAATTCAAGAAGAATTGGCGGGATTCTTTTTTGACCACGTCATAAATAAAGCCGGAGAATACCATCTGGAAGTTGACATTAGATGTAAGGGATTATAAGAGATCTTATATTGTATATATGTAGCTAGTAGCGTCGGTATATATACGAAAACTTGTTATACGATCAATCTCTTGGAGAAAGAGAGGTCGATCACTTCTATCTCTATATGTTCATGAAGATCTTCTGTAATTAATGGTTCCTTCATTTGCTTACTAGCTAGCGTGTCGAGTTCTCTCTATAGTAGCTAGTGTTGACCAAACACGAAGAAAGAGAGAACACTTCTCTTTATTAATTAGCTAGGTAAAACAATATAAAATCCCTAAATTAACCGTCAAAAACCCTCTAAACCTCCCTCACTTTCAAAAAAAAAACCAGCAACTGCTAGATGCTGACGCGTGGATGTCTTTTGGTCCCGGTTTGTGTTACCAACCGGAACTAAAGGTCTTCCTGCCTGGGCTCCCAGCACCGGTCACGTGGAGCCCCTTCTGTTCCCGTTGGTAAGCGAACCGGGACTAAAGGTTTTGGGCTTTAGTCCCGACCCTTTAGTCTCGGTTCCAGAACCGGGACAAATGGGCCTTACGAACCAGAACAAATGAGCCTTTTTCTACTAGTGGAAAGTGAAGGACCGGTAACCGTTTGAACGCACACTCACACGATCCACTTATCATGATGACATAAAGCGTCGCGACGAATTCATGTCAGTCTCCTCTTCATGTCCAGGCTAATTGAAAATTTTGCTTGACCCGTAAGATTTTCGGGATTTAGGCGATATGTTGATATACGGATAAATAAGTTTCAACACCGGGCGCGTGCGGTGAATGTGGGTTGAATCGCAGTCTGTTTTATCCACATCGTCGGTCCCAGAGAAGGTTACAAGTCTTCGTCCGGATCTCCGACACGGATCTCGCGTTATATCTTTACTACGAGCCGGAGATTCGTCCACGGAATAGTTCTTCGCGTGCTCGTCCATCTATGGACCTTACGAATCAGCCATGCATAGCCAGGCTGCCCAGAAGTACTTTTACGTTGGCACGTGTGCTTGATCGATCGGTCTGAGCCTTGTCATCTACTAGTGGCCTTGTGGGTAGATACTGGATTGACCGACTAATAATCTAGCTCGGACAAACAAACCTTCCTAGTTCTTCCAACGCACGTGAGGAGTAGTAGCTAGGAAAGAGCTAGACCACCACGAGCAAATGACTCGTTTATGATCACTTGCATGCATGCATCGATGAATCTCGCCGAGCAAAGTTCGGCAAAAGAACGTAGAACATGATCGCACGGGTCAAGTTCCGCGACAAGTCGCTGGCCGGCCGGCCATCAGAATGTGGAAAGTGGAGCCTACCTCCACTCCATCATCGACAATGGTCAAGTCCCACTCCAACACCCGCGCCGGAGGAGGGACAGGACAGGCTCCACGCGACGTGACTGCATCCAATCCCGTCGGGTCTGGCCTATCTCACATGGCGTCTTAGCCGTGAGCGCGGCGCGGAGCCGGCCTCGTGTTCCGTGTTCCGTGCTCGCAATTTCGACCGTCTGCGTTATTGTAACGCCGTTGACTTCCTAAATTACTAGTTGAGCTTCAAGCTACTCCCAAACCAGATGTGTTTCAATCCATTGGTGCCGCCGTGCCCGTGCGTAAGAGTATTTATAATCGGACCCTTAATATCGGTCTAAAATGTTGGATCGGGCCGTTACTGATTGGTCAAACAAATTCGATCCAGTCAGGCCTTTCAAACCGGTCTCAAATGTTTAAGGCTGATCGACACCCCTCGTATCTTACCGGTCATAAACATCAATCGGAACCAAAAGGCGGCCACGCATCAGCAGCTCGAAGGCGCTAGTTTTTATTGTGAAAGGAGAGGTTTAGTGAGTTTTGGATGGTTAATTTAGGGGTTTTATATTGTGTTAGGTAGCTAATAGAGAAGAGTGACATCTCTTTCTTTGTGCTTGGTCGATGCTGCTAGCTACTATACATATAGAAAGAACTCGACGCTAGCTAATAAGCAAATGAAGAAAACCATTAATTACACAAGATCTAACAACTCATCATCATCTTCTTAATCGTACAAAAGTTAAAGTCTCGTAAAACAAAAAAAGATAAAATGACATAGTCCTCTCTCATAGGACCTACTCCTCTCTTCTAGGTAAAGTGACATAAAAAAATAACACCTATGTCTTCATGATGAAGCAAAGAGATCAAACGGTCTCCAACTTGTGACTTGCTATCCTTTTTTATTTGTTCCCATCCTTCAATTTGGAGCCTTTTTGGTGTTTGCGCTCAGTCGAGTATGCAAAAAATAACTCGGGATGGAAGGGGCTTTTTATTGTCATATTATTTTCGGGTTGCATCAACGGTGGCACAACTTCATTTGGCAATTTTTGTTAAAAAACATAATAGTAGCCTAGTTAGTAATGTAATCAATATCATTTACGCAACAATACTAGTATACTTAATTAGTAACTCTTACCAAGATATTTCGGCGAATGTCATCCGTCCTCAACCTATTCACTAGTGTCCTGTACAATGTATAATTTGGGCCAGTTCCCAAATTATACGGGAAGATGTCCCTACCAGCTATGACACCAATAACAAAGTAGTTAAGATCATTCTTCTCCTCCCAAGTTAGATATGATCCATAAGTGTAGTGTGTCGTGTTGATTATGTTCTGCATTTCACTTGAAGAAACGAAATAAGCTATAAATTAAAAATTAACATATTTAGTACGGATGAACATCAAATATTTTTATATAAAGAATGCAAATTACTTGACAAATATGCATGGTTGACAAACTCATATGGAAGTAAAACAGGAAGCATATCGACGTCCATCCAAATGTCGATGTTTCCTTCAATATGATCTTCAGGACGAAAGATCGAAGGCTATTTCAATATCTTCCTGAAATCCGTATGCCTTGCAGAGAGCTTCCAATTTGAGCACCCTAATTCTATGTTATTAGGTGCATTCATTACTTTCACAAGAAATGTGTGACCATGTTTAGTCCTCAGGTTGGTTGTCCTCGTCTCAAAACTCTCGTGCTCTTCGAAACCGAGCCTCTCCAAGAAATACCGTCTTGCATGACACGGGACGAACTAGTCGAATTGTATAAAACAGAAATGACGCGTTGAAGGGAAGAAACAAAAGTCATGCTTAATTACGAAAAAACAGTTGTCATCGTTGCGTATCGTAGAAATATCAAAGTCCTCGTAAAGCTTCATGGTGAAGAACCTGCCGTCTCGCAGCCCAGGCTGGTCACAAAGACTTTTATCTTCACTACAAAATTCACACGCTTGGATCCTATCATCGTCTGATGACGATGACATTTCCTGTGTTCATAATTCAAGAATTACGGCACGCTGTGGATCCTAATGCATGTGTGGCTTTCGGTCCGTCGAGGCTTTCCTTAAGTAACTCTCATATCTCATGGTGTGTTGGTGCGCACTCTCTCGCACTGATATGGTGGTGTATATGTGTTGGTGGGCATTCTCACAGTAATAGTTCGACCGCCGGTGATGGACGCCCCCCCTCTTCTCTTCTTGCGAATTGTACCAACAAGTACATCACAAAGAAGAGAAAAAAGAGGAGGCGCCCCCCACGACAAGAGTGCGGATTCCTCCATGAAGAACACACATGAAAGTCACACAAGGAGCAACGACAGACCAAAAGTCACACACGTATTTTACTTATAAAATATCACTAATACATTTATAATGAACTCGAATATAATATCACTACTACATCATCTCGAATAATCCAGTTCTTAATGCATCATCTAATATTAACTAATACATCTCGAATATTGTCATATAAGATCACTAATACATATCAAATATCCTAGAATCCAAATTGGACGACGGTGAACTCGGTTCACTAGCGGTCTCTGAGTCGCCGGCGGTGGACACCCGAAGATAAGGAACCATCACGGGATCATAACTCGGGTGAGATCCCTGAAGAATCTACCAGGTATTGTTCAACCTGGCGTCCAACGTCTCCATGTAGCGACGGATGTGTTCGTCCTCCTTCCTGACACGGCGACGTACCACCTCCGCGGGGGCCCGCTCCCTCTGCACCAAAAGTGGCCCACGTGACTGCCACCAAAGAAGCTTCGCGTCGACGACGAGACCCGGATACCTCACCAAGATCGAGCCCCGGAAGGTAGCACCTTCCAATGACAGCCGGCGGAGCCCAGTCCCGGACATGGCGCCTATCAAGCAGGCTCTCACGAACCACTCGACGACGAGGATGCGGGTCGGGCATCGTCGATGTCGAGACAAATTCCTATGAGAACGTTTCCTTATCGTTTAATCACTAATTTTTCCAAAAACCAAGAATTTTTCTATAATCTAACATACACATACTAATTTTTACTAGGACTCCTAATAATTAAATAAAACATAAAAAACATAAAACATAAAAAGCATCATAAACAAAATCAACTAATCTCCTAGGACTCCTAATTAACTATTTTTTCCTAGGACTCCTAATTTTCGTAGGACAACTAATTAGTATATGAACAAAAACATTCATCATATAAAAAATCAGCATATATATAAAAAAATTGCACAGAGCGGGGCGGTGGCGGCTCACAGTGGGGGCGGTTGGCGAAGGCGACGGCGACGACGGGGGCGGGGACGACAACGACTGCGACGGCAGGGGCGGCGACGGGCGGGGGCGGTAGTGACGGGCGGGGGCAGCGGCGATAGGCGGGGACGACGATGACGTGCGGGGGCGGGGACGACGACGACAGCGACGGCGGGGGCAGCGACGACGGCGACGGGCGGGGGCGGCGGCGACAGGCGGGGACGATGCCGACGGGTGGGGGCGGGGACGACGGCGACGAGCGCGGGCGGGGGCGGCAGTGACGGGCGGGGGCGACGATGAGGGCGGGGACGGAAACGACGGGGGCGGCGGCGACGGCGATGGGGACGACGGCGACGACGGCGACGACAAGGTGACGAGGATGAGGACGACGGGCTCAGGGAAACTGGTAGATGAAATTTTCTAAGTGCCAATTTATATAGAAGAAGCATTGGTCCCAGTTTGTGGCACCAACCGGGACCAATGCCCACCTTTAGTCCCGGTTGGTGGCACCAACCGGGACTAAAGACGAGTATTAGTCCCGGTTGGTGCCACTAACCGGGACCAATGGTTCCTTTTAATCAACCCAAAGGGCGGGAAGCAGAGACCTTTGGTCCCGGTTGGTGGCACCAACCGCCACCAACCAGAACCAAAGGTGGGTATTTTTTTCCATTTTTTTTTGCTTTGTTTATTTTTTTAAAATATTCCAGTATTTTTCTTTTGTTATTTTAGTTCATTCTTTTAAACAAATAAATACTTTGATAATTTTAGTTGCATAATTTCCATTCTTTTTGTTATTTTGCTTTATTTATTTTTGTTTTAATTTTTGCTTTATTTATTTCGAGTGTGTTTTATCATTATATTCTTTTTGCTATTAATGTTTTGAACAAAAAAATTGTGATAATTTTAGTTGCATATTTTTTATATAATTATAGTTTCAAAAATACTAGAGATTTATAAAAGATTTTTAGTTGATTCAGTTTTGAACTCCACTCCCATGATGTTTTGAAAAAATTGAAAAGCACTTCAAATGAACTCTGAAAAGGTTGAAAGTTGACATGGTATCATCATTTCATCCACATAGCTTGTGCTAAAAAGTTGAGAGGGCTACGGCAAAAACTAGATGCACTTCGTGTACAAAATGGACAATCTTTTTCGAAGTATCACGGTTTCGGACGAAAACTCATCTGTTACAAAGGGATTTCATTTTTTTGAACTCATTTGAACTCCATACTTTTTGTGTGTTCAAAATGCACCATTCAAAGCCACATCAACAAATTTCAACCCTTTCTGACTTCATTTGATATTTTTCATACACTTACTGATTTTTTTGGAGCTAAATAACCCTGAAATTGAAAAACACTTCAAATGAACTCTGAAAAGGTTGAAAGTTGGCATGGTATCATCATTTCACCCACATAGCATGTTATAAAAAGTTGAGAGGGTTACGGCAAAAACTGGATGCACTTCGTGTACAAAATGGACAATATCTTTCGAAGTATCAAGGTTTCGGAGGAAAACTCATCTGTTACAAAGGATTTTATTTTTTGAACTTATTTGAACTCCATACTTTTTGTGTGTTCAAAATGCACCATTCAAAGCCGCATCATAAATTTTCAACCCTTTCTGACTTCATTTGGTATTTTTCATGCACTTACTGATTTTTTTAGCTAAATAACCCTGAAATTGAAAAGCACTTTAAATGAACTCTGAAAAGGTTGAAAGTTGGCATGGTATTATCATTTCACCTACATAGCATGTTATAAAAAGTTGAGAGGGTTACGGAAAAAACTGGATGCACTTCGTGTACAAAATGGACAATCTCTTTCGAAGTATCACGGTTTTGGACGAAAAATCATGTGTTACAAAAGCCATTTCATTTCTTCACAGGTATGTGCATTGATATAGTTGTGGAGAGAAAGTCTTCACTGTTTCTTCGATTGTGTTCTTTGCTTATTGCGTCATAACCATGGATAATCTTCATCGTTTAGCAGGGTGCTTGGGTCAGCCTTGACTTTAAAGGGAGTAATTTCATGAAACTTTTCATAATCTTCACACATGTATGTCTTGTCCTCCAATCCCACGATGTCTCTTCTTCCTGAACGAACTATATGGCGCTTTGACTCATCGTATGATGTATTCGCTTCCTTATCTTAGCTTTTTCTCGGTTTGGTAGACATGTCCTTCACATAAAAAAACCGCGACACATCATTAGCTAGGAAAAATGGTTCGTCTATATACCCAACATTGTTCAGATTCGCTGTTGTCATTCTGTACTGTGGATCTTCCTGTACCCCGCCTCTTGGCAGATTGGCCCATTTGCACTGAAACAAAGGGACCTTGAAATCTTGTGCATAGTCAAGTTTCCGTATGTCCACTATGTAACCATAATATGTGTCATTTCTCCACTTGGTTGCTGCATTTGGGTGGACACCGCTGTTTTGGTTGGTGCTCTTTTGATACTGGGTGATCGTGTAAAATGTATTCCCATTTATCTCGTACCCTTTGTAAGTCATTACAGTCGAAGATGGTCCCCTAGCCAATGAGTACAGCTCATCAGAAACAGTGTTGTCACGCATGAGATGTGTTTGCAACCAACTGCCGAAAATCCTGATGTGTTCACATGTAATCCAGTTGTCACACTGCTCCGGGTGTTTGGAGCGCGGAATATTCTTCTGTTCATCGACATACGGAGTCACCAAGGTAGAATTCTGTAAAACTATATAGTGTGCTTGAGACCAAGAATGGTCGTTCCTACATATTTATTGAGTCCGCTCCTAGCGTGCCTTTTCCAGTCAATCTTCCCTCATACCGCGATTGAGGGAGACCAATCTTCTTAAGTTGGGGATGAAGTCAACACAAAACCCAATGACATCCTCTTTTTGATGGCCCATAGAGATGCTTCCCTCTGGCCTAGCACGGTTGCGAACATATTTCTTTAAGACTCCCATGAACCTCTCAAAGGGGAACATATTGTGTAGAAATACAGGTCCCAGAATGACAATCTCGTCGACTAGATGAACTAGGACGTGCGTCATGATATTGAAGAAGGACGGTGAGAACACTAGCTCAAAACTAACAAGACATTGCACCAAATCACTCCTTAACCTTGGTAGGATTTCTGGATCGATCACCTTTTGAGATATTGCATTGAGGAAAGCACTTAGCTTCACAATGGCTAATCAAACGTTTTCCGATAGAAGCCCCCTCAATGCAACCGGAAGCAGTTGCGTCATAATCGCGTGGTAGTCATGAGACTTTAGGTTCTGGAACTTTTTCTCTGCCATATTTATTTTTCCCTTTATATCCGACGAGAAGCCAGACGGGACCTTCATACTGAGAAGTTATTCAAAGAAGATTTCCTTCTTTTCTTTGGTAAGAGCGTAACTAGCAGGACCTTCATACTGCTCTGGATGCATGTCACCTTTTTCATGCACACGTTGCTGTTCCTCGCGTGCCTCCGGTGTATCTTTTGTCTTCCCATACACTCCCAAGAAGCCTAGCAGGTTCACGCAAAGATTCTTTGTCACGTGCATCACGTCGATTGCAGAGCGGACCTCTAGGTCTTTCAATAGGGTAGGTCCCAAAATATGGATTTCTTCTTCCACATGGGTACGCGTCCTTCAGCGTCATTCGAAACAGATAGTCCGCCAGGACCCTTTCCAAAGATTACTTGTAAATCATTGACCATAGCAAGTATGTGATCACCAGTACGGAAGGCGGGCTTCTTCCGTTGATCTGCCTCACATTTGAAATGCTTTCCTTTGTTTTGACATTGATGGTTGGTCGGAAGAAATCGACGATGCCCCAGGTACACATTCTTCCTGCTTTTGTTCAAATATATATTGTCGATGTCATCTAAATAGTGTGTGCATGCGTGGTATCCCTTGTTTGTCTGTCCTGAAAGGTTACTGAGAGCGGGCCAATCGTTGATGGTTACAAACAGCAACGCATGTAGGTCAAATTCTTCCTGTTCGTTCTCATCACACATACGTACACATCTTCCATTCCATAGCTGTAAAAGTTCATCAACTAATGGCCTTAAGTACACATCAATGTCATTGTCGGGTTGCTTAGGGCCTTGGATGAGCACTGGCATCATAATGAACTTCCGCTTCATGCACAACCAAGGAGGAAGGTTATACATACATAGAGTCACAGACCATGTGCTATGCTTGCTGCTCTGATCCCTAAAAGGATTAACGCCATCTGCATTTAAACCAAACCATACGTTCATTGGGTCACCTGTAAAGTCGCACCACTTTCTCTCGATCTTTCTCCACTGCGACTCGTCAGCTGGTGCTCTCAACTTCCCGTCTTTCTTATGGTCCTCTTTGTGCCATCGCATCGACTTGGCATGCTCTTTGTTTCCGAACAGACGTTTCAACCGTGGTATTATAGGATCATACCACATCTCTTTGGCAGGAACCCTCTTCCTGGGGTGTTCGCCGTCAACATCACCAGGGTCATCTCGTCTGATCTTATACTGCAATGCACCGCATACTGAGCATGCGTTGAAATCCTCGTACGCACCGAGGTAGAGGATGCAATCATTAGGGCATGCATGTATCTTCTGCACATCCAATCCTAGAGGGCATACAAGCTTCTTTGTTGCGTACGTACTGTCGGGCAATGCATTATCCTTTGGAAGCTTGTTCTTCAATATTTTCAGTAGCTTCTCAAATCCTTTGTCAGGTACACCATCCTCTGCCTTTTACTGCAGCAATTCTAGTGTGGTACCGAGCTTTGTGTTGCCATCTTCGCAATTGGGGTACAACCCTTAACCCTTTTTTGTGATCCTCTAGCATGCGATCGAACTTCAACGCCTCCTTTTCACTTTCGCATTGTCTCTTTGCATCAACAATGACCCGGCGAAGATTATCATCGGGCACATCGTCTCTTTGCAGCATCACCGTATTCAGGAGGCACATAGTTGTCATCATCCTCTTCTTGTTCGTTGTCTTTCATCATAACTCCTCTTTCTCCATGCTTGGTCCAAACATTATAGTGTGGCATAAAATCCTTCTCAAGCAGGTGGAAGTGAAGGGTTTTAGAGTTGGAGAAAGCCTTCGTATTCTCACAGACAATACATGGACAATGAATAAGACCATTCTGCTTGTTTGCCTCAGCCGCTTCGAGAAAATTATGAAGGCCCTTAATATACTCGGAGGTGCGTCGGTCATCGTACATCCATTGCTGGTTCATCTGCGTGCGTTATATAATGAAGTGTATTAAAAACCATTACAACATATCATGAATAGAGAAGTGATCAAATTAATAGAAATTCATCATGTCATTAAAGCCAAAGTACAATAGTGACCAAAATAAATACATAAAGTTCATACATAGTTCTCATTATTGAACAACATATAGCTCTCTAGAGCATCTAATTAAAACATATATCAAAACTATGTAAAATAAATAAATGCAACAACAAATGCGATCATAACCGCTACTAAGCTATCAATTGATCCAACGGCATAATGATACCAAGCCTCAGTATGAATGACATATTTTCTAATCTTTCTAATCTTCAAGCGCACTGCATCCATCTTGGTCTTGTGATCGTCGACGACATCGGCAACATGCAACTCCAACTTCATCTTCTCCTCTTCAACTCTTTGTAATTTTCTTTCAAGTCATTGTTTTCTTTTTCAACCAAATTTAACTTCTCGACAAGAGTTGCTATGTGGCTTGGAATTTTCGGTTCAACTACCTCCTCCTAGATTAAAAAATCTATGTCACGTTGGTCAGCATAATTTTCATAAACACTAAATAAAACAAATAGTTATAAAAGATAATATATAGCACATCCGAATCATAAACAGGACGAGGGCCAACGGAGGCGGATACAAAAACCGTCGCACTATATAATAAAAAAATTAGTAAAAGTAAGAAAATTATACAAGTATATATCTAAATCATACAAGTAAAACCTTTTTCCTTTTAGAAAGAAGAAAAGAAGAAAAGGCTAACCACGGTGGTGCCGGCACCGAGATGGGCACAGGCGATCGACGGCGGTGAGGACGGGGACGGGACAGGACGGACTGCCAAACCTAGACAAATCTTGAGGAAAATGGAGCTTGGACAAGGAGCTTCGAGAGGAGAAAGCTTGAGTGTGGCTTGGAAATTTCATCAAACACCTCATGTGCATAGGAGGTGAGCTAGAGCACCACAAAGCTCTCCCCTCGCCGGCCAGAAAAACAAAGCAGTGTGGAGTGCTCTGCTCACTAGCGAGGGGGGATATATAGGCATCTCATTGGTCCCGGTTCGTGGCTAGAACCGGGACTAAAGGACCCCCTTTGGTCCCAGCCACGAACCGAGACCAATGGTTGTGGGCCAGGAGCGAGGCACATTGGTTCCGTTTCGTGTCTGGAACCGGGACCAAAGGGTCCAGACGAACTCGGACCAATGCCCACACGTGGCCCGGCCAGCCCCCTGTCCTCACGAATTGGGACCGTTTCCTCCATTGGTCCCGATTCGTGACTGAACCGGGGCTGGCCCGGCCTGGAGCAAAGCCCTGTTTTCTACTAGTGGTTGTGGACCCACGCGGAATCGCCCGAAAACCCGATTGTCCGACGGATGCATCCTCCATCGCAGTAGTGTGAACGTCGTGTGGCGCCACATAGGCAGGCCGCGTAATCCCTAGCCCGGCTATTTAAGCCAATCGCCGGCACCAAAACCCTACCCCTTTGACATTTTCCTTCTCCCGTCCGCCGTAACCGTCAGCCATGCCCCCACGCTATCGGCACTACACGATCCAGCACCTGCATTGGCTCCTTGACCAGGTCCGGATTCGGAGAGCCGCGGGGCTACCTCTGGATCTGGAGGAGGAGGAAGAGAAGGAGGAGGAGGAGCAGGAGCCAGCAGAGGAGGCACCTCCGCTAGATGTGGGGGAGGAGCAGGAACCAGCGGAGGAGGCGATTGTCCTAGATGTGAGGGAGGAGGAGACGCCGACGCTGAAGGAGAACGTGGATCTACACGCGGAGCAGCAGGCCGTCCTGAACTCCATCCGCTCGCAGTTGGTTATGGAGGCCAGATGTCTTCGTGGTAGCAGATGGAGGCGACGGCGGATGCGACGGGAAGATGTTTGAAGGCCCGAATTTGCTAATCATGATGATAGATGCTGTAACTTGACCTGCATGCGCACGCCAAGGAACAAACGTTGGAAAGTCGCCAAACACATCAAAAAGCTGTTTCCATCTTCCGTTCATGTCCTGGCGTCAACCCGTGGCTTTGCGTAGCGTTGAAACTTGTATCAAAAAGTCAGCAGGAAAAGTCAACCGTCGAAGAACTCAAGGTGCCTACCAAGCCAGCTAGCGAACCAACCTAAAAGATAAGTCAAAGAAAGCTTTAAAAGTTCAAATGCAAGCTCTTCCCTGTGTTTCTCCGTTACATTCCGGTCGTCTCATGGTTCCAAATTAAGTTCGTTTGAATTGTACAATTCTTGCTTCTGGGCAGGATATGCTTCTGGCGGTATTGTTCTCAGAAAAATGTATACTGCCCACTATTATGGAGAGATGGAGAGACTTGGCATGCACCATGACCATCGAACATTCGATGAGTTAATCCTTGTGAGGGACCTGCTCTCCAATAGTCCAACAGCTACGAAGAAGAGGTCAGCTTGTCAATTGGACAAACTTTCTGAGAACTATTCGCCCTTTTAATTAATCCTTATATTTGCCTAGTTTAGTATTACATGTACATATGGTTTATACGTATAGCTAACCATGGTATGCATGGAGCGTAAAGTAATCTTGTGAGAACGTGATAAACTGACAATACTACTACGTACCTCTATATGACAATCTAAGACGTTTTAATGTCATTAACTAGCTTATGAAAACGTTTTATATTATAATACGGACTGAGTAATTAGCAGGTGGGCGAAAAGGAGATAGCGCTGTGGCATGAAAATCACAAGCTTCGCGTGCTCAGAAATAAAGTACAGTCTATATGGCGCCCGGCCGGGAAAGATGCAGGACGAGGCCAGGCACTAATTAGCATGTGTATGTAGTGCTCCTGTGTCATCGCCAGGCTATCTATTTATCTGGCTAGCCGTACTGACCGACATGATTACGTCCGTTTGCTGGTGGCTAGTCAGTACTCTCATAATGTAGTGTCTATAGTTTTGTTTAAAAGTTAAACATTATAAACTTTGACTCTATTTATAGAGAAAAATAGGTACATCTAGAATACCAAATACACATCATTGGAAACATTTTGAGTTATATTTTCATAATATATATGTTTGGTAGTGTAAATATAGACAGTTTTTTTCTAAAAAAATTGGTCAAAGTTGATAAAATTTGACTTTCAGAAAAATGTATATACACTACATTGTGGAGGGAATATCTGAGTGGATTCTTTCGCGAAGCAGACGAACGATTGCCGGACACCTACACAACAGCTATATATGACTTGGCAACGGCTTATAGCCAGCATCTGGCTATATTATTAACCTTGCTTTAAGATGACTTATACATCGAGACAAAAAAAGTAGTGGTTTTGTAAGAAGAAGAATTACCCCGGCGTTTGACCAAGGCGGACGCCGCCGCCGGCGGTGAAAACGACGTGGTCTCGGTACGGGCTCCATGCATGAATCTGTCTGCATGGAGGTTCAACACCGGCGGCCGTATGAACGCACGCCTGCTTGCCTCGGCTCGGCCGCCATCCATCTCCGGCCCTCTCCTTGCTGCGTACGGCGTCCCGACCGTCGCATTCGGTCTCCGCGCGCGTCCGGCCGATTATTAATCCGGTGAGACTTTACTCCGCATCCCAAAGAAGTCAAGAAGCAAGGATCTCGCGTGAGATTCTTCAATACTTCTCCGGTGGTTGTCTCTTGGTTAGACTAGCTAGGGGCATGCCTTTGCGAATCAGCCATAGCAAAGTATTTCTTCCGTTCGAAAATACTTATTTTAAAAATATATAAAATAGAAATAGGTCTAGATAAATTTATTAAGAACAAGTATTTCCGAACAGAGGGATAGTATATAATGCTCTTCTTTTGCTTAGACTAGATGCCTAGTACACTTTTCACGAACGAACGCTATCAATCACGTGCTTAATTAGTTGATCGACGTACTCGATTTTAAAATCGAGTGAGTGGATCCGTGCTGAACCAACTGGATTCTGTAATTGGGTGAGCACTTGTTTTGGACTAACGCGAGGAAAACACCTTGGGTACGACTTACTTTTACGTTGCATGAGTGAGTCCTGACTGGAAAAGAAGAAAATGCTGGCTTTGGCTTGGCTGGCTTCGGTAGAAAACGTGGCGCCTGGTGCTAGTCAAGGTCCGCCACAGAGTCACCACCGGCCACTAGAAAAGCAAAGAAAAGAGAGGTGGAGCCTACTCCACTGGTCTGCCGGCGTGGCGACGCATGCATCTCCGACCACAAGGCGATGGCCAAGTCAAGCTCATGCTCCCGCACCGCCACCGGGTCCGGTTGAGCTCCGACGCTCCGGCGCAAAGCAAGCGAGAGGGGGGTGGCTACGGATGCTAGATAGGGTCCACGGCGACGTGACAGCACGTCCGCACCCAACTGCCTGGTCCGACCTGGCCGATCCAGCAGGCGGGCCGGTCTTGCTTTCAGCTCAGCTTCTGACTTTCGCTCGGCTCTTTACGCTCAGTTTTTTAAAATAAATAAATACTTTCGGCCTCTGCATTAAAAAAATAATGCATGCGACCCCAACTTTACGCTCAGCGCGTCACAAGTGTTTTTTCTTTGAAACGATAGTTATCCTCAATTCATTAAGAAGAAAAGAGTTGATCAGTTAATTAGGAAAATCCGAACGAAAAAATAGATTGTCCAATTAATTATGGAGAATCAGGCGAATACCGTCACAACCGCTGAGCAGCACACATAAAAAAGCTCGTGCACACCACTTTAAAGAGAGCCTCGACGAGACAGCACACATGCGTCATCGTCATCACTCCTCTCCTAGAGGCGTCATCGCCATCCATACACTCTGAACAAACGACTCTGACTTCGTGGTAGGCGATCGTCGACTCAACCCACACCGTAGAGGACACGTGAAGTTGCATGGAAATTTGTGCCTAAATCTCAGCCACCTGTAACTAGACGACATAGCTCTGATTCTGACGGAGAACTCCGTACGACAAAACCAGGCACGACTAGCGCAACGGGAGATCGTCGAATGGGTTACCTGCAACCACTCATCGTATACCATAGGGCGTTGTCACTGTAGCTTCGACTCCATAGCAACAAACAAATCGAGGCAAAATTGTTGACACGCCAACGAAGAACCGACTACCGCAATAATTGCCGCGTCACCGACATCACTCCCATCATCATCGTTGCCACAGAAGCCAGGACGCCTCCACCGCCGCCAACCACCAGTCCTGCTTGCTGATGCCGAGCTCCAAGATGATGCCCCCAAGAGGGAAAACGAGACCAAGGCAACGTCATCGTCTGATCATAAGATCAAGGGTTTCACCTGAAGAGGCCGAGATGGCCGGATCCGTCCGCAAGGGGTGCAGCAGATGCCTCTAGGAAGGTCACGACGGCCGTAGCCGTCGCCATCGCTGGTCACGGCATAATGTTGAGACAGGGTCTTCACCCAGCTCACACACCACCTCGTACGCACATCATCTCTCGCACTAACGCCAACAAGCCAACCAAACACCACAACCATACTAGCCCCCAGAACAGCAGCACCATGACGGGCCTCCACTACGATGGAGCACTGTCGAGCCCCCTGCCCGGCCTCGCTAGAGCCAAAACTCGCCACGCGTCATGCCTCCCTACACCTCGTCGGCCTGCGAAATGACCCCCGCGCACCAGATCCGTGGAGCCGAGCCACCCCGCTTGCTGGACCTCGTGGCTGCTCCTCCCCGCAAGCGGCCTGCCCACCTGACGCTCGCCCACCACCAGCAAAAGGCTGTAGCGAGCCCCTCGAACCGCCAAAACATGGCCTCTCGCACCAACCACTGGTGGAATCGTGACCACGCGCCTCGGCTACGCACCCGCGTGACCACGCCACCCCACCATCGTCGAAGCCTGACGACGTGCTGCTCCTCAGATCTGCCGCATGTGCCCCTCCTGTCTGCTAGCGCCGCCCGCCCCGACAACCCCCAGCCGCGCTGCCACACCAGGAGATCCACATCTCAAAGCACCCTCATCGTCCCCTCTTGAGAGCAGCAGGGCCCGCCGCTACCACGGCGGCGAGCACGGGCAAGGAGGCAGGGGTTTCCTTCTCCAGCGGTTTGGGGACGCCCCGGTGTGGTCGCGGGGCGACACGGGAGCGAGAGGGATGGGGTGCCTCTTTTTTGGTCTGTCTTATAGACTACTGATAACCCACAAGTATAGTGGATCAATTGTAGCTTTCTCGGTAAGTAAGAGCGTCGAACACAACGAGGAGCTAAAGGTAGAACAAATATTTCCCCAAGTTCTATCGACCACAGATACAACTCTACGCATGCTTAACATTCGCTTTACCTAGAACACGTATGAAACTAGAAGTACTTTGTAGCTGTGATAGGATAGGTTTGCAAGATAATAAAGAGCACGCAAATAAAAACTAGGGGCTTCTAAGATATAGAAACAACTAAGTTAGTTTAACGAGTGTGGAAAAGTGGTGGTAGGAGTTGCGGAATTGTCCCTAGGCAATTGATAACTAGACCGGTAATCATTATTGCAATTTTATATGAGGGAGAGGCATAAGCTAACATACTTTCTCTACATGGATCATATGCACTTATGATTGGAACTCTAGTAAGCATCCGCAACTACTAAAGATCATTAAGGTAAAACCCAACCACAACATTATAAGGTATCAAGTCCTCTTTACTCCCATATGTAACAACCCACCTACTCGGGTTTGTGCTTCTGTCACTAACGCCACCCACCATAAGCGAATCATAAACATATTGCAAACCCTACAGCGGGGATCCCTCACACTTGCGCGACACAGAGAGCACCATAGGACATCACCAATAATAAAACATGCAACTCAAACCAATCATGATCATCAATCAACCCATAGGACAAAATAGATCTACTCAGACATCATAGGATGGCAACACATCATTGGATAATAATATGAAGCATAAAGCACCATGTTCAAGTAGAGGGTACAGCGGGTTGCGGGAGAGTGGACCGATGTAGATAGATGGGGGAAGGTGATGGAGGTGTTGGTGAAGATGACGGAGTTGTTGGAGTAGATCGTCGTCACGATGATGGCCCCGGCGGTGTTCCGGTGCCACGACAGAGAGGGGGAGAGAGCCCCCCTCCTTCTTCTTCTTCCTTAACCTTCCCCTAGATGGGATAAGGGTTTACCCTGTGGTCCATGGCCTCCATGGCGGCGGAGGGGCGAGAGCCGCTCCAAGATTGGATCTCTCTCTCTGTTTCCTTCTATTTTTGTGCTCCGAGATTATGGCCTTTCACCGTTTCTTACATTCCCGGAGATCCGTAACTCTGATTGGACTAAAATTTTAAGGGTATCTTTATCCATAAATTAGATTTCTTGCAGCCAAAGGACAGCTCCAACCGACCTAAGGGGTGGCCACAAGCCCTCAGGGCGCGCCCTACCCACCAGGTCACGCCCTAGTGGCTTGTGGGCCCCTCGGGCACCGCCTTCTGTTGATTCCACTTCCCAAAATTCACATATATTCCAAAAAATCTACGTAAGTTTTTATCCCATTTGGACTTCGTTTGATATGGATTTTCTGCGAAATAAAAAACATGCAACAAACAGGAACTAGCACTAGGCACTGGATCAATATGTTAGTACCAAAAATAGTATTAAATGTTGCCAAAAGTATATGAAAGTTGTAGAATATTGGCATGAAACAATAAAAAATTATAGATACGACGGAGACGTATCAGCATCCCCAAGCTTAATTCCTGCTCGTCCTCGAAGAGGTAAATGATAAAAAAAGATAATTTTTGATGTGGAATGCTACCTAGCATAATCTTAATCATATAATCTAATTATGGCATGAATATTAAGACACGAGTGATTCAAAGCAATAGTCTATATTGACATAAAAACAGTAATACTTCGAGCACACCAACAAGGCAGTTGTGTCCTTTCGAAATAACATGGCCTCAGAAAGTTATCCCTACAAAATCATATGGTCTGGCTATGCTCCATCTTCCCCACACAAAGTATCTAAATCATGCACAACCGCTATGACAAGTCAAGCAATTGTTTCACACTTTTTATGTTCTCAAACCTTTTCAACTCTAACGCAATACATGAGCGTGAGCCATGGATACAACACTATAGGTGGAATAAAATATGGTGGAGGTGATGAGGAAAAAGGAGAAGATAGTCTCACATCAACTAGGCATATCAACGGGCTATGGAGATGCCCATCAATAGATATCAATGTGGGTGAGTAAGGATTGCCATCCAACGGGTGCACTAGAGCTATAAGTGTATGAAAGCTCAAAAAGAAAACTAAGTGGTCGTGCAAATGATGAAAATTCCACTAGCTATATGAAAGTGACAAAATAGGAGACTCTCTATCATGAAGATCATGGTGCTACTTTGAAGCACAAGTGTGGAAAAAGATAGTAGCATTGTCCCTTCTCTCTTTCTCTCATTTTTTTCTTTTTTCTATTTTTTTTCTTTTTTTAATTTTTTTGGTGGGCATCTTTGTCCTGTTTTTTTATTTGGCCTTTGCTGGCCTCTTTTATTTTTTGTAAGGTCTGGAGACTCCTCCCAACTTGTGAGGGAATCATAGCTTCCATCTTCCTTTTCTCACACGGGACAATGCTCTAATAATGAAAATGATCACACTTTTATTTACTTACAACTCGATACCTAGAACAAAAATGTGACTCTATATGAATGCTTCCGGTAGGATATCAGGATGTGCAACGATCTAGCCTAGCAAATGACACCAAAAAACGGAAAAGCCATGAAAACATCATGCAAGTTGTCTTACGATCATGCAAAGCAATATTAAAATGATGGTGCATGTCATACTAAACGGAACGGGGGAAGTTGCATGACAATATATCTCGGAATGGTTATGGAAATGTCATAATAGGTAGGTATGGTAGTTGTTTTGAGGAAAATATATGGTGGCTGTTTTGAGGAAGGTGGGTTTGATGCACCGCCGAAAGTTGCGCGGTACTATAGAGGCTAGCAAAGGTGGAAGGGTGAGAGTGTGTATAATCCATGGACTGGACATTAGTCATAAAAAACTCACATACTTATTGCAAAAGTCTATTAGTTATCAAACAAAGCATTAGACGCATGCTCCTAGGGGAGAGGTTGGTAGGAGTTAACCATCGCGCACTCCCAACCCTCACACAAAGATTGACAATCATTAAACAAATCATGCTCCCACTTCGTTACATGACGGTTCACCATACGTGCATGCTACGGGAATCACAAACCTTAACACAAGTATTTCTCCAATTCACAATTACTCACTAGCATGACTCTCATATTACCATCTTTATATCGCAAAACTATTGCAAGGAATCAAATATAACATATTCAGTGATCCATAAGTTTTATGTAGGATTTTATGACTAACCATGTGAATACCAACTCATGTTAACTCTATAAATAGGTATAAATGAAGCATGAGAGTTTAATTCTTTCTACAAAAGATATTCCCCCGCTCTAAAAAAATATAAGTGAATCAAAAGAGCATTCTACAAATGGTGGTTTTCTATGTGTAGAGAAACAGGCAATCCAAACTTCAAATGAAAGCCATTCTCAAAAGATATAAGTAAAGTGCATGAAGCATTCTATAAATCGACCAAGGAATATCTCATACCAGCATGGTGTATTATTAAAATAAAAATAAAAAGCACATGACGCTCCAAGATTTATGCATACCATGTGACGAATAAAAATATAGCTTCAAGTAAAATCACCGATGGTTGTTAGAAGAAAGAAAGGATGCCTTCCGGGGCATCCCCAAGCTTAGTTTCTTGGGAGTCCTTGAATATTACCTTGGGGAGCCTCGGGCATCCCAAGCTTAGTCCCTTTCCACTCCTTATTCCTTCATCCATCGTGATCTCACCCAACACTTGAAAACTTCAATCACACAAAACTTAACAAAACCCCCGTGAGATCCGTTAGTATAATAAAGCAAATTACCACTTTAAGTACTGTTGCCAACCAATTCATATTTTGTTTTTTCATTGTATCTACTGTACTATAACTTTTCCATGGCTTATACCACCGATACAATCGATATTTCCATCAAAACGAGCAAAACAATGCATCAAAAACATAATCTGTCAAAAACAGGACAGTATGTAGTAATATGAACATTCACCATACTTCTGTAACTGTTAACAATTCGGAAACATTAGGACGTGGTCACGAATTTGTATAATAGTATTGTGTAAAAATTTCTTAATTTTTTTATGCTCGAGTAAAATATAGAAATTCAAACATTGCAGCAAAAGTTTCTGTTTTTACACAACACATATCAAACAAGCAATATAAACATCCTAAAGGTAATTCTTGGCACATTATTTTTATAATACAATGGATTTTATACAAGGGGATAATAAATTTTTTGTTGAAAAGTTTCTGTAATCAAGATTTGCAAAGTTTCCATGGGCATGAACAAAGTTCAAGGAGCTCCCCCACTTCAACGGTGCTCGTCCTTCTTAGTTTCACTTCTCTATTTTTTTGAAAAAGTTTTAGGTTCCCCTCTTTATCTTTTTTTTGTTTTTAAACTACATAAAAGCACACAACAGAATAAAATGACTCTCTAAAACTTGCGGGTTGTCTCCCTAGCAGCGCTTTCTTTAAAAACATTAAGCTAGGCATAAAGTGCTCAAGTAATGGATCCACCCGGATCCCAAGGCATATCAAAGCCAATTTTCGTTAACAATGATTTGTAATTTAGTATTGAGCACAAAGTAACATATATCATGCAACAACGAAGTCTAACTCTCTTCCTATGCATCGGCATGTCATAAAAGAACAATTCATGCACACAAAGTAAAGGCCAATACAGAGCGTAAGCAGTTGTTTGCAATTTTATCATATTGGAAACATAGAGAGGCGAAGATGTAGTTCCTCTCTCACAATAATTGCAAGTAGGAGCAGCAAGCACATGCATATTATATCTATCAAAATAGTCATGTGTAATAGTAAAAGGCAACCCATCTATATAATCCTGAATAAGTGCAAACTTCTCCAATATAGTGTATGTCGGGGATATACCCCGCGGTATGACCCGGCCTGGTGACTCACAAGAGACCCGGTCAAGACATGACATTTTATTAATGACCTGGCAGGCGGGTTGTAGGACGACCAGGCCCAAGAACCGGTGTGTAAGCCGGCGCCAGGCGGCTCACAAGAGAAGGCCCAAAACGAGAAAGACTCCCTACAAGAGAAACAAGACCTGGAATAGGATTCTAGAAAGACTAGTCCTAATCCTACTCCTAGTAGGACTCTATTTGTAAACCTATCCTCTCCACTTATATAAGGAGGGTAGAGCACCCCTAGAGGGACAAGTTGAAGTCATTAGAGATAGACAGATTAGAGGCTCTCGAGATTAGAGGTAGCCAAACAACACCCTTGTAACCAAGAGATCTCCTTCATCATCAATACCAGAAAAGCAGCACATAGGCTTTTACCTCCATCGGAGGGGCCGAACCTGGGTAAACTCCGCGTCTCTCGATTCCGACCAACCCCTCTCAAGCCGCCATGGAGTTGCGATTGCCCCGAACCTAAAGTCCGTTCACGCGGACATCTGCCGTGACAAATCCACGACAGTTGGCGCCCACCGTGGGGCCAGGCACGGTGGTGTTGTGTTCTTGAAGGGAGCTCTTCAGGGATCGAGAAGCTCTCGATGCGTCGAATGAAAAAAGTGTCGGCATGGAAGGATGTATTTCATCGACGAGTAGTCGGAGCGTGATAAACGAGTTCCAGATTCGGAGAAGCTAAGATCGCGTCGTGCTGTCACTTGTGATCTGGTGACCCGAAGCTATATCAATTTCTTAAGCACCGTCACGCATCCCCGAATACGAAGGGAGTTTTTGCTGCAGCTCCAATCCATACCCGTGGTTTGTTTTTCATCAAAAAGCAATGACGTTAATCCGATCGGAAGTACAAGTCGCCAAATCGATGCACAATGGCCAGGCACGGGCCATCCGCCGACAAAAAGATGAGAAGTACTACTACAAAGCTAGCCAACAACAACATACAAGAAAAATCCATCATCTAGACTCGGACTCGGATCGGTTCGGGTCCTGACTTCAAATTGGATGGATATCGAAACTACCGCATCGTACGACGAGTATCCCTTTCTGATTTGTATGATGCAACATCCAGCCATCACTGGAATTTGAGACCAACTGACATATGGATTGATAGGCTCCGTCGGCCAAAATTCGTACATGAATTGTCGTACGTATAGCACCTCTTGATGGATATATATAGCCTTCTTGCAAAAAGCGGAAGGAAAGCCCACCATCGTGGGATTCTGACTCGGCCACCAGGGTTTCGCCTCCGCAACGCTGACCTCCGCCTCGCGCCTCGAGCTAGCTCTCTGCCACGGCCACATCTCACTCCGCATCAGCGTCGCGCGTCTGAGCCAGCCGGCCTTCGCTTGCGTAGCACCTCGCCCCCACGGCCGGCCGCTGTTCCCCGCCGCTCCGGGCTGGCCGATGGCTGACCTCGCCGTGGAGCTCCTCGTCTCCCCCTGACCATAATGTTGTACAAGCCGGGCTCCTCATCCGAGAGGTTGCAGGAAACGACGACGCGCACGGAGGTGTAGCCACGGCGGATCGGCACGCATCCTTTTTCCTCCGACCCGGTCTACCCCGGCCTCTTTCCCGCCACTCCCATCCGAAGTGGCTCCGCTCAAGCCTCTCTCGCAGCTGCTACCACGCCCCGGCCGTGTTCGCGTCGCCATAGTTGCCTTCACGTGTGCCCCGCGCTCACCATGCACCCCTGCCAGCGCCTGCCTCGCCTTGAGCTGCATGCCTCCGAAGTCGCCTCCACCGGTGCCAGACTTGCCTCAAGCCGCCATGGCTGCATTTTCATAAGAGCCACTTCGCCTTGCGTCACCTACCGCATCCGCCGCTGTGGCTCTACCTTGCCATGCTTGCTGAGACGGACGGCCGGCGCCGTGCTCCGCCGCGGGCTCCACTTCGCCGTTGCTACCCACCTCTGTCATGGGACGGCGCGGTTGAGCCTCCTAGGCCAAGGCGTGCTTGCGGTCTGCCTCCGAGCCGCTACCAAGCTTGCCTTCTCCAGGTCGCTTCTACGCGCCTCCGCCACCATAGTCGTTCGCCCTTGATCCAGCCTCGGTTTCGCCACCACCGCGTCGTGGCCGTCTCGAACATGCCCTGCCAGCCGCTCTGTGGTTGTCTCGGCCATCGCCTCGGATTCACCCCGCCATGCCCTGATTACCGACGCGACCCTCTACCGTGGCACCGCGTTGCCCCGTCAACGCCGCTGGGGCCTCGCCTCCATCATGCGCCGCCTCCTTCACCTGGCCCCGAGCCGGCCCGCCTTGACTTACTCGCTGGGCCAGCCGCCTATATGAGCCGCCTGCCTAAGCCGGTCCTCGCGCCATCCGCTCCCCTCGCACGGGAAGGAAGAGAAGTGGGAGGCGTCTAGAAAAAAGACATGGGCACCGTTTAAAAAAAGAACAGGTGATATTTATCCCAGCAATTTCTTAGTATATTATAATTCCTCTAAGAGCAATTACCCTTGCCTATTTATTTTAGGCAGGGCAAGTACTCACTATGAAAGTGATGCTGCGCCATGGAATCAGATGCGCGTAAGCCGCCGGCACCGCGGTCCGGTTTATTTCAATGTGTTGGTGCCGTGATTGATCATTCAAGCCGCCCAATGGATGACTCGTGAGTCGTTGCTCCGCGGTCCGGTTTACAGCAACATGCCACAAATGGTCCGCCCGACCGCACGGGCTTAAATGTCGTGGCCGTCTCTCGCCGCTGCGCCGGCTTACAATGTCGTGGCCGTCCCTCGTCACTGCGCCAACTTACAATGTCGTGGCCGTCTCTCGCCACCGCGCTGTCTTACAACGCCGTGGCCGTCTTTCACCACCGCATCGGCTTACAACGATTTGGCCATCTCTCGCCGCTGCGCCGGCTTACAATGCCGTGGCCGTCCCTCGCCACCGCGCCAGCTTACAATGCCGTGGCCATCTCTTACAATGTCGTGGCCGTCTCTCGCCACCGCACCGGCTTACAATGCCGTGACCGTCTCTCGCCATCGCGTTGGCTTACAATGCCGTGACCGTCTCTCGCCACCGTGTCGGCTTATAATGCCGTGACCGTCTCTCGTCATCCGCACCAGTTTACAACGCAGTGGCGTCTTTCACAAACAACACCGGCTTACAATGCCGCGGTTGGCCTCTACGTCTACATCAACAAACCATGGGGCACATTTACCAGTATGAGACACCCAACAGACGGTTCTGAATCACCACCCGGTGGGCCGATGTACATACCAATATCGGTGTAGTGCTTGCCTGTACGAGCCGCCCAACGGACGAGCGCAAGACGTCGCCCGTGGTCTGATCCACATGAACATATCAGTGTGGTGCTCGCCTGTACGAGCCGCCCAAACGGACAGCCGCACAAGTCGCCGACACTACAATTTGGTTAACTTCAACAACCAGTCGGGACGAACCATCGACCGGATTATTGAAACAAATCATATGGGATCATCTATAGGCCGCCCTGGTCAACCTCAACCTTCAATGGAGATTCTCAAGCCGCCTCTTCGAGTCAACTTAAGACTCGGGAGCTACAGACATGGCGAGACACATTTGGTCCTTTTCAACGAGAACCCCCGGTCATGGCAAAGTTAACCCGATCCTGGGGACTATTGCATTTTTGGCGGAAGATTAAAAGTTTCCCAAGAGGACGAACCGCCGAGATATACCGTTCAAACACGGGTGCCCGGATTCATTGGATCATCATAAAGTCACTTGGAGGCTTCTGTCGTTTCTTCATACAAGATGGCGGCTTACACGATGGCGACTTACAAGATGGTGCACAAAGTTGACTCCATCAACATGATTGTCCAGGGGGCTTCCCACCCACAGGGTGTAGCTTATCAAACCCTATCGGTCGGCTCTCAAGCCAAATAGTTAACTCCGTCAACATGATCGTCCAGGAGGCTTCCCACCCACCGGGTGTAGCTTATAAAACCCTATCGGTCAGCTCTCAAGCCAAATAGTCGACTCCGTCAACATGATCGTCCAAGGGGCTTCCCACCCACCGGCTATAAATTATCAAACCCTATCGGTCGGCTCTCAAGCCAAATAGTTGACTCCGTCAACATGATCGTCCAGGGGCTTCCCACCCACCTGGTGTAGCTTATCAAACCCTATCGGTCGGCTCTTAAGCCAAACAGTTGATTCCATCAACAAAGGTCACTTGGGGGCTTTCCACCCACCGGGTGTAGCTTACACACCCTCTTGATCGGCTCTTAAGCCAAACAGGGTTAAACCTGCATGTAAGCTGATGCTACTCTGCTAGGTGACCCGCTGAACTCCTTCCTGGTTAATCTCACCTAGAGACCCTGAGCCGGCACAAAGAAATTGACGGCCAATCTCCATAGAGACCCTGTACTGGTTAAGGTTAAAATGGCGGCTCATGTCACGTGAGGGCCGGCTTACGAAAAGTAAGGATAAACTCTCCCATCTACTGTCGACTCTCCGCTATGTGGCCCGTTCGTACTCTTAGACAGTTAATCCTTGAGGACCATGTAATGTTTAAGGTTAAAACGACGGATTTATGTCACATGAGAGGCAGTTTTTGGGCTATCAGGGTACTCATGCCCAATCGTGTCTCTTTTGAGACGTCACACTTTCTTTCAGTTAATCTCGCTTAGAGACCCTGAGCCGGTTCAAAAACTTAACGACCAATCTCCACAGAGACCCTGTACTGTTAAGGAGTTTTAAATGGCGAGTCAACCCAGTAGAACGGGCACATGAGCTGTTCAAAAAAATCAAAAAAGAAATCAGGAAAGATATAACATCTCCAGGTTGTGCTTTTTAAGACGCCCTTACAACAATGCAGAATATATTATGTTTTGTTTATTTTTGCAGGTCTTATTTCTTAAGATGAGCCGCCGTTAAGTATGATGAAAAACTTCTGCAAAGAACAAATGGATCTTTAATAGCCAACTTGGCTGAATCTTCATGGTTTATCATAACCAGTACTAAATGATTGGGTTTTCAAGCCAACTCTGAGAATTTATTATTTTTCAAGAGCCGCCCCCTCGGATATAATGCCGTGTCATCTAAATGGCCGGCTCTCAGATTTCTTCAAATGTGCTCTGTAGTAATCTACAACACTCATGGATTTCTCCAACATATATTTGCCAAGTTGCACAGCAACCACGAACAGGGATTTCATGTCAAAGTCAAAGGAATTATTCCAAGATATTCATTTTGGGTTATATTACAACCACGGTCAAGGATTCATTCAACAAATTGTGCAAGAACATATTATCTCAAGGAGATGAGCCGGCCTTTCTACATTTTTCTAAGTCTCAGCCCAGTACTTTTTACTGACCCGGGACTTGGGGGCTACACCTGCTGAAGTTTCATAAGGTATAAGATAGTTATAAGTCCCAGGCTGCTGTAGGCAAGACAACCCGGCACTTGGGGGCTACACAGTCCAAAATATTATTGCAAAGCACCAAGTTATCATTGATAATTTTGGAGCTTGGGGGCTACAGGTAATATGGACATATCAAAAACTTTGTGGAACATTTTTAAGTGATTATGGAGTTCAGTTGTTAGACCCGGCGTCACCAACATTTATGACCCGGTGTTATCAAAAGATCATAACCCGTCAGATTTTATATAAGTCGCCCTGCTTCACAACAATGGAAGTCCGGTTTTACATCACATGGATTTTCATCCCAATATTTTTATCAAGTCAGCTGGATTCTAGTTATTTGACCCGGCGTCACCAACGATAATGACCCGACATCGTCAATGATTATGATCCGGCGGAGATGACCCACCAAGAGTATTGGAAGCCGACTCAATGGCATATGAGTGTTCTATTCTCAATATTTTTCAAAGGACATTGACAAGCAAGATGATTATCAAGACGACTCATTCATATGCAGAAAAGACCTGGATTTCTGAGGAGCCATTTTATAAGCCGGCCAAGGGAGCAAGCCGGCCACTTAACATATTTTTTACTCTTATTTCAGGAGCTTAGCATGAATAAATTCAAGCTAACCTAGGGGCTAATGTCGGGGATATACCCCGCGGTATGACCCGGCCTGGCGACTCACAAGAGACCCGATCAAGACATGACATTTTATTAATGACCCGGCAGGCGGGTCACAGGATGACCAGGCCCAAGACCTAGCGTGTAAGCCGGCGCCAGGCGGCTCACAAGAGAAGGCCCAAAGAGAGAAAGACTCCCTACAAGAGAAACAAGACCCGGAATAGGATTCTAGAAAGACTAGTCCTAATCCTACTCCTAGTAGGACTCTATTTGTAAACCTACCCTCTCCACTTATATAAGGAGGGGTAGAGCACTACTAGAGGGACAAGTTGAAGTCATGAGAGATAGACATATTAGAGGCTCTCGAGATTAGAGGTAGCCAGACAACACCCTTGTAGCCGAGAGATCTCCTTCATCATCAATACCAGACAAGCAGGACATAGGCTTTTACCTCCATCGGAGGGGCCGAACCTGGGTAAACTCCGTGTCTCTCGATTCTGACCAACCCCTCTCAAGCCGCCACAGAGTTGCGATTGCCCCGAACCTAAAGTCCGCTCACCCGAACATCTGTCGTGACAAATCCACGATAGTGTAGTTAGAAGAATTCAAAAGGATAATAGGACTATCATGTGTGGGTACAATAGCAACAATTTCATGTTTAACATAAGGAACTATAGCAAGTTCATCTCCATAAGCATCATTCATATTGGCATCATGGCCACAAGCATAGCAAGCATCAAGTTCATCAAAAAAGGATATTTCAAACGAATCCAAGGGATCATTGCAATTATCATAGCATTCATCCTTCGGTAAGAACGAAGGGAAATTAAACAATGTATGAGTTGAATAGTTACTCTCATTAGAAGGTGGTCATGGGTAGATTATCCGCTCTTTCCTCCTTTTGTTCTTCGCTCTCCTCCTCATCTTTTTCATCCAATGAGCTCACAGTGTCATCAATTTCTTCTTCCATAGATTCCTGCAAAATATTAATCTCTTCCAAGGCAGCAGACATTATTTCAATAAATGCATCGATATCGGAATTATATTCATAATTGTCATAGAAATATGTAAGTATAGCAAAAATTTCAGGTCTATAAACAGCATCATCATAATTTTCACACTTCTCAAACAAAGATTCAATTTCATAAGCACCCTTAAAAGCAACGAATTCCTCTGTTCGTTCCACATCATAGTAATCATAAATACCTCTAGCATCAGAAGCCAAGGTTTCATTATGATTAAATTTACATGAAAAATGAAGGTGTTGAGCCTTCATCCTAGAGCAACAAGTATAATCATATCTCTGGCATAGATTCCAAGCATACCATTTCAACATATAAATCTGATCCCATAACAGTTTCCCTTTTTGAGTCAAGCAATAATCCCTAAAGTATTCACGTTGATCCAACGTGTCTCCCATTATATAATGGAATGTGGTTTTCGCAGTATTATTAAAGTAGTGCATAATATCTTTCACATAACGAGCATCGAGGGTTTTAGGAGGTTCCCCATCTCTATGAGTAGCAAGTACACCAAAAAAATTTGGTATTTCGTGATAAAATCTACTTAGTGATAAAGCAAATAAGCACACACGAGAATATTCACCCCACGCTATTGCTCCCCGATAATGGCGCCAGAAAAAGGTCTTGATAACCCACAAGTATAGGGGATCAGTTGTAGCCTTTCTCGATAAGTAAGACTGTCGAACCCAACGAGGAGCTAAATGTAGAACAAATATTCCCTCAAGTTCTATCGACCACCGATACAACTCCACGCACTCTTAATGTTCGATTTACCTAGAACACGTATGAAATTAGAAGTACTTTGTAGGTGTGATAGGGTAGGTTTGCAAGATAATAAAGAGCACATAAATAAAAATTAGGGGCTGCTAAGATAGAGAAACAACTAAGTTAGTTTAACAAGTATGGAAAAATTGTGGTATGAGTTGCGGAATTGTCCCTAGGCAATTGATAACTAGACCGGTAATCATTATTGCAATTTTATATGAGGGAGAGGCATAAGCTAACATACTTTCTCTACTTGGATCATATGCACTTATGATTGGAACTCTCGTGTTGAGTAATAAAAAGCCTCTCTCAACGGCTAACTCATCTCTTCAGAGGGAAATGCGCAGAAGAATGTAGATCCATCTATTCTCTACAGGGAATTTGTCAACTTAAAATAAAAAAACACTTCAAACTTATTGCATGATCTCGTCAGTCGTGTCCGTAGCGTCGTATGTGATTTGATCGGACGGCGGGCAATGCACCAGCGCATGGAGAGACATGACTTGCAACATGGTCCAAGTTGCGGCGGCAACATGACTCATGTTTCAACCTGCACCTACTCCGCGCAGGTATTGAAGACATGGCTCACGTTGCAACCTGCACCAACCAGGCGCACGCATGGTAGCCAAAGGGAATTGTAACATTGTCAGGTTGTGGTGGAAACACGACTCACGTTGCCACCTGCACCAACATGTAGGCTTCTGTCTGATTATTGGACATGTTGCGGTGGAAACATGACTCATGTTGAACTAAAAGGTCTATGTATCTCCTTCAACATGTAGGCGCATGGGGGTCGTTTCACAGGTCGAGGAGGTGCAGGGAGGCACGGTGCGTAGGGAGTTTCAGCTCTGGTGAGGTCGGGCAGGGAGGCTCGGCAGGGTATCCCATGGGATGGAGGAGATACATAGACCTTTTGTTTCGACTTTTATTACTTCCCTTCGGTAGTTTTCCACAACCCTAGGCCCAAACTGGCTAGGCTCATGCAATCACTCCATGTAAACACATTCTTTTATTTGATTAAAAAATACAATGAGAGGCTCTCTCACTGTTTCAGGGTTGAAAAATTTGGAGATACTTCTGCGAGTGATAAAGCAACAAAACGATGACTGCGACTGAGGCGAGGATGGTGGCCAGCGAGGATGGCCAGAGACAATGGAGAAATGAGAGAAAGGTGCCCGTGAAATTTGGCGGAATAAATAAAAATAGATAAAAACAGGAAAGGCTTGATCCAACGGTGCGGTAGGGTGCCAATCCTACGGCTGCACGGCGGGCAGATAGATCGATGCCTAGCGTTGGCTATAGAAAAAAAAACAATAATAGAAAAGGCGTGACGGTAATCATTTGTAGTCCTACGCGAGCCCTTCCTCAGGGCTAGCCAATTTGGGAGGCTATCAAATTACTCCCTCCATTCCATTATATAAGGTGTATTTGTTTTTTCAAAAGTCAAACGAATGCATGTTTAACCGAATTTTTAGCAAAATATATCAATATCCACAATACAAAATTTATATCATTTAATTCATCATGAAAAGTAGTTTCATATTTTACCTATTAGGTATGGTACATGTTGTTAGTTTATTCTATAATCTTGGTAAAACATTTAAGCGGTTGACTTGCACGGAAATCAATACACCTTATATTTTGAAACGGAGGGAGTATTAATTAAGGGACACCGTTTCGCCTAACCCAACATATGTTGTCCATCTTGCCAATGCTGATTGAATCTTATCTTCTGGTCGGTGAGCTCAACAGTAGTTGCATTTTCCATGTGTTTTCCAGGTGTGTCGTTCTTCATGCTTTATGCAGATGTGCTACACGTGCTAAATGTGCCGAAAACTTGGCTACCTAGAGATTCGATGCACCGATCATGATACTATTTCCATAACTAAAAAGGAATCCTAACAACGACGTCGAAACTACAGTATACTAATCCGAGGTTTTGCAGCTCGCTACTGGTTCACACGTGGGAGCAAACAAGTGTGTACGTGTAGTTCGTGACGGAAGAGATCGGCATCTTTCATCTGTAGTTCGTGACATGTACGTGTAGTACGTGTGTTCGTGACGGAAGAGATCGGCATCTTTCATCTGTAGTTCACACGTGGGAGCAAACAAGTGTGTACGTGTAGTACGTGTGTTCGGAACGAGGCCGTTTTTAATTAGCGTTGGATCAGGTTGACTTTAATTAGGATAGTCTATATATAATCAGTTTGGTCAATATGCAGGATAAGAAAGTAGAAATATGCTTGCTAGCCTGCAAAGAAAAAAAGAAATAACATGTCAGCACATGCATGAATCTTTCTGTTTCCATGTTCATTGTTTCGAGAATGTTGAAGAACGCCAACTTCGCCACTTACTTATTATTAAATTCTTCGTTGCTTTTGATGCGGTCTTGCCTGCATTGTCATAAGAAATCGGGAAATTCAGCAGTCGTCCAGGAGAGATGTCTGAAACAAGCAGATGTCATGCATAGACCGGGTAGCATAGTACTCACATACCGGTGCACATATTAACTTAACTATGTCCGGTGGATGAAGTCTATGGACTGCATCTATACATAGTTAATTAATTGTAATCAGCAGTGACGATCCAATCAACAAAGGTGACCTGGTCTGAGTGTTTTCCAGATCGGCTTGCCATTCTCAGCCAGCCATTACAAAAGTAGCCGGCTGCTGCGTACATGGCTACATGCATGGGTGCGAAGAGATCAAGCCAAAATTTGGTTTTGACAGGACCGTGTGCGTACACTAGGTCCAAACCAGGCCCTGCCTGCTGAGAGTAAGTTCGGTTTGTATGTTGGTTCGGTCTCTGCGTACCGATTCTTCTTAAGATCACGTCAACCCAAAGTCTTGGTTCGTGTACGCCCAGGTCCAGTGTATATCTCGTGGCAGATTCGAAATTGTAGGTTCTTGCCCAGCTGACATCACATGCGTTGGAACCGGGAAAAGAAGCATATTTGGAATACGGGATCAATTTAAAAAGCAAGCACGGGACAGAGAAAAATGAATCGGTAATTGGGGCCACTACTAAAGTGCAGGAGCAACTCTAGCAAAATCGTCATATAGTTCGGATCTCGTAATAACTGTTGATAGAAGAATTTATTCAATAACGCACTCTAACAGAGTGGCCATATGATTCTCAATCACCATAATTTATGAAGCTGGCCCCCTTCAAATTTGCAAACTGCATAGGGCGTATATGAAACACGCTTCAAACCGAATCACCATAATCATTGTGTCGCACCGCGCGGGATTGGAAGCAGCACAGGCTCCCACATACCAACGGTGATGGGCACCAGCTATACCTGGCCATTCTTTGGACCAGGCAGGGCTTCGGGATGGGCCTGAAAACACAGGCCCGAGCCAGACCCATCAACGTAAAAGTCCGTCGGGCCTCGGGCCAGGCTTCTTAGTTAAATCACGAATATCGTTAGGCCTGGCCCGGTCCGGCCTTCGGGCTTAAAACCTAAGCCAGGCCAGCCCATGAGCACCATCGGGCTAGGTCGGGTCTGGCTTTTTCGGTCCGGGTATCCCATGACCAGGTATAGCACCATCCATTAATGTCAATCCATTGGATTCATATAGTTGGTCTGTTGGGTGGCTGCCACATGGCATCATTTCCTGGCATGTTTTTGAGCAGTTCAGGAGGAGCCTGTGAGCAACCACAACAGTATGAGCATTTGGGAGACATGTGAGTAGTTTGTGCCTACATTTCATCAGGAGAAAGTCATTTACTGTATAAGATCACTCTCATGTCGCCTCTGCAACTCCATAATGACGCTTGCGATGACCTAAGAAAGGAATTCGCCCTCCCTCTCTACGACACCAATCATTCTCAACTCCTTTGCTTTCTATCCACGACCCTCATCTTCAATGGCACACCCGGACTAGCTCCCTCTCGTCTTCAATATTTTGGAGGAGGAGGAAGAGCATCTCCTGGATCCTTTGCCCTTATTTTGTAGTCGATGGACCTGGCCCCGGAGGAGACTGCACAAACGGAGCAGCTGATTTGGGCCCCCAAGCCCACGTTGTCACCACGGGCAGATGGCCGAATTGGGCGCCAACTAGGCGCATTTCCATGTCATCCAGGGCTAGATTGCCGCATTCTACGCACGTTGGGTCGTGGTGGTGGACGTGGAGGTCCTCGTGGTTGTGTCCGCAACTAGGTGGTGGGAAAGGCCGTGACCATGGCTATATTGACAACTAGTCTATAAAGCTTAACTAATTATTAGGTGTTCTATGAATGTAACTCCCACCCGCGACTAATTTCGTGCCCCTGTATTCGAATGAAACTAAACTTTTCGAACTTGTTCTATGAGGTCAATGCGTTTATCTGTTTTTTACAGAAAAACATATGATCTAATAACAATTGGGCCGTGTTTGTTGGTCAAATATGGAGCTTGTATTATGGTGACTTTGTGTTTTCTTTAAGCCAGCTATCTCCAAATCCATATGGAGTGAGGCCCATGTGCGATATGAAGGCTCACAATATGACACTTGTGCTAGAGTTGCTCTAAGGGCATCTCCAGGGCATCTCCCACGACACCACTGAAGTCTTGGTTCATGGTGTGTCTAGATCCAGGGTATATGTGTAAATTAAAATTGTACGTTCTAACAATGTTGAAACGAGCGGGAAGGGAAGTGCATATTTATAGGGGAGAAAGGGAATTAATTCAAAAGGCATGAGTGAGGTAGAGGGGAAAATAGAATCCATAAAGGTAGTTGCCTTTTTTTTCTATGATATACGTTCAGGTGTACGGAAAAAAAGTAGACGTGAGGTGTGAACTTATTGTGCCTCACCACCAAAGTACAATTCCGTCAAAAAGGTACAATTGCAACAAAAAATAGAACACAAATATGAAAGGTAAAAAAGGTAACAGAAAAAGGGTACTAAAATGAATAATCAACTTCGTAAAAATGAGAATTTTAATTGAACTTTCCTAATGGAATCTCATCAAAGAGGGCAGGGTGCTCATGCTAGTTCATACAGAAATGAAAATAAAAATAGCGTCTAACTTGATATACTTCAAATTGGTACTTTTCTCAGACTTTGAAATGAGATCCTAAATTAAATTTAACATAGGTCTAGGTTCCCAATTAAAACGATCCCTATAATAATCATCAATTATTTTTCTCATGCCCTTACTATCAGACACTGGACCACCCGGACAATCCTAAACACAAATAAGCAGTGGTCTTGTCCTCCTGAAGAATCTCCCTGTCTCTAGATCTCTGTATAGCCAAATAAGCAGTGGTCTTGTCCTCCTGAAGAATCTCCCTGTCTCTAGATCTCTGTATAGCTTTCGTTCCTCTATCCATTAGATCTAAAGAAGCTTCCTAAGAATATTATCCATTTTAACTTTTTTCCTCGTCATTCGTAAGTTTTTGTTTTGATATCCACATGTGAATTGCATGCGTTTTCTTTATGAAGCCTTGCCAAGTGGGTAAAGTGCTTCTGATGACGGTTCATATTAAGATTAGCCGTGTTTATAAAAGTAAATCCGATTCAAAACCATAAAGCCAAACAAGGGTGCAACTTATTAAAGGAATTCTATCGACAAATATACTATAGGAACAACTTGAATGATCCAAAAATCATATATATATGGACATATTGTGTCTTTAATTTCTAAAAAAAATAAGGAGTATGTATCGAAACTATCTCGACATCCACAAAAGTGATAGAAACGAATTCATTTTGGCGTACCCAATTTTCTTCCTTGGGGTGTTGAAAAGATGTAAGTTAAACCATGGTTTTTTGCTCAAGTCGATGGTAATAGGAGTCTTATATTCGAATCTCAACCGGGTGACATAGGATGAGCCGTATCGATTTATATATAAGAAAAACTCGGCAACTTAGATTTTTAAAGGCCGGCAAAAAGTACATATATCTTTTTATTGACAATTATTAAAGAAAATCAAAGCAGGCCGGATGCAAAAATAAAAAATTTGAGGGGAGCAATTTTCTTTGCTGGGGTGCCAAAATGTAAGCATGAAAGCATCCCTAATTGTTGGCACGCGATGGCTCTCCTTGACCAAACGGAGACCCCAAAGAAACAAGTGCTTCTGTTCTGTCCCCACCCCACTCGACTTAATCAAGAAAATTCCAACTCACTCCTCCAACCCAAGGCTAGTCCATCGATTCCCTCATGCCGATTGTCACCCACAAAAAAATCGCTTCACCAAAAAGTATTCTATCGCGGTCACCGCGACCAAAAGAAAGAAGCCCGAGGACGACCCACCCCACCCCACCCCAAGATGCTTCCTCTTCCCGATCGAGTCTCCAACTCCCCGCCTCCTTCCTACCAAACTCCCACCCTCGCATGTCCCCTCCCCCCTCCTCTCCTCCTCTCTATATATTCATGCCCGCGCGCCTCCTCCCACCCACGACCACTTCTCTAGCGAGCTGCCCATCCAGCTTCCCGGTCTTCTTCTTCTTCGACTTCTCCCATTCTTAAGCTACAGCGAATCCAAGAAAGACATGGACGAGCAGTGGATGATGGGGCAGACTTCCCTCAGCCTTGGCCTCAACGTCGGCCGCCCGACGGCCCGGCGAGGTGCTCCCCCGGTGACCAAGGTCCTCGTGGAGGAGGACCTCATGTCCTCCAAGAAAAATCACGAGGTCGAGGCGCTGGAGGCGGAGCTCCGGCGTGTGGGCGAGGAGAACAGGAGGCTCAGCGACATGCTCCGCGCGCTGGTGGCCAAGTACTCCGACCTGCAGGCCAAGGTCAGCGGCATGATGGCGGCGACTGCGGCTGCCAACAACCACCACTCGTTGACTACTTCTGAGGGCGGCTCCGCGGCCTCGCCGTCCAGGAAGCGCGCCCGCAGCGACAGCCTTGACACCGCGGACCGCAATCCTTCGCCGCCGCTCGCCGCGGGCGCCAACGGCGGATTCACCGTCAGCGTCAACGTCGGCCCCGACCAGGCGGAGTGTACGTCCGTCCACGAGCCATGCAACAGCAAGCGCGTCCGCGCCGACGAGTGCAAGGCCAGCAGGGTGTCCAAGCTCTACGTCCACGCCGACCCCTCCGACCTCAGCCTCGTAAGTAACGATAACCCAGCAAACGTCCGTCCATCTTCCTCGTGATCATCGATCGCGACGAAAGTGTCTTGCCGTCCATTAACTGATCAGTTTGTGCTTGATTTTGACGAGCAGGTGGTGAAGGATGGGTACCAATGGCGGAAGTACGGGCAGAAGGTGACCAAGGACAACCCGTGCCCGAGGGCCTACTTCCGGTGCTCGTTCGCGCCGTCGTGCCAGGTGAAGAAGAAGGTGCAGCGCAGCGCCGAGGACAAGACCGTCCTGGTGGCCACGTACGAGGGCGAGCACAACCACGCACAGCCGCCGAAGCTACAAGGCGCGGGCAGCAGGAAGAGCGGCGACGCAGCCCCCGTCCGTGCATCGCCGGCGCCGGCGCTCGTCCAGCAGCAGCGGAATCAGGAGGCTTCGGCGGCCTCGGCGGCCGATCAGGTGGCCGATAGGAAGAACCTGGCGGAGCAGATGGCGGCGACGCTGACGAGGGACCCCGGGTTCAAAGCGGCGCTCGTCTCCGCGCTATCGGGCCGCATCCTCGAGCTCTCGCCGTCAGATAGTTGATCAAGCGGTCGCGTATTCGCCTCCGTTTAATTAGCACTTTGTAGCTGAAAAGTTTTAGATCACGTACGCGGTCATTGTCATTAATTTTGAGCTGCTTGCCGCTGCAACGTCCAGGAGATCAGGACAGAAGAGATCATGATCGTTAGGCTAATTGTATATAGTTACTACTTCATTAGCGTCAAGCATGCTGAATTCATACAACACTGTGGAGTGGACGCAGCAAAGCATACTTCGAGTTAAGATCTTACAATATTACTCATGTAATCTGTATTGGAAAAGGGGAAACCCGTTTGGAAGAGAAAAACATTGCATTAATGCGCAGAGAGAAAGTGTGTATAAGTTTATCGGTTTTATTTTTTCAAGGCGACATTAGAGTTGTTCAATCAAATTTCAAAATCCATGAAGATGCTGAAATGATGAATGTCTTTTTACCTCGCGCTATAGAGTAATGACCAGTAAATAGTTATTCCTAAACCGATGGAGAAATTATGTAAGATCATTTGGTCGAAACGTGCAAGGCGTGGTTCAAATTAATATGTACTATGAAGAAAAATAATCCACATGTTACATCGCCAACGGGGAAGAAGGGCATGAGGTCTCATTGAAAAAAAAAATGAATGGTACTCCCTCTGTAAACTAATATAAGAACGTTTAGATCATTATTTTAATGATCTAAGCATTCTTATATTAGTTTACGGAGGGAGTATTAAATAGCGCTCACTAACTAGTTACACAAAATTTTAAAATGATAGACGAGTGTACAATATATCCCGTTTAAAGGTATGGGGTTTTAAATTGTGGATTGATGTGCACCTTGAATATTTTTAGTACACAATGTTATATTGACAAAACATTGAATTAAATAGGTATGTGATGAGGTACCATATATAATTGCATGCATTTAACAAATACTCCATCCGAACCTAAATACTTGTAGTTAAAAGAAAACTACATGTTAAATTGGCAGAGAAGCTCATAGTGCGTTCCAACCGAGGGAAACAAATGACGGGAGACATGGTCAATGGTGAAGCAGTAAGGCGGCTAGATTGAGCTTGCGCAAAGCTGAAACATCGGACATTTGGAGGTGGAGGAAAAGAAACTAAAGAGAATAGGAAGAAAGCATGCGAGGAGAGTGTCGGGAGGAACGGTTTTTTTCCAGACAAACGAGGTAAGTATTTTTTTTATATAGGAAAAGCCATGTGACTTTAGAGACAAACGAACTTGAGTTGTTGTCGGAGGAGTAGGCATCTTAATTATAGTACGTCGAGCGTCCATGGCACGTTAGGTCCATTCGATAGAAAGAAGATGTACAGTCCAAAAAAATTGATGCCATTTCTTTATTTTTCGAGTTGAATGCTAGTATTTGTATGGCTGTTTTTGAAGGTACCGTGCCATTTTGACGCCTTCGGGCTAACAGATATGAGTGATACTTGAAAAAGAAATATTCCTTTTTTTCCTTTACCCACAAAGAAAAAAAAAACTCCCTTGCTTTTGATTGCATTTTATATTATATATTTTATTCGGTTGCTCATTGGATTAAAAACCAGCAGGATCTTCAAAAAGCGCATGATGTTCAGAATCAGATCAAGATGCATCCAGCGCAGCATGTATGTGTAAATGGCGCGTGGCTCACGTGCACACCTGTTGTGCCACTGGACAGCCGAGAAACGAGTGGCGTTGGCTGGCGCGTGGCCTCGCGCGCGGCGCATCCACGCCCGTACTGCTGGCGAAGGACGACGGCGAGAGGGAGGAAGCCGGGGCGAAACAGAAGCAGCATGGGGCCTCGATCGATCACGTGGTGGGGCCCGCGTGACTTCTCGGTCAAACACGTGCGCTGGGGGTGGCGGCGGTCCGGTCCACCGTCGTCGTCTCGTCCACGCTGCCACCCTTGCACACGCACGATAACCTTTTTTTCTCAGATGCACACCCAAGGTTAATTCTGGGCAACAAGAGCATCTATAATAGAATATTTGGATGCGTCTCAAACATCTGGACAGACCGTTTGGTTACAAATCGAAGATAAAATTTTGATCCAGACAGGCCTCTTAAACCGGCCTCAAACGTCTAGGCTAACCGTCACCCCTTATATTCAGCCCAAATATGAGGTGGATATAGAGTCGCACGGGCGTGTCCGAGCACGCCCGTCACGTCGGACCGGACAATCCAACTCCACCGCAAATTGAACCAAACCTACTCCAGAGTTATCGGATCCATTTGCTCTCTCCTCTTTTCTTCCTTCGTTGTAACGTTCGGCTCGCAGCTCCGCCACCGCGCGCGCTCTGCCGCCGTTTCTAGCCTTTGTTTCGTCAGCTCCGACAAAGCAGTCTTCTGTCCTGTCCTCGCCACGAGGGAAGTCGTCGTCGGCCCGAAAGCTACAGCGATACGTCTGACAACTCTCTGGCTTTGCTTTGCGTTTGATTTGTTCGACACAATGCCTGGCCGGATTTTTTGTGATTTTATTAACGAGAACGATGGATTCGGATGCTTCGTTCGACGAGGAGTATGGACCGACGGAGATTGATCAAATGATTCAAGATGAGTTCTTCGATTCTTCGGATTCGAACAAAGAAGTAGACATGATCATGCTCATGACCATTTAAGAGGATATGGATCGACAAGTGGAGCATATTCTCAGTTTTAAGAGCTCAATCAAAGGAAGAAGAGTGATCAAGGTAAGGTATCCGAAGCAAAGCTAATGCAGAAGGGCTACTTTGCTCCGAACTCAACTTTTCCAGACGATCCATGGTTTCGTCTCCGTTTAAGCATGTGAAAACCATTATTTTTGCGGATTGTGGACGAAGTGGAGGCACATGACGACTACTTGAATCTCACATGCTGATTGTTGTTGTCAACTATCTCTCTCTGCTGAGCAGAAGTGCACGGTTGGTGCTGTCGCAGATGATGTTGGTGAAATGATCAGGATGGGGGAGCGCACATGCCTGAAGACTACTGTCAAATTTGCCCGTGTTGTGGTTGAGGTATTTGGAGCAGAGTATCTGAGAAAAACAATTACATAGGACACGAAGAAATTGTTGGCTATTGGAAAGGCCAGAGGGTTTCCAGGAATACTGGGGTCAATTGGTTGCATGTACTGACAGTAGAAGAACTGCCCCAAAGATTTGCGAGGAAGGTATCAAGGTCACACGAGAGAGGCCATCATCATATTAGGAGCGGTGACATCACATGACTTATGAATTTGACATGCTTTTTATGGAATGTCGGGTTCTCACAACGACATCAACGTGCATCAACGATCTCCGGTGTTCAAGAGGCTTTGCAATGGGGAATCACCGTCGTGCAACTACACTGTCAACGGCCGAGACTACAACACATGATACTATCTTGTCGATGTCATCTATCCTCAATGAACTGCATTTGTGAAGACCATATCCGAACCACAAGACAACAAACAAAAGCACCTTGCAACAATGCAGGAAGCGGTTCGAAAGGATGTGGATAGGGCATTTGGTGTGCTTCAAGCTCGTTGGGGAATTGTTTGTGGGGCAGCAATGATGTGGGAATCAGAAATTTTATGGTAGCTCATGACATGTTGTGTTATTTTGCACAATATGATTATCGAGGATGAGGGTGATGGTGTAGCCCAAACCAATAATTTCAAAGCACCCAGCGAACCAGTTGAAATACTGGAAGATTAAGAGGCGGCTCAGCTTATGAACTTTCTTTAGATGTATCAGAATCTTCGAGATCATCACGTGCACGTGCAACTACTAAATGATCTGTTTGAGCATATGTGGATCCACAATGAAAACCAAAGAGCATATGATTGATTGTGCATTTCAAATAAATTTTATGCGAACACTATTTATGTTCGGTATTAATATTTGTCATTTACTTACGATAATGGTTATGTTTTCATGATAAACATATATGAATTTGCATAGATTTGAGGGTCTTGATATGAGATACATGGATATATGAAGCGATATACGTGGGGTCGTACATATACGTCCAGTTGTGGCCACAGGACGAGACTGCAGGAGCGGCGCAACCATGATTATCCAAATCATGATTATTAATTTTGTTCAAATAATAAATGGAAGAAATCTTCTGTTCCAATAAATAATAAATGGGCGCGTCCAATTTCTCGACATGATACGGGTAGAAGTAGAACGCACAAGCCACAAGGGTCCCTCTCGAGCCAGAAGCTTCTGAAGTCGTGGTCGCGACCGAGCCGCGCGAGGGCTGCAGGCAAGTGGCTGGCAACGGGGGGTGGACTGATCGATGAAGCTGAAACCACTCGCTAGTTTTCGTTTTCCCGATGTGCCGGAGCAGATTATTGAGCGCGTCACATCGCAAGCACCAGCTGCTGTCCGGCTAACCGCCGAGCTGGACTAATGGACTGGACAGTCAGAACGGTCTCGTCGTCAACCGGCGAGGGAGCTTGGAAGGTCCGTTCGACAGGGACCAGCCGATGGATACTGTACATATATAGTTTTACTCGGTGAGCTGAGGCGTGAGATTACCATTATTTATGCTATGGACAGGCTTTGTTAACCGTTTAATAATTGATCAACAGTGACATGATAGATTAACGGGATCAAATAGGTCCATAATTTTACCACTGGCAGCCATGATATCTGGTCCACGTAATTGTATGCTTAATTACCTGACCACCTCTTGTTTTGTCAACGGATTCATCTTCCGAGGCGACCAGAACAGTTGCATGGCGCATGCAGAAACTGCTCAGTCCAGACGGCATGCATGCAGAGAATAGTTGAAGCGAAAGTGAAATCCTCCATGACCAATCGTTTTCATCCACGTACGAGCTTTGGTTTCTACCAACGGCCTTCCAAATCAGGACCGTGCTCCCAGAATCTACTGATTAGTCCTCTGCGCATCTCTCATGGTCCTCTTTCTTCCCCTCTTCCTGTGTGCTAGAGACGCCCGCACGTGCGGAGAATGGTCCGAGGTCGAAGATTGGTTTTAGGGTCGGCGTCATGCGGATCTCATGTAAGAACATTCAAAATTCAACGTGTGTAATTTATGGAAATAATTCAAACAGTACAGTATCGTCTAGCATGATGATTATATTTGGACAGAAAAGAATTAAAACTGTGGTCAACATTCAGAATGGTTTCAGCGGTCTTCGGCTTGTCCACGCAGCCATCCCGTCCCTAGCACTAGGCTGGAGTCTTTCAAACCAACTCGAGGAATCCGAAAGGGAGACCCAATACCTCATTATCTCTTTTTCTTTTAGAAACAGAGAGCCTTTCGTGTCTATTAATATGAAACAATTATTACTAATTCATTGTTTTATTAAGATGGAACTGATGACTTCGGTGGTGAATCACCGGGTCTTTGATGATGATAGGCTATTGTTTCTCAAGGCGGATGATGAGACTGCCCTCCACGTAGATGAGGTTCTCGGAAGCTCACCAATTCTCTTTAGCAAGGGGTTCCAGAGGGACACTGGAAATAATAATAGTATCAAAATGAAACTCTAACTAATAATTACCCCTACTAACGCAACGAGAGACAAGAATGGGGGGCTTCAATACATCAAATATAGATTGTGGATGAAAGTTTAGGGCTCGATAGAAAGGTCCATGTTGGCTGACAGGAAATATGTGCTCCTTAAGTCATTGGCGCAAGCAATTCTGATTTATTCCATGTCACGTTTGGGTTAATACTTGGACTCTATTGTTCGGAAGTTCTGGTGGAGGAGCAACACGGCAAAAGGAAGCCATGTTGTGTATCGTGGGAGGAGATGACCCAACCTAAACATAGGGGGGAGGGAGCAGATTTTGAGACTTTGAGCAATTAAACCTAGCCCTCCTAGTGCATCAAGCTTGGTGACTGCAACAGAAGCATGAACATCTAAGTTCCCTGGTTGTGAAGGCCACATATTACTTTGCCTAGACACTAGTAGAAAACTGGCCTTTAGTCCCGGTTCCAGAGGGCCTTTAGTCCCGGTTCTGGAACCGGGACTAAAGCCTCCACCCTTTAGTCCCAGTTGTGTTACAAACCGGAACTAAAGGCCCTCCACGTGGCTGCTTTCTGGAGCGGGACCTTTAGTCCCGGTTGGTGTTACAAACCGGGACTAAAGTTATTTTTATTTTATTTTTATTATTTTTTCAATTATTATTTTTGATTTTCAAATCTGTGAATTATCTGACAATTTAATCTCTAATCACCCCTTCTCACTGCTTTTGAATTATTTGACAATTTAATCTCTAATCACCACTCATTCCAAATCATCTAACTTCCCAGCCGGTCACCCATCATCTCACTGCTCTAACCCAAGCACGCTTAACTTTTGAGTTCTATCACCCTTTGTGTTTCCAAGTCTGCACTTGTTGTTTTCTTGACAATAATAAGCTATCAATCCTATTAACCCTTAGGTCTTGATGTCACATTATTTAATTTTTTGAATTCCAAACAATTATTAAAATAAACAAAATAAGTAATAATAATATTGAATTTCTATGAAAATAAAATAAGTAATATTATTATTTTATTCATGTTTTTGCCATATATTCAATTCATATGGCATAATTAATATCTTTAAATCTGTAAATCGAAATTCAACAAATAATAGATCCATTATTATCAGAAAAATGTGAGGAATCCAAATATGACATCATTTATTGATTTCTAAATAAAATTATTTTTTTAATTATTATTTTTGATTTTGTAGGAAAAAAATCTTCTTTTTGAAATAACTTTTTTTACTTTTGGAATTTCGAGAATCTGAGAAAACTTTACCGGGTAAACCCGGATGAAATCGAGTCCCAATTTTTCTCTAGTTTTTTTGATATATTAAACTTTTTTTCGACGTCGTATGCAAAAGTTATGCCCGTTTTACTTTTTATTTTTATTTTTTGCAGAAACGGTCAAAATTCATATTTCAAAATTTCTATACCAAGTAGACACTAAAACCTAATTACGTCTCAAAGGATTTTATTTTTTGAAGATTTTATCATTTTTGCTTATTTTCTGAAAAACTCAAAAATGCGGTCCGGGGGGGGGTAGAGTTTGAAAATTTCAGAACCCCTTTAGTCCGGTTTGGTGTCCATCCAATCATACCGTCAACTACATATGCTAGCATCGTCCCAGCCAGAGTCACAACTAAGGTTAACCAAGCCAGTGTTAACCCATTTCTAACTTCATTTTCTTTTTTTCATGCATTTAATGATTTATTTGAGCTAAATGACCCTGAACTCTGAACATGTTGAAACTTGGCATGATATCATTATTTCACCCACAAAGCTTGCGCTAAAAAGTTGAGAGGGTTACGGCAAAAACTGGATGCACTTCGTGTACAAACTAGACCATCTCCTTCGAAGTATCAAGGTTTCGGACGAAAACCCATCTGTTACAAAGGCATTTCATTTTTATTTGTTTATTTTAATTCCAGACTTTTTGTGCATTCAATATGCACCATACTACACCATGTTAAAATCTACAGAAAGAACTAACTAAAAAAATAAAAATAAAACAATTAAATGACTAAAACAACTATATAAGCAAAACAGTAATGTTTTAATTAAAATACTAATTTAAGTTATTCTAAAAATAACCAAATAAGTCTTACTGTGACAACAATCTAACACGTGACTAGGATAAAAAAGAATTAAATTAAAAACTTTTTGTAAACTCAAGTTATTCACAATCTAGTGTTTGAAGCAAATTTGAACAAATTGAAATTTAAACCATTCAAATTTGAAAACTAATGGCACAAACATAAATTAGAAAGAATTGTGAATCTAATGCAGAAAGAATCACTCAAAAACATCAAATATCCTAAAAGATATAAGCAATTTAAAACAGAAACTAAAAACAGAAAACAAATAGAAAAATAGAAAAAAAACTTTCAAGGACCCCTTTAGTTCCGGTTCGTGTCTCCAACCGGGACTAAAGGTCTAACCTTTAGTCCCTTTGATCTCGGTTGGACACACCAACCGGGACTAAAGCCTCAACCCCCTTTAGTCCCGGTTGGTGTCTCCAACCGGGACTAAAGGTCCCATTTGAACCAGGACTGATGCCCTAGCCGCTCGAACCGGGACTAATGCTCACATTAGTCTCGGTTCGTAATGCAACCGGGACTAATGTGTACATCGAGCTGTGACGAAAGCTCTGTTTTCTACTAGTGAGACCAGGACATTTTTGAATCGTCATTTGATACAATTTGTTCTGAAGTTTGCTACTCGACCATTGAAGGCGCGATGTGCTGGAAATTATGCTCGATTAAGTGTATGTGTATGACTCCTCTACTCCACCAAAATCAGCTCCACTCCACAAAATCCATTTCTAAGTAGTTCCAACCATGAGTTCCAACCATGGTGGGAATTCTCCAAAGGGGACGCATCGGTTGCGAGTCATTGTTGTTTTTGTTAATCCATCGATGTTGGCATTGTTTTCCCTTTCTTTTCTTTTGGGTGTGGTTGTGCTGTTTGCCCCAGCAATGGTTTCATATTGTATCGTGTGGTTATGTGTGTGTGTGTGTGTGATATATATATTAAAGCCTATTTCATGGTGGAGTTGTAGCTTCATCAAAGAGTAGTTTCTCCTGTTTGGCTTCCAAATAGCTTTGATTAAAGAATATGGAAATTTGGTTTGAAAGGCCTAATTAGTTGGTTGACATGGGGAAAAATGAAGGGGGTGTCAACTTACCAATGACAGTGCTCGGTAATTTCCCCCAACTCCATATGGACTATTTGAACTGGATTTTTCGAGCACCCCATGAGAGCTTCACCCCATGAGAGGTTCATGAGAAACTAGGGGTTGTACTCCATATTCTAGTTTATATGGAGTAGGATATCATGGAACTATCCCGTTTGGATTGTATTTTGTTTAGAGCAGAGCTGAATTTTAGTGAGCGGAGCTGTTTCAATCAGACCCTAAAAGGACCGACACATACTTGGGGACAAATGCATGGAACGACAAATAGTTGCCTTGGGAGAGATCGATATAATCAACTGCTGGTTTGAACCGAGATCCACCTATGCAGGTGATCAATTTTGATCATGCTCCAAATGGTAGTCTCGACCATCCAAAAGTTGGATGGATATTCCCATCCAATGTTGAGTGATCCGTCGTTGCAGTAACCTGGGATGATCATGGTCATTCAATCAGTGCCTCGACGACTTCTTTCTTTGGGATAGATGATTTGGAGACGTTAGAAAGCCGCGAAGTGTTTTCTCTAGGAGGTGATCTTTGTATCCATGGGCTATGATCGCTAGCGATTGACTATGAGTTATCAACACACTTTATATGCAAATTGAGGGGACCTCGGTTGGTTAGATTTCTTGTGGTGAAACCTGTCCATCAGGGTTTAAGTCCTAGACTTGGGACTGGTGTTTGCATTTTTCTGAATTCATTTCAAACTTTTCGATGATCTACGTTCAGTGGGAGGGACGTTCTCGTCAACTAGAACACAGTTTGTGATGACTTTGTCAGTCTCAAGATAATGTGCCCACTCAATCTCTCGGAGATGCTCATATAATGGGGTGTGCATTCTTATATTGATATGATTGAGTGCACGTGTGTTCACATGAGCATCTGCGTTTGTATTGTGTTCAAAGAAAATCAACACAATGCATATACTAACTACAGAGAGAGATTCACTAGTAGAAAAAGGGCCATGTGTCCCGGTTCGTAAGGCCCATTTGTCCCGGTTCCAGAATCGGGACTAAAGTGTCGGGACTAAAGCCCAAAACTTTAGTCCCGGTTCTCTTACAAACCGGGATAGAAGGGGCTCCACGTGGCCTCTACGGGGAGCCCAGGCAGGAGAACCTTTAGTCCCGGTTGGTAACACCAACCGGGACCAACATGCATCCACGTGTCAGCATCTCACAGTTGCTTGTTTTTTATTTTGAAAGGGAGGGGGTTTAGGTGGTTTTAGAGAGTTAATTTAGGGGTTTTATATTGTTATAGCTAGCTAATTGATAGAGAGAAGTGTCCTCTCCTTCTTCGTGCTTGGTCGACGCTAGCTACTATAGAGAGAACTCGACACGCTAGCTAGTAAGCAAATGAAGGAACCATTAAGTACAGAAGATCGTCATGAACATATAGAGATAGAAGTGATCGACCTCTCTTTCTCCGAGAGATTGGTCGTATAACAAGTTTTCGTATATATATCCGACGCTACTAGCTACATATATAAAATATAAGATCTCTTACAATCCCTAATATCTAATCTCCAATTCCATATGGTGTTCTCCAGCTTTATTTATGACGTGGTCAAGAAAGAATCCCGCCAATTCTTCTTGAACTGCTCGTATGCGATCATGTGGTAGGAGTTCATCCCGCATCTTCCACATCTAATTTGAAGAAGGGGGTCAATACATATATATGGTAATAAAATAAAATTGTGAATATTATTGCTTACGCACTTCAAATTGTTTTATAGAGTAGCCCCTCTTAGGGGTCGTCGCGTTGTAGATGAAGTCGCAAACGTAGTATCCACATAAATCAGTCCCGTCTTCCTGCCACAAGCACTTAACGAGAAATAGAGTTCAATCAAACTGATAATTAAGCATGATAAATGGTATTGATGCATCTAGAATCAATGAGAGATGCGCGGAACTAGGTAGTAGTACTTACTTTCGAGTTTGTAAATCGCAGCTCCTTCGGCAGTGCCGGAATAATTGTTGTGAAATCTTTTCAAACCCTGCCAGACAAAGAAAATAATTACTTGATATCAGGAAATGAACAAATTAAAGTTGCCAATATGATGCGATAATGATCGATTGAACTTACTTCTGGAGAATTTTAGTCATGTCCGCATAATTCTGGGGATCTTTTCGTTTTGAGTCTAAGACGATTACTACTCCCCGCTCAAGATGAATCTCTAGCAGAATAAAGTGGAAACTGCGCACGCATGCATAACTCATCAATTACATTACTATAAACCTCGAGTAATAAGGGAAACCGAATATGCACAAGACAGTAACACTCACTTGAAGTTGTGAGCTAAGAGTATTGTCCCTTTGTTTTGATTTTTAACCAACGATTGTAGCAAGTTCTCATCGGTTTCTATGGGCCAATATTTTATATTATGCTCATGTATGACATTTGGGTTAATGAACCCAATGTCATAGATTTGTGCTTTTCTGCATTCGACGATCTTCAATCTGCATAATATAGTAGTGAGGATAATTATATATACATGCAATGAAAGAGCTGAGCTATATACATAGAGAGACTTAATTACAGAAGTAGTATTTACAGACAGTAGCAAGTCACGATTGTTTTATCGATGGCCTTATGATTGTATAACTGCCATATCTTCTCATATTCAATATTCAACATATCAATTCCAACGAGGTCGTGCTCCTCTTTAACTGACAGTACCAAAGAATCCATCACAGACTCGTGGCAGCTTTGCATGTACCATTCATGGAATCTTCGCATCATCGTTGTTCGAGGAGGAGGATCGGGTTTGACGAGAGGACGCCCGTACCGGTATTTGAATTCGTCCACCTCCAACTTCTCAAACAGTACATCATCGCTCAGGTAATCACCACGTTTGGTTCCAGGGACCATCCCTGGATGATTAGCGATGATATCGCTAGAAACCTTGAGCGGGGGGCACGATTGGTTCGCCTGTTCGCCGAGCTATGGAATTTTTTCCCACTTCTTCGTTCTGTTAACTTTGCATCACTGGAAGTACTTCCCAACCGCCGCGCATCTTGATATGCCATTTTAATACAGCGTTCATAGTTGGAATCCGTTGGAGGCGGTGGTGGTCGCTTCAAGGCATCGATAGTGCGCATCGCTTTCACCGGATCTATCTTCTCCTTCGGAGCTAGAGTTTTCTTTGCAAAATGGTCCCTCACTTCGGCCTGACTTATCTCGTTGTTTTCAGACTCGGTCCTCTCATATGGTAACTTTTCCACAGGCTTGAGAGATGGACTGTATGTGTATCCCCTGCTGCCTATGCTTGTACTGCTAGCCGCAGGAGCGGCGGCGGCTCCCTTCCGTCGTTGCTTACTAGGCGTCGGAGGAGCCACAACGGCGGTGGCTGTCTTCCGCCGTTGCCGACGAGGCTGAGAAGGAGGCGTACTTCTCTGACGTGCCGGAGTAGGCGAAGGAGGAGGCGGAGTGCCCCCACGCGCCAGAGGAGCCGGAGAAGGAGGCGTTGTGCCCTGATTCGCTTGAGGAGAAGGAGGAGGCGGAGGCGTCCACTTTGGAAGCTTGATATACTCCTTCTGCCATAGACATGTACTCCTCAGGGCATGAACCAACTTATTCTCTCCTTCACCTGTATAGTGGTCAAGCTTGAGCTCCTCAAATTCCGGCATTACTTCATCCACCATCACAACAGCATAGCCATGTGGAATCGGACGGCAGTGAAAAGTTCCGTTGGGTTCAGGAGGTGCAACAGAGCCGACAACCGCCTTGAAAGTGAGGTTCCGGCATTTCGTCATCAGCTCGCAATGCTGAGCCTCCGTGATAGTATCCACGGGATAGCTAGGAGACGTGAAGTCAGGCTGAACGGGCTCCGTGGAAGCGACGCTGCTTCTCCGCTGAGATGGCGGGGTAGTAGATTCTGGGGTAGCTTCGTGCCGCTAAGATGGTTGGCCGGCAGCTCGCTCGCTCTCAGCTTCCTCTAGCTTTTGTAGTCTTACATTGAGCTTCTGAATTTCGCTCAGCTCCGCTTTGCTCTTTATCTCCCGGCTTTTGTAACTGCCTGCGTCGGGAAACCCAACCTTCCACGGAACGGAGCCTGCTGTGCCTCGTGTTCGTCCAGGGTGCTCAGCATTCCCTAGGGCCTTAGTCAGCTCGTCCTTCTCTCCGTCGGGAATGAACGTCCCTTCCTGTGTTGCGGTGATATAGTTCTGAAGCTTGTTCATGGGTATTGCAAGTTGCTCGTCCGTCCAACGGCACTTCCCTATTTCAGGGTCCAAAGTTCCCCAACCCTGAAGAACCAAGTCCTTGAACGGTCTGGCGAGTTATATGTCTCTGGTCGGACCCCTTTAGCAAGCAGGTCATTCTCAGCTTTGTCCCACAACGGCCGGGCTTTAAGGTAGCCACCTGACCCCGTGTGATGGTGAAACTGCTTCTTTGCAACATTGTTCTTGTTTGTCTCTGACATCTTCTTACTCTTCTCCGATGTCTTGTAGGCCACAAATGCGGGCCAGTAATCTCCTATCTTCTCATATCGGCCGACGAATGCTTGAGTCTTCCCTTTGTCGACATACTTTGATTTCAACTCATTCTTCCACCTCCTGAATAGATCTGTCATCTTATTAAGAGCACACGCCTTGACCCGTGGCTCTATAACTGGCTTATTCGGATCCTCCTCTGTCGGTAGGGTGAAATTTGCCTTCAACGCAGTCCAAAGATTTTCTTTCTATCTATCGGTGACATAATCACCATCAGGGGCGCCGTCCTTAGGCTTATTCCATTGCTTGATGCTGATCGGGATGTTATCCCTAACAATAGCTCCGCACTGAGCAGAAAATGCGTTCTTGTTCCGCTTGGGTTCAATCGGATGGCCATCGTCCGCGAGTGCTGTGATTGTGAACTTTTCATGCTTGCGCAACCTCTTCTTCGGGCCTCGTCTCGTTACCAAAGTTTGTCTTGATCTGGTGGGCTATAATAGAAGAAAGAAGAGTTAATTAATATATGTACATACCAAAACAATTAATGCATTAATTAGCTAGAGTCAGCACAGGCTTAATTAATATATATACCTCGCCGGACTTTGCAACAGCTCCCTCCTCCGATCAGCCACCGGAGCCGTCATCGTGGTCTCCTTCTTCCTCCGGCATTCGGTCACCGGAGCCATCATGATGATGTCCTTCCTCCTCCATTGTTGGATCACCAGAGCCGTCATAAGCCTCTCCTTCCAAACCATCGGTGTCGTTGAGATACGACAAGACATCATGTCCGTCGTGGATTATGTTCCCCAACAACTGTTCTTGTTCTTCGTCTCTTGGATCCATAGTTTCTGCAAATATTACAACATGACAATTAACTTGATAAATCTATGTTACCAGAGTTTTCTTCATTTAACTTGGTAAATTTGGGTGGCCTCGACAACGCTTCTAGGGTTTGGGTTGGCCTCGACAACGCTTCTAGGGTTTGGGGTTGCCTCGACAACACTTCTAGGTGCCAACAAAATACATATATCATATATACAAAAACATGGGATACCTTAATTAGTTCAATTTTTTGACTTGACAAATCATTGAACCTTTTGACAGAAACCTCCCATAAACTCTTTCATAATTTTCTTTAGCATACATCCATGGAAAAAGATAGGAAACTACGGTATTTTTTTATATCATATGATAATTTTCTATATATATATATATATACATCCATCCATCCATCCATATACACACACATATATACATGGACCAAAAATGCTATAAAAAATTATATGAACAAAAAAAAGCATACATCATCTATCATCAACATCATCAGCTATCATCAACATCATCATCTAACTATCATCTATCATCTATCATCTATATATCATCAAATTAAATCAGCAAAATCGGACAGGGGAGGAAAGGGGGCTGGCCGGACCGAACGGGGAGGAGGGGCGGCGGCGTCGGGGCAGGGTTGTGGCGTGGGGCGGCGTCGGGGCAGGGGCGGGGCGTCGGGGCAGGGCGGCGCGTCGGGGCAGGACGGCGCGTCGGGGCACGGGGCGGCGCGTCGGGGCAGGGCACTGCATCGGGGCAGGGCGGCGCGTCGGGGCAGGGGCGTCAAGGCAGAGGGCGTCGACGGCGAGCTCGGGCAGCCTGGCGGCGTCGATGTGCTCGGCATCGTCGGGGGCAAGTGCTAGATGAAATCTGAAAAAAATCGAAACTGTCGCTTATATACACAGAGCATTGGTCCCGGTTGGTGGCACCAACCAGGACCAAAGGTCTCTTTTCGGCAGCCCAAAGCAGAGACCTTTGGTCCCGGTTGGTGCCACCAACCAGGACTAAAGGGATGATTAGTCCCGGTTGGTGGCAACAACCGGGACTAAAGGGGGGCATTGGTCCACCAACCGGGACCAAAAGGTGGTGCTACCCGGGGACAAATGTTTAGTCCCACCTCGCTAGCCGAGAGGGCTCGAGAGTGGTTTATAAGCGCTGTTGCGCCAACCCTCTCGAGCTCCTCCCAACTGCAGGCTTACGGGCCTAATTGCACTCTCCTCTGCGTGTGGGCCTACTAGTCCTTCTGCGGGCCTGAAGCCTGGCCCAACTAGTTGTTGGGTTTCTAGTCGTATTCAGACCGTGGTGGTCCAGTAGGCGGCATTTTTTGATTTTAAAAACCTGTTTTTTATTTTGTTTTTTGCTTTATTTATTGTTTTAATTTTTTTCCAGTATTTTTCTTCTGTTATTTTAGTTCATTCTTTTTAACAAATAAATACTTTGATAATTTTAGTTGCATAATTTCCATTATTTTGTTTTGTTTCTTGCTTTTTTTATTTCTTGCCTTTTTTATTTCCAGTGTGTTTTATCATTATATTCTTTTTGCTATTAATGTTTTGAACAAAAAATACTTTGATAATTTTAGTTGCATAATTTTTATATAATTATTGTTTCAAAAATACTAGAGGTTTATAAAAGCTTTTTAGCTGATTCTTTTTTGAACTCCACTCCTACAATGTTTTGAAAGAAATTAAAAAGCATTTCAAACAAACTCTGAAAAGGTTGAAAGTTGGCATGATATCATCATCTCACCCACATAGCATGTGCTAAAAAGTTGAGTGGGGTACGACAAAAACTGGATGCACTTCGTGTACAAAATGGACAATCTATTTCAAAGTATCACGGTTTCGAACAAAAACTCATCTATTACGGAGGGATTTCATTTTTTGAACTCATTTGAACTCCAGAATTTTTGTGTGTTCAAAATGCACCATTCAAAGCCACACATCAATTTTCAACCTTTTCTGACTTCATTTGATATTTTTCATGCACTTACTGATTTTTTTAGCTAAATGACCCTGAAATTGAAAAGCATTTCAAATGAATTCTGAAAAGGTTGAAAGTTGGCAATGGTATCATCATTTCACCCACATAACATGTGATAAAAAGTTGAGAGGGTTACGACAAAAAATTTATAGTGATTGATCCTAGAGAAAACTATATAGAGGGCTTAGTAAAGGCTGAGAACTTTCTAAAAATAAAAGGTCAGCTCATTAGGCAGTGGTGCAAACGTCCCTGATCTGCTCTGCCGACGGAAAAAAACAATAATCTGTCACTTTAACTGAAACTATTTTATTTTAGCCTAGCTTCTTCAACCACGTACACATGGTTTAGCGCAGTCACTCACCAGAAAAGTTTGAAGCTGGCTTCTCAAGCTTCTCAAGTCGCTGTGGTCGCGACCAATGAAGTCGAAACCACTTGCCCGTTTTCCTGCTGTACCGGACTAGATTTATGTGCGCGTCACGTCACGCACGCGGATGCCCGGCTAACCGCCGAGCTGGACCGGACTGGACTGCGGAAACGGTCTCGCTCGTCGTCAACCGGCGCGCGAGCTCGGAAGGTCCGTTGGACAGGGACCGGCTGATCACCGATGGAGGCTGCACTTGGATTATTCTTCAAGCAGATCAGACGGCAGCATGCACCTAGATTACGTATTTATGGATAAGCTCGGTTCATTAAGTCTACCACTATCTGGTCTAGGTTTTCTTGCACGCTTAGTGCTTACCCTGTCGGCATCTTGCTCTGCAAGTCTGGATTCATCTTCGGAGATCTTCGGAGGCGACCAGAAGAGAGACCCGGTCGCACGGCGCATGCGGAAACTTCATGCATGCATGCATGCGATGGGAAGACGCCGGCGAGTGCAGAGGCCATGCACGCACGCACGCACGCACGCACGCGCGCAGAGAATAGTTGCAGCGGGAGCGACATCCTCCATCGTTTTCGTCCACAGGGTTCTCTTCTTCTACCAACTGCCTTTCAATTTCAATTTCAAATCAAAACCACTGGTCCTCCCTGCAGGATCCACCGGGTCCTCCCCCGGATCTCTGGTAGAATTGTTTCTCTCCTTCCGGTGTCGGGTGTGGTAAGGACGCCAGCACGTGCGGCGACTGGCCCGACGTCGGAGATGTGCCGGATCCGGTCCGGATACGAGAAACAAATCGCGGTTGACGAGAGAGATGATGGAATGCATGGCCTGCAGACCGTAATGGCGGGATAATGGTTGAAAGCTATTTCTCGCTTGAAAAGACTCCCTTTTTTTTCTTTACTTTTCTTGTTGATGGGTGCTTGAAACGACTTTTAAGAATATCTAGAGCCGTAAGGACATGTACAATGTTGCTATCTTAGGAGCGTCACGTAGGATAAATGATAAGGTGAAAGAGAAAGAACTTATAAAAAAGGTTTTGTCAGAGAAGGGATGATCTCTTAGCACAATATGTCTCATCATGTTTTTAGGAATAGCTAGTTATTGAAGATAAGGCTAAGAGATGATCCATTGTAGACATTCTTTTTTATCATCTCTAAATTACATGCAAGATTTAAGATAGGACTATCTTATCTGACATTGTACATGCCCTAATGTACACATCTTATTCCTCAAACACCTACGGATGCGCGCGTCCGTTTTAACCCCTCATTTTTTTTTCCTTGCATCCAATCGCAGTCCCTATTTTGATCCCTTACTTTTTCATACATTTCATTGATCACTTTGTGGGCGGCATCACCAGAGCACACCCAGCACATGAACATGATGCACGCACAGGACGAGGAGAAGAGGCCGTCACCGGGGCACACGACTGCACGCACGCTTGCGGTGGCGATGGCCATCCGGCCAGCACGCGACGGCGGCTGCGCATGCAAGCAAGGCCGCGGCCGGCGTGAGGCTTGGCTGCGACGTGCGTCAGCTCCGGCTGGCCTTCACGAGTGTGATCTCTGGCCACGAGCGCAAGGCATGGCCATGGCGGGCGCGAGACGCGGGCACAAGCTATGGCTCGGTCGTTGTCGTGGTAACGAGCCTGACAGTAGAAGGTAGGAGTACAAAAGAAAAGGACAGAGTCCTAGCTACGGCGAGGATGTATACAGGGATGTATGAGTTCAGGCCCCTCTCGTGGAGATAATAGCCCTATGTCTCAGTGCTCTGGAGCTTTGTCGTGTGGCGAATAGGATTACAAAGGTTGCGAACCCTTGTGCCAGAGGGAAGGGGCGACTTATATAGAGTTCGCTGTTCTTCATAATTGTCAGGCATCCAAGGGTCCGATCGTGGGTATAAAGACCAGCGTTACTGATAGCGTGCAACATAATTGCTATTAATAAAGACTGGCCTAACGCTTGCCTGTTGGTCTCTCAGGGGCGACTTCTGGTCTTCTGGTGTCGACTGGAAGCGGGATCGTCCGAGTGACAGGTGACTGTTGAGTGGAGGAAGGAGCTATCGAATGGATTGATTGTCGGGTGGCTTGAACGCCATGGTGAATCCAGTCGGAATCTCTCTTGTGTTCCTTGAGCCTTCCAATGTAGTGTCCTTAGGTAGGGTATATAGGTCCGGCCTAGGACCCTACCCTAGGTACATATCCTCGTCATTAGCCCCCGAATGGATCAGGGTTCGAGTGGTGAAGGGGGGTATCGATGCCAGTTCAAAACAGGGCACCAAATCTTCCGAATGATTTTCGGGGCTTCAACGGAACTTGCGTCGACCGAATTCTTCGTCATTCGCCCGGATCGATTATGTCTTGAAAGTGTCAGAGTGAATGTTCAATGCCAATTTAATTCCAAGTGACCTGAAGGGATATTTGGATATGACGGGTCGCTCTGTCAGGCTCGGATCTTGCGGGATACAAAAATTTGGGAAGCACGCGCGCGTCCGCGATGATGACGCCACGATCGGGGCAAGTGGGAGCATGACGCCTCGATTTGCGCCACTCATTTTGCCACATATAGGGCGTCGTCTGCGGTTGGGATATACGGGGGTCTCACAGGCCCACACGTCAGTGAGGCACTCGGTGGGGTATAAATCCCGAAGCGCCGCAGGTCGCACAGTGTTTTTCCCCCAAACCTCCTCTCTTCCTCCGCCTCCCTCATCTCCAGCGCCCCACTCTGCTCTGCTCCGACGAACTCCGCCACCGCGATGACGAAGGGAGCCACGGAGAAGCTGGAGCGCGCCAAGAAGGGAGCCACGAAGGGCAAGGCCAAGAAGCCCTCGACCGTCTGGTTCATCGCACCGTCGGGGTGGGTCCAGGGGGACTTTCTCCCATCGACAGTCACCACCGCGAATGTCGAGAACCTTGTCATTGACGGGCTCGTTGCGGAAGGTGCTTGGAGGCTGTCGAAGGGGGAGCGCGAGCCGGAGCCACGCGAGAGAGAGCGGGTTCTTCTCCTCTCCCACGTCGAAAGAGGTTTCTCCATGCCTCCCCATCCGTTCTTTAGGGGATTTTTGAACTTCTTCGGAGCTCAGCTCCATCAGTTTCCTCCAAATGCAATTTCCTGCTTGTCTGTCTTCATCACTCCGTGCGAGTGTTTCTTGGGCTGCTCTCCCCACTCGGGACTGTTCAAGCAAATTTTCACCGTCGGATCTCAGACGGAAAAATGGCCCACCCTGAGGATGGAAAGACTCACGTAGTCCAGCTGTGTGGGGCTTTAGGAATCCAAAAGAGAGCTCGTAGTTCTTTTCCTTCCATGACTTTCCCGAATTGGTTAGAGGTTGGCAGTCGACCTGGTTTTATTGCAAGGGCATAGCTTCTCCCAATATGTCAACTGGTCTTTCTCCCTTCACGTTAGATTGTCCAGCCGTTCCCAAATCTTTGAAGGTGTTGGAGGGGGAAAACGTCTAGGTCGGGATATCGGTGGATGCTTTAGGGGCCCTAATTCGTGGTGGAGTCACTAGTATGGATCTCTTGGAGACGTCAGTCAATGGATACAACCTCTCCAAGCAAGGGATCACATTATGTGGCATTATGCCGACCCTGAGGACTCGACCAGGACACACCCGAAGGAGGTTTCACAAAAAGCTATCGAGCAATGGCTTCGCAGTATCACCGGAGCTTGTGACAACACCTTGGGTGCGAAGAGGATCCAACCCTACTCTGTTGCAAATCCGCCAAAGAATCTGGTAACTCTTGTCTTGTCGACTACCGTTCTATTCTGTTGAGTGATTGATTGAACTGTTGACTGACTTCACTGTTTGAATCATGCAGGAGTGGACGCACATGCACTCGCCTATACCTAATGGGAGCCAGCCTGAAGACAGTGGGGAAAGTGAGGTTAGTAGTGTGGACGTCGACTGTGTTTATGACAGTGAAGATGAATATGAGGACTTGGGTGAGAATGAGGAGGAAGTCGAATCTCCACCACGCGCCAAACGTCGATCCAAGTCACGTCAGGACCCTGCCACTGCTGCGGACAAGGCCTCGATTCCGAGTGAAAGGAACCCGAAGCGGGACCGACCCTTGAGCGTCGAGTCGGGCGAATGATCGGCGAAGTAGCTCAAGCCCAATACAAGAAAACCTCGCAAAGCTCTGCCCCACATGAAGATGGTTGTGCCCGTCGTCTCAACGTAAGTGTTTGCTTTCATCTTTCGCTATCGATTGCAACTTCTAATTATTGTTGACCGAGTGGGATTTGATCTACCAGTGCCGCTACCTCAATGACGTCGCCTCCACAGGACGGAGAGGAGCAGATGGATGTGGATACTAGTGACGCGACCACTTCCAAGAGAGGTAAACAAATCCTTATGCAGCTCTGATTCTCGAAATTCATCGATTGCAAGAGTCAATATCGCCGATTGGTATTTGTAGAAATCATTCAACTGGAGGATGACGAAGAACAACCTCAGGGTACATGGGGTGAAGGTGAGACCTTAGGCGCCCCGCGCGTACGCGCCCGAAGAACTCAGTCGGCACAGACACTTCAGCGATTGACTGCTGGATCTTCCAAGGGAATAAGCGACTCGACACGGGTCAGAACCGATCCTGCGGTACCGCTGTCGAGTGCTCCACCACCTGTTTCAACCATCGTGACGTCGACTCCAACCGGACCACCTTAGACTACCTCGACTGTCCCAGCCGCAACATCGATCCCGCTGGTGACTGCTTTTCCTCTGCACCGCGTTCCGGAAGATTAGATTGGAGCCGCAAAGGAGGCCATGATCCAGGCGGAACAGATGATGTTGCGCACCATAGAGGCGTACGAGGCCAGCAAGTTGGCTTATGATGCCAGCACAGCGCTTCGCACCAATGTCCGAGTAAGTTCGATTGAATTCTTGTCTTCTTTGATTGTACGCCCACTGGGTGTTTTCCACTTGTATGATATTTGAAAGTTCTCCACTCGAATAGATCAGGTCTTAATCGAGTAGATTTCGGTCCAGTGGGGGCACGCTGAGTGCACGCACTGGGTGTAGTCCTCAAGACCGTTGTCGAGTATTTCCACTAGCAGGGGTCTTAGAGTTTGTCATATGCGGAATACATTTGCTACTCGACATGTCGAGCGAAGTTTGTCCTGGCCACACCACTCCGAAGCTGCCTTGTAGGTTTCATGGATATCATTTCATCAACCATGATATGGCGCTACTTCAAAGGTGCGGGGTGGAGTGGCGGATCACTCGACAGATTGAGTGTTAGCAGGTCCAATGGGGGCACTCTGAGTGAACCCACTGGGTGTAGTCCCCAAGACCGTTGTCGAGTGCTTGCACTCGCAGGGGTCATAGAAGAGACGATATTCATATGCTTGTGCACGTTTTTTTTATTCTCTGCCACTCGACAGATCGAGAGTTAGCAGATCCTGTGAGGGCACGCTGAGTGCACCCACTCGGTGTAGTCCCCGAGACCGTCGTCGAGTGCTTGCACTGGCGGCGGTCTGATAGAAACTGTCGAATGCTCAGACAGGGCAGACCTTATCGACTGTTTTAGAAACCAGTGAGGACACACTGAGTGCGCCCATTGGGTGTAGTCCCCGAGGCTATTGTTGATCATAGATGATGAGCAGTAGTCTTAAAAACTTGAACTCGGGACTTCTGTCGTACGCGGAGTACGCTTACCACTCGACATGTCGAGTGTACCTTTTTTCTTAGCCGTCCCACACCGAAGCTACCTTGTAGGTTTCATGGACATCATTTCATCAACCATGATATGACGCTACTTCAAAGGTGCGGAGTGGGGTTGACGGGTCACTCGACAGATTGAGTGTTAATAGTTCCAGTGGGGGCACTCTGAGTGCACCCACTGGGTGTAGTCCCCGAGACTGTCGTCGAGTGCTTGCACTATCAGGGGTCTGATAGAGACCATCTTGAACTCGGGGTTGTTTACGGTACGCGGAGTACACGAGCCACTCGACATCCTGGGTGAACTTTTTGCTTGAATTCTTCCTCTTCTGAACACGGGTTTCATGGATATCATTTCATCAACCTTGATATGATGCTACTTCAGGGTAGTGGGGTGGGGCGGGGTGCGCCATCCAGTCGAGTGTTTTTGACCTTCTGCATTCGGGAGTGTAGGTGTTTTTTGTCGACTGAATTGTTTTTTTGTTGATTTCAGAGAGCTTGCGAACTTGGCGCACAGTACAAGGACCTCGAGGAGGAAAGGAACCAGCTGCGAGTGGACTTGGAGGTCTCCAACAGCAGTTTGGAGTGAGTGCAGACTGAACTGAAAACTCTGGAGGTAACTTCTGTCGACCCAATGCATTCTTATCCTCACTTTCCATGCTTCGAACCGAGTGTTTTCACTCGAATAGACGTACGCGACGAAAATCGTCGACTCCAAGCGTGACTCAAAAATGCTATTTCTTTAGATACCATGAAGAAGGTGCTAGAGGACAAGGACAAAGAGCTTGCTGATGCCCAACGGGTGGCGAGGGAGAAGACTGAAGCTGCTGAGCAGAATCTGGACGCCGCCAAGAAGATGGAGGTGGAAAACTCCAAGCCGAAGAAGGAACGGGTGGAACTCATCAAGAAGACAAAGCAGCTGACCAAGATGAGCAATGGCTTCGAGAAGCACTTGGGGGAGTTCGCGAGAAAGATGTACATCATGCTCGACAATAACCATCACTATCGACTGAACTTCATAAATCCTTGATGACTGTATTTCATTAAACCTCCTCTCATTCCTTCTTCCCAACAGAATTCTGCCAGGACTTTGAAAAGGAAACTAAAGAAATCGAGCCCAATTTGGATCCCACCAAGTCACCTGTTGGTGACTCCACGTCGTTCAAGCATATGTCCTCCGACTGAAAGATGTGATGGAGAAGGTCGACAAAGAACTATGGCCCGAAGACACCCTTCAGCTTCATCTTACATCCACGATGGCACACCTTAATGACCTTCCTAGTCGAGTGCATGCTTGGAAGAAATCTGTCGCCCATTGCGGAGCCGATGTGGCGCTCTCCCTCGTAAGAGTGCATTACAAGGAGGCAAGGGAGGAGAGGTTGATGGAGCTCCGAGTAATGAATACAAAGAAGCTTCATTTTGTAGACTTCATGGAGACCTTCATTGATGCAGCCACGAGGATCGCAAATGGGATCGACTTGGACACATTCGTCGAGCCAGCAAGCCCGTCGGGTGCTTGATAAACTTGATTCATGGGAAAACTTTATTTGCCTCGGTATGCCGAGTGGAAATGTATCAACCTAAAAACTTCATTCAGGCCTTAAGCCTGAGCAGGTTTGCTTGCATGCGAAACACTTATCTGCGACGAAGCCTCTGAATTTATTCGTATTTGGCTTTCAATCGTTTGTTCGACTGAATTTGTTTTTGACTTAGGCGAAAACTGGTTCGCAACTAAGCCCCCGAGTGTGAGGATTGCTCAACACTCAGAATAGTTTCGAACTTAGGCGAAGACAAGTTCGTAGCTAGGCCATCGAGTGAATGGAACGCTATCCACTCGGCAAGGTTTTAATCTTAGTCGAAGGCATGCTAGCAGCTAAGCCCCCGAGTGTGAGGATTGCTCAACACTTGGAGTAGTTTTGGATTTGAGCGAAGACTGATTGGTTCTTAACTTAGGCGAAGGCATGTTCGCAGCTAAGCCCCCGAGTGTGAGGACTGCTCAACACTCGGAGCAGTTTTGAACTTAGGCAAAGACTGATTCGCAGCTAAGTTGTCGAGTGAATGGACTGCAATCCACTCGGTAGGGTTTTTAACTTAGTTGAAAGCATGTTCACAGTTAAGCCCCCGAGTGTGAGGATTCCTCAGCACTCGGAGTGGTCCCAAGCGAGAAATTACTTGACCGGAGTCAATGAAAAGACTGCAAAAGTCAAACTTGCATATATGACATGCTCTGAAATATTTTTATTACATCAAAACCACTCTATTGCTAAGTATAGAAATGCCGGAGCAAATCTACGTTCCAGGCTCGCGGCTCGTCAATCTGCTTCTTGAGGTTGTACAAGTGATAAGCTTCATTGTTCAACACCTTGGTGACGATGAAGGGACCCTCCCACACAGGAGCGAGCTTGTGGGGTCGCTGTTGATCCACTCGGAGCACAAAATCTCCCTCATGAAATGACCGACTCTTAAAATTTTTTGCATGGAAGGGTCGCAAATCTTGCGGATAAGTTGTGGTCCGGATCAGAGCCATCTCTCGCTCTTCCTCCAGGAGGTCTACGCCATCCTGTCTTGCTTGTTCAGCTTCAGCTTCAGAATAAAGTTCCACTCGGGGAGAGTTGTGAAACAAATCACTCGGCAGGACAACTTCGGCTCCATAGACCAGGAAAAAAGGAGTTTGTCTAGTCGATCGATTAGGCATTGTTCTCAGGCCCCATAAAACAGATGGAAAATCTGACACCCAGGCTCCGACAGCATGATCCAAGTCGCGCATGAGACGAGGCTTCAAACCTTGCAGGATGAGGCCGTTAGCACGCTCAACTTGACCATTGGTTTGGGGGTGTGCAACGGAAGCATAATCCACCCGAGTGCCTTGGGAGGTGCAGAAGTGTCTGAATTCTTTCGAGTCAAAGTTTGTGCCATTATTCATCATGATGCTGTGGGGAACGCCATACCGGAAAATTATTTCCCTCATGAATGTGACTGTCGTACGAGAGTTCAATTTCTTTATCGGCTTGGACTCAATCCACTTTGTAAATTTGTCGACCGCAATGAGCAAATGAGTGAATCCGCCTTTTCCAGTCCGAAAGGGACCAACCATGTCTAGGCCCCAGACAGCAAACGGCCAGGCAAGGGGGATTGTCTTCAAAGCTGACGCCGTCTTGTGAGATAACTTTGCATAGAACTGGCACCCTTCACAATGATCAACAATGTCTTTGGCCATCTCATTGGCCCATGGCCAGAAGAAACTAGCCCGGTACACTTTAGCGACGATTGTCCATGAGGACGCGTGATGGCCACGAGTTCCCGAGTGTATTTCATCCAGGATAACTTGACCTTCTTCAGGGGAAATGCAACGCTACGTCATGCAGGTCGCGCTTTCTCTGAACAACTGATCCCCGATCATAGTAAAAGCTTTCGACCTGCGCACGATCTTTCGTGCTTCTATCTCGTCTTTAGGGAGTTCTTATCTAAGTATATATGCAATATAGGGCACTGTCCAATTGGGAATGATGACCAAAAATCTCCATGACTAAATCAATAACTACAGGGACATCGACTTCAATCGGACCGGTGGAGCTAATAGCTTGCGGGGGCTCTTCGGTGAAAGGATCTTCCTATACCAAAGGAGTATGGAGGTGTTCTAAAAACACATTGTTGGGGACAGGTCGTCGAGTGGATCCAATCTTTGCCAGCTCATCAGCTGCTTGATTCTTCACTCGGGGAACATGATGAAGTTCCAGACCTTCAAATTTCTTCTCGAGCTTTCTAACAACACTGCAGTATCCAGTCATAGTGGGGTTTCGAACATCCCACTCTTTCATCACATGATTGACCATCAAATCTGAGTCTCCATAAACCATCAGGTGCTTGATGCCAAGTGAGATAGCCATGCACAACCCATATAAAAGTGCTTCATATTCTGCTTCGTTGTTGGAGGAATCGAAGTAGATTTGCAAGACATAACTGAGATTGTCGCCTTTCGGAGATACTAAGACAACGCCAGCACCGGACCCATTCAACATTTTAGAGCCACCGAAGAACATGGTCCAGTGTGCCGAGTGAACCTGGATTGGCTGTTACTGTTCAATCCACTCGGCCATAAAATCTGCAAGTGCCTGAGAATTGATCGCTTTCTTGGCTTCAAACTTGATGTCAAAGTATAGGAGCTCAATTGCCCACTTAGCCACTCGACTAGTTGCGTCCTGATTGTTGAGAATCTTGGATAACAGAGCATCACTGACGACTAAAATTGAGTGGTCCTGAAAATAATGTGCCACCTTCTTTGCAGACAGATAAATACCATAAACCAACTTCTGGTAGTGAGGACATCTTTGTTTCGAAGGATTCAATACTTCAGAAACGTAATAGACTGGACGTTGGACTTTGTAAGCCTTGCCCTCCTCTTCCTGCTCAACAGTTAACACTGTACTGACGACCTGATTAGTGGCCACGATGTACAGGAGCAAGGGCTCTTTGCTGCGAGGAGCAGCAAGCATCGGCTGGGTGGAGAGCAGGGCTTTGAGCTCGACAAACATTGCTTCGGCCTCTGGAGTCCACTCGAACGTGTCCGACTTCTTCATCAGTAGGTACAAAGGCAATGCCTTCTCACCGAGACGTGAAATGAATCGACTCAATGCTCTCAAGCAACGTGTGAGCTTCTGAACATCGTGCACTCGCATGGGAGTCTTCATTCGGGTTATGGCATTGATTTTCTTAGGTTGATGTTGATCCCTTGTTCGGAAACAAGAAAACTGAGTAACTTGCCGCCAGGGACACCGAAAGTACACTTAGCCGGATTCAGCTTTATATCATACCTCCTCAGATTGGCAAAAGTTTCAGCCAAGTCAGCTAGCAGGTCGGAACCTTTGCGAGACTTGACGGCGATATCATCCATGTACGCCTCTACATTCTAAGGGATCTGGTCGAGTAAACACTTCTGAATCATGCATATGAAAGTAGCGCCAGCATTTTTCAAACCGAATGGCATGGTGATGTAGCAAAAACACCCGAACGGGGTGATGAAGGTTGTTTTTATTTCATCCTGGCCAAATAGACGGATCTGATGGTACCCGGAGTAAGCATCTAGAAACAATAAATGCTTGCATCCCGCGGTCGAGTCAACAATCTGATCTATGCGAAGGAGCGAAAAATGATCCGTCAGGCAAGCCTGATTGATATGCTTGAAGTCGATACACATGCGTAGTGACTTGTCCTTCTTGCGAACCATGACAACATTCGAGAGCCACTCGGAGTGGTAAATCTCCCGAATGAACTTGGCTTGAAAGAGACGAGCCACCTCTTCGTCGATTGCTTTACGCTTCTCTGCCACTGATCGACGCAAATGCTCCTTTATGGGCTTGGCCTTCGGGTCAACTCTCAGTCGGTGCTCAGCCAGCTCCCTGGGAACTGCCGGCACGTCAGCAGGCTTCCATGCAAAGATATCCGAGTTCTCACGGAGGAACTGGATGAGCTCGGCTTCCTATTTGTTGTCAAGTGTTGATGATATATTGGTCGGCGCGGCAGTTGAATGTATCGGGTGGATGTGTACTTTCTTCACTTCCCCTGCCGACTGAAATGCTGACTCGGATGTAGGCTTCTTAGCGCGCAACAAAAATCAGCAAGGTCAGCACTCTTCTTGTATTCTTCCAGCTCAACCATAGCCATATGGTGATCGGCGATTTTGGAGCCTTGCTGGAGGCACTCTTCAGCCCGCTGTCGATTGCCAGTGACTGTGATCACACCTTTGGGCCCTGGCATCTTCAACTTGAGATACACGTAACATGGATGGGCCATGAAATGAGCATACGCGGGCCAACTCAGAATGACATGATAAGCGCTCTGGAAATCCATGACTTCAAACGTCAACTTTTCCCTTCGAAATTTTCAATCTGTTCCGAATATCACATCCAATGCAATCTGGCCGAGTGACTTGACATTCTTCCCTAGGATGACTCCGTGTAATTGCATGTTTCTTTCACTGAGTCGGGACATCGGAATGCCCATCCCTTTACGGGTATCTGTGTAACGGATGTTTAGGCCCCTACCACCGTCCATGAGGACCTTGCGGAGTCGAGTGCCCCCCACAACCGGATCAACCACCAAAGCCTGTCGACTGGGAGTGGCCATGTGAGCAGGATGATCTGACTGATCAAATGTGATGGTAGTCTGAGATCACTTGAGGTAGGTGGGGGTGGTAGGTATGGCCATGTTGACCTCCCTGTTGATGACCTTCAATCGACTCTTGCTTTCAATATCAGCAAAAATCATCAGTGTAGCGGTGACATCAGGGAACATTTCTTTGTCTTCATCATCCTTCTTAGAAGTTTTCTCACTCGACGGACCTCTTTGAACTGTTGAATGAGCAGTCGACACTGCCGAGTGGTATGCTTGGGTAATATCAAGTTGCCTTCTTCATCTTTCCTCATGTGGATTGCACATGGTAGATCGATCACATCAGTCCCTGACTGATTGTTTCCTTTCTTGGGGTTATACTATCCTTTGGACTTCCTCTTATTCTTTCCTTGGGCCGCTAGAGCGACCGCCTCTGCCTGGACAGGGCCATCAGCCTTCCGCTTCTGCTTCCGACTGGGATTGCCCCCTACATCGTTGTCGACTGCTTTTCCTTTGCTGCTGTGGAGGCGGTCTTCTTCTTCGCCATTGGTGTACCGAGTGGCAATTTCCATCATTTTACTCAGTGAGATGTTTCCTGTTCGGCCAAACTTCAAATGGAGCTCTCCATATTTCACTCCAGCCTTGAAAGCACAAGCAGCCTGATGTTCAGAAACATTTTCCACTATATGATGCAGAGTGGACCAACGCTGAATGTAATCCCTCAAGGTCTCATTGGTCTTCTAAACACAATGCTACAAATCAATCAGCCCGGCATGACGCTTGCAAGTGCCCTCGAACGTTCTGACAAACACTCGGGCGAGATCCTCCCAGCAGTGTATGCAAGATGGAGCCAAACGATCCAGCCATGCACGAGCCGAACCATCCAACATAAAGGACAAATGTTTCATCGCGACATTATCATTGCCACCACCAATCTGAACAGCCACTCGGTAGTCGTCCAACCAAGTCTCTGGCTTTGACTTGCAAGAAAACTTCCCGATCCCAGCCGCCAACCTGAAGATGGGGGGAATCTCCGCAGAACGTATGGCCCTGCTAAAGCACTCAGGGCCAGAAAAAACAACTGTGGTGTCACTCGGAAAATCTCTGTCATGCCCATCTCTGTGGGCTCTGCCTTTGTCGATCCGCCTCTGGGTGAGGAGATCACGAGCATCAAACCCTGCATTCCGCTCATCACCGAATGAGCGCCTTTCGTCCTGGTGCCGGGGCACATATGGACCACCCTACGAAGGAGTGGGCACTCGATGATGGTCATCTCGGTGAAACTGATCTCTGAACTGATCTTCATGAAAACCTCCGCCCTTTGGTGCAAGGGCGATCCAGGACTGTGTGCCTACTGAACAGTCTCTGCCTTTGGTGAATTACTATGAATCCTATTGCATGACTGCGAAACAACAGAATTTTGATGTTGCGTTGCATCCAACAATGCTCTAATCTACATCAACCCTCTATTGGCCTCAGACCATGACGACTGAATGGAATCTACTATCCTCAGACCATGGTTGTGAGATCCAATCGGAAACAGTTGTCGTTGACGTCGACTGGAACTTGGTGGGCGCTGGCGAGCGCGCTCGTCGAGTTCTCTCTGGAGCTCTTCAAGCCGTATGCGTGTGGCCTCCAAGGCGTAGGCCTCGGTGGTCGTACCAACGATGGGAGTATGAAGGACTACACCATCGCGGCGTGGATGTTCACTCGACGGTCTGCCAGCTTCCCGCTTGCCGCAGTCGAACCCCGGTGGCCGGCTTTGATGGGAACCAGCCATAAGGACCTCCGTTGCAGGACACGGCTCTCGCAGTCGGAAGGAACGTCACACTGATCGGAGTCTGACTCGAACACGCCGTGAAGGGACTTGGCGGGCTCGATCGCCGCAATCTGCGGAGATGAAACTTAGCGGGACGCTGCATGCGTGACCCAGCGCTGGAGTCGTGAGCGACCGGATCACTTGTGATGACGAACAACGGGGAAAGTCGATGAATACAGAGTCGACGGCTGCCGCAGAAGCACGACACAGGAACTCGCGCGGAAGTGCGCAACCCCGCAAACTAGGAGCGCCTCGATGTCAAGAGGCGCTTCTTGCAGCCATGCTGAATCGTCGGCGATGAAGGTGAGCTCTTAAACGGATCTCATGGCCCAGAGCGAAAACACCGTCGGAAGACATGACAGAAGGAGAAAAACGCAACCTCGCCGAAAGTCGCTTAGACGCTTGCCCCACGGTGGGCGCCAACTATCGTGGGAACGAGCCTGACAGTAGAAGGTAGGGGTACAAAAGGAGAGGACAGAGTCCTAGCTACGGCGAGGATGTACACACGGATGTATGAGTTTAGGCTCCTCTCGTGAAGGTAATAGCCCTACGTCTTAGTGCTCTGGAGCTTTGTCTTGTGGAGAATAGGGATTACAAAGGTTGCGAACCCTTGTGCCAGAGGAGAGGGGCCGCTTATATAGAGTTTGCTGCCCCTCATATTTGTCACGCATCCAAGGGTCCGATCATGGGTATAAAGACTAGCGTTACTGGTAACATACAACATATTTTCTATTAATGAAGACTGGCCTAACGCCTGCCTGTTGGTCTCCCAGGGGTGACTTCTGGTCTTCTGGTGTCGACTGGAAGCGGGGTCGTCCGAGTGACAGGTGACTGTCGAGTGGAGGAAGGAGCTACCAAATGGATTGATTGTCGGGTGACTTGAACGCCATGGTGAATCTAGTCGGAATCTCTCTTGTGGTCCTTGAGCCTTCCAATGCAGTGTCCTTAGGTAGGGTATATAGGTCCGGCCATGGACCCTACCCTAGGTACATATCCTCGTTAGTCGTCACGGCAGGCCGAGGCGTGGCCATGGTGGGCGCGAGGCTCGGCCACGGCGGGTGAGGGAGTCCTGGTTTATGGGGTCCTCGGGAGGCCGACCTGTTTCTTATGGCCTGGACTGTATGGGCTGCTTGCCGAGCACTGGATCGATCGAAGGCCCTGTCTCCAGGAAGGAAGCTTCGGAATCGTGGTGTGCCTTCCACGTTTGGAGTAGTGAATAGGCATGTTTATCCCTTCGACATGTAACCGACTATATGTAAACCCTAGGTAGCCTAGGCGTCTATATAAGCCAGAGGGTTTTAGGTTGTAGACAGAGGACAACTCATCTAGGTTTTAGCTATTTCATCTTGAGGTAGATCGACTCTGTAACCTACATATCATCAATACAATCAAGCAGGACGTAGGGTATTACCTCCATAGGAGGGCCCGGACCTGGATGAACATCACCTCCTTCGTCTCTTGTTACCATCGATTCTAGTCTCACAACACGGGACCCCCTATCCGAGATCCGCCGGTTTTGACACCGACATTGGTGCTTTCATTGAGAGTTCCGTTGTGATCACTAGAGGAATCGATGGCTGGCGTCATCATCAACGAAGAGGTCCGCAACATGGACACCTTTGTCCCCGAACAGATCTTCGCTTTTGGCCGCATTGTGCTGCACGCTAACCCGATCGGCCATCTAGGTTGGGTCGGGAGCTTCACTCCTGATCAAGAAGTCAGATTCAGGAACCTAGAGTTCTCTATGGACTCAAGTGGCGATCTTTCGCTAACCGGGCTCACAGTCTCGCCTGCCACGCCCGAAGACTCCGAGTCTTTAACCTCGGATCCCTCTTTCGGTCACATCCACGGTATTTACCCTGGTAATGACCTGATTCTTAGTTCGGATCCGGCCATAGTGCCAGACGACCGGATACCTGTTCCTGCCGAACACTCCTCTAGCACGGACAGAACGGAGGTCAACTCTGACAGCTCCGAGCAGGTTGACCCGATCGAGCTCTCAATACTCAACGAGGCCCTAGATTGGATCTCCTCGATGAAGATTACCGATGACCCAACCCCAATCCGTGCTCAGATCGGTCTCAGGGCGGGTCAGCACGAATTTTTCGTCCCACCCACCACCCACTTGATAGCCACAGTCAAAGATTTAACTGACATGTTGGACTATGCATCCGAGGAGGCAGAATACATGGATGAGGAAGATTGCGCTCCCACCCCCGTTAACACCAGGCGATGGGCCGCCACCTCTACGCACGACGTCTACATGGTAGACACTCCAGCCGCTAATGGCGAGAACACGCCTAAAAACAATGGAGACAAGCCGGGTGAAGCGCCATCAAGGCACCAGAAACCGCATAAACGGTCAAAAGGCAAAAAGGTAAGAAAAGCTATCATCGGCACCGGGGACGGAGATACCCCGGAAGACCTCAGCGATCTCGATATCCCCGAACACCCGTTAGAGGGTCAGGAGGGGCCTGAAGACCAATGCAACCCCAACGACCTAAATGATTCCGAGGACGATAATTACCTCACCCCTGTCGAGGAGGAGGACATCCCGGAAGCTGATGACTTCGACATTCCCGATAATCATGAAGATCGGGAACTGTTCAGGCAACAACTTATAGCCACAACCCGTAGCATGAAAACAGAAGAATGGCAGCTTAAAGCCGGACAAGACAACCGCAATGATCGATGGACGAGAGTCCTCGCAGCTAAGGAAGGATACAATACCGGTCTGTGGGACCAACCTAAGAGCTATCCATGCAAAAGGTTGTTGTCGCAATTCGACGACGAGCTCATGGATACGCCGGCTCCCAAATATACCCCATGCGATAAGCCAGACCGCCCCCCCCCCCTCGAGGGCACGATAGGACGGCTGACTACACCGGTTATAGGCCGGCAATACCCCAAAGATGGGGAAAAGAGCCAATAGAGCCTGATGACAGGTTCGACCTACGACACAACCTGGACCATAGGGTAGGTCGCACAAGATCCATCTATGGATCCAGCGGGTACTCACCCGATCAATGGGACGGGTACCGACCCTGGCTCGACCGCAACAATAGAGGCTGGGAACGAAACCGGACTAGAACAGACGCTGATCACCGGCGTGACATAGCTCGGTTAAGAGGCGCCACCCACCCACTATGCTTCACGTACGAGGTGATGTAGCATCAGTTCCTAGAGGGGTTTAAAGCCATAAACATAGAGCAGTACGATGGGACAACTGACCCAACTATATGGAGTGAGGATTTCCTCCTCCACATCCACATGGCACGAGGAGATGACCTCCATGCTATCAAATATCTACCTCTAAAACTTAAGGGGCCAGCTCGGCACTAGTTGAACAGCCTCCCCGAAAACTCCATAGGATGCTGGGAAGACCTAGAGGATGCATTCCGATTTAACTTCCAAGGCACCTATGTTCGGCGGCCCTACTCCTCTGATTTGAGCAACGTCGTCCAGAAGCCAGGAGAGCCCGCGCGCCAATTCTGGAATCGGTTCGTGACCAAGAAAAACCAGATTGTCGACTGCCCGGACGCTGAGGCAATAGCCTCCTTCCGGCACAATATTCGGGATGAATGCTTGGACCGCCAGCTCGGCCAAGATAAACCTCGGAGAATGTCCGCCCTTACATCCCTCATGACCCGCTTTTGCGTGGGCAAGGATAACTAGCTCGCAAGATGAAGCCACAACCCCGAAGACCCCGGAACCTCCGAAGTTCGGGAAGGAAACAGAAAACCAAAGCGCAATAAGAATAAGCATTGGCATAACAATAGTGATGCGATGACACGGCTGTTAACGCTGGCTTCCGCAATTCTCGACCCGGATAGCAAAAGAAGCCTCCTAAAGGCAATCGCGACGAACCCACACCGCTTGAGAAGATCATGGAAATGCCCTGCCAAATCAACGTCACTGAAGAGAAACCCACCAACCACACCAACCGTAACTGTTGGGTTTTCAAACAGGCCGGCAAACTCACATCTGAGGACCAAGGCAAAGGCCCGCACAACAAGGAGGAGGATGAGCCTCGGTGTCCGATTAGTGGCGGACAAAAGAAGTTCCCCCCAGAGGTGAAAACAGTAAATATGATATATGCCACCCATAGACCCAAGAAGGAGAGGAAGCGTGCCCTTCGGGGGTCTACGTCGTAGAGCTTGTAGCCCCGAAGTATAACCCATGGTCGGCATACCCGATCACTTTTGATCGACATGACCACCCGACCAGTATCCGTCATGGAGGTTCGGCCGCACTCGTCCTAGACACCATTATAGACGGGAATCACCTCACTAAAGTCCTCATGGATGGAGGAAGTAGCCTAAATATGATTTACTCAGATACGATGGAAAAGATGGGCATAGATCCATCAAGGCTCAAACCCAGCAACACTAACATTAAAGGAGTGATCCCAGGCGTCGAAGTCCGGTGCACGGGATTCGTAAGCCTGGAAGTAGTGTTCGGCTCGCCCAATAATTTTCGAAGTGAAGACTTGATCTTCGATATTATGCCTTTCCACAGCGGCTATCATGCTCTGCTCGTCCGTACAGCGTTCGCTCGCTTTAATGTCGTCCCACACTATGCATACCTCAAGCTCAAGATGTCCGGCCCCAGGGGGGTCATCACTGTCAACGGCAACACAGAGCGCTCCCTCCGAACTGAGGAACATGCGTTGGCCCTGGCGGCCGAATTCCATTACAATGATGACCGGCAAACATCGGCACCTATTGCCAAGGCATGGAAGGTTGGGAACCAAGCTCGGCTTCAGCCCGAACCCTTAGAACCTTCTTCTCCTTGTAAATAGAGACTCGCCCCCATTGCATAGCCCTAGGACCAGCGAAGTACATGCCAAGGAGGCACAACTTCGCGCTCAAAATTCCGTGGGCAGCGGTGGGGAAAAAAGGTAAGTGTTTGGCTGGACGGAACTACTACAATCAAATGTCTTCAGACACACTGCAGTTACCATCAAGGGCCTGCTAAAGGCATAAAGCCCATCCACACTTCGACGACTTCTCAAGACCTTGTTTGCAAGATCCGTTCGCCAAATGGTCCCACCCATTGAGGTGCACCACTCCGTAGGAGGCGCAGGAGTAGACAAGTGATAAGGCACATCGAGGACGTAAGATCACCAATCTAAGACCCCTGGTACAACCACTCCTATAAACTTTCCAATTTTCAAATAACTGTAAACAGTTGCTTCGGCGATTTGAGCAATAAGAGTCGTTGAGAAAAATAAAAAAATCATTATACATGGTTGTCTTGTTGTCCCCTTTTTGGCACATATTCTATTTTCTCCCTCTTCTCGCGAAAATGTTCGGTATATTGCGACGCAACCGGCTAATAGACCGGGGGCTCAAGTTTACAAAAAAATCGCCTTATGCACAATTAATTACGCGTTCGGCGTATTGGAATTTGCTTTATATGCATTGGTTGTGAACTATGTCTCGGGTCAATAGTTGGGTTGCTCGGCTCCTGTGCTTGCCCCTTTATGTTTCGCTCGTTCAGCTAAAAGGGCAAAGGGACAACCTCTGTGATTGTGTTTCCAGCTAGCCTGGTCAAAAACCTCAGAGGAGAAAGCCAAAAACTGACTGTCACAGTATGCGAGAACCGGTCTGCGAATCCGAGCTTAAGTGTTATACTAAAGACCGTCATACGATGGGTTTGGTGTTCATACAAACCATGTGATATCGGCCTTAGCTGCGGTTCATCCGAACATCACAAGTCACCGAGGGTTTGTCACCAGCCTCCTGTAGTCCTTTTCATGCCCCTATGGCTAAGTGAAAGCAATGAAGAATTATGGTCTGATTGCCTGGTATGCCGATGCCGCACACTACCGCCTTCGGGTACCAATAGCTCGGCTAAGGGTTATAGTGCGTAACTAGAGATACCCCACGTAGTATCTACACGGGGGCTGAAGCCGACGACTCGCGGCTTTTCAGTTTAAACAGCCACACAGGAGTTATAAAGGAATGTAAAACATTAAAAACATGATAAACCATGCATAACAAATATACAAGCATTCAAAGGTCTTCGTACATATTACAACGCATGCAATCGTACATGTTCTCTTTCAAACATTGTGACTCTATCGCCCGAGCACCCTCCATTACTCCGGAGAAGTATAGCTCAGGGTGCCTATGCTCCTTTCCAGGAGGCAGAGGAGCGGTGGCTATCTTCATCGGATCAAGCACCAGCCAGTGCACCTTGGCCTTTCCAAAGGCCATCTGAGCTCCCTCGATGTAGGAGGAACGCCTTAGCGCATCGATCCGGGACGAGGCGCCACTCAGCTTCTGCACCAAGCCGAACTAGCTGCCCAGCAGTGGCTCGTTGGGCCATAGCCGGATATAAAGATCCTTCATGGCCGGCTCCGCCATCCGATCTAGCTCCATCAGCTGCTTCAGCTGATCGACGAGAAGAGGAGAGCGCTCAGAGGCTTCGAATTGCGCCTAAAACAGCCGAGCTTCATCTCACTCTCCCCGCGAAGCATAGAACTGATTCGCGTCCGCTGCGCTCTTTGGGAGGTCGGAGCAGGCGCCTAAGGAACGCCACACCTGGGTAAGCAACTCGAACTTGCTAACCCCAAAGACACACTGCAATAAGTACGTCTTACCATCTGTTATAGACTTCGCTTGGCGGACTTGCTCCTCAAAGAACCTCCTATCCACCCGCTCCTTTTGGAGATCGGTTTTCAGGGTGGATAGTTTGGCAGCCTGCTCCTTGCCTTTCCGCTCAAGGACCTCACACTTTTGGCTGGCATCCTTGAGCTCCTGTTGGATCTCCTCCACCCGAGCCTCGTGCTTGTCACTGGTGCCTCTTAAGGCGGAAAGCATGGTAAGCGCTTGTTCGGCTACCGTCCTCTCGACCGTAGCCTCCTGCTTCACATTCTGCAGCTCGGCCTTGAGCTTCTCCCTTTCCTTCGCTGAGGATGTGTAAGCATCAAGAATATGAATATTGCATCGACGGTACGATGATGAAAATTTTCAGGTATTGAATCAGGCTTACCTTGCGCCTCATCGAATCTCTCATTAAGAGCATCAAGCTCGTCTTCGGAGCTTTGGAGCTTCGGATTCAGCTCATCTAGCTCTGCGGCATTCATAGCCACCACTAACAATGAAGCCTATATAAAACATATCCCTGTCAGGTTACATGGGTTCAAAACTTTTGAATTGTCATCAATACGATCCAATGTCTGGTCCTCTTAAAGGATGTTAGAACATTCCGAACATATATAGTCTTGTACGTAGTTTGGATAACGATCTACTATTGATCCCCTGGAGAGTTTTTCCAAACTCACCTAGGGATCGGGGCTGCCATGTACATAATGATAACACAAGGAAAGTAATATTTCACAAATAGAGTGTTATGTGGCTCACCTGAAAACCCGTTAGGAGACCGTTGAAGGCCTCCTTCATTCCATTGTCGACGGACTAAATGCTTTGCAACACCGCATCCATAAGGGTGTGGTGATCCTTAGAGATGGAGGAGCTCGATAGAGCTTCCCCCATAACCGGCCACCCGTTGGTCGGTGGTGCTGGTGGTGATCGGATAACCTGATCACCAACCGGGGATTGGACCGGTGCCTCCAGAGGCATGGCGCGTTCCGGAGATGTCCTCAGAGGGGACTGAGCATCCCCTTGTTCGGTCCCTCGGTGTCCGTGCGGTTTTCTTCCCCCGGTCTTTGGTGGCCAATGTGTTAGCCTTGACCATGACGTCATCACACCCACCACTGGTGCATGACTCTGTAGGAGTCTATTGGGATGACACCTCCTTGGCATCCTTCATGAAGCCCGAAGGAGTGGGATGCGACGTAGTCCCGCTCTCTGCTAGTTCGGCGGGCAGGGTCTCCCCGTCCGAAACCTGTTCGGTGGGGAGAACGCGAGGTGGGCTGCAAAATTGATAAGAGCTCACATGTTAATAACCATTCAAACTTATTGTTAATAATCAAGGAGGTCTTCGTATCCTTACCTTCAAGATGGGGGCTTGTCACGCCAAAGATGCGATCTGATCCTTATTTTGGCACGAGGGTCTCAATAGGGATATAAGCGCATCTCATCGTTTTGCAAGAATGGATATCATTACAAGTACATGTACAGAAGATATGAGTATATGGAATTGTCTTACACTCGCCACAAGCTACATCAATATCACATGAATTCAACAACATATTCAACCATCACACAGAAGAGCAGGGTCCGACTACGGACGAAATCAAACGATAAAATGACATCTATCCTTGCTATCCCAGGCTGCCGCCTGGAACCCATCCTAGATCGATGAAGAAGAAGAAGAACTCCAAATCAAACAAGCATCGCACTCACGTCCAATCATCGCATTACATGTACCTGCAACTGTTGTTGTAGTAATCTGTGAGCCACAGGGACTCAACAATCTCATTTCCAAGGGTATCAAGACTAGCAAAGCTTAATGGGTGAGGTATGGTCAAGTGGTGAGGTTGTAGCAAGCAACTAAGCATTTATTTGAGTGGCTAACTTACGATACAAAAAATAAGTATGGTGGTCAATGTTGGAAATATGCCCTAGAGGCAATAATAAAATGGTTATTATTGTATTTCCTTGTTCATGATAATTGTGTATTGTTCATGTTATAATTGTGTTAACCGGAAACCTTAATGCATGTGTGAATACATAGACCACAATGTGTCCCTAGTGAGACTCTAGGTGGCTAGCTCGTTGATCAATAGATGGTCACGGTTTCATGACCATGGACATTGGATGTCGTTGATAACGGGATCACATCATTAGGAGAATGATGTGATGGACAAGACCCAATCCTAAGCATAGCACAAGATCGTGTAGTTCGTCTGCTAAAGCTTTTCCAATGTCAAGTATCATTTCCTTAGACCACGAGATTGTGCAACTCCCGGATACCGTAGGAATGCTTTGGGTGTGCCAAACGTCACAACATAAATGGGTGGCTATAAAGGTGCACTACGGGTATCTCCGAAAGTGTTTGTTGGGTTGGCACGAATGGAGACTGGGATTTGTCACTCAGTATGATGGAGAGGTATCTCTGGGCCCACTCGGTAAGACATCATCATAATGAGCTCAATGTGACTAAGGAGTTAGCCACGGGATGATGTGTTGCGGAACGAGTAAAGAGACTTGCCGGTAACGAGATTGAACAAGGTATAGGGATACCGACGATCGAATCTCGGGCAAGTATCATACCCGTAGACAAAGGGAATTGTATACGGGATTGATTGAATCCCCGTCATCGTGGTTCATCCAATGAGATCATCGTGGAGCATGTGGGAGCCAACATGGGTATCCAAATCCCGCTATTGGTTATTGACCGGAGAGGTGTCTCGGTCATGTCTACGTGTCTCCTGAACCCGTAGGGTCTACACACTTAAGGTTCGATGACGCTAGGGTTATAGGGAAATAGTGGATGTGGTTACTGATGGTTGTTTGGAGTCTCGGATGAGATCCGGACATCACGAGGAGTTCCAGAATGGTCCGGAGACAAAGATTGATATATAGGAAGTGAGGTTTTGGTTATCGGAAATGTTTCGGGCGTCACCGATAACGTACCGGGACCACTGGAAGGGTTCCGGGGGTCCACCGGGAGGGGCCACGGGCCCTAGAGGGCTGCATGGGCCAAAGGTGGAGGGAACCAGTCCCTAGGGTGGGTGCGCCCCTCCCACCTGGCCCAAGGCGCGGCAAGGAGAGAAGGGGGGCAAACCCTAGGCCCAGATGGGCCGTAGGCCCATCGTAGGGCTGCTAGGGCTGCCGCACCACCTCTCCCTCCCTTGGCCGTCGCCCAAGTCCCATCTAGGGCTGCCGCCGGCCCCTAGGGTGGGAACCCTAGGGCGCAGCCCTCCCTCCTCCTCCTCCTATATATAGTGGTGCCCTTGGGGCTGTTTGAGACACACATCTCTTTCTCCCACGGTACAGCCCTACTCCTCCCTCTCCTCGTTCTCCATAGTGCTTGGCGAAGCCCTGCCGGAGACCACGCAACTCCACCGTCACCACACTGTCGTGCTGCCGGAGCTCTCCCTCAACCTCTCCTTCCTCCTTGCTGGATCAAGGCGTAGGAGACATCACCGGGCTGCACGTGTGTTGAACGCGGAGGCACCGTTGTTCGGCGCTAAGATCAGAGTCCACCGCGATCTGAATCGCTACGAGTACGACTCCACCAACCGCATTCTTGTAACGCTTCCGCTTAGCGATCTTCAAAGGTATGTAGATGCACTCTCCCCTTACTCGTTGCTTGTTTCTTCATAGATAGATCTTGGTGAACACGTAGGAATGTTTTTGATTTACTACTACGTCTCCCAACAGTCAACGCATAACGGACGTAAACTAGTAATGATCACTAAGTTATCCTGAACACCTACTTATGTCAAACATAACCCCACCGTGTTCTCTCTCGGATAAGGACTCAAGAGAAGAGACAGATAATGTTACGCACATAGTTGGTGTATTTTATTAGAGTTTACTTCAAGTTTGCTATGAGCGGGTATTAAACAAATTTCCAAGTTGCCACATAACCGCGGGCATGGCTTTCCGAAAGATTTAACCCGATAGGGGTGCTCCAACTCATCCATCACAAATTAACCACACGCCGAAGGATTAACCTTGACCACGAATCTCATGATCTTCCTAGGCAATTCCATTGGAAAACCTCAAGCTCGAGCTAGCCCAGAGTATCGGAATTCCATGCACAAGACGTTCGAGAAAGGTAAAACAAATCCAGCAAGGCCGCCCGACGTATCAACGAACCCGATAAGATCCGAATACCTCATTCTGACGACACAACCGGATTGGCTAAGTTTTTAGCACGCACACTCGTTGGTGGCCCCGGCTACTGCCATTTTGGACCAACACTCATGAGGAGCACTGGCCCGGGTTATTGATTAATTATCTATAGGGTCTGAAAAGTCCCTATGCAAGTTTTATTAGGTTGGCGAATGGTAAAACCAAAGTTGGGCCTTGCCAGAAGAGTTTTATCCCGAAACAAAAATCAAGGGGGTCCCCATAACAACCCCGAGCATGTTAGGAGCGCAAAATATGGAATATAACACCGGTACACAAGTACTATGGCGGCAAAAGTGGAACAAAAACACCGAGCAAAAGGCCAAGCCTTCCACCTTTTACCAAGTATATGTGTGCATTAAATTAAATAGCAATAATATTGTGATATAATAAAGATATCCATATTGTCACATGGAAGCAATTGCACCTGCAGCTAGAAACGCTATAAGAAGGGCCAAGCAAGCGGTAACATAGCCAAACAAGGTTTTCTGGGAAGGTGGAGGGTTAGAGGTTTTCATGGCAATGTTGGGAGGCTTGACAAACAAGTGGTAGGTAGCGAGACATAATAATAAAAGCGGGACAATTAGCATAGCATTGATAGTAGTGGTATCCAGGGAAATGTGTCATCTTGCCTGTTGGGTCTTCAAGCGGATACAGAGCTGGGTCCTCGTAGTCGTTCTCTCCGGGACCCTCGTACTCAGTCTCGACAACCGGGTCTACCCAAAGACAAACGGTACCAAATAAGCATACAAACCAATACGCAATGCACAAACAAGATGGTGCATGTCCAAATTAGTGCATATGGCATGGCAACCTAAGCTAGTCATGTTCCACATGCAAATATTAAGTTGTTTAGTATTCTGGACAGAACCACATGTTTAGTTGTCTTAACATGCATGAACATGGCAAATATGGATTCGTCACGCAAAATCAATGCAAATGCATATGTGGAACGTCGTAAACGGAGTAACGTAGCTCACGGAACACTCATGGCAAGTTACGAACGATAACGGGGTCAATGCAAAGATGGAGAAGGATCTGGGCAATTCCTTGGTATCTCAAAGATGTCACTGGATAGTAAATGAAAAACCAACAAGAATGGACACAAGAATCACACAAAACAATGGAGTGTAGCTCCCATAACTCACAAAACGACTCCACACACAATCTGTCCACAAACAGCAACATGTCATCTTGTAACACATGTATCAAGAGCTACAGCAAGACCTTAACCACAACCAAAGCATGTACGGGAAGTATACAACAAGCTTGACAGATCATCTACACACAATAACTTAAAAGCAAGCATGGATCAATGGCAATTCAGCTCACAAGATGGCATGTTGAAACAGATTTCAGGGACTTCATGAAAATTATAGCTACACAGATTCTGAGTTAACATGATAACATCTTAACAGCAACAAAACACCATTCTATAGAAAGTTTCATGGCATGTAATTTAACAAGGTGCTAGAGGGCAACATCTAGTACAAAAGACTAGCACTGAGCATGAGCTAAAACATCACAGAACACTTGATAGCATCCCCTAAACATGGCATGAAAATAACTACAGAATCTCGGACTTAGAAATATTTAGCATGTGAAACCTACAACTTTTCTTTAACCCACTAATATACAAGCTTAGCATGTCAAAATAAAATACCAAGGCCTAATGCCCACAAAGCACTGCCACATTCATGTTGACAAGAATAACATAGCATGCATGGATTAATTCATACAAAAATAACAAAAGGCCACCTCATCACAAAATAGCACTTCCGCAAACTTGCTCAAAAGTGAAAACTAATACCATCATTGGATTCCTTGGGAAATTATACCCCAAATTCATATATCACACTCATATATTTGCATAGGGAAAACACACACAAACCTAGCTCGAAAATTGCACTAGAAACCTAAATGACTTATAAGTCAAAACCTTCCCTATTTAGTTACTCCCCAAAATGGCCATGTCCACATATTTCAAAATGGAATGTTCATAAATCACAGAAAAGGATAAACAGAAATATATAACGAAAAATAAATAAAAGGAGGGGGCTCACTTGGAAGTGAGCCAGGGGCCCTATATGAGTATGACAAGTGGGCCACATGGCCTATTGTCAGATCTCACACAAATGCTCACACATAGGAAAAATAGGGAGTCATGGGAGTGATCGAAGCCGAGACCCCTAGGTTATACTGTGAGCGGTCAACAACTAGGCTAGGCGGGGGCATCTGCTCAGAGGAGGCTCGCTAAAGAAATAAAACAACAGGGTCGGTTCTTCTCCCTTCAGGCAGGGAAGATGGAGACGATGTCGGCGAGCGAGGTGGCGATGAAGGCGGCTGCGGGTTACCGGCGGGGATGCGGGATTGGACAGGGGTTCCATCCCCATGTCTAGCACGGAGGGAAGCGAGGCTAGTCAGGGCGCGCAGAGCTCGTTGCTCCCGGCCATGGCGCAGCTGCGCGGCGCTAACTAACAGAGGCGCGGCTACGACGGGCGCGCGGCTACGGAGTTGCGGGGATGCATCACGCGTGCGGACCTGCACACGAGGAGGCCCGGACCCGAGAGGAGCACGGGCGCGGTGCGGTCCCCTAACACGCACACACACAGACACACACACACACACACCAAGACATGGTTCTTGCGAGAGCATCGGGAACACGAGAATGGCATGGACGAGCCTACGCGCACACACGGGTAACGGCGAGAGGGTGAGTGGGAAGGGAAGGAGGGATCGAACCTCCTTACCTAGGGCATGTAGAGGAGGCAAGAGGGGCGATCTAGGTGACGCAGTAAGACGACGAACGCGACGATGTTCCTCAACCGAAATGCAGAGGAAGATGAGCTTGGGGACGGGGTCGATCTGCGCCTTGGGGCTTCCTGGGACGATGAGGAAGACGAGGGCGCATCGGTAAACACCACCCGCAGCACCAGAGCGTCGGATGCGTGACGAGGAGGTCACCCTGAGCACAAGCAGAAGCTCGGCTGGAGCATCGCGGGCGCGGCGATGGCGTGTTCTTGGGGAGGACTTACCGGCGGAAGAGAGGGAAGGAAAGGGAAGGAATGGGTTTCAGGGAGCTAGGGCTACGCGGGGGACACAACTTATAGGCGTCTAGGTCACTGGACGGCCGTCAAATCGTCGAAGGAGTCGACGTGGAATGCTCGGATGAACTGTCGTACAGAGGAGGACGAACGCGCAGCGCTGGGAGGCCGTCTGGGCTCGCTGGCTAGCACTGGGCCGTTGCTGCTAGGCTACGGTGCTGGAGGGCTTGGCTCAGGAGGCCCATCTGCGCTGGGGGCTCTCTCTCCCTCTCAAACAAAAGGTTTTCTTTAAAAATAAAACCACATATGCAAATAAAAACTCAAAGAAAAGAGAGGAGGATTTGGGGGGAGAAAGAAAATATGTTTGAACTCACATAAAAATGCACTATTTAGAGAAAAAGGTTTGATAACTTTAGAGCAAGCAAATTAATTACATATAATTACTATAACAATCTGTTTTGAAGGGAAGAGAGGAAATATTTCACCATACTTGGACAAGAGCTATTTAACAAAACTAAAATGAATATTTAAGAGAAGAGCAACATTTATATAAGAATTAATGAGCAAGTGAAATACCACATGTTTCACTATTTTGAAATTGAGAGAGGTGGGCACGTTTAAGAGAAAATGAGGAGGGGGGTCACACCAAGCCTTGCACACCAGCACCACATTACACACACACACACAACAACACAAGCATATGATGTTACATAAAAATTATGAGATGATGCCATGATGCCATGATGAATGATGAAAGTCATGAAGCAGAAATATATTACTCAAATCCCAAGGACACAAACATGAGGGTTCACACATGACTAATATTAGAAATATGGCAAGGGATTCTCTTGGGCTGTTATAGGGCTTGACCCTTAGGTTCCTTTGTGGAACCCTTTGTAAGTCATCGAACTCGGTATCCGAGTCCGAACTGTCGTCGGATAGAATTACCTGTGTCCGACGCGCTTTCTTCGGGGCAGGAGGGGTATCTCCTTTGTGGTGTCCGATGAGGCCGCCATCTTTCTTGCGAGGAGGGAATCGCCTTCCCCCTCATCGTCAACCTCTTCCTCTTGATTTGAGGAGGCATGGGTTTCCCTGGACACAACGTCTGGCAGGTCTCTTATACGCAGGCCTTCTCGACCCGGTTTCTTCTTATTCTCCTTCTTTGCTGGCGCCTCATAAGGCGCCTCGACGAGCATCTCCTACAATAGCCTGGACCTAATGTCTTCGGGCTGAGGCACCGGGCAATCGATGCCCGTGGCCTTGCTCAGCCATTTCTGCAAAAGTAGTCAGGGAGGTGCTTAGATTTTCTTTAGGAAAAATAAAGCCAAACAAACAAAACTATGTTATACCTCGGTAGGAGGCTTATCGGCATGTAGACCCCGATTCTCCTCCTCGGATAGCCAGTCCTTCTGCACCTTGAACATCGCCTTCCATAGCTTCTCCCGAGTAGTTCAGAAGAGCTGACGAATAGTAGGCTCGTCGTCGAGCCGACAAGCCCACATGGGAGAGCTTCGGCGCTGGCAGGGGAGCATGCGCTGTCGGAGCATAATCTAGACCACATTGGCCTGCACGATATCGTTTCTGATCATGGAGGCGATGCGTTTCTGCAGATTGTCCACCTCCTTGTCCGACCCCCAATCGAGGCCCTTTCGGAGCCATGAAGTCAATCTGATGGGGGGACCGGATCTGAATTTTGCCGGAGCAGCTCGGCCTTCCTCCCTTGGCTCGGTGATGTAAAATCTCTTTCTGCCATATTTTGATGGTGTCGATGAAGGTGCCGGATGGCCATCCAACGCGGTGGAGTTTGTCGATGATAGCCCGCCGCAGTTTGCGTGTTCGCCTGCGACACACTTCGGCTTGATATTAAATACCTTGAGCCAAACTCTGGAGTGTGGCTCGACTCGCAAGAAGGCCTCGCGGACGATGATGAAGGTCGATATGTGCATGAAGGACTTCGGTGGGAGGTCTTGGAAGTCGAGGCCATAGAAGAACATTAGCCCCCTGGCGAAGGGATGGAGCAGGAAGCTCGGTCCCCGAATGAAGTGGGGGATGAAGACCACCCTCTCGCCTAGCTTGGGGGTGGGGATCACCTGGCCCTTCTCCGGCGCGCGGTGACCGATGTTGGCGGGGAGGTAGCCGGTGTCCTTGAGGTCCCAGATGTCCCAGTCGGTGACCGTGGAAGCCTTCCACTTGCCGTTGGAGCCAGAACCAGCCATGAATGAGCTCAGAGGGGGAGTTTTGGAAAACCTAGATCTGTGCTCTGAAAGCTCGATCAGGAGATTGGGGAAGCAGAAAGTGCGAATGGGAAGCGTGTTTAGGCCTTGGGGTTTTCTTTCCCTTTTATGAGGCTGATGACCCACAAGTATAGGGTCTCTATCGTAGTCCTTTAGATAAGTAAGAGTGTCAAACCCAACGAGGACCGAAAGGAAATGACAAGCGGTTTCTAGTAAGGTATTCTCTGCAAACACTGAAATTATCGGTAACAGATAGTTTTGTGATAAGATAATTCATAACGAGTAACAAGAGTGTAGCAAAGATGCAGCAAGGTAGCCCAATCCTTTTTGTAGCAAAGGATAGGGCAGGACAAACTCTTATATAAAGCAAAGCGCTCCCAAGGACACATGGGAATTTTTGTCAAGCTAGTTTTCATCATGCTCATTTGATCCGCGTTCGTTACTTTGATAATTTGATATGTGGATGGACTAGTGCTTGGGTGCTTCCCTTACTTGGACAATCTTCCCACTTATGATTAACCCCTCTCGCAAGCATCCGCAACTATGAAAGAAGAATTAAGGCAAACCTAACCATAGCATGAAACATATGGATCCAAATCAGCCCCTTACGAAGCAACGCATAAACTAGGGTTTAAGCTTCTGTCACTCTGGCAATACATCATCTACTTATGACTTCCCAATGCCTTCCCCTAAGACAAAATAATGGTGAAGGGTTATGTAGTCGATGTTCACATAACACCACTAGAGGAGAGACAACATACATCTCATCAAAATATCGATCGAATACCAAATTCACGTGATTACTTATAACAAGACTTATCCCATGTCCTCGGGAACAAACGTAACTACTCACCAAACATGTTCATGTTCATAATCAGAGAAGTATTAATTATCATAAAGGATCTGAACATATGATCTTCCACCAAGTAAACCAACTAGCATCAACTACAAAGAGTAATCAACACTACTAGCAACCCACAGGTACCAATCTAAGGTGTTAAGACAAAGATCGGATATGTAGCGACCCGACCTGAAAGGCCAAGTCTCCGGTGTTTCCGTACCATCCCAAGATCATGCTGGTACACACACGGTACATCAATGTATATATCAAAGGGAAATCACACAGCATTATATTAATCGCAATCTCATATAGAGTCCTTTATTACAATATAAATTACAATAAAGTGGCTAAAGGCCAACTCATGAGAATATCTAAATCTTGCGGAAGCGTCGAAGGTAGATGAGTCCATCTGACTCCAAGGGCATCTCACTGAGTATAGAACGCGTCCTCACTCCTGGTCGGAAAAATACTCTGCAACATGATACGTTGCAGCCGTGTAGGTCAGCATATGGAATATGCCGGCAAAGTCACAAGAGAGGGGTGAAAATAATCAGCTAGTCTATATGCTTATATGGCAGGTGGTGGTGTAAGTTTTGCGTAAAGCCAAGTTTTTCCTACATCGAAGGGGGTTAAGCAAAATATTACTAAGTTGGTTGATTAATGAGATGGTTCCACCAACCAATTCTCATACCCAAAATTATTAAATACCCACATCATCATATTATTTGTGTTGAGAGTTCCGGAAGTTCCAATTCCTTTGGCTCAAGTCGTCCATAACCGTGGACACGGCTAATCGATTAGGTTTAAGTACTCTGCAGAGTTTTGCACACGTTCCCCACAAGATTTGGTCGCCTCCGTTTGATTTCTCGCACTTCAAGGTGTTTGAGAAACGGATGACCAAAACATGGTCTTCCAAAGGGTTTCCCTGCGACTCTGACGGTGCCCATCCTTTCCTACCGTTCTTCTACCTCTCGTAGCACCGCCTGTCCAGAGTCACCACGATATCCAACCAAGCCAGAGCCCATAATGACTTGTGGCTGTGCAGGTAAGCCTTGGGTCTTGAAACACCCATCCATCCCTTTGTGCCTGGGTGGACCTTTCCGCGTGAATACTGGCCATCTCCAGCATCACCTAGGCTAACCACTGGTTTCTCCAGGGCGCCGTTCAACCAACATACCTCTGGGTGGATGATGGTTGAACGGCGCCCTGGAGAAACCAGTGGTTAGCCTAGGTGATGCTGGAGATGGCCAGTATTCACGCGGAAAGGTCCACCCAGGCACAAAGGGATGGATGGGTGTTTCAAGACCCAAGGCTTACCTGCACAGCCACAAGTCATTATGGGCTCTGGCTTGGTTGGATATCGTGGTGACTCTGGACAGGCGGTGCTACGAGAGGTAGAAGAACGGTAGGAAAGGATGGGCACCGTCAGAGTCGCAGGGAAACCCTTTGGAAGACCATGTTTTGGTCATCCGTTTCTCAAACACCTTGAAGTGCGAGAAATCAAACGGAGGCGACCAAATCTTGTGGGGAACGTGTGCAAAACTCTGCAGAGTACTTAAACCTAATCGATTAGCCGTGTCCACGGTTATGGACGACTTGAGCCAAAGGAATTGGAACTTCCGGAACTCTCAACACAAATAATATGATGATGTGGGTATTTAATAATTTTGGGTATGAGAATTGGTTGGTGGAACCATCTCATTAATCAACCAACTTAGTAATATTTTGCTTAACCCCCTTCGATGTAGGAAAAACTTGGCTTTACGCAAAACTTACACCACCACCTGCCATATAAGCATATAGACTAGCTGATTATTTTCACCCCTCTCTTGTGACTTTGCCGGCATATTCCATATGCTGACCTACACGGCTGCAACGTATCATGTTGCAGAGTATTTTTCCGACCAGGAGTGAGGACGCGTTCTATACTCAGTGAGATGCCCTTGGAGTCAGATGGACTCATCTACCTTCGACGCTTCCGCAAGATTTAGATATTCTCATGAGTTGGCCTTTAGCCACTTTATTGTAATTTATATTGTAATAAAGGACTCTATATGAGATTGCGATTAATATAATGCTGTGTGATTTCCCTTTGATATATACATTGATGTACCGTGTGTGTACCAGCATGATCTTGGGATGGTACGGAAACACCGGAGACTTGGCCTTTCAGGTCGGGTCGCTACAGGATACCAGAGATGAACTAGGGTTTGGAGAGGAGATGGTGCTGGTCAAGATGTTGATGGAGATTGAACCCCTCTCGGTGAGAGGATCGTTGGTGATGACGATGGCTTTAATTTCCCCCTCCGGGAGGGAAGTTTCACTGGTAGAACAGCCCTGTTGGAGATCTAGATTGGTTTTGTCCAAGTTCTGCCTCGAGACGGCGGCGCTTCGTCCCAAAAGCTCCCTTCCAATTTTTCCAGGTCAAAACCCACCATATAGGAGAAGATGGGCGTCGGGGGCGTGCCAGGTGGGCCACAAGCCTGCGAGGTGCGGCCAGGGGGGTGGTCGTGCCTGGCAGGCTTGTCGCCTCTTGGTGGCCCCCCTCGGGTATCTGTTTTGCCCAGTATTTTTTATATATTCCAAAATAATTCTCCGTAAATTTTCAGGACTTTTGGAGTTGTGTAGAATAGGTATCTCAGATTTGCTCCATTTCCAGTCCAGAATTCTAGCTGCCGGCATTCTCCCTCTTCATGTAAACCTTGTAAAATAGGAGAGAAAAGGCATAAGTATTGTACCATAACGTGTAATAACAACCCGTAATGCAATTAATATCAATATAAAGGAATGATGCAAAATGGACGTATCAACTCCCCAAGGCTTAGACCTCGTTTGCCCTCAAGCGAAAGCCGAGATCGATAAATATGTTCACATGTTTAGAGATAGAGGTGTCGATAAAATAAAATACGGACATGAGGACATCATGAACATCTTTATAATAGCAATAATTATTGTATAAGATCTCTTATGCTAGAGTAACAATTCATTCACAAGATAAAGTATAAACCAAGAACTCTATTGACAACCAACAAACTATGATCTTAGTCATTGAAGCAATTGACAATTTATCATAACATCGGAAAGAGTCAATATAAGAGCTTGTAAAGAAAATCCACACACTCAATCATCTTTTAGTCTTTCACAATTGCTAACACTCACCCGGTACCCATGAGATCAAAGCTTCAATCGGACACAGAGAAAGATAGGGGTTTATAGTTTTGCCTCCCAGCTATTCACCTCAAGGGTGATGTCAACAATAATAACTCATGATCACCCACATCTGAGTGGATATATGCGTCTAGATCATTACCCAACACATAATGCTTGCCAAGAGAGAGACGAAATATAGGAAGTGGTGAGGATGACCATGACTCTTGCATAAAGGTAAGTACTTAAAAAGTAGAAGTAACAGATAGGCCCTTCGCAGAGGGAAGGAGAGGTTGTCATGCGCTTTTTGTTTTGGGATGCACAAACCCTTAGTGCAGAGGAACACCGTGTTGTATTGTCCTTTGTGATAGCAACCTTTATTATGCAGTCTGTCGCTTTTATTCCTTTACTATCACAAGTTCGTCCAACGCTTATTTCCCTTACAATAAAAGATCACACATATTTAGGAGCAATTTTTATTGCCTTTTGCACCGATGACAACTTACTTGAAGGATCTTATTCAATCCATAGGTAGGTATGCTGGACTCTCATGGCAAAACTGGGTTGAGGTGCTTGGATGCACAAGTAGAATCTCTACTTGGTGTGGAAGTTTTGGCTATTATGAGGTGGAAGCAAGTACTACATGTTGGAGGATCTAAAACCAAATAACTCCTATCCGGAGGCAAGCAAACGTAGCCCATTATGTTGTCTTCCTTGTCCAACATCAACTTCTTGGCATGTGATATTTTAATGAGTGGTCACAATCATAAAAGATATCCAAGATAATATATTTATATGTGAATCTCTCTTTCTTTATCACTTCATTTTCAATTGCACCAATGACCAATTACTATGTTTGTTAACTCCCAACAAATTTCAATCGGCATACCTTTTATATGTGAAGTCATCACCCCCCATAAGATCATTATGTATACTCTTTTGCTTTATTCTATTATTCTTTATTCATTACTCTCAAGAGCATAGTAATCTTGCAAAACCCTCTCATCAAAACTACTTTTTATTATATAACTCTCGGACTTGCTTACATAAGGAGAGCAAAAGCAAAAAAAACTAACAGGTAGATCATACTAAAATTTGATTATACTAGATCAAAGCAAAATAAAAAAGGATCGAACTAAGAAAAACAAGAAAAGGAAAAAGGCAAAAGGTGTGATGGTGATACGATACCAGGGCACCTCCCCCAAGCTTGGCACAAGCCAAGGGGGGTGCGCATACCCATGTGCTCAGGCGTCCTTCTTTGGAGGTGATAGTGGTGGAGTTGTTGATGAGGATGGAAGCTTGTCCTCCGTCTTCTAAGGCATAGGCTCAACATTGTAAAAAGATGAACGAGTCTCCAAAATCCTCAAATCTGCAGCCAAACTCATTCTCTTAAATCTGTATTCATACTCACAGTTTTGGTTTTGCAGATCATAGATATAGGCTTGGAGATGCTCAATTTTCCCGTAAAGCTTGAAGATGTGCTCCCCGATGTTCTTGGTGTCCAACTTGTATTTATGGTAAACTCTGAGATCATCATATGATTCGCATTGAGTCCACATTCCACCATCCCTTGGCACTTGAAGACTTGTTGCTCCATTGCTTCGAGCCTTGTTTCCATGCTTCCAGTCTTCTTTGGCCCCTCAACGTCACGGATGTGCAGAACCCTCTCATGCATCTCAATGGTTTGAGGGTGTTGCGGCACCTCTGCAAGATAAGGGTTGATGACCTTCTCGAAAAACTTGACCTTCGGAGCACTGGGGGATACCATGACGATCTAAATCTGCTGCAGAAACAGCTCAAAACGAAAACAAGAGGTATTGTCATGATACGAAACTCGAAACCTTCAGGAGATTATATAATAAATTTTTGCAGACCCAAAGGAGTATTCCACAAGAAAATAGAGTCTGGGGGACACAAGGGGTGGTGACAAGCCCCCTAGGCACGGCCACGGGGTGGCTGTGCCTAGCAGGCTTGTCACCTCCCCGTGCGTCCTTAGGACTACTTTTTATTTTCCTAATTTTTTAAATATTCAAAAACTGAGTAAAATTTCTATTGGCAAAGTTTTGGAGTCGGTTTACTTACCGTACCACGTACCTATTCCTTTTCTGAGACTGAAACATTCCGGTAGGTCTCCCTAATATGCTCTTCCGGAGTTATGGTATTGATAACATTGGTTTCAACATTAATGGGAGTACCTGAGATATAATGTTTGATTCCTTACCCATTTATCACCTTCGGATTTGTGCCTTTGGCGTTGTTGATCTTGATGGCACCGGAAGGATATACTTACTCAACAATGTAAGGCCCTTCCCATTTGGAGAGAAGTTTTCCTGTAAAAAATATTAACCAAGAATTGTGTAGCAAGACATGATCACCTAATTTGAATTCACGCTTTTGTATCCTTTTATCATGCCATCTCTTAAATTTTTCTTTAAACAACTTGGCATTCTCATAGGCCTGGGTTCTCCATTCATCAAGTGAGCTAATATCAATTAACCTCTTCTCCGCAGCAAGTTTGAAATCATAGTTGAGATCTTTGATTGGCCAATAAGCTTTGTGCTCTAGCTCTAGAGGTAAGTGACATGCTTTACCATAAATCATTTTATACGGAGACATACCCATAGGATTCTTGTAGACAGTTCTATAAGCCCATAATGCATCGTCAAGTTTCTTAGACCAATTCTTCCTAGATCTATTAACCGTCTTTTGCAAGATCAATTTAATTTATCTATTACTTAATTCTACTTGACCACTAGACTGAGGATGATAAGGAGATGCAATTCTATTGTTAACATCATACTTAGGAAGCAATTTACGGAAAGCACCATGAATAAACTGTGAACCACCATCAGTCATTAAATATCCGGGGTCTCCAAATCTAGGGAAAATAACTTCTTTAAGCATCTTAAGAGCATCTCCAGCCGCGCGCCCAACAGGGGCTCCCTAGGCGATTTTTTAGTGCCGACGCCCAAAAATTGGCCCAGTCACGCCCCTAGGAGGTCGTTTTCGCCGGTTTGGGCCGAAACTGGCGCCGGCGGACCCAGGCCGAACCCGGCGCACAGGGGGCAGCCCGGGGGCGCTAGGGCATGCGATTTTGGCGCGAAAGAGCCGCGGGCCCGCCGAGTCAGCGATACGCGCGTGGTCTTCCCTCAGTTTCCCGTGAACGCCCTGGTTTCCTGTGGGGAATCAACAGCAAGGCTGCCGCTAGTCAGCCTGGCCATTGATTCACGGGCGGCGCGTCACGGGTGGCGCGGCGACGCCTTCCCTCCCGCCACGCGTACACACGGCACGAGCTATAAAACCAGCGCCTCCCCCCCCTCGCCTCTGCCCACAGCCGCCGCCGAGCTCTACCTCTCTCCCCGTCCGCCGATGTTCCTCCCCTTCCCTCTCTCCCCAAGCCCAAACCGATGGCCGAGCGATTCCCTGGCGACGTGGCGGCAGCCAACGGCTTCGGCCGCCGCTCGCTCCACGAGTGGGAGGCCTACCTCTTCTTCCAAGCAAACATCCCGGCACCACCGGACATGCGCGCCGGGCCAACGGAGTGGAGGCTTAGCAACGGGGCGTCCCAATTCCCCCGGAGCCCGACATCGACGCGCACCCCGCCATCTTCGCCGCCGTGGTCGACCGTGTTCGGGCATACCTGATGGAGGAGGAGCGTGCCCTCCCCTTGTACGCCACCGACAACCATGCGTCGTGGGCGGCGTACTTCCAGCGCCGGCAGGCACAGCGGCTGGCGTCCACCAATGGGGCACCGGTGGGGGGGCACCAAGAACAGCGAGGGCGCCGACTATGGTGGGGTGCCCCTGGCCGTACCTCCACAAGGTACTCCAGCACCTCGAGGGTGGCAATGACCCGCCACTGGCATACCCTGTCGCGGCGGCCGCCCTGGCCCCCCATCGGAGCGCCATGCAATGGATGCCCAGGAGGTTCGGCTCTTCCTCGTCTTCGTCCTCTCAATCCTCCTCCCGCTCCTATTTCCATTCCTCCGGCTCGTCGGCGGTGTTCGGCGTCAAGGCTGAGCCCGCAACGGAGATGTCGCTCAGTCGGCGCACCCGCAGCGCCGGCATCGTCATCAACGAGGGCGGCAGGAGCACCTCCTCCTCGGCTCCTCCGCGCTACCTCAAACCAAAGACGGAGCCGGGGCTCGCCGCTGTGAAGATGGAGCCAGGGATCCCCGTCGTGAATACGTAGCCCGGGCTTGCCGGCGGCGTCAAGGAGGAGCTCGACGATGCGGCGGCCCTGAAGTGGACGCGTGAAGACTGGGTGCGCATGGAGCTGGAGCGCCAGTGCCGCGCCTACGAGCAGTTCGCCGCTCGGTGTCGTGGCCGCGATGACGGAGGCGTCGTCGTCCTTGATGACAGCGACGATGACGCGCCGCCGCCACCGGTCCACTAGGGCGATGCCGGGCAGGGGTCCAGTAGGGGCGGCCGCGTCGCCAGGGCGACGACGGGCAGGGGTCTAGCAGGGGCGGTTGCGTCAAGGAGGAGAAGGACGACGACGACGACGAGGATGGCGGCGACGTCGGCGACCTCGCCGCGCTCAACGACTTCTTCGCTTAGTTGTGTTTTTTAAATAACTTATGTAATGTCAAATATATGTCCAGTTTGTCGAACTTAGCCGAATATATGCCCAATTTGCTGAACTTTGCCGACTTCCATTTTTTTTAAAAACCGCGTCTGGGGGTGACCCTAGGGCCGGTGGCTGGGAACCCGCTCGCCCCCATGCCAATTTTGGCGCCGGCTCTTCCCCAGGCGGTGATTTTACGCGCCCCTTGGGGGGGCAACGGCTGGAGATGCTCTAATAGAGGTGTGATACGTCTCCAACGTATCTATATTTTTATTGTTCCATGCTATTATATTATCTATTTTGGATGTTTTATATGCATTAATATGGTATTTTCTATTATTTTTGGGACTAACCTATTAATCTAGAGCCTAGTGCTAGTTTCTGTTTTTCCTTGTTTTTGAGTTTCGCATATAAGGAATATTAAACAGAGTCCAAATGGAATAAAACATTCGGAATGATTTTTCTAGAACAAAAGGAAGCTACAAGATTTGAGAACCAAGGCAGAGGAGCCTTCGTGGGGCCACAAGCCCTAGGGCTACGGCTAGGGGGTGGCTGCGCCGGGCAGGCTTGTGGGCCCACGGCTACTCCCCTAACCCTAATCTTTGGCCTATAAAATCCCAAAATTCCATCATTATCAGAACGAGCCACGAAAACACTTTTCCGCTGCCATAAGCCTATGTTCCCGAGAGATCCAATCTTGGAGCCTTTTCCGGTAATTTGCCGGAGGGCGATTCGATCACGGACAGCATCTACATCAACTCCATTGCCCCTCCGATGATGCGTGAGTAGTTCACCACAGACCTATGGGTCCATAGCTAGTAGCTAGATGGCTTCTTCTCTCTCTTTGCTTCTCAATACCAGGTTATTCATGTTCTTCATGGAGATCTATCCGATGTAATACTTTTTTGCGGTGTGTTTGTCGAGATCTGATGAATTGTGGGTTTATGTTCAGAGTATCCATGAATATTATTTGAGTCTTTCCTGAATTCTTATATGCATGATTTCATATCTTTGCAAGTCTCTTCGAGTTATTGGTTTGGTTTGGCCAACTAGATTGGTAATTCTTGCAATAGGAGAAGTGCTTAGTTTTGGATTCAATCTTGCGGGTGTCCTCACCCAGTGACAAAGTAGGGGTAGCGAGGCACGTATCGTATTGTTTCCATCAAGGGTAAAAAGATGGGGTTTTCATCAGATTGCTTGAGTTTATCCCTCTACATCATGTCATCTTACTTAATGCGTTACTCTGTTCTTCATGGACTTAATACTCTAGATGCAGGCAGGAGTCGGTCGATGTCGGACGTGATGCCTATATGCATAATCATTGCCTTGGGTATCTTCATAACTATTCGCTTTTCTATCAAATGCTCGAAAGTAATTTGTTCACCCACCGTAATACTATCCATCATGAGAGAAGCCATCTAGTGAAACCTATGGCCCCCGGGTCTATTTTCCATATTATATTTTCAGATCTAAAACCAAAAATACCAAAAATACTTGCTGCCATATTTTTACTTTTAGTTTTACTTTCCGTTCAAGCATCCTATTATATCTATCTCTATTAGATATTATCCTCGCAAGTAACTCTGAAGGGATTGACAACCCCTTTATAGCGTTGGGTGCAAGAGTTTGATTCTTTGTGCAGGTACATCTATTGGTGGCTCGCTTGTATCTCCTACTAGATTGATACCTTGGTTCTCGAAAACTAAGGGAAACACTTATCTACTTTGTTGCATCAAACCGTTCCTCTTCACGAAAAACCAACGCATGCTCGAGAAGTAGCAAGGTGTTATGATCAGTACTAGTAATTGGAATAGCTTCTACCCACTTAGTAACATAATCATCAGCAACTAGAATATGAGTATACCCGTTGGATGTTGGAAAAGGTCCCGCATAATCAAAACCCCAAACATCAAATGGTTCAATAACAAGAGAGTAATTCATAGGCATTTCCTCACGTCTACTAATATTGCCAATTCTTTGACATTCATCACATGACAAGACAAACTTACGGGCATCCATGAAGAGAGTAGGCCAATAAAAACAAGATTGTAATACCTTATGTTCAGTTCTATCTCCAGCGTGGTGTCCTCCTTAGGCCTCGGAATGACACTTGTGTAGGATCTGTTCATGTTCATGCTCAGGTACACAACGTCTAATAACACCATCTACTCCTTCTTTATAAAGGTGTGGGTCATCCCAGAAGTAATGTCTTAAATCATTGAAAAACTTTTTCTTTTGTGGTATTGTTGGAAATATGCCCTATAGGCAATAATAAAATGGTTATTATCATATTTCCTTGTTCATGATAATTGTTTATTATGCATGCTATAATTGTATTAATTGGAAACTCAGATACATGTGTGGATACATAGACAACACCATGTCCTTAGTATGTCTCTAATAGACTAGCTCGTTGATCAAAGATGGCTATGGTTTCCTAGTCATGGACATGAGATGTCATTTGATAGCGGGATCACATCATTAGCAGAATGATGTGATGGACAAGACCCAAACTACGAACGTAGCATATGATCGTGTCAGTTTATTGCTACTGTTTTCTGCATGTCAAGTATATGTTCCTATGACCATGAGATCATGCAACTCACTAACACCGGAGGAGTACCTTGTGTGTATCAAATGTCGCAACGTAACTGGGTGACTATAAAGGTGCTCTACAGGTATCTTCGAGGGTGTCTGTTGAGTTGGCATGGATCAAGACTGGGATTTGTTACTCCGTGTGACGGAGAGGTATCTCAGGGCCCACTCGGTAATACAACATCACAACAAGCCTTGCAAGCAATGTGACTAAGTCTTAGTCACGGGATCTTGTATTACGGAACGAGTAAAGAGACTTGCCGGAAACGAGGTTGAACTAGGTATGGAGATACCGACGATCGAATCTCGGGCAAGTAACATACCAAAGAACAAAGGGAGCATCATACGGGATTAACTGAATCCTTGACATAGAGGTTCGACCGATAAAGATCTTCGTAGAATATGTAGGAACCAATATGGGCATCCAGTTCCCGCTATTGGTTATTGACCGTAGAGGTGTCTCGGTCATGTCTACATAGTTCTCGAACCCGCAGGGTCTGCACACTTAAGGTTCGGTGACGTTTCGCTAGTATAGAGTTATGCATGGTGGTGACCTAAGGTTGTTAGGAGTCCCGGATGAGATCCTGGACATCACGAGGAGCTCCGGAATGGTCCGGAGGTAAAGATTGATATATAGGAAGTCCTATTTTGGTCGCTGAAAAAGTTTCGGGCTTATCGGTAGTGTACCGGGAGTGCCGGTAGTGTACCGAGAGACCATCGGGAGGGGTATTTCGACCCAAGAGGCTTCATGGGCTGTGGGATAATAAATACCAGCCTTTTGTGGGCTGGTGGAAGTCCCACACAAGGCCCATGCGGTTAGGGAAGAAAAGCCCAAAGATAAAAGGTAGAAAAAAAAGGCAAAAAGGCAAAAAAGGAAGAGTCCTAATCCTACTAGGATTGGAGGAGGAGGAGGACTCTCCTCCCTAGCTTCGGCCAAAGCCTCCTAGTAGGATTTGCCCTTGCGCCAAGCCTCCTCTCTTCCTCTTATATATACAAGAGGTTTTAGGGTTTTGGCACAGTTTTTTTAGCCACGTGCTGCCCGTTCCTCCAATGCATATTTTCTCCTCTAGATCGGATTTCTGCAGTGCTTAGGCGAAGCCCTGCCGGAATTGCTCCACCACCATCACCGTGGCACCGTCACGCTGCCGGTGAACTCATTTACCTCTATGCTCCCTCTTGCTGGATCAAGAAGGTGGAGATCGTCATGGAGCTGTACGTGTGCTGAACGCGGAGGTGTCGTCCGTTCGGCGCTAGATCGGAAGGACCGTGATCAAGATGAGTTCGCGAGACGGATCGTGATTGGATCGTGGGACGGATCGTGATGAGATCGCGGGACACTCAGCGATTTGGATCGCGAAGACGTTCGACTACACCAACCGCGTTTCTTAATGCTTCCTGCTTAGCGATCTACAAGGATACGTAGATCCACTCTTCCTCTCATAGAGGCTCATCACCATGGATAGATCTTGCGTGTGCGTAGGAAAAATTTTGTTTCCCATGCAACGTTCCCCAACAGTGGCATCATGAGCTAGGTCTATGTGTAGATGAGATCTCGAGTAGAACACAAAGAGTTTGTGGGCGTTAATGCTTAGATTGCTTCCTCCCTTGGTCGTGTTTTGGTTTAGCGGTATTGTAAGATGAAGCAGCCCGGACCAACATTACTCGTACGCTTACGAGAGATCGGTTCCCTCAACCGCAACTTATTGCATAGATGGCTTGCGGGTGCCAGTTTCTCTCACTTTAGTTGGATCGGATTCGACAAAGGCAGTCCTTGAGAAGGTTGAAAAGTAACTAGTGTATCACCGTTGTGGTTTTTGCGTAGATGAGAATTGTTCTTGCTAGATACCCATAGCAGCCATGTAAAACATGCAACAACAATTAGAGGATGTCTAACTTGTTTTTGCAGGGTATGTTGTGATGTGATATCGCCAATTACATGATGTGATATATGTGATGTATGAGATGATCATGTGATGTATAGATTATCACGACTTGCATATCGCTGAGTACGGCAACCGGCAGGAGCCATAGGGTTGTCTTTAATTATTGTATGACTTGCGTCTCAATCATTAAGCGCTATGTAATGCTTTATTTTATCACTAAACGGTAGCAATAGTAGTAGAAGCATGTTGGGTGCGACAACCCCGATGGCGACACGTTGATGGAGATCATGGTGTCGTGCCGGTGACGATGGAGATCATGCCGGTGCTTTCAAGATGGAGATCAAAAGCACAAGTTCATGGCCATATCATGTCACTTATGATTTGCATGTGATGTTAATCCTTTTATGAACCTTGTTTTTCTTAGTACGACGGTAGCATTATAAGGTGATCCCCCACTTAAATTTCAAGATGAATTGTGCTCTCTCCGAGTGTGCATCATTGCGAAAGTTCGTCGTGTTGAGACACCACGTGATGATCGGGTGTGATAGACTCTACGTTCACATACAACGGGTGCAAGCCAGTGTTGCACATGCAGAACACTCGGGTTAAACTTGACGAGCCTAGCATGTACAGACATGGCCTCAGCACACAAGAGACCGAAATGTCGAACATGAGTCATATAGTAGATATGATCAACATGATGATGTTCACCATTGAAACCACCTCAACTCACGTGATGATCGGATTTGAGTTGGTGAATTTGGATCATGTATCACTCGAATGACTGGAGGGATGTCAATTTGAGTGGGAGTTCTTAAGTAATATGATTAATTGAACTCATTATCATGAACATAGTCAGTAGTGTCTTTGCAAACTGTGTTGTAGATTACTAGCTCACGTTGTAGCTCCCTTGAATTTTTATATGTTTCTAGAGAAATAGAGTTGAAAGATGATGGTAGCAATATTGCGTACTGGCTCCGTGATCTGAGGATTGTCCTCATTGCTGCACAGAAGGCTTATGTCCTTAATGCACCGCTCGGTGCGCCAACCCCTCTAGCGTTGTTTGTAGATGTTGTGAACATCTGACAGGCACGTTCTGATAACTACTTGATAGTTTAGTGCATCATGCATTACAGCTTAGAATTGAGGCTTCGAAATGTTTTGAACATCACAAAACATATGAGATGTTCTAAGAGCTGAAATTAGGATCTCAGGCTCATGCCCGTGTTGCGAGATATGAGATCTCCAACAAGATTCTTTGCCTGTAATATGAAAGAGAATAGCTCAATCGTTGAGCATGTGCTCAGATTGTCTGGGTGCTACAATCGCTTGAGTTGAGTGGGAGTTGATCTTCCAGATAAGATAGTGATTGATATAGTTCTCCAAGTCACTGTCACTAAGCTACTAGAACTTGGTGATGAACTATAAAATGCCAGGGATAGAAATAATGATCCCTGAGCTGTTCGCGATGATTGACACTGCGAAGGTAGAAATGAGGAAGGAGCGTCAAGTGTTGATGGTTAGTCAAACCACTAGTTTCGAGAAGGGCAGGAGCAAGGAGGGAAAATTTCATGGATAGCAAGTCAGTTGTTGCTCCAGTGAAGCAACCCAAAGTTGAACCCAAACCCGAGACTAAGTGCTTCGATTATGAGGAGAGCGGTTGCTGAAGCGGAACAACCCTAGATACTTGGTAGATAAGAAGGCTGGCAACGTCGACAGAAGTATATTTGATATACGTGTTATTTATGTGTACCTTGCTAGTATTCCTAGTAGCACCTGGGTATTGGATACCGGTTCGGTTGCTAAATGTTAGTAACTCAAAATAAAAGCTACGGAATAAACGGAGCACTAGCTAAGGGTGAGGTGACGATGTGTGTTGGAAATGTTTCCAAGGTTGATGTGATCAACATCGCACGCTCTCTTTACCTTCGGGATTAGTTACGAACCTAAATAAATGTTATTTGGTGTTTTGCGTTGGGCATGAACGTGATTAGATCGTGTTTATTGCAACACGGTTATTCATTTAAGTTAAAGAATAATGGTTATTCTATTTACATAAATAATACCTTCAATGGTCATGCACCCAGTGAGAATGGTTTGTTGAATCTTGATCGTAGTAATACACATGTTCATAACATTGATGCCAAAAGATCCAAAGTTAATAATGATAGTACCACATACTTGTGGCACTGCCGCTAAATGTCATATTGGTATAAAGCGCATGAAGAAACTCCATGCTGATGGATCTTTGGACTCATTCGATTTGGAATCGGTTGAGACATGCGAACCATGCCTCTTGGGCAAGATGACTAAGGACCCCGTTTTCTGGTTTGATGGAGCGGGCAAGTGATTTATTGGAAATGATACATGTTGATGTATGCAATCCAATCAGTCTTGTAGCATGCGGTGGATATCATTATTTTCTTACCTTCACTGATGATTTGAGTAGATAATAGTGTATATTTACTTAATGAAACGCAAGTCTGAATTGTTTGAAAAAGTTCAAGCAAATGCAGAGTGAAGTTTAAGATCATTGTGACAAGAAGATAAAATGTCCGCGATATGATCGTGGAGGTGAATATCTGAGTTACGAGTTTGGTATACAACTTAAGACAATGTGAAAGTTGTTTCACAACTCACGCCACCTGGAACACCATAGTGTGATGGTGTGTCCGAACGTCATAGTCGTGCTCTATTGGATATGGTGCGAATTATGATGTCTCTTATCCTTTTACCACTATCGTTTTGGGGTTATGCATTAGAGACAACTACATTCACTTTAGATAGGGCACCATCTAAATCCGTTGAGATGACACCGTGTGAATTATGGTTTCATAGAAACCTAAGTTGTCGTTTCTTAATGTTTGGGGCAGCAACACTTATGTGAAAAAAGTTTTTCACCTAATGAGCTCGAACCCAAAGCGGACAAATGCATCTTCATAGAATACCCTAAAGACAGTTGGGTAAACCTTCTATCTCAGATCCAAGCATAAAATGTTTGTTGCTAAAACTGGGTCCTTTCTCGAGAAAGAGTTTATCTCGAAAGAATTGAGTGGGAGGAAGATAGAACTTGATGAGGTTGTTGAACCTTTGTTCAACCAGAGAGTAGCGCAGCGCAGGAAGATGTTTCTGTGAAGCCTACGTTAGTTGAAGAGGAAGTTAATGATGATGATCATGAAGCTTCAGATCAAGTTACTATCGAACCTCGTAGGTCAACAAGGACGTGTACTGCTCCTGAGCGGTACGACAACCCTGTCTTGGAGGTCATGTTGTTGGAAAACGATGAACCTATGAGTTGTGGAGAAGCAATGATGGGCCCGGATTTCAACAAATGGTTAGAGGCCATGAAATCTGAGAAAGGATCCATGTATGAAAACCAAGTATAGACTTTGGTAGACTTGCTCATTGGACGGCAAGTCGTTGAGTACAAATGGATCTTTAAAATGAAGACAGACGCTGATGGTGAATGTCACCATTTATAAAGCTCGACTTGTCGCAAAGAAGTTTCCGGCAAGTTCAAGGAGTTGACTACGATGAGACTTTCTCACTCGTAGCAATGCTAAAGTCGGTTGGAATTATGTTAGCAGTTGCTGCATTTTTCAATTATGAAATCTGACATATGGATATCAAAACGTCGTTTCCTTAACGGTTTACTTGAGGAAAGGTTGTATGTGATACAACCAGAAGGTTTTGTTAGTCCTAAGGATGCTAAAAGGTGTGCAAGCTTCAGTGATTCTTCTATGAACTGAAGCAAGCATCTTGGAGTTGGAATATACACTTTGATGAGGTGATCAAAGTTTTCAAATCTATACAAAGTTTATGAGAAACTTGTATTTGCAATAAAGTGAGTGGGAGCACTATAGAGTTTCTGATAAGTTTATGTGGATGACATATTGCTATTCGGAAATGATGTAGAATTTCTGGAGAGCATAAACGGTTGTTTGAAAAGAGTTTTTCAAAGGAATACCTGGATAAAGCTACCTAATTGTTGAACATCAAGATCTATAGAGATAGATCAAGATGCTAGATGAGACTTTCAATGAGTACATACCTTGACAAGATTTTGAAAGAGTTCAAAATAGATCAATCAGAGAAAGAGTTCTCGCCTGATTTGTAAGGTGTGAAGTTGAGTGAAACTCAAAGCTCGACAACGGCAGAAGAAAGAGAAAGGATGAACGTCGTCCCCTATGCCTTAGCCATAGGCTCTCTATATTATGCCATGCTGTGTACCGCACATGTGTGCCTTGCCATGAGTCCATCGAGGGGTACAAAAGTGATCCAAGAGTGGATCACTGGACAGCGGTCAAGATTATCCATAGTAACTAAGAGACTAAGGAGATGTTTGTCGAATATGGAGGTGACAAAGAGTTCGTCGTAAAGAGTTACGTCGATGCAAGCTTTAACACCAATCCAGATGACTCGTAGTAGCAATATGGATACGTATAGTGGAGCAGCCATTTGGAATAGTACCAAGTGGAGTGTGGTAGCAGTGTTTATGGTTTGACATAGAGATTTGCAAAGTACACCCGGATTTGAATGTCGCAGGCCCATTGACTATAAGACCTCTCTCACATGCAAAGCATGATCGAGCCCCAGAACTCATTGGGTGTTAGATTCATAACAATGCGTGTCACATGGTGATGTGAACTAGATTATTGACTCTAGTGCAAGTGGGAGACTGTTGGAAATATGCCCTAGAGGCAATAATAAATTGGTTATTATCATATTTCCTTGTTCATGATAATCGTTTATTATCCATGTTGTAATTGTATTAATCGAAAACTCACATACATGTGTGGATACATAGACAACACCATGTCCCTAGTATGTCTCTAATAGACTAGCTCGTTGATCAAAGATGGCTATTGTTTCCTAGTCATGGACATGAGATGTCATTTGATAGCGGGATCACATCATTAGGAGAATGATGTGATGGACAAGACCCAAACTACGAATGTAGCATATGATCGTGTCAGTTTATTGCTACTATTTTCTGCATGTCAAGTATATGTTCCTATGACCATGAGATCATGCAACTCACTGACATCGGAGGAGTACCTTGTGTGTATCAAACGTCGCAACGTAACTGGGTGACTATAAAGGTGCTCTACAGGTATCTCCGAGGGTGTCTGTTGAGTTGGCATGGATCAAGACTGGGATTTGTTACTCCGTGTGACGGAGAGGTATCTCAGGGCCCACTCGGTAATACAACATCACAACAAGCCTTGCACACAATGTGACTAAGTGTTAGTCATGGGATCTTGTATTACGGAACGAGTAAAGAGACTTCCCGGAAAGAGGTTGAACTAGGTATGGAGATACCGACGATCGAATCTCGGGCAAGTAACATACCAAAGAACAAAGGGAGCATCATACGGGATTAACTGAATCCTTGACATAGAGGTTCGACCAATAAAGATCTTCATAGAATATGTAGGAACCAATATGGGCATCTAGGTCCCGCTATTGGTTATTAACCGTAGAGGTGTCTCGGTCATGTCTACATAGTTCTCGAACCCGCAGGGTCTGCACACTTAAGGTTCGGTGACGTTTCGGTAGTATAGAGTTATGCATGGTGGTGACCGAAGGTTGTTCAGAGTCCCGGATGAGATCCCGGACGTCACGAGGAGCTCCGGAATGTTCTGGAGGTAAAGATTGATATATAGGAAGTCCTATTTTGGTCGCCGGAAAAGTTTCGGGCTTATCGGTAGTGTACCGAGAGTGCCGGTAGTGTACCGGGAGACCATCGGGAGGGGTATTTCGACCCAAGAGGATTCATGGGCTGTGGGAGAATAAATACCAGCCTTTTGTGGGCTGGTGGAAGTCCCACACAAGGCCCATAAAGTTAGGGAAGAAAAGCCGAAAGATAAAAGGTGGAAAAAAAGGCAAAAAGGCAAAAAAAGGAAGAGTCCTAATCCTACTAGGAGTGGAGGAGGAGGAGGACTCTCCTCCCTAGCTTCGGACGAAGCCTCCTAGTAGGATTTTCCCTTGCGCCGAGCCTCCTCTCTTCCTCTTATATATACTAGAGGTTTTAGGGTTTTGGCACAGTTTTTTTTAGCCACGTGTTGCCCGTTCCTCCAGTGCATAGTTTCTCCTCTAGATCGGATTTCTACAGTGCTTAGGCGAAGCCCTGCCGGAATTGCTCCACCACCATCACCGCGGCGCCGTCATGCTGCCGGTGAACTCATCTACCTCTCTGCTCCCTCTTGCTGGATCAAGAAGGCGGAGATCGTCATCGAGCTGTATGTGTGCTAAACGCGGAGGTGTCGTCCGTTTGGCGCTAGATCGGAAGGACCGTGATCAAGATCGCGAGACGGATCGTGATGAGTTCGTGGGACGGATCATGATGACTTCACGGGACGGATCGTGACGAGATCGCGAGACGGATCGTGATGAGTTCATGGGACGGATCGTGATTGGATCGCGGGACGGATCGTGATGAGATCGCGGGACGCTCGGCGATTTGGATCGCGATGACGTTCGACTACACCAACCACGTTTCTTAACGCTTCCCGCTTAGCGATCTACAAGGGTACGTAGATCCACTCTCCCTCTCATAGATGCTCATCACCATGGATAGATCTTGTGTGTGCGTAGGAAAATTTTTGTTTCCCATGCAACGTTCCCCAACAGGTATGTGAAACTAGGCGGTATAAATTTAGCGGCAATGTAATTAGCATAATCAGCATACCAAGGACCATTATGTGAAGCATTTATGACAGATAATTGTTCATTAGGAAAGCTATCATCAATAGGTAGTGGGTCATCAAGGACATTCTCTAACCTAGACAAGTTATCTGCTGCGGGGTTATCAGCACCCTTTCTATCAACAATATGCATATCAAATTCTTGTAGCAGAAGAACCCACCTGATAAGTCTAGATTTAGCATCGTTCTTTTCCCTAAGATATTTAATAGCAGCATGATCTGTGTGAAAAGTTACTTTAGAATCAACAATATAAGGTCTAAACTTATCACAAGCGAACACAACTGCTAAAAATTCTTTTTCAGTGGTAGCATAGTTTCTTTGACCACTGTCTAGAGTTTTGCTAGCATAATGAATAACTTTTAATTTCTTATCAACTCTTTATCCTAGGATAGCACCAACAGCATAATCACTAGCATAACACATAATTTCAAAGGGTAGGTTCCAATCAGGTGGTTGAACAACAGGTGCAGAAATCAAAGCATTCTTAAAAAAATTTAAAGCTTCTACACAATCATCATCAAAAATGAATGGAACATCTTTTTGCAAAAGATTAATGAGCGGCCCAGAAATCGTAGAGAAGTCTTTAATAAATCTCCTATAGAAACCATCATGACCAAGGAAACTTCTTATACCTCTGATATCCGTAGGACACGACATTTTTTCAATAGCATCAACTTTAGCCTTGTCAACTTCAATACCTCTTTTAGAAATTTTATGTCCTAGGACAATGCCTTCATTCACCATAAAGTGGCACTTCTCCCAATTCAAGACAAGATTAGTTTCTTCACATCTTTGCAAAACTCGATCAAGGTTGCTCAAACAATCATCAAAAAAGTTCTGTAAACGGAAAAATCATGAATGAAAACCTCAACAATCCTTTCACAAAAATCAGAGAATATAGCAGTCATGCATCTTTGAAAGGTATTAGATGCATTGCATAAACCAAAAGGCATACGTCTATAAGCAAAGGTACCAAAAGGGCAGGTAAAGGTGGTCTTCTCTTGGTCCTCTTTTGACACAGGTATTTGAGAGAAAGCAAAAATGTGTGTGTTTGGATAATCATTCTAGAATTTGATCAATAAAAGGTAGAGGGTAATGATCTTTTCTAGTAGCTTTATTCAATTTCCTAAAATAAATTACCATTCTATATCCTGTAACAATTATCTGTGGGATCAATTCATTTTTATCATTAGGAACTATGGTAATACCTCCTTTCTTAGGGACACAATGAACGGGACTAACCCATCTACTAACAGCAATAGGGTAGATGATACCTACCTCCAGAAGCTTTAATATTTCAATTCTTACCGCTTCCTTCATTTTTAGGATTTAACTGTCGTTGGTGATCAACAGCTGGTTTAGCATCGGGCTCCATTTTAATTTTATGCTGACGTAGTGTGGGACTAATGCCCTTAAGATCATCAAGAGTATATCCAATAGCAGCACGGTGCTTCCTTAGAGTTTTCAATAATCTCTGTTCTTCATGCTCTGAAAGGCTAAGACTAATAATAACAGGATATAAGTTCTTTTCATCAAGATAAGCATATTTTACAGTATCCGGTAATTGTTTAATCTCAAACACGAGATCACCCTTGGGTGGAGGAGGATCCCCAAGTATTTCAACAGGCAAGTTGTGTTCCAGGATAGGATGTTGATCAAAGAAAATCTTGTCTATTTCATTCCTTTCATTCATATGCATGTCATTTTCATGGTCTAGCAAATATTGCTCTAAAGGATCAGTAGGAGGTACAGCAATAGAAGCAAGACCAATAATTTCATCCTTACTAGATAATTCTTTATCATGGGGTTGTCTATGAAATTTAGAGAAATTAAACTCATGAGACGTATCCCTAAAACTTACGGTAATCGATTCCTTCTCACAACCTATCATGGCATTAACGGTATTCAAGAAGGATCTACCAAATATAATGGGACAAAAATCATCTTGTGGGGAGCCAAGAACAAGAAAATCAGTAGGATATTTTATTTTCCCACACAAGACTTCAACATATCTAATAATCCCAATTGGTGATATAGTGTCTCTATTAGCAAGCTTAATTGTAACATCAACTTCCTCTAACTCAGCTGGTCCAATATCATTCATAGTCTCTTTATATAAGGTAAAGGGAATTAAACTCACACTAGCACCCATATCACATAAGCCATGATAACAATGATCTTCTCTTTTAACAGAAACAATAGGCATGCCAACAATGGGTCTATGTTTATCTTTAGCATCAGGTTTAGCAATTCTAGCAGCTTCATCACAAAATTGAATAACATGCCCATCAATATTATCAACCAAGAGATTCTTAACCATAGCAATACTAGGCTCAACTTTAATTTGCTCAGGGGGTGTAGGTGTTCTAGCATAGCTTTTACGAACCACAGTCGAAGCTTTAGCATGTTTCTTTATTCTAACAAGGAAAGGTGGTTTCTCAATATAAGCAACAGGAATAACAGGATCAACATTATAAGTAATAATTTCCTCTTCAAATTTAATAGGTTCAACTACTTTCACTTCAATGGGAGGATGATATTTAAACCACTTCTCCTTGGGGAGATCAACATGAGCAACAAAAGATTCACAAAAAGAAGCTACTATCTCAGAGTCAAGTCCATATTTAGTGCTGAATTCATGAAAAGCATCGGTGTCTATGAAGTATTTAACACAATCAAACTTAAGGTTCATACCTGACTCCTTACCTTCATCGAGCTCCCAATATTCAGAGTTGCGTTTAATTATTTCCAATAAGTCACATTTGAAGTCAATATCCTTCTTCATATAGGAATCAACACAAGAAGTATCGAGCATGGGTTGATCATTACGATAAAGCCGTGCATAAAAATTCTGAATAATAATTTCTCTCGAGAGCTCATGATTGGGCATGAATATACCATTGACTTAAGCCTCCCCCAAGCTTGAGCGATTCTTTCTCCTTCACGAGGCCAAAAATTATAAATGTAATTCCAATCACGATGAACTAGATGCATAGGGTAGAACTTCTGGTGAAATTCCATTTTCAATCGGTTGTAGCTCCATGATCCAATATCATCACATAGCCTATACCATGTCAATGCCTTCTCCTTCAAAGATAAAGGAAAGACCTTATTCTTGACGTGATCCTCGGGCAGACCTACAAGTTTAAATAATCCAAAAACTTCATCCACATAGATTATGTGCAAATTGGGATGTAGTGTTCCATCTCCTGCATAAGGATTAGCCAGCCGTTTCTCTATCATACCCAAAGGAATTTCATAATAAATATTTTCAGTAGGTTCAATAGGTTGAGGTACAACTCTTTGTGTTTCCGGTCGAGGTGAAGATACCCCGAACAAGCCCCTCAAAGGATTACTTTCCATAGTAACAAGTGACAGTAAATTTCAGCACACTATACAAATTTATCCTTACCAGATTCCACCTACCAAAGGCACTTCACTCCCCGGCAGCGGCGCCAGAAAAGAGTCTTGATGACCCACAAGTATAGGGGATCTATCGTAGTCCTTTCGATAAGTAAGAGTGTCGAACCCAACGAGGAGCGGAAGGAAATGACAAGCGGTTTCCAATAAGGTATTCTCTGCAAGCATTGAAATTATCGATAACAGATAGTTTTGTGATAAGATAATTCGTAAAGAGTAACAAGTAAAAAAATGTAGCAAAGGTGCATCAAGGTAGCCCAATCATTTTTGTAGCAAAGGAAAGGCCTGGAAAAATCTTATATAAAGCAAAGCGCTCCCGAGGACACATGGGAATTTCGGTCAAGCTAGTTTTCATCATGCTCATTTGATTCGTGTTCGTTACTTAGATAATTTGATATGTGGGTGGACCGGTGCTTGGGTGCTACCCTTACTTGGACAAACTTACCACTTATGATTAACCCCTCTCGCAAGCATCCGCAACTACAAAATAAGAATTAACGTAAACCTAACCATTACGAAGCAACGCATAAACTAGGGTTTAAGCTTCTGTCACTCTAGCAACCCATCATCTACTTATGACTTCCCAATGCCTTCCCCTAGGCCAAAATAATGGTGAAGTGTTATGTAGTCGACATTCACATAACACCACTAGAGGAGAGACAACATACATCTCATCAAGATATCGAACGAATACCAAATTCACATGATTACTTATAACAAGACTTATCTCATGTCCTCAGGAACAAACGTAACTACTCACAAAACATGTTCATGTTCATAATCAGAGGAGTATTAATTGTCATAAAGGATCTGAACATATGATCTTCCACCAAGTAAACCAACTAGCATCAACTACAAAGAGTAATCAACACTACTAGCAACCCACAGGTACCAATCTGAGGTGTTAAGACAAAGATCGGATACCAGAGATGAACTAGGGTTTGGAGAAGAGATGGTGCTAGAGAAGATGTTGATGAAGATTGACCCCCTCTCGGTGAGAGGATCATAGGTGATGACGATGGCTTCGATTTCCCTCTCCGGGAGGGAAGTTTCCCCGGCAGAACAGCCCTACCGGAGCTCTAGATTGGTTCTGTCCAAGTTCCGCCTCGAGATGGCGGCACTTCGTCCCGAAAGCTCCCTTTTGAATTTTTTTCCAGGTCAAAACCCACCATATAGGAGAAGATGGGCGTCGGGGTCCTGCCAGGTGCGCCACAAGCCTGCTAGGCACGGCCAGGGGGTGGCCGCGCCTGGCAGGCTTGTCGCCTCTTGGTGGGCCCCCTCAGGTGTCTGTTCGCCCAGTATTTTATATATATTCCAAAATAATTCACCGTAAATTTTCAGGACTTTTGGAGTTGTGCAGAATAGGTATCTCAGATTTGCTCATTTTCCAGTCTAGAATTCCAGCTGCCGGCATTCTCCCTCTTCATGTAAACCTTGTAAAATAGGAGAGAAAAGGCATAAGTATTGTACCATAACGTGTAATAACAGCCCATAATGCAATAAATATCAATATATAAGCATGATGCAAAATGGACGTATCAGAGGCTTATCGCCATTCGGCCTCCCTTTACTGCGCCGCGTATCGCTCTGCTTCCCAAGATGTGTGTGCCGTTATGCGCACATGATTAAACATATCCCGTGTGAAACGGAGCACGATCTGTGCATTGATGGATCGTGCTGATGAAAACGGCCTCGAGCCGCGGTTCGAGTTTTTGCAATTGGTCCAATGGTTGTGGTGGGCCGCGACCTTTCGTCAAAAAAGTTGTCAGGGAGATCTGTTTGCTCCTTGACGCTTGGCCTTCGGGGCTAAGTTATTCATGGTGTTCGGACGAGCCTCTAATCGGAAAAAAAACTACATGTCATCGGAGGCTGAACTAAACTCGAAGGGAAGAACTCGCCTCGCAAGCCAAAGACTCTGATTATACGAAGCAGCTGGAGCTAAGAACTTTGGCGTTGGAGGCAAGTTTGGGGGCTACTGAGGGAGTCCTGGTTTAAGGGGTCCTCGGGAGGCCGACCTGTTTCTTATGGGTTGGATTGTATGGGCTGCTTGCCGAGCATTGGATCGATCGAAGGCCCTGTCTCCAGGAAGGAATCTTCGGGAATCGTGGCATGTCTTCCACGTTTCGAGTAGTGAATATGCATGTTAATCCCTTCGACGTGTAACCTACTATATGTAAACCCTAGGTACCCTTGACGTCTATATAAGCCAGAGGGCTTTAGGTTGCAGATAGAGGACAACTCATCTACGGTTTAGCTATTTGATCTCGAGGTAGATCAACTCTGTAACCTACATATCATCAATACAATCAAGCAGGACGTAGGGTATTACCTCCATAGGAGGGCCCGAACCTGGGTAAACATCGTCTCCTGTTACCATTGATTCTAGCCTCACAGCTCGGGACCTCCTACCCGAGATCTGCCGGTTTTGAAACCGACAGCAGGCGTGAGCTCTGGCTCGGCCGCCACGGGCATGAACTCTGGCATGAGCGTGAGCTCCAGCTCAGCCGCCATGGCTGGCGCGAGGCGCAGGCGCGAGCTCTAGCCACGAGAGCAAGCTCCGTCTCGGCCGCAATGGCGGACGTGAGCTCCTGCTTGGCCGTCACGGCGAGTGCGAGCTCTGGCCACGGGCGCGAGGGCTCTTGTGTGTGGTTGCATGTGGGACAGCCTGGGATAGCTATGACGTGAAGACGGGTGCCCGGGCATGCTCGGACGTGACCGGGCAGCCTCATATTGCCCCCAAATTTGAGACGAGTTTAAGATACACCAGTCAGTCCGTGCTTTGAAGGACGAAATGAAGGGTCCGGTTGAATCGGATTTTTTTATTAGGTACTGACATGGCGGGCTTTTGAAACATTTAGGGATGAAATGGGGTCCAGTTGTAGATGATCTAACCTATGCATGGTACTGGGCCAGTCGAAGTGTTTCCCTCGCGTCAGGCGCGCCCATCAATGGCCTGGCCCATGAAGAGGAGCATTGGGTCTTTAGCCCACTTTTCTTTTCTATACCTTTTGTTACTTTTACTTGTATTTCTTCGCCTAGAAAAACTTATATTTCTGAGATGAAAAATATACTGGTTTAATTTAGAAGGCACTGCGCGTGTTCAACAAAATGTTGATGGAATATTACATATTGTTCGTGCAACTTCTAGAAAATGTTGATGGCATCCCAAAAAACATGTGTGTCATGTAAAAAATGTCCCGTCATATAAACAAAATTATATGACATTTTATAAAAATGTTTATACAATTTACCAAAAAAATGTAATTCCGAAAATATTTCACCCTATCAAAAAATGTATGTGATATTTTTAATAAAAGTTCACGCATTTCAAAAAATGTGTTCTTCGTTATTTTTGAAAATGTTTATACAATGTAAAATAATGTTCACGGAGTTCACAAAAGTGTTTTGTATCATTATAAAAAGTTGTTGGTGTGTATTTGGAAATATACAATTACTCTCCTTGATTGACACCAACTGCCAAGATCAACAGAGAACCAGCATATATGTTGATACAATAAGCCATTCGTTGGTGACGCCGTCCACGTAGGGAGAGGCCGAAGGTACCTTATTTCAACATGTCGTCATCGTCATCACCTCTCGTTGATGTCTCTTGGGAAAGAAAATCTAAGAAAATAAAAATAAAATGGACAGGTCCTCATTGCTCTTGCCGAGGACCAGTCGGTCAAACAGGGAAGAGGAGGGGGGGCATAGACGACGTGGAGGAGAACTCGCATCCAAGGGGATTGACAACCCTCTTACCAACGTTGGGAGCAAGTTGCTTGCTTTCTTGTGTGCAGCCGCTGAAGACGATTGAGGATTGGTAATCCTATTGGTTCAATAAACCTTGGTTTCATAACTATGGGAAATACTTACCCACATTATATTGCGATAACCCATTTCTCTTCATGGAAAACCCAACGCAAATCACAAGTATCAGTCCGGTGGAATCACGATATCTTGCATTGTGCGAGGGTGTGAGGAGATTACAGTGGTCCTAGTCGCTTCTTGGGGAGCATTGTGCCTCCATACCGCTCCAAGCGGAGATTAGCATCCGCAAGGGTGAGAACTTTGGGATACATCGCCGTCTCCATGTGCCTCGGTTATCTCTAACCAGAGCCCTTTACTTATGCACTTTACTTTGTGATAGTCATATTGTTTCATGTTATATATCTTGCTATCACTTAGCTGTTTATCTTGCTTAGCAAAAGTTGTTGGTGCACACAGGTGAGCCTAATTGCTTTAGGTTTTGTGCTTGAACTATTAAATGTTAGTTTTATTCCGCATTTTAAAGCGCCTATTCACCCCCCCTCTAGGCGACATCAGTGTCCTTTCAACAGTGACTATTGTCGTATCCCCCCTCTCATTAGGGCTCTCATCCTCTTGGCAGCGCCTTTATAGGTGTTGACATCTCATCTCCTCTGCCACCTGAACCTCTATATGATCTTTCTCGGATTGATCAAGGGGCGACCTCGCATCTCTTCTTGGTATTGGCTAATCGTTTCAGGGATGGTGGGTGTACGATTTCAAGCCTAGAATGAAGATTTCTTCTGGCAAGATGCCAACCATAGATGATCGAGCACTGACTTGAGCGAGGAGGAGGCCATGATGAAAGAGCTCGGACTGAGGGAAGAAGATCTCGATCACATGATCAACAAATAGTAGGAAGTGTCACCTCACTCGTTGGATGTCCATGGCTTATGGTTCACAAGGACAAACCCTATAGCTAGTATTGTTTCTTCATGAATATGTGCGTGTCTTGGGACCTTGCTCAAGTTGTAAAGATTCTACCTATAGAGGACAATTTGTATACCATGCAATTTGCTTGTCTTGGTAATTGAGGAAGACTTGTGGAGGAAAGACATTGGAACTTCCGTGAGGATGTTATTATATTGGCACCTTATGACAGATTCACAAAACCCTCGGCAATCAAGCTTTATACCTTGGAGATCAAGATTCAAGTCTAGGATTTATTTGATCGATATGGGTCATAGTGAAATTGTTGGCACGCAAGGTAGGTGAGTTTGTCTACACAGAAACAAGGTCATCTGTTTTTGCGAAAATGTATTTTAAAGTGTGTATTAGAATCAACATTAGACCACGAAATTCATCTGAGAGTTCAAATGTATCAAGTTAAGATAGGTTTTCATCATGAAGGGTAGTAAGATCTTATAGGAGCACGTATGTCATCATATACTACAAAAAGTATAAGTGTTATATCCTTTAATTAACAAAAAATACAAAGTTGTAAAAAAAAGTTTTCCAGTTCATCTAGCCCCACCCCCCGGTTAACTTCTCTCCTTCCAACAAAGACGTAGCCCACACATTTGCGTGGGCCAATGTCCTAGTAGAAAACGGTAAAAGAGTGATGCAAATTAAAGTAACTCAATACTTAATTGTGCTAGGGACAAGTTGGTTGCGTCTCTTATGTGGATGAAACCATTCTCGAGGACGGCATAAATATCGCCTATGTTGTTACCATAACACTTTGCGTTCATTTTGTTTTGTTTGAGGGTTGTCATGTGGATAAAGTCTAACCCTATATGCTGAAAAACCATTGGCATACATCCAACCATAATAATAAAATGTGGTGTGTCCCTATTCATTAGTCATGACGGCTTCCCCTTCTAGACATGGGTTTCAATGTTCTATAACTCCAGCTTCCTCTCTTAGACTTACTATAACATAATATTCTCTTCTATTCTTATAAAGATGAAGCAGCATGCGGTCGGTGTTCGCACATCACCAGAAGAAATTAACCACATCATATTAACAAACGTCAAGCTTTTTGCATTTTAACATGAGTAGCAACAATAGGCTTTCTCTACATCCTCAAGAACATGGTGATTTACTCACAATTCTTTTTAATGAATACGATAAACAATCATTAAGTAATATGATAAACGGTCTTTAAGTATAAATCGTCCACCAATAACACACAAAGTATCAACTACTTAATATTAATATATACCAGAAAAATGATAACCACAATAGATTCATAGCCGTTGCTCATAACTGAGACTGCAGCTGAATCAACCTTTCAAGAAGAGGTAAAAAATTTGTTTAGACACTGCAAGAGAATACTATAAAAATCCACCAAGAATCTTAGGATCATCCAGCATCATATGGGGAGGTGGCTAGTGGGATGGGCCCCACTTGCCAAAGCAGCGCTCCATGGGCGCATAGGCCCAAGAGGTCAGAAGTGGCTCCTCTGCGGTGTGTTACATGTCGTTGGCTCACCGACATTTGGGCCAGAATCACTATGGGCCCACGCGTCAGTGTAGAAAGTCAGAGTGACATACCTCATTGGATCCTGATCCCAAGAGGTCACCCTATGGTCAGGATGTAAGTGGACAACTTATTGGGCATTGTGGGACTTGCCCACACTAACCATCGGTCCTTATGTGGGATTATGTCAAAGTCCATTTATATTTATTTGGTTAACGCGGCGTCCACATATGACCATTTATACAACGGTCCATCCATTTACTTAACACATCAGTTCACATATTACAAACCATCAGTTCATCCATTTGAAAAATCAACGGGGTCAAAACTAAAGCCTCACACGCATAAAGAGGGGAACTTCAAGGATTCAAAGACAACGCATACAAAAACGAGCGTCGGGGTTTCAGAGACAAGCTTATTAGAATCATCATCTTCAGAGCTTTCTTAACAATGTTCAGAGAATGGCATGAGCATCAGATGAGCAGGGAACGAACGACCTCTGATAGCCTCCGATTTCCGCCGCGTCGCGTTGTCGATCCTCCCGCAGTGCACCTAGTACTAGTGATAACAACACTAGTGCGTGCCAAGGAACAAGGATTCAAACTTCAGAGGTTATCTTCAGACTTCTGAATCTACATCAACCTTCAGATGGCATCCACCAGTCTCATCTCCCCTAGATTGCGTTGCAACAGAAGTGTGAGGCGGATGAGCGGGAGGGAAAGCAGAGCAGAGGCCCCCAGCTGCGCCTGCCGCCAATACCGACATCGTCGCCACAACAGTAGAAGAGAGTATCGGCAGATTGGACTTTGGAGATATAGTAGAGGAGGCGTCCCGCAAGACTCGACTCGGTCCCTACGGCGGTCTCTTCCAGAAACATGGCGGCGACGCCGGTGCCATGGAACGAAGGGAGGACTGGACTGGGGAGGTGGTGCAGGTGGAGACAGCGGGGACGGCGCCCATGGCATGGCGATTGCGGTGCCCGCGCGCGTCGAGTGTTGCGGTCGGCCACTGGCTTCATGAGCTTTTCTGGGCTGTCTATTTGTGCCATTTAATTTTTTTGGATATCCGCCAACGCCCGTTTGATTGGTTTTTGATGGATGGCATATGTGGGACTAGTGGGACCCAATGCCACTTACATCCTGACCCTATGGCCTCACCTTCGGATTCCGGGCTTGATTTTTTTTTTTCAAATACATGTACTTTCTTCAGTCTGAATTAATTGGCGCAGCCTCTATGTCTCTCCAATCCAATTTAATTGAGTCAGGGCTCTATTATACACGTCTATAAAATGTCAGTATTTCTTCAGTTTTCTTCCCTCTTAAAAAGTGATTTTCCTCACATGACTATATTCTCCTGTGCTGGAAGATTTCCGGTCAAGCAACAGGGATCCGACCAGAGAGCGCGGAGACGAGTGCCGCCTTGAACCCGGGGTCCCTCGTCAGCGTCGCCGCCATCTGCTCCACCAGGTTCTTCCTATCGGCCACCTGCTCCGCCGTCGAAGCTTCCTGCTTCCCCTGCTGCTGGACGAGCGCCGGCGCCGGTGATGCGCGGACGGCGGCTGCCTCGCCGCTCTTCCTGCCACTAGAGCCTTGTTGCTTGGGCGGCGGTGCGTGGTTGTGGTCGCCGTCGTACGTGGCCACAAGCACGGTCTTGTCCTCCGCGCTGCGCTGCACCTTCTTCTTCACCTGGCACGACGGCGCGAACGAGCACCGGAAGTAGGCCCTCGGGCACGGGTTGTCCTTGGTCACCTTCTGCCCGTACTTTCGCCATTGGTACCCATCCTTCACCACCTGCCCGTCAAAATCAACCGCATATTGATTAGTTATGGACTGGACGGCAAGAAACTTTCGTTGCGGTCGATGATCACGAGGAAGAAGATGGATTGGCGTTGTTGGGTGTTCGTTACTTACGAGGCTGAGGTCGGAGGGGTCGGCGTGGACGTAGAGCTTGGACACCCTGCTGGCCTTGACCTCGTCGGCGCGGACGCGCTTGCTGCTGTAGGGCTCGTGGACGGACGTGCACTCCGCCTGGTCGGGGCCGACGGTGACGCTGACGGCGAAGCGGCCGCTGCTGCCGGTTGCGGCGAGCGGCGGCGAAGGGTTGCGGCTGGCCGTGTCGAGGCTGTCGCTGCGGGCGCGCTTTCTGGTCGCCGACGCGGCGGAGCCGCCCTCCGATGTCGTCGACGACTGGTGGTGGTTGTTGGCCGCGGCCATCATGCCACTGACCTTGCCCTGCAGGTCGGCGTACTTGGCCACCATCGTGCGGAGCATGTCGCCGAGCCTCCTGTTCTCCTCGCCCACTCGGCGGAGCTCCGCCTCCAGCGCCTCAACCTCGTGATTTTTCTTGGAGGACATGAAGTCCTGCTCCACAAGGTCCCTGGTCACCGGGGGACCACCTCGCCGCACCGCCGGCTGGCCGACGTTGAGACCGAGGGTGAGGGAAGTCTGTCCGATCATCCACTGCTCGTCCATGTCTTCCTTGAATTCACGGTAGCTCAAGAATCTATCAGGCGGCGGCCGGAGAAGAAGTCGAAGAAGAAGACCGGGAAGCTAGACGGGCATGAGCTAGAGAAGTGGTCGTGGCTGGGAGGAAGCGCGCGGACATGAATATATAGAGTGGAGGCGGAGGGGGCATGGGAGGGTGGGAGTTGGGTAGGAAGGAGGAAGACTCGGAGGAGGAAGCCGGCATCTTGGGGTGGCCCGTCGTCGTCGCGCTTCTTTTGGTCGCCGTGACCGCGATAGAATATTTTTAGTGAAGCTGGCAAGAATTGTTTTTGCCGGTGACAATCAGCATGAGGGAATCGGTGGATCATGGATGGATTGGCTTTGGGTTGGAGGAGTACGTAGGAATTGTCGAGTGGGGTGGGGACAGACCAGAAGGACTTTCTTTGTCTTTGGGGTCTCCGTTTGGTCAAGGAGAGCCATCGCGTGCAATGCTTTCATGCTTACATTTTGGCACCCCAACAAAGAAAATTGCGTGCGGCCTGCCCTGATTTTCCTTAATAATTGCAGAAAGGGTATGTGTACCTTTTTGCCGGCTTTTATTTATCTGAGTCGTGATGTTTTCCATATGTATAAGATTTTTTTTCAAGATCCATGTCTATTATAAAGGTCAAACAAAAGTACAAAACATCTTAAATATAATAAAAAAAAATACATTAAGGCAGCCACTGCAATCGTCAAAATGAACTGCCGACACACCGTTTCACAACTCCCATACCACAGCCGACCTAACCTTGTCGATGATATTTAGAAAGTCTTCATGCACGTGCCCCTAAGGACCAGTGTCCTAGAGTCATTATCCTCGATGTTGAACCGTTGGATCTATTTAAAGAACCTGCCAACAAATTCCGTCGACACGCCACTGAGAGCCCTAGCCTTGCCACCCTAGGAGCCGAAGGATATCTGCTCCGAAGCTCCGTCGAATTTGTCCCTACAGATGAACTAGAGGAGTATCAGATCCTGGAAGACCGCCTCAAAGATGAAGCATCGCCATACGCCTGAGTGCAGCCCTTGTGAGGACTAAAACCCTAACTTATCTACTAACCGGAGCCAGGGTACAAGGATTCCCTTCCCCACCACTGGCCACAAGAGCTAGAAGCGGAGGGGAGGTGAATTCACCGGCCCCATCGTCGAATATCTATGAGAGGAAGGCTTCATTATGTTCACCTTGTGAGGGTTGATATTAGAAGAAGTTTTCGAGCTCAACCTGGTTTAAAAAATGCAATATGCCGGCATGCAAGTATTTTGGAGAACTCCACTTCATAATATATTTTAACTTGGGATTGTATTTCATCAATCGCATTGTTGTATAATTTTGGGTTTAGTTTTATTTAACAGGAAGGTAACACTTCTATATGAGTCAACATGAGCATTGTGCCACCCACTTAATGATGTTTCGTAAAAATAATCTATAAATTCATATAACCCATTTCTACATATAAGGCTCTAACATGAGCTGTACCTTGAGTAGAACTTTTTTTGGGGGGGTTGAAACTCATGGCCTTTTGATTTTCTATGCAATACAGACAAAACATCTAAAAAGTCATGTTACGGACCAGGATTGATAAAATACAAATTTCTGATTTGCTTTCATGTTTTACTCATAATTTTCATTCGCCGTTGTTTCATTCTCTCCATGTGAAATTTGAAGTTTAGTAAGTCTCTCTTTTTTTGGTTATATTTTGTATTTTTTGTGAAAGTGTCACAAATGCACTTTTATTTATATAATTATGCTTTTCTTGAATCAAACAAACAACTGATAAAATTGTGGCATCCATGCCTTTTACTTGTTTATGACCGTGGACCACGTCCGGACATTAAAATGGACATATACCGGAGTCATTTGCTGATCAAGTGTTAAAATTCCCTTATTTGTGGCGAGACACAATAAGTTCACACACCTTGTGTTTACTTCTTCCTTTTTTGAGTTTTTGGGAAGTTTGGTACATTTTTCTGTTTTTAGGTTGTATCCGAAAAAGGAAAAAAACGTTGGTTCTATTTTATTTGCATGTCTCAGGCATGTGTTTTGAATTAATTATGTATTACAAATACACCCTTCAATTCGACTCCACACGCGTCGGCTGAATTAGAACCTCTACAATTTGATTCAGTCTTCCCCTCAAAGGAAAAAACTGATTCTGTCTCGAGATATGCGTTGGACCTGGACCCAGCACGAGCCAAGACTTTGAGTTGACGTGATCTTGGAAAGAATGGGTACGCGGCAGGTGACTAAACCAACATCCAAATTTGGCTTGATCTATTCGCACTATGCATGTACGCAGCCGGCCACTCCTAATTAGCTAGCAGAAAATATGCAAGTCGATGGGGAAATAACACAGACCGGGTCACCTTGGTTGATTGGATCGTCACTGCTGATTAATTAACTAGCATGTATACAGTCCGTAGACTTCATCCACGGGACATTACTCATAACTAATTTAATATGGGCACAAGTATGTGAGTACTATGTTATCTAGTCTATGCATGACATACCACATGACACATACGGTAAGCAATTCGGCGAAAGCCGTTTTCGAGCAATTCAATCAAACTATTTAAAAGAAATAGAAAGTGCATACATGACATATCTTGTTTCAGATGTATCTCTTGGACCGGTGCTGAATTCTTTGGAATATCACGGTTTCATATGGCAGCAAGACCACAAACAAAAGTAACAAAGAATTTGTTCAACATTCGGAAAAAATGAATATGAAGAAACATAATGGTTCATGAATGTTCATCCTGGGCTAAAGTCAACGGGATCAACATTAATTAAAACGGCCGCATCTGGAAGAAAGATGCCGATCTCTTCCGGCACAAACCACACGTACACACTTTCTTTGCTCGCACATGTGAAACCGAGGAGGGCTGGAAAGCCTGTGATTAGTATACTGTATGTGTTATCAAGGTCGTTGTTAGGATCCCTTTTTGGTTAGCCAGCAGGAGTATCACATATTTGTATCCAAGTTAATGTGATGCACTCATGTGCATGGATCGATGGATCGAATCGACAGGTAGACACGTTTTGTGCATGCTTAGCACGTGTTGTAGCACATGTGTATAAAGCATGAAGGAACGGCACAGCTGGAAAACACCTGGAAAATGCAACAACTGATTGAGCTCACAGACCAGAAGATAAGATTCGATCAGCATTGGCAAGGTAGACAACAAATGATGGGATACGTGGAATAGATTTGTCCCGCAACTAATTAGTGATAGCCTCCCTAATGGCCAGCCCCAAGGAAGGGTTCACATGTGCATAAATCATGCACAAATGATTACCGTGCAAAAGAATGATTTGATCATATGCGTCTTCAATTATTTGTTTTCTCGGTAATCATAACCAGCAAACGTTTGCTGAAACAGATGGCAATCGCGAATTTTTTTTATGGCAAGTTTAGTGCGCGAGGACGGCAATTTTCTTGGGGAAATGGAACTACATCAGAGTTGCCATGCTCGCTAACACAATTTCTAAGTCATGTCCACGGTGTTAATATTGCAGTTATACTTTATCTGTTTAAGTTTCAGATTTTACATGTAAATATACTTGTATTCATCCTCTACGTGGACGATTTTTACATGAAAATATGCAGTAACTTTGATTTTCTGAACTTGACATGTCTTAACCCTCTAGCTCCATACGATAAAAACTATGGGGCATAAGTTAGAAAGTGCAAAATAAATCATGCATGTATATGATGGATACAAGCATGCGCGTGTAAAAAATTAAGATGGTATCTGACACGTGCAAAAAATAACAAAGTGACCAAGGAGCACTTAGGTCAAGTCATGTTTAAGTTTGAAATTTTACATGAACAAATTGCAATCATCCTCTATGTGCAAGATTCTGTAATTATTTTTGGAAACTTATTATTTTATTATTATTGAAAAATCCATGTAGTTGAGATGGTCGCAAGATCACGTGCACATCCCCCATCCCGGCTTTAGCCTGCAGGGACCCTTGGATTCCACGTGACCTTGCTTTTCCAGGCAATCATCTCGAATTAGCTACTCAACTTGAGAGGGGGTTAAGGCACTGTTAGGGGACAATATCAATTCAGCTTTACAAATAGATTCTTTTTTTAGACAGTAGTATCTATAAGGGCATTTTCAACACGGACCCTTGAAACGCCTATAACCGTCTGAACCGAGCTGTCCAGGCGCATTTTACTATCGAACACAGTCCCGCATCGGTCCGCCAACGCTTCCAGCTGTCCATTTTCTTGCAAACAAGAAGCAAATGCGCGGGGAGGGGGGGGAGGGGAAGGGGAGTTCAGACCGCCGCTACATAGGACTTCGACACTCCCGACCCACTCAAATCCTCCCCTCCCCGCTCCCTTGGTCCACTTTTCTTCCACTCAACCCTAGCTCATGTTGCTTGCATCTGTACCCTCCTCATCCACCGTTGTCGTACCTCTCTGGCCGTTGTCCAGGCATCCTAAAACATCCACAACCCCCACCCACGCGCATCCTCGCCTTGGACTACGCCACCATCCACCCATCCTTCGTAGCGAGGTACCCTTTGTCCATCCTTCTTACACACCATGCTCGATAGGTGTTCGGTCAAATGTTATTGAGATTTTTTTGTTAAACTTTTTATTGTTTTCTAAAGTAATTATGATGATGGTGTACGCAGTCATCTGGAATTGGTTTTTCTGTGATGCGTCTTTGACTAGCTCCATAAGGGGTGCCACCTTTGTTTCGTCCCCAGCGAAAGCCAGCGTGTCTTTTCTTTCTTTTCCAATCAAGAGTCACTCACGCAACCTAATAAAAGTAAGTCATGTACGTATCCATGGTGGTTTTCTCGCTCACGTTAGTCCAAAACAAGGTAACCAGTCGGAAATATACTCTCTGTTGTGCGTCTCTCCGTTGCCTTGCCAATAGGCCACGGAAATGTACTCATCTCCTCTGTGGCCTTTTTTTTATGACGGTAGCTTTCAGTAATATACGTGATGTGATGTATGTGATGTTTACGTGTCCTGCCGTTGGTCATCCGATTTGCAAATAACTAATGAAGCAAGTAGTACTCATACTGAGAGCGCCTGCTCTAACAGCAAGCGTGCAGACAGCGTGGCCATGATTCACGAGCACGAGATACACGTGTCATTTAAGCCGCGGCCTCGTCCCGCACCTTTCCTGGCCGGGCGCCATATGTATACTGCATTTCTGTGCACGAGAAGCATGTGATTCTCACGGCCCTAGCTCTTCACGCACATGCGGCCTGGAGAGCAACTGGTATAGGTTCCGTACAGCTTAACTGTCACCATATGTGGAGATTACATTATGGTCCGTGCATGTCTTTGCATAGGAATATGTACAGTTCTTAGCTAGAATGCTAAATTCGGCAGGATGAAGAAGGACGGCTAGTTGTGTAGCAGCAGTACAGTAGTAAAACTGCAGAAAGTTTGTCCCGTTCAGAAGCTGGCCTGTTTGTGGAATTTTACTACTGAACGCTAAATTAGCAAGCGCAAGGATTATAAATTGATCGAATGTTGTCAAATGCTTGTCAATTAGTCTCTTCATAACAGTATATACTTTCCTGTGCAACCCTCCCGCGAGAATTCCGAACTGTACAAATTCAACGGTAGAACCATGAGAGACGACCGGCGAAACAGGTAAAGAGCATTTGAGGCTTGCTTTGACTTTTCTTAACGTTGGATGGGTCGCGAGCTAGCTAGGCACCTTGAGTCCCTGGACGCTGGACTTTTCGTGCTGACTTTTTCATCTGTATATATAGGCACCCTGTGTCAGTTTCAACGGTACGCAATAGCTTCCTCCATTGGTCAACGCCAGCCCATGGAAACAGCTTTGTGATGGGTTTAATTTGCCGACTTGCTAATTTGGGAAGTCAACGGCGTTGACCTAACGCAGGTGCAAACATGAAAAGGCGGCAGGAGATGCAGTTGGCCCGCACGCGGAACACGGGACCGGCTTGGCGCCATGCATGGCCACGACGAAGATGGCCGGCCGCGTCGCGCGAGTGGACCATGTCCCTCGGCCGGCGCCGGTGGTGGAGTGGGACTTGGCCATTGCCTGCCTTGTGGTGGTGGATGGTGGAGTGGAGGTAGGCTCCACCTCTCACGTTCTGGTGGCTGGCCGGCGACTTGTCCCGTGCCGTCGATCCAAAGGCGAGACGGACACGGATGGGTCGCAACGCTATAGGACACAAAGGAGAGGGGTATCGTGCGTTCAGACTTCAAACAGACGCCGGTCCTTAACTTCACCCTTCTTCTCCCCGTCGGCGGCAGCGCACGGGAGGCACCTAGCATGGTGGACGCCGGGCCGGCCGGTCGGCGCAAATCCACGTCGTTACACAACGGCCAGATACGGCTGCTACGTACTTTTCCCGCGTGACCATGCATGCATGCTGTAGTTGGCATAATCGTCGATTTTTTTTCCTTTATTCCCTTTTCGGCGGCAGCGTTGAGTATTTCATGTTTAGCCGATTCAGAAAGAGGTGACGTACTTGTTGGTGGCCGTTGGAGCAGGTCTCTCCTCGCGAATGTTCAATAGTCATGCATGCATGATGCATGCCCAGTCTTCAAAATTTCTGCTGGATTATACGGTGATCTAATGGGAGAATATTTCGACGAAGACAGTTAAGAGCATTTGAAGCTTTCTTGTACCCTTTTAATTAGCCTTGACGGTTGACTTTTCAGGGTTGACTTCCCTACGGCCATTTATGCGTTCCAAGGCAAACACAATTAACGGGTCAGCTTTGTGCATCCACTATGATGAGCTGCTAGTCGTCGACCCTTCTATTTGCAATTACGGGTCAACAACGCCAGCCCATGCATGCATGCTACTGTAGTACTCTCTTGTCGCTAAATATAATACCTTTTAGATATTACATTATACACTATATACGGATATATATAGACATATTTTAGAGTATAGATTCATTTATTTTGTTTCGTATATAGTCTTATAGCGAAATCTTTAAAAGATTTTATATTTAGGAACGGAGGGAGTAGATTGAAAATTCTGACGGGGTTGACCGTACGACCCGCATCACCAAAGACCAAACATTTCATGCATCCTCACATATGCGTTATTGCCACTCTTGTCAAAGTCAACCACCGGCAGGTTACGGTGCATTCGTTGCCGTGCGCATGCATGCATGCATGTGGTTGGTAGTAGTAGTACTGTAGTATCATTCTGGAAAGGTGGGAATTGACTTGTGTTCAATTAGCTAATTAAACAAATCGTCGAAATGGTTTCCATGAGTGTGTGATCACCAAAGTCTAGCTTCATTCGCACATCTGAAGTGACAACCACCTTTGGTCGAGTTACGGGTCAGAGCAGAAGAGCACAAGCTCTAGCTAGTGGCCGGCCGGCCGCCGGTGCACTCCGCTCCGCCCCACTCTGCCCGGTCGACGGAATTTGTCGCGCACGGGCGTGACGGCGGCCGCCGGCGAAGGAGGAGCGCCATGGCCTGACTTCACCCCTGACGAGGCACCGCGCCCGGGGTTGTCCGGCCTCTCGAACGTACGCGCGCGGTCACGGTCGCGTGGACTGGATCGTGCCTGCCAGTCGATGGATGATCCGGCGCGCGAGGCGACACGACCGTGGAACAGCCGCCGGGCACATGCGCCACGCTCGCGTCCGATGGGCCCGTTAATGGTCGTCGAGTGGGTCTTGGTCTCTTGGCCGTTCATCGCCGCTGGCCTCGTTCTTCTTGTGGTGGAGCGGAGTGGAGTCGGTAGGATCCACTTGAATTTCCATCACGAGTCAAGGTCCGCGACAGCGACACTCATGACTCATGCAATGCAACGTACTCGTCACATATCCATGGTGGTTTCGTGGCGTCGTCCTAGCGAGAGTGAGTCCAAAACAATACGCTTCCTTTTCTACTCCCACGATCGGCACCGGTTAAAGTCAGTTGGTGGTTCACTTGTCCACTCACTCGGTTATTATAATAAAAGGCGACGTATCACGTGAAAACGGCAATTTGGTGAAAATCTGGAAACTAATGACACGAGGCATTGGATCAAGAGCAAATGGTAGAGACGTGGGATTGTTAACAGCCCACTTAACCCCCGCCCCTCACGCGACAGACTCCACGGCTGTGGCGACTCAGCCGTTGCTGAAAACCATGGTGCTGACTCCACACGTCCATGAATCAAGGTCAATATTTTGTGAGATGACGGACGTGTGTCGATGTGGGGAAGTGCTTCCTGCTGTATATGGAGTATCTGGATTTTGCAATGTTATTGTGTCTGAAATAGCTTGAGTGGATGGCGTTATCGAGCTGAATTTATCAAGCAAGTCTATGTAAACATTCGGTGTGTGAATATATTGACTGGATGGTGTGATTCAAGGCAATGCATACTCACTAAGTGAGATGAGAAATTCCAATTTGAGATGAGAAATACTCACTCACTAAGATGGCTTTGTGTCATCTGTTAATGCATACATCAGTACATACATTCAGTTAAAAAGTGCAAGCAATCTGCTTTGTCATCCTCTTGAAATAAGTATACATGATGTGTAAGGATTACTAGAGCACTCAAATAGTTAGCGACAAGTACCACCAACATAATGCCACATGCATTTCAAATAAACATTGACAGTCACATTCAGATAAATAAGGCAATCTAGTGCATTCAGACCAACACAAGATTTCAGAGATACGCATAAATTTCTTCTACTACGATCTAGCATTAAAACAAAGTGGTAACTTCTTCTATTCGTTTCTTAGTTCTTGTTGGGGCAACTACGACTGTCATGGAAGCCAACCTGCTTACAAGCCCCACACATGCAAGGCTTTTTCTGTTGGAAATATGCCCTAGAGGCAATAATAAATTAGTTATTATCATATTTCCTTGTTCATGATAAATCGTTATTATCCATGCTATAATTGTATTGATCGGAGACTTAGATGCATGTGTGGATACATAGACAAAACCATGTCCCTAGTATGCCTCTAAATGGACTAGCTCGTTGATCAAAGATGGTTAAGGTTTCCTAGCCATGGACATGAGATGTCATTTGATAACGGGAACACATCATTAGAAGAATGGTGTGATGGACAAGACCCAAACTACAAACGTAGCATATGATCGTGTCAGTTTATTGCTACTGTTTTCTGCATGTCAAGTATATGTTCCTATGACCATGAGATCATGCAACTCACTGACACCGGAGGAGTGCCTTATGTGTATCAAACGTCGCAACATAACTGGGTGACTATAAAGGTACTCTACAGGTATCTCCGAGGGTGTCTGTTGAGTTGGCATGGATCAAGACTGGGATTTGTTACTCCGTGTGACGGAGAGGTATCTCAGGGCCCACTCGGTAATACAACATCACAACAAGCCTTGCAAGCAATGTGACTAAGTGTTAGTCACGGGATCTTGTATTACAGAACGAGTAAAGAGACTTGCCGGTAACGAGGTTGAACTAGGTATAGAGATACCAATGATCGAATCTCGGGCAAGTAACATACCGAAGAACAAAGGGAACATCATACGGGATTAACTGAATCCTTGACATAGAGGTTCGACCGATAAAGATCTTCGTAGCATATGTGGAACCAATATGGGCATCCAGGTCCCGCTATTGGTTATTGACCGTAGAGGTGTCTCGGTCATGTCTACATAGTTCTTGAACCCGCAGGGTCTGCACACTTAAGGTTTGGTGACATTTCGGTAGTATAGAATCATGTATGGTGGTGACCGAAGGTTGTTCGGAGTCCCGGATGAGATCCCGGACGTCACGAGGAACTCCAGAATGGTCCGGGGGTAAAGATTCATATATAGGAAGTCCTATTTTGGTCGCCGGAAAAGTTTCAGGCTCATCGGTAGTGTACCGGGAGTGCCGGTAGTGTATCGGGAGACCATCGGGAGGGGTATTTTGACCCAAGAGGCTACATGGGCTGTGGGAGAGTGAATACCAGCCCTTAGTGGTCTGGTGGAAGTCACACACAAGGCCCATGCGGCTGGGAGAGAAAGCCCAAAGAGAAAAAGGTGGAAAAAGGCAAAAAAGGCAAAAATAAGAAGGAGTCCTAGTCCTACTAGGATTGGAGGAGGAATCCTCCAATCCCACTAGGTTCGGCCGACCCAAGTGCTACCTCTTTGGCAGCCAAGCCTCCTCCTCCTCTCCTCCTATATATATACTAGAGGATTTTAGGGTTTTGACACAGAATTTTCAGCCACGTGCTACCCGTTCCTCTAGTGCATAGTTTCTCCTCTAGATCAGATTTCTGCAGTGCTTAGGCGAAGCCCTGCCGGAATAGCTCCACCACCATCACCGGAGCGCCGTCACGCTTCCGGAGAACTCTTCTACCTCTCCGCTACCTCTTGCTGGGTCAAGAAGGCGGAGATCGTCATCGAGTTGTACGTGTGCTGAACGCGGAGGTGCCGTCCGTTCGGCGCTAGATCGGAAGAACCATGATCAAGATCGCGAGACGGATCGTGATGAGTTCGCAGGACGGATCGTGATGAGTTTGCGGGACGGATCGTGATCAAGATCACGAGACGGATCTTGATGAGTTCGCGGGACGGATCGTGATGAGTTCACTGGACGGATCGTGATTGGATCGCGGGATGGATCATGATGAGATCGCGGGACGCTCAGCGATTTGGATCGTGAAGACGTTCGACTACACCAACCACGTTTCTTAACGCTTCCCGCTTAGCGATCTACAAGGGTATGTAGATCCACTCTCCCTCTCGTAGATGCTCATCACCATGGATAGATCATGCATATGCGTAGAATTTTTTTTGTTTCCCATGCAACGTTCCCCAACAGTGGCATCATGAGCTAGGTCTATGTGTAGATGAGATCTCGAGTAGAACAAAAAGAGTTTGTGGGCGTTGATGCTTAGATTGCTTCCTCCCTTGGTCGGATTTTGGTTCAGCGGTATTGTGAGATGAAGCGGCCCGGACCAACATTACTCGTACGCTTACGAGAGACCGGTTCCCTCGATCGCAACTTGTTGCATAGATGGCTTGCGGGTGCCAGTTTCTCTCACTTTAGTTGTATCGGATTCGACAAAAGCGCTTCTTGAGAAGGTTGAAAAGCAACTAGTGTATCACCGTTGTGTTTTTTGCGTAGATGAGAATTGTTCTTGCTAGATACCCGTAGCAGCCACGTAAAACATGCAACAACAATTAGAGGACGTCTAACTTGTTTTTGCAGGGTATGTTGTGATATGGCCAATTACATGATGTGATATATGTGATGTATGAGATGATCATGTGATGTATAGATTATCACGACTTGCATGTCGATGAGTACGGCAACCGGCAGGAGCCATAGGGTTGTCTTTAATTATTGTATGACCTGCGTGTCAATCATTAAGCGTTACGTAATGCTTTACTTTATCGCTAAACGGTAGCAATAGTAGTAGAAGCATGTTGGGCGCGACAACCCCAATGGCGACACGTTGATGGAGATCATGGTGTCTTGCCGGTGACGATGGAGATCATGCCGGTGCTTTCAAGATGGAGATCAAAAGCACAAGTTCATGGCCATATCATGTCACTTATGATTTGCATGTGATGTTAATCCTTTTTATGCACCTTGTTTTGCTTAGGACGATGGTAGCATTATAAGGTGATCCCTCACTTAATTTCAAGATAAATTGTGTTCTCCCCGAGTGTGCACCGTTGCAAAAGTTCGTCGTGTTGAGACACCACGTGATGATCGGGTGTGATAGACTCTATGTTCACATACAACGGGTGCAAGCCAGTGTTGCACGTGCAGAACACTCGGGTTAAACTTGACGAGCTTAGCATGTACAGACATGGCCTCGGAACACAAGAGACCGAAAGATCGAACATGAGTCATATAGCAGATATGATCAACATGATGATGTTCACCATTGAAACCACCTCAACTCACGTGATGATCGGACTTGAGTTGGTGAATTTGGATCATGTGTCACTCGAATGACCGGAGGGATGTCAATTTGAGTGGGAGTTCTTAAGTAATATGATTAATTGAACTCATTATCATGAACATAGTCAGTAGTGTCTTTGCAAACTGTGTTGTAGATTATTAGCTCACGCTGTAGCTCCCTTGTATTTTTATATGTTCCTAGAAAAATAGAGTTGAAAGATGGTTGTAGCAATATTGCGGAGTGGCTCTGTGATCTGAGGATTGTCCTCGTTGCTGCACAGAAGGCTTATGTCCTTAATGCACCGCTCGGTGCGCCAACCTCTCTAGCATTGTCTGTAGATGTTGTGAACATCTAACAGGCACGTTTTGATGACTACTTGATAGTTTAGTGCGTCATGCATTACGGCTTAGAATTGAGGCTCCGAAACGTTTTGAACGTCACAAAACATATGAGATGTTCTAAGAGCTGAAATTAGGATCTCAGGCTCATGCTCGTGTTACGAGATATAAGATCTCCAACAAGATTCTTTGCCTGTAATATGAAAGAGAATAGCTCAATCGTTGAGCATGTGCTCAGATAGTCTGGGTGCTACAATCGCTTGAATCGAGTGGGAGTTGATCTTCCAGATAAGATATTGATTGATATAGTTCTCCAAGTCACTGTCACTAAAGCTACTAGAACTTGGTGATGAACTATAAAACGCCAGGGATAGAAGTAATGATCCCTGAGCTATTCGCGATGTTTGACACCGCGAAGGTAGAAATCGAGAAGGAGCGTCAAAGTGTTGATGGTTAGTAAAAACCACTAGTTTCGAGAAGGACCTTGGAGAAGCTGCTTACATATTAGGTATTAAGATCTATAGAGATAGATCGAGATGCCTCATAGGTCTTTCACAAAGCACATGCCTTGAAAAGATATTGAAGAATTTCAATATGGATCAGTCCAAGAAGGGGTTCTTGCCTGTGTTACAAGGTGTGAGATTGAGTACGACTCAATGCCCGACCACGACAAAGGATAGAGAAGAGATGAGTGTCATCCCCTATGCTTCAGCCATAGGCTCTATTATGTATGCCATGCTGTGTACCAGACGTGATGTGAACCTTGCCATAAGTTTGGTAGGGAGGTATCAAAGTGATCCCGGAGCGGAACACTGGACAGCGGTCAATAATATCCTGAAGTACCTGAAAAGGACAAAGGACATGTTTCTCGTATATGGAGGTGCTGAAGAGCTCGTCGTAACGGGTTACGTTGATGCTAGCTTCGACACAGATCCGGACGACTCCAAGTCACAAACTGGATACGTGTATGTTTTGAACGGAGGGGCAGTCAGCTGGTGCAGCAGCAAGCAAAGCGTCATGGTGGCATCTACATGTGAAGCGGAGTACATAGCTGCTTCGAAAGCAGCAAAGGAAGGAGTTTGGATGAAGGAGTTCATCATCGACCTAGGAGTAATTCCAAGTGCGTCGGGCCCGATGACTCTATTCTGTGACAATACTGGAGCTATTGCCCTTGCGAAGGAGCCCAGGTTTCACAAGAAGACAAGACACATCAAGCGCCGCTTCAACTCCATCCGTGATTACATTCAGGAGGGAGATATAGATATTTGTAAAGTGCATATGAATCTGAATGTCGCAGGTCCATTGATTAAACCTCTCTCATGAGCAAAACATGATCAACACCAGAATGCTATGGGTGTACGATTCATCACAATGTAACTAGATTATTGACTCTAGTGCAAGTGGGAGACTGTTGGAAATATGCCCTAGAGGCAATAATAAAATGGTTATTATTGTATTTCCTTGTTCATGATCGTTGTCTATTGTTCATGTTATAATTGTGTTAACCGGAAACCGTAATACATGTGTGAATACATAGACCACAACATGTCCCTAGTTAGCCTCTAGTTGACTAGCTCGTTTATCAATAGATGGTCACGGTTTCATGACCATGGACATTGGATGTCGTTGATAATGGGATCACATCATTAGGAGAATGATGTGATGGACAAGACCCAATCCTAAGCATAGCACTAGATCGTGTAGTTCGTTTGCTAAAGCTTTTCAATGTCAAGTATCGTTTCCTTAGACCATGAGATTGTGCAACTCCCGGATACCGTAGGAATGCTTTGGGTGTGCCACACGCCACAATGTAACTGGGTGGCTATAAAGGTGCACTACGGGTATCTCCGAAAGTGTCTGTTGGGTTGGCACGAATCGAGACTGGGATTTGTCACTCCGTGTGACGGAGAGGTATCTTTGGGCCCACTCGGTAAGACATCATTATAATGAGCTCAATGTGACTAAGGAGTTAGCTATGGGATGATGTATTACAGAACAAGTAAAGAGACTTGCCGGTAACGAGATTGAACAAGGTATAGAGATACCGACGATCGAATCTCGGGCAAGTATCATACCGATAGACAAAGGGAATTGTATACAGGATTGATTGAATCCCCGACATCGTGGTTCATCCGATGAGATCATCATGGAGCATGTGGGATCCAACATGGGTATCCAAATCCCGCTGTTGGTTATTGACCGGAGAGGTGCCTCGGTCATGTCTACATGTCTCCCGAACCCGTAGGGTCTACACACTTAAGGTTCGATGATGCTAGGGTTATAGGGAAATGGTATACGTGATTACCGAAAGTTGTTTGGAGTCCCAGATGAGATCCCGGACATCACGAGGAGCTCCGGAATGGTCCAGAGGTAAATATTGATATATAGGAAGTCCAGTTTTGGTCACCGAAAAGTTTTCGGGCTCATCGGTATTGTACCGGGAGTGCCGGGAGGGTGCCGGAGGACCCCCGGGAGGGGTGTGACGACCATAGGACTTTGTGGGCCCTTAGAGGAGGTGTGCCAGCCCTTATTGGGCTTGCCAAGACCTTCTAGAAAGGCCCATGCGTCTGGAGGAGTAGAGATAAGGGCAAAAGAGTTTGAAAAGGAGGAGATCCACCTCCCTTGTGGGAGGTGGACTCTCCCTTTGATTCGGCCAAACCTCTCCTCCTTGGAGGAGAGTCCAAGCCAGCCCTCCCTCTCCCTCCTCCTATATATACTTGAGGTTTTGGCCTTTTGAGAACAGTTATGAACTCTCTCTCTCACGGCAAAGCCCTACCTCTCTTCTTCCTCCTCCGCAGCGCTTAGGCAAAGCCCTACCGGAATACCTTGCTACTCCACCACCACCACGTTGTCGTGCTGCTGTTGGAGCCCTTCCCTATCCTCTCCTTCCTCCTTGCTGGATCAAGGCATAGGAGACGTCACCGGGATGCACGTGTGTTGAACGCGGAGGCGCCGTTGTTCGGCGCTTAGATCGGAATCCACCGCGATCTGAATCGCTGCGAGTACGACTCCATCAACCGCGTTCTTGTAACGCTTCCGCTTAGCGATCTTCAAAGATATGAAGATGCAATCTCTCCTCACTCGTGTTGGTTTCTCCATAGATAGATCTTGGTGACACGTAGGAAAATTTTGATTTACTACAACGTCTCCCAACAGTTTCACAACTCACGCCACCTGGAACACCATAGTGTGATGGTGTGTCCGAATGTCATAGTCGTGCTCTATTGGATATGGTGCGTGCTATGATGTCTATTATCGTTTTGTTACTATAATTTTGGGGTTGTGCATTAGAGACAACTACATTCACTTTAAATAGGGCACCATCTAAATTCGTTGAGATGACACCGTGTGAATTACGGTTTGATAGAAACCTAAGCTATCATTTCTTAATGTTTGGGGCTGCGACGCTTGTGTGGAAAATGTTTTCACCTAATGAGCTCGAACCCAAAGCGGACAAATGCATCTTCATAGAATACCCTAAGAACAGTTGGGTGAACCTTCTATCTCAAATCCAAGCATAAAATGTTTATTGCTAAAACTGGGTCCTTTCTCGAGGAAAAGCTTCTCTTGAAAGAATTGAGTGGGAGGAAGATAGAACTTGATGAGGTTATTGAACCTCTGTTTCAACCAGAGAGTAGCGCAGCGCAGGAAGTTGTTTCTGTGAAGCCTACGTTAGTTGAAGAAGAAGTTAATGATGATGATCATGAAGCTTCGGATCAAGTTACTATCGAACTTCGTAGGTCGACAAGGACGTGTACTGCTCCTGAGCGGTACGACAACCCTGTCTTGGAGGTCATGTTGTTGGACAACGGTGAACCTACGAACTATGGAGAAGCGATGATGGGCCCGAAAACCAACAAATGGTTAGAGGCCATGAAATTCGAGAAAGGATCCATGTATGAAAACCAAGTATAGACTTTGGTGGACTTGCTCGTTGGATGGCATGTCGTTAAGTACAAATGGATCTTTAAAATGAAGACAGACGCTGTCGTGGATTTGTCACGGCAGATGTCCGGGTCAACGGACTTAGGTTCGGGGCGAGACGCAACTGCGTGGCGGCTTGAAGGGGTTGATCGGAATCGAGAAGACATGGAGTTTTACCCAGGTTCGGCCCCTCCGATGGAGGTAAAAGCCTACGTCCTGCTTGTCTGATATTGATGATGATGAAGATCTCTCGGTTACAAGGGTGCTAATCGCTACCTCTAATCACGAGAGCCTCTAATCTCTCGTGTTGTCTAAACTTGTAGACTTATGTCTCTTCTGAACTTGTCCCTCTAGGGGTGCTCTACCCCTCCTTATATAAGTGGAGAGGGTAGGTTTACAAATAGAGTCCTACTAGGAGTAGGAGTAGGACTAGTCTCTCACGAATCCTACTCCGGGTCTTATTTCCTTTAAGGGAATCCTTCTCTCTTGTGGGCCTTCTCCTGTGGGCCTTCTCTTGTGAGCCGCCTGGCGCCGGCTCACCCGCCGGGTCTTGGGCTTGGTCATCTTGTGACCCGCTTGCCGGGTCATAAATAAGATGTCATGTCTTCGGCCGGGTCTCCTGTGAGTCGCCAGGCTAGGTCATACCATGGGGTATATCCCCGTCATTAGCCTTCGGGTTAGCTTGAATTTATTCATGGTAAGCTCCTGAACAAGAGTAACAAATATGTTAAGTGGCCGGCTTAAAAAATGGCTTCTCAAAAATCCGGGTCTTTTCTCCATATGAATGAGTCGTCTTGATAATCATCTTGCTTGTCAATGTCTTTTGAAAAATATTGAGAATAGAACACCCATATGCCATTGAGTCGGTTTCCAATACTCTTGGCGGGTCATTTTCGCCGGGTTATAATTATTGATGACGCCAGGTCATTATCATTGGTGATTCCGGATCAAGTAATTAGAATCCAACTGACTTTGATAAAAATATTGAGATGAAAATCCATCTGATGTAAAGCCAGACTTCTATTGTTGTGAAGCAGGGCGGCTTATATAAACTCTGGTGGGTTATGATCTTTTGATAACACCGGATCATAAGTGTTGGTGACGCCGGGTCTAACAACTGAACTCCATATTTAATATCTTGAAAATTCTCCTCAAAGTTTTTGATATGCCCATATTACCTGTATCCCCCAAGCTCCGAGATTATCCATGATAACTTGGTGCTTTGCAAATAACATTTTGGACTGTGTAGCCCCCAAGTGCCGGGTTGTCCTGCCTGCAGCAACCTCGGACTTATAATTTCCTTATATCTTATAATGCTTCGGCGGGTGTAGCCCCCAAGGGCTGGCTCATCAGGAAGCTTCGGCCGGTGTAGCCCCCAAGGGCCGGCTCATCAGAACGCTTCGGCGGGTGTAGCCCCCAAGGGCCGGCTCATCAGAATATGATGCGCCGGGTCTTCAATTTGAATCTCTTAATCTGTTGGAACAGCTGAATACTGTAGCCCCAAGTGTCGGGTCGCACGCCTGCAGCGACTTGGAACTTTTTAGAAAGTTTGATCAGAGTGGTGTAGTCCCCAAGTGCCGGGTCAGTAAGAATTTACTGGGCTGGGACTTAAAAATATAGAAAGGCCGGCTCATCTTCTTGAGAAAATATAGAAGGGTCGGGTCATCTCTTTGAGATAATACGGTCTTGCTGACAATGTAATGGTTTTGAAAACCGGCTTGCATTAGCCCCCAAATGCCGTGGTGCATGCTTGCAGCGACATGGGACTTGCATAATTGATATAAACTTGGACTTGGATAATGTAGCCCCCAAGTGTCGGGTCGTCTGCCTGCGGCGACTCGGGACTATGTGAGAATAATACGTCTCACCATAATTTGTTGAATGAATCTTTGACCGTGGTCGTAATATAACCCGGAATGAATATCCTGGAATAATTCTTTTGTCTTCGACATGAAATTCCTGCTCGTGGTTGCGGTGCAACCCGGCAAATATAAGTTTTGAGAAATCCATGAGTGTTGTAGATTACTACAAAGCACAATTAAAGAAATCCAAGAACCAGCCAATTAGATGACACGACATTATATCTGACAAATAATAATTTCTCCGAGCTGGTTTGAAAAAACCCAACTGGTTATGATAACCATGAAGTTCCAGCCATGTTTGCTAAAAAACCATTTGCTTTTGCAGAATACTTTTAACGGCGGCTCATCTTAAGAGATAAAACCTGCAAAAATGAACAAGACAGAATATATTCTGCATTGTTGTGAGGGCGGCTTGAAAAAGCTCAACCCGGAGATGTATACCTTTCATAACATTGCTCCTTTTCTCATAACCTTGCTCTGACCCGGTTTGATAAGCCGCCATGATGCAATATGTGATGATGATCTTGCTTTCCTCAAAAAACTTATATGATGGTTCTTCTGGGTGGACTTGATGCTTGAACTCATACCAGTTCAGGGTCTCTATCGAGATTGGCCGTTAATTTCTTGAACCGGCTCAGGGTCTCTAGGCGAGATTGGCCGTCAATTTCTTGAACCGGCTCAGGGTCTCTAGGTGAGATTGACTGGTAATAGTACAGCGAATGTCGGCTGTCGATGTGAGATGTAAGCTATACCCCAAGGCAAGAAGCCTCCATCGACAGCCGCGGCTAATAATTAGCCTGAGACGGCATAAAGCCGGTTGTTTGAAAGGAGAAGTAAGCTATACCCGAAGGCAAGAAGCCTCTTTCAACAGCTACAGTTGATAAGCAATTGAATTTTGGCGTAAACGCCGGTTGTTAGGGTGAGATAAGTGAACCCGTCGGTAAGAAGCCCCCTTCGACAACCGCGGTTAATAAGTAACCGGAAGTGGCATAAAGCCGGCCATTAGGGTGAGATAAGCGATACCCGTCGATAAGAAGCCCCCTTCGATGGCCGCAGTTGATAAGCAACTGGAATTTGGTGTACACGCTGTTGTCTTAGGGTCATGTAAGCTATACCAAAGGTAAGAAGCCTCCATCAACAACAACGCTTAATGTAACCAAACTAGGCATAAAGCCAACCGTGCAAGGGAGAAGTGAGCTATACCTGGAGGCAAGAAGCCTCCTTGCAACAGTTTAATGACAGCTGGCTGTGCAAAGGAGAAGTAAGCTATACCCGAAGGCAAGAAGCCTCTTTGCAACAGTGCTGAATTGGGCATATCGCTGGCTGTGCAAGGGAGAAGTAAGCTATACCCGAAGGCAAGAAGCCTCCTTGCCACAACGCTTGATAGGGCATAAAGCCGGAGGGTAGAACAGCCGTCTTTACGGCGAACAAACCACTTCAACTCAAATTTCTGAGCCAGAAAATTTCATCTTGCAAAGACCTGGGCTTCTCATTGAAAACGACCAAATGTGTCTTGCCATGTCTGTAGCCCCCGAGCCTTAAGTTGACTCGAAGAGGCGGCTTGAGGATCTTTACTGGAAGTTTGAGGTTGACCGTGGCGTTGTAAGCTGGTGCAATCGATGAGTCGCCCGGGGTCACCCGCGGCATTGTAAGCCGGTACTGTTGTCAAAGACGCCACAGTGTTTGTAAGCCGGCGTGGATGGCGAGAGGCAGCCATAGCATTGAAAGCCGGCACGGGTGACGAGAGACGACCGGAACATTGTAATCCAATGTGGTCACGAGAAACGGTCGCATCATTGTAATCCAGTGTGGTCGCGAGAGACGGTCGTGGCGTCGTAAGCCTGCGCAGCACATCGATGCATGATGATGTTGGCACGCCTCCATCTCCGCGGTATAAAGCCACTTTGAATTACTGTCCTGCATAAAAAATATTACATGCTAAGATAATTGCCCTTAATGAAATTAATATATGCGATTAACATAGACTGGACAAATATCACCTGATGTGTTGGAAACGACATTTGATCCAATGCACAGCACCGTTCAGGCTGGATTTCTTCAGGCCAAGCCTCGTCCAATTACGGACAGGACGGTTCGAGCGAGCGAACAACCATGGCAAAAGGCAAAGCGTGGCCATGACACAGGCGGAGGTTGCTACGGTGGCTCGACAGTGGGCCGGCTTGGACGCAACCGCGGGAGACAAGGGTGTGGACGCAGAGGAAGCCACAACGAAGGCGAGCCGCCGCGTCAGGTGAGATAGACGCGCCCGTCGAATCATCCGGCGTTGTTCAAACACTGGCCAAGATCTGTTTAAAATTGATCCGAGAATAGTAATATTCCACGCAATGCATCATGTGTATTCCCTTGTCCACGGACCTGTTCCCCTTTTTTTTTGGTCAACCGGCCTTATCTTCTCTGGACAAAAACTGCAGCACGAACAAGTAAGAAACGGCGTGTGCAGATATGCTCAGAGGCGGGGTTCCGCTCGTTCCAGGGGCAAACTAAATGCAGGTCGGCCGTAGGGCAACGACCGGCGAGGGGCAGAGCAGAGGAGTGCGCGGCCGGGCGTGTTGAGCCTGTGCGGGGAGGAGGCGAGGCGAGCCATGGCGGGCGACGCGAACAGGCGGCTCACGGTGGCCGGGCGGCTCGCGTGATGGCGGGACGAGGCAACGTGACCACGACACGGCGGGTGTGGCGAGGCAGGAGCGGAGCAGAGCGCTGGCTCGGCGAGCACGCGAGGCGGCGGGCGGGTCATAGCGGCGCAACGCGTGGGGCTCGTGAGCGAGAAGTGGTCGGGGCGGGCCGGCTCAGTTCAGTACCAATGGCGGCTCGAAAGAGCGCCGCAAAAGCGACTTGCACGGGGTGCACGCGAGGCAGAGGTGGGTGGAGCGAGCCGGCGACGGCCCGAAGCAGCTCGAAATCGGATGTGATGCCGGGGCAGCGACTCAGAGAGGCCGCTCGCCGCACGGCGGGTCGTGGCCGGCGGCTTGCACAGGCGCAAAGTAGCTAACAGGGCGTAGCTGAGATGGGGCGGAGCCGACGGCGGCTTCGGCCATGGCGACGGCAAGACGCGGACGCGGTGACTCAGCGCAAAGCAAGGAGGCGGCCGGGCCGGCGATTCAGGCGAGGCGAAGTCCAACGGTGACTCAGACGGGAGGTGTCTCAGAGAGGCGGCGATTTAGCAACATCAGGTCCCGAAGGCGACTCGGACGGGGGAATCAGGCCCGCGGCGGCGGGCGGCTTGGTTCAAGGTGTGGCTAACCCAGCAGTGTGGCGCGCCGATGAGGTAGAAGGTGGCGGCTTGAGGCCGCAGAGATAGCAGCAACAGCAGGTAGCCACGTGGCGGCTCACAGCAATGGAGACTTGCGGCTCCAGTGGCGGGCAAACGGGCCGAGCAGGTGCACGGGCGCGCGGCTAGGATGGAACGGCAGGGCAGATGCAGGGTCCCGGGGTGAGTCATGGCAGGAGCAGACGGGTGAGCGCGGCCACGGCGCAACGGCGGGGTGGCTCAGCGCGGCTTGGAGGTGCTTGTTGGGGAACGTCGCATGGGAAACAAAAAAAATTCTACGCACACGCAAACCTATCCACGGTGATGAGCATCTATGAGAGGAAGAGTGGATCTACGTACCCTTGTAGATCGCTAAGCGGGAAGCGTTAAGAAATGCGGTTGGTGTAGTCGAACATCTTCGCGATCCAAATCGTCAAGCGTCCCGCGATCCAATCACGAACCGTCCCGCGAAACATCATGATCCGTCCCGTGAACTCATCACGATCCGTCTCATGATCTTGATCACGATCTGTCCCGTGAACTCATCACGATCCATTCCGTGATCACATCACGAACCGTCTCGCGATCTCGATCACGGTCCTTCCGATCTAGCGCCGAACGGACGGCACCTCCGCGTTCAGCACACGTGCAGCTTGATGACGATCTCCACCATCTCGATCCAGCAAGAGGAGGTGGAGAGGAGAGAGAGTTCACCGGCAGCGTGACGACGCTCCGGTGATGGTGGTGGAGCAATTCCGGCAGGGCTTCGCCTAAGCGCTGCAGAAAACCGATCTAGAGGAGAAACTATGCACCGGTGGAACGGGTAGCACGTGGCCGGAAATTCTGTCCAAAAACCACCCAATCCACTAGTATATATAGGAGGAGAGGAGAGGAGAGGCAGCCAAGGCCTTTGGGTCGGCCGAAATAGGAGGTGGGAAGCAATCCTACTTCACCTCCAATCCTAGTTGGAGTAGGATTGCCTCCTATTGGCTGATTTTCCACTTTTTGCTTTAGGACTTTCTCTCCTGCGCCATGGGCCTTTGTGGCTGTTTTCCCAGCCCACTAAGGCTGGTTATTATTTTCCCACAGCCCATGGACCTCTTGGGGTCGAAATACCCCTCCCGGAGGCCTCCCGGTACACTACCGGCACTCCCGGTACACTACCGATGAGCCCGAAACTTTTCCGGAAACCAAACTGGGACTTCCTATATATGAATCTTTACCTCCGGACCATTCCGGAGCTCCTCGTGACGTCCGGGATCTCATCCGGGACTCCGAACAAACTTCGGTCACCACCATACATAACTCTACACTACCGAAACGTCACCGAACCTTAAGTGTGCAGACCCTGCGGGTTCGAGAACTATGTAGACATGACCGAGACACCTCTACGGTCAATAACCAATGGCGGGACCTGGACGTCCACATTGGTTCCTACATATTCTACGAAGATCTTTATCGGTCGAACCTCTATGTCAAGGATTCAGTTAATCTCGTATAACGTTCCCTTTGTTCTTTGGTATGTTACTTGCCCGAGATTCGATCGTCGGTATCTCCATACCTAGTTCAACCTTGTTACCGGCAAGTCTCTTTACTCGTTCCGTAATACAAGATCCCGCAACTAACAATTAGTCACATTGCTTGCAAGGCTTATTGTGATGTTGCATTACCGAGTGGGCCCCGAGATACCTCTCCGTCACACGGAGTAACAAATCCCAGTCTCGATCCATGCCAACTCAACAGACACCATCGGAGATACCTGTAGAGCACCTTTATAGTCACCCAGTTACGTTGCGTCGTTTGATACACACAAGGCACTCCTCCGATATCTGTGAGTTGCATGATCTCATGGTCATAGGAACACATACTTGACATGCGGAAAACAGTAGCAATAAACTGACACGATCATATGCTACGTTTGCAGTTTGGGTCTTGTCCATCACATCATTCTCCTAATGATGTGACCCCGTTATCAAATGACATCTCATGTCCATGGCTAGGAAACCTTAACCATCTTTTGATCAGCGAGCTAGTCTATTAGAGGCATACTAGGGACATGGTTTTGTCTATGTATTCACACATGCATCTAAGTCTCCGATCAATACAATTATAGCATGGATAATAAACGATTATCATGAACAAGGAAATATGATAATAACTAATTTATTATTGCCTCTAGGGCATATTTCCAACAGTGCTCTAGTGGCAGGCGGAGCGAAGAGGCCCGCGGCGACTCGAAACAGAGACCGAGTCGAAGACTTGATGCCGCTCGGTCCTTGAAGCTTTTTTACTTGGATTAGCATATCCCCTCGACAGCTAGCTGCCTTGGGGTACTGCCGCATTATGTTTTGCTGCAACAGAAAATTATGTTGATCTCGACGACGGGCAGCGGCGCATCCAATTAGACTCGGGTCAATCTTTGTACATGTTGTTTCAACAGTTTATCATGGAGATGATAATTCTTCTAACCGAGCTCATAACGCAGTGTTGAAGTAGATTGTATCAATCGAATTTTAAACCACGCGTGTGTAGATCCTTTTGAGCCGGATTCTCTACATCTGGCGCATCGCAAACTTCTCGATCCCTGTGGTGATCCCTTCAAGAACACAACATCACCGTGCGGTGCCCCATGGTGGGCGCCAACTGTCGTGGATTTGTCACGGCAAATGTCCGGGTCAACGGACTTAGGTTTGGGGCGAGACGCAACTGCGTGGCGGCTTGAAGGGGTTGATCGGAATCGAGAAGACACGGAGTTTTACCTAGGTTCGGCCCCTCCGATGGAGGTAAAAGCCTACGTCCTGCTTGTCTGATATTGATGGTGATGAAGATCTCTCGGTTACAAGGGTGCTAATCGCTACCTCTAATCACGAGAGCCTCTAATCTCTTGTGTTGTCTAAACTTGTGGACTTATGTCTCTTCTGAACTTGTCCCTCTAGGGGTGCTCTACCCCTCCTTATATAAGTGGAGAGGGTAGGTTTACAAATAGAGTCCTACTAGGAGTAGGATTAGGACTAGTCTCTCACGAATCCTACTCCGGGTCTTATTTCCTTTAAGGGAATCCTTCTCTCTTGTGGGCCTTCTCCTGTGGGCCTTCTCTTGTGAGTCGCCTGGCGGCGGCTCACCCGCCGGGTCTTGGGCTTGGTCATCCTGTGACCCGCTTGCCGGGTCATAAATAAGATGTCATGTCTTCGGCCGGGTCTCCTGTGAGTCGCCAGGCCGGGTCATACCATGGGGTATATCCCCGTCAGACGCTGATGGTAAATGTCACCATTTGTAAAGCTCGACTTGTTGCAAAGAAGTTTACGACAAATTCAAGGAGTTGACCGCGATGAGACTTTCTCACTCATAGCGATGCTAAAGTCTGTTGAAACTATGTTAGCAGTTGCTGCACTTTCAATTATGAAATCTGGCAGATGGATGTCAAAACATCGTTTCCTTGACGGTTTACTTGAGGAAAGGTTGTATGTGATACAACCAGAAGGTTTTGTCAGCCCTAAGGATGCTAAAAGGTGTGCAAGCTTCAGTGATTCTTCTATGAACTGAAGCAAGCATCTCGGAGTTGGAATATACACTTTGATGAGGTGATCAAAGTTTTTGAGTCTATACAAAGTTTACGAGAAACTTGTATTTGCAATAAAGTGAGTGAAAGCACTATAGAGTTTCTGATAAGTATATGTGGATGACATATTGCTATTCGGAAATGATGTACAATTTCTGGAGAGCATAAACGGTTGTTTGAAAAGAGTTTTTCAAAGGAAGGCCTGGATAAAGCTACCTAACTGTTGAGCATCAAGATCTATAAAGATAGATCAAGATGTTTGATAAGACTTTCAATGAGTACATACCTTGACAAGATTTTGAAATAGTTCAAAATGGATTAGTCAGAGAGAAGTGTTCTCGCGTGCCTTGTAAGGTGTGAAATTGAGTGAGACTCAAAGCTCGACAACGGCAGAAGAAAGAGAAAGGACGATGTCGTCCCCTATGCCTTAGCCATAGGCTCTGTATAGTATGTCATGCTGTGTACCGCACCTGTGTGTGCCTTGCCATGAGTCCGTCAAGGGGTACAAGAGTGATCCAGGAGTGGATCACTGGACAACGGTCAAGATTATCCTTAGTAACTAGAAGACTAAGGAGATGTTTCTCGATTATGGAGGTGATAAAGAGTTCATCGTAAAGAGTTACGTCGATGCAAGCTTTAACACCAATCCAGATGACCCGTAGTAGCAATCTGGATATATATAGTGGAACAGCCATTTGGAATAGTACTAAGTGGAGCGTGATAGCAGTGTAGACATAGAGAATTGCAAAGTACATACGGATCTGAATGTCGCAGACCCGTTGACTATAAGACCTCTCTCACATGCAAAGCATGATCGAGCCCCAGAACTCATTGGGTGTTAGATTCATAACAATGCATATCACATGGTGATGTGATGGATACATAGACAAAACCATGTCCCTAGTATGCCTCTAAATAGACTAGCTCGTTGATCAAAGATGGTTAAGGTTTCCTAGCCATGTACATGAGATGTCATTTGATAATGGGATCACATCATTAGGAGAATGGTGTGATGGACAAGACCCAAACTACAAACATAGCATATGATCGTGTCAGTTTATTGCTACTGTTTTCTGCATGTCAAGTATATGTTCCTATGACCATGAGATCATGCAACTCACTGACACCGGAGGAGTGCCCTGTGTGTATCAAACGTTGCAACATAACTGGGTGACTATAAAGTTACTCTACAGGTATCTCCGAGGGTGTCTGTTGAGTTGGCATGGATCAAGTCTGGGATTTGTTACTCCGTGTGACGGAGAGGTATCTCAGGGCCCACTCGGTAATACAACATCACAACAAGCCTTGCAAACAATGTGACTAAGTGTTAGTCACGGGATCTTGTATTACGGAACAAGTAAAGAGACTTGCTGGTAACAAGGTTGAACTAGGTATGGAGATACCGACGATCGAATCTCGGGCAAGTAACATACCAAAGAACAAAGGGAACATCATACGAGATTAACTGAATCCTTGACATAGAGGTTCGACCGATAAAGATCTTCGTAGAATATGTAGGAACCAATATGGGCATCCAGGTCCCGCTATTGGTTATTGACCGTAGAGGTGTCTCGGTCATGTCTACATAGTTCTCGAACCCGCAGGGTCTGCACACTTAAGGTTTGGTGACGTTTCGATAGTATAGAGTTATGTATGGTGGTGACCGAAGGTTGTTCGGAGTCCCGGATGAGATCCCGAACGTCACGAGGAACTCCCGAATGGTCCGGAGGTAAAGATTCATATATAGGAAGTCCTATTTTGGTCGCCAAAAAAGTTTCGGGCTCATCGGTAGTATATCGGGAGTGCCGGTAGTGCACCGGGAGACCATCGGGAGGGGTATTTCGACCCAAGAGGCTACATGGGCTGTGGGAGTGAATACCAGCCCTTAAAGGGCTGGTGGAAGTCCCACACAAGGCCCATGCGGCTGGGAGAGAAAGCCCAAAGAGAAAAAGGTGGAAAAAGGCAAAAAAGGCAAAAATAAGGCAAAAAGGTCCACTAGGTTCGGCCGACCCAAGGGCTGCCTCTTTGGCAGCCAAGCCTCCTCCTCCTCCTCTCCTCCTATATATACTAGAGGATTTTAGGGTTTTGGCACAGATTTTTCAGCCACATGCTACCCGTTCGTCTAGTGCATAGTTTCTCCTCTACATCGGATTTCTGCAGTGCTTAGGTGAAGCCCTTCCGGAATAGCTCCACCACCATCGCCGGAGCGCCGTCACGCTGCCCGAGAACTCTTCTACCTCTCCGCTCCCTCTTGCTGGATCAAGAAGGCGGAGATCGTCATCGAGCTGTACGTGTGCTGAACGCGGAGGTGCCGTCCGTTCGATGCTAGATCGGAAGAACCGTGATCAAGATCGCGAGATGGATCGTGATGAGTTCACGGGACGGATCGTGATGAGTTCGCGGGACGGATCGTGATCAAGATCGCGAGACGGATCGTGATGAGTTCGCGGGACGAATCGTGATGAGTTCACGGGACGGATCGTGATTGGATCGCGGGACGGATCGTGATGAGATCGCGGGACGCTCGACGATTTGGATCACGAAGACGTTCGACTACACCAACCGCGTTTCTTAACGTTTCCCGCTTAGCAATCTACAAGGGTACGTAGATCTACTCTCCCTCTCGTAGATGCTCATCACCATGGATAGATTTGCGTGTGCGTAGGAATTTTTTTGTTTCCCATGCAAAGTTCTTCAACATTTTCGGTCCTTCAACATTTTTCTTCCGTTCTCCATTTTTATTTTGCTTCCCTTCTTTATCCTTTTTTGTTTCCCTTCTCCACCGTTGTCTAAGTGCCCCTTAATTCTTTTGCATCGACCCTTTGTATGCACATCAGTTGGTGGATAAATTTTAACTTCATTAGGCATACTACAACCAATGCATGCCTCAAATTCATCTTGTCTACTAGGATTATTGGCAGTAACCCTTTCAGATAACTTTCTTTACGTGTCAAGGAGACCGTTTCTCAATGCTACTCGAACCAATAAAACACATTCGTTCGGAGCAGCTGTCCGGACGCAGTTTGTCATCCAATGCAACCCTATAGTTTCGTGGGTCGGTCCTGATGTCCGAACACCACAAACCGGACGCAAACTAGTGTGCTTGCGGGCGTTCGAACCACCGCAGCCAAGTACATGTCCTTCACCCCGACCCACCAAAAAAAAATTCTCCAATGCAAAACGGTTGCCGCGCATTCATGTCGGGCCGGAGCGCCAGCAACACATTCATGCCATCTCAAAATGTACGCATCTCTCACCGGGGGCGACATTGAAGCGACACGTCGGCCAAGAGCGCCAATCAGTCTCTGTGTCTTCTTCGACGCCAAAGATACTTGACCGGACGGAACTGAATATCTACCGCCCTCAAACCAGTTCCCGTCCGTCCACTTGCCATCATTAAACACGTTTGATGGTCTCCTGGATCCTCTCACCACGTCAACTCCCGTGCCGAGAACCCCTTTTGGGGAAGGACACATGTGCTTTTCTTTTTTCGAAAAGCGCACTTATGCTTTTCACTTTTTGTGAGGCACAACATTGCTTTCCTTTTTAATGGAAGCACAATTATGTTTTTTTCTTTTCAGAGAGCATAATTGTGCTTCTCATGGAAGCACATGATGTTTTTGTCTCTTTTCAAGAAACATAGACGTGCTTCTCGCACCGCAGAAAAAGCATTGCTTTTAAAATTCCATCAAATTAAATCCAGTTGGCACTCACATGCTCGTGTTATGGCCCGGCCCAGCTACCCTTGGTTGCTTGCCAAGCGCTAGCTCGCTTACATGTTTTTTTCTTTCCTTAAAAAATAAAATGACGGTTGACAAGATGACCAGTTGACCTTTTGGAAATGTTCAAAAATTGAGAAAAAATCACGAGCATGCAAAAAGTTTGTGATTTCTGAAAAATCTCACGGTTTCAATAAATTATCACAAATTTGGAAAAGTTTCACACAAGAAAAAAGAAGAAACAAAAAGAAGCTGGAAAGTAATAAAGGAAAATAAACAGAAAAAGAAATAGAATAAATGAAAAGAAAGCAAAACCGGATAAAACAGTAGAAAAAAAACAGAAGTATGAACGAAAAGTTCAAAATATGTATATTTTAAAAAAAGCAACGGCTATGATTTTTTTTATTAATTATAATTTGTTTTGCAAAAATAAAAAGTTCACACATATGAATTTTTAGTCAATTTAAAATATTTCATGAAAATTTTAAAACAGCTCATGAATTTGAAAAATGGTCGTCAAATATTTTAAAAGTGAAAAAAGTCTGGAAAATTTTCAAGGACTTAGAAAAGTTTGGGAAAAGGAAGAAAAACAGGGATTTGAAAATAGTTTGCCACAAAATTGAAAAAAGTACACATAGTTTGAAAAAAGTTTCATAAATTTGATAGAATTTTCACGAATTCGCAAAAATGTTTCCGAATATGGAAAAAGTTATCAGAAACAAATAAAGTAAAATAAAATGACACTTAAAGCAATGACATGAAAAAGGAAAATAAATATACAAAAAATGAAAAACAGACAAAACCGGGATCGGAAGCTTCTGGAACCTTCCCAAAATCAGGAGGAGCTCCCGACCGAATCGCACGCTACGCTACATGAACCGGCCTTTTAATAACGAAGGAAACGATGTGTGCGCCGGTTTGCGCGATAGGAGTTGGGCTCACATTCCCCCTGGGTCCTAGCAGGCTTCGTAACAACTTCATCGTTGGAGTGGAGATCCATCCTCCCTCCTATCCATGATCCATCCGGTGATCAGGATCTGGATGCATCTCCTCCCCGCTCTCCCGTCGGCGACGAACCCTAGCTGCTAAGCTACCTCGGATCAGTACGCTCCCCTCAAAAAAAAAAAAAACCCGGATCAGTCCGGCTGCGAGAGGCCACCGCGCGTGGCGTAGCGGTCGTGTGCGGCGGCGGAGCATACCATGCGAGGCGAGCGCTCTGACTAGATCGGATCGAATGCCGCCGCCGCGCCCGTTGCGCTCGCCGTGGCCGATGATCGCGTCGGCTGGGGCCGCGTCCCTCCCCAAACGGCGGCGATGATGGAGGGATCCGTCAGCGCAGGCCAGGCTCCCGACCGACGCACTCGCCGGGTCGCCGCTCCTCGGGGCCAGCCCCTCCCGCCGCGCCGGCTCGGGGAGCCCTCGGGGATGCCGCCGGTGCGGGGGGACGTCCGCGGCTGCGCGGGCTGGGGACCGAGCGGCGGGGCCCGTGGTGCGTTCCGGTCGAGGCCTTGGTCGTGCCGGCGCGGGATCTGAGCCGCCGTCGATGGATTTCTCGCAGCTTGGCTGCATGTTGCTTTGGATCCGGTACGATCCCCATCCCTCTCTCTCTCAGACTCACCAACACACTCACAGACTCACTCGCTCACTCTGCGTGTGCGCGCGTGCGCGCAGTTCACACCCCTGAACCCAAATCCTAAGCCGAATCAGGCGAGCCCTCCTTGCCGGATCGCTGGCCAATCGTCTGGTTGGCGGCCGCTTCAGTTCAGCTCCGCACCGCTGCGGTGCTGCCAGCCACCGCCCTTCCATTGCCTTGGATTCGGGTGTGGCGTGGGCTGGGAACCGTACGGTGTTTGTCTGACGTGTCGTCCACACCGGGAGGTTTGGTCGGTCGGCTCCAGGCATGAGCAGCTCCTGAGCTTGATGGCTGGATGTGCGCGCGCATGTAATGGGTTTCATGGTCATTTTGCTTGGTGAGCAGAGGCAATCTCCTTTCTTAAAAAAAAGAGGGGTGATGATGATGATGACTGTGGCTGCAATAATCATGTCTTGAGCAATCAAGACAGTCTTGGCCAGTGGGACTAAACGGAGCTGGAAAAACCGGTCTCCGCGTTGGAGTTGCTCTTAAAGCCCATCCTTACCTCTGTTGTATCCTGTCCAATTCATCGCCAATGTTGGATGATCTGTGCCTAGGATGGTCGTTCTCATGACCGATAACCAGGGTAGTTCTCGTACACTGCGATGGGTAGGTTATGCAGCAAGAGATGTGAGTGTTGGGTTTGAAGATGAAAGACAAAACTGAGCCCTATTTCGCTACGCTACACGCTCATTTTTCATTGTTCAGTTGCATTTTGCTTTGGATTCGGTATGGATCCTCCTCACCTCTCTCTCTCTCTCTCTCTCTCTCCCTAAAACAAATCAGTCAAGCTGTCATTGCCGACTCGCTGACCCATCATCCATGTGGCTGTCGTGTCGGTTCCCTGACGCTACGGTGCTGCCAGCCACCGCCATTCCATGTGTTGGATTTGGTTGTGGCATGGGCTGGGAACCGTATGCTGTTGTCTGATGCGTCATCCGAGCCGGAGGTTTGGTTGGCTGATGCCAGGTACGAGCAGCTCCTGAGAGCATGGTTAATAGTATAGCCAACTGCTGGCATGCATGTGTGTATGGATATTATGGTCATGTTGCTGCCGAAGCCACTGTTTTGACCTTTTTGGAAAGGTTCAGCACAAAATGAACCATGTCGGAAACTTTAGCATGATCTAACCCCTTCTGTCCATCTTATCCATCCATCCATCCATCTAGAGCGATGATGATAAAACATGGCTGACATAAACTTGTCTTCGATTATTCGAGGAGCTCTGGACACCAAAAAACTACTCTCCCCTCTTTTGGAACCTTATCATTCTTACCGAATATTGACGGCTCTGTATTGGATGGTCATTCTGCTGAGTGATAACCAGAGGAGCTCGACCTCAGTGGTGGGGGTTGATCTGGTGAAAGAAGATGGTGGAGCTAGGCTGTATGATCTATCAAAGGCGAGTCTGAGCCCTCTTAAATCTCAATGCAACTAATCGGTGTACTACCTATGATACTCCCATTGTGACCAGCCTTACCCTCTTGCAGCATGTTCAATTCATTGCCAATGTTGGGAGATCTGTGCTCGGACGGTCATTCTAAAGAGTGAATAACCAAGGCAGTTTTCTTACATCGTGATGGATAGATTATGCAGCAAGAGATGTGAATTTTGGGTTTGAAGATAAGCAACAAAACTGAGCCCTCTTTTGCTACACAACATATACTCAATGTTTCACAGTTCAGTTGCATTTTGTTTTGGATTCCGTCGATCTTTTTGGAAAGGTTCAGCACAAAATGAACCATGTCGGAAACTTTAGCATGATCTAACCCCTTCTGTCCATCTTATCCATCCATCCATCCATCTAGAGCGATGATGATAAAACATGGCTGACATAAACTTGTCTTCGATTATTCGAGGAGCTCTGGACACCAAAAAACTACTCTCCCCTCTTTTGGAACCTTATCATTCTTACCGAATATTGACGGCTCTGTATTGGATGGTCATTCTGCTGAGTGATAACCAGAGGAGCTCGACCTCAGTGGTGGGGGTTGATCTGGTGAAAGAAGATGGTGGAGCTAGGCTGTATGATCTATCAAAGGCGAGTCTGAGCCCTCTTAAATCTCAATGCAACTAATCGGTGTACTACCTATGATACTCCCATTGTGACCAGCCTTACCCTCTTGCAGCATGTTCAATTCATTGCCAATGTTGGGAGATCTGTGCTCGGACGGTCATTCTAAAGAGTGATAACCAAGGCAGTTTTCTTACATCGTGATGGATAGATTATGCAGCAAGAGATGTGAATTTTGGGTTTGAAGATAAGCAACAAAACTGAGCCCTCTTTTGCTACACAACATATACTCAATGTTTCACAGTTCAGTTGCATTTTTTTTTGGATTCCGTCGATCTTTTTGGAAAGGTTCAGCACAAAATGAACCATGTCGGAAACTTTAGCATGATCTAACCCCTTCTGTCCATCTTATCCATCCATCCATCCATCTAGAGCGATGATGATAAAACATGGCTGACATAAACTTGTCTTCGATTATTCGAGGAGCTCTGGACACCAAAAAACTACTCTCCCCTCTTTTGGAACCTTATCATTCTTACCGAATATTGACGGCTCTGTATTGGATGGTCATTCTGCTGAGTGATAACCAGAGGAGCTCGACCTCAGTGGTGGGGGTTGATCTGGTGAAAGAAGATGGTGGAGCTAGGCTGTATGATCTATCAAAGGCGAGTCTGAGCCCTCTTAAATCTCAATGCAACTAATCGGTGTACTACCTATGATACTCCCATTGTGACCAGCCTTACCCTCTTGCAGCATGTTCAATTCATTGCCAATGTTGGGAGATCTGTGCTCGGACGGTCATTCTAAAGAGTGATAACCAAGGCAGTTTTCTTACATCGTGATGGATAGATTATGCAGCAAGAGATGTGAATTTTGGGTTTGAAGATAAGCAACAAAACTGAGCCCTCTTTTGCTACACAACATATACTCAATGTTTCACAGTTCAGTTGCATTTTGTTTTGGATTCCGTCGATCCTCCTCACCTCTCTCCCTCCCTCCCCCCCCCCCCCCCCCCCCTCTCAAACATTAAAACAAATCAGTTAAGCTCTCATTGCCGACTCGCTGACCCATTCTTTCAGTGGCTGCCCCGTCAATTCCCCGTCGGTACGGTGCCGCCAGCCACCGGCATTCCATTGCCTTGGATCCGGTTGTGGTGTTGGCTGGGAACCGAACGGTGTTGTCTTGTGTCATCTGAGCAGGAGGTTTGGTCGGTCGAGGCCAGGTATGAGCAGCTCCTGAGACTGATGAATAGATAACCACCAAGGAGGCAGAGCACCTGGTGAAGGGTGGACTCCTTCTGGACGTTTTAGTCAGCGAGGGTGCGGCCATCCTCCATCTGCTTGCCGGCAAAGATCTGTTGCTGCTGGTCAGGGGGGATGTCCTCCTTGTCCTGGATCTTGGCCTTGACATTGTCAATGGTGTCAGAATTCTCTAACCTCCAGAGTGATGTTGCATGCATGTATGTGTGTGCATAGATACTATGGTCACGTTGTGGCTGAAGTCACTGTTTTGACCTTTTTGGAAAAAATCAGCACAAAATGAACCATGTTGGAAACTTCAGCACAGTTCAATCCCTCCCATCGTCCATCTATCTATCTATCTATCTATCTATCTATCTATCTATCTATCTATCTATCTGGGGCGATGATGATAAACCATGGCTGATATAAACTTGTCTTCGATTATTCGAGGAGCTGTGGGCATAAAAAAACCCACTCCCCTCTTTTGGAACCTTTTCATTCTCACCGAATATTGGCAGCTCTTTCTTGGATGGTCATTCTGCTGAGTGATAACCAGAGGAGCTTGACTTAGTGGTGGGGGTTGATCTGGTGAAAGAAGATGGTGGAGCTAGGCTGTATGATCTATCAAAGGTGAATCTGAGCCCTCTCAAATCTCAATGCAACTAATACTGTGCCCTCTACACATCTATTTATCCCAATCGCCTTTTTATTTTTAAATTTGATGAATTGTTGTGGTTGTGGCATTGGGCCATCTTATTAGGAGCAGCTACGCACAGATCACCTCTCGTGGTGTTTGGTTTGCCTTCTCATGATTTTGGTGTATCCAGCCTTTTTCTTTTCTGTTCTTACTTTTCCTTGAATGGCCGTAATAATTCTTCCGCCCTTGGGTATTTCTTCTGAAATTATCTTATTTGGTACTGTATCATTTTGGTTGTTCCAATTGCTATTTGACTTTTGATAATTTCATTTTGCTGCTGTTCTCTTTATCTAATTATTATCAGTTTGTACTTTTGGGGACTCATTTATTTACTGGTTTTCATCTCAAGGGTCATACAGGACAGGTTCAGATGTCAAGATTACTGTTTCCTTCATGTCATGTTCATGAATGGCTGTGATGATATAGCTTCCCTGTGAGAGCTTCTATCTAACAACTGAATTAATTTAGTTGGTGCTAACCTAGGAGTGCTTGTGTCACAACTAGTAACAGGTTTAGCGGCTAAAAATCCACTTAACAGTGTGGAGAGAGAGAGAGAGAGAGAGAGAGAGAGAAGGGAGGGAGGGAGATTACATGGAATTAAGAATCCACTTAACAGTGTTGTTGCTTACAGCAGAATGCTTTGAAATAACGATGCATCATTAAGGACTACTTTGTTTGAATAAAAAATTTTGTGTTGTGAGGGCCCTAGAAAGAGGCAGAGGATTTCACATCTTTTCATCAAGCTATGCTATTATTTGCAACTGTGTCCTTTGTTATTCACATCTTTTCATCAAACTATTGCTATTATTTGCAACTGTGTCCTTTGTTATGCATGTTCTGTTTCTTCTCTCAGCATTCCCATTTAGTCGTAACTGCATTTAATTTTGTGGAAGGTCTTATACACGTATTTGCTGCAGTACGGCACCGCGAGCATCAGCAATAGTAATAATTACATTTGGTCTATTAATGCATTCAGTTATATACTCCCTCCGTTCCTCTATATAAGGTGTATTTGTTTTTTGATAAAATTCCAGAATGCAAGGTGCATTTCTTTTAATTCTCCATAATTCCCTTGTTAGCCCTCTTAAAAAAGAAAAATATCTATTTTTTGATTGTCTGTATCTCTCCTTACAGCAAAAGAAGGAAACTATCTCTTTGTCGATTGCATGTATCGCATACATTTTTGGACTAATTGATTCACTTTCCACTAACCAACAAATTTGCCAAGGGTAATTGAGTCTTAACATGTCTATAATTATGTGCCTTGGTCATCGTGCCGAAAATAATACACCTTACATAAAGGAACGGAGGGAGTATTTATTTAATTCTGAACCTACCATTCTATTTTTCGTGTACATTATGTTCAATGTAATGTGCAGCACTAACCCTGTTGATGGCTTCTATGGTTCTTTCTGTCTGGACCTTCTGGGAAGGTGAGAGGATGTGAAATCTTTTTATATTGAACCAACTTAAAGCAGATTTTTTAATGCTACTGTCGCCCCTGCCCCCCCTCCCCCCTCCCAATTTTTTGTACCATCCAATTATCACATTTCCTTGTGTTGACATTGATATAGTAGTCCTCCTTAACTAACATTATCGATGCTTGCCATCATTGTCCTTATAAAAGCTTCCCAGCCATCATCCCTAGCCCTGGTGGTGGCCTTGGAGCTTCGGTTCATGGGGCCACCCCTCCTGTCAGGCCCACTGCACTGATGCATTGGCTTGGAGGCCCTCCTCGGGCAGCTGCTGCAGCTGAAACAGCAGTTGCTGGTGGTTTTGGGGTGGGCATCGTGGAAGATTGGGACCCTGTGTGGCCTCTCATGTCTTGGAAGTCGGGTGTCCATGGTGAGGCCTCCTTTGGTTTACAGGAATTTTGTAGGAATTATATAGGATAGGATTCCTATGGGAGAACTCATATGACTCCTATTCCTCTGATATTCCTATCCTATGAACCAAAGGTGGCCTGAGATCTAAAGCTGCCATGATGGATTTTCATGATAAAGTTCCGCTTTTGGTTTGAATCGGTATGCGTGCAATTACACCCTAATCTGCTGCCTTAATTCTGAATCCCTCTCTACCTGAGCTCTCACTGAATATGGAGGGAATACATACGTAATGACCCTTCCATTCCAATGAGGCCCTTACCTGTTGCTCTAAGCTTCTTCCTGCTTAAAAAGACTTGAATTTAGGAACGGAGGGAGTATATATGTATCACAGGATTGTCCTTTTTTCTCCAATGTTTTTAGCTATTGGCAGTTCTATTCATGTGGTTAACGAGAAACTGTTGTTTTGCTTGTCTTGTCCTGCCGGTGCTTCTTCAAAGACGGAAGTTATGATAAGCGATATCTAGGTTTATGTAAAACTGAAGCTTATATTGCGTTGGTTTTATTTTGGTCAGAGCATCATTTATTTTACTGGTCATTAGTCTCTTTTTAAGCTGCTGCTGTCAAATTGCCACATTGATTATTTGAATTACATTTTGATACATTAGCGAGGAACTGATTCCTCGCAGGTTGTTTACAGTGAGTGTCGGTCAACTGCATTAGGTCTTATATTTTGTCTAATCATGACTGAAGGTGCTCTTGGAGCTTTTGCTTGGGTCATTTGTGATTTGTATGCTAGCCATTGTCCCCTCAAGTATATCTTATATATTTTCAAATTTATTCAGTGTTCTCTTTTGCTTTTGTTTTCGTTTTGCCGAAGGTTGGTTATGTGTTTGGTTTCAAGGTGGAATAGTATTGCCATTGTCCAATGTCACATGCCTGATTTTTTAGCGTTGGAACCCCATTTTTCATGGGATAAACAAGCGAGCAGCACTTCCTGTTTTCTGTTTGGAGTAAAGGATCCCTTTTGGTTGATGCTGTGCTGTGATTACCTGGTTTGCAAGTTTATGTTCCTTCTTTTGGTTCAAACACGAAAATTTATGTTATCTTGTTTTTATTTGGCTTGCAGTGAGTCCTTTTATCTATAGTGAATAAATGTCAATTGCTTCTTTCATTGTAGTAATGCGACCATCAATACAATGTTCCGAATTAATTTCTGGACACATCATATTTGTTTCCATTGTGTGTTGATGAGTTCTATTCTTTACTGAATGGCTCCATTCAACTTTGCTTAGCTAGACAATTAGGTGTTAAACTAGGAGGCCTTGCTCTGCAGCAAGTTATTACCAGTTGCGGCTATTTGTTGCTGGGTGAAGAAAGATAGTTTTTTTTGCTGAGGGTAAGGAGAGACCTGATGGACTAGAATATCACCAAAGAATTAGCCATTGTGTGCATGGAAGTTAGCTATCCATGTGCCAGAACCATGACTAGGTTTCCAGACCTTATGGGTTTCAACTCTAGCCTATCCCAACTTATTTGGGACAGAAAGGCTTTGTTGTTGTTGTTGTTGAGCATTTTCCAACTTTGGTGATTCATGGTGTGGTAAATTTGAGCCATTCAAGCAATACTCCCAAAATTTACCTTGATTTTGTGAACTATTCCTTGTGCACCATGTGTTTGATATGATACCTGTGCCTGATACTTCTTTTGTCTGATTATAGTAATTGGAGCAGTGAGTATTCCAAAAACAGCTTGATTTTCTTGTACAGAGGGTTTCACATCTCAAGTTCAAACTATGCTATGTTACTTGCATGTTCTGTTTCTTTGCTCAGCATTCCCATTTAGTTGTTCCTGCATTTTATTTTGCTACATTGCTCTTTTTCATTCACGCATGTTGCTGTACTATGACACCTCGAGCATCAGCAAAATATATTACATCTGGTCTTTGATTTCTTTGATGACACCTCAAGCATCTGCACTGCGTTATGTAAGTTTTGAATCCACCCTTTTGTTTTTGGTATACATTATGTGCAACCAAATCTGCAGCACTCCCCCATTTATATGTTTGCCTTTTCTGTGATTCAGCTTTGCCCTCTTTTATTAGCACCGTTGATATTTCTCTACATCTTAATCTCTGATGTAGTTAATTCATCATCAGCTTTCAGCTGTTAACTTTTGAACTACAATTTCCTTCAATGATAGAATTGTTGTGAAATTTATAGGAATCAAAATGCTCACTTAGAAATCCCAATATTAGACAGATAGGTATATATATATATATTATATATAGGGATTGACTATTCGTCACCCTGGGTGAGGAATAGTTATTCTTCACCCCCCTCTATTTTCACATCAATGCACCGTAATTTTACGTTCCGTAAATTTTATCGTATTTCATACGTAAAGAGACCGTAAGAAAATATATAGTCACCGTAAAAAATATTTATGTCATGTAAATTTACAAACATAAAAACATAGTGCAAAATATACATAAAATGTGATTTTTTGGGTGTTATGACTTATATTTTTATTTATTTATGTCAAACTTTATGTAGTAAATCAATATAAATGTAACTATTTGCATTTGAAATGTAATTTATTTATGAAACGATCGTAATATTACCTCTGGTGAAGAATAACTTATTCTAGACCTTGGGTGATGAATAGACTTTCTATATATATATATATATATATATATATATATATATACACATGACTTGGGATACAAGGAAGTAAATATAGCCTAATCAGGACTCCTAGACTAACACTAATGCTCTCTAACACGTCATGATGATCACAAGCTACACGCATAGAAATTGGCTGGTTTGCCAACAACCATTTGTATATGGATTGTCGTTGCCCCCCAGCACACAATTCTGGTGAGTTGTGATGATACTCTGTCGTGAGGTAGTAATAAGCATGCTTACGAGCAAAGCTATGGAATTTTTTTATATGACAGCCCTTATCTACAGAGGCCTGTTCAAGTCATATATGCTGTGTTGGTGCTGCTGTAATTCATATGGTCATTCTGCTAACTGGTGCTACGTGTTTGTTACATTTGGATGCAACTGAAGAGTATGAGTGCATATGAGCATTAAGATGGCGAGAATAGCAAGTGCCATGGCTTGAAACTGTAAATTTTGACAACTAGTGTCACTTGCTCAGCTTTATGCATGAGCCATCAATACATATAAAATTGCTTTTTTTTGTCTTTGAAACTTCTTGTATTTGCATGTCTTGTTTTGGCAGAGCTTATGCCTACATGCTACTCCCTAGAATTTAATGACCTGTTGATGCTATGATGCTATCTGTGAATATGTTATCGCGATTATAAAAATATTTCGTTTTGTGAGAACTACAGCTGTTCCTCTTATTGCCAGTGCTGATAGTAGTATTGCAAAAATGATTATCTGTATGATGAGTCTGGATTGTTTTCTCTCCACATATAGATGTCTATTTTTGCTTAACAAAAGGATATTGCCGAGTAAATTTCTTCAACATCAAAATACCTGTTCGTATGGAACATTTTTTTTTGTTATGCTAGATTCCCAAGAGGCATGCTATTGAGAATCTAAATGCAAGAGTTTTCTCTACCCGCCTAGCATTATGTGTCAATGAATGTGCATTTATATTATACGGTTTCATAATATGAAAATATAAATAAATTTGTAATGAAACTGATGTAGATGTTGATATATTTTCATATAGACTTGGTCAAATTTAATGAAGTCTGACTTTAAAAAGACAAATCTAGAACTTAAATTATTCTGAAACAGAGGGAGCACTAACATTATGCATCATGTTAACAGTACTCTTGATGAGATCACATACGTAAGTTGCTTGTTTTGGTTTTCTTACCTAGGCTTGTGGAACCCTCAATTTTACAGTTGCCTGAAAGCCCAAACAGCTTTGATCATGCATTCGTTAAGAATTACAAACACAAAGCTCAATCTGAAGTTATCACAAAAGTGTGCAAGCACAGCACTGAACATCACAAACATTTCAAACATCATGTATACAGTTTACCATTAGAACGTTGCACAACATGATCACACCACACCACACCACATGCCCCTTCCGGTTGACCACCAGAATCTTGCATCATGCCACAGCTTGAGACTGATGTTTGGATAGGCTTTCCAAGTACTTATCCTCGACGTCGAGTTGGAACGTGAGCCACGAGCTTCCAAACTCCTTCACTGCTCGGATGGCTTTTCTCACCACGCGATGGACGGATACTGCAAGAACCAAGGCAGGTTCTGCGGAAGCTGGGAGAGGCAAATCAATTAGATTACCTTAATTAATGATATTTTCCATCTGGCAAAGAAGTGAAATATATTCATGTTGCTCCAGGGAAAGAGATCACACTCCTACCTTTTGATGAGAGCACACGGTTCTTGTGGTATCCGGTGTTGAGCACCTCTGATTTAAACTGCTTTGGGGTGGTGTCGACGCTCGGGATCTTGTAGTCACATGTGTTGTCGCTCAATTGCATACTTCTTAATTGATCCGCCAACTGGTTTATGTTCATCACTGGAAACCGTTTCTTGACGTGAAGACAATGGAAGGTTACAGGGATCATCTATATCTAAATTAACAGCAGAGCTGATGGTCAGAGTTTTTCCAGGCCCTATGATTCCTTTAGCAAATGGAAACAGGAAACTGAAGAGAAATCCAACAGCCACACTGACTCTGTATTCAGGATGTGATGTTCCTTCCATTGGTATAATTGTTTTTCCAAGTAACTGAACTGCTTCGAGCACAACAGATGGAGTGAGCACTTTACCGGCGAGGTGTTGTTCAACTTTTGTTGCTCTAATAACATGTTCTGTCCCATAGGCACCAAAGGCCATGTGTAGCTTACTCAGCACAAGATCACCAGATGATTCATCCGGGGAGACATGGCCCAGCATAACAGAGTTAATATATGAAACAACATTGCCAAGAGGACGCGGTGCTGCTCGGTAAGTTTCGAAGATCACCTTACTTTATTTCTGAGAATCTGAAGCCCAGTGTGGAATAAAAATGCTCAGGAGCAGTGTGCTGGGATCAACAGGAGGCTGCTCCAGAAACCTTTCCAAAGTGACCTCTAGTGTTTCTGAATAAACCCGCAGACGAACAGTTGAAGCAGCACCAAGAAGTATGGTCGCGATGTCTGAGGGAAATGGGTATTTCTGTGCTAGAATTATGTTCCTGCCAATGCTTGCCGTGTTGCGGACAAATGGTGTGGCCACCTTGCTCATGTGCTCGGCAAGCTTTCTGAAAAGCACACTTCCATTTGCACATGATTCGCTTTCTTGCTCAAGCATCTTGATAGTCTTAGAAATTGGTGTAGCTGCTCCGATTTCAATGCCACCGTCTTTTTTCCAAACAACTGAAAGTTAAGGAATGACACCGATGTCAATATACCTGTTATATAGATCCTGATCCTTGTATCCCTTTACACCAGAACTTGTGTTCCCAACAACCACTTTAACTGTGTGCAGTCACTAAAAATGGCGGAGCTGAGCAAGTCATAATATTGCTCGATACTTTTAAGATGATACCAGCCCTCCCTGGAGATCGTAACATCCAAATCATCATTTAGATGAGGAAGCGAGGATTTTATCTCGGATTTCAGCAAGTCCGGGAACGTGCAGACTCTGCCACCAAGACTGTAAGCTGGCAACTTGCCAATGTCGGTGTACCGTGTGCTTATTGCCTTTCTTCCAGAATACATTGAGGCCCGAATCCACCAGGTCGACATCTATAGCAAAACTATGGCAAAATCCTCCTCCTCATCTTTTCTTGGATTGTAAGTTGCTATCAGAGCTCCACATCCACCTGCAGCAGAGCACAACGGTCATGGGAGGATGTTCTATCCGCCTCTTCCCGGAGGAGCGCATGGAGCATGCAGCCTGCATACTGTACGTACCTTCGCCGCAGCCGAGCTTGGTGCCGGTGAAGGGCGTCCAGGTCCGGATGAACACCACCTTCTCGAGCCTCAACGACCCCATCGCCACCGCTCGGTCGACCTCGAGCTCGGTGTCGGTGGGCGAGCTAGCCAGAGATGGTGGATCGATGTCTATATGGGTAGCTATATACTCAGCCTGGCAAGCTGGTGCTGTTAAGCTATAGGCTATAGGGAGGTAGCAAGTTGAATGAATGCTACTTGCGTACGTGGCGGTGAGTGCGAGCTGTACGCCTCCGCGTGTCCGGTGCGCGGGCCGAGAGGAGGAGGAGGAGGATCAGAGACAACGTCACCGACGGCCGGGACAGGGCGACGGCAATCCGGCAAGTGCACGTCCATTTAAAAAACATTATCGGTATTATCAAGAAATGCTTTCGTACCTGTTTTATATATAAAGCAAAGATCAACATCATTCGAAATAAACACACGTAACCACCACATACACCCAAGGCAGGATACAAAGACGTTGAGCGTAGCAACACCATTCCTAGCACTACCACCACAAAAAGATGAAGCCGCATACGACGACTATAGATTCCAAAACGGCGCCTTGAGAAAGGATATGACACCGGAGCGTCGCTACTGCCCGATCTGAGGATCAGAGTTTACCCTAGAGCCACACGACGCGCAAAGAGAGCCGCGATGACGCCTTCAAGAAGGAAACGAGCTTCGCCGTCGCCGGTCCATCCGAAGATAGAGCAGGTTTTCACCCTGGTCAACACTCTCTGCCACCAAATGCCACACCCCGGCTACCACGCCGCCCACACAGCCGTGGCCATCGGGCAACACCAAGCCATGGCCTCCACCCAAGAGGACCATGCTACCACCACCAGAGTTGCCATCCTGGCATCCAAGACCTTGACACCACCTCACCTGAGATTCGCCGCTACCCTAACCAAAGAGACGGGCGAAAAGGTCCCACCTTTCGCACCCCTGGGAGCCCCCCAGCTTTGAGACACCATAGGCCGGCCAACGCTGGCATCCATCGACCCGTCCTGTAGCCCCGAGCGCGAGACGAGCTCGGTCCTGCAACACCGTGAGGGGGACGAGGTCAGTCTTGCTGCACCGTGCGCGAGACAAGCTCGGTCCAGCTGCACTGTGTGCAAGATGAGCTCGGTCCTGTTGGATGGGGCGTGAGACGAGCGATGGACCGCAGCTGGGAGAGGGCCAGCCCTTCGATGGAAGTAGCACCCCGGCAACGCGGAGATGGACCAAAGGTCGAAACGGTCTGAACGCAAATGAGCAGACGCCGGAGAAGCTGGCCGCCGCCGCAGGCAGATCCGTCGAGCCATCGCGAAGCCGCCACAACACCGGGAGGCACCACCCCCGGGCCTCCCCATGCCCCCGCCCACGACCGGAGCAACGGCCATGCCTGACCGCTGCCCTACCCGCGTCGCCTGGCGAGCTCCAGGCGCCGGAGCCTCCGGGCACGCACCACCACTCCCATGCGTCGCCGGCTGACCCTGGCGCCAGATCCGGCCGGATCCAGCAGGAGGCCGTCCGCGCGCCACCTCCTGAGACGGGAGCACCGCAGTTGCCTCGCCGTGTGTGGGACCTAGGACGCTGGCACACCACCATATCCGGTCGCCCCACGAGCCCGCCACCGCGTAGTTGCGCCGCCACTCGAGGGAGCCGCCCCACATTGGTGCCCCACGGGCAGAAGGGGAAGAAGGGCCCCGCTGCCACCACGCCCACCGGGCTTTGCCCGACACGCTCACCGACGGCGGCGGGGGGAGGGGAGGGAGGAGGGGTCGAAGGGGAGGACGGTTAGGGTTTCCCCCGGCGCGCGCGGGCGCGTCGCGGGAGGGGAAGGGAGGGGTTCCCGAGACATTATCGGTATTCCACCGTCGTCTCTTCCTCTCATCCTCTCTCCATTTGAAAAATAGATTCATCATCGATCGTGGAGCAAGCTTCCATTTAAGAATGAGATCCATCATTAACGTGGAGCAAGCAAAGCTTGCGGCATGGAGTCTGCATCGTTTCTCTACTTCTACGCTCGAAAAGAAAACTTCCATCGTCTGTCTCCAAATGAAGTAAGCAAGCTGCCTCATGTATGGAAGGGGAGGTTTGATTTTGTATAAAAATCGCAAGGGTTCTAAACTATGGAAGGGGAGGAAGCAAGAGAGGCAAGGGGAAAATGTGTGCACTCAAATACTTTTTGGGCACTTACAACTGATGCGGTATATCATGATGACGCACGTTGTCACATCTTATTATTTTGACAATAAAATGGTAGAAATTTCCATATAGTGACACAAACACATAAAAGTTATATTTGCTTAAATCAAAGAGCAAAATTTTGATAGTTCCCAAGGAAATAATAGACATCAAAGAGAAGCCAAGTTGACAACATGAGTGGGGCATTTGTGAAGAAATAATATTGCTATAAATTAAGACAAGGATACCTAAATGGATGGGCCTTCAAAGGGACTTGCACTCCGAATCTCATTGCTATTTTACCTGCAAAAACATGAACAACTAAATCTGCAAAAATGGAACGTGAAAATTGTGATATTTGCATGCAGAGAAAGTTCTACCCAGAACATAGTATGTAGAAACTTACACAAAAGTACAATACATAATGATCTAAGAGGGGGAGCAAAATTACAGAAGTCAAAATCTGAAATATAATAGAACGCAAGGAGAAAACAAAGACCTGACAAATCCTAAAATGTAAAGATCCTTGCTTGAACAAAGTTGTACATTATATGCAGTTTAGAATTGACATGGAATCAAAAATTAGTATATTTGATTTAGCAAGTAAAGATTACTTTTGCATTTGTAATATGAAGTCCAAATTTGACTGCCCTGTAAAATATACAGTTTCAGACTCAACTTTCATTCTTGAGACACTTCCCTGAATATTACAGAGTACATCATTGTATCAGTGCAAGGATTCTTTTCAACTCATTCTTCCTAGATGCCCACTCCCTGGATATTGTCATTCCATAGGTACAAAGAAATTAGTGATACAAAAAAAAACATCAAATATTGCACATAACAAATAAGAGATGAGATCATATGTACAAAGAAATTAGTGATACCAATCAACAAAACATCATATATTGCACATGAGAAAATGAGGGATGAGAGCATGTGAGAGTGGAGGTAGGATCATGACCAGAGAGTGAACTATCCGAACTTGCGAGGTTTTTGGGTAGGCAGGATAGATGGTGAACAGACCAATGCAGACAAGGTGTTGGTTGCGGACGTGTTGCCTCACATCGGGTGCACCGGGGCGCTGCTTGCGGACCATTCGCTGACACCTAAGGTGTGAAACTCCACTCCATGGTCGCATGATCAGTTGCATGCATGACACAAGATGTGAATGGGGGAGTGTGGCTGATAATAGGAATGGCGGGACACAGGCACACTACTCACCCGTGTCACTGCCAACGCCTGGAGTGGCGTGGCAGAGCACCGAGCTGTGGGCGACTCACCGCCTTGGCCATCAACGTATTTAGGTTTCTCTAAAACTGAGAGAGCCACCGGAAGTAAGGGATGAGGCGAACGACCGTCTCGGGGAGGAGAGGGCAATCCGCTGCATTTGGTTCGACAAATGGGTTAGACAACCCAATACCGATCATCTAAGACATATGGCTTATCTCACGAAAAAAATAGCAGTTTCAAAGCGAGATTGGTCAGCTAGGAATGCTTAGAACACGAAATCAAATGGCCGGGAACGAATGTTGGCATTTGGCCCAGGAATGTAGAAGATGAATATACTGGGCAAGAATTGAACAATTTTATTTCCTTAATAGTGTAAGGCTATATAAATTCGGTAGCTTAAACAAAAACAATAATTGACAAAGAATATAACAACATGTAGCTGAAACAAAATCAATTATTGACAAAAGATATTCCTGCATGTAAATCAAATGCTTATGATCATGAACAACTATTTATGCCCATATAATATGTACCGTACTTTCACCCTCCTTGAGCATGATTTCTGTAGAATAAAAATATAAAGAAACGAAAAATATCAGTAAATAAACAGTTACTCTAATCTCTGCCGCTAATGAATCATCGTACATCTTTTATTCCAAAGAACAACATGCAGCAGAAAAATTAGGCCATCATTATGGCCATAGAAATTGGGCACCTGAAATAAAACAAAAACAGATCAATTAAGCAATTATGATACAATGCCCATCCATACAATTGCATGAGAACGATTGCATAAAAAGCTAAGAGCAACTTTAGGAAGAGAAAGGCAAAGTTGTTGCTCAAACGACAGCAAGTAGCCAAGAAGTAATGTCTGAAATTTGTATAAAACATAAGCTAGACAATTTATTTATCTGAGACGAACAGAAGTGGACACACATATGCATATCCACTACCCCTATGTACGTATCCAGAATGATCTTGGAACCTGTCCATCCCTAGCCAGCCGCTGGCCCTCTCGTCCGCTCCACTACGCCTGAGAAACCCCATGCGACGTTGTTAAAAAACCCAGAGGTGCGCCAGGAAGTCGCCAGCGGAACACCGATCTCGATGCTCACCTTTTGGACAGTCATCGCAATGCATCCCGGCACCTTCGTCCACGACAGCTGACCTTGCTCCTGGGCCTTTGACATGGAAATGCATCAGCCTTGTTTCAGATCGACTCGCCTTCCGTTCATTCTCTCGTCTTCCTCTTCCCTTCGACCCACACAGAGCATTGAAACAGGGAGGTGAGGAGGTAGCAGCATGGAGGCAAGGAAAGTGGGAAGGATCGAGGAGCAGATAGTTGTGCCGCCGGCGAAGGCGCACTCTCTCTCGACGGTGGCGGACCTAGGTTACACTCGCTCACATCGGAAGGGGTGGGGGCGATGGGCTCTCGTACAGTGGTAATACTGGATCGTACTATACATGGGCTTCATCCGGCTGCCCGGCCCGATTAACCAGAATGCTTGGATTTTTCTACCGGAATAGCTACCCCGGACAGTTACCGATCAGACGGAATCAACATCCAAGGGAGACCAAACCAAGTGATCCGACGGAGGAAAAGACACATAGCATGAGAGGGCTCGGAAGGGGCTCAGTTTTACTGTACTTAATTAGGATTGAAACGATAGGATCATTGAGCCTAGACATTCGACATAAATTCTTGCCAATCTGTAGTTGTTTCTTGTTTGCCAAGTCAGACAAAACACGAAACCAGTAGACATAGAGTACCATAGTACTCTCTTCGTTTCTAAATATAAGTCTTTCTAGATATTCTATTAAAGACTACATACGATGCAAAATGAGTGAATCTAACACTCTAAATAATATTTATATATATCGGCATGTAGTATCTATTGGAACTTTAAAAAAACTTATATTTAGGAACGAAGGGAATACATGGTAACATGCAACTGCAACTTGGCATGGTCAGAAAACAATTAACGCCATGGTGAACGAGGAAGTGGTTATGTCCATCCACACAGTTTACCATAATAACAAGAATTAAAAACATAGTACTAATTCCCATGTCGTTTTCTCCGTGCCAAGTCGACTTACATGATGCATACACCTATCCATGACCAAGACGAGAAACAAAGAACGCAGTCCAGTCCATAAAACAACACTTCGACGATTGAACCAACCCAAGCAATCCATCTCCTTCATAGTTCCCGTCTTAAGGTCACCGATGTACACATGCCTCTTCCTGTCCTTGAGTAAGATCAGGCCACCTTTCTCTTCCAAGATACTCAAGTGCATCCCCCTTCTTTCAATCTGTTTGGGTGGTTTCAACTGCACCACACGGCTGCAGATCCACCCCGCAGTAGAAACATCCTCAGCATTTTTGTAGTCTTGACGTGCGTAGATCTGTAGCTGCAAACCTGGCCTATGGAGAACTATCAACGAGAGCGTCCCATCGGTAGCAACCTTAAGTTGCGGCTTATCGCGGCTTAGGGAACAAAAGGAATATATTGGGTCTGGGATCTTAGTCCAAGAGATTAGGCGTGTCTCCTTGTCCAGGTCAAGCGTATATAAATTTGAGTTGACGCTTGACCAGTCTCCAACAAGCCAGTGCACCGTTCCATGACACACGACACCATCGGGATACCTGACCGGCCCATGGCGGACAATGTGTGCTGTTTGGTAAAGTACTGTTTTAGGGGCGCTCCACCTTCCCAGGCGGGATGAGAACATGTGGAGGTTCCGTGGGTGTCGGAAGGCCGAGTCTCTCGATGGCGCCGGAAGTTGCTGCCGCGTGTCGGAGGAACAGTCGGCACTAGTTAGGATGGCGTAGCCGCTTTGGCCGAAATTCGAAAAATTGTCGTCTAGCAATGGAAGCACGTCGCACGCGCCGGTGCCCACATCACATACGGCTAGGCGAACGCGGTCCTCGTATGGCATGGCGAGGCGTACGAGGAGGAGGCCGCAGCGCGCGGCGAGCGGCACCGCGTGGTCGAGGAGGGGCGTGGTGGCGTTCGGGAACAAGGAGCCGAGGCGGCGGCGCCCGGTGCCGAACGACGGCGACGTCGGGATGAACGACGTCTCAAGGTCTGGATGGTCGAGCCGTTTCTGCGTGAAGAAGCCATCTAGGGTGGTCGCCGACGAGCCGGTGCCCTGATCCTGCCTGCGGCTGCGGAGATACGAGGCGTCGACGACGAGGTTGCTCCACCGCCTGCATGTCAGGGCGCAGCGGAAGAGTGCGGCCGTGTCCCACACGCGGGCGAGGATCTCGCGGACCACGTCTTCCGGGAGCGATTCCGCGGTGGCCGCCGCAGATGACGACGTTTCTTCCATCTTGGATCGATTTGTAGCCTATAATCACGTGTTCAGCAGGCGAACTGAGCTTGGCTACCGCACAACCGTAGGGTGGTTGGACATACGCATACGTATATCACATGCGATCAGTAAACTTGACAACCACGCCTGGCCTCTCTCTAGATTGGATACAAATAAAGAAATTAAATACGAATTTTTGGGCAACAAACATTGAGGTCTGTTTCACATGCGTGCCAATCTTCGTGACAAAATGACATTCGTGGAGGTCTCGACCAAAAAAAAATATCATGTTAAGACAAACTGTTTTTGAAAGCATTTAGGAGCATCAACTTTGTTCTGTTTTGCCGTGACCTGCATTAATGTCATTTTGTCACGAATTTTTGCATGCATGTGAAAGACACATCAATATTTGATGACAAAAATAGCCAACGCCTGTAAGCCATGGTCGGCGTTGGTGATGGTTACCACCAAGGTGACGACCGTGGCGGGAGAGGTGGTGTTGGTGCCGATGGAAGGCACAAGCATGAGGTGAAGCACCTCTTGGTGGATGACATCGACCGCCGGCTCGAGGTGGATGGTTGTGGCGGTGTCGTTGACCTCGTCGAAGCTGGCATTAGTGACACTTGGGTCGGGCACTCCATCAACAGGTGACGGGCGCCATCACGATGCAAACCAGGGGTGCATCAGGGGCGGTCGCACTGGCCTCCTGGGCTTGGGTAGTGGCGCGGAAGGTGGCGGGGACGATCACAGGGACGGTGGCGTCGTCCGTGAGGCCGCCATCGGTTGCCTTGCTCATCGGACGTGTCTACTGCGGGGTCGGTACGCCCACGAGGAGCTTGGAGAGCAGCGCGTCATGAAGCCTGTGTCTATATAAGCCGGAGGGAATCGTGGAAGGCCCTGTCTCTAGGAAGGAAGTTTCGGGAATCATGGCTTGTCCTCCACGTTTGATGTAGCGAATAGGCATTTTATCCCTTCGACGTGTAACCGACCATGTGTAAACCCTAGATATCCTCGGTGTCTATATAAGTCAGAGAGTTTTAGGTTGTAGAGAGAGGACAACTCAAGGAATGTAGTTTAATCAAGCTATGCTGGCTAAGCAAGGATGGAGACTAATGACTAATCCTAATCACTTTGTGCTAAAGTTCTCAAGGGACGATACTTCCACGACTCTGATTTTATGTCTGCAACAAATAAGAGGAACTCCTCACGCACATGGAAAGCCATATTACAGGGCAGAGAAGTGTTGAAACCGGGGCTAGTTAAATGTATTGGAGACGGAGCAAGTATACAAATTTGGGAGGATCCATGGATTGTTTCTAATCATGGCTATCGGCCTATCCTTCGGGTACCAGGCTGTACTGCTACTAAGGTGGAAGATCTCATCAATCAGGAGAATCGCACCTGGAATATGGAAGTACTGGAGTCAAACTTCGTGGCAAAAGGTTACGTTTTCACAAGGAGAAAAGGAGAGGAAGTAGAGAAAGGGAAAAGGAGCATAAGGTTCCGTTTTCACAAGCATATATTTTCCCTATCGGGTAGGGGCATCTAGTTTTGATCGATGCTGCATAGACCCTTGTGTTCCAATTCGGTTATACAAGGCAGATGAAGCCCATGCAATCAAGAGTTTTGAAGTATTCAAAATTTCCTTTGTTTCCTTTCTGGCGAGTTGAAAATCCACAATTGTCCTACATCCATCCGATCATTGATACTTAGAATATAAAAGAGAATATATTACACAAATAAGAGTTTTGGATTAGGTCAACACCCAGCAGTGCATGGACAATCGAAAACTTGTGAATTGTGATGAGGCGGGCATTTAACTCCGATCCATGGTCGTTACATTTTGGTTTGTTGTATGAACCGATAGAAGTTGGTTCTGGATATGAACCGATGGGAACTGATTTCGTATATGAAGTTTAATTTGTTGCTTAACATAACACTCATCACCGAATATATTTTTCTCACTAAAAAATATCAAGATAAAATGTCGAGAGTATCATCGTAAGATGTGATGTAGATCCGCCAAGTCTGAAGTATTTCTCCACACGCCACATCATGATGAGATCACGGCCACCTGGATGTTGGTCCCGACTCATGATATACTATGTCAAAGAACCTTTGCTTTGGAAGTGACAATTTCGTCAACATTTGTTAATTTTGAGTTCTTTAATAATATTGGAAGTTCATTTTGTACAACATTGTCACCCACACACACATGGAACAGATTCCTCCACATATGCTCAATGCGATTGAAAATCGGAACTACACACAGAAATTTATCAAAGTTATTACCATTAATACAAACCTAAGTACCGGAAACTGGAGTTCATGTTGGTCAAAACAAGTAACAAGCGTTACTTGGTGTAATGATGACAGATCATGATCCATCCAACGATCTAACATGGCAAGAATGGAAAGCTAGCCAACAATCCTCATGCTATAATTTTCATATCAACTGGACTTACATGCATGCACCTACCCCTACCACCTACTAAGCCGACACCGACCAGTCCATCTCCATCAATATGACCTTCTGACGATTAAGCCCATCGAAACAATCAGTCAACTCCTCCGTCACTCCTGTCTCAAGGTCGACCATGAAAATTTGCTTCTCGCTATCCTTGAGTAGCACCGTCCCACTTTTCTCTCCTAACAAGCTCGAGCGCGTTGGTCTTCTTTTCATACGCCTAGGTGGTTTCAAAGCGATAGTGCCGGCACTGAGCCACGTGGTAGTAGCACCATCACCACTCTTTTCATCATCTTCCCGTGTGTAGATTTCTAGCCTGCGACCAAACAAGGATAGGAATAACACTGAGAGCGTACCATTGGCGGTGACCCTGAGTTGTGGCTTGTGGTAGGGTTGGAAATAATTTGACGAGGACGTGATCATTCTACGAGAGATGTGATTCGTCTCTGCGTCCACATCAAGAAAGTAGTCCTCTGACCAGGACCCGACCCTCCAATGCACCTTGCCGCGAGACACAGCGGCATCAAGATGTCTACAATCACGAATCTCCCCATAGGGTCCAAAAGTTATTTGTGTAGGCTTGCTCCACCTGGCCTCGCTGGATGAGAAGGTGTAGATATTGGGATGGAGCCCATGATACACCATGCCGAGGATCAGCACTTTGAAGAAGGTCGAGTAGCCCGGTGCTGACAACAAAGGTTGATTGTTTGGGGAGCAGTCTGCAGAGGTTAGGATAGCGTAGCTGCTTTTGCCGAAATCCAAACCATCAGTTAACGGAGGGAGCATGTCGCACGCGCCGGCAAGCAGATTGCACACGGCAAGGCGATATTGATAGCCAAAATCGCCATGGACGCCGAGCCGCACGAGAAGGAGGCCGCGGCGTGCGGCGAGTGGCACCGCGCCGTCGAAGAGGCACGGGTCGGTGTCCGGGAAGAAGGAGGAGAGGGAGCGGCGGCTGGTGCCGAACGCCGACCACGGCGTCGGGACAAAAAACGGCGCGAAGGTTGCCACCCCCGGCACGAAGGTGGGGTCCGTTCGGTCCAGCCGCTTCAGGGCGAAGAACCCGGCCAAGAAGGTCGACCACGTGCGGCACGCCGCCTGATCATCCGGCCAACAGCGACGGAGGAAGGAGGGGTCGGATACGAGGCGGCTCCACTGCCTGCAGGTGACGGCGCAGCGGAAGAGAGTGCGGGTGCCCTCCAAGCGGACGAGGATCTCGCGGATCGCGTCCTCCGGGAGCGACACCCCGGTGGTCGCCGCCGCCTCTTCCATCGTCGATCTGTTGTGGGATCGCTTGGGTGCGACCTAGTGTGATTGGACGAGGATCGAGGATCTGCAAGGTTTTACGTGATGTAAATCAAACTATAACTAAGAAGTATTTCGAGCTGGCCCATGGTCGATTTTTTTCCCGGGCCAAACCAATTACAACTGGCCCATGACTACGCAAAGCCTGCTAACTAAAGAATATCTTGAGCTCTATACAAGTAATTTTCTCTTACCGCTCAAAAAAAAAACAAGTAGTTTTCTCTTAATCTTCAGTCATATTTCCCCCAAAAAATCTTAATCTTCAGTCATTACTGAATTAACCTTTTATGGCCAACAATCTGATTTCCTGTGCAGTTTATTATTACGGCTTTACTTTTTGCCCACACGTACGTAATCGATGTCAGATGGAAGCCATGACAATGCGAGAAAGGTTGCACACCCAGCTGATTGTATGGTTCCAAGATGGTGCAGGCGGAGTTAAAGACTCTTTGGAGGTCACTAATTTATTTCTACGCGGGCAATTGGGAATGTGGGATTCATACATGGTCCATGAGACACAAATAATTACGTGGCTCGTGACCTAGTTAACTTTTGTTATTTCGAAATGAAGATGAGTACTTGGCCCAGTGAACACCCCCCTTCCCCCTTTGTTTTCCCTTTGGGTGAAATTCCAACCTATGTAATTATCGATTGAATTTAATAAAACTACTCATCACTATTGAAATCAGCCTCATTATATTGCCGAATTCCAAGTTGTTAGCCTAGTGCATCTTGCTGGACACTCAGCAAAGGCAACAGAAAACCGAGAGCGGCCATAATATAACTCAGTAAAGGGTACACACTAGGTAAAGCCGGTATGTTGACGAGTACATGAATGATGGCTTTCACTTAAACATAAAGTACTTACATCCAGAACAAGAAAATACTTCATATTTACTAATATAAGCTCAGTTTTCAGGATCCTTCCAACCCCAAACATAGGAGTGTTACCAACAATTTCTATGGAAGTAATAAAATAACTAAAAAAATTAGAACATTGTTTCTTCGAGACAGGTTCACGGCCAATATATCTCAAAGGGTATGAACATCCGTTGGCTAACCCGGCCTTAGAACATTAGCTTCTCCATCACCCCTGACTCAAGATCGGCAGCGGATAAGTTCATGTAGTTGTCCCTGACGACCAACGTGTCACCCTTCTCTCCTAGAAAGGTCAAGTGCAACCCTACTTCTAGAATCTGTTCGAGTGGTTTTAGCTTGGCGGCCCGACTATAAAGTCATCCTAAATGGTCACCATCCTCGCTCCTTCCACCATCCTGCCACCTAAATATTCTTAGCTTGAATCCTTGCCGATTATTGCATGGGTTTTCCATATAAATCAATGATAGTGTCTCGACAGTGGCAACACTAAGATGTGGTACATACCATGGATAAGGATTGGGTTTGATTAGAATCACAATCGTCATTAGCGAGACACGAGAGGTCTCGGCATCCACATCAATAGTATACAAGCTAGAGACATACAGACGCTTGAAATTGCATTGAACGAGCCAGTGCGTCGTGCCGTAGCACACAACGGCGTTGCGATGCATGAGCGGCCCGCGGATGCCATCCTTGGTAGGATTGAAAGCTATTTCTATAGGCGTTATTCCATGTCGCCTCACCGTATGAGAACACATGCAGGGTGCACGACTGGTGGTCACTATTGTTGTAGATGATCAGAACTTTGAACAAAGCCGAGTAGACCCGTGATGATGACAAAGGTTGTTGCTCGCCTCCTGAGGAGCAGTCTGCGCTGGTAAAGATGGCATAGACACTGTCACGGTACTTCCAATCGCTCTCAAGAAGGAGGAGAACATTGCATGTGCCGGCAAGCAGATTGCACATGGCGAGGTGAAGCGGGCCACAAGAGGAAGGGTTTGGTGTTTGAGGAGGCCTCTGGCGGCGTTGGGGAAGAAGAAACAAAGGAGGTGTTGGATATGAGGCAGCTCGACCGCCAATATGTGACAGCACAGTGGAAGAGAGCGAGGGTGTCCTCCAAACGGATGATAATCTCATGGACCATGTCATCTGGGAGGAACACCCCGGTGGTTGCCGCCGCCTTGAGGAGGGACACCCCGTTGCGCGATTGGACGGAGATTGAGCATCTGCAATTGTAAGGTCCTGTGAATCTTAATATATGAATTTTGCCAACCATTTATGAAAGTAAAAATAAAATCTGGAAGGATGGTTTCTTCGAGTTGAGTTCACGTGTATCTCTAAGGGTGTACAAAGAATAATAATGATTAGAATGTCGGCCAATATATCTCAAAGGGTATGAACATCCGTCTGCTAACGCGACCGTGATACATCAACTTCTCCATCACTCCTGTCTCAAGATCAGCAGCGTAGAAGTTCATGTAGTTGTCCCTGACAACCACCGTGCCACCCTTCTCTCCCAAAAAGGTCAAGTGCAGCTCGTCTGCTTGAATTTGGAAGGGTGGTTTTACCACAACGACTCGACTATAAAGCCATCCTACAGGACCATCTTCCTTGCTTCTTTCGTCATCTTTCCGTGTACATATTTCTAGCCGGAATCCTTGCCGACTATTGCCTGGCCTTTCCATGTAAATCAGTGATAGTGCCCCATTAGCAGCAACACTAAGTTGTGGTTCATCGTATATGTGTAAATTGGGTCTGATCGGGCTCACAATCTTCGTTAGGGAGACCTGGGAGGTCTCGACATCCACGTCAATAGTATGCAACCACGTCAATAGTTTGCATGTCTTTAGTGCAAGAATCATGTCACGTAAGCACTAGGAGAAATGAAAGTATCTACTATATATAGAAACAACTAGCAAAGATGCCCGTGCGTTGCAACGGGAGAAAAAAAAAATCACCCCTTATACATATTGGACGATATTTGCAAATCCTTTGAAATCTCCACACAACAAACAACATGATAAGTAGTGTTACGTGTAAAAACGTAATGAATGCATGATTTTTGAAGTGTACTCAATGTCTTTTTAAAAATCTTTGTGGGCACAATTTCAATGAATATGAAGGTCAACATTAATCTACTTGTTTACATAAACCTCGTATCAACAATTTAATGTACATCATCGTATATTGATTGGTTATTGTGTACGATGGGAAATATAATGATGACGTTGTTGGCATTTGTTTCTTTAGCATATGGTAGCTAGTAGGAATCAACATCCGATATAGTGTCAAGTCTATCATTTGTGAGAGCATTAAACTATTATATCTACTCATGTTAAATGGGCAAGAAACATGTGTAATAGGCATTTCCAAAATAACCAATATAGAGAAGGTATTAATTAAGATTTCACCATAAACTTTATTCTAGAAATTAGTAACATGCAAAATAATAGCATATTTGAAATCTTCATTTTTTCTGAGCAATTTTCATATATAACATGTTAGATTTGAAGTTAGGGTTTAAAAGTTATGAATGTTTTAAAAAGAATATTATTTTACAAAAAAAGTAAAAATGAAAAAAATAACCAAGTTAAATGGGACAAGAAACATGTGTACTAGGCATTTCCAAAATAACCAATATAGAGAAGATATTAATTAAGATTGCATCATAAAATTTATTCTAGACATTAGTAACATACAAAGTAATAGCATATTTGAAATCTTCACTTTTTTCTGAGAAAATTTCATATATAATATGTTAGATTTGGAGTTCGGGTTTATAAGATATGAATGTTTTAAAAAACATTTGAATTTACAGGAAAAAGGTAAAAAGAACAAGGGGCGGTGCTGGGAAAGAACTCAGGTCTCCTGGGCTAGTTCGTTGCTTGTGTTCAAATAGAGGCTGCACCCTATATAAATTAAACGGTACATGTAGTGCAACAAATCGTTTTTTTTTACTTATGGGTGGCGTAGCGGGTAATTCTCGCCAACTAAGGGGTAACTTGAATGACGTATGGCCAGAAATAGTCTGAGCTTTATTATTATTAAATAAAACATAACATATCAAAACCAACAATACTACTCGGTTATTCGATCCTTGTCAGAGAAACAGGAAAACCTGGCTGAACTCAGTTGGCTGAAACATGTTTCGTGGCAGAAATGGATAATATTTCAGTGAAAAGACATGGCTTCGCATCAAATCAATTTACATTGTCATCTTTCACTAGAAGGATTAAGCGCCCGTTGCTGCACCGTTGGCGTTGTTGTGTTTTTATAAAATAATTAGTCTCTTTGTTTTAAAATATTGTTGTATTAGATTTTTTAAAAGTTAAAACTCTTCAAGTTTGACCAAACATCAAGTTGCGGTCATCAAATTCATCATGAAATAAATTTTCATATTTTATTTATTAGTATTGTGGATGTCGATATTTTTTATTCCGAACTTAATAAAAGTTTAATAAATTTGAGTATTCAAGAAAACAATACACCTTATATCTTGGAACTGAGGGAGAATTTAATTTTGCTAGTGTCAGAGATGTGGAGTATTTCTTTTATAATGCGGTGTTTTTATGGGTCTTCCGTGGTCTGATCTTATGCTATGTGTTAATCAACCGTGCACATCACATTACGTTGATCGAGAAAAGTAGTGTGTTATAAAGGATTTATAAGAACCAAACGTGCACATCATGTTGATCGAGAAAAAAAGAAGCGTAGTACTTGTGTACTACAGGGTTCACATAGTTATCATGAGAGTGGTCGTTTGAGAGGGCATCTCCGACTCAATTGAAAAAATGGATTAAAAGCGTCGAGGAGATGTACCACCATCGGTCTCACAGAGCATCCTGATCCATAGCTCGGCCATCTCTGTCGCGGACTATCATCGCCCGCGCCGCCGTCATGCACCGCCTCCACAATGCTTCAATGCTGCATTGGATTGCCGTTACCTACCACCATGCACGACATGCATGCGGCAGCCAACCAAATTAGGACATCGACGAGACAGGGAGCGAGAATAGTAGCGCTAGTACGAACTCAGGGCAGCCACCCTCGGCACCCTCATGAGCCCTAGCCGACTCATCTGCATTCTGCATTAGGATCCAACTCCAAAAAGATTCCTTCAAGAAGGGAAACGACACACGCAGTGTCATCATTGTCTAATCCATGAAGGCCTAGTCCATAGATCTTGGACCTCAGGGACAAGAGAGGAGGCGGCACGCAACAACGCCTCCAAGGAGGTAACTGAGTCGTGAACATCACCGTTGCCGGTTCCGTCCAAAGAGCCAAAACAAGACTTACGCCCAAGCTTCCTCAATCTCAACCATCCCACATGCATCATGAGACCAGCAACACAAAGACTTCCATCCATTCACAACTAGACGAACCAGATATGGTGGCAAACCAGCCTTCCCCGACATGACCGCGGGCAAGACCATCCGCAAATTTCCTAGCAGCTCCAACTAGAGCACTTTAGCCATGCTAGCACTAGTAGAAAACGGGTTTTTAGTCCCAGTTTTTCAATCGGGACTAAGCAATCGGGACTAAAGACCTTCACTTTTAGTCCCAGTTGTATTACGAACCGAGACTACACGGGCTTCACGTGCCTGCTGTCTGGAGCGGGGCTGGAGGACATTTAGTTCCGGTTGGTAACACCAATTGGGACTAAAGGAATTATTTCGAATTTTTTTTTTATTTTTTCCTCTGGAATTTCGTTTTTGATTTTTTAATTTTTTCTTTGGAATTTTGTTTTTGATTTTTTTAAGTTAACTTTTAGTCCCGATTGTATTACGAACCGAGACTATACGGGCTCCACGTGGCCGCTGTCTGGAGCGGGGCTGGAGGACGTTTAGTCCCGATTGGTAACACCAACCGGGACTAAAGGAATTATTTCGAAAAAAATGAATTTTTTTATTTTTTCTTTGAAATTTTGTTTTCGTTTTTTCCTTTGCAATTTCGTTTTTGATTTTTTAATTTTTTCTTTGGAATTTTGTTTTTGATTTTTTTAAGTTAACTTTTAGTCCCGATTGTATTACGAACCGAGACTACACGGGCTCCATGTGGCCGCTGTCTGGAGCGGGGCTGGAGGACGTTTAGTCCCGATTGGTAACACCAACCAGGACTAAAGAAATTTTTTCGAAAAAAATGAATTTTTTTATTTTTTTCTTTGGAATTTTGTTTTCGATTTTTTTAAGTTTTTCCAATTTTCGAATCTTTAAAAATCTCTACTGACCCCTCCTCACTGCTCCAGCGTGAAGCACTCATTACAAACCGTCTAACTTCCCGGCCGGTCACCCATCCTCTCACTGCTGCAGCCCCAGCACGCTTAACTTTTCAGTTCTATTTCCCCTAATTTCCAAGTCTGCACCTGTTGTTTTCCTCACAATAGTAAGCTATCAATCCTATTAACCCTTAGGTCTTTATGTCACATGATTTATTTTTTTGAATTCTAAACAATTATTAAAATAAAATAAATAATAATAATATTGAATTTCAATGAAAATAAAACAAGTAATATTATTATTTTATTCATTTTTTTGCCATTTATTCATTTAATATGGCATAATTAATATCTTTAAATCTGTAAATCGAGATTCCACAAATAATATATTCATTATTATCAAAAAATGTGAGGAATCCAAATATGACATCATTTTTTAAAAATAAAATTAAAAGCAACTAACATAGCAATAAAGCAATATAACTAATTACAAAAACTAAATTATTGTCAAACAACAGGAACTAAAGTTAATTATATTAAAGTGGCAAAAATAATTAATTTTTAATATAGAAAAACTAATTATATCAACTATAATAAAATGCTAAACAACTATTAATAGAAAACAGTAGCAAAAGTAATATTTATTAATTCTAAAATTTTATCTATTGTTGTCTAACAGATGCATACTACAACATGTTAAAATCTACAGAAAGAACTAACTAAAAATAAATAAACGCAACGATTAAATAACTAAAACAATTATATAAGCAAAACAGTTCTGTTTTAATTAAAATCCTAATTTCAATTATTCTAAAAATAACCGAATAAATCTCACTGTCACAACAATCTATCATGTGACTAGGAGAAAAAAAATTAAAAACTATTTTTAAACTCAAGTTATTGACAATCTAGGTTTGAAGCAAATTTAAACCGTTCAAATTTGAAAACTAATGGCACAAATAGAAACTAGACAAAATATTGAATCTAATGCAAAAATAATCACTCAAAAACATCAAATACCCTAAAAAATATAAGCAATTTAAAACAGAAACTAAAAATAGAAAACAAATAGAAAAACAGAAAAGAAACTTGTGGGAAACATGTTGCCGCGGGAAACATGATAAACATATGCCTAGATATGTGCTAAAAAACTAAAAACATATGCATAAATAGGTGCTATAAAACTAAAACTATTGCAGAAATAAAAATTCGGATTGCTCTTGTTTTAAATTTTAAAAACAATAACCCATATGAAGCATTTGATAAAATGATGTGTAAAAAAAAGTGTAACAATGATCTACATATATTTACTCTAAAGTATATGTTGCTTATACCAAAAAAATTACTGAAACAATGGGTAGATTAGTACACACATCGTAACTTATAACCACATGCATGACTTGATGATATGACATGGTTACATGTAGAAAAATAAGTACTTATAACTACATGCATGACTTGGTGATGTGGCATGGTTGCATAAGAAAGAAAAATATGTAGTTCTCGGCGCCCGCAAACCTCCTCGTAGTACAATACTCCACCACTATACTAAGAGCATCTCTAGCAGACCCCATAAAAGTCGAACCCCAAAAACGCGTTTACAGTTCGCTGCAGATCAGATATGCGGGACAAATTAGTGCGCTGCAGATCAGACCCGTATACGAAACTATAAAATTTGAAAAAAACATTCACCGGAAAAACTTGCACCGACATTCATCGTACATAGCTGATCATCATACTATATCATAGATAGTTGTTCATCATACTACATCATAGTACTACATAACCGGGGGGGGTCTGCGGGCCGTGCAGCGTACCCCAGCCTAGGCTACCAAAATCGACGGGTGCAGTGGCGACGACGCGGCGGAGGAGCCGGAGCAGCTCAGTCCTCATCGGAGTCAAGATCGATCCAGACCTTGGCCTACTCGGCCTTCATGACGCGCAAAGTCCGCCTCCTTGGACGCGTGCACATGAGACTCCGCGACGCCCTGGTCGAGGAAGATCTCATAGTTGAGCCACTCCCCCCCCCTTGCTTGCGTGCGGCGTCGGAGATGCGGTGGCGGTGGCGCTCCGTGTCATCCCCACCACTTCCGTAGCTGTCCATGGGTTGTGAAGGGTCGCTAGGGCTTTTTTAGGCTCGCCGGCGGCGAGAAATTGGGGCAAAGGGGGAGGGGAATCACGGCGGAGCGGTGACGGAGGCGGATAGGGTTTGACCCGTATCCGAGCGGTGAAACCGCATAAATAGCGGCGGAGAGGTCTTTTTTCAGGCCACAATAAACTTTTTACGGGCCGGGCCCAAGATACGGAGTCTGTTCTGGCAAGAAAAACGGGCCGAACCCGTATACTCGCCGGAATTAGACGGCTTCAACCCTTTTAGAGCATCTTAACAGACACCGTATAATCGTAAACCGTAAAACTAGAATACGGGTCAAAAAAGGCATTTTAAGGGTCAATTTTAGCTACGGCCAAACAGAAACCGTAAAACAAATAGTAAAACTGAGATAAAGATCTCCTTCCTCTAGTCCGGCGGCCGCCCCCTCTTCCCCGAGCCGGCCATGTCGGCCACGCCCAACCTTGTCGATCGCGCCCCATCGCCCGAAGGGCCGTGCCACGCCGCCCGTCGGCCGTGTCCCGTCCCCGCCCAACCTTGCTTGTCGTGCCCCTTTGTCGGCCGCATCGGGAGGATTCCGGCGGCCAGGATGAGGTCATGGAAGGCCACGACAAGGTCGAGCTCGCCCAATTCGAACCGGTGACGATCGTTTGCGGTGTCCAGCGGCCTTTTCCAGTGTGCGGTGATGAATTCCGACGAGTTTAGAGCAGATTCCAGCAAACTCCGCGGTGGCGTGTTTGCTCCGACGTGGTTTAACCGGTATACGGGCTTCCTCGGTCCGGCCTTTCAACCTTCAAATATAAGGATTTCGATGCCCCTTAAAAAATTTACGGGTTTGAACCATTTTACGATTTCTGTTCTGCACATTATTTTTGATAAAAAATGTAAAATTCATTTTTTTTACAGATTTAATCATTTATATCGGGTCTGCTAGAGATACGATAGAGATGCTCTGAATGACCCATCCGGATCTGGACCCGTCTCTTCTCCCGTCGCTACCTAGCTCGGAACAGTCCGGCTGCGAGAGGCCACCGCGCCACCGCGCGTGGCGTGGCGGCGGAGCATACCATGCGTGGCGGCCGGGCCCGCGCCGGATCCGCGCTCCTCGGAGCCAGCCCCTCCCCCGCGCCGGATCGCGCATCGGCTTGGAGGCCCCTCGGGGCCGCCGCCGGTGCCGGAGACGTCCGCGCCCGTGCGGGCTGGGAGCCGAGCGGCGGGGCCCGCGATGGGTTTCGATCGAGGGCTTGGTCGAGCTGGCGCGCGATCTGAGCTGCCGTCCATGGATTTCTCGCAGCTTGACTGCATCTTGCTTCGGATTTGGTACTATCCCCACCTCTCTCTCTCTCTCACTCTCAACACACACACACGCTCTCTGACCGGATCAGGCGAGCGCTCGTTGCCGGATCGCTGAACCATCGTCCCGGTGGCCGCCGCGTCAGTTCCACACCGCTACAGCCACGCCAGCCAACGCCGCTCCATTCGCTTGGATTTGGTTGTGTCGTTGGCTGGGAACCGTGCGGTGTTGTCTGATGCGTGTTCCGCACTGGGAGGTTTGGTCGGCTGACGCCAGGTATGAGCTGCTCCTGAGCCTCATCGCTTGATGCGTGCACGCATGCATGTATCATGTATGTATATATATGTAATGGGTACTCCCTCTGTAAAGAAATATCATGGTCATGTTGCTTGATGTGCAACCTCTTTTTCAAAGAAAATAGTGGCGGGGCGATGATGAAGATTGTGACTGAAATAATCATGTCTTGAGCAATCAAGACAGCCGTGGTGGTGGGTACTAAGAGCATCTACAACCGGACTTGCTGACCCATTGCCGACTCGCCGACCAATCGTTTGGGTTGCCGCCCTCTCAGTTGCTCGTCGCAACGGTGCCGCCAGCCACTGACATTCCATTGCCTTGGATGTGGCTGTGGCGTGGGCTGGGAACCATACGGTGTTGTCTGATGTGTCCTGGAGGTTTGGTCGGTCGAGGCCAGGTATGAGCAGCTCCTGATACTGATGGATGGATGATCTATGCATGCATGGATACCATGGTCATGTTGCAGCCGAAATCACTGTTTTGACCCTTTTTGGAAAAGTTCAGCACAAAATGAACAATGTTGGAAACTTGTCTGGGGCGATGATGATAAAACATGGCTGATATAAACTTGTCTTCAATTATTTGAGGAGCTGTGGGCATCAAAAACCCACTCCCCTTCTTTTGAAACCTTTTCACTCACCGAATATTGATGGCTCTGTCTCGGATGGTCATTCTGTTGAGTGATAACCAGAGGAGCTAAACTTCAATTTTGGGGGTTGATCTGGTGAAAGAAGATGGTGGAGCTAGGTTGTATGATCTATCAAAGGCGAATCTGAGCCCTCTCAAATCTCAATGCAACTAATATTGTGCCTTCTACACATTTATTTATTCTTATCGCCTTTTTATGTTTAAAAGTGATGAATTGTCACGGTTGTGGCATTTGCTATCTCATTAGGAGCAGCCACACACAAATCACCTATCGTAGTGTTTGGTTTGCCTTCTCATGATTTTGTTGTCCATGGTGGGAGCCTGTTTGGTGCATTGGCCCTTTCTTTTCTGTTCTTACTTTTACTTGAATGGTTGTGATAATTCTGCTGCCCCTTGGATAGTTTTTGAGATTACCTTATTGGCTTTGGGGTCAGTTTGCTTGTTTCAATTGCTATTCGACTTTTGATTATGGTTTCCTTCCTATCATGTTCAGGAATGGCTGTGATGATATAGCTTCCCTGTGAGAGCTTCTATTTAACACCTAATTCAGTTGGTGCTAAACTAGGATGGCTTGTGTCACAACAAGTAACCAGTTTAGCTGGAGCGATGATGTTAAAACATGGTAGACATAAACTTGTCTTCGATTGTTCCGAGTAAAAATGATTGTTTAAAGGGCAGCCCGGTGCATGTAGCTCCCGCTCGCGCAGGGTCTGGGAAAGGGTCCGACCACTTTGGGTCTATAGTACGCAGCCTTTCCCTACATTTCTGTAAGAGGCTGTTTCCAGGACTTGAACCCGTGACCTCATGGTCACAAGGCAGCAGCTTTACCACTGCGGCAAGGCTCCCCTTCCCTGTAAAAATGATTGTTTCCTCAACAAAATTTGAACTTGTCTTTACCTTTTTGAGAATTTGTATTCTTGCTCACTTGCATCCATGTATACATAAAAGATGTGTTGATAGTTCGGTTATGATATTAGTTCTTCCGGTAAAATCATGTTCTGGTGGATGCAAAGGACTGTTTTGCAAATTTATATTTTTGCCTATTTCCTATCATTTTGTTGGTTTTGCAGTATGGCAACCAGTTCTGTTGTTTTAGCAACAGTACTCCAGCCGCAATTATTCTTGTCTTCTGTTCTTTCTTTTCTGTTCTTCCTTATTCTTGAAAGGCTATGATAATTCTGCTGTCCCTTGGATAGTTTTTGAAACCATTTTATTTGGTGTTGGGTCAGTTCGCTTGTTTCAGTTGCTATTTGACTTGATAATTTCATTCTTCTACTCTACTCTTTATGTATTTATCAATTTGTACTTTTGATTACTCTTCACTTCTCTATTGGTTTCAACTTAAGGGTCGTATAGGGCAAGTTCAGATGTCAAGACTACTGTTTCTTTTGTGTCATGTTCATGAATGGCTGTGATGATATAGCTTCCCCGTGAGAGCTTCTATCTAACACCTGAATTGATAAAGTTGGTCACCAGAGAACTAGCCATGGCCAGGGGTGCGTGGAAGCTTGCTATCCATGTGCCAAAACCATGAGTTGGTAGTGAGATCTTATGGGTTTCACCTCTAGCGTAACCCAACTTGTTTGGGATTAAAGGCTTTGTTGTTGTTGTTGCTGCTGCTGGTGGTGGTGGTGGTGGTGGTGGTGCTAAACTAGGATGGCTTGTGTCACAGCAAGTAACCAGTTCAGCGGCTAATTATTGCTCCCTCCTTTCACAAATATAAGATGTTCATGGTCATTCTACCAGAAGTTCAGTTATGGTGTCGAGATGGGGTATATCTGAGCCATTTACTTATGCATATCCCAGTTTTGGTGTCCCCCAGGTCATGATTTGCTCCCGATATAGTGATTCTTTCTGCTTTCACCGATTCTTGCCTGGTCATCTTTTGTTCTTTGACAATTGGCTTGGCTTCTCTCTGTTATTCTTTTTGTGGGATTGACGCTAAGTGCTGTTGATGGCGATGATGAGAAGGCTCATTCAGAGGTGTGCTGAGATCAGATACCATCGCTTGTTTTTATGGTATGGGTTAGGGCTAGGGTTTTGGGTGACTGTGGAGGTGTGCAAATCAAGACGGCTTGCTTCCTTGAGCAACCATTTGAATGCTGAAACGTCACATGGGTTAAAGGGCATCTCCAAACGCGGATCACTAAACTTATCAGTTACAGAGTGCGCAAGCCAACTGAGCCTCCCTTTTTTTTTTAATCAACACGACCTCTCTTTCTACAATCTGTGGTTATGTGCTTTATGTATATTTTTGAATATTATTGGTTTGATTCTTCTCAATATGTTAATGATTTATAGTAGTATTGGGATCTCACTGTAGTACATGTTATCATTGCTCATAGTGAACCGGATGTTGAGCTATTTTACACTTGCATGCTCAGAATGCTTTGATTTAGCGTTGCATCAATAGGTTCTACTTTGTTTGAATAAAAAACAATCTTGTGTGTCGAGGGCCTGAGAAGCAAGCAGAGGGTTTTGCTATTATTTGCAATTTTATGTACGTTCTTACTTGCATGTTCTGTTTCTTTGCTCGTAGCCGTTCCTGCATTTTATTTTGCGCATGGTTTTCTTCCTTTCATACCTTTGTTGTGTTATTGTATAAATTGTGCTACATTGCTCTTCATTCATGCATTTGCTGCACTATGGCACCGTATTACATTTGGTCTTCGCTGTCATCAATAAGATATTATCTGTTTAGTTTTGAATCTACCCATTTGTTTTTGGTATACATGATTTATAGCAGTGTTGGTATCTCACTGTAATAATTAGTAGCTTGATATTGAACATGTTGATCGAATCTTGAGATGAAATGCTAGATATTTGAGAGTGAGTGAGACAAGTCGAAATACTCCAACGCCAGCCGAGTAGCATCATGCCATTTTTCTCTCCTAACAAGCTCAAATATATTTGCATTGATTTTCTTTCAATCTGCCTAGGTGGTTTCAACTTGGCAGTGTGAGAGCAGAGCCATCCGCCACTAGGACCATCATCACTCTTTTTATCTTGTCACTTGTAGATCTCTGGCCAAAGGCCTGGCCTCGGCAGAAATAACCGAGAGCGCCCCATTTGTTGTGACCTTAGGTTGTGGTTCATCGTAGTTTGCGGAGCGGAGCTTCTCATCCACGTCCAAGAGACTTGAAACATCTCCATGTCCACCTCAAGATTGTATAAATCTGACTGGTCGTTTGACCAGTACCCAACGCTCTAGTGCACCTCGCCATGACACACCACTGCGTTGGGATGCCTGACTGCCTACACTCGTGTATCTTCATGGCAGTGTAAAAAGATGGTGTTTTCGGTGTGCTCCACCTAGCCTCGCTAGATGTGGACATGTAGAGGTTTGTCGTGCGCCCATGACACATCATCCCCATGATTAGGACTTTGAAGGTAGTCGAGTAGCCAGGTGGAAGAGTAGGAGGCTGTCCAGGAGGTAAGAGTCGGCCTGGTTGGGGAAGGAGCCGAGGGAGCAGAGTCTGGGGCCGAACACCGACCGTGGAGTTGGGATGAAGAAAGTCACGAAGGTTAACGTCCCTATATAATATAGGGCCCAATCAATTCTTGAGTGAAGAACTCGGCCAGGAAGGTCAACGGCGGAGGAAGGAGGCGCTGGCTACAAGGCGACTCCATCGCTTGCGTGTCATGGCACGACAGAAGAGATTGGTCGTATTCTCCATGAAGATGAGGATCTCATGGATGACGTCCTCCGGGAGCGAACCATGGTGGCCGCCATCGCTACCATCGTTGTCTCTTCCATCTTTCAATCTGTAGCATGACCACGTGTGCAGTGTAAGTATGAATTGATCTTCGGAGGAGGATCAATTATAAGCAATGTTGTTACATCCAGGTTTGGCTACTATTTGTGATTTCTTTGGCTAAAGCAATTGGCTCACAGCTCTTCTACAAAGGTCAAGTGCATCTCATCGGCAGAAACAATAAGTTGTGGTTCTTGTGGTTCTTGATAGATTCCGGATAAAATGTCATGGGCCGGGTTCACAATCTTGGTCAGGGAAACATGGCAAGTCTCAGCATGTACATCAATAATATGCAAGTGACCGTAGCTTGGATAATACCCGATAAGCCAGTGTGCCGTGCCTTGGCACACGACAGCGTTGGGATGCTTGAGTAGCCCGCAACCATGGAACTTTATATCCTCGTCAACCAAATTTGTAGGCGTGTTCCACCTCCCTTCGCTGCATGAAAACGTGTGGAGGATGCACGGCTCGTCATCACTAACGCTGCTGTAGACGACTAGAACTTTGAACAAAGTCGAGTAGCCCCGTGGCCATAGAGGTAGTTGCTTATCGTTTGAGGAACAATCTGCATCGGTGAAGATGGCATAGCCACTCTTGCCATACTTCCAGCCGCTCTCCAGTGGCGGGAGCTCATCGCATGTGCCGGCGAGCAGATTGCACACGGCCAGGTGGACGGGGCTCTCGTCCGAGCGGGCCCGATCGTCGCCGGAGTCGAGAAGCACGAGAAGGAGACCGTGGCGCGCGGCGAGCGGCGTCGCGCGGCTGAGGTCTCTTGCGCCGCCTCGTAAGAAGGAGCCGAGGAGGCGGCGGTCAGGCCCGAACACCGATCCCGGAGTCGGGACGAGGTGCTTCGCTCTGCCTTTCTTAGCGAGAAAACCAGAAACGAACGACGACGCCTCCTCCGGCCTCCGGCGGCGCACGTCGGCCGCAAGGCGGCTCCACCGCTTGCACGTCCTGGCACAATGGAAGAGGTCGGCCGTGTCCTCCAGGCGCGCGAGGATCTCGCAGATCATGTCGTCCAGGAGCGACATCGCCGTCGTCTCTTCTGCAGGGACCATGTCTCAGCATGTACGTGAGCTACGCCGTGCGTCGTGCGATGGGAGGGAGACCTGGAGATAGATTCTGCGTACGTGTCTACTTGCTAGGTCGATCGACCTTGCCGGTTTGGACTCTTCGTCAAACTCGTCATGTCCAAGTGTATCACGAGTTCAGGGTTTTGGAAAGTAGAAAAAGGCTCTTTCGCCACTTTTCTCGGTCACTCTTTTGTTTGAAAGAACTTCTATACTACATTTTTCTTCTATACTATACTTGCATCGTTAATGCAAGAATCATGTCAGGGCATACTTATAGCGGCACGTGCAAGTAGATTTAATCCCATGGTATATTATACATAAAGTTTAGACCCCTCCTTCCCCTGGTCGCTCCCGCGAGCGGCCCGGGAGCCAGCCGTAGCCGCCGCACCGGCCTCTCCTGCCCTCGTCGCCGCCGGCACGTCGCCGGACGAAGCCCGCCCGGCTCGGCGGCGGTGGGGCCCTTTCCTCCTCCAGCTTGGAGGGGGGCGGCGCGGGCCGTCCGCTCCGGTAGGAGCTCGACACGGCGCTCGTGCGGGTGCACGCACTGGCGTGGGCTGCTGCATTCGGGGCGGCGCGGGAGGGCGCTTCGGCGCGGGGTGCTGCTCGGGCGCGCATGGCTTCGGCGCGCTGTGGCCTGGCGGCTCTTGCCCGACGAGTGGGGGTGGGGTGGCTCCCCCCTTTCCATGGCTTCGGGTCCTTCGTCTCCGCGTGGGTCACATTCTTGCTGACTCATGAGGGCTGTTGCGGTGCTGCGTGGAGGCGGCGCCAGATCCGGTTGCTTCTCGGCTGGTTTCGGCTCGTCTACGGCTGCCGGCTACGAGAGTTGGTGGTGGCGCGACGATGGTTTGCGGTGGCTCCCGCGTGTTGTCGGCGCAGCGGCTTCGTGGGAGGTGTGCGGGCTAGCGAAGGTGCGATGCGTGGGGGTGTTGTGTTGGGCGATGCTCCGGGCGAAAGCTTACTGGCCAGCGGCATCGGCGTTCGTGGACGTCGTTTCACCTCCTTGGAGGCGCCGCTGAGGAGCCCATCCCCTGCACACCCTCGGTTCCAGGTCGTCGGGTGAAAACCTAAAGCCCCGTCGGGCTGGGCGTTGGCGTTAACATCGTCGCTTCCCCCTTTGGGGCGTCGTCTTGAAGGCCATGGGATCCGGTTTGCGCTCTTCATGGGCTAGATGCTCACGGCGCTGCAGTCGGCAGGTGGCCGACTGGCAGTGTGGAGGTTTTGGCGTCGCGACTTGTGTGGCGACGATGATGGTGGCAAGAGTGCAGAGTTGTGGCTGGTCTTTGTTCCTCGACAGTCGGGTTGCTCCTGATCGTGAAGTCGAAGCTGCAGCATTGCGGGGCGACGCAGCGGCAAGGATGCCAGGTGATGGGCATTTCAGACTCTGTCGGCGCCAGACGTGCTCCTATTCCCCTGTGATGCTCACCATCAAGGTCGGAGTCGCCTGGTGTTCGTCGTCACTGGCCGATTCTTTGGCTTTGGCCAACATGGTTTTCGCATGTCCCTCGTTCGGAGGGGCCTTGGGTCGTCCGCGCTGAAGTCGGAGTCGCTTGCTTGGGGAGAGGTGATGACGATGACATTGCTGGCAATCTCGATGGTGTCCTCGCCTCGGTGGTGTGTGTGGGTCTTGTAGGCGTCAGGTCGGCCGGGTGCCCTTTTCGTTGAACGTGTTGTAACGGTTTTCGCCCAGTTTTCCGTAAATTAATTAGGCAACTCTCTTCTGTTTTTTTAAGAATTCGAGATCCCCAGGGGCCGAGTTTCGAAAAAAATAAATTTTCATTACAGATATATATGATGGTTTAGCATTTTGTCCAATCAATCAAATTGATTTATACTATTATGTTTACAGATAATACAGCGACTATATGTGTACATTGGGCAAGCTCCAGAAACCGTGCGCTATAGTCAGCTTTCCAAGTACTCTTGATTTATACTTTCCCTAAAAAAACACTCTTGATTTACGAGTTATGAAAAAATCAACAAAAAATATGACATATACTCCCTTGAACTAAACCAGGACAACAATTATGGAACTTTTAAAGTAGAATATGCATTAATCATGTCTCGAACATGTATAGACCAATTCGAAACATAAGGCTCTGTTTGGTAGCAAAGTAATTTCTAAGTATTTTGAAAATACCACAGTTTTTCTAGTTACCACAGTTTAATTTACCATGACCTGTTTGGCTAGCACTAGAAACTGTGTTATTAAAACTGGAGTATTCCAAAAACCGCAGTATTTTCTCTGTATATAAAAAAAAACCCGGACCTTTTTAAAAACAAACAAACTGAGCGAGCTAAAAAACGAGCCCGTCGCTATCTTCTTCCTCTCTTCAAGCCGCCGCCGCTCTCCTGTTCCTGGAGATCGTCTCTGTCGGCCCCATGGACAAGAGACAATGATGGATAGAACGATGATTAGTATGTTGTCCTTCATTATCCGACTTGTGCTCCCCCTCGCTGTTTCCGATTATTCTCGACTAGTCTCCTCCTGATCTACGTCCTCTCCGTCTCTCCCTCACTGGCGGTGCCTCCCCTCCACGCTGGTTCTACCATTTTTCACACAAAAAGTTGGCGGAAGCAAAAAACTATGCACTCTGCTCCCCAGAGGGCACACCTCTCAATGCTCTTGGCTGAATCGTCCGCTCTCTTTTCTTCTCGAGGAGTCGCATGGCATGTAGCCATCAGGTCTTGCTTGCCGAGGATGAGAGACTGGATTGGAGGTTGGGATCAATTAGGAAATATGTTCGACATACTAGTGTTTAGAACAATGCTCGATATCTTTGGTGGATACGGCTGTCATATATTTTTAAGAAGGAACCGTACAAATACATGCTATGTTACAACACGTATATCTACTATATACTTAGTCTAACACCCTCCCTCAATCTTAACTATGTCTTGAAATACTTAGAAGGTTAAGATTGCGTCGACATCCTTCAAAAGAAGGCAAGGGCAAGGGTTTAGTGTAAATGTCAGCAAGCTGATCCCTAAAAGAAACAAACTTGATCTGAAGGAGCTTCTGAGCAACACGTTTCCTCACAAAGTGATAATCAACTTCGATGTGCTTCGTTCGGGCATGAAAAACTGGATTGAATGAAAGATATGTGGCACCGATGTTATCACACCAAAGGATAGGCGGCTGAGTTGGAGAGACCTTCAACTCTCGAAGCAATGACTGCACCCACATGATCTCAGTTGTGGCATTAGCAACCGCTTTGTACTCAGCTTCAGTACTACTCCGAGACACTGTAACTTGCTTACGAGCTTGCCAGGCGATCAAGTTAGGTCCAAAGAACACAACATGTCCCCTGGTGGATCGCCGATCATCAGGACAGCCAGCCCAATCGGCATCAGAAAATGCTGAGATCAGTCCAGACGGTGCAGGATGAAGATGGAGACCATATGAACCAGTGTGACGAACGTAGCGCAAGATGCGCTTAACGGCTGATCAATGAGGATCACGCGGTGCATGAAGGTACTGACACACACGGTTAACTGCAAATGATATGTCTGGTCGAGTAATGAGCAAGTACTGTAGCCCACCAACAATGCTGCGGTACTCAGTGGCATCCTCAGAAGAGAGCAAGGCACCATCAAGAGTTGTCAGTTTGTCTGTAGCAGACATGGGAGTCGTAGCAGCCTTGCACTGCAACATACCTGCACGACGTAGGAGATCCTGAGAGTATTTCTTCTAAGTAAGAGTCAAGCCACCGTCAGAATGAAGAACCTCTAGACCCAGAAAATAATGCAGTCTCCCAAGATCCTTAACAGCAAACTCAGCACCAAGAGAGGACACAAGCCGATCCGCAGCAGCAACGGACGAACTGACAAGAATGATGTCATCAACATAGACCAGAATGTACATAGTCACCTCAGGTCACTGAAGAATAAACAGAGACGTGTCTGCGGTAGAAGGCACAAACCCATCCGCACGAAGAGCAGCGCCAAGACGTGCATGCCACGCATGAGGGGCCTGCTTCAGACCATAGAGAGCCTTAACAAGACGACACAAATGATGCGGTTGAGCAGGGTCAACAAAACCTGGCGGCTGACGCATATAAACCTCTTCTTCCAGAACTCCATGGAGAAAAGCATTCTGAATGTCAAGCTGTCGAAGCGACCACCCTCGAGTAACAACCAAGGAGAGAAGAACACGAATAGTCGTTGGTTTAATAACAGGACTGAATTTGTCTTCATAATCAAGGCCATACCGTTGTTTGAATCCCTTGGCAACCAGGCGTGCCTTGTACCTCTCAATGGAGCCATCAGCATGTTTCTTCATCTTGAACACCCATTTGGAGTCAATGACATTGACACCAGATGGAGGTGGAACCAGACGCCAAGTGTTGTTTCTTTGAAGAGCATGGATCTCCTGTTCCATCGTAGCACGCCAGTGTGGAATACCAAGCGCTGCCTGAAAATGTCGCGGCTCAATCGTAAGATCGGTCTCAGCATGAGCCACATAGGCCGCAAGCCACGCGACAGTGCAATCAGTGCGCTTCTTCGGTTGGAAGATGCCACTCTTGCTGCGTGTATGAGGACGCAGGACGACAGGCGGAGGTGGCTGTGGAGCCGGCACCACAGAGGAGCCACTGTCCAGCAGAGGCGAGGAGGACGTGCCTGCGGGCGAGTCAATGAGCGCGACCGGTGGCACGGTCAAGGTCGACGCCGGGCCTGGAGTGGTCGGCAAAGACAGGCCACGCATGCACGGCGACGATGGGCCAGGCGATGAAGACCCACCCGAAGCACCAATCGGTGAGGCCACCAGCCTAGGTGACAGCGCCGCGGGGTCAGCCGGCCCAGGCGACGCGGGCACCCCATCGGATCCACGTGCATGGGACATGCACGCGCGATCAACATCGGGGGCAGCCGGCGTAGCAGCGGAGGCAGCCGGCGTAGCGGCAGTTGGCGCAGTTGAGGCCTCATCATCAAGAAGCTCAAGTCGAGCACCTCGTCCAGTCCCTGCACCATGGTTAGGCAACAACAGAGGAGAATCTGCAGCATCCACAAATTGATCAGGCAAAACTGGAAAAGAGTGCAACTCGGTGAGTGGTGTGAGCGTGGAAAAAGGGAAGACAGTCTCATCGAACACAACATCACGGGAAATGTAAACACGATTCGTCGGAATGTGGAGACACTTGTAACCTTCGTGGAGAGAACTGTACCCAAGGAACACACATTTTTTCGATCGATACTCAAGTTTATGCTTATTGTACGGACGAAGATGCGGCCAACACGCACAACCGAACACCTTGAGGAATGAGTAATCTGGAGTTTCATGAAGCAACACTTCTAGAGGAGACTTCATGTGAAGAAGTCGTCGGGAGTCCTGTTTATCAAAAATATAGCAGTGACAAAAGCATCGCTCCAGAACCGAAATGGGATAGAGGCATGTGTAAGAAGTGTTAGGCCAATTTGAACTATGTGATGGTGCTTGCGCTCAGCTGCACCGTTCTGCTGATGTGTATGAGGACAAGACACATGATGTGAGATGCCAAGCGTCTGAAAGAAGGTGTTAAGATTACGATATTCACCCCCCCAATCAGACTGAACATGGATAATTTTATGCTTCAGCAACCGCTCAACATGTGCTTGAAATTGCATAAAGGCATGAAACACATCAGATTTGCGCTTAATAAGATAAATCCAAGTAAAGCAACTGAAAGCATCGATGAAACTGACATAATAGTTGTGACCACTAACAGAAGTTTGGGCATAGCCCCACACATCTGAAAATACAAGTTCGAGAGGAGCCTTGACAACACGACTTGATACAGAAAAAGGCAACTGATGACTCTTGTCTTGTTGACAGGCATCACACACTAGAAACTCCTTATTAGTCGACTCAACGGGAAGATGATGACGATGAAGCACATGGTGCACAATGGGAGTGGCAGGGTGGCCAAGGCGAGAATGCCACTGCGACGATGACACCCGAACACCACTAAAAACTTGAGATACGCGTGGCACATCAAGCGCATATAAGCCGTCGCGAGCTCGACCACTAAGTAGAACGCCCCTCGTGTCCCGGTCCTTAATAAAAAAATAGAAAGGGTGAAAATCAACAAACACATTGTTGTCAAGAGTTAATTTAGGAACCGAGAGTAAACTACGTGTGACTGAAGGAACACGAAGGACATTAAGGAGACACAAGGTTTTAGTGGTACGCGAAAGGAGAGATGCCTGACCAATATGTGAGATGGGCATACCTGATCCATTGGCAGTGCGGACCCGATCATGACCGGTGTAGGGCTGGCGAGTGGCCAGCTTGTCAAGCTGGCTCGTCAAATGGTCCGTGGCGCCTGTGTCCATATACCAGGCAGGATCCACATAATATGAAGGAGTGAACTCAGGCTCCTGTGTAGCGAGAGCAGCTTGCTTCTCGTTGCCCTTCGCATTGTTCTCAATGCCAAGGAAGTCACGTTTAAAGCGATGATGGCATCGAGACGCCAAGTGCCCCTCAATGTCGCAGAGCTGACACTCAACCCCACCACCACACGCCTGGCAGTGGAGCCGCTTGCGGCCAGCCGTCGGAGGGGCTAGAGCGGGCGGACGGGGCTGGTTGCCCATGGACGGCGGCGGTGGCTGCTTGGCACCACGGGCACCCCCGCGGTGAGCAGCGTTAGCAGAAGGGCCCTCCGTGTAGACGCCGATAGAGCGGCGAGCAGCGAGCCGCTGTTCCGTGTTGAGGAGGCGCGCGTAGAGGTCACGGGGCAGCATCGGCGTGTCACGTCCATTGACGTTTTCAACAAGAGAGTCATAGTCCTCATCAAGCCCATTGAGAATGAACGAAGTAAACTCCTCATCACTGAGAGGCTTCCCAATGGAGGACAGTGTATCGGCCAAAATTTTGACCTTATTGAAAAAGGCCGTGACGGAGAGATCACGCTTCTTGACCTCACCCAGCTGACTACGAATGGCAGAAGAATGCGCCAGCGACTGCGAGGAGAAGCTGGAGTCGAGCGTGGCCCATGTATCCGTTGACGTCGCGGCAGATACCACCATGCCGGCCACGGACGGAGTGAGCGAAGACTGAATAGCTCCCAGGTTGGCTTGATCCTAAGCGATCCACCGACGATGAGCAGGGTTAGGGACAACGATGGAGCCACCATGGGACGAGGGCACCGGAACCATGGCCGGAGGGCACGACAGTGAGCCATCAACATACCCCTCAAGGTAGTGACTACGCATTAGCGGCAACACTTGAGCGCGCCAAAGGAGGTAGTTATCAGCAGAGAGCTTCACCGTCACCAGATGAGCGAAGTGGAACGGTCCTGGTTCGGCCACCGGCACGGAGAGCTGTTGATCAGGCGTCGAGGCGACACCGTACGGAACCAGTGCATCGGCCAACGGAGGCGCACGGTAGTGTTGGTGATGACCGTAGGGCGCCGGAGGGGGCACACCGGAAGGTAGCGCGGCATACGACACAGGGACAACAGCATAGGGCGCGCCATACGGTGCCTCACAGTGCACCGCAGGAGACGGCATGTACGACGCCGTTGACGGCGCGACGTACGGCGCGGGGTACGGGCCGCCATAGGGCGCCTGTACGGGAGCGCCAGAAGGCCCCGAGATACCATCGGGGAACTGGGCCGGGGCAGGATGGCCACCGTAGGGCGCCTGCTCGGAGGCGCCGTAGGAGGCCTGCGGTGGAGGCGCGTCACGCGACTGGATCGGGGCGCCGACCGCGATCGGATGCATCGCGGGCGATCGAGGCGGCGCGGGAGGATGCGACCCCGACGTGGCAGACCTGGCCCAGGCGAGCGGATGCGACGCCAGGAACGGCGATCCCGTCGCCAGGGTGGAGAGAGACGGCGTGGCGGCGGAGGCCGACGCGGCGGCAACAGAGGAGGCGGAAGCGCGGCGCGGATCGAACGCGTCGTCTGATACCATGTTAGACATACTAGGGTTTAGAACAATGCTCGATACCCTTGGTGGGTACGTCTGTCATATATTTATAAGAGGGAACCGTACAAATACAGGTTATGTTACAACACGTATATCTACTATATACTTAGCCTAACAAAATATAGACCAATGAAAAAGTTACTCTCATGTTAGTCTCCCGGTCTCTTTCTTTCTTGCTTGATGTTTCATGTGTCATGCATGCCATATGTTTGAAGAAATGCCTGGAGAAGCCACCACCTACTGGATCCACCGTAACGCATCGAGCTTGGCCATGCGGTTCCAGATTGCGTACAGCTTCTGGTGCCCCTCAACAGTGGCGTGAAAGAAGGTCAAGCTGTTTTCATCCACCCGCAGCTCTGCTATGTGATGCATCGCCGGCTAAGCCGTCACGTCCTAGCTCCAGGCGCGGCTCCTGGTGCCCCTCAACGGCAATTGTGTTTGCAACGGCCGGCTGGACAAGGAAATAACGGCTAGCTGGCTAATTTACTTTGCTTCATACAGCGGTAGCCAAACAGCTCAAAGTATTCTTAATACTCTAAAAATACTCTGATATGTTAAAACTGTAGTATCTTACACCTATAGGTTAAAATGCTATAGTTTTCAATATTTTGGTTTTCTTAATACTTTGTTATCAAACAGGGCCTAAGTCTGGAACGACTAATTTGCCCCGATCGTTTTCTCATCGACTCCTCCCCACGAGCGACTCAAAACTGAACAGGGTTTCCCGCCTCCTGCCCACACCGTGGCTGATATGCCTCATCTTCCGTAGCCTTAGGACCATGGATGTGAGATAGATCTTGGCCCTTGCTAGCGGAAGGGCTCCCGTTTCATTTTTAGATGTTTTATAGTTTGTATCAGGTTTGCGTCCTGCTCAGGAAGATAAGGTATCCATGTCTCTCTGAAGATGAATTAAGGTTCTCTCTACCTAGCCCCGTCCAAGTGGTGTGTTCAACGCCACCGAAGGGCACATGGAGGTGTGTCTCCAGCAGATCTTGCGGGATGATTAGGTTGGTGTTTGTCTTTGATGGATCAACTTGCGTTCAGTTTATGTTCATTTGTCTAATGGTGGATCCTTTCTATGTACACTGTTGATCTACTGTGCTGGTGCTTTAGAGCATTAGCATGACGACTTTTCAAATGTCTACTACATCAAGGATTGCCTGACTCTAATGAGAGTGGGATGATGACGATGGCACGCCTTCAGCTCGTTCCAGTGCTTGTTGTCATCGTCAGGTGATCTACGGACATGGATATAGTTTTTGTTACTTTTGATGTTCTTTATATTGTCATGGTATTTGATGAATACATCAGAGGCTTTTCCCGTGAAAAAGAATAGTAACTAATTTAAACCGTCATGCGAACACTCAAAGAGATTGGGTTCTGGATAAGCTACCATCTACCAAGCCAATAAAACCAGATTGAAAAGTTCAATATCCCTAAAACCTGCTGAATTTTGCTAAGGCCTTTGGCCCAAAGCCCATCCTAAAAATCTGAAATTCTCATGGCCCATGTGTGTGGTGTTGTTGGGACTAAAGTTTAGTCCCACATTGCTAGTGGAGGGAGAGCAACACCTCTTTATAAGGTGAGCTTTTCTAGCACTTGTAAGAGAGTGAGAAGAGAAGAGGCCCTCGCGCACTCCTCCTCCTCGCCTCGTCACGACGCGACGCGACGCGACGCGGGTTGAGAAGATCGATACCCTCTTTAAGGCTGCCCTTCTGTCGTTTGACAATGGCAGCGAGTTGTACGTCATGGAGCAATTCTATGATTACAAGATGACTGATGAGCGCCCTGTGGTTCAACAAGCTCATGAGATACAGTCGCTCGCGAAGGAACTTGAGTACTTCAAGTGTGTGTTACCGGACAAGTTTGTGGCCGGAGGCATCATTGCCAAGCTTCCACCGTCATGGAACAATTTTGCTACTTCTCTGAAACACAAGAGACAGGAGTTTTCCGTTTTGGATCTCATTGGGACTCTTGATGTTGAAGAAAAGGCAAGAGCAAAAGACACACGTGCTCGAGTGGTTGAGGGAGCTTCTAGTGCCCATGTGGTGCAGAAGAAGAACTTCCATCTCAACAAGCCCCAGAACAACAAGAACAAAACTCAGGGCAAAGGCAAGTTTGTTGCAAAGAACAAGCCGTTTCAATCTACCAACTTCAAGAAGAACTCTCATAAGAAGGGGAAGGGACTATGCCATGTCTGCGGTGATCCAAATCACTGGGCTCCGAGATGTCCTAACCGCTATGAGGAGCGCGAACATGAGAAGAGCGGCAAGTCTGCTAATGTGGTCATTGGTGATACTGATATGAAAGATTTTGGGTACGGTATTCTCCCTACCATCTTTTCAGTTTGTCATTCTCCAGATTGGTTAATTGACACCGGTGCCAATGTACATGTTTGTGCTGATGCCTCTATGTTTTCTTCTTATCAGTTCACAGGGACTTCCCCCGTGCTGATGGGGAACGGGTCACATGCTACTGTTCGAGGGATCGGTACGGTTGATCTGAAGTTTACTTCGGGAAAGATCGTGCGTATGAAGAACGTTCATCATGTGCCCTCTATCAATAAAAATCTCGTCAGTGGTTCCCGTTTGTGTCGAGATGGTTTTAAGTTGGTTTTCGAGTCCAATAAAGTTGTTATTTCTAAGTGTGGACAATTTGTTGGAAAAGGCTATGAGTGCGGAGGCTTGTTCCGCTTATCTTTGTCAGATATTTGCACTAAAGTTATTAATAATGTTTGCCATGATAATGAGTCCAATATTTGGCATTCGAGACTTTTTCATATTAACTTTGGTTGCATGACGCGGCTAGCAAATATGAGTTTAATTCCGAAATTCACTACTGTCAAGGGCTCCAAGTGCCAAGTGTGTGTGCAAGCTAAGCAACCTCGCAAGTCCCACAAGACTGCAGAGGCGAGAGACTTGGCACCACTAGAGCTTATACATTCTGATCTTTGTGAGATGAATGGCGTGTTGACAAAAGGTGGAAAGAAATATTTCATGACGTTAATTGATGACTCCACTAGATATTGCTATGTGTATCTTCTGAAATCGAAAGATGAGGCTTTAAACTTTTTCAAAAACTATAAAGCTGAAGCAGAGAACCAACTTGATCGGAAAATTAAACGGCTTAGGTCCGATCGTGGTGGAGAGTATTTTTCCAATAAATTTGATTCTTTTTGTGCGGAACATGGTATAATTCATGAGAGGACGCCTCCCTATTCACCTCAATCAAATGGGGTGGCCGAAAGAAAGAACCGAACTCTAACTGATCTGGTTAACGCCATGTTAGACACATCGGGTCTCTCCAAGGCATGGTGGGGGGAGGCGCTAATGACTGCTTGTCATGTCCTAAACCGAGTTCCCACAAAGGATAAAACCATTACTCCATTTGGGGAATGGGAAAGGAAAAGGCTGAAACTCTCCTATCTACGTACTTGGGGTTGTTTGGCGAAGGTCAATATACCAATTCCCAAGAAGCGCAAGCTTGGACCAAAAACCGTGGATTGTGTTTTTCTGGGCTATGCTTTTCATAGCATTGGCTATAGATTTTTGATAATAAAATCTGAGGTATCCGACATGCATGTTGGTACGATTATGGAGTCGAATGATGCGACTTTCTTTGAGAACATATTTCCTATGAAGGATATGCCTAACTCATCAAATCAGGAGATACCTGATCTATCTACTCAGGAAGTTTCTATGATTCCTGAACCCACCATTGCGATGGAACATGTTGAGAATCCTGAGGAAGATGACAATGAAACTCCTATACGGAGTAAGAGACGAAGGACTACAAAGTCCTTTGGTGACGATTTCATTGTGTACCTCGTGGATGACACACCCAAGACCCTTTCAGAAGCTTATGCATCATCTGATGCTGACTACTGAAAGGAAGCTGTCCGTAGCGAGATGGATTCCATCTTAGCTAATGGAACTTGGGAAATCACCGATCGTCCTTATGGGTGTAAACCTGTAGGATGTAAGTGGGTGTTCAAGAAAAAGCTTAGGCCTGATGGTACCATTGAAAAGTACAAGGCGCGGCTTGTGGCAAAGGGTTATACCCAGAAAGAAGGTGAAGACTTCTTTGATACTTACTCACCTGTGGCTAGACTTACCACTATTCGAGTGCTACTATCGTTGGCTGCCTCACATGGTCTTCTCGTTCATCAAATGGACGTCAAGACGGCTTTCCTCAATGGAGAGTTGGACGAGGAAATTTACATGGATCAACCCGATGGGTATGTAGTACCTGGTCATGAAGGAAAGGTGTGCAAGTTATTGAAGTCTTTATATGGCCTTAAACAAGCCCCTAAGCAGTGGCATGAGAAGTTCGAAAGAACATTAACTGCTGCAGGTTTTGTCGTTAATGAAGCTGACAAGTGTGTATACTATCGCCATGGTGGGGGCGAAGGAGTTATTCTCTGTCTGTATGTCGACGACATACTGATCTTTGGAACCAACCTTGATTTAATCAAGGAAGTTAAGGATTTCTTATCTCACTATTTTGAGATGAAGGACCTTGGTGTGGCTGACGTTATACTAAACATCAAGCTGCTGAGAGATGAGAATGGTGGGATTACACTTCTCCAGTCTCACTATGTGGAAAAGGTTTTGAGTCGTTTTGGGTATAGCGACTGCAAGTCCTCTCCTACTCCTTATGATGCTAGTGTGTTGCTTCGAAAGAATCGACGGATTGCTAGAGATCAACTGAGATATTCTCAGATTATTGGCTCGCTTATGTACTTCGCGAGTGCCACGAGGCCTGACATCTCGTTTGCTGTGAGCAAACTAAGCAGGTTTGTTTCAAAACCAGGAGATGATCATTGGAATGCACTTGAGAGAGTTATGCGCTATTTGAAAGGCACCACGAGCTATGGGATTCACTACACCGGGTACCCAAGGGTACTGGAGGGTTATAGTGACTCAAACTGGATATCTGATGTTGATGAGATTAAAGCCACAAGTGGTTATGTTTTTACACTTGGTGGTGGTGCTGTTTCCTGGAAGTCTTGCAAGCAGACCATCTTAACGAGGTCAACTATGGAAGCAGAACTCACAGCGTTAGACACAACTACTGTTGAAGCAGATTGGCTTCGTCAGCTCTTGATGGACCTACCTGTGGTTGAAAAACCAATACCCGCTATCCTGATGAACTGTGATAATCAAACTGTGATCATAAAGATAAACAGTTCTAAGGATAATATGAAGTCCTCAAGGCATGTGAAGAGGAGATTGAAATCTGTCAGAAAAATGAAGAACTCCGGAGTTATTGCGTTGGATTATATTCAAACGTCTAAAAACTTGGCAGACCCCTTCACAAAGGGTTTATCACGTAATGTGATAGATAATGCATCGATGGAGATGGGTTTGAGGCCCACCGTGTGAGTTGTCCATAGTGGTAACCTACTCTATGTGATCGGAGATCCCGTGAAGTAGAAGTGGGAGACAAGCTGTTGGACAGCTAGAAGGAGAGTATCCCTATACTTGATATCCCACTCCGCGAAGATGCAATACTCTCGTAATCTGCATGGCAGGTTGATACCTATCTTAATGTGTTCCAAGTGGCTTATTTGGGTAGGCAGAGATGTTGTCCTGCAGGACATCTCCTGAGGAACACATCTATATGAGTTTGACTGTAACCGTCGCAGTCTATGGGAATCGGGTGTTCTCTAATAAATTCACGAAAGGCCTTGGAGTATGACGTATACGCTCCACCCGCGGGGAAGCCTTGCGGTAGCCTAGTATCGGTCAAGGATTTGTGTAAAACTAGACTCGCAGAAAACTTGTAGTTCAAGGCATAGTCCACTATTCAAGTTGTGATCTAGTTTAGCATAAATCTCTAGATGGAAGTTCAACTTAACAGTCTCCGTCAAGGACCGGTATATAAACAATGTTTTGGAACTAAGAAATAATGAGATGTGCCAATGAGACTTTGTGGGGGATTGCTGAATTTTGCTAAGGCCTTTGGCCCAAAGCCCATCCTAAAAATCTGAAATTCTCATGGCCCATGTGTGTGGTGTTGTTGGGACTAAAGTTTAGTCCCACATTGCTAGTGGAGGGAGAGCAACACCTCTTTATAAGGTGAGCTTTTCTAGCACTTGTAAGAGAGTGAGAAGAGAAGAGGCCCTCGCGCACTCCTCCTCCTCGCCTCGCCTCGCCTCGCCTCGCCTCGCCTCGTCACGACGCGCCGCGGGTTGCGGGATTGAGCCGAGCTAAGCTCATATCTACGCGCTTATTTTTGCCGGTCAGGAACGGAGGGTCCTTAACAGACACACGATCTGAGACGTCGGATCGTGGGCTGTAACCGACTCGGACGTGGGTCTAGACCACGTCTCTATCCCTCCTTTCGGCGTGCACCGCGAGAAGGGACAGCAGGCCTCCGGAACCCCGCCTCTTGTGATCCTGTACGGGAGAGGGGCGATCAGGTTTTTGGGGAGCGCGTTTGCGCGACTGTTGGCAGCAACGACTTCCCGGACGACGACTTCTTCCCCAACTTCGCCAACCTCTTCATCAACGACATGGACGACAACGGCAACGCTGGTGGTCCTGCTCCCGCTGCATCGTACGAAACTTTCCCCTCTCTGTTTCAGATCATGTTGCAATTTCTTTGTCTACTCCGTGACGTAGATTCGTTCTATGCGGTTACTATGCTGATCTACATGATAAGTTTAGTTTATGCTTCTGTCGTCGTGATCTACTTTCTGTTTATTCGGATTAAACTTTGTAGTAACTTGCTTATCTATTCAACAAAACCCAAGCCCCATAGGTCCATATCCTACCACGAGACCCAACTGGTATTTCTTTCTCCTCTTTTGCTTCCCTATCAATTTGTCTTGATCACTAGTAAGGTGCCTATGCTACGCTGCTGAACAACATGAAATGAGGTAGAATAACAAGAGTACTTATCCAAAAAATTACGATTGGATATTTTTAAAGAGAAGGTTAGGCTCTTTTTTTTGGCAAAAGGAGAAGGTTCGGCTTAAGACACACATCTTTTGGACAATCATCTCCTCCTTTATTCATTCATGACGATTGTGGCATCAGTTACAATAAATGGAATTACCACCTTAGGTGCGGATTCTAACTAGAAATTCGGAGTAGAAAACCTAGCAATCCTAGATAATTAATGAGTGGCCTTATTTCTCTCTCCATTACAATCTTCATAGACCTCACTGGTGAAATTAAGAGACATAAAATAAGAGTCCTCAAAGATAGCAGAAGCGAATGAACAAGAAAATTCATCAACAATTTCGATCTTACTGCACCCAACAGTACGTGCAAGATTCATCCCAAATCTCACTGGTATGACTTAGGCTGTGAAAGAATCAAAACATACATCAATTTCTTCATTAGCAGCTGCGATGAACTTTCCATGATGGTTCCATAGGACTACTGCTGCAGTTCCCTCGAGCGTATCACTATCGAAACCAGCATCCATATTCAACTTGGCATAGCCATAACTTGGCTGAAGAGTTAAGACCCACTTCTTGGGAACTTGGGATTTGTGGTGCAACATTGGTGTGAGATCTCTTTGGTTTATCACATTCACCAATCACTGTATTACGACAAAGCGAAAATGAATAATGAATGTTCATTATGTACTAAGGGCATATTAGAGAATTTTTTCCTTCAGCGAGGTGATGGCTTGTATACTGCGGCAATTTGTGGGGAATCCTTTGCTAATAACTAGTTTATCTATATAACTTCACACACACTGGCGCGCGCGCACACGCACACGCACACAGAGATCAATTTCCTAAAGATACGGTACTCAAACAATGCATGTAGTCTCAACGCACAGTGGAAACAATTCCGTTCCACCACCAAACAATGCATGTAGTCTCAACGCACAGTGGAAACAATTTATTTCATTCTTTTTGTTATTAGAGTTTGATAAAAGCTTTTTAGTTCATTCTTTTTACTATTAGTTCATTCTTTGAGCTAAATGACCCTAAAATTTAAAAACACTGCAAATGAACCCTGAAAAGGTTAAAATTTGGTATGGTGTCATAATTTCACCCACATACCATGTGCTAAAAAGTTGAGAGGGTTATGGAAAAAACTGGATGCTCTTCGTGTACAAACTGGACAATCTCTTTCGAAGTATCAGGGTTTCAGACGAAAACTCATCTATTACAAAAGGGATTTCATTTCTTGACATATAACTGCAGTGATATTCTAGATCAAAGCCATCATCATAATAGTTGTGGAGAGAAAGTCTTCACTTTTTCTTCGCGTGTCCCTTGCTTATTGTGTCGTAACCATAGATAATCTTCATCGTTTAACAAGATGCTTAGGTCAGCCTTCACTTTGAAGGGAGGAATTTCGTGAAACTTTTCATAATCTTCAGACATGTCTGTCGTGTCCTCCACTCCCACGATGTTTATTTTCCTTGAAAGAACTATGTGGTGCTTTGGCTCATCGTTTGATGTATTCGCTTCCTTATCTTTTTTTTCTCGGTTTGGTAGACATGTCCTTCACATAGAAAACATGCACCATGTCATTGGCTAGGACGAATGGTTCGTGTGTGTACCCAAAAGTGTTGAGATCCACTGTTGTCATTCCGTACTGCGTCTACCTGTACCCCGCCTCCTGATAGATTGACCCATTTGCACCGAAACAAAGGGACCTTAAATTCATGTCCATAGTCAAGTTTCCATATCTCCTCTATGTAACCATAATATGTGTCCTTTGCCCTATTGGTGATTGCTGTATCAAAGCGGACACCACTGTTTTGGTTGGTGCTCTTATTATCTTGGATGATCACTTAAAATGTAATCCTATTTATCTCATACCATTGGTAAGTCCATAAAGTCGAAGATGGTGTCATGGACAACAAGTACAACTCATATCCAACAATGTTGCGCATGAGATGCATTTGCAACCAATTGCTAAAAGTCCCGATGTGTTCACGTGTAATCCAGTCGTCAGACTGCTCCGGGTGTTTGTAGCGTAGAATATTCTTGTGTTCATTGATATACGGGGCTACCAAGGTAGAATTCTGTAGAACTGTGTAGTGTGCTTGCGCCCAAGAATGCCCGTCCCTACATATTATTGAATCCGCTCCTAGCGTGCCTTTTCCAGTCAGTCTCCCCTCATGCCGCGATTGAGGGACACCAATCGGCTTAAAGTCAGGAATAAAGTCAACAAAAACCCAATGACCTCCTCTGTTTGATGGCCCATGAAAATGCTTCCATCTGGCCTAGCACGATTACGAACATATTTCTTCAAGACTCCCATGAACTTCTCAAAGGGGAACATATTGTGTAGAAATACAGGACCCAAAATGGCAGTCTCGTCGACTAGGTGAACTAGGACGTGTGTCATAATATTGAAGAAGGATGGTGGGAACACCAACTCGAAGCTGGCAAGACATTAGACCAAATCATTCTATAATCTTGGTAGGATTTCTGGATCGATTATCTTCTGAGAAATTGCATTGAGGAATGCACATAGCTTCACAATGGCTAATCGAACATTTTTTGGTAGAAGCCCCCTCAATGCAACCAGAAGAAGTTGCGTTATAATCACGCGACAGTCATGAGACTTTAGGTTCTGGAAATTTTTCTCTGCCATGTTTATTATTTCCTTTATATACGACGAGAAGCCAGACGGGAGCTTGATACCGAGCATGTATTTAAAGAATATTTTCTTCTCCGCTTTGGTTAGAGTGTAGCTGGCAGGACCTTGATACTGCTTTGGATGCATGCCGTCTTTTTCGTTCACACGTTGTTGGTCCTCCCATGCCTCTGGTGTATCTTTTGTCTTCCCATACATGCCCAAGAAGCCTAGCACGTTCATGCAAACATTCTTTGCCACGTGCATTACGTCGATTGCAGATCGGACCTCTAGGTCTTTCCAATAGGGTAGGTCCCAAAATATAGATTTCTTCTTCCACATGGGTATGTGTCCCTCAGCGTCATTCGGAACAGATTGTCCGCCAGGACCCTTTTCAAAGATTACTTGTAAATCCTTGACCATATCAAGTATATCATACCCAGTACGGAGGACGGGCTTCTTCTAGTGATCTGCTTCACCTTTGAAATGCTTGCATTTCTTTCTTAAGGCACGCTTGGTCGAAATAAATCAACGATGTCCCAGGTACACATTCTTCTTGCATTTATCCAAATATATACTTTGGGTGTCATCTAAATAGTGTTTGCATGCGTTTTATCCCTATTTGTCTGTCCTGAAAGGTTACTAAGAGCAGGCCAATGATTGATGGTTATAAACAACAACGCTCGTAGGTCCAATTCCTCTTGTTCATGCTCATCCCACACACGTACAACTTTTCCATTCCATAGCTATAAAAGTTCTTCAACTAATGGCCTTAGGTACACATCAATGTCGTTGTCGGGTTGCTTAGTGCCTTGGATGAGCACTGGCATCATAATGAACTTCCGCTTCATGCACAACCAAGGAGGAAGGTTATAGATACAGAGTCATGGGCCAGGTGTTATGATCGCTTCTCTACTCCCTGAAAGGATTAATGCCATCTGCACTTAAACCAAACCATATGTTCATTGCGTCACCTGCAAAGTCCCCCCACTTTCTCTCGATTTTTCTCCACTGCGACCCATCAGCGGGTGCTCTCAACTTCCCGTCTTTCTTACGGTCTTCTTTGTGCCATCGCAACAACTTGGCATGCTCTTTATTTTTGAACATACGTTTCAACCGTGGTATTATAGGAGCATTCCACATCTACATGAACTCTCTTCCTGGGACGCTCGCCCTCAACATCACCAGGGTCATCTCGTATGATCTTATACCGCAATGCACTGCATACTGGGCATGCGTTCAATTCCTCGTACTCACCGCGGTAGAGAATACAGTCATTAGGATATGCATGTATCTTCTGCACCTATAATCCTAGAGGGCAGATAACCTTCTTTGCTTCGTACGTATTGTCGGGCAATTCGTTATCCTTTGGAAGCTTCTTCTTCATTATTTTCAGTAGCGAACCAAATCCCTTGTCAGATACACCATTGTCTGCCTTCCATTGCAGCAATTCTAGTGTGGTACCGAGCTTTGTGTTGTCATCTTCGTAAATCGGGTACAATCCTTTTTTGTGATCCTCTAACATGCGATCGAACTTCAACTTCTCCCTTCACTTTCGCATTCTCTCTATGCATCAATAATGACCCGGTGAAGATCATCATCGGACACATCATCGGGTGCCTCTTGATCTTCAGCTTCCCCCGTTGCAGTATCACCGTATTCAGGGAACATAGCATAGTTGTCATCATCCTCTTCTTCTTCGTTGTCTTCCATCATAACCCCTCTTTCTCCGTGCTTGGTCCAAACATTATATATGGTATGAAACCCTTCTCAAGCAAGTGGGAGTGAAGGGTTTTTGAGTTAGAGTAATCCTTCGTATTCTCGCAGACAGTACATGGATAATACATAATACCATTCTGCTTGTTTGCCTCAGCCACTTCGAGAAATTTATGTAGGCCCTCAATGTACTCGGAGGTACTTCGGTCACCATACATCCATTGCCGGTTCATCTGCGTGCATTATATAATTAAGTGTATCAAAAACCATTACAGAACATCATGAATAGAGAAGTAGCCAAATTAATACAAGTTAATCATCACATTAAAACCAAGGTACAATAGTGATCAAATGTTATTACTGAAAAAATAAATACATAAAGTTCATACATAGTTCTCACAGAACAACATACATCTCTCTGGATCTTGAAACTAACATACAATTATATAAAACATTTAAATGCAACAACAAGTGCGATCATAATCGCAACTAAGGTAACAATAATTGATCCAACAGCATAATGATACCAAGCCTCATTATCAATGACATATTTTCTTATCTTTCTAATCTTGAAACGCATTGCATCCATCTTGATCTTGTGATCATCGACGACATCGGCAACATGCAACTCCAATTTCATCTTCTCCTCCTCAATTATTTTCAAATTTTCTTCCAAATACTCATTTTCCTTTTCAACAAAATTTAACCTCTCGACAAGAGGGTCTGTTGGAATTTCGGTTTGCATACCTCCTAGATAAAAATATCTATGTCACGTTGATCGGCATAATTATTATAAACACTAAATGAAATAAATAGTTATAAAAGATATTATACCATATCCGAATCATAGACCGGACGAGTGCTGACGGGGGCGGATACCAAAACCATGGCACTATATAATAACAAACAATAATAAAAGTAAGAAATTTATACAAGTATCTATGTAAATCATACAAGTAAGAATTTTTTCTTTTAAAAAGAAGATAAGAACAATAGGCTCACCACGGTGGTGCCGGCGACGAGATCGGTGTGGGCGATCGACGATGGTGAGGATGGGGACGGGATGGGACGGACCCCCAAACCTAGACAAATCTTGGGGAAAATGGAGCTTGGAGAGGAGAAAGCTTAAGCATGGCTTGGGAATTTCATCGAACACCTCGTGTGCATAGGGAGGTGAGAGAAGAGCAGCACACACCTCCCACACGCATCTCTTTAGTCCCGGTTGGTGGCGAGAACCGGGACAAAAGACTGCCCTTTAGTCCCGATTCCAGCCACCAACCCGGACTGAAGGGGCTGCGCCAGGAGTGAGGATCTTTAGTCCCGGTTCGTGTCTGGACCGGGACTACAGGGTCAGACGTGTTGGAAATATGCCCTAGAGGCAATATATAAAGTGTTTATTATTATATTTCCTTGTTCATGATAATCGTTTATTATCCATGCTATAATTGTAGTGATTGGAAACACATTGCATGTGTGGATAAATAGACAACACTGTGTCCCTAGTATGCCTCTAGTGAACTAGCTCGTTGATCAAAGATGGTCAGGGTTTCCTAGCCATTGACATGTGATGTCATTTGATAACGGGATCACATCATTAGGAGAATGATGTGATGGACAAGACCCAAACTACAAACGTAGCATATGATCGTGTCAGTTTATTGCTACTATTTTCTGCATGTCAATGTATATGTTCCTATGACCATGAGATCATGCAACTCACATATATCGGAGGAGTGCCTTGTGTGTATCAAACATCGCAACGTAACTAGGTGACTATAAAGGTGCTCTACAGGTATCTCCGATGGTGTCTGTTGGGTTGGCATGGATCGAGACTGGGATTTGTTACTCCGTGTGACAGAGAGGTATCTCGGGGCCCACTCGGTAATGCAACATCACAATAAGCCTTGCAAGCAATGTGACTAATTGTTAGTTGCGGAATCTTGTATTACAGAACGAGTAAAGAGACTTGCCGGTAACGAGATTGAACTAGGTATGGAGATACCGACGATCGAATCTCGGGCAAGTAACATACCGAAGAACAAAGGGAACGTTATACGGGATTAACTGAATCCTTGACATAGAGGTTCGACCGATGAAGATCTTCGTAGAATATGTAGGAACCAATGTGGGCGTCCAGGTCCCGCCATTGGTTATTGGCCGTAGAGGTGTCTCGGTCATGTCTATATAGTTCTCGAACCCGCAGGGTCTGCACACTTAAGGTTTGATGACGTTTCGGTAGTGTAGAGTTATGTATCGTGGTGACCAAAGGTTGTTCGGAGTCCCGGATGAGATCCCGGATGTCACGAGGAGCTCCGTAATGGTTGAGAGGTAAAGATTCATATATAGGAAGTCCCAGTTTGGTCGCCGGAAAAGTTTCGGGCTCATCGGTAGTGTACCGGGAGTGCCGATAGTGTACCGGGAGGCCTCAGGGAGGGGTATTTCGACCCCAAGAGGTCCATGGGCTGTGGGAGACTAATTACCAGCCCTTAGTGGGCTGGGAAAACAGCCACAATGTCCCATGGCGCAGGGAGACAAAGTGCTAACGGAAAAAGTGGAAAATCAGCCAATAGGGAGTAATCCTAGTCCAACTAGGATTGGAGGTGGAATTGGATTCCCTCCTCCTTGGCCGGCTGACTCCCCTAGGGGGACTTGGTGCACCAGCCCCTCTCCCCCTCCTCTCATTCTATATATATTGGTGGATAGCTAGGGTTTTGCATACAACTTACATCCACGTGCTACCCGTTTCACCGGTGCTCCTCTAGATCGGATTTCTGCAGCGCTTAGGCGAAGCCCTGCCGGAATTGCTCCACCACCACCATCACCGGAGCACCGTCACGCTGCCGGTGAACTCTCTATCCTCTCCACCTCCTCTTGCTGGATCAAGACGGTGGAGATCGTCATCAAGCTGCACGTGTGCTGAACGCGGAGGTGCCGTCCATTCGGTACTAGATTGGAAGGATCGTGATCAAGGCCACGGGACGTTCGTGATCGGATCGCGAGACGGATCGTGACGAGATCGCGGGACGGTTCATGATTGGTTCGTGGGACGGTTCGTGATTAGATCGCGGGACGCTCGGCGATTTTGATCGCGAAGAAGTACGACTACACCAACCTCGTTTCTTAACGCTTCTCGCTTAGCGATCTATAAGGGTATGTAGATCCACTCTCCCTCTCGTAGATGCTCATCACCATGGATAGGTTTGCGTGTGCGTAGGAAATTTTTTGTTTCCCATGCGACGTTCCCCTACAGTGGCATCATGAGCTAGGTTGATGGTTCGATGAGATCTCGAGTAGAACACAAAAGGTTTGTGGGCGTTGATGCTTAGATTGCTTCCTCCCTTGGTCGGATATTGGTTCGGTGGGATTGTGAGACAAAACGGCTCAGACCAACATTACTCATACGCTTATGAGAGACCGGTTCCCTCAACGCAACTTGTTGCTTAGATGGCTTGAGGGCGACAGTTTGTCTCACTTTAGTTGGATCGGATCCGACAAAGGCGGTCCTTGAGAAGGTTGAAAAGAAATCGATGTATCACCGTTGTGGTTTATGCGTAGGTGAGAATTGTTCTTACTAGATACCCGTAGCAGCCACGTAAAACATGCAACAACAATTAGAGGACGTCTAACTTGTTTTTGCAGGGTATGTTGTGATGTGATATGGCCAATTACATGATGAGATATATGTGATGTATGAGATGATCATGTGATGTATAGATTTTCACGACTTGCACGTCGGTGAATACGGCAACCGGCAGGAGCCATAGGGTTGTCTTTAATTATTGTATGACCTGCGTGTCAATCATTAAGCGCTATGTAATGCTTTACTTTATCGCTAAGCGGTAGCAATAGAAGTAGAAGCAGGGCTGGCGCCACAACCCCAATGGCAACACATTGATGGAGATCAAGATGATGGAGATCATGGTGTTGTGCCGGTGACGATGGAGATCATGCCGGTGTTTCGAAGATGGAGATCTTAAACACAAGTTCATGGCCATATCATGTCACTTATGAATTGCATGAGATGTTAATCCTTTTATGCACCTTGTTTTGCTTAGTATGGTGGTAGCATTATAAGGTGATCCCTCACTTAAATTTCAAGATGAACTATGTTCTCCCCGAGTGTGCACCGTTGCGAAAGTTCGTTGTGTCGAGACACCACGTGATGATCGGGTGTGATAGACTCTACGTTCACATACAACGGGTGCAAGCCAGATTTGCACGTGCAGAGCACTCGGGTTAAACTTGACGAGCCTAGCATGTACATACATGGCCTCAGAACACAAGAGACCGAAAGGTCGAACATGAGTCATATAGTAGATATGATCAACATAGTGATGTTCACCATTGAAGCCAACTTAACTCACGTGATGATCGGACTTGAGTTGGTGAATTTGGATCATGTGACACTCAGATGACCTGAGGGATGTCAATTTGAGTGGGAGCTTTAGTAATTTGATTAACTAAACCCATTATCATGAACAATAGTCTAAATAACCTTTGCATATTTATGTTATAGATCAATGGCTCGCGCAGTAGCACCCCTGAATTTTAATGCGTTCCTAGAGAAAGCTAAGTTGAAAGATGACGGAAGTAACTTTGTTGATTGGGCCCGTAATCTGAGGATTATCCTTACGGCTTCCCACAAACAATATGTCCTTGATGCACCGCTTGGTGACCAACCAGAAGACATGACCTCCGAAGACGTTAAGAACGTTTGGGAGGCTCGTGCTGGACACTACTCAATAGTTCAGTGTGCAATATTGTATGGCTTAGAACCGATACTTCAAAGACGTTTTGAACGTCATGGAGCATATGAGATGTTCCAGGAGTTGAAGTTTATCTTTCAGAAGAATGCCCGGATCGAGAGGTATGAGACCTCCGATAAATTCTATGCTTGCAAAATGGAGGAGAACGGGTCTATCAGTGAGCATATACTCAGAATGTCTGGGTACTCAAACCGTCTAGCTGAGTTGGGAATTACCCTTCCGCAAGAGGCGATCATTGATAGAGTTCTCCAATCACTGCCACCTAGTTACAAGAGTTTTGTGATGAACTATAACATGCACGGGATGAACAAGTCATCATCCGAGATGTTTGCGATATTGAAAGTCGCTGAGTCTGAAATCCAGAAAGAACATCAAGTGTTGATGGTCAATAAAACCACTAGTTTCAAGAAAAATGGCAAGGGCAAAGGCAAAGGCAAGAAGGGTAAAACCAAGAAGGATGGCAAAGCAGTTGCTACTCCTACAAAGAAGCCTAAGCATGGACCTAAGCCAGAAACTGAGTGCTTTCATTGCAAAGGAACTGGTCACTAGAAGCGGAACTGCCCCAAGTACTTGGCTGACAAGAAGGCGGCCAACGACAAACAAGCTATATATGATATACATGTTATTGATGGGTACCTTACTAGTTCTCCTAGTAGTGCCTGGGCATTTGATACCGGTTCGGTTGCTCACATTTGCAACTCAAAGCAGGAACTACGGAATAAACGAAGACTGGCAAATGACGAAGTGACGATGCGCGTGGGAAATGGTTCCAAGGTTGATGTGATCGCCGTCAACACGCTCTCTCTTCGATTACCATCAGGATTAGTGATGAACCTAAATAATTGTTATTTAGTGACTGCGTTAAGCATGAACATTATATCTGGATCTTATTTATTGCGAGACGGTTACTCATTTAAATCAGAGAATAAAGGTTGTTCTATTTATATGAGTAATATATTTTATGGTCATGCACCCAATGTTAGGGGTTTATTCATATTGAATCTTGATAGTGATGACACACATGCTCACAACATTGATGCCAAAAGATGTAGAGTAGTTAATGATATTACCACTTTCTTGTGGCACTACCATTTAGGTTATATTGGTGTAAAGCGCATGAGGAAGCTCCATGCTGATGGAATTTTGGAGTCACTTGATTTTGAATCACTTGATACATGTGAACCATGCCTGATGAGCAAGATGACTAAAATGTCGTTCTCAGGAACAATGGAACGGGCAAGTGACTTATTGGAAATCATACATACTGATGTGCGCGGTGGATATCGTTACTTTCTCACCTTCACTGATGACTTGAGTAGATATGGGTATATTTACTTAATGAAACACAAGTCTGAAACGTTTGAAAAGTTCAAGAAATTTCAGAGTGAAGTTGAGAATCATCGTAACAAGAAGATTAAATTTCTGCGATCTGATCGAGGAGGTGAATATCTGAGTTATGAGTTTGGCAGTCACTTAAGACAATGTGGAATTGTTTCACAGTTGATACCGCCCGGAACACCACAACGTAATGGTGTGTCTGAACGTTGTAATCGAACCTTATTAGATATGGTGCGTTCTATGATGTCTCTTGCCGACTATCATTTTGGGGTTATGCATTAGAGACAAGTGCATTCACTTTAAATAGGGCACCATCGAAATCCGTTGAGATGACACCATATGAACTGTGGTTTGGCAAAAAGCCGAAGTTGTCGTTTCTTAAAGTTTGGGGATGTGATGCTTATGTCAAAAAGCTTCAGCCTGAAAAGCTGGAACCCAAAGCGGAAAAATGCGTCTTCATAGGATACCCGAAAGAGACAGTCGGGTATACCTTCTATCTCAGATCTGAAGGCAAAGTGTTTGTCGCTAAGAACGGAACATTTCTTGAGAAAGAGTTTCTCTCGAAAGAATTGAGTGGGAGGAAAATAGAGCTTGATGAGGTTATTGAAGCCTTACTTCAACCAGAGAGTAGCGCAGCGCAGAAAGATGTTTCTGTGGAACCTACAACGGTAGAAGAGGAAGTTAATGATGATGATCATGAAGCTTCGGATCAAGCTGCTATTGAACCTCGTAGGTCGACAAGGACGCGTACTACTCCCGAGTGGTACGGCAACCCTGTCTTAGAGGTCATGTTGTTGGACAACAATGAACCTACGAGCTATGGAGGAGCAGTGATGGGCCCGGATTCCGAGAAATGGTTAGAGGCCATGAAATCTGAGATGGGATCCATGTATGAAAACAAAGTATGGACTTTGGAAGTACTACCTGAAGGGCGAAAGGCCATTCAGAACAAATTGATCTATAAGAAGAAGACGGACGCGGACGGTAATGTCACCGTCTATAAATCTCGACTTGTGGCAAAGGGTTTTTCACAAGTTCAAGGAGTTGACTACGATGAGACTTTCTCACCCATAGCGATGCATAAGTCTCTCAGAATTATGTTGGCAATAGCTGCTTATTTTGACTATGAAATTTGGCAGATGGATGTCAAAACGGCGTTCCTCAACGGTTTCCTTGAGGAAGAGTTGTATATGATGCAACCCGAAGGTTTTGTCGATCCAGAGAATGCTGACAAAGTTTGCAAACTCCAGCGATCCATTTATGGACTGGTGCAAGCATCTCGGAGTTGGAATAAGCTCTGTGATGAGGTGATCAAAGCGTTTGGGTTTATACAAGTTTATGGAGAAGCTTGTATTTACAAGAAAGTGAGTGGGAGCTCTATAGCGTTTCTAGTGTTATATGTGGATGACATATTGCTGATCGGAAACGATATAGAAATGCTGGTAAGCTTGAAGGAATATTTGAATAAGAGTTTTTCAATGAAGGACCTAGGAGAAGCTGCTTTCATATTAGGCATTAAGATCTATAGAGATAGGTTGAGACGCTTAATAGCACTTTCACAGAGCACATACCTTGATAAAGTTTTGAAGAAGTTCAAAATGGAACAGGCCAAGAAGGGGTTCTTACCTGTGTTGCAAGGTGTGAAGTTGAGTAAGACTCAATGCCCAGTGACTGCAGAAGATAAAGAAAAGATGAGCGTCATCCCCTATGCTTCAGCCATAGGCTCTATCATGTATGCAATGCTATGCACAAGACCAGATGTCAGCCTTGCCATAAGTATGCCTAGAAGGTTTTAAAGTGATCCTGGAATGGAGCACTGGCAAGCGGTCAAGAATATCCTTAAGTACATTAACAGGACTAAGGACATTTTTCTCGTTTATGGAGGTGATGAAGAGCTCGTCGTAAAGGGTTACGTCAATGCAAGCTTCGACACTGATCCGGACGATTCTAAATCGCAAACCGGATACGTATTTATTCATAACGGGGGAGCGGTAAGCTGGTGCAGTTCCAAGCAAAGCGTGGTAGCTGATTCTACGTGCGAAGCGGAGTACATCGCAGCCTTGGAGGCAGCGAAGGAAGGTGTCTGGATGAAGCAGTTCATGACAGATCTTGGAGTAGTGCCTCATGTAGTGAATCCAATAAATCTGTTCTATGACAACACTGGTGCCATTGCTCTAGCCAAGGAACCAAGGTTTCACAAGAGGACCAGACACATAAAGCGACGCTTCAAATCCATCCGGTTCTACATCGAGGAGAAGGACATAAATATTTGCAAAGAGCACACGGATCTGAATGTTGCAGACCCGTTGACTAAACCTCTTCCAAGGGCTAAACATGATCAACACCAGAACTGTATGGGTGTTCGATTTATTACCATGTAAATCACATAGTGATGTGAACTAGATTATTGACTCTAGTGCAAGTGGGAGACTGTTGGAAATATGCCCTAGAGGCAATATAAAGTGTTTATTATTATATTGCCTTGTTCATGATAATCGTTTATTATCCATGCTATAATTGTAGTGATTGGAAACACATTGCATGTGTGGATAAATAGACAACACTGTGTCCCTAGTATGCCTCTAGTGAACTAGCTCGTTGATCAAAGATGGTCAGAGTTTCCTAGCCATTGACATGTGATGTCAATTGATAACGGGATCACATCATTAGGAGAATGATGTGATGGACAAGACCCAAACTACAAACGTAGCATATGATCGTGTCAGTTTATTGCTACTGTTTTCTGCATGTCAATGTATATGTTCCTATGACCATGAGATCATGCAAATCACAGATATCGGAGGAGTGCCTTGTGTGTATCAAAGGTTGCAACATAACTGGGTGACTATAAAGGTGCTCTACAGGTATCTCCGATGGTGTCTGTTGGCTTGGCATGGATCGAGACTGGGATTTGTTACTCCATGTGACGGAGAGGTATCTCGGGGCCCACTCGGTAATGCAACATCACAATAAGCCTTGCAAGCAATGTGACTAATTGTTAGTTGCGGGATCTTGTATTATGGAATGAGTAAAGAGACTTGCCGGTAACGAGATTGAACTAGGTATGGAGATACCGATGATCGAATCTCGGGCAAGTAACATACCGAAGAACAAAGGGAACGTTATACGGGATTAACTGAATCCTAGACATAGAGGTTCGACCGATATGGATCTTTGTAGAATATGTAGGAACCAATGTGGACGTCCAGGTCCCGCCATTGGTTATTGGCCGTAGAGGTGTCTCGGTCATGTCTACATAGTTCTCGAACCCGCAGGGTCTGCACACTTAAGGTTCGGTGACGTTTCGGTAGTGTAGAGTTATGTATGGTGGTGACAGAAGGTTGTTCGGAGTCCCGGATGAGATCCCGAACGTCACGAGGAGCTCCGAAATGGTCGATAGGTAAAGATTCATATATAGGAAGTCCCAGTTTGGTCGCCGGGAAAGTTTCGGGCTCATCGGTAGTGTACTGGGAGTGCCGGTAGTGTACCGGGAGGCCTCCGGGAGGGGTATTTCGACCCCAAGAGGTCCATGGGCTGTGGGAGACTAATTACCAGCCCTTAGTGGGCTGGGAAAACAGCCACAAAGGCCCATGGCGCAGGGAGACAAAGTGCTAAAGGAAAAAGTGGAAAATCAGCCAATAGGGAGCAATCCTAGTCCAACTAGGATTGGAGGTGGAATAGGATTCCCTCCTCCTTGGCCGGCCGACTCCCCTAGGGGGACTTGGTGCACCAGCCCCTCTCCCCCTCCTCTCCTTCTATATATATTGGTGGATAGCTAGGGTTTTCCATACAACTTACGACCACGTGCTACCCATTTCACCGGTGCTCCTCTAGATCGGATTTCTGCAGCGCTTAGGCGAAGCCCTGTCGAAATTGCTCCACCACCACCATCACCAGAGCGCCGTAATGCTTCCGGTGAACTCTCTCTCCTCTCCACCTCCTCTTGCTGGATCAAGACTGTGGAGATTGTCATCAAGGTGCACGTGTGCTGAACGCGGAGGTGCCGTCCGTTCGGTACTAGATTGGAAGGATCGTGATCAAGGCCACGGGACGTTCGTGATCGGATCGCGGGACGGATCGTGACGAGATCGTGGGACGGTTCGTGATTGGTTCGCGGGACGGTTCATGATTAGATCACGGGACGCTCGGCGATTTGGATCGCGAAGAAGTACGACTACACCAACCACGTTTCTTAACGCTTCCCGCTTAGCAATCTACAAGGGTATGTAGATCCACTCTCCCTCTCGTAGATGCTCATCACCTTGGATAGGTTTGCGTGTGTGTAGGAAATTTTTTGTTTCCCATGCGACGTTCCCCAACAAGACGCACCGGGACTGGTGCCTGCCGAGGCCCGGCCGACGTCCTGGCCTCACGAACCGGGACCGATGCACCCATTAGTCCCAGTTCGTAACACGACCGGGACTAATGCACTTATCTGGCCTGGACCAAAGCCATGTTTTCTACTAGTGTGTGTTGATCAACTTGATTCACTCTTTGACTTAGTCTTAATCAACCTTATATCATGTCTTCTCTCTTCATAAAGATAATGTCTTGAAGGTAAACATGAATGCTCCCACAATCTTCTTCTTCAAGGCATGCTGGCAATAAGATCAACTCTGACATGACCAATCTTTGGATAAATCCTTGAATACCACCTTGGTCACCACATAAACTCCTTGAAACCAACAAATGGACTTCAAGAAATGCCTATGGACAAATCCTTGAAGTAAAACTCAAAGCAACCATTAGTACATAGGGATGACATCAATTACGAAAACCACACATGGAGAAATGTGCTCTAGCAGAAGGGGTGTCACCGCACAGCTCGGGCGCAACTAGAAGGGGAACAAGAGGAAGAAAGAATGCTTGTGTGATGCAGCGGACAAGTTCGTCTTGCCGGTAGCTGCGGCTTGCTCCCGTGGCTGGTCGGGAGTGGGATCAACCGTGGGGGTCAAGCGCAATCCTGGGATGGTGGCGCATCAAGGTGATCAAGAGGAAACGACTCGTCGGGTGGGTGATAATATCGTGTCGGCCTTGGGCCGCGGCTGCTAAGAGGCCCAGCTGGGCTGGGCGGCTAGGGAGAAGAGAGAAGAAAATGGCTGGCCTGGTAGAAAAAAGGGTCTCTCCACAAAAGAAATAAGTCCCGTCATAAATTCGAATCTACTTTGACAAAAATCAAAGTTCCACAAAACAATTAAATCCCCTCATATTTGAATCTACTTTGACGAAAAATCTAAGTCCGGCAACTTGAAAACTATTTTTTTGCAGGATCTACTTGAAAAGTATTTGGAGAAATGGATTAAAAATATTTGGAATCAAAGGAAATTAAATTGCAATTGTGTTTATGGGTGCCCAAATTAATGGAATGTTTTATATACTAGCACTAGTAGAAAAGGGGGCATTGGTTCGGGCCGGGCCATGCAATTAGTCCCGGTTCAGTCACGAACCGGGACTAATGGGAGCAACAGTCCCGGTTCGTGAGGCCAGGGGGCCGGGTGGGCCATGTGGGGCATTGATCCCGGTTCGTAGGACACCTTTGGTCCCGGTTTCAGACACAAACCGGGACCAATGTGCCTCGCTCCTGGCCCACAACCATTGGTCCCGGTTCGTGGCTGGAACCGGGACCAAAGGGGTGACCGTTCGCCTCCTGCGAGCTCCTTTAGTCCCGGTTGGTGGCTCAAACTGGGACTAAAGGTTCGAATGGTTCGCATCCACGACGCTTCGTGCTCGGAGAAAGAGGCAACCGTTCCTCGCCGAGCGCTACAGTCAGTTCGCCCATTTCTCTTCTTCTCCTCCATTCTCCTCTTCTCCTTCATTCTCCTCTCTTATTCTCCTCTCTTTTTCTCCTCCATTCTCCTCTCTTCTTCCTCATATCTTCTACCATGAATCCAATCACTCGCTACGGGGAGGTGCTCGCACATGGCACGACCAATCTCGACGTCGGCTACACGAATGACAGTGCCATGGTGCCGCGTTTTCTTTCCCTTTTGCAGAAATGGCTTGAAGCGGCAAATGAGAAAGATAAGTTCATAGGGCTTGATCTCGAGTACACGGCTAAGCAAGAAGATGTTGCCGTCATCCAGCTATGTTTCAAGAAACATGTCATGATCTTCCAATGGGCAAGGTGAGTTTTCAAGGTTTTCTTTGATCAATTAATAATTTGTAGATTATTATGAAAATTGCATCGGATAGAAATATGTTCCATTTTGAATCCTATGGGAAAGATCAATATTTCTTTTAAGTTTGTAGTGAAACAATTTTCCTTGTTGCAAAACGTGAGAGAACATATATGTCATATAGTTAATTTAGGTTTCTTCATCAAATCATAGCATATGAAAATTGCATATATATAGGATATAGCAATATATATGTTCTTTTTTGAATCCTATGGCAAAGATCAATTTCTCTTAAGTTGTAGTGAAATAATTTTCGATTTTTTTATGAAAACTCTGCGTACGTCTTCCTCTTTTGTTGTAGCGAAATAATTTTCCTTGTTGCAGCAGTATTATAATTCTGCCGAAATATACTTCTGCCAAAATATACTTGTTGCAACATTATTTAACATTTGTTCCATTTTAATTTGTTGGTGTTGCAGTAGTGACAAGCACTTCCCAGCACTCATGGACTTCCTACGCAGCGGCATATATTTTGCTAGCGTTGATGTAAGTAATGACAAGCTGAAGATGAGGTACAGCTTCGGTATTGAGATACCAGCTGGCTGCCTTATCGACAACTCTTACGCAGATATGAAGACCAAATTCCCTCGGGTGCAGAACAAAGAGTGGGAGAGGACCCCACTTCAGCCGATGAACATTGAGTATGCAGCAAAAGATGCATACGTTGCACATGAGTTGTATCGCAAGATTCGAACTGTGAACTATGGGCAACGTCACCTCACGCCACCACATACACCATGGGAATATTCTTCTGATTCAGACTAGCTAGTAGTGTTCGCTTGGATGAGTATTTTCTGTAATGGATATCTGAACTATTATATATTACATATCTCTCTAGCTATTATATATTTGTAGTGCTTTTCAATTCAAGTTTTTCTTAAATTCCGATTGTGGCTGAGAACAAAATGCAACAAAAAAGTGGGTTGTCATCATTGGCAAGCACCTTGTGTATTTGATATTTTATCGGTACAATGCGTGTCTGACTTTCGGTCTGTCGTTGCTGCTTGTGTGAGCTTTCATGTGTGTTCTTGATGGAGGAATCCCGACTGTTATCGTGGGGGGCGCCTCTTCTTTCTTCTTTGAGGGAGAGTGTCCACCATATGTAAATATGAGAGAGGAAGAATCCCGACTGTTGTCGTGGGGGTCGCTTCTCCTTCGTTCCTGTGTGCTAGACATTTTGGTGTAATGCACTCGGGGACGAATGGAGGAGCCACCATCACCGACTGTCGCAATATCAGAAGGAGTGCCCACCATATACGTGAGATGAGAGTTTAGGAAGGAAAGACTCAAAAGGGTTGAAAATTGATGAAGTGGCTTTGAAAGGTGCATTTTGAACACTCAAAAAGCCCGGAGTTCAAATAAGTTCAAGAAAATGAAATGTCTTTTGTAACCGATGAATTTCCGTTCGAAACCCCGATACGTCGAAAGAGACTGTCCGTTTTGTAGACGAAGTGCATCCAGATTTTGTCGTAACCCTCTCAACTTTTTAGCACATGCTATGTGGGTGAAATTCTGATACCATGCCAACTTTCAACCTTTTCAGAGTTCATTTATAGTGCTTTTCAATTTCAGGGTCATAATTAGCTCAAACAAATCATTAAATGCATGAAAAAGACCAAATGAAGTCGGAAAGGGTTGAAAATTGATGAAGTGGCTTTGAATGGTGCATTTTGAACACATGAAAAGCCTGGAGTTCAAATAAGTTCAAGAAAAAGAATTTCCTTTTGTAACCGATGAGTTTCCGTCCGAAACCCGATACTTCGAAAGAGACTGTCCGTTTTGTACACGAAGTGCATCCAGCTTTTGCCATAACCCTCTCAATTTTTTAGCACATGCTATGTGGGTGAAATGTTGATACCATGCCAACTTTCAACCTTTTCAGAGTTCATTTATATTGCTTTTCAATTTCAAGGTCATAATTAGCTCAAACAAATCATTAAATGCATGAAAAGTACCGAATGAAGTCGGAAAGGGTTGAAAATTGATGAAGTGGCTTTGAATGGTGCATTTTGAACACACGAAAAGCCTGGAGTTCAAATAAGTTCAAGAAAAACAATTGCCTTTTGTAACCGACGAGTTCCCGTCCGAAACCCCGATAGTTCGAAAGAGACTGTCTGTTTTGTACACGAAGTGCATCCAGCTTTTGTCGTAACCCTCTCAACTTTATAGCACATGCTATGTGGGTGAAATGTTGATACCATGCCAACTTTCAACCTTTTCAGAGTTCATTTATAGTGCTTTTCAATTTCAGGGTCATAATTAGCTCAAACAAATCATTAAATGCATGAAAAATACCAAATGAAGTCAGAAAGGGTTGAAAATTGATGAAGTGGCTTTGAATGGTGCATTTTGAACACACGAAAAGTCTGGAGTTCAAATAAGTTTAAGAAACCGAAATGCCTTTTGTAACCGATGAGTTTCCGTCCGAAACCCCGATACGTCGAAAGAGACTGTCCGTTTTGTACACGGAGTGCATCCAGCTTCTACCGTAACCCTCTCAACTTTTTAGCACATGCTATGTGGGTGAAATTTTGATACCATGCCAAATTTCAACTTTTTCTGAGTTCATTTGTAGTGCTTTTCAATTTCAGGGTCATAATTAGCTCAAATAAATCATTAAATGCATGAAAAAAATACCAAATGAAGTCAGAAAGGGTTTAAAACTGATGAAGTGGCTTTGAATGGTGCATTTTGAACACACGAAAAGCCTGGAGTTCCATTAAGTTCAAGAAAATGAATTGCCTTTTGTAACCGATGAGTTTCCGTCCGAAATCCCGATACTTCGAAAGAAACTGTCATTTTTGTACACGAAGTGCATCCACCTTTTGCCATAACCCTATCAACTTTTTAGCACATACTATGTGGGTGAAAGTTTGATACCATGCCAACTTTCAACCTTTTCAGAGTTCATTTATAGTGCTTTTCAATTTCAGGGTCATAATTGTTGGGGAATGTTGCATGGGAAACAAAAAATTTCCTACGCACACGCACGATCTATCCATGGTGATGAGGATCTACGAGAGGGAGAGTGAATCTATGTACCCTTATAGATCACTAGGCGGGAAGCGTTAAGAAACACAGTTGGTGTAGTCGAACGTCTTCGCGATCCAAATCGCCGAGCGTCCCGCGATCTCATCACGACCCGTCCTGCGATCCAATCACGATCCGTCCCGCGAACTCATCATGATCCGTCCCGCGATCTCATCACAATCCGTCCCGTTATCTCATCACGATCCGTCCCGCGATCTCATCACGAATCGTCTCGCGATCTTGATCACGGTTCTTCCGATCTAGCGCCGAACGGACGACACCTCCGTGTTCAGCACACGTGCAGCTTGATGACGATCTCCACCGTCTTCATCCAGCAAGAGGAAGTGGATAGGTAGAATAGTTCACCGGTACCGTGACGGGGCTCCGGTTATGGTGGTGGAGCTATTCCGACTGGGCTTCACCTAAGCACTGTAGAAAACCGATCTAGAGGAGCACCGGTGGAACGGGTAGCACGTGGCCGTAAAAACTGTGCAAAACCCTAGAAATCCACCAATATATATAGGAGGGAGAGAGGAGGAGAGGCAGCCTTGCCTCCAAGCCAAGGAGGATTCGGCCGAAGTGGGAGGTGGAGGAGGACTCTCCTCCTCCAATCCTAGTAGGATTAGGATTCCTCCTTTTTGCCTTTTTCCACCTTTTTTCTTTGGGTTTCTTTCTGCCAGCCATATGGGACTATTGTGGTTGTTTCACCAGACCACTAAGGGCTGGTTATTAATTTCACACATCCCATCAAGCCTCTTGGTTCGAAATACCCCTCCCGGAGGTCTCCCGGTACACTACCGGCACTCCCGGTACACTATCGATGAGCCCGAAACTTTTCCGGCGACAAAAACAGGACTTCCTATATATGAATCTTTACCTCCGCACCATTCCGGAGCTCCTCATGACGTCCGGGATCTCATCCGGGAGTCCAAACAACCTTCGGTCACCACCATACATAACTCTACACTACCGAAACGTCACCAAACCTTTAGTGTGCAGACCCTGCGGGTTCGAGAACTATGTAGACATGACCGAGACACCTCTACGTTCAATAACCAATGGAGGGACCTAGATGTCCACACTGGTTCCTACATATTCTATGAAGATCTTTATTGGTCGAACCTCTATGTCAAAGATTCAGTTAATCCCGTATGATGTTACCTTTGTTCTTCGGTATGTTACTTGCCCGAGATTCGATCGTGGGTATCTCCATACCTAGTTCAACCTCGTTACTGGAAAGTCTCTTTACTGGTTCCGTAATACAAGATCCCGTAACTAACACTTAGTCACATTGCTTGCAAGGCTCAGTTTTATGTTGTATTACCGAGTGGGCCCTGAGATACCACTCCGTCACACGGAGTAACAAATCCCAGTCTTGATCCATGCCAACTCAACAGACACCCTCAGAGATACCTGTAGAGCACCTTTATAGTCACCCAGTTACGTTGCAACGTTTGATACAGACAAGGCACTCCTCCGATGTCCATGAGTTGCATGATCTCATGGTCATAGGAACACATACTTGACATGCAGAAAACAATAGCAATAAACTGACACGATCAGATGCTACGTTTGTAGTTTGGGTCTTGTCCATCACATCATTCTCCTAATGATGTGATCCCGTTATCAAATGACATCTCATGTCCATGGCTAGGAAACCTTAACCATCTTTTGATTAACGAGCTATTCTATTAGAGGCATACTAAGGACATGGTTTTGTCTATGTATCCACACATGCATCTAAATCTCCGATCAATACAATTATAGCATGGATAATAAACGATTATCATGAATAAGGAAATATGATAATAACTAATTTGTTATTTCCTCTAGGGCATATTTCCAACAGTCTCCCACTTGCACTAGAGTCAATAATCTAGTTCACATCACCATGTGATTCGCATTATTATAAATCTAACACCCAATGAGTTCTGGGGCTCGATCATGCTTTGCATGTGAGAGAGGTCTTATAGTCAACGGGTCTGCGACATTCAGATCCGTGTGTACTTTGCAAATCTCTATGTCATACTGTAAACACTGCTATCACAGTCCACTTGGTACTATTCCAAATGGCTGCTCCACTATACGTATCCAGATTGCTACTACAAGTCATCCGGATTGGTGTTAAAGCTTGCATCGACGTAGCTCTTTACGACGAACTCTTTATGACATCCATAATCGAGAAACATCTCCTTAGTCTTCTAGTTATTAAGGATAATCTTGACCGCTGTCCTATGATCCACTCCTGGATCACTCTTGTACCCCTTGACAGACTCATGGCAAGGCACACACAGGTGCGGTACACAACATGGCATACTATACAGAGCCTATGGCTAAGGCATAGGGGACGACGTTCGTCCTTTCTCTTTATTCTGGCATTTGTCGAGCTTTAAGTTTCACTCAACTTCACACCTTACAAATCAGGCGAGAACTCTTTCTCTGACTGATCCATTTTGAACTATTTCGGAATCTTGTCAAGGTATGTACTCATTGAAAGTCTCATCAAACATCTTGATCTATTACTATAGATCTTGATGCTCAACAATTAGGTAGCTTCATCCAGGTCTTCCTTCGAAAAACTCTTTTTCAAACAACCGTTTACGCTTTCCAGAAATTCTACATTATTTCCGATCAACAATATGTCATCCACATACACTTATCAGAAATTCTATAGTGCTCCCACTCACTTTATTGTAAATACAAGTTCCTCGTAAACTTTGTATAAACTACAAAAACTTTGATCGCCTCATCAAAGTGTATATTCCAACTCCGAGATGCTTGATTCAGTCCATAGAAGGATCACTGAAGCTTGCACACCTTTTAGCATCCTTAGGACTGACAAAACCTTCTGGTTGTATCACATACAACCTTTCCTCAAGTAAACCGTTAAGGAAACGATGTTTTGACATCCATCTGCCAGATTTCATAACTGAAAAATGCAGCAACTGCTAACATAATTCTAACAGACTTTAGCATCGCTACGAGTGAGAAAGTCCCATCACAGTCAACTTCTTGAACTTGTCACAAACACCTTTGCAACAAGTCGAGCTTTACAAATGGTGACATTTACCATCTACGTCTGTGTTCATTTTAAAGATCCATTTGTACTCAACGACCTGCCATTCAACGAGCATGTCTACCAAAGTATATACTAGGTTTTCATACATGGATCCTATCTCGGATTTCATGGCCTCTAACCATTTGTCAGAATCAGGGCCCATCATCGCTTCTCCATAGCTCGTAGGTTCATCGTTGTTCAACAACATGACCTCCAAGACAGGGTTGTCGTACTGCTCAGGAGGAGTGTACATCCTTGTCGACCTACGAGGTTCGATAGTAACTTGATTCGAAGCTTCATGATCATCATCATTAACTTCCTCTTCAACTAACGTAGGCTTCACAGCAACATCTTTCTGCGTTGCGCTACTCTCTGGTTGAACAAAGGTTTCAACAACCTCATCAAGTTATATCTTCCTCCCACTCAATTCTTTCGAGAGAAACTCTTTCTCGAGAAAGAACCCAGTTTGAGCAACAAACATTTCATGCCTGGATCTGAGATAGAAGGTTCACCTAACTGTCTTTAGGTTATTTCTATGAAGATGCATTTGTCCGCTTTGGGTTCGAGCTCATTAGGTGAAGACATTTTCCACACGAGCGTCGCAGCCCCAAACATTAAGAAATTACAACTTAGGTTTCTAACAAACCATAATTCACACGGTGTCATCTCAACGGATTTAGATGGTGCCCTATTTAAAGTGAATGTCGTTGTCTCTAATGCATAACCCCAAAATTATAGTAACAAAATGATAAGAGACATCACATCATGCAGTATATCCAATAGAGCACGACTATGATGTCCGGACACACCATCACAGTATGGCGTTCCTAGTGGCGTGCGTTGTGAAATAACTTTCACATTCTCTAAAGTTGTATGCCAAACTCGTAACTCAGATATTCATCTCCACGATCATATCGCGGAAATTTTTATCTTCTTGTCACGATGATCTTAAACCTCACTCTGGATTTGCTTGAACCTTTCAAACGATTCAGACTTGTGTTTCATTAAGTAAATATACACTATATCTACTCAAATCATTAGTGAAGATAAGAAAATAACGATATCCACCGCACGCTACAAGACTCATTGGATTGCATACATCAACATGTATCATTTCCAATAAATCACTTGCCCGCTCCATCAATCCGGAAAACGGGGTCCTTAGTCATCTTGCCCAAAAGGCATGGTTCGCATGTCTCAACCGATTCGAAATCGAATGAGTCCAAAGATCCATTAGCATGGAGTTTCTTCATGCGCTTTATACCAATATGACATTTAGCGGTAGTGCCACAAGTATGTTGTACTATCATTATCAACTTTGTATCCTTTGGCATCAATGTTATGAACAAGTGTATTACTACGATCAAGATTCAACAAACCATTCTCACTAGGTGTATGACCATTGAAGGTATTATTCATGTAAACAGAATAACCATTATTCTCTGACTTAAATGAATAATCGTATTGCAATAAACACGATCTAATCACGTTCATGCTCAACACAAACACCAAATAACATTTATTTAGGTTGATCACTAATCCCGAAGGTAGAGAGAGCGTGCGATGTTGATCACATCAACCTTGGAAACATTTCCAACACACATCGTCACCTCACCCTTAGCTAGTTCTCCGTTTATTCCATAGCTTTTATTTCGAGTTACTAACATTTAGCAACCAAACTGGTATCCAATACCCAGGTGCTACTCGAAGTACTAGCAAGGTACACATTGATAACACGTATATCGAATATACTTCTGTCGACGCTGCCAGCCTTCTTATCTACCAAGTATCTAGGGTTGTTCTACTTCAGCGACCGCTCTCCTCATAATAGAAGCACTTAGTCTCGGATTCGGGTTTAACTTTGGGTTGCTTCACTGGAGCAGCAACTGACTTGCCATCCATGAAGTTTCCCTCCTTGCCCTTGCCCTTCTCGAAACTAGTGGTTTTACTAACCATCAACACTTTGATGCTCCTTCTTGATTTCTACCTTCGTGGTGTCAAACATCGCGAACAGCTCAGGGATCAATATTACTATCCCTGACACTTTATACTTCATCACCAAGTTCTAGTAGCTTAGTGACAGTGACTTGGAGAACTATATCAATCACTATCTTATCTGGAAGATCAACTCCCACTCGATTCAAGAAATTGTAGCACCCAGACAATCTGAGCACCTGCTCAATGATTGAGCTATTCTCTTTCGTCTTGCAGGCAAAGAATCTTGTTGGAGATCTCATATCTCGCAACACGGGCACGAGCCTGAGATCCTAATTTCATCTCTTAGAAACATCTCATATGTTCCGTGACGTTCAAAAATGTTTCAGCGCCTCAATTCTAAGCCGTAATGCATGACGCACTAAACTATCAAGTAGTCATCCGAACGTGCCTCTCAGATGTTCACAACATCTACAGATGACGCTAGAGGGGTTGGCGCACCGAGCGGTGCATTAAGGACATAAGCCTTCTGTGCAGCAATGAGGACAATCCTCATATCACGGACCCAGTCCGAAATATTGCTACCATCATCTTTCAACTCTATTTCTCTAGGAACATATAAAAATACAAGGGAGCTACAGCGCAAGCTAGTAATCTACAACATAATTTGCAAAGACACTACTGACTAAGTTCATCGTAATGAGTTCAATTAATCAAATTACTTAAGAACTCCCACTCAAATTGACTTCCCTCCGGTCATTCGAGTGATACATGATCCAAATTCACCAACTCAAGTCCGATCATCACGTGAGTTGAGGTGGTTTCAATGGTGAACATCATCATGTTGATCATATCTACTGTATGACTCATGTTCGACCTTTTGGTCTCTTGTGTTTCGAGGCCATGTCTGTACATGCTAGGCTCGTCAAGTTTAACCCGAGTGTTCTGCATGTGCAACACTGGCTTGCACCCGTTGTATGTGAACATAGAGTCTATCACACCCAATCATCACGTGGTGTCTCGACACGACGAACTTTGGCAACGGTGCACACTCGGGGAGAACACAATTTATCTTGAAATTAAGTGAGAGATCACCTTATAATGCTACCGTCGTCCTAAGCAAAACAAGGTGCATAAAAGGATTAACATCACATGCAAATCATAAGTCACATGATATGGCCATGAAGTTGTGCCTTTGATCTCCATCATGAAAGCACCGGCATGATCTCCATCGTCACCGGCATGACACCATGATCTCCACCATCTTGATCTCCATCAACTTGTCACCATCAGGGTTTTCGCGCCATCATGCTTCTACTACTATTGCCACCATTTAGCGATAAAGTAAAGCATTACAAAGCGCTTAATGATTGACACGCAGGTCATACAATAATTAAAGACAACCCTATGGCTCCTGCCGATTGCCGTACTCAACGACATGCAAGTCGTGATAATCTATACATTACATGATCATCTCATACATCACATATATCACATCATGTAATTGGCCACATCACATCACAACATACCCTGCAAAAACAAGTTAGACGTCCTCTAATTGTTGTTGCATGTTTTACGTGGCTGCTATGGGTATCTGGCAAGAACACTTCTCATCTACGAAAAAATCACAATGGTGATACACTAGTTGCTTTCCAACCTTCTCAAGGACCGCCTTTGTCAGATCCGATCCAACTAAAGTGAGAGAAACTGTCACCCGCAAGCCATCTATGCAACAAGTTGCGGTTGAGGGAACCGGTCTCTCGTAAGCGTACGAGTAATGTTGGTCTGGGACGCTTCATCTCACAATACCACTGAACCAAAATCCGACCAAGGGAGGAAGCAATCTAAGCATCAACGCCCACAAACCTTTTGTGTTCTACTCGAGATCTCATATACACATAGACGTAGCTCATGATGCCACTGTTGGGGAACGTTGCATGGGAAACGAAAAATTTTCTACGCACACACAAGATCTATCCATGGTGATGAGCATCTATGAGAGGGAGAGTGGATCTACATACCCTTGTAGGTTGCTAGGCGGGAAGCCTTAAGAAACGCGGTTGGTGTAGTCGAACGTCTTCGCGATCCAAATCGCCGAGCGTCCCACGATCTCATCACGATCCGTCCCGCGATCCAATCACGATCCGTCCCGCGAAATCATCACGACCCGTCCCGCAATCTCATCACGATCCATCCCGCGATCTCATCACGAATCGTCTCGTGATCTTGATCATGGTCCTTCTGATCTAGCGTCGAACGGACGACACCTGCGTGTTCAGCACACGTGCAGCTTGATGATGATCTCCGCCGTCTTGATCCAGAAAGAGGAAGTGGAGAGGTAGAAGAGTTCACCAGCAGCGTGACGGCGCTCCGGTTATGGTGGTGGAGCTATTCCGACAGGGCTTCGCCTAAGCACTGTAGAAAACCGATCTAGAGGAGCACCGGTGGAACGGGTAGCACGTGGCCGTAAAAACTATGCAAAACCCTAACAATCCACCAATATATATAGGAGGGAGAGAGGAGGAGAGGCAGCCTTGCCTCCAAGCCAAGGAGGCTTCGGCCGAAGTGGGAGGTGGAGGAGGACTCTCCTCCTTCAATCCTAGTAGGACTAGGATTCCTCCTTTTTGCCTTTTTTCCACCTTTTTCCTTTGGGTTTCTTTCTTCCAGCCATATGGGCCTATTGTGGTTGTTACACCAGCCCACTAAGGGCTGGTTATTACTTTCCAACAGCCCATCAAGCCTCTTGGGTGGAAATACCCCTCCCGAAGGTCTCCCGGTACACTACCGGCACTCCCGGTACACTACCGATGAGCCCGAAACTTTTCCGGCGTCCAAAACTGGACTTCCTACACATGAATCTTTACCTCCGGACCATTCCGGAGCTCCACGTTTCGTCCGGGATCTCATCCGGGACTCCGAACAACCTTCGGTCACCATCATACATAACTCTACACTACTGAAACGTCACCAAACCTTAAGTGTGCAGACCCTGCGGGCTCGAGAACTATGTAGACATGACCGAGACACCTCTACGGTCAATAACCAATGGCGGGACCTGAATGTCCACATTGGTTCCTACATATTCTACGAAGATCTTTATCGGTCGAATCTCTATGTCAAGGATTCAGTTAATCCCGTATGATGTTCCCTTTGTTCTTCGGTATGTTACTTCCCGAGATTCGATCGTCGGTATCTCCATACCTAGTTCAACCTCGTTACTGGCAAGTCTCTTTACTCGTTCTGTAATACAAGATCCCGCAACTAACACTTAGTAACATTGCTTGCAAGGCTCATTGTGATGTTGTATTACCGAGTGGGCCCTGAGATACCACTTCGTCACACGAAGTAACAAATCCTAGTCTTGATCCATGCCAACTCAACAGACACCCTCGGAGATACCTGTAGAGCACCTTTATAGTCACCCAGTTATGTTGCGACGTTTGATACACACAAGGCACTCCTCCGATGTCCATGAGTTGCATGATCTCGTGGTCATAGGAACACATACTTGACATGTAGAAAACAATAGCAATAAACTGACACGATCATATGCTACATTTGTAGTTCGAGTCTTGTCCATCACATCATTCTCCTAATGATGTGATCCCGTTATCAAATGACATCTCATGTCCATGGCTAGGAAACCTTAACCATCTTTTGATTAACGAGCTAGTCTATTAGAGGCATACTACGGACATGGTTTTGTCTATGTATCCACACATGCATCTAAGTCTCCGATCAATACAATTATAGCATGGATAATAAACGATTATCATGAACAAATAAATATGATAATAACTAATTTATTATTGCCTCTAGGGCATATTTTCAACAATAATTAGCTCAAACAAATCATTAAATGCATTAAAAATACCAAATGAAGTTGAAAAGGGTTGGAAATTGATGAAGTGGCTTTGAATGGTGCATTTTGAACACACGAAAAGCCTGGAGTTCAAATAAGTTTAAGAAAATGAATTGCCTTTTGTAACCGATGAGCTTTCGTCCGAAACCCCGATACTTCGAAAGAGACTGTCCGTTTTGTACATTAACTGCATCCAGCCATAACCCTCTCAACTTTTTAGCGCATGCTATGTGGGTGAAATGTCGATACCATGCCAACTTTCAACCTTTTCAGAGTTCATTTATAGTGCTTCTCAATTTCAGGGTCATAATTAGCTCAAACAAATCATTAAATGCATGAAAGATACCAAATGAAGTCGGAAAGGGTTGAAAATTGATGAAATGGCTTTGAATGGTGCATTTTGAACACACGAAAAGCCTGGAGGTCAAATAAGTTCAAGAAAATGAATTGCCTTTTGTAACTGATGAGTTTCCGTCCGAAACTCCAACACTTTGAAAGAGCCTGTCCGTTTTATACACGATGTGCATCCATCTTTTGCCGTAACCCTCTCAACTTTTTAGCACATGCTATGTGGGTGAAATGTTGATACCATGCCAACCTTCAACCTTTTCAGAGTTCATTTATAGTGCTTCTCAATTTCAGGGTCATAATTAGCTCAAACAAATCATTAAATGCATGAAAAATACCAAATGAAGTCTAACTAGCAAAAGTAAACATAGATGCGCTTACACTAAAATTGAACCTAAATTCAAAGTGCTAGTTAGGCGCCTAACTAGCATTATGAATTTAGGCTCAACGTAACAGCCGCGGCGGGGCTTATAAACAGGTTCGGGCAACCTTCGCTTGGCGAGGTGGGACTAAACTCTCACCACACCGCTGTGCAAGGCCATTGGTCCCGGTTGGAGGCACCAACCGGAACCAATGACCCCTTTCATCCCGGTTTGTGCCACCAACCGAGACCAAAGGGCCTGTTTCCCGCCATTTGGGCTGCTGAAAATAGGGCTTTGGTCCCGGTTGGTGGAACCAACCGGGACCAAAGGTCCCTGTTTCGCGCCCTTTGGGCGGCGGAAATCGGGGCTTTGGTCCCGGTTGGTGCCACCTACCGGGACTAAAGGTGTCATTGGTCCTTATTGGAGCCACTAACCGGGACCAATGCTCCTTCTATATGACGAGCACTTAGCAAAATTCGCAGTTTTCATTTCCCGCCGCCTTCGTCGCCGTCCCGTCGCCTTCCCCGCCGTCCCCGTTGCCGCCTCCCCCGCCGCCCCCGTCGCCGCCTCGCCCCGTCGTCCCCGTCGCCGCCCCCCCGTCGCCTCCCCTGCCACTCCTTCCCCGTCGCCTCTCCCGCCGCCCCTGTCGCCGCCCCGCCCCGTCGCCGTCGCCGCCCCGTCCCGTCGCCGCCCCCGTCGCCGTCGTCGCCCTGCCCCGTCGCCGCCCCGTCGCCACGCTGCCCTGTCGCCGCCCCGCCCCCGTCGCCGTCGCCGCCCCACCCCGTCGCCGTCCCCGTCGCCGTCGTCGCCCCGCCCCGTCGCCGCCCCGCCCCCATCGCCGCCCACGCTGTGAGTCGCCGCCGCCTGGATCGTTGCAATTTTTTTAATATATGTTGATTTTTATGATTTTTAGTATGTGTATGTTAGATTAATTAGTATGTTTATGTTAGCTAGATTAGTATATGGATGTTAGATTAGTATATTTAGTATGTTTATGCTAGTTTAGTATGTTTATGTTAGATTAGTATGTTTATCCTTTTTTAAATTAGTAGATTAATATGTTTTTGTTAGATTAGTATGTGTATGTTGATTTTGGGTTTTATGAAAAATTAGTCGACGATGCCCGGCCCGCACCCTCGCCGTCGAGTAGTCCGTGAGAGCCTGCTTGATAGGCGCCATGTCCGGAACTGGGCTCCGCCGGGCTGGCACTGGGAGGTGCTACCTTCCCGGCTCGGAGGTTGGTGAGGAATACATGTATCGTCGTCGACCCGGACCTTCTGTGGTGGCGATCATGCGGGCCACTTTCGGTGCGGAGGGAGCCGGCACCCGCGGAGGTGGTACGTCGCCGTGTCAGGGAGGAGGACGAGCACGTATGTCGCTACATGGCGGCGTTGGACGCCCGGTTTGATAATACCTGGCAGATCCTTTAGGGATCTCACTTGAGTTATGATCCCGTGATGGTTCCTTATCTTTCGGTGTCCACCACCCGTGACCCAGGATCCATTAGCGACTTAGATTATTCGATAGTATTCAATCTGAATTAGTGATCTTATATGATAATATTTGAGATGTATTAGTTAATATTTGATGATGCATTAACTGGATTATTCGGGATGATGTATTAATTAAGATCCAAAGCGTGCTGTAATTCTTGAACTGCATTATTCGGGATGATGTATTAGTGATATTATATTTGAGGTCATTATAATTGTATTTCTGATTTGCAAGTCATTCCGGCAAAACAACCTCTAATTTTTTCTATGTCATTGCTCGGTATATGTAATGGGTTGACTTTAGGTCTGTTTCGGCTCCTTGAGTGTCTTTCACTAAGGAAGAGTGTCCACCATATATAAATATGAGAGAGAGGAAGAATCCCGACTGTTGTCGTGGGGGTCACTTCTCCTTCATTCCCGTGTGCTAGACATTTTGGTGTAATGCACTCGGGGACGAATGGAGGAGCCACCATCACCGACTATCGCAATATCAGAAGAGTGCCCACCATATACGTGAAATGAGAGTTTAGAAAAGAAAGACTCAACAGACGTAAAGTCAAGCTGTTGCATATTGAGTAATTTAATAGTGATATGTGTGTTGATCAGTTTTCTCTTAGAAAGTGAATTCGGTATGTGCGAATACTGCGAAGACGAGCGCGGCCCATGTGACAAGACTTTCCTAGTTAATGGTAGGCTCTTCAGCATCATGCTGGATGAGAACTTCGAAGTGGATACAGTAAGTCACAATGATAAGTCTTTTTTTGTGATTAAGCATGACTTCTGCCTCTTTTGCTTTAACTTATAATTAATTTTAATTTTTTACCGTTCTACTAGCATATCCCCTGCCATGCAAGAATTGCTGTCTTGGATAAGATTGGTTTCAATACTAAAAAAGAAATGAAGGTAAAGATAGTTCACTTGAGGACCCAGCATGGTTTTACTTTTGCGGTAAAATTATTCCATGCAGACACCTATTGCTATTTTGAATGCAAAAATTGGCAAGCACTATGCAATGCTTATGCATTTGAGCCTAATATGCTTATCACCTTTGATATTCGTCTGGAAGATGAAATAGAAGGTAATATCGACATCCGGGTCGATGCATAGACGCCTCCAGTTCTACCATTATGTGAGTTTCTCAACCATATTTATTAAGTAATTTATATTGTTTATTTAAAAATAGTTGACAACTTATTTGCATTTATAGCTTATTTTCATTCTTCAAAAAATGTACGAAAGATTGTAGACAGAACCTACTACTACAATGATGAAGCAGAATTAACTTATAAGGAGAAAGATCATCTTACCGCATTTCTTAGTCATCTTGAGAATTATAATAGCTATTATCAAACTCCTACACATTATGGTCAATACGTGCCACTAATGCACGCGGTGAACTACGGTAACATCCATGGAGATTGCATGGTAAGATTTTAATTCTACTATTACGATATCCGTGTATCTTTTGCATAATTTTTTTTTAAACTAAACTACATTGCTAACTATAAAGTTATTACTATGTTTTTCAACAAAAAATCCCGAAGGATTGTGTGCCTCATCTGATGTTTTCGAGAGGCCACATTGTTGTTACAAGCTTAGGGCCACCACGGCCAGGTCAGCCTACGCATCACTCCTGTCCATACCGGATTTCTTAAACCGATGGAGTCATGACAATCAAAAATTGGAAAAAAAATGTATGCCAATCGTAGAGAGCTACTTGGAAGCAACATTGTGCGTACACCAGGACTGGGAGACAGGATGATCTCCGTTTTCCATAATGGAGAGTCAGGGCCTATTTTGTTTTATGATATTGTACCTAAGAGAAGGTAGAGTAGGTCCTACGAGATAGGAGTACGTAAGTCCTAGGTACAATATGTTATTATGTGCTACAATGTGTTAGAGTTGATGATGATGATGACGAGGAGGAGTTGTGATTATGACTAGTGACCAACTTTTTATATGATGTCTCATTGACGAAAATGATGATTGAATTGTGTTATATGTTCTATCTATAAGTATAGTACGTAGCGTCATAACCAAGCACGGAGATAAGAGAGATCACTTCTCTCTATTAGCTATCTAACAAAATATATGAAACCCTAAATTAACCCTCCAAAACCCTCAAAACCCCACCACTTTCAAAAAAAAAAAACAGCCACTCAGCTACTGACGCGTGGATGCTCTTTGGTCCCGGTTGGTGTTACAAACCAGAACCAAAGGCCCTCCTGCCTGGGCTTCCCGCAGAGGCCACGTGTAGCCCTTTCTGTCCCGGTTCGTAAGCGAACCGGGACTAAAGGTTTGGGCTTTAGTCCCGACCCGGAACCGGGACAAAAAGCCCTTACGAACCGGGACAAATGAGGCATTTTCCACTAGTGTAGGAAAATTGAGTGCGTATTGCTTTGTTTGGGCCAAGCCTAAAAAAATGAACAAATAAACAGAATAATTATTTCCAACAAAACAACAAACTCTATCATAAAAGAACCAACATAGTAAAATAGTTTCAAAGTGTACACAGTTTTATATATGTTCACAATTTAAAAAAACTGCTAAAAAACACTTTTGAAAAATATGCATTTACGGAAGTTCACAAAAAAAATCACAATATTAAAAAGTTCAAATAATGTTCTCCTTAAAAAATCCCAATTTTAATGAAATGTTCACTTTGAAAAACAAATAAATAGTCATGCTTTTCCAAAAAGCAAAAAGTAAAAATGATTCACAAACTATTCCATGAATCACTACTCTTCCATCAGATGAAGAACGCTAAGATGGCTTTTTAACGTCCAAACTTCATACTCCTAAAAGCAATAATCAGTGTAACCTTACTACAGATGATTATGAGAATTGTATAGAAACTATGGTGCGTAATAACAAATGGATCAGGTTTTGCGAGTTTCTACGCCCGTTGCAACACACATGCATTTATACTAGTTTCGCTAAAAGAAGGCAACTAGAAATATATATCTCGAAACTTACTTAAGATTCATTTCTTTTCGTGTTACATAAACTATCTTATAAACTATCTTATGAGAGACGGCAATAAGTTCATGAAGCATAGCCTAATTAATTTTTTGTTATAGTGGCAGATTAGTTGTTACATGCATAACAGTTTCAAAAATTACTTAAGACTCATTTCTTTTCATATATGGATAAAAAATGCAACAAACTTTGACTTCTCGTTATACTTCACATTGAAATGATAGTGGATTTTGTCCAATGACTCCTTTCTCCAAGATCATCATTTGACAAATAGTGTGTATGTTTTTGTCAGTGTTTCTGTATTTTATGTCAGCTTACTCTTTAGAATAATAAATAGTACTCCCTCCGTCTCATAATGTAAAATGTTTTTTGACATAATGTAAGACTAGTGTTAAAAAATGTCTTACATTATGGGACGGAGTGAGTATTAACATTAAAAGCTCATCTCGCATACCCTTCATGTATGTTGTAAATTCCTGCCATCTTATCGTGAAAACTGTCAGGCATGGCAACACGCACCCTCATGATCTTGTTTGTACTACAATACAATCACCAGCTTTTCTTGGGCAATTCCAGGAGTTAGGCCATGCGGGCGAGCTCCATATCTGAAGTTGAAGGAGCCGGGAGCTGGAGAGCTACCGAACAGGCCCTTAGTCACATGCTCACTCCGTATTTTGCTTAGTTGCCAACTTACCTTTGGCAATAATGGCCCGTAGCCACTGGGAGTATCTTGGTTTTGCTTGGCCTCAAGTGCTAACATGAGGAGTGAGATGAAGATAAGTGTAGATTGGGAGATGGGGAAGGTAACGTGCGCCCACGCATCAGACCACACAAAGTCAAACGCCCTCTCAGATCCTAGCCAACGCTTCGAAGCTGCCTCGAAGCATGGCCGGAAGGTGCTTGGAAGTTTGGAGTACAGTACGCAAAGTCAAACGCAACAGTTTCAAGGTGATTCTTAACGCAGGTCTCCATGAAGTATCTTACTGACCTCACACATAGCATTACCCAGTTGGTCCATTTGCTGCAAAAGCCAACTTTCCGAAGTATTCCTTCCAAGAAGCACCAGTCAACCCGGTCATACGCTTTTGGTAGGTCCAGTTTGTATGCACAGTGTCCAGATGGAGGGCAATAGCGGAGGGGAGCCGGAAACGGCGGTGCTGCCGCCGCCAGCCACCCCATCCACGCCGGAAACGGCGGTCCTGCCGCAAGCATCCTCCCAATCACTGCCGGTTCCTACTCGGCCGGTGCCGGCGATAACCGCGATTGGATTGGATGTGGAGATCCCTCCCGGTCGATTGCGAGATCCAGGTTACCAGCGACGGTCGGATCCAGATCACGGGAGCTCGAGATGGGAGGTACGTTTTTCGGCTGCAGGATCTGACTCGAAATGGAGAACCGGGGTGCTTCAATTCCACTCACCATCAAAATGGACAACGGTGATGGATCTTGACGACGATATACTTGCCGGAAGATATCTTCGATCGGGCGAAACATTGGAAGCAGGTACGAGTTTAATTATTGATCTATACAATGTTAGCATTATTCGGTTGTTACAGGAGACGCCGGAGCTGGAGAGGAGTTGCGAGATCATTGACCTGTCGATGGTCAGGGACAATCCATCAGTTCCGGTATTGGATAACTTGGACCGTGCGGACCCTAAGCTCTGCGAGGGCGTGGCATCTCGGCGGTCAGCAATGGGGAGCCGTTTCTGGGCATTGGCGGACGACAAGTCCGGTGATTCCGATGACGATGAACCGGTGATTGGGGACGAACTGCATTCACCGGAGGTCCTGCCTCTGAATCAAGTCGGTGTTTCGGTTGAACACTTACCGATGACAGCTTTGAGCAAAGACAAAGGTATTTTGCCTAACCGACGACATGATCTTCGCTCAAAACAACTTACCATCCAACCATGGGTTGGGCCACTTCCCAAGGTCGATTTACCGGCTCTTACGTTGGGTGATTTCATCCACTCTTGGAGAGTGGTGGATCGTGGTCGCCGGAAGAAGCACCCTGTGGTGACCAGCCGGCCGGCACCGGCGGCCGTCACGGGCAGTGTTTCTGCCATGAGATCGACTCGGTTGGAATCGCTACTAGGGCCTGATGGGCCGAAAGTAGCAAAATTTGGGCCGAACACTTCGCGAACTGGGCATGTGGCCCAAGAAGTGCTCCAATCTAGCATGAGTGCATGCAGGCCCAAAACTGAGGATTCTAAACCGGTGCTCTCCCCTGCGATATCGATCTTGGTTGATCGAGGGATACACATCGCTAGGGTTCGCTATAGGCCGACGCCAGGGTTCCCTAAGATTAGTCCTGGATGTGTAACGATCTTATCACCTTCAGCAACGAGACTGGCTGTTGGTCTGACGAGCCGGAGCGGTGTCGGCATGGCCGTACGAGGGAACGCCCCCCCGCCACCCCGGAAACCCCAACACTTGGGAGGAGCTCCGCCGCCGTCTGGACGAGCGGCTGGAAACAACCCTGCCGACCGCGATAACCAGGCTGGTGATCGGGGCAGGTTTGATGGCAATGATCAGCGCTTGCCTCCTCGGGGTCATTGGGGCGATGACGGCCTCGATGTCTATGGCGAGGGACAGCACCGTGGTTCGTCATCGCACAGTGGTGGCCGTGGTAATGGCTGGTACCCGGATGGCGGGGCGGCACGAGAGTTTCATGGACCACCGGGTGGCTTCGTGGAAGGACCATCTGGCCCGAACCAACGAAAACGGTGGAACCATAGGTACTACCGTGGGGGAAGAGGGGGAGGCAGAAGACCCCTACCCCCTAGGCACCAACCGAAGGCGTCGCAAACAGAGGAACCTACGCCGGTGACGATGGTGCCGAGTGCTAATGCGGCACAACCGGCTCTCCCAAAGGTGGCTTTAGAGGCGGTGAGGGCTCTTGCGGCTGTCAAGGTTCCGGTGCCTAAACCATCAGATGCACCTTCAAGAGATGTTAATACAGAAAGAGGCTCTGAAAAATCGGACGAAGAAAAACCCACAAAATGGGCGCGCAAAAAAGAGAAGCTTACCTGTTTTCGGTGTGGGGGAACCGGGACACTTTGTGGCAGAGTGTAAGATGGAACTCTGCGAGTATTGTTTAAAACCAAAACACCTGTCCGTGCAATGTCCTCTTCTTCTTGGACTAAAACCGGTGGTCACCATTTATGGGGTTTGCTGTTCAGAGTTGATGTTTTTTGAGTCGCCTGAGGCTGAGCGGATCGAACACATCGACGGTGCTTCTTTCCCGGGCTTAGTAAAGGTCACCAATGGCGTGATGACTGAGGCTCAGGTTGAGCAGATGATAAGAGAATTAGCCCCAGGGAATTTTGGCTGGCGTGTAGTTCGAGTGGCGGGGCAATCTTTTAAGTTGGAGTTTCCATCCAAGGAGGATCAAGCTCGAATTCTCAAGTTTGGGATGTGCAGGGTTCCAAAGACCAGCATTATCATGGAGTTTGATGAATGGAAGCAATAGGAACCTCTGGGTACACCACTGATCCAGGTGTGGGTCAGGTTCTCTGGTGCTCCACCAAAGGCCCTCAATAACTTCCTTGTCACATGGAGTCTGGGATCTCTCATTGGCAAAACAGAGAGGGTCGATATGCCTTTTACATGTGCAAATGGAGTTGCGCGCTTACTGGTCAGCATTGCCAATCTTGAGTTTGTACCAGATGTTGTTGGCTGGACGTATATGGGTGTCACCTATGACCTGGAAGTGGCACTAGAAGATACACCGGTGGGACAGCAGGAGGATGGCCCAAAGGACATGGACACCACTGACGGGGATGGATCCTTTGAAGGCAAGGATCCGGGCCATCCAGGTACACCAAAGGATGCCACTAATGGCCCGAAGGCGAAAACCGACTTGACTTCTAACACCACTCGTCATGATAACGATTCGGTGCCATCTAACACGCTCAGATTTGGATCCTTTGAGGCCAAGTCGACGCCGGCGCGTCTCCGGAGATTTGGTATGACACAAATAGGCACTAAGTTGCAACCTTTCTCCTTGGGTAATGGGGAACCCACGAAGACTGTTATAGAGGCTGATCGGAGTGGGGGTACATTGCCGGCAAAGGATGCAGGTTGCTGTGACGCTGCGGTTAGGGCGGGAGCTGTTGGCACGCAACCCCGCCACCCGACGACTGGGGTGCCAGTCCGGGCTTTGGCGCCGGCCGGGGTTACAACCCCAGAGGTAAATTCACCCCAACATTTTTCCAATCTGTTGCATCTTGGTTATAATGCGAATATGTTGAATTCGGTCCAGGGTTTGAAGGGGTCGACCGGGATGGATCATGCCACGGTGACTCTTGAGCAACAAGACCCCACGGTGATGACCTCGCCTAACGTGACGTTGGGGGCAGAGAGGGTGATGGACGCACCGGGACACGGAACGATGAGCAGGTCCTTGGTGACCGGCTAGGGACGCCGAGGTCGGCAGATGTGCCGCGGGGGGCGCTTGATGCTACGGGACTACCGGTTACCGCATCTACCAGACCTGCTGATACGGTAAGTCATTCACTTTTGGCGGATACATCGACGTTGTGTGTACGACAGTCACATTCATCTTCAGAGGTGAATGCATCTATTTTACTGCACCAACCCACGCAGGATGAGGTAGTTGCCTTCGGTGGCATAGCGGATCCTCGTTCCGAGGGTCGACGGATGAGTAACCGTCTTCAAGTTCAGCCGGATGCTGATGACCTGCAGCTTGGGCGGGCCATGAGGGCAACGAAGCTCCGTGATATCGAGGTCACGACAGGTATGTCGGTTAATACTTCTAACTCTATTTTGCATTTCTCTGAGAAAGACATTATGCATAATGCCCATGAGTTAGGAGTTAATCTAGGGAGCAATGGGAAAGAGATGGAGAAATCGATTAATGACTTACTAGATCTCGAGGCGAAACGAGCTATGGAAGTGATTAGAAACATAGCGGCTGTTAAACCGTTAAATGACTCAGAATTAGAGGGTTTAGGAATCCTTAATATTTTTTGTCTCGACTTAGTGGAGTCTCCCGTACAGTCTCAGGAACATGACAGCTCGGATATACCAGATCCTTCGGTGACGGAAGGCGAAGCACTTACCGAGTTTGGTGGTATGAACCAAGTTGATGAGTGTCAGAAGCCTAAACGTCCGTGGCACCGGAAAATATATCCGGCCTCGGCGGTGCGCCGAAGTTTGAGGGATAGGAAGGCTAAAATTTTCTATGATGATAGATGAGAGGGATATTTTGGAATAGCAGAGGTCTGACAAACTTGGCTAAACGAAGGTTCCTGGTTGATGCGTCCACTCAACATAAACTTGATTTCATAGCCCTCTCCGAGACGGGGAGGGATAATTTAACTTCTCAGTTCCTGAGCACCCTCACTGGAGGGGTCGATTTTGACTGGCATTGTTTACCACCTAGGGGAAGATCTGGTGGGATCCTTCTTGGGGTGAAATGCGAAACCTTGGAGGTTCGGAATGTGTTCCTCGAGGATTTTGCAATCAAATTTCGGGTAAGGTCAAAGGTTGATGGGTTCCAGTGGGCCCTAGTAGCAGTATACGGTGCTGCACAGCCGGAGCTGAAGTCAGACTTTCTAGCGGACCTTGTCCGAATATATGGTGAGGAGACACTCCCAATCCTGGTTGGAGGGGATTTTAACATAATCAGAAGACGATATGAAAATAATAATGATAATTTCGATGGTAGATGGTCCTTCATGTTCAATGCCATTATTGAAAGTCTCGACTTGAGGGAAATAGAGCTCTCAGGTCAAAAATTCACTTGGGCTAATACACTTCCAACTCCAACATTTGAGAAGTTAGACCGAGTTCTCGCAAGTGTGGATTGGGAAGAGAAATTTCCCCTAGTTACGGTCAGAGCTCTGACCAGGGGAATTTTGGATCATGCGCCCCTCCTAGTGGACTCTGGGGAGCCAACTCATGTTGGGAACAAAACCCAGTTCTCTTTCGAGTTGACGTGGTTTGAGAGAGAAGGTTTTATGGATCTGGTGGCCCGGGAATGGGCAAAAGATCCGGGAGGAAAGTCCAATGTGGATAGATAGCAGAATAAGATTAGACACTTACGACAATTTCTTCGTGGATGGGCCAAACATTTGAGCGGTGTTTATAAAATTGAAAAGGAGCAGCTGATTCAACTCATTGATGGATTGGATCTCAAAGCGGAGTCCTCCATTCTACGTACCACAGAACTTGAGACTAAAGTACAGGCTGAAATGCGTCTTAAGGATCTGTTGAGAGAGGAAGAACTGAAATGGGCTCTGAGAGCCAAAGTGCGGAAAGTTGTCCAAGGGGACAACAACACGAAGTTCTTCCATATGATTGCAAATGGCAAACACCGGAAGAAAAAAATCTTTCAGCTAGAGCAAGATGAAGGAACAATACTGGGACAGGAAAACCTCAAGTTATACATCACGAACTATTACAAACAATTGTTTGGGGAGCCAGACAAAAGTTTCATATCCTTGGATGATTCGAGGATAGAAGATGTTCCCCAACTTGACGCTGACGACAACCAGATCTTGATCGCTCCATTTACCGAGAAAGAAGTATTTCAAGCTGTTACACAGATGAAAAACTGTAAAGCACCAGGGCCAGACGGGTTTCCGGAGGAGTTTTACAAGAGATGTTGGCACATCATCAAGGATGACTTGTTGCCAATGTTTAATGACCTGTTCTCGGGTGAGTTACATCTTTTCCACCTAAATTTTGGAAAAATTACTCTTCTGCCGAAGAAGATGGAGGCAGTGCGGATTGAACAGTTCCGTCCAATATGTCTCCTTAATGTCAGTTTCAAGATTTTCACAAAAGTAGGAACAAATAGGCTGACACAGATAGCGCATAAAGTGGTGCAGTCTTCCCAATCAGCCTTCATGCCAGACCGAAACATCCTAGAAGGGGTGGTGGTTCTTCATGAAACTTTGCACGAGCTGCACACCAAAAAGCTTGATGGAGTGATCTTCAAGGTGGATTTTGAGAAAGCTTATGATAAGGTCAAATGGCCATTCTTACAGCAAGCATTGCGAATGAAAGGTTTTGATGAGGCATGGAGGAGTCAGGTCGAGGCTTTTACGCAAAAAGGCAGTGTCGGTATCAAAGTGAATGATGATATTGGTCACTACTTTCAGACATACAAGGGTCTTTGTCAAGGTGACCCGATGTCACCTATTTTGTTCAACATAGTGGTTGATATGTTGGCAATCTTAATAGGGAGAGCTAAAGAGAATGGCCAAACTAGTGGTTTAGTCCCACATCTGGTGGATGGCGGACTATCCATTTTACAGTACGTGGATGATACCATCATCTTCATGGAGCACGACCTAGTTAAAGCAACAAACATGAAGTTGTTGTTGTGCTTATTCGAGCAGTTGTCGGGGCTAAAAATCAACTTTCACAAGAGTGAACTATTCTGCTTTGGACATGCCAAAGAAGAACAAGAGGCCTACAGACAATTGTTTGGATGTGAGCTGGGCTCCATGCCGTTCGCGTATCTGGGAGTTCCAATTCACCATCGTAAGCTTTGTAATGTCGAATGGAAATGTATTGAAGACCGATTTGAAAAGAAACTCAGCTGCTGGAAGGGTAAGCTGTTGTCATATGGAGGCCGACTTATTCTCATTAACTCGGTGCTCACAAGTATGCCAATGTTTCTCCTATCTTTCTTTGAGGTCCGAGTAGGGGTACGGAAAAGACTAGATTTTTATCGGTCACGCTTCTTCTGGCAGAGTGACGAAACAACGCGTAAGTACAGACTAGCAAAATGGAATATTATTTGTCATCCAAAAGACCAAGGGTTTTAGGGATTGAAAATTTAGAGATAAAGAACAAATGCTTACTCAGCAAATGGCTGTTTAAGTTGTTCAATGAGACCGACGCCACTTGGGCGCAGATTCTACGAAGTAAGTACCTGCAGCACAAGACATTAGCACAGGTTACCGCCAGACCAACAGACTCCCCTTTCTAGAAAGGATTGATGAAAGTGAAATCAGTTTTCTTCCAAAGGACAAAATTTATTGTGGGTAATGGTACTACTACGAGATTCTGGGAGGATACATGGCTCGAGGGGACGCCGCTAGCTATGCAATACCCGGCTCTTTATAATATTGTTCAACATAGAGAGGACTCTGTTGCAACGGTATTACAATCAATTCCTCTAAATATTCGGTTCAGAAGGAACCTCATTGGCGACCGCTGGGCTGATTGGTTACATCTAGTAAGAAGGTTGATGGATGTTCATCTTACTATCGATCCAGATAGGTTGCACTGGAAATTAACGAATAACGGAGTGTTTACCGTTAAGTCCATGTATTTGGATATGATAAGTGCAGTATCTATCCCCGCAACTGGTAATATCTAGAAGGTTAAGGTTCCCTTAAAAATCAAAGTGTTTATGTGGTTTGTCCACAAACAAGTTATACTCACCAAGGATAACCTAGCAAAACGTAACTGGACTGGATCCCGAAGATGTAGCTTCTGTGATCATGATGAGTCTATCAAACACCTCTTTCTAGAATGTCCAATGGCTCAAATTTTGTGGCGGTCGGTTCATATCGCTTTCAACATAGCTCCACCAGCTAGCATACACACGTTATTTGGGACGTGGCTGAATGGAGTGGATATAGAGATAACTAAACACATTCGTGTCGGCGTATGTGCTTTGCTTTGGGCGATATGGAACTGCAAGAATGATTTGGTATTTAACAAAAAAGCAAACTTTCACTTTTTGCAGATCATCTTCAGAGCCACAACATCAATCCGTATGTGGTCGGTACTCACTCCGACGGATGTCAGGGAGCGTATGTTTACTGGATCTGCCCGATGAAAGATGATAGCTCGGGGTATATTCAACCGGTTTGGATGGCGGTCATGTAATAGGATAGGAGAGTAGTTTCTACCCATTTTTTCCGCCGGTTGTAATCATTCCCTATGTTTATCTTCTTGGTGTGGCTCCTGCGTAAGCAACTGTAATACTTGGATTTGTGATTACGTTCGACTGGATTTTTAATAAAGTGGTCGCATGCATCGTTTAGATGCAGAGGCCGGGGGACATCCTCCTTTTCGAAAAAAAAAATGTGGTAGCACCGCTTGCTCACTGACCAGGATGCTAACTTCAATGTTAGGTTCGTAAAACAAACAAGTTAACGTACGTAACTTTGATGCAGCAAATACTAACTCTAATGTAGCAACAATGTACTCCGTGTGAACACTGCATTTGCATCGTTAACCAGCTGGTAATCGAGAAAGCTGTCCAATGTTACTAGTACTTGAGAAGCAAAGAGCAGATTTTCCTACCAGACGTTTAGAGGAGATGAATGTTAGAGCAAGTGGACAGCTTTGCCTTGGATTCCTACCAGCCGTGGCAGATCACGCGGCTAGAGCGGTGGGCCCACATCCAGTGTCAACGGGGTGAGCGCTACGCGGAAACATTATTCGACAGGTCACAAGCTTTGCAACAACAATTGTTAACCAGCCTGCTGGGTGCCCATTAGCCCATACACGGCACCTAGCTCTAGACGTATGCTTCTTCCTCAAAACCCATACCTCCATTATAGCGCCTTTGGCATCGCTTGACCGCCGTGCCGACGATGGAGGTGGCGGTGGTGGCGAGCGCGGTGACCGGAGCAATAAGAACTCTCCTGCCCAAGCTCACCGCCTTGCTGCACAAGAAGTACAAGCTGTCTAGTGGGGTGAAGAAGAAGATCACTTCCTTGAGGCACGAGATGAGCAGCATGAGTGCTTTGCTCGTGACGCTAGCTGGGTTAGAGGAGCTCAGTGCGCGAGACAAGGACTGGCGCGACAAGGTGCGCGAGCTGTCCTATGATATAGAAGACTGCATCGACATCTTCACGCATGAGCTTGGTAGGCATGAAGCCAAGGGTGGGCTGAGGCGCATGCTTAAGAAGATCAAGGCGCGGTACAAGATTGGCCACCGTATCGAAGAACTGAGGGCTCAGGTTGTGGAACTAAGCAATTGCCGCAACAGATATAGGCTTGATGAGTGCATTGGTTCTTCTAGCTCTAGGGGACTTGTGGAAGTTGACCCTCGTATACAGGCACTTCATGTAGATCCGAACAGCCTTGTTGGCATTGATGCCCCAAAGGAGAAGCTCATTGAGTTGCTGAGGAAAGATGCTGATGATACACAACAACTTAAAGTGGTAGCCATTTCTGGATTTGGAGGTATGGGCAAGACAACTCTCGCGAACCAAGTTCGCACCAAGATGAAAGGCCAATTTGATTGCACAGCTTTTGTATCGGTGTCTCGGAATCCAAATATGACCAAGATTTTGTCAGATATATTTTGGGGAATTCTGGGCCACAATCCCTATTGCGGCAATGACGAGCCCCGAATCATCTACCAACTCAGGGACTATCTAGAATACAAAAGGTAAGCTAGCTAACACACATGCACACGCACACGCACACGCACACGCACACGCGCGCGCGCGCACACACACATATACATACATACATACATACAGCTTTTATTCGGTTTGGTTATTATTTAGAAAATCTAAAGATAATCATCCATGGATGTTGTGTTACGGATTAGATTGAAAAAAGTTTTGCACGTTCTCTTCAATTCCTTTTTTTCGAAAAGGGGGACGACCCTCGGCCTCTGCATAGAACGATGCATGTAACCATTTTATTAACTAGTCAACAAGACCTTACAAAGTAATATGTCTAAAGCCACCATCTTGATGACATTTGTCGCTATTCCTATCCACTTGATGAAGGGATATAGGTTGTCGGGGCCGCATACCCATACCTCACAACATCTAAAGCCGAAGACCTCAACCAAGCCGTATTGTTGGGTCTGAGTCACACACTGGTTCGATGCACTCTAAGCGGGCACCGCATGTGCACGCTATAGGGGCTGTCACCACTGTCTTCCTCCGATCCATCTCAGAGCAAGTACTGATGCATCCACCTTGCCAGGCCTGCCGTCGACGTCATCATGGTGCCAAATAGCTCCAACACGCTACGTGCGTCCATCATCACTCATCCATCACGGAGACCCTGAAGCATCGACCTTGAAAGGCCTGTCGTCGACGCCCCCACGGCGCCAGACAGCGCCTCCTCCCTACGCGCGCTCATCATCACGCATCTGTCGCCGAGACCTTGCTGCACCTCGCCGCCGAGACTCCACGACGTCGATGTGTCACAGGGGAACGCCACTCCACCGTAGATGTCGACCACTGATCCCTCGAGCCCGTGTATACCTCCATGAATGACGCCCCCAAGGAGGAAACGACACCAGAGCGTCGCCGTCATCCGATCTACTGATCTAGGGTTTCCCCTGGAGGTAGCAGAGAGTGGCCTTGAACTTCTCCTCGGCGATGCCTTCAGGAAAGGAACGACGTAGACAGTGCCGCCATCGCTGGCCTTGGCAGTAGCCGAAGGCAAGCTTTCACCCAGATCTGTTCGAAGAGTCCATCTCTCCTGCACGTGCCACCTCATCCTGTAACATCCCCGGGAACGGGATCCCAAGATCCGCCACCACCGGCGACGCCACAAGGACCCACCACCTGGCCGTCATCCCTGACGAAGGGGATGGCGCCCCCACCTTGTTCAGATCCAGCAGCACGCCAACGCCTCCTGCTGCCCCCATGAAGGAGGGCAATCAACGCGTGCGTTGCCGCCGGACGATGCCCGAGCCCGACCACCAAACCCATCTGGGGTGGGGAACCCCAGATCCGCCGCCGTTAGCCCCCGCAGCGCCGCCGAAATCCCATCGGGCCGCCGCCCGAGCGCGCTATACGCCCAGGGGCGCCGTCGCATCTCAGCCAAAGGGTCCCCTCGTGAGGAAGGGAGGGAGGCCCACCGTCCGCCGTCCGCCGGCGGGGAAGGAGGGGAGGAGGGAGGCCGAGGGCAGCGGTGGCTAGGGCGCCCGAGTTGTCTCCCTGGAGGCGACGCGAGCGAAGGGGTACGCGAGAGAAGAGCGGGGCGTCTACTGCCCTTTATATTAATTATAGCAAACTTTACAGATCTCTAGGCAATGTGGTGAACATGAGGTGGAGTCAAATATTTACGTACATCAAATTAAATGAAGATCAGTATAGGTAAAACTATATGATAAGCGTGCTATAACGCATTGTATCTTGTCCAACTATTCTTTAGGTTACACATTCTACGCCCGATAGACATTTTTTAGAAATCATAAACTTTTTTGAAATAAGTTTGAGATAACCAAAAGCCTGACGTATTATATAACTTCAATTGTTTTAGTACTAACAGTTAAGTAGCCTTATGTGTTATACTCTTAGCATGACAGACTTTGTTTTATTATTTGACAGATACCTTATCGTGATTGATGATATATGGACAATGGAAGCATGGAATGCTATTAAAGGTTGCTTCTTGGAGAATAATCTTGGTAGTAGAGTTATAACAACTACACGATTTGAAGATATAGCTCAAGCATGTTGTTCTTGTTTCCATGGCCATGTCTACCGGATCAAACCTCTTAATTGGCTTGACTCCAGAAGATTATTTGACAGAAGGATTTTTCCTCTTAATTGTCCTGAGCATCTAAAGACTGTACGTGGTGGAATTTTGAAGAAATGTAAAGGAGTGCCATTAGTCATACTCAGCGTAGCCAGCATATTAGCCAGTCATGAAGAGGTAAACTCAACAGAAATCTGGGAGGAGATATGCAATAATTTAGTTTTCCGTTTGGAACGACAACATCCTGCGTTAGGGTGGATAAGGCATGTGCTTAATCTTGGCTATAATGATTTATGTCTGGATCTTAAGACATGTATGCTATATTTTAGTATATTTGCAGAAGACTCTGAAATAATGAAAGATGATTTGGTGAAAAGATGGATTGCCGAGGGTTTTGTTACTGAGAAGCATGGTCGTGGCCCACATGAGATTGCAGAAAGTTACTTCAATCAGCTTATTAATAGAAACATGATCCAAATAGCTAATATTGATGACTGTGGGCATGTGTTGTCTTGTCGAGTCCATGATATCATGCTTGATTTTATCATACTGAAGTCCACAGAAGAAAACTTTGTCACTATAATAAAGGATCTGCATAGCCCAGAAGGCTGTTTGGATGTTCGCCGGTTATCACTCCAAGTCAAAAATTCTGAATGCGACAACCTGGTGGAAAATATAGCCCTCACCAAAGTTAGGTCATTTAACTTTTGGGGTCCTCCTCAATGCATTCCATCTGTTTCGAAGTTCCGACTTCTCCGAGTTCTACATATTGATGTTTCCGGTGACAGGGATGAGAACTATGATCTGCCTTGCATTGGCAACTTCTTCCAGCTGAAATATGTGAGGATTGTAGGCATTCGTTGCACGGAATTTCTGAAACAATTGCGTAAATTGCAACGTTTGCAGACATTGGAGCTCAGACACAGAAATGGTCAAGATATTTGCCTAGACGTCGATGAGTTACCCTTGACGTTGTTGCATCTGATTGTTCCCTCTGCAAAGCTGCTTGGTGACATTGGCAGGATGAGATCCCTCATTTCTTTACCTACCTTAGCAATACATGATATAAAACATATGGAGGGAATGAAGGGGCTCGGTAATCTGACCAACCTAAGGGAGCTAAGGCTATATGTGAGCGCATCTGTTTGGAACACAGGTGGACGTCAACTGTCCTTCAGGGAATCCCTAGCCAAACCTCAACACCATGATGTTCCTCATCTACGTGGAGTTGCCATTTGTGATTCTCTACTATCCTCCTTCAGCAGACTCGGCAGCCTTCAATCCCTAATCATCTCGGGAGGGCTCCCTGTTGATGTATTGACTTGCTGGTCTCCACCTCCACGTCGTCTCCGTAGATTACATGCGCAGGAATGCCCCTTCTCAGTGGTCCCAAATTGGATCACCCAACTCGCCAACCTCAGAAGTTTGGAAATTGAAATTCTTTCGTTAACAAGGGAGGGTATCCATATTCTTTCCCAGCTGGTCTCCCTGGTGAACATGCGGCTATTTGTTAGGAAGTCTCTCCCCGCAGAAGGCGTCATCATCCCTGGTGCGGCATTTCCGAATCTTAAGGGCTTCTTCTTTAGATGTAAAGTGCCTTGTCTCAAGTTCAAGGCAGGGGCCACACCCAGGCTTCAAAATCTCACTGTAGAGTGTCACACAAGAGCAGTGCAGCGGGCCGATACTGTACTTGAAGGCATCGAGCATCTAGGGAGTCTCATGACATGCAAGGTGAATATCTACCAGCATGATTTCTTCATGGAAGCGTTGACTGGAGGTGGTGATGGACCAAGGCCACCTAAAGAGTGGCAGGCTCTTGAGGATGAGGTCTCGAAGGCGATAAACATGAATTTGGGGTATCCTGAACCTGAAGTTATTGTTCGATGTTTATAACATGCACGATCAAAATGGTATGATATAAAATAATTTCCATGCTCTTGTATTTCGTTTTTACTCGTCTTGTTGTGTGAACCTAGGCATCATGTTCTTGTCCTTATATGGTTCACTTGCACAGAATATGTATTTGTTTCCTTCCTTTTGTTTGACCACTAAAAGACACTCCCTCCGTCCGGTATTACTTGTCGCACAAATGAATAAAAGTGGGTGTATCTAGAACTAAAATACATCTAGGTGCATCTATTTTTATGACAAGTATTTCCGGACGAAGGGAGTAATTGGGAAGAAGAATTACAATGTCGTTATTCTAAGTTCCGGAAAATATGATCCTAATGAAATTATGGCTGTTGTTTGATTGAATCAAGCTTGCAACTTCGTAATCTGACATACACATGATTAATTCCTGGTACTCCCCATTCAGTCATTGTTTCCTTGAATATTTTTAAACTTACAGTTTCGGAGACGAAAACTACATTCGTTCATATTCCAATAGCTGCCTTTTTCCCACGTGCAGATTAAGCAGGGGAAATGCCACATTCACAAAGACTATTTCGTTTATATGTAATGTGGAGTGCGGCTGTTGGAAACTTTGACCATTCAGAGTTCCAAATTAAGCTGGCGTCGAGGAAATGCAGGACGGATAAGAGACCTGCTAACCTCGAACACCGGGTGTTTATGTGCTGATCAAGCGTTGGTTACCTCTTCCCATGGATATGTTGTTTTATGCGTGTTAATGGCCATTGATGTAGTGGAGCAAACCCTCATTGTGTTTTTCCATTTTTCCGTTTAAAGTATTTCTGCCCTGCTAAAAGTATTATTAGCTGAATGTTACTATGGTTGATCACATTGAGATACTGGAACCGGGCAGGTTTCTACTGTTGCTCGAAAAAAAAATGTACTGTGGAGTGTATGCCAATAATCCATTTTTATTAATTCGTTGTGCACAAATTGTGCTGATGTACAGTGGAATGCCACACCTTTGGTTGCTCTCCAGTGTATGGTTTTGTTCTTCTCAAGTGGATCCCTTTCAGTCACCCACAAGTATTTTGTTGTTGTTTGGCAATGTCGATATGAATGGTTCCATCTTAAAGACTATAACTCATCCAGAAGATCAGTTCGTTACCGCAAAATGCTGTCACCATTACAATGATTATCGATTTGCCATGTCTTAAGTTTGTCAGCAGTTGAAATTCAAGAGTAACAGGATTTACTAATTTCTGCAATTGTTTCAGAAGCAAGTCATCTATTCAATTGCTTTGAAAGAAATCCCTCGAGAAAAAGTGAGCACGGCCTCAATCATTTGTTTTGGATTACTAAGAGTATCTCTAGTAGACCCGTATAAGTGGTCAAACCCTTATAATTTTTACGTTTATAGTTTTGGTCAAAAAAAATGTCCGTTACAGAAACCGTAAAAGTGTTCCAACCCGTAAACTTTTTAAGGGCCACCGAAAATCCACACCCGAGACCCTTATATTTGAAGATTGGAAAGTCGAAACAAGGGGGCCCGTATACCGGTCAAATCTTGTTGGAGCAAACACGTCGCCGCAGAGTTTGCCGGAATCCGTCGTAAACTCGCTGGAATTCATCACTGCCGCTAGATGTCGCAATCGATCGCCGCCGATTTGAATTGGACGAGCTCGACCTCGCCGTGGTCTCCCATGACCTCTGCCTGGCCGCTGCAATCCTCTCGACACGGCAGGCAAAGGGGCATGACTCGGCCAGCGCGGCTGGCAACGGAGCAAGGCGCGAACGGCGGAGGCGACGGGGCGCGGCCAGGAGGGGGGGGGGGGGGGCGGCCGGCTGGGGAAGGGACGATGGCGGCCGGACTGAAGGAAGGAGCTCTTTATCCCAGTTTTACAGTTTGTTTTATAGTATCTATTCAGCTGTAGCTAAAATGAGCCCTTAAAATACCTTTTTTTGGACTCGTATCTCAGTTTTACATTTTGCGATTTTAAGCGATCTGGTAGAGATACTCTAAAAAGCTCATACATTTAATACTATGCACAACTAACAAAGCTAGGATATGTCAATTCACTTCGCATCAGTTGTAAGTTGTAACCTCTAACAGATGATGAATGAACATTCAGAAGCATAGTTACCACGGCAACGTACGACAGGTAACGATACAGTCCTGGGCTCTCTCTAGGAATTTGAGGCCCCGGAGCGAAATGAAATAAGGGGCCGCATATTAGTTTTCCAAGTAACAAAAGAAGAAGAGATGAATTATAGGCGTATCCAGCATCACTTGACTTGGAATCAATTCGAAATAGAAACCAGTGTCATGTCTCATGTGTCGTGTGTGTATGTTCAGTTGGGACCATGGGCGTAACAAACCTGTAACCAGGCGATGCCGAATTGCCGGCCGGTGCCTTCAAACTTCAGGACCACGGTATGCCCAGATGACTCTGCCAACCTATAGGATCTTGGGAAGAAAGAGTCATCAGTAAATAAGCAAATAATCTTAAGAGCGAACAAATGCAGGGGAGGGGAAAACAGATAAACGAACGTGCATTAATATACGCACACATCAGGGTCATATCCTCCATGAGTTCTGTCCCGGAAGCTTGCACGGTCAGCGGCGCCTGGGAGATGAACATGCCAACAGGAATCACAAAAACACCACAGAGAGATTTTTTTTTTTTGAGGGGGTCACACCACAGAGAGATACCACCGCTTTTCCGAGACCTGCGTCAACTAGGGCTGGCTTCGCGAAAACCTAGGCAAATGGGCTCGCCCACTTTGCCGCGAACTCTTTTCTATATTTTTTTCTTCTTTGGTTTTTAATCGTTTTTTCACCAAAAAAGCTTGTTATATTTTAGGAGCCAGAAATCTTAAACACCTATTAACAAACAGAAAAATGTATTTTGGAAAATTGTTCAGTATGTGTTTTGTATAATATTTAGTGTGTATTAATAATGTTAATTGTATAAATTAAAAAATCTCATTATATATTACAAAATGTTCAATGTATGTTAAAAAAAATGCTCATCTTATACTATAAAAATGTACACCATATACTAAAAAAAGGTTCAGTGTACCCCTTCTAATGGTCAGTCCCCACCTTCTCTGGTTTGACAAATGACACTCTTAATGTGCGCCACTTAACATAATCTGAAAGTTTTCCTGTTTTCGTAGTTTTTTTCATTTATCTCTTGAACCGCGCATCCAATACTCACTATTAGATTTCTTACATGGAGATCTTCAAAACTAGATCCTAAGTTATTAGGTTTTGACGAATTTTTTTCACAAAAATATAAAACATTTATCAGAAAAACAATGCAGAAAAACAAAAAACCGGAAAACAACAAAAACTGAAAAAAAATCATATAGAAAAACAAATACCAAAAAAATGAAAGAAAAAATCCGGAGCCCAGAAGGACATTGCAGCGAACCCAGATGTGCTTCTTGAGGAAGCAAATATATGATTCCATGAGAAGGTAACTTTTTTTTGGAAGCATAGGATGTATTATCCCTTTTTTTCACAAGAAGCACCGACGCGACCAGTTTTCCTCTTGTGCCAACCACACAGGCGGGCCTTCCCGGGCCGGCCCAGTTCGGTCATTATTTAGCGAGCGTTCCGTGCATACTCCCTCCGTTCGGGAATAAGTGTATATCTAGGTTTTGTGTTAAGTCAAAGTTTGAAAATTTTGACTAACTTTATAGGAAAAAGTAACAGCATTGATGGCACTAAATTAGTACCACTAGATTCGTTTTGAAATGTAGTTTCAGAATATACCAAAAAAATTAAGGATCACACCACTCTTTATTGCTTAAAACATGTTCGGAATGTCATCAGAAACAAAAGAAAGAATGCAGTCTGGTGGCATATTTAGCCAAACTTTACTTAAGCCTAAACACACCCCCTCTCTCGCTAGAGCATGGGCAGCTTTATTTCCACTCCTTCGGACCCAGGTTAACTTAGAAGCTAGATTTGATCGAAGCAACACCTTCATCTCCTCGATGATCGCTGCAACAGTTGTTAGATTCTTCTTGCTGTCATTGAGCATGTCCACCACGTTCTTGTTGTACACTTCCACAAGCACCTTGGGAGCGTCGAGTTGCATCGTCAGCTTGATGGCTTCACTGCAAGCCAGAATCTCAGCAAGCTCCGGACAAGATACCCCCGGAAAATTGAAACATGCAGCAGCTCTGAAAGCCCCTGGTGGTCTCGTGCGACTACACCGCCACCTGCTCGATCATTATGCTTGGACATCGCGCAGTCAGCATTAACCTTTATCTGTCCTTTCTCTGGTGTTTTCCACCTCACAACCAGTGCCGAGGTAGGAGTTTTAACCTTGTTTCCGTGTACTAGTCTCCATTCTTCATTAAACCTGACGACCGAGTCAGCAACATCACGGGCATCTGCAATCCTTTTTCCATAGCGTGCCTCATTCCTGGCTAACCAGAGACCATACACTGCCTGGACCATTAACTCCTTCGAGTCTTTGCTCGCCTCGACAAACCGCTGTTGTAACCATTTTGATAACGCGATCGGGGGCTCGTTCGCCTCCGGTGGGATCGCCACCAGCACCCCCTTTTCCTCGCGTAAGACCTTCCAGAACAACGCAGAGTGTGGGCAAGCCCAGAAGTGGTGGTACATGGTTTCCTCTCTGCCACACGACACGCAAAACACTCCAGGCGTAATTCTTTGCCGATGTAATTCAGATCCAACTGCCAGTCCATTCCTCATCAAGCGCCACATGTGAATTTTGGCCTTCCCTGGGGCATCCGTATTCCATAACGGGAGGCAACTTTTTTGATTTTGTACTGAAGACGGGGATTCTGGCCGTCCAGACCTCGCTCCCTTCGTGTTCATACTGAAAAATGTCCACTCTTGGTGTAGTTCCATGCCAGGAAATCACTACATCCAGGTCCTCCAATTACCACACGTTTGATATCAGCTGCATCATCCAGAGAAAACATGGCGTCAACTTTGGTCGGATCCCAAGCCGTACCATCTGCAGTCATTAGGTCGCTAACTCTTGTAACTCCAGGCATACGATTCTGTCCAAGGGGTTTAAGGCTGCCACTCCTCGGTATCCAGTTTTCATGGTGTATATTTACGCTTGAGCCATCTCCAATACGCCACACCAATCCTTCTTTGCGTAGATCCCTTCCAAACCAAATACTTCTGAACTATATGATGCACCACTAGGACATGTGGCACTCATAATAGATCCCTCCTTGAAATACCTAGCTTTCAACACACGCGCACACAGGGAAGAAGGGCATTACAAAATTCTCCATGCTTGCTTCGCCAACGACGCTTCATTAAAAGATAATAGATCCCTCCTTGAAATACCTAGCTTTCAACACACGCGCACACAGGGAAGAAGGGCATTACAGAATTCTCCATGCTTGCTTCGCCAACGACGCTTCATTAAAAGCTTCGAAATCCCGAAAGCCCATACCCCCTTCTCTCTTGGCTGTGCGCATTTTGTTCCAAGCAATCCAGTGCACTTTCCTTTCACCATTTACTGCATCCCACCAGAATTTTGACGAGATCGTTGTCAGGTTCCGGCGCATCTTCTTGGTTAGTTGAAAACAGCTCATGATGTGGTTCGGTTTTGATTGCAATCCAGACTTTACTAAAACTTCTCTAGCAGCTTTTGACAGCCCTTGGCCCTTCCATCCAGAGACTTTACCCTTAGAGCTCTCTCTCACATATTTAAAAGAACCATCCTTGGATCTCCCAACCACTGTTGGGAGTCCCAAGTAGCGCTCACTTAGGGCCTCTGAGTCAATCCTGACAGCTTGCTTCAGTGAGCCTTTGTCCTTCTCTTTGCACCCTTTTCCAAAGAAGATTTATGACTTCTGTAAGTTCACTTTCTGTCCAGATGCTTGCTCATATACAGTCAAGATGTCCCTCAGTGCTTGTAAGTTGGACTGAGAGCCTTCCAAGAAAACCACACTGTCATCAGCGAAAAAGAGATGGGTAACATGGGGGCCAGTGCCACCGAAGTTAACCCCCTTTATTTTGCGTTCATCTTGTGCCTTCTTCAATAATAGAGAGAAACCTTCAACACAAAAAATAAATAAGTAAGGGGACAGAGGGTCGCCCTGTCGTAGACCTCTCGTTGGAAGAAAACCACATGAGACACCTCCATTTAGCTTCACCAAAAAGCTTGCACTTGTAACACATCTCATGATCATCTCCATCCATGTACGTGAAAAACCAAAACGTTCCAGTGAACGCTCTAGGAAGCTCCGCTCCACTCTATCGTATGTCTTCATCATATCCAACTTAACCACAGAAAAAGGTTTCTTCCTATTTCTTTGTCCTAATAGCATGTACACACTCGTACGCCACGAGTACATTGTCCGTGATCAACCTTTTCGGTACAAATGCGCTTTGCTCTTCCGAAATAAGGATCGGCAGTAACACCTCTAGTGTATTTGCATATACCAATTTGATGTCATATATGCTACTACTCTTTTCTGTAAAGTTGGTCAAAATTCTGACTCAAGACAAAGACTAGAAATACACTTATTCGTGGATGGAGGGAGTACGTGCGATTATTTTTCTTATGTTTGGCGCTTGTTGGTTTTCTATCTTTTTTGTCAGATTTTCATTTTCAATTTTTCATGCTCATTTTAGTCGAACTAATTTTAATACAAATATGAAAGATTGCGTCATAATTTATTAAAAACTTCAAAACTCTATAAAGAATATTAGCAAGAATAACAATTGTCCATGGATTTTTAAAGTGTTCACTTTTTTAAAAAATAATCTTTATTTGTTAAGATATTCGTTACTTCCTAGTTTTATCCAACATTTCTAAAGTGATTCAAAGTTTTAGGAAATGTTCTTTTATTTCAAAGTGCTCATGAAATGATTAAATAACTAAAAAGTATGAAAAGAAAAAGAAAAAAGAAAAAGGGGAAATAAGAAAAGAATGAAGGAAAAAATAAAATAACAATAACCGGGAACAAACACCGTAGAAAGGTATAAGCGAATAAAAAATGTAACCTTGAACCGAATAAAAAACATGAAAAAAATGTAGGCAAAATCATGTGCAATGCATAAGTAGGTGAAGCGATATAAATGGCCCCCATCCATATTAGCGATGTTTGTGCCATTGCCCGACAATTGGTGCAATGAGCGGGGAATAAAATTTGCCGAAACATGGACCACTTCTCCACTAGACAGTCAACATAAAGTGCTTTCATGTGCCTTCAATTATATACCCAAGCCCCTAATTCTAACTAGCTAACTTCGCTCTGGTTCAATTGAACTTTTCCACCGTCAAGGCTGGCCAAACGGAGGATGACACGTGCATTTCTTTGGGACACAGGGGTGTACACTTGCATGGTAGCTGTAGCCTGCCGTTTGAAATTTTATTAACTGATTGTTGTTTTTTACATGTACACTTGGGATGACTTCAGCGATTTCGGTTCGGATAATGCGTTGTGTCCTCTTGTTGCATGTGCCATTTAAATCAGCTGCAGGGTGTGTCTTTCTTCCCTTATTCTTTTTCTTTGAATGACGAGGCATGCATGCACGCTTTTACTGGAAGTTTCCATGCCGACGTGGACTTGCTGTCGTCGTCATCATGTTGTTTCCTAGAGCAACTCGTGCATGCGCGTGACAACCGGCGGGTAAAAAACTTACACGTGATTAGCCACATGTAATTGCATTAGCATGTGTTTCCATGCAGTATACCACTTACACCGCACGGAGCATGCTATATATACGACCACCTTTGCTGCGTTTCCAGGTTCCTCTCAGCACAATTCCGTTCAGTTCTTTTTGGCAGCGTTTGCTATGGGTTAAAGCGGCATTAGATGGTCTCCTCTCTGGTTTCTGCTAATGCCCCGCGACGGGCAGGCCGTCCTTATGGAGTACGTTCTTCGGACGTCGTGGTTCTGGTGGTTGTCATGGTAATTGTTCTAGGCCGGGTGTTTCTTCGTCGACGGTTGGAGTTTTTGATCTGACTGTCGTGCATCGGGGTGGTTCTTCCATCGGTTTGCCCATGTCTTATTTGTTTTTTTTTTTGTGTGCAACTGGTTTCACCATGGCTCATCAATTTATTCTTTTTGGTTGGATTTGCAGGTCGTGGTGTTTCGAGGGGTGCTATTTCTGCTGATGTGTATTCTCAAGGGAATGTATCTCGGAGAGAAGAGATCCGGCTTGGAAAGCGTCCTGTCGATCATACTATTGGTCAATCCTCCCGCCATTGGTCGTACTATTGGCCGGTTCTTGTGTTGTTGTCCTGCTGGGCTGGTTTGTCGTGCATGTCCCATGCATGTACGTGGTTTCTGCTGCGTGCTTTGTTTTAATACTTGTTCAACTGTTTTTTTAGGGGTGTCCGCCGTTTGCATTGGCTCTCTGAGTGGGCCTGGATCTGATGCTGTCACCTCATCTGATTTCCATGCTGGTCGTTTTGGTGGTGTGCATCTTGCGGTTCGACCACGTGTTGTTCTGCTCCTTTCTTCGGGGTTTTCCGAACACTCGACTCCTTTAGATTGGCTTTCAGTCTTTTTCTTCTGTTTACTTTCTAATGCCTGGCTCATCCTTTCGTTCATCGTGTGCAAGTGTTGCCTACTCCGATTGTGTCTACCCTGGATGCTGTCCGTAGCCGACATAAGCATAGGCTGATGCGGTCGTATCATTCGGGAAGGAAGAAAGGTGTTTGCCTATTTATGTTTATGCTGCTATGTGCCCCATGTGAATTGTTTGGTGTCTTATAGTGAAGTTATATCGTGCAGTCCGTGGCGTGAAGCCTCCGTTCAACATGGAGTTTATTAGCATGCTTAAGGGTACAACTTATGCTATGTGCGAATTAATGTTAATGAAAACCCTTTGGTTTTTAAAGGAGATCCAGTTACAACTCAGGATGAGGCCGAAGAAGAAGCTGCTCAAAAGGCGCTTGATTATCTTTGCACCAACTACAATATCACAATCAATGACTACAATTGTTACATGCTGCAGATGACAAAAGAAAAACTTCTTTCAGCTCACGATAAGGTACGTGTAAAACAGTGGCAATTTAACATGGCCAGGCAAGAAGTGAGGGCCCAGCAAACCACCTTTGCAAAACAAGCGAAAGTTTTGGCGCATATCTGCGATGATTATGCTGATGTCGTGCCACTCCGCATGTATCCACAACGTCCGCATATCGAAAGACCGTATCATCAGTGACAAAGGTGATTGCCCACCCAGGACGACTCCAGCACTTTGCAAAAGCACTTTACCATTTCATCATTGGTAACAACGTCCAAGGTCCACCTAGGATGACCTAACTAAAAAACTGTGTGTTCTTTATCCTTTGTCAATTCGGTGCTGTCCACTTCTGTTTAGTTCAAGATAAGTGTTCCATTCTTAGGTTTGTTACCGTCTTTATTTGTTACTGTCGGTGTGCTTTCAACTTACAGGCAGCATATTTTCTTCGGAATGTACCGTCATGTGTTTCTCTACTCGCCAATGTATTATCATGTGTAATGATTATCAATAAATATTTTCCTTCCTTCATGCATTTTGCTTTTACATATCATACATGTCACTAACATCAGACTGTAGAGTCAGGCGCAGCGTGCCGCCGCGCGGTTTCGGCTAGTAACTACTAGTACCAACGGGGATTCAGGGGAGTGCGAAGTTTGGAGGACGAGCTCCATGGAGCTTGGTATTCAGAAAATAATCAAAAAGGATATTTAAATTTTCAAAAAATTCCTAAAATAATTCCACGGAAAGATATGCGTTCCCTAAGGACGTGTTAAATTTCAATTAAAAATATTGTGATTTGTAGGCCATAGAAAAAAAAGACAAAAGTCGGGCCCAACAACAAAAATAAAACGCCAGTTAAAAAATGTGTACGCCTCATGTAAAAGTATACAAATGTAAATGTATAAAAGCATCTACATCCGGACCCTTCATACCCTTCTCAAACGTTAGGGCAGGCTGCCCGGTCATCGTCTGGCCACAAAAAATTGACCCAGACGGGCCTCTCAAACCGGCCTCGAACGCCTGGGCTGACCGGCACCCTTCATTTCCAGCCCAAATATGGGAAGTATATAGGGAGCCCGGGCGCGCCCGCCTGGCCTGCACTGGCCCACGTCGACCCCACATATATTCGTCCTCATCCGCTCGCCGGACCAAACTCTAGCCACTTCACTCCCCTTAACTTCCATCTACCACCCAAGGTCACCTCCGTCGATCTCCGTCCTTCTCCGACATGGTGGGCAGTGGATCTGAGTCCTTTGCCTCCAGATCCGTCGACCACGAGCTCATCCCATGCAGCCCCGAGGAGGAGATGGCCGTCTGGGTTGCGCACCACCGCTCTCGGGAGGCGGCCCCATGATGACAGCGGTTAGATTCGCAACACTGGAAATCCATTGCGTCCGCACAACTGGTGCTTGGATCCGGCATCACTGCCTCACCAGAGGCGGTGCGGTCTGTTTAGGGTCCGAACGCCGTGGAGGAAGCGCAACCCCTCCGCTGGCGCACCGAGCATGAAGAATGACCATCCTCGGACGATGCCATGGCATCGCCCGCAGGGCGAGGCAGCGGGAAAGGGAGGCGGCGGAGGACCTTGCGGCGGTGGGCGTTGGAGAGGCGGAGTCACACTCTCCGGTGCCCCGTAGGATGCACCACTGCGAGGGCCGGCCGCAACCGCGTCGTGGTGGATGTCGTCTCGGATCCGCCATCGACCTCACATCCACTGGCACCGTCCGGGTTACGGACTCCGACGAGAAAGAGTAGGGCATGGGAGACGACGGTGGATCGAGTCCCGTGAGCCGGCTAGTGTCCTATGTCCTGGGCATGATGAGTGGGCACAGCAAGCCGCCAGTAATGGGCACGACGGAGCCGGACAACCTCCGCTTAGTATTAGGTTTACGTTGCATATAATAAGGACAGTACCGAGCGTCGGTGCGCTGGCCGAAAGTTTCGGCCGGTCAGCCCCTAGCCGCCCGATACAGGCGTGTATAGACGCCATATAGATGTCTGATTGGACCGAGAGTCATCTTCCTTCCCCCCTCGTCTTCAATCTAAGTCAACGCGTTCATCGCCGGATGTAATTTCCTATAGCCCCTCTTCGCCTCCTCCTCCGTCCGGCCTCCTGCTTACATCTTCGCGTGGCCGGCTCGCCGTCATCGTCGCCGCTCTCCGGCGTAGCTCGTCGGTTCGGAGATTGCCGCACTAGTGCCCCGGTGCGGTTCTACCCCCTATGCAGCAAAACGTGGTGCTAGTTCCAGCAAATTACCTCGTAGGTCGTAGCATCCCCCGTCACTTGTTGCTCAAAAATCATACCAGATTGTAGCATCGGCGTGTGCCAATTGCAGCTCGCCATGGCCAGTTGTAGCTTCCAGCAACGCTGGTTGTAGCTTTCACAACCGCAGGTTGCAGCAAAAACGCACATCGTCGTCGCTGTCGGGGATACATCATCGTTGGTTGTAGGAAAATCCGACGACAGTTGCAAAAAAAATCGTTGTCCCTGTCGTCGCGTCTTAGCTCCACCATGAGTCGATGCAACAAAAATGTAGCTGGTTCCGACATGTCATGACGTTGGTTCTAGCACGCAATCACCACAGTCGTAGGATGCAACACTCCCACCAGCCCTTGAGCTCGAAGCGCCATGATGGTGTGGGCATGTCCATGGACGCCACGGTCACAAACATAACCGACAAACAAATGCACCTTCATTGGACTGCTGTTACAACTCTTTCCTCTAAGGGCAGTACTGGGCACCGACGCGCCAGCCCAAACTTTTGGACAGCCGCCTAGCAGTCGTAGGATGCGAGGCGTCCAATCGCACGATCTGTTGTCTCCCTCTTCCTCGTGGTAGACTCCTTTTCTCCCCGACGTCTCCTTTCTCTGGCCACCCGCACTCACCTGGATTCGCGCTCGCCGGCCGCCGGCACTCGTCAGAGCTCTGCGCTCGCCCATCGCCCACGCTCGCTAAGATCCGCGCTCACCGGCCTTGTACGCACGCCATGGATGCAGCTCCGCCTTGCCACCGAATTGATTGTTTCCAGCAAACAGAAATACATGTTGTAGCATTTTTTGTTGCCGGTCGTAGCCAAATGGAGACAACGGTTGCACCAAAAGTTCACCGATGTCATCGCCGGTTGTAGCTCGCCGTTGTAGGTAGCGTCATTTAAATCTAAAAATGATTAAAATATATGTAGCAAAATTGTTGCTAGGTGTAGCAAAAAACGATGACGATTGGAGCAAAAAATTCGTCGCCGCAATCACGGGTCGCAGCTCAGGCGATAGATGTTGCAAAACGTGATGTCGGTTGTAGCTAAAAGCAACGCTAGTTGTAGCAAAATTTCAATGCCACTGTGTGTTATAGTAAAACGTGACACCGGTTGTAGCAAAATAAGATGCCGGTTGTATGAAAATAAGATGCTGGTTGAAGCATGTAAAAAATTCAAAAGACGGTTGCAGGAAATCATATTGTCAGCTCATGCATGACGAATGTAGCAAAATCCCCACCGATAGCAGCAAAATCTAAGGACGGATGCAACAAAAAAACCGGCGCCGCATTAGGTCGCCGCTCTGCCGTGATGGGTTCCATAACAGTGTTACCCGCTCCAGCCGCCCGCGCTCGTTGCTCCAGCCGCGTGTGCTCCCCTCGCTGCGGAAGGAAGTAGGTCACGTCAGATCCCATGCGACAGCGCCACGCGCGACGAAGACGAAGCGACCGGCCAAAGGTTCGGCCGGCGTGTAGGCGGGAAGGGTTTACCTTCCCCTAACCCACCTCGGAGCTTCAACCAATGTTTTTTTTTTCGAGAATCCAGCGATCAGGTTTTCAAATAGAGCTTCAAAAACGAACTTAATTAGGTGTGCTTGTCGTGTGCGAAGACGAACTCAGGTTGAACGAGCTGTGGTGGGCCAAGAAAAGAAAGTTAATCATTCAAACTTGAAACGTGGATCTGGAGGTGCTAAGTGGTGAATCGCTACACAATCGAGCTGCACTTGCGAGACCGACCGAAGGCCACAAGCGATTTACCGAGTGATAACCGAAACTTTCTACCGGTTAACGCCAGCCATTGATTTGTTTTAATGCACACGGTCGGATATCTTTTTCTCCTTCCTCCCCACACGTCTTGTTTCTCCTGTCTCTTGACTCCTCTAGAAAAAAAAACTGGAAACTATTGCCGCACGACCACCGAACCCCCGCTGCCCCGCCCCTCCCCGTCATGGATGAGCTCTCCGCGGGCCTTGAAGCTTGCCTCCGTTCCATTCTCACTCTCGAGGGCAGCCGCGGTTCCTAGAAAAATGGCATCTCTCGGGGGCAGCCATGCGCCGTTGTCGCAGGCCGGGGCCGAGCGCTGATACGTCTCCAACATATATATAATTTTTGATTGTTTCATGTTATTATATTATCAACTTTGGATGTTTTTTATGCATGAATATGCTATTTTATATTATTTTTGGGACTAACTTATTAATTCACTGTCCAGTGCCAGTTCCTGTTTTTTCCGTGTTTTTGACCTTTTTCAGATAAGAATATCAAACGGAATAAAACTTTCGCCATGATTTTTTATGGAAAATATCAAAAATAGCAGAAAGAAAAGATACCGGAGAGGCGGCCCGAGGGAGTCACGAGCCTGAGAGGCGCGGCCACCCCCCTGGCCGCGCCTGGGAGGCTCGTGACCTCCTCGTGGCCCCTCTCGACTTGTTCTCGGCACCATACGGTCTTATTATAGGAGATATGCCCTAGAGGCAATAATAAATGTTATTGATTATCTCCCTGTTCATAATTATGTTTATGTTCCATGCTATAACTGCAATGATTCTCGAGTCTACAAATAAAACGAGGCTTGGAGGGAAACTCATGTGCACGTGTGGGATAATAAATGGTAAACTGTATTCCTAGTCTGGCCTCTAAGACTGGCTCAAGTATTGCATGATGATCCTGTTTTCCTGATCATGGGCATGGCTATGCCGGCAATTTTGAGGGCACAATGTTAGCAGAACATTTGTGTTGAGTCGACCCAAGTTAATGTTATGCTATGAGATACATTCGTCATAAGTTAATGGTTAATAACACAGATAAGTTAATGTTTGCATAATTCCTTAGACCATGAGAGTATCGAGTTTCTTCATGCTTGCTTCATGAACTTTGGGGTTTGTTAAACGTCATCCGTAAATGGGTGGCTATTACGGCGGCTTACGGGTTCATGGAGAAGTAAGTGAAGTAACTTGATAGCTCAGGATTGGGATTTGCTCCTCCGACGATGGAGAGATATCTCTGGGCCCTCTCGGTGTTACGGTATCCATCATCGTCTGGCCAGACACTTTGCGATTTGATCACGGGGATGCCGGAACACGGGAACGAGAAAAGAGAACAATACCGATAACGAGGTAACTGGCATAGTGGACAAGTTGTTGATCCATGGGGATGCCAACATGTCTCACCTCGGGTATTTGTAACATATCGTGAAGCAACAGGAATAGCACACGTCAACTGGAGGTTCACTCGAATATTTATTCGTGTGGGTATAGGGATCGATATGGGTGTCCACGGCTCCGATGTTGATCATTGATCGGAAGGGGTTCCGGGTCATGTCTATGCTTCACCGAACCTATAGGGTCACACGCTTAAGGGTCATCTATCTGTTGAATACTAGACAGGGAGTCTGAGAGAAAATCACCGAAAAGTTTCGGACACCGGAAAAGTTTCGGACAGCGGAAATGTTTCGCGGACAGGTCACCGGAACAGTTTCGGTGAAACTGAAAAGTTGTTTCAGAGGATACCATAAAGTCAAATTGGTTTTGGCACATGCCTGATAATTCTTGGAGGGTGCCAGAATCATTCTGAAAACTTCTGGGAATTTTCCGGAAGAATAACCGGAAATGTTTCGGAGCTGCCGGAACCGCTTCAGATGCTTTTCGCAGATGAAAATCACTATTCTAGAATTGTTCCGGATCGTATTGAAAATTATTTTAGTGGGTGCTGGAAATGTTCTAAGCCCACATAAATATTTTTAGTTCGAACGGACGCTGAAAAATATCGTCATGAATAGTGAAAGTGCTTTTTGGATTACTTTATTGGGAACACTATTGCAAATAGTGGAAACACTATTTGTGAATAGTGGAAATACTATTAGGGGATGATGCAGGCATGGTGATGCAGTCATAGTGATGCAGGCATGGTGATGCAGGCAACACTATTTGGAGGCTTTCCCTTTATGCCCTTGTGGTGTGCTCACCTCATGGGCATTTTGGTAATTCCAAGTCCCATCCTACCCCTTGGTTTTCCTATAAATAGAGGTGAGTGGGCTGCCCACAAACTCATCTCTTACTCTCATACAAATGCCATGCATGATCTGGCTCTCTCTCTCCCTCCCAACGAAATAGTTTCGTAGAGCCGAAAGGCTGTCTGGGTTCCGACAGGAACTAGTTCTGGACGGCGAAGCCCTGCCGGATAGATGACACCGTATGTGTGAAACTCTGTAGAGAGATCGTAGTTTCGGTCTTAGTTCGAGAGTGCCTCCCGAAGGGCTATCTGTGTGACCGTCCAAGTTTTGGAGGTCCTCCCGAAGGGCTGTCCGAGTGACAGTCCGAGTTTCGGAGGTCCTCCCGAAGGGCTGTCCGCGACACCGTCCGGGGGGCTATGCGACCGCCTCCCGGAGAGCTGTCCGCAGGGCAAATGAGGGTATACATCCTCGTGGTTGGGAGGTTGTAAAATCCTAGCTGCGGGGATCTGCACCGCCGTTCGTCATCGACTCTACTTCCGCTGCGCTACGAGTCGGTAACGAAAATGATCAAACCTTGTATGTAGTCTCCATAGTGATCCTGGGCTGGTGCGTAGGTCAAATTTTTTTGTTTTTTGTTGCGTTACCCTACAGTGGCATCAAGAGCCATGCTATGCGTAGATGCAGGTTGCGATCTAGAATACATGGAGATGTATGGGTGTTGCACAATATAATTAGGTAGTAGATGAGATCTATTACTGAAAATTATTTGTGCGGGTAGCAGATGAAATCTGTTAGCCGATGTTCCTGTTGCTTCCCCTGAATTTGCGTAGTCCTGATCTTAACGGAATGGTGGAATCTCACAAAGTTCTGGCAATCCGCGATCCTTTCATGTTGCTATTGAGTATGCTGATTGACAGATCAACGAAGTGCTAACAGTTCTTTGGGTTCCACCATAGTTGAGAAAGATGGATGTTTTGCAGACGAAAGGGCAATGCAGATGTGATCTGCGTGGGGGTCACGCGTATGACGAAGTTTAGTATGGGGCTCGAGATTTTATTATCTCGTGTTTCATACACCCTGGAAAGTTAATCTAGCAACTTGAATTATCATACTTGATGATGGACGTTGGTAGATTCGGTTTGTTTCGAAACCTTAGAAGCCACGTAAAACAAGTTTTTGCATGGACCGATTAGAGGCGTCTAACTTGGTTTTGCAGGATGTTTTGCATGTGCATGTGATGTGGTATAGCAGTGTTCATAATAATTTGATTATGTATGAGATGACTATATGATGTAAATTGATTAACATGACCTGTGTGTCATGATTCGGCATGATGGTTGGAGCCATATGATTGCACTTTAATGACCTGCGTGTCAACCTTAGGTAATGCACTTATTTTATTAAGCTATAGAGATAGCAATATTATTTGGTGCATCAACAAGGTGGTGGCAATCTTCGCAAAGGTGAACACCGACGCGAATGCCGAAGACGAAGGAATGAAAGACTTCTCCGTCAGAAAGGGCTATACCATATCATGCTATTATGAATTGCCTGAGATGTTTATCCCTCTTGATGCACCCTTCTTGATTGCGCGGTAGTCGCTTTTTATTAGGGTGATCTCTCACAAAATATCAAGTAGTTAGTGTTCTCCCAAGTGTAGCACCGTCACGGCACCTATCTCTTCGGGGTATCACATGGTTACATGGGTACGAACGATTAGAGAAGTGTGAGGCGGGTGAGTTGAGACCTCGCAGCGAGATCACTTGGTTGTCTTGACGTTCAGGCATGAAAGTCATGAGCTCGGAACACATGCATCGAAAGATGAACAAGAGTCACATAGATATGTGATTGGCAAGTTGGCCTACCGATTGCAATTCTCGTCACTTGAGATGGATACATCCTTGGCGTTGAATTGTAATTTGGATCTTGAATCACTCACAATCAATTATGAGAGATATTGATTTGAGTGGGAGCTCACTGTAGAATTAACTTGTTTTAATTCTCAGTGCAATTAATTTTGAACAATGTCTAAGTGTGATTTGCATAATAGTTGTAGGATAATGGCTCGCGTTTCCACCTTCCCTATTAAAATTGAATAAGCTGTTAAATATCTGGTTAAAACTTTACGGTTGGTAACGTAATTTGAGGATTGTCCTCAAGAGTGCCGAGAAGGACTTGTCCTATCGCATGCTTTCGGTATTCTCCCGCTAATGCTATGGATGATATGACTCCCGTCCTTCGATCCAAAAGCTAAAATCATTCTGAAAACTTCTGGAAATTTTCCGGAAGAATAACCGGAAATGTTCCGGAGCTGCCGGAACCGCTTCAGATGCTTTTCGGAGATGAAAATCACTATTCCGGAATTGTTCCGGATCGTATTGAAAATTATTTTAGTGGGTGCTGGAAATGTTCTAAGCCCACATAAATATTTTTAGTTCGAACGGACGCTGAAAAATATCGTCATGAATAGTGAAAGTGCTTTTTGGATTACTTTATTGGAAACACTATTCCAAATAGTGGAAACACTATTTGTGAATAGTGAAAATACTATTAGGGGATGATGCAGGCATGGTGATGCATGCATAGTGATGCAGGCATGGTGATGCAGGCAACACTATTTGAAGGCTTTCCCTTTATGCCCTTGTGGTGTGCTCACCTCATGGGCATTTTGGTAATTCCAAGTCCCATCCTATCCCTTGGTTTTCCTATAAATAGAGGTGAGTGGGCTGCCCACAAACTCATCTCTTACTCTCATACAAATGCCATGCATGATCTGGCTCTCTCTCTCCCTCCCAGCGAAATAGTTTCATAGAGCCGAAAGGCTGTCTGGGTTCCGGCAGGAACTAGTTCTGGACGGCGAAGCCCTGCCGGATAGATGACACCGTATGTGTGCAACTCTGTAGAGAGATCGTAGTTTCGGTCTTAGTTCGAGAGTGCCTCCCGAAGGGCTGTCTGTGTGACCGTCCAAGTTTTGGAGGTCCTCCCGAAGGGCTGTCCGAGTGACAGTCCGAGTTTCGGAGGTCCTCCCGAAGGGCTGTCCGCGACACCGTCCGGGGGGCTATGCGACCACCTCCCGGAGGGCTGTCCGTAGGGCAGATGAGGGTATACATCCTCGTGGTTGGGAGGTTGTAAAATCCTAGCTGCGGGGATCTGCTCCGCCGTTCGTCATCGACTCTACTTCCGCTGCGCTACGAGTCGATAACGAAAATGATCAAACCTTGTATGCAGTCTCCATAGTGATCCTGGGCTGGTGCGTAGGTCAATTTTTTTTTCTGCTGCGTTACCCTACACGTATAAATACTGAAACCCGTAGAACTAAACCTAGATCGGGAGTTCCGTCGCCGCAAGCCTCCAGAGCCACCAAAAACCAATCGGAAGCCCGTTACGGCATCCTGCTGGAGGGGGAGTCCATCTCTGGTGGCCATCTTTATCATCCCGGCGATCTCCATGACGAGGAGGGAGTTGTTCACCCTCGGCGCTGAGGGTATGTACCAGTAGCTATGTGTTTGATCTCTCTTTCTCGTGCTCTTGAGATGTCTTAAGCTCTATGTACCGTGGGCTTTGCTACTATAGTTGGATCTTATGATATTCTTCCCCCTCTCCCTTCTTGTAATGAATTGAGTTTTCCCTTTGAAGTTATCTTATTGGATTGAGTCTTTAAGAACACTTGATGTATGTCTTGCACGAGTCTATCTGTGGTGACAATGGGATATTCATGTGAGTACTTGATGTATGTTTTGGTGATCAACTTGCGGGTTTCGTGACCTCGGGAACCTATGCATAGGGGTTGGCACACGTTTTGACTCTCCGGTAGAAACTTTGGGAAACTCTTTGAAGTTCTATGTGTTGATTGAATAGATGATTCTGAGATTGTGTGATGCATATTGTATAATCATGACCACGGATACTTGAGGTGACCATGGAGTATCTAGGTGACATTAGGGTTTTTGGTTGATGTGTGTCTTAAGGTGTTATTCTAGTCCGAACTCTAGGATAGATTGAACGAAAAGAATAGCTTCGTGTTATTTTTTTACGGACTCTTGAATAGATCGACCAGAAGTGGTGGTTTCGTACCCGACAATAATCTCTTTGTTTGTTCTCCGCTATTAGTTACCTTGGAGTGACTCTTTGTTGCACGTTGAGGGCTAGTTATATGATCCAATTATGTTATCATTGTTGAGAGGACTTCCACTAGTGAAAGTATGAACCCTATGCCTTGTTTTCAAGCATTGCAATACTGTTAGTGCTCACTTTTACTATTAGTTACCTTGCTTTTTTATATTTTCAGATTACAAAAACCTATATCTACTATCCATATTGCACTTGTATCACCATCTCTTCGCCGAACTAGTGCACCTATACAACTTACCATTATATTGGGTGTGTTGGAGACACAAGAGACTCTTTGTTATTTGGTTGCAGGGTTGCTTGAGAGATACCATCTTCATCCTACGCCTCTCGCGGATTGATAAACCTTAGGTCACCCATTTAAGGGAAAATTGCTACTGTCCTACAAACCTCTGCATTTGAAGGCTCAACAACGTCTACAAGAAGAAGGTTGCGTAATAGACATCAAGCGCCATGGATGCAGCAAAACATCTCGTCATTTGTAGCAAAACTATCCTCTGGTTGTAGCTTTTTCCATTGCCAGTTGTAGCAAACATCAACAATTGTGGCAACAAAAATCATCGTCGCTACCGCGATGGGTCGCAACTCCGCCGTGAATGGATGTAGCAAAAAGTTAACTGGACGTAACAAAAAAACATAACGGCTGCAACAACAAAATTCGTCGCCGCCATCGCGCCGTTCGTAGCCTCGATCTTCCATGGCCGCGGCGGCCATGGAGGCATCCAGTTGTCGGTGGACAAGGCGACGAGCACACCCTACTATGGACGACCATGAAGAGGGGTGCATTTGGCACCTGCGATTCACGCACGACACAAACAAGGCCTATTAGGCGACTACCACTACCTGCGGCCATGGTGACGAGTACCACCTCCTGGCTTTGGGTGGGACGGGGAGAAAGATGCAGTGGAATATGCATGGAGATTAGTAAGAAATAGATAATAGCATCTCCAGCCTTCCCCCAAAGGACCCCCCAGGGGCCGATTTTATTGCCGGCGGGCAAAAAAACGCCCAACCGCGGCCCCAGGACCCCGTTTTTCGCCGGTTGAGGACTTTTTTTGGACCGGCGAACCCAGGCCGAACCCAGGGCACTGGGGGTCTCTTGGGCGCGCCGGCGGAAGCGAAAAGCCGAGTGGTGCCGAGGTGTCGGCAACACATGGTGCTACTTCTCGCCGCTTTCCCCTCCTTTCCCTTCTACTCCCGATGTTTCATCCATTTCCCTCCATTTTCCTTTCCTTCCTTCGCCGCCATGCCGCCGAAGAAGTACGTCGCCCCTCGCCAAGCCACCGGCTCCGCCGTCGCCAAGCCGCGCAAGCCCCGTGCGCCGATGGCGAGACCGGCGGGGATGACGAACGCCGAGTGGAAGGCTGTCGTCGAGCGAAGGGAAGCGGTGACTGCCGATCGCCGCAACAGGCTCCTCATGAAGAAAGCCTGGGACGTGGCGGCGGCGGCGGCGGTTGAGCAGGAGGTGTCGTGTTGCCGCCCGATCTTCCCAAGGAGGCAGCCCGCGGGGCCGTTTCCCCACGGCGCCGGCCATCAAATCACCCCGGGCGACCCGCACTTTCCTTCGCCGACCATCCCTTCGCCTGGATGGGGGTACGCGCCCTCGCTGGAGTACATCGACGGCGACGCCCTTGGTGGGTTCAACCCTAACCTCACCTTCCCACGCACGCCCTCCGCCTTCTCCGCCGGCCACCCCAACGCCCAGTACGGCTACGTCCTCTCGCCGACATACTACATCTCGTCCGTGACCGCCCGGCGAGGCCCTCTTCCTTTCGCGTCCGTGCCGCAGGATGCCAACGCCGAGGCCGAGATGGAGGACATAATCAACACCGGCTCAACCGCGGCCGCCTCGTGCCCCGGGTTTGGTGCCAAGGTCAACCAGGACGCCGGCGACATGGACGCCGGCGAGGTCGACCCCGAGGAGGAGGAGGCGGCGGATGAGAAGGATGAGGACCCCGAGGACGAGCTCGAGGAGGAAGAGCTAGTGCCCACGCCGACGAAGGGCAAAGGGAAAAAGAAGAGGAAGTCGAGATCGGCCAACGGCAAGCCAGGCGAGCCCCGCATCAAGTGGACATCGACGGAGGACGTTTGCCTCACAGAATCATGGAAGCTCGTGAGTATGGATCCGATCACCGGCGCGAACCAGAACACCGACGCATACTGGAACAGGATCAAGGCGTCTTTCGACGAGTGCAAATTCGTCGACCCCGAGTTCACCGGCACATACATGGACCGCGGTACCAAGGGCATGTCCAACCATTGGGCGTGCATTCAAGCGGGGTGCAACAGATGGCACGGCATCCAGGAAGCGGCACGAGCGTCGAGCAGCAGGTATGCATCCAGGAATCGACGCCGAACTTTTGGCATGTTGCCTACAACCTTTCGTCGAACATTTGGCAAGTCGTCGTCGAACTGTCGTTTTTTGGGTGCAGATGGTGCGGATGTTCGAGATGTTTCGCCGGGAAGCCGACATTGACTTCAAGTTCCTCCATGTGTTCACGTGGATCGAGTCGTGCAAGAAATGGGTCGTGGTTCGGCATCTGCTCGCCGATAAGGATGCCTCGCTCAGCCCAGACGCGCCTGTTCCTGGGGCGGCCGAAGGGCGACCTGAGGGCAACAAGAAGGCGAAGAAGGCCAGGGACGACCCGCCGGCGGCCGAGCGCCTGCAGGCGTCGATCGAGGAATGCATCGCCGATGCAAAGACCCACTCGGCCTTGAGAGAGGAGAAGGCGGAGGCGAGGTGGACGGCGCTGTTGATGAAACAGGACGCAAAGCTCGACCTCTTCAGGACCAATGTCGCCGCGAAGAAGCGCAATACCGACTTGGCGTTCCTCATGGGCGGCATCACGGCGGACATGGACCCGGTTGTCAAGGCGTGGTACCTGGCGGAGTGCGACCTCATCCTCAACGGCATGCCGATGCAGCCGCCGGCACCGCCACTGAGCCCTTCGTCCGCGTCTCCGAGGTTGGAAGTGCCCGATACGCCGACCTCGCCTACGCTGACTGCGACGACAGCTCTGGCAGACGGCGGCGAGCAGGCTGCTTGAGGAGGACCTCGCCCACTCTGGTAGTGTTGGCATTTTTTGTAAGCCGGACTGTTGGCTTTTTTTGTACGCCGGACTATTTGGCCAAACCTGTGACGATCGATCGCCGGCCGATGGCTTGATGGCGCCGACTGTGGGCACGCCGAACACCGCGGGAAATGAAAATGTTTGAATTTAAAGCCTTTAGGCCGAACCCCGGGAGAACGACTGGGTGGCCGAGCCCCCAGGCCGATTTTAACACCGGCTCGCCCCCAGACGATGCTAAAATCGGTCCCTGAAGGACAACGGCTGGAGATGCTCTAAGGACACAGGTCACGGATGATAAGTGGACCTTCAACAACCACGCGTGGGAGATGAGGCTAATCAAGGCTTCAATTAGCCAATAAATCGAACGACCCAGATATAAACATTTATGATATAATAATACGGATTTGATGTTTCTAATTTGAGGTATTCAGATATAGAATCCATTTTTAAGGCCTGACCGGTCACTGTCCGCGGATGTGTCAGGACGCGTCCGTGGGCTTTTGAGGGCCAGGATTTGCAGACCAGACTGTAGATGCTTTAAGAACATCTCCAGCAGCCGCACAAAATATTCGTTTTTTGAACGCCGGTCAGCTCTAACAAAAGTTGTAAAATAGCGCGCGCTGAAAATTTTGGGCATACGTTTAAAAACGCTATCGCGTGCTGCATATTTTGGGCGTCGGATTGCACGCGTTTCACAATTTACACTACGTGTTTTTGGGCGCGGGTTTTTAACATCTGGTAAATTAATGTTGGTCCGGACCAATAAAAATGCTACAGTGATACGCTAAACTTTTATTGAGCGGGAAGTTTTTTTAGCTGTTGGAGATGCTCTCAGCTCTGAATTTTTTACACTAACCAATCACCACGATACTACTGCGTGAGCTCTAGAGAGAGAATCAGCACCAATGATGAACTTAGTAAGGAGAGGATCGATCTATGTACAATCTAACACCAAACTAATCATAGAGTTGAAGCTTCTGGTACTCGTCGCCGGCGATGGCCTGGCTCATGATGGCCTCAGGGTTGACGACGCCGTCGTTCTGCAGGAAGATCTTGAGCACGTTCTTGGAGAAGCCGCTCACCATGGCGGCACCGGGCTGGGTGGACGTGACGGGCGTCGACTTGGAGTCGCGCAGGTTCCAGAACACTACCTGGGGCACGGCGTCGCCGTAGCCGGAGTCCCTGAACTTGCGGCAGATGGCGGCGTAGTCCGTGTCCCACGACCCCTCGCCGTAGGGCATGCCGTTGTAGACGCCGCGCCCGCACGCCTCGCCGAACTCCATGTCGCTGTAGACGAAGACGGTCCGGATCATCTTCTCCGGCGGCAGCTGGGCCTCCCTGGCCGTGGCGAGGATGCGGTCGAAGACGCCCTGGAAGTTGGTGCTCCCGTGCCACTCGAGCTTGGCCACGAACCGCATCTTCTCGCGCAGGGTCTCGCCCTTGATCACGTGGATGGAGGGCCTGGTGTGGAAGGTGATGACCTTGCCCGCCCACGGCTCCTCGCTGAGCTCCGAGGTGAGCACGCCCAGCGCGATGGCCACCTCCATGGGAGTGCCCTCCATGCTCCCGGACACGTCGCAGATGGAGATGCAGTTGCGGAGGGAGCCCTTGGCGCGGAGGTCGTCCACCATGCGGCGCCACTGCAGCTCCGCCACCTCGTCCTCCTCGCCGCGGTAGGCCGCGGCGGCGATCTCGTGCGGCAGGACCGCGCCCGCCGCGATCTTGGCCTTGCCGGCCTCCACGTCCTCGAGGTACTTGGCGAAGCGCTCCTCGTCGTGCTTCTGGAACAGGGCCTTGTAGCGCCTCATGGCCACCGAGGCGACGCGGGCGTAGGGTAGCTCGTCCCACCGCTGCGCGCACATGTAGACCTCCGGGAGCTCCAGGGCCTTGCGGATCGGCACGAGGACCTCGCGGCGGAGGCGGCGGAGGACGCGGTAGCTGTAGTGCTCGTCCGAGAGCTCGGCGTACTCGGGGTCGGAGTCGCGCGGGAAGAGGCGGCAGGCGATGGCCTCGCAGAGCAGCGTGGCGCGGTCGAAGGACGAGCCCGGCGTGGGGCACCACTTGGCGGCGAGCCCGATCTTCCTCTTCTTGCCGCCGGGGGCCATCTGCTTCATGTCGGAGGCGAGGAGCGCGGCAAAGAAGTCAGCCACGGCATCGAACAGGAAGCGGTAGGCGCGGTCGCCGTAGTAGGTCTCGAGCGACTGCACGGCGAGCTTGGCCATGGTCCGGACCTTCTTGGGCACGCCTCGCCTGGAGGCCTTCTGATCCACCTCCATGGCCTCCGGCTTCTGGTCCGCCACGGCCGCCACCTCCGCGACGGACCTGGTAGCGGCCTCGCGAGCGCGCTTGCGACCGGCTAGCCTGACACGGAGCCCCACCCTCTGCTCGGCAAGCTGCTTCCCCTCCCTGCGCGCCTTGTCAGCAGCGGCGCCCTCCTTGGCGAGCCTGCGCACGTCCTGGCCGCGGACGAGGCGGAAGAGCAGCTCGGGGAAGTCTTTGAGATACCCGAACTCGGCGAGCGCGGCGACGTTGCAGGCGAGTGTGCGCGGGTGGTGGTCGTGCATCCAGAGCGCGGCGGCGTAGAAGCCCTCCCGGTCCGACTTGCCGGTGCCGCGCACGCCGCGGAGGTTGCAGACGAGCTTGAGCGCCGTGAGCGGGTCGCGGGCCCAGGCGGCGGCGAGGAGGTCGCGCACGCGCGCGGCGGGCGTGGTCGGGACGACGTGGAAGAAGAAGTCGACGCAGGGGTCGCCCGAGTTGGCGTACGTGGCGTTGCAGTTCTCCGTGCGCGCCTCCCGCGGGGCCCGCGCCGCCTTGACCTCTTCCGCGGACGGCGCGTTGAAGGTCGCGTCGAGGAGGTCGAGGAACGGGTGGGACTCCGGGGCGTCGTCGGCGGTGGGCGAGGGACGCGCCGCGCGGACTAGGGGCGGGCCAAGGAGGAGGCGCGGTGCGGCGGAGGTGGTGGCGGGGCCCGTCTCCGTCGCCATGGCTGGGTGGGTGGGTGCTGCTAGGGTTTGGAGGTCGAGGATTCGAGGCGGGTGGCGGGTTTGGTTTTCGCGGCGGTGGAGGGTGCGATTCGAGGCTGTGGGATTCGGTATTAATATAAACAGGGAGGGTTAAATCTTTTTTTTTTTTTGAGGGAAGGGAGGGTTAAGTCGGTATCTCCTGGCTTAGGTCGGTGCCGGATTGAGTTACGGCCCAGTTCACGTCGCATATTAGAAAAAGGAAGCTTTTCCGTAGGTGCTGCTTCCGGACTCCTCCTCTGTTTTCTGTAAATAAAAGCAGAGCATATATTTCTCACGAACAACAAGGAAAAAGCAGAGAAGTGTCTTTCTCACTGTTCTCATGGGAAAGGGAAATTATTTCCTTCAACCGATCGATCATACGTGAAGGCCCATCACTTCATGTCCGTTGTATGAGCTTCGTGAGATAGTCAGTGTTCACGTTGTGCAACTGGTCCATTGCTCCAAAATGTGATTCTACAACTAGTACCTTGTTGCAAACCGACCGAAGGCTAGATCCCGCAGAGGTTAGGTCCCGCAACATAAGCTATGTTACAAAACAAATCCTGCAACACGACTCATGTTGCAAAACAAAAATCCCGCAACACGATTCATATTACAAAAAAATAATCTACAACACGATTCATGTTGTAGAAACAAATCTGGCGAGACGACCCATGTTGGAAAAAAATTCCATAACACAATCGATGTTGCAAAAAAAAACTGCAACAAGAGTACAAGACCCATGTTGCAAAAACAGATCTGGCAACAAGATCCATGTTGTAAAAAAACCCTCAACATAGTCAATGTTGCAAATGTTTCCGTAACAAGACATCCATTGCAGAATAGAGTTGACAGATGTGACGGCTTGCTAGGCGAAAGACATCCGCCGACCAACGCGTAACAGGCCCCATAAAAAATTCCAAGCAAAAATAACGATTCGTTGGTTTTGCAACAAAGCAACTGTTGCAGAGCGAGTTGTGCAACATCTACATTGTTGCAATTCATGACGCACCTCACTGGGGAGATCCAATAGTTATTTATGGCTCAATCCAACAGCCCAGGAGGTGGTGGATGTTTTCAATTAATCCAGTGACAGACGCGTAGGGTCCCCTCATGGGAAATTAGTCTATGTTTTTTTCTTGTGAATGATCCAGGATCCAAATGGGCCTCCTGGGAGCGTTCCTTTGCGTTGCCATCTTGGTGGTGTACATTAGGCTGCTTTGTGTTGGATGTTGGATATGTGTACTAGGTTGACATATTTGTTACTGCAGTTGTTTTGACTATACTGAATGCGCCCGATAAGGATGCAAGATGCATTAAAAACCTTCACAACAAGCAAATCGATGAACTCGGCTCATTTGAGGCATGTCTCCTGGGCTGGCCAGGGACGGTGCTATAATTAAATTACCGTGTCAAAACCCCCATTTTTCCGCCCTAGCTGATATACAATGAATAAGTCATGTAGTTCATACCATACACCAAGTGTATCAACTCACACGTAATTTAGTTATGGAGAAAGGTTCATATCAGAGTAGTAAAGTGCCAAACTGAGACAAATTGCTAGCTATAATATGACCAAGTTCATCATTGATATAACACACTAACCATCACATCAAAGAAGTTCCTCAGATTCATCAAAGTAACCACAAGGATCAAAGATGTATTGTGTTTCTGTTCATGCAACATCCCCTTACTCTTTGTCGTCCATTGTTGCGGAGGAACACCTATGCATGAGGTCATTATCAAAACAAAAGGACTAATACTTTTAACATTGCTCGACAGTGTTTGTTCCGGTCATGGGATCTACCTATGAAAGCATATTGATACTTGCTGCAAGAAATCAAGAATGCTTCCACCAGTTATAGTTTGTCACCAAAAGCACACAAAGATATGTAGCATAGCTCGAGATGCTTGAGAAACTAGAACATGGAATGGCAATTAGACAACTAATGGCAACAACATCCACAAACAAGCCATATATGATGATAACAGCTCATCAACCCGACTTTAGTAACATGTGACTCCTCATGATGCATGAAACTTCAGTTGTCAATATATGGCTAGAATGACCGCGCGTATAATACAATATATCCCTGAAATCACTGAGCATGACACGGTAAGGTTCATTTGAAGGAACTTGCTTACAGAACTCTGCAACAATGACATTTTCTTAATAATGGGCATATTCTGCAAGTAAATTATTTTTCACAAGAAACGGGATAAAATCAAGCGGTTTATACAATCGCACATGATTCAGTGCCAAGCAGATGAAAGAAGGACAAAAATACCGGTGACTACACGATATAGTTATTGAAGTTTCTATCACATCATGATATAATCTATAGAAGTTAAAATATCTACTTGTCCGGAACCTATTAAGGAAACACATCTTTTATAAAACTGATGGCCAAGATGTAACCTTAGATATTGTTTTAGTGTCCAAAACATTCTAGATAGATTAGCATGGAAATTGCCATTAAGCCTTATACATCATTTTATTTTATATGACGTTGATTCATCTTTAAGGAAAAGTGAATACCACTAATACTACGCATGTGCCTCAGGAACATTCCAGAGAAAATGTTACATCAACTCATAAGAATATTTCCACATTGTCAATAATAATCAGAAAAACAAAGGTTAAACCAACAATTTATCAGAAGGTAAAACAAGTATATGCATATTTATCACAAGTAGTTCCTTTCGCGGAGAAATATTATAGATGAATGAATATTATCCCAAGATACTGGCTATAGAGGTACATCTACTTCCTCTGTCCTCATTTATTATTCCCCTTGTATTTAGTGTCATATTTTGACCATAATTTTAACAACTAAAATATAATCTATGTATAGAAAATATAATATTATCAGGAACTATGTTCAAATACGAATCAAAATGATATAATTTTGTATGACATGCATTAATATTTTGGTAACACAAAATATAAAGGGGGCAATAAATTAGGACAGAGGTAGTAGAAGCTTAGACCATGGACTAAGGAAACTACCTCATACAATACATCTTTGCCAAAGTTTGTTTAAACTAACTCTCCAACACTTTCAATGCAAGTCTCAATGCGAATCCTTGAAGGAAAAAAGAACACCTCTATTATTGTTGGGACTAGGGGTTATGCAACTCTAAGAGCATATTAATGTTGGGATCAAGGGTGTTATATGACTAATGGGAGCATAGTAAAGTTGCGATTGGGTGTTCTTGGACAAATGGTCACCCTTAAATCTTATATATTACACTACTCCAAGCATAAATGTAGATCACTTGAGGGGCGAAAGTACATGCTCCAAGAGAAATGTTGTTGAATAAATAAGTTAAAAGTTAAATACATGTTAGGAGTATCAGCTCGGAAATATGAGTCAACTAATTACTCTCACTTGGTGGTATTTACCAAGTTTGATTCGTGCCATTTTCAAAGGTAGATAAGATGAAAAGTTGAATTATTTGTTTAAAATGTACCCAAGAAGAAAGAGAATACATGAAGAAGAAGTTGTCCATCGCGTTAACAATTCTGTTATTGAATCGGCACTCAAGAAAAAAGTGTTGTATGTAGAGAATGGTGTACCTCACTGATGAAAAGGTAACGTGCCCCATAATTGATGAATAGTCAGTCAGTTCTTCGGTGAAAATGCTATATATGTCTTCAGCTATATTCTTTTGGTATTCTTTTCTTACCATCCATTTTCTAGTTTATTGCGAACTTTTTGCAAGAAGAAGACAATTGCTATAAGTTTAGTAGGTTTATGATCCATCGTAGTTCATAAAGATTGTAGTTCAGACTATTTGGGGTTATAACAAATGCATAGAATTATTGTTATGTTGCATCGAACTTTGCGGTAGTGGTCTGTCAAATTTGTAGAAATTAACTAGGTAGGCAAAGTTATTAAAATTAGTCTTGGTGTTGCAGAGAAGGCGAAGCTCTGAAGTATGGATGTTTCTGCAAACCTCTATCATACCCAAGAAGTTGGCCAACCAGGTCAATTCCAAATCCTTCTTCCCAGATATATTTGATTACTAGCACTTGACAAAGGCACCATCCATCTCCGGTGGCTGTTAAACCCGTGATCCCAGGTCCAGTCCTTATGCTAGAGTTTATACAATCAAATCGCAACACACGTGAAGAACTGGAATCATATAAACAGGGGATGGGACATCACATTTGGGAGAGAGAATTTCACCTGAGATGATTCTCCCTCCCTCCATTCGGGCCGCTGCTGCTAGTTTTCTCCTTCGTGGATGGGGGCAACCTGTGGTTGAGCGAACGGCGCCGCAACGAGGAGAGCTCATGGCGGGGTGGAGCCATGCGGAAGAAAAGTTGTCTCGCCATTTGTCAGTTCCAAATCTCTCTTCCCAGATCCATGTGAGGGTAGAGAAGGAAGCTATGGCCAATCGGCACTCTTTTTTCTCCTAGCCACAACCTCGCCGACGTGGACACGAGGATAGGCCGCCCTATCCTTCGGCCTTATTGGGTTTGATGGCTGTCATGTGCTTGTCATCGTGCCCATGAAGCTTGACTACTTACATTGATTGAGATGCTTTCGGCGCCAGACCGCTCCTTTCAAGTGAGGATCTTCAAACTTGACTTTAAAAGGTCGGCTGAGGTGCCCTTTCATGTTCATGAAGAGGGGTTTTTAGGGAAAAGAGAGCTCGATGGACCATGTCCGCACAAGCAGGCAGTCAATCCACAACAAGTGCCAGTCACCACCAAAGGCTTAAAATGACAAAGGTCGTTCTGGCACATTTGAGGAAGATTGTCGGTGGATGAAGGTCACCGGCACCACCGAAATCTCCATTTGGGACACTCCAACAGTCCCGCACAGCCCTTCTGCTCCACCATCCTCGCATGTGGTGGCATATATGGTTGGCGAAACATACTTGTCCTTGCTGCCAAATCTGAGGGTCCAAGACCTCCCACCCGCCCTAACCAGTTGCAAAAACCGCCTAGCAGCACAGTACCACGGCGCCATCCATGCGCCCGATTGGAGGACCGCCTTGTTGGGACGCAAAAGGTCACCGCCGCCGCCCGCGTACCTGTAGATGGGATCACGACCATTGATGTCTCGTCACCAGAGATTGCCGATCAGGTCTTAAACACCATCGCCACTGCTACATAGCCGTACCATCCGCCTCATTTCATCGTCCGTAGATCACACCTCGCCGTAGAAAGCTACTGTAGTAGAGGTCTCCCCTTCGCCTTCTTTGTCGTCTAGTGTCAGGACTTGGCCACGACGGTTGTACCTTTGAGCAATAGGCAGAATTCGTTGGCACCACAGTTTGGAGTTAATACTTTGATATTGTGATTTTTTTAATTAGGTTAGCCCGATGGCACTTTAAGAAAAACAACGAGACAAAACCAGCGGATTTAACAATCTAATCTTTATTTGTTGTTCAACAAGTGAATGTGCGGCTTAAGAGGTTGCCAGGTTGGATATTTTTTTATAGCCTATGGATAGTTGGTTGCTCGTTTACAAGGTCAAACTAGCGAATGCTGACACCAGAGCACATCACTAATCACACATATATGTGGACGCAGAGCTTTGAGCTCGAGCTCAAATGAGCTCGGGTAAGAGTAAAATAAAAAGTATAAAAAAATGTGACTTTTTTTGTGATGAACATCGACAGAAGTTTTGAGTGCTTGCAAAAATCCGTCATAAAATCACATTCCCGAAAGGCGTGTCAAAAAAAAATCGATACTATAAAAATGCTACTTTCAGAAGCATTTTGGAGCGCTGAATTTGTTTTTTTTTTGCCATGTCTTATAGGAATGTGATTTGGATGAATTTTGCAAGCACTTACAACTTTTGTCAATGTTTATCATAAAAGATAATTCAGTTTTATTTTGAATTGTTTTCAATTTTACTGTTCATCCAAGCTCATTTGAACTGGGAAGCAGAAGAACACTTTCCCATATATGTGACGTACCCTAAAAAAACATATAGGTGACGTACATATCAGAACAACACAAGATCGGTGATGTTGCATCGATACCAACATGAAACGCAATACAGAAAAAGCAATGCAGGCGACTCGTGAACCGACGAATGAGCCGCCCAACGTCGCCCGCTGCAGGCTGCGCTGGTTTTATAAAGCATCGTGTCAAATGTCGACACAGAATAGCAACAAGCCCAGGCGGTTTACTCGTGGGAATATCCGTTCGCTTCGACATACTATCTGCCAACTACTGAAAAGAAATCCAGTGCGTGTACGGTGCCACTACATATACACAACCAAGCAGTCTAACAGAGCGTACGTGTTGCCATCGGAGCGGTACTGCCCTTAGTCATGGCCAAGCGCCTGCCACCATGCATCAGTGCCTTGGTCGTGCTCTCGACGCTGTGGCGCTTGTGCAGCCCGGCCGCCGGCGCTGACCCGACGGCCGGCTTCACCGCCGTGGAGGTCACGGAGGACCGGTTCAAGCTCCACAAGCCGTACGACCTGCCGCAGGAGCAGCGCTACGAGCTCGGCAGCGACGGCGTGCGGCGGTTCTGGGTCTACTGCGAAGACAAGCCCTTCCGCGCCGGGAGCCCCACCAAGCCGCGCTCCGAGATCCTCCTCAACGTAAGTCACATCAATCTCTCCTACACCCTTCATCTCGCCATGGTTTCTGACAGATTCGCCATGGAGTTTTGTTAGTTTGACACGTCGATTTTGCTTTCCCATTTTGCGGCGGAGCAGAGCACGTACAGCTCCGGCGTGTGGCAGTTCGAGGGGTACGGCTACGTGCCGGCGGGGACGACGGGGGTGTCCGTGATGCAGGTGTTCGGCGCGGCAGGCCCGCGGCGGAACACGACGCTGATGCTGCACGTCTACGGCGGACGGCTCGTCTACTACCGCGACGAGACCAAGGTGGTCGACAGCCACATCTACGACCGGTGGTTCAGGCTCAACGTCATCCACGACGTCCAAGCGTCGGCCCTCACCGTGTTCGTCGACGGCGACGAGAGGCTGGTCGTCCCAGGCTACGGCGGCGACTCCCACTACTTCAAGTTCGGGGTCTACACGCAGACGGACCCCTCGCACTACATGGAGTCACGGTGGAGGGACGTCAAGGTCTACACTAAGACTCCCTACTGAAAAATATGAGAATATAACCTGCAAGAATGAATTCCACCGATAGGCAAGTGGAAGAAAATAATTTTGTTTTAGTGTGATGAGGCAATGGATAATGGAGAAGAAAAATAGCCCTTTATCGAAAAAAAAACATGTGTCTTTGTTGAAAGACATAGACATATGTACTTATCTGCCTTATAAGAAACTAATGCAGCAAGGGAATCTACAACACGACTACCCAAAAACGTCTAGAAGGACAGCCCGGTCGCTGCACGGATCCTTTATTTTGTCTTTCATATGACTGCACTAATAGAAAACTTGCCTTTAGTCCCGGTTTCAGAGGGCCTTTAGTCCCGATTCTGGAATCGAGACGAACCGGGACTAGAGGGTCGAAACTAAAGCATTCACCCTTTAGTCCCAGTTGTGCTATGAACCGGGACTAAAGGCCCTCCACGTGGCAGCTTTTTCGAGCGGGATCTTTAGTCCCGGTTGGTGTTATAAACCAAGACTAACTATTTTTTTTAATAATCTTTTTATTTATTTTTTTCAAAATCTAATTTTCAAACATTTGAATTATTTGACAATTTAATCTCTAATCACCCCTCATTTCAAATCATCTAACTTCCCGGCCAGTCATCCATCCTCTCACTGCTCCAACCTGAGCACGCTTAACTTTCAAGTTCTATCATCCTTTGTTTTCAATTCTGCACTTGTTGTTTCTTGACAATAGTAAGCTATCAATCCTATTCACCCTTAGGTCTTGATGTCACATGATTTAATTTTTTGAATTCCAAACAATTATTTAAATAAACAAAACAAGTAATAATAATATTGAATTTGTATGAAAATAAAGTAATTAATATTATTATTTTATTCATTTTTTTTGCCATATATTCAATTCATATGCCATAATTAATATCTTTAAATCTGTATATCAAAATTCCACAAATAATATATCCATTATTATCAGAAAAATGTGAGGAATCCAAATATGACATCATTTATTTATTTTTAAATAAAATTATTATTTTTGAGTTTGTAGGAAAAAAATCTTCTTTTTGAAATAACTTTTTTTACTTTTGGAATTTCGAGAATATGAGAAAACTTCACCGGGTAAACCCGGTGAAATCGAGTCCCAATTTTTCTCTAGTTTTTTATATATTAAACCTTTTTTCCGACGTCATATGCAAAAGTTATGGCCGTTTTACATTTTTTTATTTGTTTTGCAGAAACGGTCAAAATTCATATTTCAAAATTTCTATACCAACTAGACACTAAAACCTAACTACATCTCAAAGGATTTTATTTTTTTGAAGATTTTATCATTTTTGTTTATTTTCTGAAAAACTCAAAAAGGCGGTCCACAGGGGGGGTAGAGTTTGAAAATTTCAGAACCCCTTTAGTCCGGGTTGGTGTCCATCCAATCATACCGTCGACTACATATGCTAGCACCGTCCTAGTCAGAGTCACAACTAAGGTTAACCAAGCCATAGTTAACTCATTTCTAACTTCATTTGCTATTTTCATGCATTTAATGATTATTTTGAGCTAAATGACCTTGAAATTGAAAAGCACTATAAATAAACTCTGAAAAGGTTAAAACTTGGCATGGTATCATTATTTCACTCACATAGCATGTGCTAAAAACTTGAGAGGCTTATAGTAAAAATTAGATGCACTTCGTATACAAACTGGACAATCCCTTTCGAAGTATCAGGGTTTTGGACGAAAACTCATCTGTTACAAAGACATTTTGTTTTTTAAAACTTATTTAAACTCCAGAGTTTTTGCGCGTTCAACATGCACCATTCAAAACCACATCATCAATTTTCAGCCATTTCCCACTTCATTCGCTATTTTTCATGCATTTATTAATTTTTTAAGCTAAATGACCCTGAAATTGAAAAGCACTACAAATGAACTCTAAAAAGATTGAAACTTGGCATGGTATCATTATTTCATCCACATAGCATATACTAAAAACTTGAGAGGGTTACGGTAAAAACTAGATGCACTTCGTGTACAAACTGGACAATCCTTTTCAAAGTATCAAGGTTTTGGACAAAAAAATCATCTGTTACAAAGGCATTTCATTTTTTAAAACTTATTTTAACTTCATACTTTTTATGCGTTCAACATGCACCATGTAACATGTGCCTAGGAGCAAAAAGAATTATATTAAAAACTATTTTTAAACTCAAGTTATTCATAATCTAGTGTTTGAAGAAAATTTGAACAAATTCAAATTTAAACCATTCAAATTTGAAACTAATTGCACAAACACAAACTAAACAAAATTTTGAATCTAATGCAAAAAGAATCACTCAAAAACATAAAATATCCTAAAAGATATAAGCAATTTAAAACAGAAACTAAAAACAGAAAACAAATAGAAAAAACAAAAAAAAACTTTTAAAACCCTTTAGTACCGGTTGGTATCTCTAACCGGGACTAAAGGTCTAGCCTTTAGTCCCGGTTGGAGATACAAACCGGGACTAAAGCCCCAACCCCTTTAGTCCCGATTCGTGTCTCCAACCGGGACTAAAGGTCACCTTTAGTCCCGGTTGGAGACACGAATCGGGACTAAAGGGTATCGGCCCCTTTAGTTCAACCGGGACTAAAGGCTCCGCTTGAACCGGGACTAATGCCCGATCGACGCCCTAGCCACTCGAACCAGGACTAATGCTCACATTAGTCTCGGTTCGTAAGGCAACCGGGACTAATGTGTAGATCGAGCTGTGACGAAAGCCCTGTTTTCTACTAGTGCTGGGTTGTTCATAAATTCTCATATTCACACCAAATAAGGAAAGGATATTACCCAAATCATTGTTACATGCAACATGACGAAAATATACGAGGGCGTCTCAAAGCACATAAATGAAGAAGTAAGTATGTGAACAGTAGTATTAAATAAATTTCCATACCATTGTTATACGCAACATGATGAAAATACTGACAAAGGCGAGATTTCACCCACCCTCAATGGTATGCAAGGTCATGCCACGCATTCTTGTGAAGCAATGAACGACCCAGCTTGCCGTGCCACGCCGTACAACGGCGCGGGGGTGCCTAAGCGGCAAGCAGTAGCTACCACTCTCCTTGGCAGGAATGACGTGAACGTTGTGCAGCAGGCCACTTTTACGGCTTGGGAACGAAGCGTGTCACAATGGTAGGGTCGTCCTTGATGAAGGTTTTTTCCCAGATGAAGAAGCCAAGCCAGGGAGGAACGACGCCGTCCGGTGGTCCGGCCAGCGGCTGCGGCAAACAAGGTGGCGCCAGTGCTTGCACGTCATGGCGCAACGAAAGAGGTGGGCCACGTCGTCCACGCGCACGAGCATCTCGCAGACCACGTCGTCCGGGAGCGACGGCGGTTCCTCCATCCTTTGCGATCTGACGAGTCTCGCCGCGTAGGGGGAGGACACAACGTGTACCGAGGCAGGTTTTTGAAGGGCATATGTATATCAAGGCAGGCTTTTGGACCTAGGACCTCAACGCTCCGGCGCCTCCTACCGCTACCCCGTTACGAGACCCAGCCACGGTGCTACACGGGCCTGGGGAGAGCAATCAATGAGGTGCTCTTGTTTACTTTACTGTGCCTTACATTGAACAGAATGAATGCTGGTAAGCGTGAGCGCTTTTCTTTTTTCTCTATTGGTGAAAGTGAAGGCGCTTTAGAGTAAGTTGTGTTAGAATGAATCCTCATTCCTCTTCCATTTGATGATTGTTGATATATATACAAGAAGAAAAGATGCAACCAAGAGGCATCTGTTCGGGAGAGATGACAGTTACAAGGGGAGATTAGCCCATAATTACCACATGTTAATTAAACTCTAACACTCCCCCTAATCTACCCTTGTCCATCCAGAATCATCATTTTCATTAGAGGCTCCTCCAAAAACCCTGTGGGAAAAATATGAGGAGATAGGTGTTTGATATGTTGCTAAAACTCCTTCAAACCCAGTGGAAAAAATAAGAAGAAAATGATGCAACATATAATGGTTATTGTCTCTTTTAATTCAATACGAGAAAACTCATAGAGTTTAGAGAAAAATAAATATGTCGTATATATTTTCTTAAAAACCACGGTGGGGAAAACAGAAAATATGACATATGAACTTGTGTTGATATTACCTCATTAAAAACCTTTATGAGAATCTGTAAAGTAAACTCATGAAGGAAAAAAAAATATAATATGATACATTGAACATGAACAATTCAGGAAGATACTCTCCCTGATTCTTGCAAAATTCGAAGCCGTCACATACCAATTCCCTAAACTCATTTCTGAAACATAGAAGTTGGTAGAGACTTCATGAATAAATCAGTTACATGATTTAACTTGCAAGATATGCAATATAGCGATATTGCTTATTACGGAACCTGTTTGCATACGGGCAACACAAGAGATATTATCGTTGAGATAATAGTTGGTGAATGCAGCCATAAGGTCTGTTTCGAAGACTCTTCATGAGAGGGCTACAACACCTAGTAGGAACACTAAGCTTGTCTATGACGTGACATAGTGGGGATCTGATCGATGTATCCAATAATATCGGTGTTCATATTTATGTGAAACTGAAAAACCAGGACAAGATGTTTGATGCCTTGGAGATATCGAAAGATATTCTTGAGTACCAACCAATTGTGTTTGGTGGATCCAATGACATTATGGAACGTTCAATCCCAATATCTCATTTCCATCATCTCTTGGTCTAAATAGATCTTTCTCTATGTCTAGAGAATGAACTATCATGAGGGTTATGGATGGATAAGATTTGTCCACAATGAATTTCTCCAATATATTATGAATATAGACAACATAGTATACCATAATGTATGAATGAAGGTGCTCAAGTTGTAGTAACGAGCGGTATTTTGATTTATCCAAATCCTTCATTAAAGTCCGTCATTTAGATGATTACATGTGTCGTCATTGCGGACACACAAACATGGATAATCATCATTGTAGGAGTAATCCTTGTGTATAAGGAACTCACTACGTTGGTTGTACCATATGTACCGACAACAATAAGTCTTATGGTGACTTACTGATTTTACACAATGTATGTTGCATTTTGCATTTCAATTTAGAAGTGAGATTCCATCGGGAATCAATCATATGTGTCTGAATCTAGTGATCCATATGGATATGTGATCACTACATCTATCAACTGCAGAGATAGATGATTTTGTACTGCCAATGATATAAGTTATCGGAATAAGATTCCACCTCTGGAGAATAGTTGGGTATCTGCGTGAACCCTTGTACTACAATACTTGCTCTATGTTTCATCACCTCGTTGTTCTCGATTCTGTTTCCAGAAGAAAACTGGTGTAGGTATTGCTTATGAATACCTTCCCATTATTGAGCAAGATCATTTCTACCTAGATTATACCCTTTGCTTGAATTCAGTCCGAGTGTTGTTCACACTTTGCCATGGCCATGGTCTTTGGATCTGAATCATTTGAAAGGTTTTTGCAATCTAGTTGAGAAATGTATGTCGACAATTGTAGACTTCCGGTTATATGTTTCTCCAGAATCTATACATCAATATAGAGTAGATGGAAATATCGTTACCCATGGTGACTGCACACGATTTCCCAATGCGGTTGAGTCGGGTATTCCGATGTCCCGATCATTATGTGCATTATGACCGGGGTTGGTGGAGGTTTCCCATCCACTTGGTATATACTACCCATTAGGTGTCTGTCAACGTGAAGTTGACTTGCATTTATTGTTTCACAGGCCTTGATATCCTTGCTTGCAAGAAGCTGAATCCTGATGTACTTTTGCCATGCATCTCCCCCTGTTGCTTTGAACGGGGAGTGGAGTGGATTTTGTTGGTACCTCCACTCTTTCAGGCGTATTTTTACAGGATTGTAGGATCGTGTGACACCTTTATAGTCAGTAAATGAATCTGGCAGGTTATTTGCAATGTGTTGCAAATCTTTTGAATGCATGGTTCAGATCTTTGAGTACGTGGATTTAAAGCAGAAATGTGTTGAACATTCCACTAATTTCCTGGCATTCTTTATGGTACTTTAAATCTCCCCCTAATGCCTGGAAATATTCCTCATGAATCAGCATACTGGCCTTGAATAACTCCCCATGCGAGGGGCTTGAGGTATTGACGAAAATACAGCTATTCCTCACATAGATCCCAACTATATGTTGAGGGGCCAATGATGTATGCCGGGTGGTGATATTGGTATACAACCAAATTACCGCATATAGGAAATACTTGGTAGATTTCCACGTATCAAAGATAGAGGGGAATAATAGTATGTAGTTTGGTCATGAGTGTGTAAAACTGCATGACTCCAACATAAAGTTGGTAAGTTGCAATTCCAAAGTAAAGATAATGCAATGATCTTAACTCTTTGGATAAAGGATTCTACCAATCCATTTTGAGTCTAGACATTAGGACAAATGGCTAAACTTCAATCCAAGGGCCAATATAGAAGGCACTCAAAGAGAATTCTGCAATGTTATCCATTCGATTTGCTTGAAATCGAGGTTAGGATAATGAACCAATGGTTTCATGTGGATAAACCACACTTGAGACGATCATATAGATGTGTCTTTTAGAACCATGGAACACCTGAATAGTCTAGTCAATGGATGGGAAGAGCCACTTACCTCAACTTGATGCATTCAAGGAGTCTGAGTGGTTCAGCGTAACTTTAAGGTGGGCGAGCCTTAAAATTAGCTTCCCTATGTCACATGTGTTGGGGAACGATGCATGGGAAACGAAAAAATTTCTACGCACACGCAGATCTATCCATGGTGATGAGCATCTACGAGAGGGAGAGTGGATCTACATACCCTTGTAGATCGCTAAGAGGGAAGCGTTAAGAAACGCGGTTGGTGTAGTCGAACGTCTTCGCGATCCAAATCGCCGAGCGTCCAGGGATCTCATCACGATCCGTCCCGCGATCTCATCACGATCCGTCTCATGATCTTGATCACGATCTGTCCCGTGAACTCATCACGATCCGTCCCGCGATCTCATCACGATCCGTCTCACGATCTTGATCACGGTTCTTCCGATCTAACGCCGAACGGACGACACCTCCGCGTTCAGCACACATACAGCTTGATGACGATCTCCGCCTTCTTGATCCAGCAAGAGGGAGCGGAGAGGTAGAAGATTTCTCCGGCAGCGTGACGGCGCTCCGGCGATGGTGGTGGAGCTATTCCGACAGGGCTTCGCCTAAGCACTGCAGAAATCCGATCTAGAGGAGAAACTATGCACTGGAGGAACGGGTAGCACGTGTTTATAATCTGGTGCCAAAAAAACCTAAAACCTCTAGTATATATAAGAGGAAGAGAGGAGGAGGCTTGGCCCTCAAAGGACTAGCAATTGGGTCGGCCAAATCAAGTGGGAGAGGTGGAATCCACCTCCAATCCTAGTAGGACTAGGATTCACCCTATTTTTTGCCTTTTTCCACCTTTTTCTCTGTGAACTTTTCTTCCCAGCCTCATGGGCCTTGTGTGGGATTTCCACCAGCCCACTAAGATCTGGTATTTACTCTAACACAGCCCATGTAGCCTCTTGGGTCGAAATACCCCTCCCGATGGTCTCCCGGTACCCTACCGGCACTCCCGGTACACTACCGATGAGCCCGAAACTTTTCTAGCGACCAAAATAGGACTTCCTATATATGAATCTTTACCTACGGACCATTCCGGAGCTCCTCGTGACGTCCAGGATCTCATCTGGGACTCCAAACAACCTTCGGTCACCATCATACATAACTCTATACTACCAAAACGTCACCAAACCTTAAGTGTGCAGACCCTGCGGGTTCGAGAACTATGTAGACATGACCGGACACCTCTACGGTCAATAACCAATAGCGAGACCTGGATGCCCATATTGGTTCCTACATATTCTGCGAAGATCTTTATCGGTCGAACCTCTGTGTCAAGGATTCAGTTAATCACGTATGATGTTCCCTTTGTTCTTCGGTATGTTACTTGCCCGAGATTCGATCGTCGGTATCTCCATACCTAGTTCAACCTTGTTACCGGCAAGTCTCTTTACTCGTTCCGTAATACAAGATCCCGTGACTAACACTTAGTCACATTACTTGCAAGGCTTATTGTGATGTTGTATTACCGAGTGGGCCCTGACATACCTCTTTGTCACACGGAGTAACAAATCCCAATCTTGATCCATGCCAACTCAACAGACACCCTCGGAGATACCTGTAGAGCACCTTTATAGCCACCCAGTTACGTTGCGACGTTTTATACACATAAGGCACTCCTCCGATGTCTGTGAGTTGCATGATCTCATGGTCATAGGAACATATACTTGACATGCAGAAAACAGTAGCAATAAACTGACACGATCATATGCTACGTTTGTAGTTTGGGTCTTGTCCATCATATCATTCTCCTAATGATGTGATCCCGTTACCAAATGACATCTCATGTCCATAACTAGGAAACCATAGCCATCTTTAATCAATGAGCTAGTCTATTAGAGGCATACTAGGGACATGGTGTTGTCTATGTATCCTCACATGTATCTGAGTTTCCGATCAACACAATTATAGCATGGATAATAAACGATTATCATGAACAAGGAAATATGATAATAAATAATTTATTATTGCCTCTAGGGCATATTTCCAACAGTCTCCCACTTGCACTAGAGTCAATAATCTAGTTCACATCACTATGTAATTCGCATTGTTATGAATCTAACACCCAATGAGTTCTGGGGCTCAATCATGCTTTGCGTGTGAGAGAGGTATTATAGTCAACGGGTCTGCGACATTCAGATCCTTGTGTACTTTGCAAATCTCTACGTCAAACCGTAAACACTGCTACCACACTCCACTTGGTACTATTCCAAATGGCTGCTCCACTATACATATCCAGATTGCTACTACGAGTCATCTGGATTGGTGTTAAAGCTTGCATCGACGTAACTCTTTACGACGAACTCTTTATCACCTCAATAATCAAGAAATATCTCCTTAGTCTTTGAGTTACTAAGGATAATCTTGACAGCTGTCCAGTGATCCGCTCCTGGGTCACTCTTGTACCCCTTGACGGACTCATGGTAAGGTACACACAGGTGCGGTACACAACATGGCATACTGTACAGAGCATATGGCTAAGGCATAGGGGACGACGTTCGTCCTTTCTCTTTCTTCTGCCGTGGTCGAGCTTTGAGTCTCACTCAACTTCACACCTTACAAATCAGGTGAGAACTCTTTCTCTGACTGATCCATTTTGAACTCTTTCAAAATCTTGTCAAGGTATGTACTCATTGAAAGTCTCATCAAGCATCTTGATCTATCTCTATATATCTTGATGCTTAACAATTAGGTAGCTTTATCCAGGTCTTTCTTTGAAAAACACTTTTCAAAGAATCGTTTATGCTTTCCAGAAATTCTACATTATTTTCGATCAACAATATGTCATCCACATATACTTATCAGAAATTCTATAGTGCTCCCACTCACTTTATTGTAAATACAAGTTTCTCGTAAACTTTGTATAAATTTCAAAAACTTTGATCACCTCATCAAAGTGTATATTCCAACTCCGAGATGCTTGCTTCAGTCCATAGAAAGATCACTGAAGCTTGCTCACCTTTTAGCATCCTTAGGACTGACAAAACTTTCTGGTTGTATCACATACAACCTTTCCTCAATTAAACCGTTAAGGAAACGATGTTTTGACATCCATCTGCCAGATTTCATAATTGAAAAATTCAGCAACTGCTAACATAATTCCAACAGACTTTAGCATCGCTACGATGATAAAGTCTCATCGCAGTCAACTCCTTGAACTTGTCACAAACTTCTTTGCAACAAGTCGAGCTTTACAAATGGTGACATTTACCATCAGCGTCTGTCTTCATTTTAAAGATCCATTTGTACTCAACAACCTGCCGTCCAACGAGCAAGTCTACCAAAGTCTATACTTGGGTTTCATACATGGATCCTTTCCTCGGATTTCATGGCCTCTAACCATTTGTCGGAATCCAGGCCCATCATCGCTTCTCCATAGCTCGTAGGTTCATCGTTGTCCAACAATATGACCTCCAAGACAGGGTTGTCATACCGCTCAGGAGCAGTACACATCCTTGTCGACCTACGAAGTTCGATAGTAACTTGATCCTGAAGCTTCATGATCATCATCATTAACTTCCTCTTCAACTAACGTAGGCTTCATAGGAACATCTTCCTATGCTGCGCTACTCTCTGGTTGAATAAAGGTTTAACAACCTCATCAAGTTCTATCTTTCTCCCACTCAATTCTTTCGAGAGAAACACTTTCTCGAGAAAGGAACCATTTTTAGCAACAAACACTTTGCACTTGGATCTGAGATAGAAGGTATACCCAACTGTTCTTAGGGTATTCTATGAGGATGCATTTGTTCGCTTTGGGTTCAAGCTTATTAGGTGAAAATATTTTTTCCACACAAGCGTCTCAGCCCCAAACAACAAGAAATGACAGCTTAGGTTTCTATCAAACCATAATTCACACGGTGTCATGTCAACGGATTTAGATGGTGCCCTATTTAAAGTGAATGTAGTTGTCTTTAATGCATAACCCCAAAACTATAGTAGCAAATCGATAAGAGACATCATAGCAAGCACCATATCCAATAGAGCACGACTATGACGTTCGGACACACCATCACACTATGGTGTTTCAGGTGGCGTGAGTTTTGAAACGACTTTCACATTGTCCAAAGTTGTATGCCAAACTCGTAACTCAGATATTCACCTCCACGATCATATAGTAGACATCTTTATCTTCTTGTCACGATGATCTTAAACTTCACTCTGAATCCGCTTGAACCTTTCAAACGATTCAAACTTGTGTTTCATTAAGTAAATATCCACTATATCTACTCAAATCATCAGTGAAGGTAAGAAAATAACGACATCCACCGCACGTTACAAGACTCATTGGATTGCATACATCAACATGTATCATTTCCAATAAACCACTTGCCCGCTCCATCGATCCGAAAAACGGGGTCCTTAGTCATCTTGTCCAAAAGTCATGGTTCGCATGTCTCAACCGATTCAAAATCGAATGAGTCCAAAGATCCATCAGCATGGAGTTTCTTCATGCGCTTTATACCAATATGACATTTAGCGGCAGTGCCATAAGTATGTGGTACTATCATTATTAACTTTGTATCTTTTGGCATCAAAAACATGTGTATTACTACGATCAAGATTCGACAAACCATTCTCACTGGGTGCATGACCATTGAAGGCATTATTCATGTAAACAGAATAACCATTATTCTCTAACTTAAATGAATAATCATGTTGCAATAAACACGATCTAATCACGTTCATGCTCAACGCAAAACACCAAATAACATTTATTTACGTTCGTCACTAATCCCGAAGGTAGAGAGAGCGTGCGATGTTGATCACATCAACCTTGGAAACATTTCCAACACACATCATCACCTCACTCTTAGTTAGTTCTCCGTTTATTCCGTAGATTTTACTTTGAGTTACTAACATTTAACAACTGAACCGGTATTCAATACCCAAGTCCTACTACGAGTACTAGCAAGGTACACATCAATCACACGTACATCAAATATACTTATGTCGACGTTGCCAGCCTTCTTATCTACCAAGTATCTAGGGTTGTTCCGCTTCAGCGACCGCTCTCCTCATAATCGAAGCACTTAGTCTCGGGTTTGGGTTCAACTCTGGGTTGCTTCACTGGAGCAGCAACTGACTTGCCATCCATGAAGGTTTCCTCCTTGTCCTTGCCCTTCTCGATACTAGTGGTTTTACTAACCATCAACACTTGATGCTCCTTCTTGATTTCTACCTTCACGGTGTCAAACATCGCGAACAGCTCAGGGATCACTATTTCTGTCCCTGGCATTTTATAGTTCATCACCAAGTTCTAGTAGCTTAGTGACAGTGACTTGGAGAACTATATCAATCACTGTCTTATCTGGAAGATCAACTCCCACTTGATTCAAGCGATTGTAGCACCCAGACAATATGAGCACATGCTCAACGATTGAGCTATTCTCTTTCATCTTGCAGGCAAAGAATCTTGTTGGAGATCTCATATCTCGCAACACGGGCACGAGCCTGAGATCCTAATTTCAGCTGTTAGAAACATCTCATATGTTCCGTGACGTTCAAAACGTTTTTGAGCCTCAATTCTAAGCCATAATACATGACGCACTAAACTATCAAGTAGTCATCAAAATGTGCCTGTCAGATGTTCACAACATCTACAGACGACGCTAGAGGGGTTGGCGCACCGAGCGGTGCATTAAGGACATAAGCTTTCTGTGTAGCAATAAGGACAATCCTTAGATCACGGACCCAGTTCGCAATATTGCTACCATTATCTTTCAACTTTATTTCTCTAGGAACATATAAAAATACAAGGGAGCTACAGCGTGAGCTAGTAATCTACAACATAATTTGCAAAGACACTTTGACTATGTTCATGATAATGAGTTCAATTAATCATATTACCTAAAAACTCCCACTCAAATTGACATCCCTCAGGTCATCTGAGTGACACATGATCCAAATTCACCAACTCAAGTCTGATCATCACGTGAGTTGAGGTGGCTTGAATGGTGAATATCATTATGTTGATCATATCTACTATATGACTCATGTTCGACCTTTCGGTCTCTTGTGTTTCGAGGCCATGTCTGTACATGCTAGGATCGTCAAGTTTAACCCGAGTGTTCTGCATGTGCAACACTGGCTTGCACCCGTTGTATGTGAACGTAGAGTCTATCACACCCGATCATCACATGGTGTCTCAACATGACGAACTTTCGCAACGGTGCACACTCGGAGAGAACACAATTTATCTTGAAATTAAGTGAGGGATCACCTTATAATGCTACCGTCGTCCTAAGAAAAACACGGTACATTAAAGGATTAACATCACATGCAAATCATAAGTGACATGATATGGCCATGAACTTGTGCTTTTGATCTCCATCATGAAAGCACCGGCATGATCTCCATCATCACCGGCACGACACCATGATCTCCATCAACGTGTCGCCATCGGGGTTTGTCGCGTCCAACATGCTTCTACTACTATTGCTACCGTAGCGATAAAGTAAAGCATTACATAGCGTTTAACGATTGACATGCAGGTCATACAATAATTAAAGACAACCCTATGGCTCCTGCCGGTTGCCGTACTCAACGACATGCAAGTCGTGATAATCTGTACATCACATGATCATCTCATACATCACATATATCACATCATGTAATTGGCCATATCATATCACAACATACCCTGCAAAAATAAGTTAGACGTCCTCTAATTGTTGTTGCATGTTTTACGTGGCTGCTACGGGTATCTAGCAAGAACAATTCTCATCTACGCAAAAACCACAACGGTGATACACTAGTTTATTTTCAGCCTTCTCAAGGACCGCCTTTGTCGAATCCGATCCAACTAAAGTGAGAGAAACTGTCATCGGCAAACTATCTATGCAACAAGTTGCGGTTGAGGGAACCGGTCTCTCATAAGCGTACGAGTAATGTTGCTCCGGGCCGCTTCATCTCACAATACCGCTGAACCAAAATCTGACCAAGAGAGGAAGCAATCTAAGCATCAACGCCCATAAACCTTTTGTGTTCTAATCGAGATCTCATCTACACATAGACCTAGCTCATGATGCCACTGTTGGGGAACGATGCATGGGAAACAAAAAAATTCCTACACACACGCAGATCTATCCATGGTGATGAGCATCTACGAGAGGGAGAGTGGATCTGCATACCCTTGTAGATCGCTAAGAGGGAAGCGTTAAGAAACGCGGTTGCTGTAGTCGAACGTCTTCGCGATCCAAATCGCCGAGCGTCCCGCGATCTCATCACGATCGGTCCCGCGATCTCATCATGATCCATCTCACGATCTTGATCATGATCTGTCCAGTGAACTCATCACGATCCGTCCCGCGATCTCATCATGATCCGTCTCACGATCTTGATCACGGTTCTTCCGATCTAGCGCCAAACAAACGGCACCTCCGCGTTCAACACACGTACAGCTTGATGACGATCTCCGCCTTCTTGATCCAGCAAGAGGGAGCGCAGAGGTAGAAGATTTCTCTGGCAGCGTGACGGTGCTCCGGCGATGGTGGTGGAGCTATTTCGACAGGGCTTCGCCTAAGCACCGCAGAAATCCGATCTAGAGGAGAAACTATGCAGTGGAGGAACGGGTAGCACGTGTTTAAAATCTGGTGCCAAAAAACACTAAAACCTCTAGTATATATAAGAGGAAGAGAGGAGAAGGCTTGGCCCTCAAAGGACCAGCAATTGGGTCGGCCAAATCAAGTGGGAGAGGTGGAATCCAACCCCAATCCTAGTAGGTCTAGGATTCACCCTATTTTTTTTTGCCTTTTCCCACTTTTTTCTATTTGGGCTTTTCTTCCCAGCCTCATGGGCCTTGTGTGGGATTTACACCAGCCCACTAAGAGCTGGTATTTACTCTCCCACAGCCCATGTAGCCTCTTGGGTCGAAATACCCCTCCCAATGGTCTCCCGGTACACTACCGGCACGCCCGGTACACTACCGATGAGCCCGAAACTTTTCCGGCAACCAAAATAGGACTTCCTATATATGAACCTTTACCTACGGACCATTCCATAGCTCCTCGTGATGTCCAGGATGTCATCCGGGACTCCAAACAACCTTCGGTCACCACCATACATAACTCTATACTACCGAAATGTCACCAAACCTTAAGTGTGCAAACCATGCGGGTTCGAGAACTATGTAGACATAATCGAGACACCTCTACGGTCAATAACCAATAGCGGGACATGGATGCCCATATTGGTTCCTACATATTCTACGAAGATCTTTATCGGTCGAACCTCTATGTCAAGGATTCAGTTAATCCCGTATGATGTCCCCTTTGTTCTTCGGTATGTTACTTGCCCGAGATTCGATCGTCGGTATCTCCATACCTAGTTCAACCTCGTTACCGGCAAGTCTTTTTACTCGTTTCGTAATACAAGATTCCGTGACTAACACTTAGTCACATTGCTTGCAAGGCTTATTGTGATGTTGTATTACCGAGTGGGCCCTGAGATACCTCTCTGTCACACGGAGTAACAAATCCCAGTCTTGATCCATGCCAACTCAACAGACACCCTCGGAGATACCTGTAGAGCACCTTTATAGCCACTCAGTTACGTTGCGACGTTTGATACACACAAGGCACTCCTCTGATGTCTATGAGTTGCCTGATCTCATGGTCATAGGAACATATACTTGACATGCAGAAAACAGTAGCAATAAACTGACACGATCATATGCTACGTTTGTAGTTTGGGTCTTGTCCATCACATCATTCTCCTAATGATGTGATCCCGTTATCAAATGACATCTCATGTCCATGGCTAGGAAACCTTAACCATCTTTTGATCAATGAGCTAGTCTACTAGAGGCATACTAGGGACATGGTGTTGTCTATGTATCCACACATGTATCTGAGTTTCCGATCAACACAATTATAGCATGGATAATAAACGATTATCATGAACAAGGAAATATGATAATAACTAATGTATTATTGCCTCTAGGGCATATTTCCAATAAAATGTAGTGCACATAAAATCCAAATATTGTTAGAATTTAGCATCATGATAATCATAAACTAATGGAATTGCTCATAGTTCCGGTTTCAACCCAATGTCTCTACGACCAAGGCAAGTATACCAAGTTTGTCATGTACAAGACATTTTTGAAAACTATCTTGGACGCAACATGTGTTACGGGTTTTATAGTATGTGTAGTACAATCCATATGATATATAGAGAATGTGCTTGCAATATCAGTTGCATATGGTAAAGAGAAGCTAGTCCTCTTTGTTGTCATCATAAGTTTCGCTATGGAAACTATTTTGATGGATACCTCTATATTTTCGTAGGGTACGAGTTAAACTTGAAGGTAGTGAAGCATCCTGACATTACTCGAGTACCCACAGGGATAGTAAATATAACTCGAGTTGAGCCAACAAATACCTCATCGCGTCTAGCAATTTTAAAATATCTCCTTTCTCTCAATGAGAGTGGAAACATTTTACTTCCCTGAGTATAGAGTTCGTGGTGCATATGTCCACAAGACACAAATCATCTTTCATTGGATTGACTCCCGTAGAATCTATATATAGACATGAAGCTTCTCAATATGAAAATCATTGTCAGATATATATAGAATACATACAAATGTATTTGTACCAAAGTGCTGATACAATATATTGTGATATAAAATATATGATGACAACAATACTTATGTTGTCGTTACAACATCATAAATGGACATTAATTATATTAACCACTCAGGAGATTGAAAGACTATTCACAGTCTCCAAACATGTCGGTTGAGGCATATTCAACCATCACATTCTCCGTGCCCGTAGGGTCCCATCGTCATTGGTGATGTCGGGTTGAAGGTTGAAGTGAGCTCCAAACCTTCGTCCTTGAGTTCATTGTGTCCCAAGAATTGCTGATACAGAATAAGCAGATGCTGAGATCTGAATCTAATGTCTTATAATGTATAAGACAACATTTTTCTGTTAGCGGTGTGATCCTGATCAGAAGTGAATCTTGGATTGCACATATTATCCCACGAGACACATGAGTGATCATGAAGTCATTGGCCCAGGAAGGGCAGTGGTGGCCATTGAGGGCGAATGCCTCAAATTCTCTAGCCATCGATTACCAGAGATAATTAATTTATGGACGGTAAATTAAAAACCATCATGGTTGTTTAATAAGAATGCAAAAATTTGATACTCAAGTGTAAACTTGAAAAATTCTCAACCTCAATTGTGTGAACATAACACATTGAAGATCACTTAGATCTCACAGTAATAGGCTGCATGGCCATTACCTTGTGTATGCTACAATTTAGATATAAGGAATACACGTTGAAGGTAATCGCTTGTCGAGTTTGACAAAGCGTAGACCTCACATTAAGAGGGGATAGTGTGCAAATGAGCAGTAGATCCCAACTCATTACCTTATGATTCCAAATATAATGAGGAAGAAATATTCAAAAATTTGCAAGTTTGATATGCGAGAGAAGATGATCTCAATCGCAAAAACATGTTCAAGAGAACTTGATATGTGGTAAACACATAGAACATATCATACCGGTGAAAAACCGGTAATTTATTTATATTACAAATTGCGTAATATAAATACATCTTAATGCTGCAAAATTAATGGATTTCAAAAAGGTGACGTGAAATCACCAGTGTGAATCTCAAATTGCTAAGGATGACACCTTGAAGATAACCTCCAAATGGAGTAGATCTCGCAGCAATAGGAAGTATAATCTGATTAAATCAGTAGATACTTACTCCTAATACCTTATGCCATGACTTAGTAAAATACATGGGAGAACACTTTGTAAAGCAATCATAATGTCGAGATGACAAAATGTAGGCTCTTTTAGTAGTCATAGATAATCTGCGTAGGCAGTAGATCCATGTGACTACCTTGTGATTTCAAGCATCAATTTGACGAAATCAGTTTGAATTTTACATCTGTATTTGCATGAAATTGAAAATCTCAATTGCAAATAGACGTATTAATCTCGACATGTGTTAAACATGGAGATACATACATTCAGAAATACATCGTACTCAACAGAAATACACTACTATTGTAATGAATAGTAATGATGTTGCACTTGATGTTCAAGTGAAAACTTGAATTGTATAGATCTCAAATTAAATAAGATGATCTTGTATCAAGTTACAAGACAATTCAGCAAAGTGAATTAATATTTTGCGCGAAAAAATTAATCTCAATCGCAATGAGATTGTTTTGCGAGAGAAGAAAATTCTCAATCGCAAATCAATACTGTAGAGGTATTAAATTTATCTTTGCAAGAGATTAAAATCTCAATTGCAAACAGACATAATTAATCTCAACACATACTAAACGTGGAAATATATTACATCCATTTAGTATCTGAAATACATCGTTATTCTACAAAAAACAGTACGAAAATATATATGTACTGATTTGAGCAGATCTAAAACAGAAATAAATTACTGCTAGAAATGCTGGTAGGAGATTAATCTGCTAGCGCAAAAGAGCAAATGTGGCAAATGTCACTGGTTGCCTAAATTCCCAACGCATGTACTAGGCCACATAATGCATATTAGGCAGCCCATCTGGTTAACTAAACAGATAAGGAAACGACCAGAGATGGAAAATCACACGCGGCATTCTATCCCCAATCTACGAAGACTGAGATAGACGAAGACACCCACGGCCAGACGATCGTATCACCGGTGGCCACGCTCATCCTCGTCGGAAGAGCCTCCGGGAAGGAGGCTGCCAGGTGAGCCGCCGTTCGCAAGCTCTAGAGCCGCTGGCTCCATGTGCCAGTGCGGCCGAAGCGGCTGCTCGACGGCGGAGGGACCGGCCGGGCTTGGCGCGGGCGGGGCCGACCAGGGGGCTGGCGAGGCCGGCCACGGCGCGGGCTGGTGCGGCGTTCATCGCGCAGGCGGACGAGGCCACGGCCTCGCGCGGGGCGGGTGGTGGCCACGGCGCGGGCAAGCACAGCCACGGCCTGACGCGGCCAGCGCGAGACGGGCCATGGTTGCGGAAGAAGCGAAGCCCCGTGGCGGCCACGAGCGCGACCAGGCGGCAGCCAGGGGCGGCCACGGGCACGGCGCCGCAGAGCGGCTATCTGGCGAGGCCCGGGCCGGCCACGGCTTGTCATGGGCGGGCGCGGCCATGGCCTGGCACGCTCACAGCCAGGCGCGGGGGCGGGCGCTGAGACCACGGCGCGGGCGCTACCACGGCCAGGTGCAGGCGCGACGCGGAGGCCGGGCACAGGGCGCTGGTCAGGCGGCACTGGGGTCGTGGCTTGGGGCGCGGCGCGGCGCAGAGGCCGGGGCCGGAGGGCGTCGTCGTCGGGATGGAGTCCCTGCCGTGCCTGCCGATGCCTCCACACGTTTCTCCGGCGATCACCGGCGCACCACGGAGGAGCCGTCCTCGTGCAAAGAAGAGGCGACGTTGACAGGGTCCCTGCATCGGAGCGCTAGCGAGGCCAAGGCTCGTCGGACGCTTGGCGCGGTGCGGTTGGCGCTGCGAGGGCGAGAACGCACACACCGAAAGATGACACCGGCGGGCTGCCGTTCGTTTGCTCGATGGAGAGCAACGTGGCTGATAACGTGTTAGAATGAATCATCATTCCTCTTCCATTAGATGATTGTGGATATATATAAAAAAGAAAAGATGCAACCAAGACGTATCTGTTCGGGAGAGATGACAATTACAAGGGAAGATTACCCCATAATTACCATATGTTAATTAAACTCTAACAAGTTGCATTACGCTGGCTAGCTGGTGTACGTGCGTAGCCAAACAGCCTTTGGCTTAGCTTGTAGGAGTACTACTCCCTCCCAATGTAATCGACTCAATTTTCGGGACGTGCACTAGCTATCTCTAGTAACAATCCTCTGGAAAATAAAAGTATCCGCCCAGACAAAAAAACACTCACAACCAAGTCCCTAACAATTTATGACCAGCACCCTAAAGTTTTCGTTTTCTTACAAACAAGGACAAAATTTCGACAAGTTTAGACAGTTTTAGCCAGAAATTTCAGCAGCATAATGCATTGGGAACGAAGAATCGCAACATGCCTCCTCAAGTACGCAACAACCGCTCCACGACAATGCCTTCTATTTTGTGTGCCTAGCATGGAAGGAAGGAAGGAAGGAAGGGAAGCACCACTATGCCATTACACTGCCCCAGCCGGCTTCTTCGTTCTTTTTAATTCGTTGACGGTGTAATCCAATTCACTAGTATCCATCATACTTGGAAACTAACTAGTAAGCTTGCACGTGTAACGCACGTCTCGATTTGCATATGCCTAAGTAAACCATGACAAACATGCATTTAAAGTACCCATGATTAGATCAACAGTGGGCTGAGGGTCCATTTATTGCTCGTGAAACAGACTATGAGCAAGAAATAGATATATAATATGAAATGAATAACCAATTGATAAGAGAAATATGACCACAAATAATGGGCAGAAAGTGGTGGGGAAAATGGAACATGACATTTTGGACAAGAATGTCCAACCATGTAATGACTTTTGTAGACTCACTTCAAATCTGATTATGAGATATCTTCTGTTACAATGTATTTGCATAAAAATACATCAAGTAGGGGATATAAAAACCAAGTAATAAATCCACTTGTAGAACACTATGGTATGTCATTTGAAATGTCTTCACCAAGACTTTGCTCTCTGATTCCTATTTATTCATATTCATTACTGAAAAGCTATTTTGTTGCTCACTAAAAAGAGAAGACGATTCGCAAGCATGTCTCATATTGCCATATACTTTTAGCACTTACTGCCAGTGTAAGAAAATGATAAACATCCAAGGTTACATACCATAGTTTCGAAGTTACTTTCTTTAGCTAGCAATCTAAAATTATAGATATTAGTTGAAATAAGATGCCAATGCAGCAACCCAAGTACTTATTCAGCCATGTTCACACCAACCAGCAAAAAAAAGGTTGCTAAACCCTGAAAAATAAGCTACTTCTGGTATATTTAAATCACATATTTGCTCCATTCTATTAACATAACTTTGGCCAAGCTCAATATTCAGGTCTAAGGTTCCATGCCTAATGAAAAAAATGAATATGTGCATACCAGAATAATGGTTGCATGATAGTTGGTTAAATTAGCCAATAAGTTTGTCCAAAAGGATTTGAATTCAAGATGTCCAACATGAACAATTGAGCTCAATGCCCGAATATTAGTTAGAGAACTAATTTGAGTTTTTCTACTATACACCCTCATCCCAATAATATCATTGCTATGAATAAGAACCTGACTTTGTTTCTTGTAGTGATTCCAGCACTTGGTGAAAACCTGTAGAAATGACTTCATTAATTTTTCAAACCAAAAGAAATACTTGACGCTCTCATAACAGAAGAAGTCATATGAACAAATGATAATTCTGTAACTAAAGGCACATACTAATTTTATCAAAATCATAAAGAGAACGTATAATCAAGGAGAAAGGTGTAACAGCTCCCGGGTGCCTACGCACCCTCTATGAACAGTAAAAAATAGAAAAACAAATTTAAAAATTCTGAAACTTTGCAGTATCAAAGATGCTAAAATTTCCTAGGTGCTTGCAAAATGTAAAAAGGGACCGTAAAATTTCCTATTTAAATTTTGTCTTATTTCGTACGTAAAAAGGGACTGTAAGAAATATATAGTCGCCGTAAAAAATATTTTATGTCAAGTAAAATTACAAACATAGAAACATAGTATAAAATATACATAAAATGTGATTTTCCTAGTCTTTATGACATATATTTTTGTTTTCTTATACCAAATATTACATACTGAATAAATTTAAATGTAACTATTTATATTCCAAATCTAATTTATTTATGAAACGATCGTAACATTACGTCGGGTGAAGAATAACTTATTCTGCACCCTGGGTGATGAATAGACTTTCTATTTGTCATGTACATAGTAATTAATCAGCAAAGGAAAAAAGGAAAATACGCAACATCCTATTTGTGATATGAAATTTGAAAAAAAAAATCTGTTTTATCATAAGTCGCTTGAGACAACAAAATCAGAGTATGACCTTTAAAGAATATTCTGGCAGCTCATTGTTTCATTGTAAATGTTGACATAAATAGTTGCCAACTGACAGAAATAGTTGCCAATACGTGTATGAAATAGCAGGAACATCGTTCTTGTTAACATCCACAGCAGAAATACATACAAGGAAAAATAAGCTAAATCCCTAGACTTACAATGAAAATACTACAAGTGATTTTTTGTGTCCAATACATCAGGAAATTTATGCATGCACACCTGAATAGAGAAAAATAGAGAAAGAGGAGGGGAGCACACTTGGATTATTGCTACCACGGCACCATGGCAGGCATGTGCAGCCACGATGTTGTGAAGAAAATCCTGATAAGAATGATCGGGCGTAATCCTCTGGTAGCTAGACAGAATGAGGAGAAAAAGAAGAATGAAAGAAAAGAAAAAATTGTCTTTCGTTGAACAAAATCGAAACTCACCCAAGGATGCAAACCTGAACATGAGCATCCAAATCGTGTGCAAGTTGTAACTACAGGAATGACAATGCTAAGGAGGCAGATGTACAAGAGAAATCAAAATCGTTGATTCGGCAGTGACCAAATAACCGGATCATATATTTATCATCACAAGATCTGTGAGTAAAGAAATTTTAGTTACAACCATAATGCATAAATTGTAATTGGATCTGCCTTCTTTCCAGTTTTGGTGGCTGTGAAAAGCAGAATATGACCATGACTACAAGATCTTTCAGTAAGAAAATGGAGTCATGAACCACACAGAGATATGAAGGAAAGGAACTATGTGATGATGTTGTACCTCAGGAGACAGCACTGCAATATCTAAAGGTTTGATGGAAATTCAGGTTATCTAAAACAATTTTCTAAGCAATGTTATAAACGAATGGATTAGATACTTGTTTCCTGAATCTAGCTTGTCGTCAAAATGAACCTACATTCTGTAACCTTAAAAGAACATAGAGCAAAGCACAACCACTAACTTAACAGTTGCCGAAGAATATGGAGGGACAAACCGGATAGAGAATTGGGGATCAACCTAACTGGGAGAAGGTAACAAAAGGGATAGATGGAAATAGCGGAGACGGTGCTAGTCAACACTTGATGCATATAACAGAACATGGTAGAACAACATCTGGATCATGAATGTAATCCAAAATTATGTTTTATAAAGATATGTCCCACTCTTCAATAGTTGGTTAATCATTACGATAAAATGCTAAAAGTCCTTATAAGATATTAAAAGTGGAATGAACCACATCCATGAGAAATAAGTCTTTCATATCAACATCTTTGCAGAAAACGCAACCTAATACTCCATGTTTAAATAATCAAACAATTATCATGCAAAAAAGCTAACAAAAACGAACAAAGGGACAATATAGATCATCATGAGGGGACGGCGTAGAAGTGTGTATGGTGATGTGCGAATGAGAGGTTCCTGGTAGTGCAGGAAATCATGAGAGGACTTGAAGGCAGAACAAGTCAAAACAACGACACTGTCGTAACCCACCACCAGCTATACTCCTCCTTAACTCTAGCACCATCAAGCTCCTCCCTTATTTTGCTAATGGAACCATGCATGTAAATTGATATGCAATAATTAAAAGAAGACAAACTCATAATTCAAGGCCCAAAGGGATAGTCTGAAGTTAATTTGTAATACCTTCTAAACTGCATAATCTGAATGGAAACATTAGATTTTATTTTAAAATACCACTTCATCACATCTTTATTGGACCAGGACCCTTTTCCAAACAATCAGAACTAAAAAGATCAGAAATGGATATATTCATATACATACAATTTTATGAACAAGATAGATAATGATCTATTTTGCCTTACCAAGTTGGAATCTCATCTCTCACTATATTAGTACTTCCTCATTCATCTCCATTCTCCAGGGATGCCTCCTGCATCTTCAATCCTAATACACATACTTTAGGGCTATCAAGTCCAAGAAATTACAGAACTAAGAGACGAGCTATTGCAGAAACTAACTTGTCCTGTTAGTCATTGCAAAATGTCAAGTGAAGAATCTCTGAACCACTATACGATAACCACAGGTCCACGGCCTCCTAGAATTCCCTGAAGAAATGGACAGAATCGGGACGAACACTTACACCGCTAGTACCTGAAAAATTTGAGATAAAAAAGGAACATCTGTTATAAGAACACATAACAAATAAAATCACTGGGAGAAACCAGGACTGTCGGGGCCGCAAATCATTGGAAAATATTAAGATAGAAAGGCAACCTAGCAGAGAACTACAACTACTCGAGGTGGCAAAGTACACAGAAGAAGGGGGTAGATCACATATATATATATATATATATATATATATATAGTGTGTGTGTGTGTGTGTGAGTGTAGGCAACAAGTAGCGGGCGATGAACTCCATGGAGGCCTTCTGTCAAAACAAAGAATGAAAAAAAAGAATCATGAACCAATAATTTGCATTGAGATCAAATAGTAATACTACGTAAGAACTTGTAGTCTTATCTGAGTGGTTGCACTTGTTGCCGGCCATAATGCCTCACCCGCATAGCTGTGTGGAACGCACATCAGCAATGAGTGCAGAGCAACAGCAAACTGAACCTTGGCAGCAAACCCAACTGCAATGCACGAACCTTGGTAGCAAACTGAACCCGTCGGGTGCGTGCAGCCTCCGTCGTCGCCGTCCGGCCCCAGGTGCTTTGCGGCCTCCGTTGTCGCCGTCCCACCCTCCCATCGGGTGCGTGCGGCCTCCGCTGCCGGCCTCCCCGTCGGGTGCGGCCTCCGATGGAGAATCGACGGGTGCGGAGGAGCGTCAGCAGGGCTGAGCGGCAGCGGACGACCGAGGGGCAAAGGATGAGGTGCGGAGCGGCGGCGGCGAAGCGCGGGGGAGGCGGCCGTGGCGAGCGCGCGGGGCCGGCCGCTCCTGTATGCGGGAGCGGTTCCAGGATTCCAGTGCGTGAGGGGTTTCGTTAGCAGCGTAACAGGTGTTTGGTTAATAGAGTTTTGTTAACGACGTAGTTAGTCCGTTGCTAACATGATTAGACGGTCCAGATTTATAGTTAGATTAACCCTCTCTTCCTTTTATAGGGAATAGTATAAGCGTACACGTGCGTTGCACGTCTCAAACGTAAACCAGATAATATTCACATGCTATGGAATAAAAATAAATGTTGCAAAATACATAAATCAAATGGATACAGTATGTTTGATGTCGCTCAAATTATTTTTGGAAAAGTGAGACAACGCCATGGTTACGTTGCTGCATAGAGTAATCGCAGGAAACATATTCTCATTTAAATAAAACCAACAACTATTTAACAATGTGTAATTAATATAGCATCTAGTATAGTCTTCCTGTTCGAGTGTTGGAAAAAAAGGTATAAACTGCCTTACAATGCAATTGGTTCATTCAAGATGCTTACCTCCAGAATCTTATTTTATTCTATGTAAGCCAATTCTACATATGCATAGCAAAATACTCCTATAAATTTGCCAACACCTAGGAAATAGAGGTGAACAAATTTTGGTTATGTGGATTGCCAAAATTATATATTAGTACTAATTCGGGTCAGCATTATATCCTATTATGGATAATAGAAAAAAGAAGATGATATGTGACTACAGCGACTTGTATATGTGCCGAAATAGAAGATGTTTTACTTTAACTAACTGAAACGTAAAAGGGCTCAAAAATTCAATAATCATCATGATACAAAGTATTTATCTGGTTTCATATATGTTCACGCGTTGGCAACCTGACTAACTTACAATGCTATAACACAGAGTGTATGTACATAATCTGAAATGGGATGTGAAGAAAAATAAAGCTGGAAGGAAAAGTATTCTAGATCATTTGGCAAGTTTAATCTTGTCAATCTTCCAGCCAGGTTAGCTTCTAAATCACGAAAACGGTTATCGTTGCAACAAACTGCATTATACAGTTCACAACAGTTCCAAGGAAGGCAAAATCCCTATGCACACCAGGAGCAACAACATGTGGGTCCAACAGTGCACGAGGTAAAAGCACTGCATTTGCTTGGAACAGGGCCTTGTAAAGGAGGAGCATTCGGGCTTGTTTTTATAGGGAACGATGCCATCATGTTTATACCACAGATACATGACACGTGCCAGTGGTTCGATGCGTGTGCATATATCCCGTTGTTCCCCATCTTTCACCCGAAGAATTTTTCACAATCCAGTAATCCATGCCACCTACAGAACCATATCCCACAATTAGCACTGTGTAATCAAGAGACGTTGGGCATGAACCATCTACGATACCCTGAATAAGAAAATAATGGAAGTCAAGTGCAATGTGTTGTAAAATTATACTCCCTCTAAACGATCTTATTAGTGAGAACACAATTGCATTCAAACCTAGGAGTGTAGTTGAAATGCTCTAGCGTTGCCACATATTCGTACGCTGATAGGTTGCTGGGCAAAAGCCTGTAAAAACATGTCTTCCTTGTTAGCAGGTACATCCTTGTAGCCATCGACTGTTAGCACGTGCTTTTCCAGCTGCAAAACAAGCAGACAGATTGAATGAATATGACACATCATGGTCTAAACATGCTCAAGGTAGTTTTCTACGTTACTACACCTCCATCTTACTTTGTTCTTGTTGCATGATCCATCTGCTTCACGGAACCGGTAATCATCCTCCATGTCAATGCCGCCATTTTAATCACAAATTTATAAGCATGGTCCATGAGCCCACTGTTACAAATCTAAATACAACCTTTTAGTTCGCATTAGTGCTTGGAGTGCACTCAAATACTACACCTTATTAACACCATAGGAATGAAGTGAATCTTATTTTTGGGGATCCCATGTGCTTCGCTCCGAACATTCTTCCCTTCTCTTTCGCTCTCTCATCCCGATCGATCCCGTTCGGGCCGTTTTCACTGTCACCGAACCCAAGGCACAAAGATGGGCGACATGATGGCCACGGCACAGCACATTCACATGTGCCCATGCATTGAGCTGCGGTAGGCGGAGGGAGTGTGTGAGGCTTCCCCTTCTGCTAGGGTTGAAGAGGGAAGGAATATCTGGATAATAACTAAATGTTGATCTGGTTACACAGCAAACATATTAGATTCGACTATTTTAATGAGCAGATGAGCTAGACATTGACATATGTGATATGGACAAGAAATTTTGAAACACTAAAGGAATAAATGCCGCGACAATTATAAAAACAGAACACTCCCAAGGATCATTTTTTTTTGAATTACCTATCTTATAAAGTGATATCAGCCAAGTGTGTAGCTCGTCGATTGTGAGGTTGCAGGTTGTGATGAAGTCACTCGCCTTGCCGTTGAAAATCCTACTGTTTCTCTCCTTCCAAATCTGCCACCAAAATAAGCATGCAATGGGCTGAGAGATCTTTATATACGGCGATGCATAGCAATGTTATAAAGAGTATGAAGCCACCAGTGTAGTAGGGAATGAGTGTCATAGCTCGGCTGTAGGTCAAAACATTAACAGAATTTCATCAGAAAGAATACCGAAACAGCAGCAGAGAAAGAGAAGGTTGCAAATAAGTATACAGTAGACTCAAGTCACATAATCCCGTTTGTTGATGGAATTGTCATCTCTACCGTCTACATCCTTCTGCAGGAACCATGCAAGCTGATGCTCGCATCAGAATTTCCTATGTGAAGCAACTTAACACCAACTTTAACTTCACAAAAAATTCCTAGCTCAGCTAATTTGCATAAACCATGAAATCTATAGATAGTTCCATGTGTTAGGCTGAAAAAAATAGCACATCAACACTCTAGAAAGAATGATAGTTTGATATTCTAACTAATCCATTAAAAATGAGTGCATTCAAATGGTAAAATGAATCGCATAAAGACTATTTATCTTCTTCGAACAATACAGAAGCACATATTATTCAGTTCAGAGATGGTGAGGCATCACTCGCCGCCTTTTATACAGGGACTACAGCGTGCTTAATCCAGCCTGAACTACATCATACAACCGAGAACTATACAAAGGTAAATTATTCACTGGGATTCATGGAAAAGAAAGGAAGGACAAAATTAGAATATGACAGATAGGTGAGACAACATAGTGCTCCAATCCATAAAGAGCCCTCTCTTAATTTCATTTGAATACCTGTTGGACCACAACACATGATCATCAACGGTCTTTGTAGCAGAAATGTGCAATTCCTCAAAAACATCCCAGAAGAGAGATATTTGACTGAATCAACATTAGGTGGATGAAAATTTTGAAATTCAGACGAGAGCAAGGCTAGGGAGGAGCAGCTAATTAACATACGAGCAATATTCTCTAATTCATCATAGAAAAGAAAATGGACTAGCAACTCTTTGCTACAAGTCGGTCTATCCCCATGACTGTGAGCAGCTTCAGACGCCGATGTCATCAATGGTGGAATAGAAAAACGACATGGAGGGGGCGAGAGGACAATTCCACCTTGTGGGTGTGGCATGTGCAGTTCCACCATACCTTTAATCTATGAAAACTCCTAACTAAACACACAAATAAGAGAGTGAACAATCAAAAAACTAAATAGGCCATAATAAGTGACCATGTGGAATAGAAGAATCTGAATCCAAGAAAGGCACAACAATATAACTCTTTCACCATGCTAGGCACTAATAAGAAGCTACAGTTAATGTCTCCAAGAAACAGAAACAATTCACAATAGTAAACAATTCTCACATCCAATGATACATGAAGCTCCCTGCCTACTGTTCACACTGAAGTTTGATGTTGGCCTTAATATCTATGCAACGATGAGCACTACACTTTATTTGTCAGTCCCTGCTGCAGTCAAATTGTCAACATTCATACACCGGCGCATAAATAATTTCAGATTTGGGAAGAAAATCGTAGAATGTGTTGGCGTGAAGCCTGCTAGCCATGTTGCCTTGAAGCTCCTGCACCAAGAAACAAATATGAAGTCACAGTTTACAGATCCGGACCCAAAAAAATAAAGTGAGATATTCTAATCGTGCTATCCAATCCCAATCTTCCTCTGCAAGTAGCAAGCCGCTTCCTCTGCCTGCAACCGCCCGCTTCCTCCTCCAATAGAGCGTGCACGTCACGCCACCCACGGCCACCGGCGGGAGCAGAACACGAATGGCACGTACGCCAAGGGACTGAGATCCATTCGCGGCGGAGCAAGCTGGAGATGAGCTAGACATTGACATATGTGATATGGATAGGAAATTGTGAAACACTAAGGGAATAAATGTCGCGACAATTATAAGAACAGAACACTCCCAAGGATCATTTTTTGAATTACCTACCTTATAAAGTGATATCAGCCAAGTGTGTAGCTCGTCGATTGTGAGGTTGCATGTTCTGATGAAGTCACTCGCCTTGCCGTTGAAAATCTTAGTGTTTCTCTCCTTCCAAATCTTCCACCAAAATAAGCATGCAATGGGCTGAGAGATCTTTATATACGGCGATGCATAGCAATGTTATAAAGAGTATGAAGCCACAAGTGTAGTAGGGAATGAGTGTCATAGCTCGGCTGTAGGTCAAAACATTAACAGAATTTCGTCAGAAAGAATACCGAAACAGCAGCAAAGAAAGAGAAGGTTGAAAATAAGTATACAGTAGACTCAAGTCACATAACCCCGTTTGTTGATGGATTTGTCATCTCTACCGTCTACATCCTTCTGCAGGAACCATGCAAATTGATGCTCGCATCAGAATTTCCTATCTGAAGCAAGTTAACACCAACTTTAACTTCACAAAAAATTCCTAGCTCAGCTAATTTGCATAAACCATGAAATCTACAGATAGTTCCATGTGTTAGGCTGAAAAAATAGCACATCAGCACTCTAGAAAGAATGATAGTTTGATATTTTAACTAATCCATTAAAAATGAGTGCATTCAAATGGAAAAAGGAATCGCATAAAGACTATTTATCTTCTTCGAACAATACAGAATCACATAATATTCAGTTCAGAGAGGGTGAGGCATCACTCGCCGCCTTTTATACAGGGACTACAGCGTGCTTAATCCAGCCTGAACTTCATCATACAACCGAGAACTATACAAAGGCAAATTATACACTGAGATTAATGGAAAAGAAAGGAAGGACAAAATTAGAATATGACACATAGGTGAGACAACATAGTGCTCCAATCCATAAAGAGCCCTCTCTTAATTTCATTTGAATACCTGTTGGACCACAACACATGATCATCGGCAATCTTGGTAGCAGAAATGTGCAATTCCTCAAAAACATCCCAGAAGAGAGATATTTGACTGAATCAACATTAGGTGGATGAAAATTTTGAAGTTCGGACGAGAGCAATATTTTCTAATTCATCACAGAAAAGACAATGGGCTACCAACTCTTTGCTACAAGTCAGTCTATCCCCATGACTGTGAGCAGCTTCAGACGCCGATGTCATCAGTGGTGGAATAGAACAACGACATGGAGGGGGCGAGATTACAATTCCATCTTGTGGGTGTGGCATGTGCAGTTCCACCATACCTTTAATCTGTGAAAACTTCTAACTAAACACACAAATAAGAGAGTGAACAATCAAAAAACTAAATAGGCCATAATAAGTGACCATGTGGAATAGAAGAATCTGAATCCAAGAAAGGCACAACAATATAACACTTTCACCATGCTAAGCACTAATAAGAAGCTACAGTTAATGTCTCCAAGAAATAGAAACAATTCACAATAGTAAACAATTCTCACATCCAATGATACATGAAGCTCCTTGCCTACTGTTCACACTGAAGTTTGATGTTGGCCTGAATATCTATGCAACGATGAGCACTACACTTTATTTGTCAGTCCCTGCTGCAGTCAAATTGTCAACATTCATACACCGGCACATAAATAATTTCAGATTTGGGAAGAAAATCGTAGAATGTGTTGGCGTGAAGCCTGCTGGCCCTGTTGCCTTGAAGCTCCTGCACCAAGAAATAAATATGAAGTCACAATTTACAGATCTGGACCAAAACAAATAAAGTGAGCTATTCTAATCGTGCTATGCAATCCTAATCTTCCTCTGCAAGTAGCAAGCCGCTTCCTCTCCCTGCAACCGCCCGCTTCCTCCTCCAATAGAGCGTGCACGTCACGCCACCCACGGCCACCGGCGGGAGCAGAACACGAATGACACGTACGCCAAGGGACTGAGATCCATCCGCGGTGGAGCAAGCTGGAGATGAGCTAGACATTGACATATGTGATATGGACAGGAAATTTTGAAACACTAAAGGAATAAATGCCGCGACAATTATAAGAACAGAATGATGAAGAACGTTGCATGGAAAACAAAAAAATTCCTACGCACACGCAAACCTATCCATGGTGATGAGCATCTACGAGAGGGAGAGTTGATCTACATACCCTTGTAGATCGCTAAGCGGGAAGCGTTAAAAAACGCGGTTGGTGTAGTCGAACTTCTTCGCGATCCAAATCGCTGAGTGTCCCGCGATCTAATCACGAACCGTCCTGCGATCTCGTCATGATCCGTCCCGCGATCCAATCACGATCGTCTCGTGGCCTTGATCACGATCCTTCCGATCTAGTACCGAACGGACGGCACCTCCGCGTTCAGCACACGTGCAGCTTGATGACGATCTCCACCGTCTTGATCCAGGAAGCGGAGGTGGAGAGGAGAGAGAGTTCACCGGCAGCGTGACGGCGCTCCGGCGATGGTGGTGGAGTGATTCCGGCAGGGCTTCGCCTAAGCACTGCGGAAAACCAATCTAGAGGAGCACCGGTGGAACGGGTAGCACGTGGCCGTAAAAACTGTGCAAAACCCTTCTATTCCACCAGTATATATAGGAGGATAGGAGAGGCAGCCCTTGGCTCAAGGCCAAGGGCCTCTTGGAGTCGGCCGGCTAAGGGGGAGGAGTCCTACTCCTCCTCCAATCCTAGTAGGAGTAGGACTCTCCCTTTTTTGCCTTTTTCTCCACTTTTCTCTTTGGGCTTTTTCCCTCCTGTCGCATGGGCCTTGTGTGGCTATTCCACCAGCCCACTAAGAGCTTGTTAATACTCTCCCAAAGCTCATGAAGCCTCTTGGGTCGAAATACCCCTCCCGGAAGTCTCCCGGTACACTACCGGCACTCCCGGTACACTACCTATGAGCCCGAAACTTTTCCGGCGACCAAACTGGGACTTCCTATATATGAATCTTTACCTCCGGACCATTCCGGAGCTCCTCGTGACATCCGGGATCTCATCTGGGACTCCGAACAACCTTTAGTCACCACCATACATAACTCTACACTATCGAAACGTCACCAAACCTTATGTGTGCAGACCCTGCAGGTTCGAGAACTATGTAGACATGACCGAGACACCTCTACGGTCAATAACCAATGGCGGGACCTGGATGTCCACATTGGTTCCTACATATTCTACGAAGATCTTTATCGGTCGAACCTCTATGTCAAGGATTCAGTTAATCCCGTATGATGTTCCCTTTGTTCTTCGGTATGTTACTTGCCCGAGATTCGATCGTCGGAATCTCTATACCTAGTTCTATCTCGTTAACGGCAAGACTCTTTACTTGTTCCGTAATACAAGATCCCGTGACTAACACTTAGTCACATTGCTTGCAAGTCTTATTGTGATGTTGTATTACCGAGTGGGCCCTGAGATACCTCTCCGTCACACGGAGTAACAAATCCCAGTCTTGATCCATGCCAACCCAACGGACACCCTCGGAGATACCTGTAGAGTACCTTTATAGTCACCCAGTTACGTTGTGACGTTTGATACACACAAGTTACTCCTCCGATGTCAGTGACTTGCATGATCTCATGGTCGTAGGAACACATACTTGACATGCAGAAAACAGTAGCAATAAACTGACACGATCATATGCTACGTTTGTAGTTTGGGTCTTGTCCATCACATCATTCTCCTAATAATGTGATCCCGTTATCAAATGACATCACATGTCAATGGCTAGGAAACCGTCTATTTATCCACACATGCAATGTGTTTCCAACCAATACAATTATAGCATGGATAATAAACGATTATCATGAACAAGGAAATATAATAATAAACACTTTATTTATTGCCTCTAGGGCATATTTCCAACACAGAACACTCCCAAGGATCATTTTGTTTGAATTACCTATCTTATAAAGTGATATCAGCCAAGTGTGCAGCTCGTCGATTGTGAGGTTGCGGGTTCTGATGAAGTCACTCGCCTTGCCGTTGAAAATCCTACTGTTTCTCTCCTTCCAAATCTTCCACCAAAATAAGCATGCAATGGGCTGAGAGATCTTTATATACGGCGATGCATAGCAATGTTATAAAGAGTATGAAGCCACCAGTGTAGTAGGGAATGAGTGTCATAGCTCGGCTGTAGGTCAAAACATTAACAGAATTTCATCAGAAAGAATACCGAAACAGCAGCAGAGAAAGAGAAGGTTGCAAATAAGTATACAGTAGACTCAAGTCACATAATCCCATTTGTTGATGGATTTGTCATCTCTACCGTCTACATCCTTCTGCAGGAACCATGCAAGCTGATGCTCGCATCAGAATTTCCTATCTGAAGCAAGTTAACACCAACTTTAACTTCACAAAAAATTCCTAGCTCAGCTAATTTGCATAAACCATGAAATCTATAGATAGTTCCATGTGTTAGGTTGAAAAATAGCACATCAGCACTCTAGAAAGAATGATAGTTTGATATTTTAACTAAACCATTAAAAATGAGTGCATTCAAATGAAAAAATAGCACATCAGCACTCTAGAAAGAATCGATGGCGAATCCGGCGATGGTAGGCAGAGCGGGGCCGGCGGCGGAGGCGCAAGGGAATAGCGGGGTGTGCAGGCCGCCGTGTAGCCGGCAGGGCTGGGGCAGGAGCGGTGGCGGTGGCGGGGCTGGGGCAGCGGAATCATCGGGGCTGGGCGGTGCGGGAACGGCGGGGGATGTGTGTTGGGGAACGTTGCATGGGAAACAAAAAATTTCCTACGCACACGCAAGATCTATCCATGGTGATGAGCATCTACGAGAGGGATAGTGGATCTACATACCCCTTTAGATCGCTAAGCGGGAAGCGCCAAGAAACGCGGTTGGTGTAGTCGAACGTCTTCGCGGTCCAAATCGCCGAGCGTCCCGCGATCACATCACGATCTGTCTCGTGATCCAATCACGATCCGTCCTGCGAACTCATCACGATCCGTCTCGCGATCTTGATCACGGTCCTTCCGATCTAGCGCCGAACGGATGACACCTCCGCATTCAGCACACGTATAGCTTGATGACGATCTCCGCCTTCTTGATCCAGCAAGAGGGAGCGGAGAGGTAGATGAGTTCTCCGGCAGCACGACAGCGTTGCGGTGATGGTGGTGGAGCTATTCCAGCAGGGCTTTGCCTAAGCACCGCTGAAAACCGATCTAGAGGAGAAACTGTGATCTAGAGGAGAGGTAGCACGTGGCTATTAGGGTTAGCTTTTCCCTCTAAATCCTCTAGTATATATAGGAGGGAGGGAGGGGAGGAGGCAGCCTCAAACCCTCAAGATCTGGCGGAAATTGGAGGTGGAGGAGTCCTACTCCAATCCTATTAGGATTAGGACTCCTTCCTTATTTAGACTTTTTGCCTTTTCCCACCTTTTTCTCCTTGGGCTTTTCTTCCCAGCCGCATGGGACCTTTGTGGGACTTCAACCAGCCCACTAAGGGCTGGTATTTATCCTCCCACAGCCCATGTAGCCTCTTGGGTCGAAATACCTCTCCCGATGGTCCCCCGGTACACTACCGACACTCCCGGAACACTACCGATGAGCCCGAAACTTTTTCGGCGACCAAAATAGGACTTCCTATATATCAATCTTTACCTCCGGACCATTCTGGAGCTCCTCATGATTTTTGGGATCTCATCCGGGACTCCGAAAAACCTTCGGTCACCACCATACATAACTCTATACTACCAAAACGTCACCGAACCTTAAGTGTGCACATCCTGCGGGTTCGAGAACTATGTAGACATGATCGAGCCACCTCTACGTTCAATAACCAATAGCAGGACCTAGATGCCCATATTGGTTCCTACATATTCTACGAAGATCTTTATCGGTCGAACCTCTATGTCAAGCATTCAGTTAATCCCGTATGATGTTCCCTTTGTTCTTCGGTATGTTACTTGCCCGAGATTCGATCGTCGGAATCTCTATACCTAGTTCAATCTCGTTAACGGCAAGACTCTTTACTTGTTCCATAATACAAGATCCCGTGACTAACACTTAGTCACATTGCTTGCAAGGCTTATTGTGATGTTGTATTACCGAGGGGGCCCTGAGATACCTCTCCGTCACACGGAGTAACAAATCCCAGTCTTGATCCATGCCAACCCAACAGACACCCTCAGAGATACCTGTAGAGTACCTTTATAGTCACCCAGTTACGTTGTGATGTTTGATACACACAAGGTACTCCTCCGATGTCAGTGACTTGCATGATCTCATGGTCGTAGGAACACATACTTGACATGCAGAAAACAGTAGCAATAAACTGACACGATCATATGCTACGTTTGTAGTTTGGGTCTTGTCCATCATATCATTCTCCTAATGATGTGATCCCGTTACCAAATGACATCTCATGTCCATGACTAGGAAACCATATCCATCTTTAATCAACGAGCTAGTCTATTAGAGGCATACTAGGGACATGGTGTTGTCTATGTATCCACACATGTATCTGAGTTTCCGATCAACACAATTATAGCATGGATAATAAACTATTATTATGAACGAGGATATATGATAATAACTAATTTATTATTGCCTCTAGGGCATATTTCCAACAGTCTCCCACTTGCACTAGAGTCAATAATCTAGTTCACATCACCATGTGATTCGCATTGTTATGAATCTAACACCCAATGAATTCTAGGGCTCGATCATGCTTTGCATGTGAGAGAGGTCTTATAGTAAACGGGTCTGCGACATTCAGATCCGTGTGTACTTTGCAAATCTCTATGTTAAACCGTAAACACTGTTACCACACTCCACTTGGTATTATTCCAAAATGGCTGCTCCACTATACGTATCCAGATTGCTACTACGAGTCATCCGGATTGGTGCTAAAGCTTGCATTGACGTAACTCTTTACGATGGAATCTTTATCACCTCCATAATTGAGAAACATCTCCTTAGTCTTTTAGTTACTAAGGATAATCTTGACTGTTGTCCCGTGATCCACTCCTGGATCACTCGTGTACCCCTTGACAGACTCATGGCAAGGCACAGGTGCGGTACACAGCACGGCATAATATGGAGCCTATGGCTAAGGCATAGGGGACAATGTTCGTCATTTCTCTTTCTTTTGCCGTTGTCGAGCTTTGAGTCTCACTCAACTTCACACCTTACAAATCAGGCGAGAACTCTTTCTCTGACTGTTCCATTTTGAACTCTTTCAAAATCTTGTCAAGGTATGTACTCCTTGAAAGTCTCATCAAGCATCTTGATCTATCTCTATAGATCTTGATGCTCAACAATTAGGTAGCTTTATCCAGGTCTTCTTTTGAAAAACACTTTTCAAACAACTGTTTACGCCTTCCGGAAATTCTACATTATTACCGATGAACAATATGTCATCCACATATGCTTATCAGAAACTCTATAGTGCTCCCACTCACTTTATTGCAAATACAAGTTTCTAGTAAACTTTGTATAGACTCAAAAACTTTGATCACCTCATCAAAGTGTATATTCCAACTCCGAGATGCTTGCTTCAGTCCATAGAAGGATCACTGAAGCTTGCTCATCTTTTAGCATCCTTAGGACTTACAAAACCTTCTGGTTGTATCACATACAACCTTTCCTCAAGTAAACCATTAAGGAAACGATGTTTTGACATCCATCTAGCAGATTTCATAATTGAAAAATGCAGCAACTACTAACGTAATTCCAACAGACTTTACCATCGCTACGAGTGAGAAAGTCTCATCGCAGTCAACTCCTTGAACTTGTCACAAACATCTTTGCAACATGTCGAGCTTTACAAATGGTGACATTTACCATCAGCGTCTGTCTTCATTTTAAAGATCCGTTTGTACTCAACGACCTGCCGTCCAACGAGCAAGTCTGCCAAAGTCTATACTTGGTTTTCATACATGGATCCTTTTCACGGATTTCATGGCCTCTAACCATTTATCGGAATCCGGGTGCATCATCGCTTCTCCATAGCTCGTAGGTTCATCGTTGTCCAACAACATGACCTCTAAGACAGGGTTGCCGTACCAATTAGGAGTAGTACGTGTCCTTGTCGACCTACGAGGTTCGAAAGTAACTTGATTTGAATCTTCATGATCATCATCATTAAATTCCTCTTCAACTAACGTAGGCTCCACAGAAACATCTTTCTGCGCTGCGCTACTCTCTAGTTGAAACAAAGGTTCAACAACCTCATCAAGTTCTATCTTCCTCCCACTCAATTCTTTCAAGAGAAACTCTTTCTCGAGAAATGACCCATTTTTAGCAACAAACACTTTATGCTTGGATCTGAGATAGAAGGTTCACCCAACTGTTCTTAGGGTATTATATGAAGATGCATTTGTCCGCTTTGGGCTTGATCTCATTAGGTGAAAACATTTTTCCACACAAGTATCGCAACCCCAAACATTAAAAAATGACAGCTTAGGTTTCTATCAAACCATAATTCACACTGTGTCATCTCAACGGATTTAGATGGTGCCCTATTTAAAGTGAATGTAGTTGTCTCTAATGCATAACCCCAAAATTATATTAGCAAAATGATAAGAGACATCATAGCATGCACCATATCCAATAGAGCACGGCTATGACATTCGGACACACCATCACACTATGGTGTTCCACGTGGCGTGAGTTGTGAACCAACTTTCACATTGTCTAAAGTTGTACGCAAACTCGTAACTCAGATATTCACCTGCACGATCATATCGCGGACATTTTTATCTTCTTGTCACGATGATCTTAAACTACACTCTGAATTTGCTTGAACCTTTCAAACAATTCAGACTTGTGTTTCATTAAGTAAATACACACTATATCTACTCAAATCATCAATGAAGTTAAGAAAATAAAGATATCCACCGCACGCAACAAGACTCATTGGATTACATACATCAACATGTATCATTACCAATAAATCACTTGCCCGCTCCATCAATCCAGAAAACGGGGTCCTTAGTCATCTTGCCCAAGGGGCATGGTTTGCATGTCTCAACCGATTCGAAATCGAATGAGTCAAAAGATCCATCAGCATGGAGTTTCTTCATGCGCTTTGTACCAATATGACATTTAGCGGCAGTGCCACAAGTATGTGGTACTATCATTATTAACTTTGTATCTTTTGGCATCAATGTTATGAACATGTGTATTACTACGATCAAGATTCAACAAACCATTCTCATTGGGTGCATGATCATTGAAGGTATTATTCATGTAAACAGAATAACCATTATTCTCTAACTTAATTTAATAACCGTGTTGCAATAAACGTGATCTAATCATGTTTATGCTCAACGCAAAACACCAAATAACATTTATTTAGGTTCATCACTAATCCCGAAGGTAGAGAGAGCGTGCGATGTTGATCACATCAACCTTGGAAACATTTCCAACACACATCGTCACCTCACCCTTAGTTAGTTCTCTGTTTATTCCGTAGCTTTTATTTCGAGTTACTAACATTTAGCAACCGAACCGGTATCTAATACCCAGGTGCTACTAGGAGTACTCGCAAGGTACACATCATTAACACGTATATCAAATATACTTCTTGCAACGTTGCTAGCCTTCTTATCTACCAAGTATCTAGGGTTGTTCCGCTTCAGCGACCGCTCTCCTCATAATCGAACCACTTAGTCTCGGGTTTGGGTTCAACTTTGGGTTGCTTCACTGGAGTAGCAACTGACTTGCTATCCATGAAGTTTCCCTCCTTGCTCTTGCCCTTCTCGAAACTAGTGGTTTTACTAACCATCAACACTTGATGCTCCTTCTTGATTTCTACCTTCGCGGTGTCAAACATCGCGAACAGCTCAGGGATCATTATTTCTATCCCTGGCATTTTATAGTTCATCACCAAGTTCTAGTAGCTTAGTGACAGTGACTTGGAGAACTATATCAATCACTATATTATTTGGAAGATCAACTCCGACTCAATTCAAGCGATTGTAGTACCCAGACAATCTGGGCACATGCTCAACGATTGAGCTATTCTCTTTCATCTTGCAGGCAAACAATCTTGTTGGATATCTCATATCTCGCAACACTGGCACGAGCCTGAGATCCTAATTTCAGCTCTTAGAACATATCATATGTTCCGTGACGTTCAAAATGTTTCGGTGCCTCAATTCTAAGCCGTAATGCATGACACACTAAACTATCAACTAGTCATCAGAACGTGCCTGACAGATGTTCACAACATCTACAAACGACACTCGAGGGGTTGGCGCACCGAGCGGTGCATTAAGGACATAAGCCTTCTGTGCAGTAATGACGAAAATCCTCAGATCACGGACCCAGTACGCAATATTGCTACCATCATCTTTCAACCTATTTCTCTAGGAACATATAAAATTACAAGGGAGCTACAACGCGAGCAAGTAATCTACAACATAATTTGCAAAGACACTACTGACTATGTTCATGATAATGAGTTCAATTAATCATATTACTGAAGAACTCCCACTCAAATTGACATCCCTCAGGTCATCTGAGTGACACATGATCCAAATTCACCAACTCAAGTCCGATCATCACGTGAGTTGAGGTGGCTTCAATGGTGAATATCATTATGTTGATCATATCTACTATATGACTCATGTTCGACCTTTCGGTCTCTTGTGTTCTGAGGCCATGTCTGTACATGCTAGGCTCGTCAAGTTTAACCCGATTATTCTGCATGTGCAACACTGGCTTGCACCCGTTGTATGTGAACGTAGAGTCTATCACACCCGATCATGACGTGGTGTCTCAACACGACGAACTTTCGCAATGGTGCACACTCGGGGAGAACACAATTTATCTTGAAATTAAGTGAGGGATCACCTTATAATGCTACTGTCGTCCTAAGCAAAACAAGGTGCATAAAAAGATTAACATCACATGCAAATCATAAGTGACATGATATGGCCATGAACTTGTGCTTTTGATCTCCATCTGGAACGCACCGGCATGATCTCCATCGTCACCGGCACGACACCATGATCTCCATCATCTTGATCTCCATCAATGTGACGCCATCGGGGTTGTCACGCCCTGCATGCTTCTACTACTATTGCTACCATTTAGCGATAAAGTAAAGCATTACATAGCGCTTAATGATTGACACGCAGGTCATACAATAATTAAAGACAACCCTATGGCTCCTACCGGTTGCCGAACTCATCGACATGCAAGTCATGAAATTCTATACATCACATGATCATCTCATACATCACATATATCACATCATGTAATTGGCCATATCACATCACAACATACCCTGCAAAAACAAGTTAGACGTCCTCTAATTGTTGTTGCATGTTTTACGTGGCTGCTACGGGTATCTAGCAAAGACGATTCTCACCTACGCATAAACCACAACGGTGATACATAATTTTCTTTTCAACCTTCTCAAGGACCGCCTTTGCCGAATCCGATCCAACTAAAGTGAGAGAAACTGTCACCCGCAAGCCATCTAGGCAACAAGTTGCGTCGAGGGAACTAGTCTCTCGTAAGCGTACGAGTAATGTTGGTCCGGGCCACTTCATCTCACAATACCGCTGAACCAAAATATGACCAAGGGAGGAAGCAATCTAAGCATCAATGCCCACAAACTCTTTGTGTTCTACTCAAGATCTCATCTACACATAGACCTAGCTCATGATGCCACTGTTGGGGAACGTTGCATGGGAAACAAAAAATTTCTTACGCACACGTAAGATCTGTCCATGGTGATGAGCATCTATGACAGGGAGAGTGGATCTACATACCCTTGTAGATCGCTATGCGGGAAGCGTTAAGAAACGCGGTTGGTGTATTCGAACGTCCTCGCGATCCAAATCGCCGAGCATCCCGCGATCACATCACGATCCGTCCCGCGATCCAATCACGATCCGTCCTGCAAACTCATCACGATCCGTCCCGCGATCTCATCACGATCCGTCCCGCGATCTCATCACGATCCGTCTCGCGATCTTGATCACGGTCCTTCCGATCTAGCGCCGAACGGACGGCACCTCCGCGTTAAGCACACGTACAGCTTGATGACGATCTCTGCCTTCTTGATCCAGCTAGAGGGAGCGGAGAGGTAGATGAGTTCTCTGGCAGCGCGAAGGCATTGCGGCGATGGTGGTGGAGCTATTCTAGCAGGGCTTTGCCTAAGCACCGCTGAAAACCGATCTAGAGGAGAAACTGCGATCTAGAGGAGAGGTAGCACGTGGCTATTAGGGTTAGCTTTTCCCTTTAAATCCTCTAGTATATATAGGAGGGGGGAGGGAAGGAGGAAGCCTCAAACCCTCAAGATCTGGCCGAAATTGGAGGTGGAGGAGTCCTACTCCAATCCTATTAGGATTAGGACTCCTTCCTTATTTAGACTTTTTGCCTTTTTCCACCTTTTTCTCCTTGGGCTTTTCTTCCCAGCCGCATGGGCCCTTTATGGGACTTCAACCAGCCCACTAAGGTCTGGTATTTATCCTCCCACAGCCCATGTAGCCTCTTGGGTCGAAATACCCCTCCGAATGGTCCCCCGGTACACTACCGGCACTCCCGGTACACTACCGATGAGCCCGAAACTTTTCCGGCGACCAAAATAGGACTTCCTATATATCAATCTTTACCTACGGACCATTCCGGAGCTCCTCCTGACGTCCGGGATCTCATCCGGGACTCCGAACAGCCTTCGGTCACCACCATACATAAGTCTATACTACCGAAATGTCACCGAACCTTAAGTGTGCAGACCCTGCGGGTTTGAGAACTATGTAGACATGACCGAGACACCTCTATGGTCAATAACCAATAGCGGGACCTAGATGCCCATATTGGTTCCTACATATTCTACGAAGATCTTTATCGGTCGAACCTCTATGTCAAGGATTTATTTAATCCCGTATGATGTTCCCTTTGTTCTTCGGTATGTTACTTGCCCGAGATTCGATCGTCGGTATCTCTATACCTAGTTCAATGTGACAGCCCGAGATCGACGTTCCAGACGATTCCAGAAGATTCCCATTTAATTTCCGTTTTCGTGTGTGGTTCGTCTTGCTGTTGCATTCATCATCGCATCATTCGCATCATCTGCATAGCATCATCCCGTTTTCAAAAACTTGCATCCGTTCGTAGTCGCCGGTTCTCGTCGTTCTTGCCGTTGCCCATTTCGAGACCAGTCACACACGCACGCGTTCGCGACACCGTTAAATAAAACCGTTTTTAAGCGCGCGCAAAAATATTTTCGGATCGAGTTGACACTTAACGTGCGGTCTTGTTTTAGTATAGTTAGGCCGCGTGTCGGTTTTCATCGCGATCGGAGTCCGTTTGATATCCGTTCCGTTAAATATATAGCGGCTCTAGCCAGTCTATGATCGGAGGTGTCGGTGTTTTGAAAACCTCGGCGCCACGGGTCACCATTCTCTCTCTCTTCCCCACTCAGCCTCTTTGCATAGCCGTCGTAACCCCCTATCCGCTTCCGGACATCGGGTCGACACCCGGTAGTCCGAAAACGGATAGCGCAGCTAACCCTAGCCCTACCCTATTTATAGCCCCTCATTCTCCATGCAAACCCTAGCTCCTCCCTCCTCTCAGCCGTCAGCCCGCCAAGCCCATCTGGACCCGTTCCCGGAGCTCTCCCGAGCTCATCCATGGAGCTTCCCTGCTCCCATGGCCGCCCTGCAGCCGCCGGCCGCCGGAGCCGCCGCAGCAGCCGCCCCGCGCCGCCGTCGGGTCGCCGGAGCCCCGCCGCCCGTCGCCGGAGATGCCCTGCCGCCGCTCCTCCTTCCTTTTCCTCCTTCTCCCTCCTCTGATCCTCTCTCTCTCTCGCAAGAACCCTCGTCGCCGCCCCGATCTCCGAGCTGCCCCCTCCGCCGCCAGATCTGGCAGCCCTGAGCCCATCCCCGGCCTCCTCCTGCCGCGCCCGCCTCCGGTCTTGCCCAGCCATCGCTGTCGCCGTCGCTCCTTTTGTTGGGCCCGGGAGGAGCGCGACGCGCTCGCCCGCGTACGTTGACCCGTCGCTCATGCCGTGTAGGCCTTCGCGCCCCCTCCCCCCCCTCCCCCGCGGCCCAGTTCGGCCCAGCTGCGTGCCAGCCTTCCCAGCCGAGCCGGCCCAGTAAGGCAGATGGTGAGATTCCCCCATAGCGCTATCTTTCGTCTGAGCGCCGGATAGTTATCCTGCGCCATGTCCAGTTCCGGCCCGTGTAGTTTTTTTTCCGATTCTGCGAATTTAGTATTTTCCCAGGAATTACAGATTTTGCAGATTAGTCCCTCTAGTTCATGCACTTAATATCTCCTGAACCGTGCATCGTTTGTAAATACTTTCAACATGAAAAGTGCTTAGAATTAAACGTAGATTAATATTATGACATTTGCACTCGTGCATGAAATTAATTAACATGTCATATTGCATATTGGCATTTAAATGCATTTTCATAATTATTCAACCATGCGTCGGAATTAATCCAATAATATTTTAAAAATGTGTGTCTCATTCGCATCACATTTTCATGCATGAGAAAAATGTTGGTCATGATGTTTGAATTTAATTTGCATTGATGGATTTATTTACCGTGAATAAGTCTAATCCCGCATATTTAATTGTGATTAATTTTCTAATATGACCTATACATATAATATATGTTTTCGGGGTAGAAAGATCCATATAATTTGTCTGTGTATTTAGTTTTGCCATTCGAGCATGTTTGTGTGAATGTTATTTATGTCGTGATGCCCTTTTGTCATTTTCATAGGAATTAATCCGTTCATGATTTGAAATGGTTGGGGTGGATTTTCCATGCATTTGCATTCATGGCATGTGTATCCTGTGTTGCTCATATCTTTTGAACTGTAGCTCCGTTTGAGATGTTCTATATATGTAAATCGACTAGAATGACGTGCAGAATAATATGGTATGCTTTATTCTGTTGTTTAACAAATTATAAAATATTTTTAGATCAGATCTGGACCAAATTCATAATTAACATTTGGGGTCATTTTGAAAATGCTATAAGTTGTTTCCGGCCTCATTTAATATGCCTAGATAGATAGTTTACTCATGCTTCACCTCTTGCCATGTTTAACAACATTTAATATTGTCGTATACCTAATGAGAGTGAACTAAATAATTCGAACGTGGAGTTTCGTCAATATGCAACTCGTTGCATATTGAGCTTCACTTAATGTGTAGTATTTGATTGCTGTGAATTGTCTTGCATTGCATGTTTAACCGGACATGCATCATATCAATTGTGCATCATGTTTGCATATGTTGTGGTGTATCTTGTGTTGATTGTTTGTTTCGGATTGCTTCTTCTCGATAGACTTGCGAAAGCTTTCGGAGTGTGAGGATTCGTTCGACTATGTTGGTTCGTCTTCTTCATGGACTCGTTCTTCTTCCGAGCGGGATCTCAGGCAAGATGACACATTTCCCTGGATACCATTACTATCATTGCCATGCTAGTTGTCTCGTCTTTTATCGTTATGTCTCGCTACCTACCGCTTGTTTGATGAGCCTCCCAACATTGCCATGATAAGCCTCTAACCCTTCCACATCCCAGCAAAACATTATTTGGCTATGTTACCGCTTGCTCAGCCCTTCTTATAGCTTTGCTAGTTGCAGGTGCAAATGCTTCCATGTGTCAACATGGACATTCTTTTGTCATATCACAATATTGCTGCTATTCAAATTAATGCACATATATACTTGGTGAAGGGTGGAAGGCTTGGCCTTTTGCTTGGTGTTTTGTTCCACTCTAGTCGCCCCTAGTTACTTGTGGACCGGTGTTATGTTTCATAAATGAGCGCTCCTAACATGCTCGGGGTTGTTATGGGGACCCCCTTGATTTTTGGGTTAGAATAAAACTTGTCTGGCAAGGCCCAACATTGGTACTACATTTGCCTAATAATTAATGAACTTGCATAGGGGATATTTTTTCGGACCCCGTGGATAATTTAATCAACCCCCGGGCCAGTGCTCCTCATGATTGTTGGTCCAAACTAGAGCACTGTGCGGGGCCAACCCAGGGCAACTTGGGAGATTTCTATCAGGCCTCTGTACACTAGCTTATCCATCGTGTCGTGAGAACAAGATACGCGGCTCCTATCGGGATTGTCGACACGTCGGGAGGCCTTGTTGGATTTGTTTTACCTTTCTCGAACGTCTAGAGTGAGGAACTCTGATTTATTCGGGCTATCTCGAGGTGTTGGATTTCCTTTGGAATTGCCTAGGAAGATCACAAGATCCATGGTTGAGGTTATTTCCACTGAGTGTGGTTAATTTGTGATGGACGAGTTGGAGCACCCCTGTAGGGTTAAATCTTTTCGAGAAGCCGTGCCCGCGGTTATGTGGCAAACTTGGATACTTTGTTTAACACCCGGTCATAGCAAACTTGAAGTAAACTCTAATAAAATACACCAACTGTGTGCGTAACCGTGACTGTCTCTTCTCATGAGTTCTTATCCGAAAGAGAACACGGTGGGGTTATGATTGACGTAAGTAGGTGATCAGGATCAGTTAGTGATCATTTCTAGTTTATGTTCGTTATGCATAGACCACCATACTTTACTTTCTGTACTCGTAAGTTATCCACTCAAATAAATGCTTAGTCGCTTGCTGCAGCCTCACCACTTAACCATACCTTACCCATTAAGCTTTAATAGTCTTGATACCCTTGGAAATGAGATTGTTGAGTCCCTGTGGCTCACAGATTACTACAACCACAGTTGCAGGTATAGGTAATGTGATGATTTGACGTGAGCGCGTTGCTTGATTTGACTTGGAGTTCTTCTTCTTCTTCTTCAATCTTGGATGGGTTCCAGGCGGCAGCCTGGGATAGCAAGGATGCATGTCATTTTATCGTTTGTTTTCGTCCGTAGTCAGACCCTGCTCTTATGTATGATGTTTGAGATGTTATTATATTGATGTGACTCTGATGTAGCTTGTGGCGAGTGTAAGCCATTTCCATATACTCATCTCTTCTGTACATGTACTTGTAATGATATCCATTCTTGCGAACGCATCGAGATGCACTTCTATCCTTGTCGAGGCCCTCGTGCCCAAATAAGAATAGGACCGCATCTTGGATGTGACAAGTTGGTATCAGAGCCTGTACCGACCTAGGAGCCCCCTTGATTGATCGAACTTGGCCAAGTCGAGTCTAGTGAAAAACTGTTTGAGTCTAGTTATATCGAAGAGTAGGATTCTTTTTATTCCTCTTCTATGCTCTGGTGAGGTATTCGACTTAGGAATTTTGATTCTACTCCTCTTCTCGCTCAAAAAAATTTTTAGGATCATGAGGGTATTTTGGAAACTATATGATGCCGATGTGACAGGGTTCTGTCTTGGTGCCTCCTGTCTGACTTGATTTCTTCCGGGGAGTTGAGCTCCCAGGAATGTTGGCACATCGTTATCATTCAGTTTTCTTAGTATCTCAGGGCGGAGAATGTTCGGAATTGCTTCAATACTTATCGTGGTAAGATAAGGTCGGAGTCACCCAGTACTGGGGAGGCGTCCGGGGTACCACCATGGTTTAGTATCGTTGTGAGTTCGAGGATTCGAGATTAGACGAGTTTGCGAAATTCTTGAATTATGGTGTGGAAGGTTGCGGATGCAGTTGCAGCTGATTGCCTAGGGCAGGTTCCTGATTCCGCAACCTGAATCGCATAAACAAGAAAGTTTTCGGAAGTTCTTAGGTGGGAATTCAAGTAGTTACCTAGGATTATCTTTCCAACAAGTGCATAATGGGTATGTATTTGTTCTGGCTTGTTTCATAAGCCTCATCCTTTGTTTTGTATTGAATATGGTAATTCGAGTTGCTTCGATGTCAAGTGGTGATTTCATATCTTGCTAAGAAGTGTTTTCATATTTTTGTGGGATTGCTAATTCTTGTGCTCAATCAAGTTATCATATCAATTCTTTTCCTACCGGTGTGCTTCTCTTCAAGATAATTCTATCCTCTTCAATATTGCAAGATCAATTCTCATTTCGTTCCGGAGTTTGTCTCATCTATTCCAAGTTGTCTTTGTTTTTCCCGCCCTCCCACCCTTTTCTTCAATGATTAATTCTCACCCAAGTGCCTTCTCTTCATCTATGCTTCAGCTATCTTTTCTTCTATCTTGTTTCCGGTGATTCTTGTGAAGATTCTCAAGAGTTTCAATTTCAAGATCTATCCTCATATTCTTGTTCTCGTTGTTATTCTTCTCCGGTGATTCTTTAGGAAGATGCTCAGTGCCCAAGTTATCATTTATTAGTATTCACCCTTGTTTTCTTATCCGGTGGATTCAATTCTAGTTCTTGGTGTTCTTCATATCATTTTCATTCCCTATCTGTTCTCCCATGTTGGAATTCTTTTTCAAGCCTCTCTTGCTTATTCATCCCTCTCTATTCTATCTGGGGTGTTGAAGATATCTCAGAAGACATTCATTTTCTTTCTTGTCCTCTTAAATTATTCAAGGGTCTCATATTATCAAGTTCTTAATTTGCACCGGTGCAATCTCTCTTTTAATCAATTGTTTCAACGGTGGTTTCTTTTAGGTGGGCCCATAACCCACAGGTCTGTTCCCAGGATCATACGTGACTCTTCTATTCTTCCCGGAGATGTTCTCAAGTTCTTTTGATATGGTGTAAGAATGATTTTCATCAGTCATATTACTCTTCCAAGATCGCTTCTAAATCATTTTCATGATTGGCTAAACCTTTCTTTATTCATTCTTCTGGAGTATCTCAGTAATTCGTGGTGTTGTTTCTCGTCATCATTCTCTGCTTGAAGACCGAAGGAGTGTTTCTCTTAAATCATTGTTCATTCTTCCAAAGATTCATGGTTTCAGACTGTTGCTATCATCTCAAATTGTTTTTGATCATGAGAGATTTCTCCCATATCTATCTGGTGCTTTCAGAGTTCTTTTCATTTCTTGATCCTCCAAAGGACATCATTTCAGAAGTTTTTCTTCGTTCTCAGCTTTCAGCTTTCATTCTCAAATTCTTCTTATTTGTTGTTTCTTTGTTCGGATCTCAATTATTCCGGTGTCTTTTTTAGTTTCTATTAGGCAAATCTGATCTCTTCATTCTCATGTGTCCTCTTTAGTTTCTAATTCTTTCCGGTGCTTCTTCAAGTTTTCTATTAGGGGGATCATGCTCTCTTCGTTCTCATGTTATATCATTCATTTTCTTTCCCTCTTTCATTTTGAATTCTTTCCGGTGTTCTCGTGCAAGACTTCTTCGAGAATGTGCTCTATCTCTCTCTTCTTTCTTTTTCAAGAAGAATAAGTGATGTGCAAAATCCGTTGCTTGTCATCAATGTAACTTGATGAAGGATAGTCATATCATAATTCTTATTCTTGTTCATTCAAGTGTTTTCAATCCTTCTTCCGGAGTTGTTCATGATATCAAATTCCTTATCCCAAGTGGTCATCTTTCTTTTCCAGAGTTCCTAGTTTTGATCAAGTATCTTGTCCCGAAGCTTCATCTAATTCATAGCAAGGCCCAATCTTAATCTTTTTGTATCCTTCAATTCTTTTCTATCATCCTCTCTTTCCGGAGGTTCTTAATGGTGGTTCATCAAGATTTCTTTCATTTTCAAGTGTTCATCAAGATTCTTGTTGGAGGTGCTCAAGTGTTCTGTATCTTGAAATTCTAAGTTCAACTCCTTCTCCTTGTCTTTTGAGATGGTGTTATTAAATTCTTCATTATAAGGAGTCTCGACGGAAGATTGTCAAGAATAATATAAGTAAAACCATCATGTCTTTCTTGGAGTTGTCTTGGGTTGGATTTCACCTTAAGCTTTTCCTAAGGATTGTTGTTATCATGGTGTCATAAACAATCCTTATCATGGTGTTATAAGTCATCCAAGTTTTCTCCTCCTCTTCTTTGTGAAAGAAGCCTTGCATATCTTGTTGCTCTCATTCAGTAATTGTTTTGTTCTGGCAGGTAGTCACCTCATAATTTTTAAGATGTTTTCCATAAGACCACATTAAGCTTGTTCTTTTCGTTGTTGGTGTTCCAACAACTCTGCTCAATCTCTTCTTCCTAAATATGCTTTCAATTCATTGGTGCTAGAAGTTGTCGTTTCTTCTCAGTTCTCTTCTTCCCAAGGATCTAGCTTCTATCATTTTGTTCTCGAGGCATTGTGGTGTTGCTCCTTTCTTCTTGCATCTAGTCTTTTAAGATCATGTTCTTTCTTACTTAATCATTTAACCGGGTGCTGTGAAATCCTTTCATCTTCATTCCATTTTATGAAAGTTTGATTCTATCAACAAGGTTTGGTGTATCTCTTTTCAATTTCTGTCCATCTTATCAATTTTTGCCTCTCTATCCTATCGAAGTGCTGCTGAAAATTCCTGTGAATTCTTGCTTGTTCTTCATTCTTCATCCCTTTGAAACCTTCAATGATCATTGGTTTCACTCATTTGTCAAAGAAGCAACTAAGTTTTACCTTTTGCTCTTTCTCTTCCCCTTTTCATTCTAGATCTCGAGACGAGATCCTCGTGTAGTGGAGGAGAGTTGTGACAGCCCGAGACCGACGTTCCAGACGATTCCAGAAGATTCCCCTTTAGTTTCCGTTTTCATTTGTGGTTCGTCTGGCTGTTGCATTCATCATCGCATCATCCGCATCATCTGCATAGCATCATCCCGTTTTCGAAAACTTGCATCCGTTCATAGTCGCCGGTTCTCGTCGTTCTTGTCGTTGCCCGTTTCGAGACCAGCCACACACGCACGTGCCCGCGGCACCGTTAAATAAAACCGTTTTTAAACGCGTGCAAAAATATTCTCGGATCGAGTTGAAACTTGACGTGTGGTCTAGTTTTAGTACAGTTAGGCCGCCTGTCGGTTTTCGTCGCGATCGGAGTCCATTTGATATCCGTTCCGTTAAATATATAGCGGCTCTAGCCGATCTATCATCGGAGGTGTCGGTGTTTTGAAAACCTCGGCGCCACGGGTCACCATTCTCTCTCTCTTCCCCACTCAGCCTCTCTGCACAGCCACCGTAACCCCCTCTCCGCTTTCGGACGTCGGGTCGACACCCAGCAATCCGAAAACGGACAGTGCAGCTAACCCTAGCCCTACCCTATTTATAGCCCCTCATTCCCCGTGCAAACCCTAGCTCCTCCCTCCTCTCAGCCGTCAGCCCGCCAAGCCCATCTGGAGGCCCGGGAAAGTCCATCTGGGCCCGTTCCCGGAGCTATCCCTAGCTCATCCATGGAGCTTCCCTGCTCCCATGGCCGCCCTGCAGCCGTCGGCCGCCGGAGCCGCCGCTGCAGCCGCCCCACGCCGTCGTCGGGTCGCCGGAGCCCCGCCGCCCGTCGCCGGAGATGCCCTGCTGCCGCTCCTCCTTCTCCCTCCTCTGATCCTCTCTCTCACACACAGGAACCCTCGCCGCCGCCCCGATCTCCGAGCCGCCGCTGTCGGCCGCCTCCGCCACCGGATCCGACAGCCCTGAGCCCATCCCCGGCCTCCTCTTGCCGCGCCCGCCTCCGGCCTTGCCCAGCCATCGTCGCCGCCGTCGCTCCTTCCATCGGGCTCGGGAGGAGCACGACGCACTCGCATGTGTGCGTTGAACCGCCGCTCGTGCCGCGTAGGCCTGCGCCCCCCCCCCCCCCGCGCGGCCCAGTTCGGCCCAGCTGCGTGCCAGTCTTCCCAACCGAGCTGGCTGTAAGGCCCATGGTGAGATTCCCCCCCTACCGCTATCTTTCGCCCGAGCGCCGGATAGTTATCCTGCGCCCTGTCCAGTTCCGGCCCGTGTAGTTTTTTTTCCGATTCTACGAATTTAGTATTTTCCCAGGAATTACAGATTTTCCAGATTAGTCCCTCTAGTTCATGCATTTAATATCTCCTGAACCGTGCATCGTTTGTAAATAGTTTCAACATGAAAAGTTATTAGAATTAAACGTAGATTAATATTATGACATTTGCACCCATGCATGAAATTAATTAACATGTCATATTGCATATTCACATTTAATTGCATTTTCATAATTATTCAACCGTGCGTCGGAATTAATCCAATAATATTTTAAAAATGTTCATCTCATTCGCATCGCATTTTCATGCATGAGAAAAATGTTGGTCATGATGTTTGCATTTAACTTGCATTGATGGATTGCTTTACCGTGAATAGGCCTAATCCCGCATATTTAATTGTGATTAATTTTCTAACATGACCTATGCATATAATATATGTTTTCGGGGTAGAAAGATCCCTCAAATTTGTCTATCCATTTAGTTTTGACATTCGAGCATGTTTGTTTGAATGTCATTTATGTCGTGATGCTCTTTTGTCATTTTCGTAGGAATTAATCCGTGCATGATATGAATTAATTTCCAACATGAAAGTTGCTCTTTGATACGTGTCCTAGCCCATGGACATTTTGCTTGTCATAGAAATGCATGTTTAGTTGTTGTTTTGTTGTTGTCAACTTGTTATGAAATGAAGTGGATGTTGTATGCTATTGCCCCATGCTTAGTTTGTGCATTTTGGAATCTTGTAGTTTGTTGTTTTTATGTGTTCAAAATGTCATGTTCCTGTTTTTGGCAGATTTCAACAAAAACTTATTTTGTTGATTGTGGTTGAACCGTAGCTCCGTTTCGAGCATTCCATATATGAAATTTTCTTAGAATCTCATGTAGTTTCATAATAACTTGTTGCATTCATGATTTGAAATGGTTGGGGTGGATTTCCCATGCATTTGCATTCATGGCATGTGTATCTTGTGTTGCTCATATCTTTTGAACCGTAGCTCCGTTTGAGATGTTCTATATATGTAAATCGACTAGAATGACGTGTAGAATAACATGGTATGCTTTATTCTGTTGTTTAACAAATTATAAAATATGTTTAGATCAAATCTGGACCAAATTAATAGTTTTCTCATCTTTTATCGTTATGTCTCGCTACCTACAAATTGTTTGATGAGCCTCCCAACATTGCCATGATAAGCCTCTAACCCTTCCACAACCCAGCAAAACATTGTTTGGCTATGTTACCGCTTGCTCAACCCTTCTTATAGCGTTGCTAGTTGCAGGTGCAAATGCTTCCATGTGTCAACATGGACATTCTTTTGTCATATCACAATATTGTTGCTATTTAAATTAATGCACCTATATACTTGGTGAAGGGTGGAAGGCTTGGCCTTTTGCTTGGTGTTTTGTTCCACACTTGCCGCCCCTATTTACTTGTGAACCGGTGTTATGTTCCATAAATGAGCGATCCTAACATGCTCGGGGTTGTTATGGGTACCCCTTGATTTTCGGGTTAGAATAAAACTTGTCTGGCAAGGCCCAACATTGGTACTACATTTGCCTAATAATTAATGAACTTGCATAGGGGATATTTTTCCGGACCCCGTGGATAATTTAATCAACCCCCGGGCTAGTGCTCCTCATGAGTGTTGGTCCAAACTAGAGCACTGTGCGAGGCCAACCTTGGGCAACTTGGGAGATTTCTATTAGGCCTCCGTACACTAGCTTATCTGCCGTGTCGTGAGAACGAGATACGCGGCTCCTTCCGGGATTGTCGACACATCGGGAGGCCTTGCTGGATTTGTTTTACCTTTCTTGAACGTCTAGAGTAAGGAACTCTGATTTATTCGGGCTATCTCGAGGTGTTGGATTTCCTTTGGAATTGCCTAGGAAGATCACGAGATCCGTGGTTGAGGTTATTCCCGCTGAGTGTGGTTAATTTGTGATGAACGAGTTGGAGCACCCCTGTAGGGTTAAATCTTTTCGAGAAGCCGTGCCCACGGTTATGTGGAAAACTTGGATACTTTATTTAACACCTGGTCATAGCAAACTTTAAGTAAACTCTAATAAAATACACCAACTGTGTACGTAACCGTGACTGTCTCTTCTCGTGAGTTCTTATCCGAAAGAGAACACGGTGGGGTTATGATTGACATAAGTAGGTGTTCAGGATCAGTTAGTGATCATTGCTAGTTCACGTTCGTTACGCGTAGACCACCATACTTTACTTTCTGTACTCGTAAGTTAGCCACTAAAATAAATGCTTAGTCGCTTGCTGCAGCCTCACCACTTAACCATACCTTACCCATTAAGCTTTAATAGCCTTGATAGCCTTGGAAATGAGATTGCTGAGTCCCTGTGGCTCACAGATTACTACAACCACAGTTGCAGGTACAGTTAATGTGATGATTTGATGTGAGCGCGTTGCTTGATTTGACTTTGAGTTCTTCTTCTTCTTCTTCTTCAATCTTGAATGGGTTCCAGGCGGCAGCCTGGGATAGCAAGGGTGGATGTCATTTTATCGTTTGTTTTCGTCCGTAGTTGGACCCTGCTCTTATGTATGATGTTTGAGATGTTATTGTATTGATGTGACTCTGATGTAGCTTGTGGCGAGTGTAAGCCAATTACATATACTCATCTCTTATGTACATGTACTTGTAATGATATCCATTCTTGCGAACGCATCGAGATGCGCTTCTATCCCTGTCGAGGCCCTCGTGCCCAAATAAGGATAGGACCGCATCTTGGGCGTGACATTCAATCTCGTTACCGGCAAGTCTCTTTACTCGTTCCGTAATACAAGATCCCGTGACTAACACTTAGTCACATTGCTTGCAAGGCTTATTGTGATGTTGTATTGCCGAGTGGGCCCTCAGATACCTTTCCGTCACACGGAGTAACAAATCCCAGTCTTGATCCATGCCAACCCAACAGACTCCCTCGGAGATACCTGTAGAGTACCTTTATAGTCACCCAGTTACGTTGTGACGTTTGATACACACAAGGCACTCCTCCGATGTCACTGACTTGCATGATCTCATGGTCGTAGGAACACATACTTGACATGCAGAAAACAGTAGCAATAAACTGACACGATCATATGCTACGTTTGTAGTTTGGGTCTTGTCCATCATATCATTCTCCTAATGATGTGATCCCATTACCAAATGACATCTCATGTCCATGACTAGGAAACCATAGCCATCTTTAATCAACGAGCTAGTCTATTAGAGGCATACTAGGGACATGGTGTTGTCTATGTATGCACACATGTATCTTAGTTTCCGATCAACACAATTATAGCATGGATAATAAACGATTATTATGAACAAGGATATATGATAATAACTAATTTATTATTGCCACTAGGGCATATTTCCAACAATGTGAGCGACGGTGGGAATCGGCGGGGCTGGTCGGCACGGGAACGGCAAGGCTGGGGGCGGCGATGCAGGATCGGGAACGTGGGCGAGTCGGGTGGGTTGGTGGCGTCGGGAACATGGGCCCTGCAGCGGGGCTGGCGGCGGGGGGGCTGGGAGAGGGGCCGGCGGCGGGCAGGGCCCTGTGGAGGGGCTGGCGGCGGCACGTCTAGGAGAGGAGCCGGCGGCGGGCAGGACCGGGACCGGCGGAGCAGCGGGGAATGGAGGGGCGGGGGCGAGCGGAGGGCGAGGCAAGCGGGTGGAGGGAGGCGGGGGCGAGCGGGTGGGGGGAGGCGGGGCTGGAGCGGCTAACCGCTCGTGGGGGGGGCTCGTGGGGCTTCGTTGCCTCGTTAACGAAAAGATGCGTTATCGAAACATTTCGTTAACGATGATTTAAAACCGTTTATTATGTAATTAGACGTTCCAGATTTTAATTTGGATTAGCCCTTTCTTCCTTTTATAGGGGTAGTAGATAGTACATAGATAGTGTTGGGAGACGTAGTAGTAAATCAAAATTTTCCTACGTTCACCAAGATCAATCTATGGAGAAAACCAGCAACGAGTGGGGAGAGATTGGATCTTCATACCTTTGAAGATCGCTAAGTGGAAGCGTTACAAGAACGCGGTTGATGGAGTCGTACCCGCAATGATTCAGATCGCGGTAGATCCGATCAAGTGCCGAACGGACGGCACCTCCGCGTTCAACACACGTGCAGCCCGGTGACGTCTCCTACGCCTTGATCCAGCAAGGAGGAGGGAGAGTTTGGGGAAGAGCTCCGGCAGCATGACGGCGTGGTGACGGTAGAGCTACGTGGTACTCCGACAGAGCTTCGCTAAGCGCTACGGAGAACGAGGGGAGGAGGAGGTAGGGTTGCGCCTGAGAGAGAGAGAGAGAACCGTGTCTTCTGCAGCCCCAAATACCTCCACTATATATAGGGGAGAGGGAGGAGGGGTGGCTGCGCCCTAGGGTTTCCCCTAGGGTAGTGCGGCAGCCACCAGATGGCATCTGGCCGGCGGCTAGGTCAGGGAAAGGTGGAGGCGCCCTAGGGTGGGCCTTAAGGCCCATCTAAGCCTAGGGTTTGCCCCCTCCACCCTTGCCATGCCTTGGGCTGGGGTGGGAGGCGCACCAGCCCACCTAGGGGTTGTCTCCCTCCCACTCTTGGCCCATGGAACCTTCCGGGGCAGGTGGGCCCACTTGGTGGACCCCCGGAACCCTTCCGGTGGTCCCGGTACACTACCGGTGACACCCGGAACACTTCCGGTAACCAAATCCTCACTTCCTATATATCAATCTTCGTCTCCGGACCATTCTGGGACACCTCGTGACGTCCGGGATCTCATTCGGGACTCCGAACAACCTTCGGTAACCACGTACACAATTTCCCTACAACCCTAGCGTCATCGAACCTTAAGTGTGTAGACCCTACGGGTTCGGGAGACACGTAGACATGACCGAGACACCTCTCCGGCCAATAACCAACAGCGGGATCTGGATACCCATGTTGGCTCCCACGTACTCCACGATGATCTCATCGGATGAACCACGATGTCAGGGATTCAATCAATCCCGTATACAATTCCCTTTGTCTATCGGTATGGTACTTGCCCGAGATTCGATCGTCGGTATCCCTATACCTTGTTCAATCTCGTTACCGGCAAGTCTCTTTACTCGTTCCGTAATACATCATCCCGTGGCTAACTCCTTAGTCACATTGAGCTCATTATGATGATGTCTTACCGAGTGGGCCCAGAGATACCTCTCCGTCACACGAAGTGACAAATCCCAGTCTCGATTCGTGTCAACCCAACAGACACTTTCGGAGATACCCGTAGCGTACCTTTATAGCCACCCAGTTACGTTGTGACGTTTGGCACACCCAAAGCATTCCTACGGCATTCGGGAGTTACACAATCTCATGGTCTAAGGAAACGATACTTGACATTGAAAAGCTTTAGCAAACGAACTACACGATCTTGTGCTATGCTTAGGATTGGGTCTTGTCCATCACATCATTCTCCTAATGATGTGATCCCGTTATCAACGACATCCAATGTCCATGGTCATGAAACCGTGACCATCTATTGATCAACGAGCTAGCCAACTAGAGGCTTACTAGGGACATGTTGTGGTCTATGTATTCACACATGTATTATGGTTTCCGGTTAACACAATTATAGCATGAACAATAGACAATTATCATGAACTAGGAAATACAATAATAACCATTTTATTATTGCCTCTAGGGCATATTTCCAACAGTCTCCCACTTGCACTAGAGTCAATAATCTAGTTACATTATGATGAATCGAACACCCATAGCATTCTGGTGTTGATCATGTTTTGCTCGTGAGAGAGGTTTAGTCAATGAATCTGCGACATTCAGATCCGTATGCACTTTACAAATATCTATGTCTCCCTCCTGAATGTAATCACGGATGGAGTTGAAGCGACGCTTGATGTGTCTTGTCTTCTTGTGAAACCTGGGCTCCTTCGCAAGGGCAATAGCTCCAGTGTTATCACAGAGTAGAGTCATCGGGCCCGACGCATTTGGAATCACTCCTAGGTCGGTGATGAACTCCTTCATCCAGACTCCCTCCTTTGCTGCTTCCGAAGCAGCTATGTACTCCGCTTCACATGTAGATGCCGCCACGACGCTTTGCTTGTTGCTGCTCCAGCTGACTGCCCCTCCATTCAAAATATATACACGTATCCGGTTTGCGACTTAGAGTCGTCCGGATCTGTGTCGAAGCTAGCATCGACGTAACCCTTTACGACGAGCTCTTCGGCACCTCCATATACGAGAAACATGTCCTTTGTCCTTTTCAGGTACTTCAGGATATTCTTGACCGCTGTCCAGTGTTCCGCTCCGGGATCACTTTGGTACCTCCCTACCAAACTTATGGCAAGGTTCACATCAGGTCTGGTACACAGCATGGCATACATGATAGAGCCTATGGCTGAAGCATAGGGGATGACACTCATCTCTTCTCTATCCTTTGCCGTGGTCGGGCATTGAGTCGTACTCAATCTCACACCTTGCAACACAGGCAAGAACCCCTTCTTGGACTGATCCATATTGAACTTCTTCAATATCTTTTCAAGGTATGTGCTTTGTGAAAGACCAATGAGGCGTTTCGATCTATCTCTATAGATCTTAATACCTAATATGTAAGCAGCTTCTCCAAGGTCCTTCATTGAAAAACACTTATTCAAGTAGGCCTTTATACTTTCCAAGAGTTCTATATTATTTCCCATTATCTGCATGTCATCCACATACAGTATAAGAAATGCTATAGAGCTCCCACTCACTTTCTTGTAAATACAGGGTTCTCCATAAACCTGTACAAACCCAAACGCTTTAATCACCTCATTAAAGCGAATGTTCCAACTCCGAGATGCTTGCACCAGCCCATAGATGGAGCGCTGGAGCTTGCATACCTTGTTAGCATCTTTAGGATCGACAAAACCTTCCGGCTGCATCATATACAGTTCTTCCTTGAGGAAGCCATTAAGGAATGCCGTTTTGACGTCCATTTGCCAGATCTCATAATCATAAAATGCGGCAACTGCTAACATGATTCGGACTGACTTCAGCATCGCTACGGGTGAGAAAGTCTCATCGTAGTCAACTCCTTGAACTTGTCGATAACCCTTAGCGACAAGCCGAGCCTTATAGGCGGTCACATTACCGTCCGCGTCAGTCTTCTTCTTAAAGATCCATTTATTTTCAATGGCTCGCTTATCATCAGGCAAGTCCACCAAAGTCCATACTTTGTTCTCATACATGGATCCTATCTCGGATTTCATGGCCTCAAGCCATTTGTCGGAATCCGGGCCCGCCATCGCTTCTTCATAGTTCGAAGGTTCACCGTTGTCTAACAACATGATCTCTAGGACAGGGTTGCCGTACCACTCTGGTGCGGAACGTGTCCTAGTGGACCTTCGTATAGCAACTTGATCTGAAGTTTCATGATCATCATCATTAACTTCCTCTCTAGCCGGTGTAGGCTCCACAGAAATGACTTCCTGTGTTGCGCTACTTTCCGGTTCGAGTGGAGGTACAATTACCTCATCAAGTTCTATTTTCCTCCCACTTACTTCTTTCGAGAGAAACTCTTTCTCGAGAAAGGATCCATTCTTGGCAACAAAGACTTTGCCTTCGGATCGTAGGTAGAAGGTATACCCAATAGTCTCCTTGGGATATCCTATGAAGACGCACTTATCCGCTTTGGGTTCGAGCTTCTCAGGTTGAAGTTTCTTCACATAAGCATCGCATCCCCAAACTTTTAGAAACGACAGCTTAGGTTTCTTTCCAAACCATAATTCATACGGTGTCGTCTCAACGGATTTAGACGGTGCCCTATTTAAAGTGAATGCGGCAGTCTCTAATGCATATCCCCAAAATGATAGCGGTAAGTCGGTAAGAGACATCATCGATTGCACCATATCCAATAGAGTGCGATTACGACGTTCAGACACACCATTTCGCTGAGGTGTGCCGGGCGGCGTGAGTTGTGAAACAATTCCACATTCCCTAAGGTGCGTGCCAAACTCGTGACTTAAATATTCTCCGCCACGATCAGATCGTAGGCATTTTATTTTCCTGTCACGTTGATTCTCGACCTCACTCTGAAATTCTTTGAACCTTTCAAAGGTTTCAGACTTGTGTTTCATTAAGTAGACATAACCATATCTACTCAAGTCATCGGTGAGGGTGAGAACATAACGGTAGCCACCGCGAGCCTCGATGCTCATTGGACCGCATACATCGGTATGTATTATCTCCAACAAGTCAGTTGCTCGCTCCATTGTTCCGGAGAACGAAGTCTTGGTCATCTTGCCCATGAGGCATGGTTCGCATGTGTCAAATGATTCAAAATCAAGTGACTCCAAAAGTCCATCAGCATGGAGCTTCTTCATGCGTTTGACACCAATATGGCCAAGACGGCAGTGCCACATGTAAGTGGGACTATCGTTATCAACTTTACACTTTTTGGTACTCACACTATGGACATGTGTAACATCACGTTCGAGATTCATCAAAAATAAACCATTGACCAGCGGGGCATGAGCATAAAACATTTCTCTCATATAAATAGAACAACCATTATTCTCGGATTTAAATGAGTAGCCATCTCGCATCAAGCGAGATCCAGATACAATGTTCATGCTCAAGGCTGGTACTAAATAACAATTATTAAGGTTTAAAACTAATCCCGAAGGTAGATGTAGAGGTAGCGTGCCGACGGCGATCACATCGACCTTGGAACCATTCCCGACGCGCATCGTCACCTCGTCCTTGGCCAGCCTTCGCTTATTCCGCAGCTCCTGCTTGGAGTTACAAATGTGAGCAACTGCACCGGTATCAAATACCCAGGAGCTACTACGAGCGCTGGTCAAGTACACATCAATAACAAGTATATCACATATACTTTTAACGTTGTCGTCCTTCTTATTCGCTAAATACTTGGGGCAGTTCCGCTTCCAGTGACCGGTACCCTTGCAATAAAAGCACTCAGTCTCAGGCTTGGGTCCATTTTTGTTCTTCTTCTTCCCGGCAACTTGCTTACCGGGCGCGGCAACAGCTTTGCCGTCCTTCTTGAAGTTCTTCTTACCCTTGCCTTTCTTGAAACTAGTGGTCTTATTTACCATCAACACTTGATGCTCCTTTCTTATCTCGACCTCTGCTGATTTCAGCATCGAGTACAACTCAGGAATGGACTTCTCCATACCCTGCATGTTGTAGTTCATCACAAAGCTTTTGTAGCTAGGTGGAAGCGACTGGAGAATTCTGTCAATGACCGAGTCATCCGGGAGATTAACTCCCAGCTGAGTCAAGCGGTTGTGAAGCCCCGACATCTTGAGGATGTGCTCACTGACAGAACTATTCTCCTCCATCTTACAGCTAAAGAACTTATCGGAGATGTCATATCTCTCGACCCGGGCATGAGCTTGGAAAACCAGTTTCAGCTCTTGGAACATCTCATATGCTCCGTGTTGCTCAAAACGCTTTTGGAGCCCTGGTTCTAAACTGTAAAGCATGCCGCACTGAACAAGGGAGTAATCATCGCAGCGAGAATGCCAAGCGTTCGCAACGTCTTGTTCTGCTGGGAGAAGGGGTGGGTCACCTAGCGGTGCATCAAGGACATATAGTTTCTTGGAAGCTATGAGGATGATCCTCAATCCACGGACCCAGTCCGCATAGTTGCTTCCATCATCTTTCAGCTTGGTTTTCTCTAGGAACGCGTTGAAATTGAGGTTGACATTTGCGTTGGCCATTGGATCTACAATATAGATATTAAAGGCAATTTTAGACTAAGTTCATGATAATTAAGTTCACATAATCATATTATTCAATGAACTCCCACTTAGATAGACATCTCTCTAGTCATCTAAGTGACACATGATCCATGTCAACTAGCCCGTGTCCGATCATCACGTGAGACGGACTAGTCATCCATGGTGAACATCTTCATGTTGATCGTATCTTCTATACGACTCATGTTCGACCTTTCGGTCTTCCGTGTTCTGAGGCCATGTATGTACATGCTAGCCTCGTCAAGTCAACCTAAGTGTTTCGCGTGTGTAAATCTGGCTTACACCCGTTGTATGCGAACGTTAGAACCTATCACACCCGATCATCACGTGGTGCTTCGGAACAACGATCCTTAGCAACGGTGCACAGTTAGGGTGAACACTTCTCTTGAAATTTTATTGAGAGATCATCTTATTTACTACCGTCGTTCTAAGCAAATAAGATGTAAACATGATAAACATCACATGCAATCAATATAGTGACATGAATGGTCAATATCATCTTGCTCCTATGATCTCCATCTTCGGGGCACCATGATCATCACTGTCACCGGCACGACACCATGATCTCCATCATCATGATCTCCATCATTGTGTCTTCATGAAGTTGTCTCGCCAACTATTACTTCTACTACTATGGCTAACGCTTAGCAATAAAGTAAAGTAATTACATGGCGTTTATGATTGACACGCAGGTCATACAATAAAGTAAGACAACTCCTATGGCTCCTGCCGGTTGTCATAGTCATCGACATGCAAGTCGTGAACCCTATTACAAGAACATGATCAATCTCATACATCACAATGCATCACATCACATCCTTCTGGCCATATCACATCACAAGGCATATGCTGCAAAAACAAGTTAGACGTCCTCTAATTTGTAGTTGCAAGTTTTTACGTGGTTGCTATAGGTTTGTAGCAAGAACGTTTCTTACCTACGCCAAAACCACAACGTGATATGCCAATTGCTATTTACCCTTCATAAGGACCCTTTTCATCGAATCCAATCTGACTAAGGTGGGAGAAACAGACACCCGCTAGCCACCTTATGCAACTAGTGCATGTCAGGCGGTGGAACCGGTCTCACGTAAGCGTACATGTAAGGTTGCTCCGGGCCGCTTCATCCCACAATACCGTCGAATCAAGATAAGACTAGTAACGGCAAGCATATTAACAAAATCGACGCCCACAACTGCTTTGTGTTCTACTCGTGCATAGATTCTACGCATAGACCTAGCTCTGATACCACTGTTGGGAGACGTAGTAGTAAATCAAAATTTTCCTACGTTCACCAAGATCAATCTATGGAGAAAACCAGCAACGAGTGGGGAGAGATTGGATCTTCATACCTTTGAAGATTGCTAAGCGGAAGCGTTACAAGAACGCGGTTGATGGAGTCATACTCGCAGCGATTCAGATCGCGGTAGATCCGATCAAGTGCCAAACGGACGGCACCTCCGCGTTCAACACACGTGCAGCCCGGTGACGTCTCCTACGCCTTGATCCAGCAAGGAGGAGGGAGAGTTTGGGGAAGAGCTCCGGAAGCACGACGGCGTGGTGACGGTAGAGCTACGTGGTACTCCGATAGAGCTTTGCTAAGCGCTACGGAGAACGAGGGGAGGAGGAGGTAGGGCTGCGCCTGAGAGAGAGAGAGAACCGTGTCTTCTGCAGCCCCAAATACCTCCACTATATATAGGGGAGAGGGAGGAGGGGTGGCTGCGCCCTAGGGTTTCCCCTAGGGTGGTGCGGCAGCCACCAGATGGCATCTGGCCGGCGGCCAGGTCAGGGAAAGGTGGAGGCGCCCTAGGGTGGGCCTTAAGGCCCATCTAAGCCTAGGGTTTGCCCCCTCCACCCTTGCCACGCCTTGGGCTGGGGTGGGAGGCGCACCAGCCCACCTAGGGGCTGTCTCCCTCCCACTCTTGGCCCATGGAACCTTCCGGGGCAGGTGGGCCCACTTGGTGGACCCCCGGAACCCTTCCGGTGGTCCCGGTACACTACCGGTGACACCCGGAACACTTCCGGTAACCAAATCCTCACTTCCTATATATCAATCTTCGTCTCCGGACCATTCTGGGACACCTCGTGACGTGCGGGATCTCATCCGGGACTCCGAACAACCTTCGGTAACCACGTACACTATTTCCCTACAACCCTAGCGTCATCGAACCTTAAGTGTGTAGACCCTACGGGTTCGGGAGACACGTAGACATGACCGAGACACCTCTCCGGCCAATAACCAACAGCGGGATCTGGATACCCATGTTGGATCCCACGTACTCCACGATGATCTCATCGGATGAACCACGATGTCAGGGATTCAATCAATCCCGTATACAATTCTCTTTGTCTATCGGTATGGTACTTGCCCGAGATTCGATCGTCGGTATCCCTATACCTTGTTCAATCTCGTTACCGGCAAGTCTCTTTACTCGTTCCGTAATACATCATCCCGTGGCTAACTCCTTAGTCACATTGAGCTCATTATGATGATGTCTTACCGAGTGGGCCCAGAGATACCTCTCCGTCACACGGAATGACAAATCCCAGTCTCGATTCGTGTCAACCCAACAGACACTTTCAGAGATACCCGTAGCGTACCTTTATAGCCACCCAGTTACGTTGTGACGTTTGGCACACCCAAAGCATTCCTACGGCATCCGGGAGTTACACAATCTCATGGTCTAAGGAAACGATACTTGACATTGAAAAGCTTTAGCAAACGAACTACACGATCTTGTGCTATGCTTAGGATTGGGTCTTGTCCATCACATCATTCTCCTAATGATGTAATCCCGTTATCAACGACATCCAATGTCCATGGTCATGAAACCGTGACCATCTATTGATCAACGAGCTAGCCAACTAGAGGCTTACTAGGGACATGTTGTGGTCTATGTATTCACACATGTATTACGGTTTCCGGTTAACACAATTATAGCATGAACAATAGACAATTATCATGAACTAGGAAATACAATAATAACCATTTTATTATTGCCTCTAGGGCATATTTCCAACAGATAGTAGATAGTAGATAGATTCCTTCCTTGCCGCATCTATCGATCCTTTTATTTTATTTACTTCCTTTTTGAGGGGCTAGTATCTATCTATCCATCTATCTATCTTGGAAGGAAGCTGTCATGTCCCATATATACCAATACTATAAATTGGCCCTACTCTTCTCCTCTTATTTTTGCAGCGCAACGTGCTACTCCCTCCGTTCCTACATATAGGACATTTTAGAGATTGCACTATGGACTACATACGGATGTATATAGACATTTTTTAGAATGTAGATTCATTCATTTTGTATTGTATGTGGTTTATAATGCAATTTCTTAAAGGTCTTGTATTTAAGAACGGAATGAGTACTAGTTAGTTTCAGTCTAGCAGACTTACCTACTAAGATGCTGGCAAGGCTAATAAGAACTCTAGTGCTATCTACCTATAACAGAAACATTGTTTGCACCAAAACTCCATGCATCCTCTATCCTGGTGTTTAAGGGTGTGTTTGGTAGAGTGCATGAAGGGTGCATGAGCACAAAAGTTCCCTCTTCGACCCACTTTTGGGTGTTTGGTAGCATGCACGGGCTCTCCTCAACATGCACGACCTCAGCCCAAATACCCTCTTAGCATGCATGAAGAGAGAACATCCCAACAGTCGTTCGCTGGTCAGCATGCATGAACGAAGCGAGCGACCATGTGTTTCAAATAATGTTCAGGATTTCGAACAAATAATTTAATTTCAAGAATATGTTTAGTATACCAAAAATTGTTCAATTTTTTAAACTTTATTCAAATTTTCAAGAAATGTCCAGATTTTCAAAATTAGTTAAATTTTTTCAAAAGTGTCCACATTTTCAAAATATGTTAAAATTTTCAAAACCGTACAGAATTTCAATTTTTTTTTAAATTTTCGAAAAATGTTTGGAATTTTATAAAATTTTGATTTTAAAAAATGTTCAGATTTGAATTATTACTTTTTAAAATAGCAATCTTTAAAATTTCATTTAATTTTTCGAAAAATACTCCAAATTTAAAAAATTGTTTAAATTTTCAAAAAAATATTATTTTTTCCATGTTTCAAAAAATTGTTCACATTTTTGAAATGTTTTATTCATTTATTTGAAAGTATCAGTTGCTACAGTACCGTACGACATGTCTAAACAGATACAAGCTGTCAAACAGAGCCTCAACTTAGCATGTCTTAGCACATACATCGCTACCAAACAATAGCAAATGCATGTACTCAACATGTCTACACTCAGCATGCATCAGAAAAGACTAACCATGCTAAGTTGAAAATACTACCAAACACATCCTAAAGGGATCAGCAATGCTGCAGCTGCATGCTTTTACTTGTTGTATACTTGTCTTACCAAACTCACTCTTTTATCGGTGTACTGATTCAATTTTCCTTCGACTAAGATACTACTAGTACTCTCCTAGTGGCTGCTAACATTTTCTGACCTAACCTAACATGTATCAACCACATGTACTTAGAAAATCAATTAGTCACTTTAGACACGCGAAAGTGTAGCAGCAAGCAAAGGCACTAAGCACCTGTAGTTACTAAAAAAGGGTGTTCTGCAAGACTTGTTCACGGTAATACTCTAATGGACACCAAGATACTCGGCATACCAAGCACTGTTTGAGTTGAATTGAACCCAAGTTCTTACCGAAACAAAAAGCTACATGGCAAAACATCGGATAGATCGGTGCTCCACAGCGGTGCACCCGAGGCTGGCCGGCTTGTCGGCTACTACGCCGACTGCAACAAGGTGCATCAACTTGGGTACAGTGATGGCAATGAGAATTCATGCATTGTGAGCTATCCACGTCTGCATGTGCACAACGTCGGTCGGTATCATGCTATGATATTTAATTTTTTTTCTTTATTTAATTTCGTGATATATCATCAAAATTGCTTAGTTGACATACATGATATTACTTGTGGGCCTCCCATTACTACCAGTCTAACAGTTTATCAAAAGTAAAGTAGCAACTATGAGGATGGTTATTTATTCAATCAAAGTCCACGCGTGCTGAGACGTGAAATGAAAAGTGTCGGCCAATCCATCTCAAGGGGCACTACCTGTCTACAGTTACTCCCGGCAAAGTGTGCCACCTCCTCCTTGGCTCCCGTGTAAAGATCTACAGTGTACACATGCCCGCGGTCGAGGTACTTGTCCTGGACGAGCAACATGCTGCCTTTTTTTTAGAATGGTCGAGTGCATCATCAGGCCTCTTCCAATGCAAAGGTGCTTAGATGAGGTGCTAAGTGCATTAAATAGCTTAACAACTTAACTTCTCGATGCATAGATGATTAGCTTGTTGTTGCTAAGCTCGCTTTATTTAACGATTTAGCACCTAAACTCTTTCATGCATAGGTCAACTTCTCTCATTTAAGTGATTTTGCCTAGGTTCACGTGTTAGCATTGGTTCTTCCTGGGGTCACAACACTCATCTCTCTCCTATTAATTAGCCTGCCACATCAAATATTTTGCCTACATGGCAGCCTTAGCACCTGTACAAGGTGGAGCATTGGAAAGAGCCTAAGCGGCACACGTGGTTTTTAGTGCGAAGCCATGTTGCAGGATCACCATCATCCTCTTGTCGCGTCCATCTCTCTAGCCGGGATCCTCGCATGCAAAACACGTAGAGCAACCCATCTGCATCGACAACAAGGGCATTGAAATGTTGCCCATCATAAGTTTCGGTTGTGGTATGTTCAGTAAGGGTCTCAATCTTAGTCAGAGAGACATGGGAGGTCTCAGGATCCACGTCAACGGTGTGCAAGCACGAGCAGCCGCCCGTGGAACAGCCGACCAGCCAGTGTGCCGCGCCACGGCACACAACGGCGCGGGGGTGCTTGAGCTGCCGATAATCGCCGCCACTCTCCTTGGTGGATATCTTGTTGGGCCGGCTCCAACTTTGCTTGCCAGATGTGAAATTGTGGAGGTTGCGTGGTTGTTGATTGACGTCAGTCTCAACGACGAGCACTTTGAAGAAGGTTGAGTAGCCAGGCGGCGTCGGAGGTTGCCGCCGCCCGCCGAAATCGGAGGAGCAACCTGCGCCGGTTAGGATGGCGTAGCCGCCCTTGTCGAAGTCCCCGCACCTAAGGGGAGGGAGCTCGTCGCATGCCCCGGAGAACAGATTGCACACGGCCAACCACACGGTCGAGGCCGGGTGAACATGGACGTCGGGCATGTCCGGGCGCAGGAGGAGGACGAGGCCGTGGCGGGCGGCGAGCGACACCACGTCGTGCAGCAGCCCTCTCTTGCGGGCTCTCGCGGGGAGAAACGAGCTGAGGCTGCGGTTGTGAGGGCCGAAGAGCGAGCGCTTCGTCGGGACGAAGGTTGTCAGGAAAGCAGGGGACGATGTGAGGTCAAAATTTTCCCAGATGAGCAGCCCCAAGAGGAAGGCCGACGTCGAGTCCGGCCAGCGAAGTCCATGGAGGAAGGTGGCCTCGAGCACGACACGGCACATCTGCTTGCACGACGCGGCGCAGCGGAAGAGGTCGGCGACGTTGTCCATGCGCCCGAGGATCTCGCGGACGATGTCGTCCGGGATCGAGGCCGTCGCCGCCGTCCCTTCCATCCTCGCCCCGTGCTGCCGGCGAGCGACGTGGGATTAGACGACGAGTCTCGACTCGAGGGCAGGGCGTTGTGGGAGGAACCGAGCCGACGTGGAGGCCGTGGATTTTTATAACTCGGATTGGATGGAGGCTCGGGGTCCCCCGGTTGGACTCTAGACCGTCTCGGCCCGTGTGAGCAGGGCAGGCTATCCAAACCAGGCCGAGCCTGCTAGCCTGCTGGGCCTGGCCCTTCCGGCCCTCCTGCCCCGCCGAGCAGCCTCGAAATCGAAATCAGTCGCACGCACAATCCCCTTCCGCCTTCGTCTTCCCCTCCGACCCGCTCGCCCACGGATCCGGCCCTCCCCGCCTCTAAACCCTAGCTAGGGCGCCTCCCTCCCTCCCTCCCCGGCGCGCGGCCGGCCGGCCGGCGAGCGAGCCAGCGATGGACGACGAGGAGATGGAGAGGAAGGTGCAGCAGTACCTGCACCGCAAGGGCTTCCGCCTCACCGAGCTCGCGCTGCAGGAGGAGCGCAACCGCCTCTCCACCACCTCCCTCTCCGACGTCTCGCTCTCCAGGTACCCCCCCTCCCCCCCCCTCCGCCGCAGCGAGTCCCCACCCCGCCGCCCTTCCGGTGGCCGCTCCCCAAGTTTCGCGTAGTAGCCACTGGTTCTCGTGCTGTTCGTGTGGGGAATGGCGCCGAATTGGTGGTTCCGAGAGGCCAAGCCGCGGCGGTCTGGCTCACCAGACCCGGGCCGGGCTGTTTCTGCTAGGTTTAAGTTACTCTTGAGTTCAGAATCAGCTTACCTGCTCGGGCGTGAGAAATTGATGCTTTGGCTCGGGCAATGGCAAACCTTCAACATGATTTGGGCCTTGAACAGAGTTTATGTATGGGGGCTAATCTGGAGAGCATTATGTCAAATACACTTGAAAACTGCTCTAATTCCGTGTTAATCTGAAAAATTTACCACGTTCCTCTTTGTTGACAGGCCGGATAACGACCCAGCAAGATACTATGATGGCTACAGTAAGCTAAGAACATGGGCATACAATTCTCTGGACCAATACAAGGTGTGCTTCATTAAGTGTGCATTGTGCTTCACGTTTGCAGCTCTAGTACATTTGAATGCACGTTGCTTTGCAGCATTCACAGATATTTTGAGGCATGCAACTGCTATATCCACACTGTTCAGTAATCTAGCATGCTACTCATGAGTTGTCTTCCTGTTTCTCTTATTGAAAATGATCATTCCTGCTTGGTGCACCATGCTTCCAGGATCATGGCTGAATGCTTGCCTACTAGCTTCCGATGTAGCATTTACGAAATGGTCTTTGTGTTTTATGGCATGTGTTCACACTGCAGAGCTCCTTCTAGAAAGCAAAAAACCATTCACATAAGCATTATCATATACTTGTCACATGATTATAGTCTGGAAATGGGATATTTGCTTGTGGTGGATGGACTACTTGCTATAATTTGATGTACCTATTACATGGAATGGCCTTTTTTATTTCCTTGTATTCAGCTATATATATTCGTGCATCTGAGTTATTTTTTTATATTGTAGCATGAACTACTCCGCGTCCTGTATCCAGCGTTTATCCATTCCTTCATGGATCTAGTGTCAGAGGGGCATACACTAGAAGGTAATAATTTTTGTGGCCAAGAAGATATTGGTAGTTGGTGTACATTTCTGGGATAATATTTGTTTGCATTTTATGCATCCACTTAGTTTATTTGGAGCATTTCTGTCATGTTGATATCACCACACATGAATCCTGCAGCTCGGCAATTTTTCCTTAAATTTCGGGAAGATCATGAACTGATGCATTCAAGGGATCTCCAAAAGCTGGAAGGCACTCTTTCTCCTTTGCATTTGGAGGTTCATCATTTAGCTCTCTTACATCCATTCAACCGTGAATGGAGATTTCCATTTGTTTATTTGATTTTATCTTCTCAGGATTCACAAAACATGCACTTTTTGTTTTGCGTGCTGTACTTTTCAGGAAATGGATCTGGCTCAATCTTTAAGGCAAAATAAATTCAGAATTAAATTATGTGAGGTAGTACTATGCCAAGTTCTTCTATATTTGCATTCCATCTCTTTGTTGCGTCTACGATTGTATGATTGGGTCACCTTTTGTGAGTTAAATCAATGCACATAGTCAAAATGTTCCACTGAATGAGATGCTCTATTCTCACGTACTTTTTTCTGCCACTTATTTTGTAAGTGTTGTTATGACCAAAGCGAGCAAACACAATCTAGGTTTGTTCTTACTTTTCTTTGTCCTGAATCCTATAGTTGCAAATAAGAGTAGATGATAAATCAAATCATCATGATATCATAATACATATAGTGAATGCTAGTGTCTAATATTAGACACAAACCGCATATAGATCAGTTTTTCATAGATGTTGCTGGTGAAGCACATTCCAAGTGGTGATTTTTAATTCAATTCGCAACTCTTTGCTTGATACATGATGATCTCACCTTTTTTACTTTGCTGCAATGTTGTTTTTCTTAGAAAATTATGTCAGCTGCTCTGTTTAAAGTTTCTACCTCGTGTTTCATTGCAGTATTCATATGAATTACTTCTCCAGTATCTCCAGAAAACACAAGCTCTTGTGATGCTTGGAATAATCAATGAAAGGATAATTTTTGAAGGTACAGTTCCCAGTCTGTTGAGATTATATCACACATTTTACTTCCCCTCAGTTCTCAAATCTTTTCCACCACTTCTCTCTATGCTATATTGGCAGTATCCGCTGGGCAGCCTTCATTGATCTCTGATGATGCGGATGTTGTTGCTCTGGTTGGAACCAGTAAGGACTTGGCAAAACAGATAAATCAGAAGGAAGTGCATTGGGGGGTATGTTACTTAGCACATCAGCGATCAATGTGTTTGTTTCCTATTATCTATTCTATCAAAACAGTTAATAATTCCGATCAAACAGGGAAAAAAACTCTAGTAGCACTGTTTTTGCCACTTCCCAAACGAACCTCTTCCATGAGAGCAATTTTTCAGTTTTCTATTTATTCTTCGTAAACCTTAGTCATGTGTTATTGTTCAAATTAAAATTATGGTATGCAGTTGCTTGAAGATTCAGTTGAGGAGCGTATGGAGAAAGCACTCTCAGATTCTGATAGAACTGAAGCAGAAAGCAAGGATGCAGATGCAGAAGATAATAACAAGGCAAGAAACTCTCTCATACTATGGGACCCTTGTTATATTATGTCTGTTATATGCTCTCTGCCATTGAAACCTGGACATTCCTTTTTTGTCAGCACTAAGCACTAAGCAGCATGTTTTTGTTCTTCTCTTCTTCTGTTGTTATCTTAAGAACAGGAATGCTTCTGTTCATTGCTTGGTTCCACTATCCATATACCCTTGTTTGTTACTCAAGTTGGATCTTTCATTATTTCTTATTGTTTTTTCTACAGAAAAAATCCTCAGAAGGTGGAAAGCAGGGTGGTCCTGTTAACAAAAAGCTCAAAAAGGATAAGCTTGTAGGTGCAACAGGGAAAAATACCAAATCCGAAACAAGCATGATTTCTGCAGCACCTCGTGTGAAACCAGAGCTAACCCTTCCAGTGACGTAAAATTTTATTCTCTTATCTACAGTTCTAAATAATTTCTCAACTCCAGACATGTGTGTGTCATTCGCTTGAGCCTGACTTGGAACCTGAAATAAAGGCTGAGGGGGTTTTATGTGGGGTCTCTTGGAAAAGTTATCTTACAAGTTTCAGGAGGACCAAATGTTGTTCTTTTTCCCTTTTGCTGAACATACTTGTCTACTTTATTATCTGTCAAGTGTCAGCCTTGTGTTTACTATCCTGAAAAATTACTTGTTTGTTTCAGGCCTGTTGAAATTGAACAATCAATTCTTGAGGACCTGCGGAACCGTGCACAATTGAATAACTTGGCATTGCCATCTGTTAGCTTCTACACATTCCTTAATACACATAACGGGTAAGCTTAACTGTAATTTAGTATCAATTGTTTCAGTGTGCACACTGTGGTTTGAAAACATTATCCTGTGGAGCGCAGATTAAACTGCTCATCAATCTCAAACGATGGATCTTTGGTTGTTGGTGGGTTCTCAGACTCATCAGTAAAGGTTAGTCCCTTTAGGTGACAGTTCATTTTTCATGTGATCACTACATTAACTGGTAAAACTTCCTTTTTCACTAGGTTTGGGATATGGCAAAGATTGGTCAACCAGCCAAAACATGTTAGTCGTTCTACACTACATATTGCTGATGTTTTTGTTCCACTGTGATTTGGTGAAATACTTCTGTAACTGCGCACCTGATTTTGGTCATGGTAGCCTTTTGTTCTAAGGATCCTACTTTATTTCATTCAATTTAAGTAATAACCTAGAAGTTTAAGGTGGTGTTGCAGCACTGATGCATGTCTTCGACCATGCAATAAATGTCTCCTGGTCCTACATGTTGGACATGCTAGAATATTTTAACGGCGTTGCAGTATTTGACTTGAACCTGTCCAGAACTTCAGAATAATCATAGAACATTAATTTTCCTAACATACTATGCGTTTACATTTCCATGATGGTATTTGCTGATTTGTCAAATTGGGACTCTCAGCTAGTTCACAAGGAGAGAATGGATCTTCACAGGATGAGCGCGTGTCATCAACATCTGAGGGGAAAAGACCGTATACATTATTCCAAGGTCATTCTGGACCAGTTTATTCTGCTGCCTTCAGTCCATTTGGAGATTTTCTCCTGTCAGCATCTTCAGATTCAACAAGTAAAGAATCACTTACATTATGCTTATTTTGTACCCTTAATGTCCTTGTTCATTTATTTAATCAAACTAACTGTTCATCTATTTTTTATATATTTTTTACAGTTCGGCTGTGGAGTACCAAGTTGAATGCCAATCTTGTTTGTTACAAAGGACACAATTACCCAGTTTGGGATGTCCAAGTATGTGAACAAATCCTTTCTCTGTGTCATTGTTGTGAAGCAACATTTGAGTTCTTTCTTCATGGGGTGTCTTGATAGCCTATTCAGGCCAAAACATTTGATTAGTTAATTCTTGATTGATTGTTCAGTAGTTTTTATTTCAATGATGCTCAGATCTGTTGTTACAATCAATGTTGATGCTATACAATTAATCAGTTGTTCAGTAGTTTTTAATAAACTCTTCTTAAGTTCTAATAACGGCCTGATTTCAGTAGTTTCTAATAAACTCTTCTGAAGTTCTAATATTGGCCTCGTTTCAGTAGTTTTAAATAAACTCTTCTGGAGTTCTTTTTTGAGAGAAAACTTTTCTGGATTTCTAATTGTAGCCTCATTGTTACAAAAAATGTCCATGCCCTACTATTCTTTTAGTCTTGATCTTGGCGCGAGGAGTGAAAAACTGCAAATACTTGTGATACATATTCCTAGTTCGTTCTTCATTTTGAACACTTCTGATGATGGGATTTGGAATAGGTCTGTTGGGCTTGATGTTCTTTTCAACTGCTTATGATCGGTACATATATTGTTGTGTACCTTTCTAATTCTGTTCTGTTGAATAGACATCATTGTGCGTTGTATTGCTGACATATTTTTATGTTTTTGTGGCAGTTTAGTCCAGTCGGACATTATTTTGCCAGTGCCTCGCATGACAGGACTGCTCGAATCTGGTCAATGGATAAAATCCAACCTTTGCGGATAATGGCTGGGCATCTTGCTGATGTTGATGTAAGTGTGCTTCTAGCTCAGAACTTATAGTGATTTGAGAATTGATAGTCTGCCTATGGGAATTTCAGTGCCATGTATTGATGTCTAAATTCTGACTGATGTTCTCTTCTGCATATTACTTATCTGACAGTGTGTGCAATGGCATGTAAACTGTAACTACATTGCCACCGGCTCTAGTGACAAAACTGTAAGGCTATGGGATGTTCAAACTGGTGAATGTATACGAATGTTTATTGGTCATAGGAGTATGGTCTTATCACTGGCAATGTCTCCTGATGGGAGATACATGGCCTCCGGAGATGAAGATGGGACCATCATGATGTGGGATCTCTCTACTGGTCGCTGCGTTTCACCACTAGCAGGACACAACTCTTGTGTGTGGTCACTTGCTTTCAGGTAATCATCATTATACATTGTTTTGCTTGATTAGTATCCCATGTGTCCTTGTTGCTGATGGTAGTCAAACAATAGCTGATGCACCAAATATGTGTAAAGAGTATTAGTTTATGGTAGGGCTTGAGAAACTGGCCTTTCCTGTCTGCTGCCCGTAATCAGTTTGCTGAGCAGCTGCTTCAGTTCACATTGGGTTAGATTTACGTACAAATCAGCAATGGGTTTAGTAATCATTTTGGCCATCCTTTTTTAGAGTATTTAGCTGGATGGTTGCGTGATTCTGTCTTCAAATGACCACACCATGGAACTTGAATTGCCCGCGTGTGGTTGTTTATTATTGAATATACATCGATGGTCCAGGCTTATGCACTTGGCCACAATGAAGCTGCTGGTTGTTCTTAGTAGATTCTCTTATGGATCTATTGTTTAAAGAAATTCTGTTAAAACTCTGTACATTTCTGTAGAAACTCTGTACATTTCTGGCTTACATGTTGTACCCACTGATTTCAGTAGAAACTATGTACAAAATGTCTTCCATCACTGGATTAGATTGAGTATCACTAATAGTTCCTGTTTCGATGTGTGCTATTTTCTTTTCTTTCAGTGACAAGTCATGCTGTGCTGTTCTGTCTGGCTACATATGACTATAATTTTTGGAGAAGCATGATTACTTAATTGCATGCTAACATGCTTTTCCCAAGAATCATCTTAGTTAGACAATTCTTCCTTTGTTTTATAGCTGTGAGGGAGCATTGCTTGCATCTGGATCAGCTGATTGCACTGTTAAACTCTGGGATGTCGCATCCAGCACAAAGGCCCTGAAGATGGATGACGCGTAAGTTGGCTGACTTGCTTTGCTTGTAAAATGCTACCCTAGTTGCCTTACTCTAGTTGTAAAATACCCTTTATTTCTGTGAAACAGCAAAGCTGGTTGTACTAACCGACTGAGGCTGCTGAAAGCTCTCCCCACAAAATCGACTCCTGTTTATAACTTGCGGGTGAGAAATCCATTCTCCTTGCATCCATCATTTTCTTCAGTTAACGTATGTAATAGTTACCGTGTGCAGTGAAAACCGAGGACTAACTGCTTTTTCGCAACTGCAGTTTTCTCGGAGGAATCTCTTGTTTGCGTCCGGCGCTCTCTCGCTGGGCTCATAAGCTTGCTGTATGCTCTCTAGAATACAATTCGCATTCCTTCAGTTTTGACCTTAAGTAGTGAGATGTTGATGTCTACTAGGCTGACTCCTGTTGTAGAGCTTATTACATTGCCCTTACTGATCTCAGCGAACCCTATGATTCACTAGGTTGTTACACTGTAGCCTGTGAGCATTGCGAGTCATTTGAATGTGTGTATTGTTGTAACATTAGCTAATTTAAAATTACTAGTCACAGATAGGAATCGCGAACACTTGGTTGATGCAAGAAGTCAATGGTCCAACAGCTTTTACGATCTACTTGATGGTTGTTTTCACAGTATCTGGAGCTGCCATTCGAATATAGTGCGAGAGAATAAAGCATGAGCTGCGCGTCTTGAGTTGAGAATGGCAAAGGCCCTATCTTATCTCTTAGCTATTTGATAGTGCTGAGTCGTGACTGCCTGCCCTCATTGGTCCAAGTATCTGTCGACATCTGGACCAGAGTGTTCCTATCACAAGTAAATGTTGATTTCTTCATGATGTTGCCAACAATCCAACTGAAGAACCGTTGTGCACCCTGCATCTTGTCGACATGCCGCGCAGACTCTCTCTCTCTCTGCCTGGCTGCGCCGCAATATGTCGTGTCCTGTCCCGCTGAAACAGCGACGCAGGTAGGTGGGAGATGACATGAAAATTTGACTTCGCCGCTGCGTGCATCGGATGTCAAAGCTGAAATAATGCAGTGACAATGGCAGTTGCGACCCGAGCCCATGGATGTGAGAGGAAGTGTTCTTAAACTCCTGGGGCCTGAACTTGCTAGCTGAGCATCCAACTTTCAGCTTGCTCACACCCCACCACCTGCTGAAACCCAAGGCACAAGAGGTCGCCCTACCGTGCGCTCCATCAAAGGTTCGCAACTACCATCTCTCGTCCTGATTTTTATTTTATTTTGCAAGTTGTTCTCTCGTCCTTATACACTAGTAGTTGTATCGAGTAATCGTTTTTTCTTGAGATGTAATCCTTGAAAAAAAGGAAGCACCTAGCCGCCAAGTTTCTACGGATCAGTGGATTTGCACATCCTAGTACTATTCATCTTCTTCTTCTCCTAGTCGACGCGCTCTCTAGCCCCTGTTTAACTGCCTACCGGCTACCGTCGCTGTGCCGGCAATGAATCGGATTTGGGGCGGGGGTGATCTGGTCCAAATCTAACCCGTCTGCCTACCCTCTGTCCATCCATTAAAGCATTCAGGGACACAAATTGTGTCCATGTCCAAACCCATCGGATACCTAGATACCCATGGAGTTCAATGGGCATATTTTTTTAGCATGAAGCCTTCCTAAAGATCAAATTAACTTATCATCGTTCATTAAGTTAGATTAGGTTTAGTAATTAGGTTAGTGGAGTTGTGGGGGATTAACATGGATCGGGCTTTGACCTTTTATGACCGCGAGTGATTTGAGGTTGGACATTTGCTTAATCTAGTGTCACTGTCATATGTGACCGTGTCATACGGGTATCCATTGTATATACATGGAGCAAAAATTATAATTGTGCCCGACCCGGTTGTTCGTGGGTATCCACGTCCACGGATCCATGGGCAAATATGCACTCCATACCCTTGTCCAACCAGGTCGGGTATGTGTATCTGTATGCATGGATAAAATTGCCACCCCCTGTGCGCTACCCTGCCCTCTCCGAGCCGCCTCTTCTGTTGTGCCACAATTGTTTCGACCATCACTTTAAGCCCCAACCTTCTCATGCGACCGTGTCCACCCGCAACCATCTTCCTACGCTTTGCATGGCGTGGGCAACGATGTGACTAAGTTCGTCAAAAAATATCTCTTTTTGTTCGTGTCTTGTTATATGCATGTATTGTTTTGCTGTTTTTTTCACATATTTTCCAAATTAGGGCTATAATTTTTTTTTCCGTGAAGTTTCAAATATTAGTTTCATGGACGGGGCTGGAGAGCGCCATTGGGCTCATTTGTTGTTTGGAGCGTACATCCGTACATAGTAACTACATGTCCTTGTGTCCACCTGTCTACACTAGAAAAAATAATAATTTGGTCACATCCCATGCGCACATGGCTATCGATGGAATCAACCTAGATCCTGTCTCCACGTGCATTTATTTAGGGGTTTAAAAAGTCGTAAAAGCCATAACTTTTGATTCAAGTATTGAAATCCAGTTCCGTTTTCACAGTCTAATTTTTCATGACAAGTTCTTTAAAACTAGATCCTATATGAATAGGTTTCGTCAAACTTTGTTTGAAGGGCAACTTTGAATGAAATGGAGGCAAGTATAGTGCTATAGGGAAGCGACTTTTCTTTTTGGCCTAGTAGGACTGGCTATTAGGTTGGTTAGGTTGGTTTGCGTAAAAACGAGAAAAATCACACAAAACATAAGGCATCTTTAGTGCTATATACAAAGTAATTTCACTGCACTGTATTTTGTGAATATTGCTAACATCAACCCAACTTGCGTAACATGACTGCTCAACTGCACATTGTTGATGGTCAGTTGCCTACGCTTGATGTTCAATTGCCTATAAATGCTATAAATTTCCTATAGTTGCCTGCTATTGGTAATTAGTTGCCTACAAGTGTTGTTCAGTTGCCTAACTTTGCAAAATAGTTGCCTACAATAATATGAAGTTATTTATCATTGTTTTTCTAAGTTGCCTACAAACACTCTCAAGTAGCCTAGATTCACCGTCATGTTACCTATCATAACTAGCAATATCAGACACAAGGGCATCACCGGTAGATGATTTCATAGTATTACAGGCAATTTAGAAACAATGGCACACGAGCATGAACAATAGGCAACTTAGATGTATCGGTGAGGAAGTTAGGAGAATATTAGACAAAACGTAGTGAAGTTTCCTGCTTTTAGCACTAAAGGTCCCTCTTGTAGAAGGAAAATTGCTTATGAAGGTTATGTGATGTTATTTACCCATGTTTCGAAGTTGTTCTGTATCATTAGTTAGTTGCTTATTATTGCTAATTAGTTATTTTTAATGTAGTGAAGTTGCTTCTGTTTAGCACTAAAGTTGCCTCATCTTGCATGAAAGCTGTTTAAAAATATATTAAATAAACATACCCATATGGGGTTTAGTTTTGAAGAGCTCGTCCCGACCTGCCTAGCCAACTCATGTGTGTTTTTCATCATTATATTTGAATATTTCAATGATTTTGGTAGGTAACTCGACCAAAAATTAAGAACTTGCATAGGTTTGTGGGCAATTGTGTGTTCCTGCCCCGCTATGAAACTTCCGATAACCCCTTATGCAACTTCTCATCTAACACCCACAACCTAGCTAGCTAGCAAACTGCCACACACTCAGTAGCGTTGGCAATTCAGGTCCCTGATGGACAACTTTGATACTAGTATTTTAGGCAATTGATGATCACCCATAAGTAGTTTCGTAGCGATGTAGGCAACATGGTTTCTAAGGCAGACAACTTAGAAACCAAGTTAGACAACTTCCCACTTTACTGTCAACAAGTTTCATAATATGGTAGGCAATGAAACTATGTACAACTTAGTTTTCGATATATGGAACTTAGTAACCATGGTAACCACCTATTGCACTATTAAACACAACTAAGTAGGAGGCTACTGGAAAAATTCACTTATACACATGGTTAAATTCTTTTAGCATCAAAGTTGCTCATGTTTAACACTAAAGTTGCCTCATATAGCATCATAGTTGCTTTTCAAAAAAAAAAAACCCATCAAAAACATATTCATATGTGATCTAGTTGTGAAGAGCTTGTCACGAGGAACCCAACGGTGAAAACGAATCATAATTCCAACACATTGTTTACAAGTTATAGCTTTTTGATTTTTCTTGTATCGGAATTAATGGACATTACATCATCGCTAGGTTCACACGGTTGGCCGGATGAGGTGAAGAAAAATCAACGCACTCTAGTTGAAAAATCTTTCCATAAATAGAATGGATGAGTATGGATGAGTGGACAATTTTCTAGATCTGGGATTAGTCTGTTGCATCCTTCGGTCCATGAGCGTGCGCTCAGATCGATGAAAAAGTAGAGCTGCACTTTCTAGCTTTTTGGTAGTTTCATATATAGTTAGGGCATCTCCAACGGTGACCCTTAAACCATCCGCATCCGTCGGCGTTGTGCGGTCTGAATGTTCTGTGCTATCCATGTGGGCCTGTATCGGTCCGTAGGGTGGCCTCAACGTACTTTCTCCCGCACACCAGAGACAAATGTGGGTGGCTTTGCAGCGTACGAACAACACCCAATCCCGCGTCTGACTACCTTGTCTCATCAAAACCCCTCCTTCCTTGCCCGCACGCGTTCTCACCAGACGCAAGCTGCCCGCAGTCATGCTGCTGTGGAGCAGCTGCTCCACATTGAGGTCGGCCCTGAGCGGATGCGATCTCTCACTGGATCCGCTATTGAAGCGGCACACCGGCCAAGGGCGTCGCCCGCTGCATGCCCGGCTGAACATGCCTCCTTGCCGCATTCAAATGCCCTCATAAACCGGCATGGAAGCCGAGAAACCTATTCTCGCTACACGTCCGTTCACGAGAAGACGTCATTAAACACAACAGAGGGCAAGCTCCTCCTGTCCGCTCGGTGTTTAAAGGAGGCCAGATGGCGGGCAAGAATCGCACCACTCCAGCGCTCCCCATATCCTCCTCCCATCATTTTCTCCACCCTTTCTGTGACATGCGACGAGTAGGAAGAGTAGTTCTCCGGCATAAAAGCCGGATGGGTGGTCCGTCGAGCCCGCCGGATACGAGCGAGGCAGCTCGCAGGTCCACCTCCCTCCCCTAGCCCAACGAAGCAAGGGTTCACTCCAATCTAGCGCGTGGTTGAGCAACTCGCCGTTCCCATCCAGCTAACGAAGGAGTGGCGAGTTGCTTCAGGCCGGCACGGGCATAGTGGATGGCATGGACGAGGAGGGCAAACACCATGCCATCCGCCGTCAACGTAGGTGAAACCGCGCCCGATCGATGGAGAAACAAGCTGGTTACGCGGAGCTCGACGAGTCGATGGCCAGCGCGTCCTCGTCCATCGATGATATAAAGGAAAAGCAGAACACATCGCTCTGGTCCCAGGATGGCCACTGCAGGTGAGTCATCGACGTCCACAGCCGGTGGCTCGTCCTCTCTCGTCGGCCACCATCGCCCCCTACCCCCTCCCCCCTCCTCCCCGCGGCCCAAAAACAAGCACGGATCCACACTTCACGGAAGTGGATGCAACCCTTCCCATTCGTCTGAAGCACCCTCTTTGCAACTCCGACGAGCGACGTAGCCGGAGGTAGGGAAAGGGGGAAGGAATATACCTTCGGGGCTCCGAACAGTCTGGTGAGCAGGCTGTCGGACATGGAAAAGACAAAGGGAGCCGCTGTGGTCGGTCGTAGACTAGTGTAGTGTATCTATGTCATGGGAATGGAGCACCGCGCGACCGGACGTGCACAAAGTTTAACCTATTTTTGTTAAAATATGCCCGAAATATAATAAATTTCGTTCGGTTTATACGAAATCTATTGTGTTTGCATGATTCATTTGATTTGTTGGAGAAGTTGTTGAAATGTATGTGAATAGCATGGATTGCGGTCTTTCGCATCTGTTTCCTTGGACTGGTCCCCCTCTCCGTGGACTGCTGTGAAAGGAAATTTATGAGTTGCCGTTGGAGTTGCCCTTATGTACCATGCTCAGACTAACACTTTGCATTGAAGTACTACGACTAAGGGGTATTTGGTTGAACTTAACTATGGGTTTTGCATTTTGGCTTATAAGCCAAAATAAAATACCTATTTTATGGGCTTTTGGTTTAGAGCAATGCTACACACACGGAAGTTTTACAAGAGTTTTAGTTGAGATGGGATGTGTTGATTGGTGATTAAAATGAAGCCGGTCCATCCTGAAAATCAGGGGGAGATATTAGTGAGGAGAGAGGTCAGTCCGTTAAATCCTGTAAAAAGTGTCCGTAAGTCTAGCATTTTTCTTTGGTTTATACCATCATGTGCAAAAGCGAAACAACAGTGCTACGTACGCGTAGGACACTTCCCATCTGAATCCCACGTCGTATCGTTCATGCTCAAGGCTGAGCTGCGACAGGCCGTTGGATTAGCCATTGTACCATTATCGTAACACAACACGTCCTGAGTTGATCTTTTGTCCTAATTTTACTAGTAGTTGTATCGAGTAATCATTTTTTTTGACTTGTTATCCTCAAAAAGAGGAAGCACTCATCAGTCAGTTGCCTGAAAAAGTTTTATGGATCGGTCATATTCTTCCTTCACGTGTGGCTACTATTCATCTTCTTCCCCTCCCATTTGACCCACCCTCTAGCCCATGCATAGAGCATCTCCACTCGCAACCCAACATGCCCCCTTAAGCTATTTTTTTATCGTCAGCCCGGGAAAATCAGCCTAGTCGTGCTCCCAGGAGACCAAATTTCGCCGGTTAGGGCCGAATTTGACGCCGACAAATCCAGGCCGAACCCGACACGCCGGGTGGGGGGGGGGGAGGGGCGCTTCGGAAGCCGGACGAAGCGTTTTTGGCGCAAAAACGTCTGGGCCCACCGAGTCAGTGACCGGGCGCTTTGTCATCCTCATCGCCTCGGTTTCCTGCGGGAATCAATGCAAAGGCTGTCGCCGGTCAACCTTCCATTGATTCCTCACGAGAGGCGCAGTGAACGCGCGTCGACGTGCATCCAGACCTCTCCCGCTATGCGGCCACACGGCTTCCGCCCGCTCGTCGCCTCGCCCTGCTATAATATCCAACCTTCCTCGCCGGTAGCAGACCACTCCTCCTCGCCGCCTCTCTCTCACTCTCGCCGTAGACCCCTTCTTCCCCTTCTTCGCCATGGCCGAGTGCTTCCAAGGCGAAGGTGCGGCGGCCAACGGCTTCAACAGCCGCCACTTGCACGAAGTGAAGACTCGTCTCCTATACGAGGAGGAGTATCCGGCGCCGCCCAACATGCGGGTGCCGGGCTCGTGGAGGCTCAGCACCGGCGGGGTCCCGGTGCCTCCGGTGCCCACTGGTGCCGAGTGGCGCGCGAGATCGCCAGGATTAAGTCGTCGCTGTCGGATACGGCGTGCCAGCAACCGAGGTACGCCTTAGACAACCACAACTTGTGGACGACGTACTTTGAGCGCCGCCATGAGGAACAACTCGCCTCCACGAACAGTGCTCCAGCAAGCCGCGAGTGCCACAACTCCGAGGGGCATCATCGGCAATGGTGGGGTGTCCCTAGGCGCACACTTGAAGCCCTCCTCGAGCACATCTCGTAGCGCCTCGAGTACCTGGCGCCGTCGTCCATCTAACGCTGGAGAGGCTCCTCGCGCCAGCCGAGGCGCATGGTCGGGACGTTGTCGTCGTCGTCTTCCAGCTCCGGCTCCCACTCCCACTCCTTCGGCGCATGGACGCCGCTCACAACCTTGAAGGAAGAGCCCCATGAGACGTTGCTCTGGCGTAGCGGTGGCATCACCATCAACGAGGGCCGCAGCCGCGAGCCTTCCTCCCTTCCCACGACCACCTCCGTCTAGTTAGGCCGAAGACGGAGCCGGACACGGCGCCGACGCCCGTCGCCGTCAAGTAGGAGCACCTTGGCATGGCCGCCGCCGACGAGACCGCCCTCAAATGGGCGCGGGACGACTACGTCCGTAAGGAAATGTCGTGCCAGCGCCGAACCCTCGAGGAGATCGCTGCTCGTCGCCGCAACCGCGAGGAAGGTGGCGTCATCATCCTCGATGACAGCGACGAGGAGGCGCCCGGTCCCTCAAACCCCGAGCTGCATCGCTTTGGTGACCTAGGGCAGGGATGGCGGCGGCGTGCAGGACGGCGGCGGCGACAACGACGACGACTACACCACCTTCTACAGGCTCCTAGGCATGTAGAAGGCGGCGATGGCATGCAGGACGGCACAATTTTAATTTTATTATGTTTTATTTTAGTTTTTTACAAATATGAATGAATCGTCTGAACTTTGTTCAAATTTGTGTCGTTTTGACCATTTTTGTCAGGCTTTTGTGTTCAAAAATCGGCATCGGGGCCAGCTTGGGGGCGACTAGGAACCATACCGCCCCACGCCGTTTTTATTACCGGTTGACCCAGGCGATGCTATTTCAGCCCCTGGGGGCGCCGAACGGCTGGAGATGCATGCTCTTAATTGCCTACCTTCGTTGTTCCGACCATCCCTGTAAGGCCCACACTTCTACAGTGCTTGCAAGCACCCCTGTAGCTGTCAATCCTTTTCCTATATTCCGCCGGCGACGAAGCGGCTAGACAACATATGGTTATCAAATCCACAAAAAAGTAATCTCTTTTGGCTTTTGTCTTCTTGTTAGGCTTGTTACCATATGTACGGTCTTTTAGTTATTTCTTCACACATTTTCAAAAAATAGAGATATGATTAGTTGCATGAAGTTTCAAATATTTATGCACCCATGTTCAAACTTGCACTTTGCAACAAAGTACTATGAGTTAGTGATTATTTGCCTAGGTTTAACTTTGGATCTTGCATTTTGGCTCATAAACGAAAAAAGACACCTATGATGGTATTAAGCAAAAGGACACCTATGATGGTATAATCCAAAACTCCACAAATAGGTGTTTTTTCGGGCTTCTAAGCCAGGTGCAAAAGCCAAAGTTAAGCCCAACCAAACACCCCTTAGTGTGCTTATCTTCTTCGTCGAGCATATAACACAAACATGTTTACAAAAATAAAACGCTAATTTATGACCACTTTTCATTTTTATCCTTGCAACCAAATTGGTGAAAACATTGTCTATCTGTATTGGAACTTACTGACAAAGTAACGTTGTATGCACTAATGTAGGTTTGTAACTTTTTGGAGCTTCTTATATTGAAAATGCATGTCTGGCCTTTTGCAGGAAACATAAACCTAATGGGTCTCGGCATGCTTGTTCTACCGGTGCTCTTAGGGTTGTTTTATGGAGCAAGTTACATTAATTGCTCAACAGTCCCTGGTAACACCACGGATCACCGTTCACTTCTTGATTTCAAAGGGGCCATCAGAGCGGACCCAAGAGGAGCGTTGCGTTCTTGGAATGAGAACATCCACTACTGTATGTGGCCGGGCATCAAGTGCAGCACATGGCACCTAGAACGTGTTACGGTGCTAGACCTTGCCAACCTAAGCTTGGCAGGACAAATCACACCCTCTCTTGGAAATCTAACCTTCCTTAGGGTACTTAATCTATCCAACAATCTCTTCTCTGGCCAGTTGCCCCCTCTCAGTCGTCTTATACGGTTGCGGATCCTTTATCTACAGGACAACTTATTGCAGGGGAGCATTCCGAATGCTCTTACAAATTGTTCCGAACTCGCGGGGCTTGATCTCTCTTCTAACATGCTAGTTGGTTCAATTCCCCAAAACATAGGTTCCCTCTACAATCTTATAGGAATCGACCTTTCCAATAATAGCCTCACGGGAAACATTCCACCAACCTTCGGTAACATCAGTTACTTAAAAGAGCTACGACTTACCCACAATCAACTCGAAGGAAGCATTCCCGAAGACCTTGGGAAATTACCGAATATGGGAGAGAACAGGGCTGTGTTTCTCGGTCATAATAGGCTATCGGGTAGAGTTCCAACAACATTGTTTAATCTATCCAAGCTTATAATACTGGACCTGAGTAAAAATTGGCTAAGGGGCACGTTGCCATCCGATATCGGTACTCTATCCTTCGCGCTTCAATGGCTATTTTTGGGTGCAAATAATATTTCCGGGACAGTGCCGCCGAGCATTGGGGCCCTAAAGGACCTAACTGCTTTGGATCTTGGAGGGAACAACTTCGTTGGACCAATACCGTACTCCATCGGCAATCTGGTAAACTTACAGAGGCTTTACCTCGCCAATAATCATTTTGATAGTTGGTAACGCCGTGACGCTGCTTGACGGCCAACGACTTGATTCGACTGGTTGGCCGAGCCAGGGGATGTTGTTTGTTGTGCAAGTGCGATGGCGCAACGAGGCTTTGCGCCTCCCTGTCCATGCATGGCGGCATCAGAGCTTCTCCTCAGCGGGTGTGGTTGCTCTGTTTGCATTGTAGTTTTCTTTTTCTTGTTTTCCTTAGCGGCTTCCTATATTTTTCAGCGGGCTTGTCCCCATGCATGTGTGTGTGGTATGTACAGTTTGTGGCTGTGTGCGCCTCGTTTGTATTTGTATCACCTAGAATAAAAGGCCTCCATTTGGAAAAATAAAATTGTGGCCGCTCCTGAAAATTATTGTATTGAGATTTGAGGGGAGGATCCCTGGAACCAATCACGCTTGTGCTACCAGCAGTACTGTTACTGATGTTGTATGGAGCTGGTAACGCCTATTGCTCCGTTGTTTTTGACAACACCACGGATCGACGTTCGTTGCTCGATTTCAAAAAGGCCGTCACAAATGGTCCGACAGGAGCCCTGCATTCTTGGAATGGCAGCATCAACTACTGTATGTGGTTGGGCGTCAACTGCAGCAGAACACACCCAGGATGTGTTATGGCACTGAAACTCGAGAATTTGAGCTTGGCAGGCAAAATCACACCCTCTATAGGAAGCCTGACCTTTCTTAAATATCTTCGTCTATCCAATAACTCACTGCTGGGGAATATTCCAGGCGCACTTGCGAATTGTTCCAGACTCACAATGCTAAACCTCTCTTCTAACATGCTACTGGGTTCAATTCCCCGAGACATAGGCTCCCTCTCCAACCTGCTGATTATGGACCTTTACCAAAATAACCTTACTGGAAACACCCCCAACATTCAGCAACATCACTAGCTTACAAAAGATATCACTTGCAGAAAATCATTTCGAGGGAAGCATTCCTAAAGAGCTTGGGCAATTGACATATATGTTTGCGGCGATACTGCGTGGAAATAGGCTATCCGGTAGAGTTCCAACAACATTATTTAATTCATCATCTCTTCAAGCCCTAGACTTGAGACAAAATATGTCAAGTGGCACACTACCATTTGACATTGGTGATGCGCTCCCTATCATCTTGGAGATTTACTTGGGTAATAACAAGTTTGAAGGACACATCCTAGATTCACTTGGCAATGCTTCATGGCCGCAACAGCTAGACTTCTCATCTAATTATTTCACTGGCCAAATTCCGTGAAAACAACCTAAGCAGGACGGTGCAATCGAGGATTGGGGCCCTAAGGAACCTACAAAATTTACATGTCGAAGGAAAGAACTTCGTTGAACCAAATGTCGCATTTCATTGGCAATTTGAAACAGTTAACTAGGATCAACCTTTCCGTCAAGGGAAACGCTTGTGACCGGCGCGAACCGTTCGACCGGTCGAGCGCGACCCGCGCATGTAGCTGATTAGGCATGCAACTTTTTCCCGTCTAAATTTGCGGCAACTAGCGTTTAAATTTGCTACAAGCGTTTTCCATTTACTACATTTGTTCACTAAAAAAACTGCATATACGTTTGGTTGTAACCTCAGTTCGTCGGATTTTTCGCTACAACCGATGTTTTTTATTTTTGCTATAACCGGTGTTGATTTTTGCTACAATCGGTATCAATTTTTGCTACAATCGTTCACTAAAAAAACTGCATATACGTTCGTCAGAGTTGCACCGTAAGTTTGCCGGATTATTTTGCTACAACCCACATTTTATTTTGCTACTTCGCATCATCAACGTCGTTTTTTTTTGCTAGGACCATGTTGATATTTTTTTGCTACAACTATATTTTTTGTTGCATCTGTGGTCGAAATTTGCTGCATCGATGATTTTTGCTGCATGGACAGATCTAAGGATCAAACCATATCCAATCTAACAGATCCGGCGGCCCGCGTGCGGCCGGCAGAAAGTTTCGACCGGCGCGCCGGCACAAAGCACTGCCTTTTCGCCAATCAGTTTCACTGTTAGTAGTTCTTAACAACTGCTTAACGGCCAACAGTTTGATGTGGCATAGGTGGCCACAAGAGGGATCATGCTTTGTGAAACGTAAGAATTGATAGGTCCGATGGAATCGCACACTATCCCGCAGGGCTACGTTGTTCTCATTATCTATAACAAAGGACTGTACAAGTACAAGGTATATACACATCATATACTATTTGGATTCTAACACCCTTCCTCAATCTTAACCGGTGTTAAGAAGGTTGAGATTGCGCCGACAAACTTCAAACAAAGGAAATGACAACAGTTTAGTAAAAATGCCAACAAGTTGATCCTTAGATGAGATGAACTTGATTTGTAATAACTTCTATGCAACTTGTTACCACACAAAAGGGAAGTCAACTTCTATATGTTTCGTCCTTGCATGGAATACTGGGTTCGATGAAAGGTATGTGCCTCCAATATTATTGCTACCTTTAAACTGCGTTGAATTTTTTTCCGAAGAGGAGAGGATGATGCAACACAGTAGATGTAAGTATGTCCCTTAGTGAGAATTAAGGTTATCGAACCAATAGGAAGACCACACAATTTTCCATCTTTACCGCCTACACATAAAAGAGCACACACTTGCATCCAACAAGGGCAAGAGGGTTGTCAATCCCCTTGAACTCGTTACTTGCAAGCGATAAGTAGTGATAGATAGATAGTTTAATAAATATAAATTTAAAATAAAAAGAAAGTGAATAATGGAAGCAAGATATTTAGAGTTTTTGTAAATATATTTATGAGGAGACCCGGGGGCCCTAGTTTTCGCTAGAGGCTTCTCTCTCGAAGAAAGCATACGATGGGTAAACAAATTATTATTCAGCAATTGATAGAAAAACGCATAGTTATGCAATATTTATTCACGACAATGATCTTGTATATAGGCATCATGTCCATAAGTAAGTAGACCGACTCCTGCCTGCATCTATTACTATTACTCCACTCATCGATCGCTATCCAGCATGCATCTAGAATATTAATTAAAACAAAGTAATGCTTCGAGGATGATGACATGATGTAGAAAAAGTAAATCCAATTAATATGAATAAACCTCATCGTTTTACCCTTAGTGGCAGCAATACAAATATGTGTCATGTCCCTTTCTATCACTAGGATTGAGCACCACAAGATTGAACCCACTACAACACATCTCTCCCACCAAAGATAAATCAATCTAGTTGGCCAAACCAAGCCGATAGATGAGAAAGAATTACGAAGTTATAACAATCATGCATATAAAAATTCAGAGAAGACTCAAATATTATTCATGAATAATCTGAATATAAACCCACAATTCATCTGATCCCAACAAACACACCGCAAAGATGAATACATAGGATAGCTCACCACAGGAATCACGATGATCTTTGCATTGAAGAGCATAGAGAGAGATAGCCATCTAAGTACTAACTACAGACTTGTAGGTTTGTGGTGAACTACTCACAAATCACCATGTGAGCATCAAGGTTGATGTAAAAGGCCCTCCATGATCAAACCTCCCTCCGACAGGGCACCAGAACAGGCTCCAAGTGGGCACGCAGCGGAACAGAGACTTACAACGGCAAAAAAATTGTTTCGGGAGGCTTTCTAGGGTTTTTGGGACATTAGAGAATTTATAGGAAAGAGATCAGGGCAAGAGGAGCCGAGAGGTGGCTTAAAGCCATCGGGGCGCGGTCACCCCTGGGCATGCCCTGTTGGCTGGGGGCACCCAGTGTGCCCTATGGTTTTTCTCTGAAGCTTCCAGGTCTTATTTTTTATCCATAAAAAACCATCAATTTTTTTGGGGTATTTGGACTTGGTTTGGTCTGAAAGGCCACAAACATGCAGAAAACAACAACTCACATTTGGCATTGTGTTAATAGGTTAGTGCTCAAAAATAATATAAAGCAAGTAAATGCTTAAAAAGTATCCTAGAATGATAATATAATAGCATGGAATAATAAAAAATTATAGATACGTTGGAGACGTATCAACAACTTAGGTTTCTTGCCAAACCATAATTCATACGGTGTTGTCTCAACGGACTTGGATGGTGACCTATTTAAAATGAATGTAGGTGTCTCTAACACATAACCCCAAAACGATAGTGGCAAATCGGTAAGAGATCATAAAATGTACAATATCCAATAGAGTACGATTACGACGTTCGTACGCACCATTACGTTGTGGTGTTTCAAGTGGCGTGAGTTGTGAAATGATTCCAAACTCAAGCACACATGGACTGTTCAGAACCTTGCTCATTCCAAAAGTCAGCAGGCGCCTAAGATCCTCCTTGGTGGGAAAATCCACCCTGAACACCTGATCCTCCACACTAACCAAGTCCCACTGGAAAGTCGCGGGCACCAACTCTCATAGGCGCTGCATCACCTGTTCAGACGTCATCCTTCCATGAGTAACACGAACAACCCCAGTCCGGGAACTCTCCGGAGTGGGCGCCGTTGAAGATGACCTGGAGGACTCGAAGAACATCAATTCCTGATAGCAGACACCGTATATGTTAACCATAGGCTTAGGCCCCAGAAGAAACGGGCAATCCCCTGTATCATGCTTAGGTTTCCTGCACAAGTCGCACAACTCGACCTTGCACTCCGCAGCGAAGTGTCCCGGGCCACCGCACCGGTAACATGACATCTTCTCTTTCTTCCTAGCCCACTTGGTAGTTCTTTCGCCTTCTGCTTTGTCGGATACCTCAATGTCATTAGGCACGTCACGAGTGTTAAGCCCCTTCTTTGGAACTTTGACTGCAGCTAAGTCCTTGACAACCTTAGCCGCTTCCCCCGTCAACACAGGAGTAGACCCAGTTCCCGCAGGTTGTTGATGCGGCTTGTCCCGTGCCGGTGGTGCTTCCAGCGTGTTGGCCGAAACCTTCGCAGGCGGCAATGGTGGTGGAGGACCGCGGCCTCTGCCCCATCCACCGCCCCTCGGGCGGAACCAATTCCTTTGCCTATTAGTCGGACCCGACGCCCCTTGTACAAAAGGCCCCGGCGAACCATCGAAGCCACGACCAGCATCGTGAAGCATGCCGCCACCCGTCGGGGACGAACCCCGGTGGATGCCATCACCGTACGCGTTGTAGCCGTCGTCGCCCCAATGCCCGAGGCGATCATGCTGGGAGGCAGCGCCTCTCCCAACGGACCAATAGTCCCGCCTGCGTCTGGTCCCTTGGCCAGAAGTTTCATCTGCTCCCGCCGCCCTTCCCGTTTGCGCTTGCGGGTTGGGTGGCCGATGCAACCTAGATGGAGGAGGCCCCGTTCTTCCTGCCGGAGCTCCGCGGCCCGCCATGCTGGTGCCCTGCATGGTCGACGAAGTCGTCGGCGCACGAACTCGGCCCGCTCTCCTCGGACCGGGAGAAGGAAATACCGACACGGCAAAAACCCTGGGAGCTGTCGTCAGTGGCGCTGATGAGTAAGTCGTATGGGATGGCTCGACCGTGTCTAGTGGGCCTGTCTGCTGGGCAACATACCCAGGCTTGTGACAACCCAACTCGACCATGTCGATGTGCGGCCCATTAGCGCCAAGTAAACGATTCAAACTCGTGATCCTCTGATCGCGGATCGAGGTCACCTGACCGTTCGCCGGTGACTTGGTGGTGATGGCCGGACCCTCCTCTTTTGCCTCCGATGTACTACCTTCCAAGATGATGCATCGATGAAATCCGCTAGCGTAGGTTTAGGCAATCGTACCTTAGGTATCGGTCCGATCCATGGCCGAAGCGTTGCCTTGGAGGTCCGGTGATGTACAAGCCATCGTACCACTCCGTTCTTCTCTGTCTCCGGCAAGCTGTGCCATGCTGGGTCCTCCTGCGAAACGAATGAGTCTAAATGCCCGACAATCGAATCCTCAGACTCACCTTCCTGGGATGCCTTGCATATCTTGTCTGATGGAGCAGGTGAGATCGTCTCCGGATTTTGATCGTCGTCGTCGGACTCCTCCTCGGCGTGATCCATCAAGGCCCAGAACCGCCCCCCTTTCTGCCGTTGGCCTCCGGGCGAGGAGCGGACGACGTTCGCCGCGGCCATCCCCGGAATGCCCCCCTTCGTGGTCGCGGCCGCCTACCCTCAAGACATGAATGCAGGAACACCTGGTGGCATCCATTCTTAAAAACGGGGGAGAATTTCACTTCCCCGGCCTCTGCACCAACTAAGGATGCATACAACCATTATGCATGAGTACCGGGATTTTTAACTTGGTTAATAATGACCAAGCCTGGTACTCTAGATAAATTGCATGAGTACCGGGCTAATTTCAATTCCCCGGCCTCTGCACCAACTAAGGATGCATACAACCATTATGCATGAGTATCAGGATTTTTAGCTTGGTTAATAATAACCAAGCCTGGTACTCTAGATAAATTGCATGAGTACCAGGCTAATTTCACTTCCCCGGCCTCTGCACCAACTAAGGATGCATGCAACCATTATGCATGAGTACCAGGATTTTTAACTTGGTTAATAATAACCAAGCCTGGTACTCTAGATAAATTGCATGAGTACCAGGCTAATTTCACTTCCCCGGCCTCTGCACCAACTAAGGATGCATACAGCCATTATGCATGAGTACCATGATTTTTAATTTAGTTAATAATAACCAAGCCTGGTGCTTTAGATAAATTGCATGAGTACCAGGAGAGCCTGGTCCTCAAAAATAAATAGGAACCTAAATTTGCTTCCATTAGAATTTGAACTCAATTTTTGGGTTTGTTCATCCACTCCCCCAACCAGTTGAGCTAGGCTCACTCCCCCATCAAAGCTGAAGTAATGCTGGACAATGACAGATGCCACCCAAGCGTGTGGATGTGATGTGAGGAGGCCGTACGGGTGTTCTTAAGCTCATAAAGGGGGCCTTATATTGCTTCAGCATCCAACTCACAGGCCACGACCACCATCCGGCGAAAACCAAAGCAGAGAACCCTGTCATGCTGTGCGCTCCGGCCAAGCAAGGTAGCATAGGTGCGTATCATCTGTCCTCCAGATTATTGGTAGAAAATGTAGCACTGAGTGACCATCTACTTTCACATGTGCCTCTCTGTGTAGTACTGACGTTGATGTAGATCCACAATTTGATGGATTTGTTGTGTTGAAACTGTATATGCCTTACCCTTTGCAGGTGACAGAGCTTATTGATGGGCACACGGCAATCCCTGGTACCCAACACGCTTGTGGTACCAACTATATTATTATTGCTGTTTTATGGAGCATGTAACGCTTACAACTCTATGGTTTCTTATAACACCATCAGTGAAGCTAAGAAAATAACGATATCCACCGCGTCCCTCAATAATCATTAGACCGCATACATCAGTATGTATTTTTTCCAATAAGTCACTTGCCTGCTCCATTCTGAAAAACAGGGTTTTAGTCATCTTGCCCATGAGACATGTTCACACGTATCAAGAGATTTAAAATCGAGTGTTTCCACAAGTCCATTAACATGGAGTTTTTTTATAACCTAAGCGACAGTGTCACAAGTAAGTAGTGCTATCATCATTAATTTTGCATCTTGTGGCATCAATGTTATGAACACGTGTATCACTACAATCGAGATTCAACAAGAATAAACCATTCACATTGGGTGCATGACCATAAAAGATATTACTTATATAAATAGAACAACCATGCGGAGGATGACTTGATTCCGATGCATGTGGAGGATGACTTGATTCCGGTGCTATCTCCAGGTGCGTTTGTCAACAGATTTGTTAGGTACTTTATATTGATTATTAAAAAGTATTTGGTACTCATCTCGACTAATTTTCTTTATTTTTAATTATCAACTTATTTTCGTGCTACAAAAACTACCTGACAGATAATAGGTCCTCCCGCGAGAGAGCGTTCCTAAATGGATGTTTACCAAAGGTGATTTGCATATGGTTGGTTTATGACCAACGCCGATGAGTTACCCTGGTAAATACACGATATCTCAAAGTAAGAATACCATGAAAATAAAAGGATGAAGCAAGTCAATAACGACATCTAAGCAAACACTTAGAGACTATAGGTTGATCTGTATTCTTTAACGGGAAAATTCAGGACTTATACTATTTTACCTAGGAGAGAGAGCAGTAGTTAGTGTTTTTAAATTGTGATAACTTATGATTTGCTAGTATGATAACAACCAAAATGATGAGGAGTTCACCTTTTTTTGTTATTTTACCTACAATGATAAAGAGTTGATTAAGATGATGATGAGTTGTAATATGACATATACTACTACAAATTAAATGGATGCAATAGACCAAGTTAAATTAGAGGAAAATACGATGTTGCGATCGCAACATCGTATTTTCCTCTAATTTAACTTGGTCTATTGCATCCATCTAATTTGTACTAATGTTGCATGTTTTTTTTCCATAATTTGTACCAATGATGTTGTATATTAATATGTGTAACTGCGTGAAAACACAATATAAATATAAAAAAAGAAAACATAAAATGAAACATGGCCCTTTCCAAAAAAAAACCTAGACCCCAGTGCTCGGTAGGGGCTAATACGTGGATGCCCTTTTGTCCCGGTTGGTGTTACCAACCGGACTAAAGGTCCTTCTACCTGGGCCCCTACAGCGACCGCGTGGAGCTTTTTTAGTCCCAGTCCGTAAGCCAACCATGACTAAACGTCTGAACCTTTAGTCCTGATTGAGTTGTCCCGGTTCCAGAACCGGAACTAAAGGCCCTCTGAAACCAGGACAGATGCCCTGTTTTCTAGTAGTGTCTACGAACCGACTGATGCTGCTGAAAGCTGCTGCTGAAAGCTCTCCTTACAAAATCGACCCCTGTTTATAACTTGCGGGTGTGAAAACCGTTCTCCTTCCATCCACCGTTCTCATCAGTTAACATATGGTAGTTACGGTGTGGCGTGAAAACCAACTAACTGCTTTTTTCCAATTGCAGTTTTCTCGGAGGAATCTTTTGTTTGCGTCTGGCGCTCTCTCGCTATAGGCTCCTAAGCTTGCTTTATGCCCTGTAGAATACAGTTTACATTCTTTCAGTTTTGACCTTAAGTAGCAAAGTAGATGTTTACTTGGCTGATTCCTGTTGCAGAGCTTATTACATTGTCCTTACTGCTCTCAGTGAACCCTATGATTGACTAGGTTGTTAAACTGTAGTCTGTGAGCATTGCGACTCATTGAAACGTGTGTATTGCTGTTGTAACATTAGCTAATTTTAAATTATATACTAGAAGGTAGTAGTCACAAATCGGAAACATGAACACTTGGTTGATGCAAGAAGGCAATGGCCGAAGAGCTTTTAGTTGCTACATCATTGAATGAGGAGAGTTTAGCTACAACAAATTAAACACCTTTGCATGGAGTCTTTAGTTGCTAAACTTTTTAATACGACATAGCACGCTATCTAAACATCCGTGTAATGGAAGAGGCCTTATCATGCTAGCACTAATTATACTTTTATGGACCATCGTGGACGCCGGCCGTTTGCAACCCTTGTGGAAGGAAATAAATGAGAAGTTGGTGGTGCTAACACCGGGGCAAAGCCTCATCCATTCGTGAATCCGAAAGGAAACAAGAGCAGGAGGTTAACCGTGGTCAAAGAAGGTGCGTGGTGTTGGCCCGCCATGGAGTTGTTGCTGCACGGCCTGTAGCTTTTCAGGCTGTTATCATGTTCATAATGTGTTGTGGTGTAGCGGCACCTCCCGTACAATACAAGAAAACTCAGCGAATTCAGTCAATCATCTCTTGTCGTATGACAAGGTTATTCCAACACATTATTCTTCACTCCTCTCACATATCGTTCCTCGATAGGATCCAGTTCCTTTTCTGTACGACGGCGACCGTGAGTCCGTGATCCATGATCCATGATCCATCATGCAGGGACACGGAATACAATTTTGGAATCGCCAATTTTGTTCTTGTTTCTTCAGGGCCGTCTCGCAAAGCTCCTACCCTAGGGAAGTACGTGGCGCCTCTGCTCTATGTGACGGCCTCTTTCATGTCCCGTTCAGCGGGATCCTATCAGAAGGATAGAAATAAATCTTGACCGGAGGGAACAACGCGCGCGGACACGATTAATACAGCAGCCATTTGTTGACGAGGTTGCAGCACAGTAAGCCGTTCTCTCTGCCGGGCTGCGGCTCAGAAGTACTGAGCCCGATAATCTTGCCCAGCTCAAACAGCGACGTAAGTGGTGGCGGAGGAGTCAAGGTCTCCGCTGCCAGATGCGGCCCAAGCGTGTGGATGTGAGGACGCTGTGCATGTGTTCTTAATCCCCATGAGGGGGCCTGATGAGCTTGCTTCAGCAATCAGCACCCAACTCACAAACCAACCACCACCATCCGGTGAAAACCATAGCAGAGAAGGCTCTCGTGCGGTGGCTTCCGGCCGAGCAAGCTTGCAGAGGTGCGTGCGTATCATCTCTCCTCCAGATTACCAGTTGGATCAAACTTGCTGTACATGTGTAGAGCTGACGCTGATGTTGATTCTTAGTTGGATCAAACTTGCTGTGCTGAAACTGTTGTATGCCTTACCCCGTTTGCAGGCGACGGAGCAAATTGATGGGCACACGTCCATCACTGGTACCCAGCACGCTTGTGTTGCCAGCAGTACTATTACTGTTGTTGTATGGAACTGATAACACCTATTGCTCCGTGGTTTCTGATAACACCACGGATCGACTTTCATTGCTCGATTTCAAAAAGGCCATCACAGATGATCCGAAAGGAGCCTTGCGCTCCTGGAACGACAGCATCCACCACTGTATGTGGTTGGGCGTCAACTGCAGCAGAACACATCCAGGACGTGTTACACTGCTGAATCTCGAGAACCTCTCTAGGAAACCTAACCTTCCTTATGAAACTTGGCCTGTCCTCGAATCACTTCTCTGGCCAATTGCCCCCTCTCGGTCGCCTTAGAAAATTAGAGATCCTTGAGCTAAACAACAGCTCATTGCAGGGGAACATTGCAGATTGCCATCTTGCAAATTGTTCCAAACTCTGGTGGCTAAACCTGTCTTCTAACAGGCTAGTGGGCTCAATTCCCCGAAACATAGATTCCCTCTCTGATATATTGTATATGGACCTTTCCGAAAATAACCTCACCGGAAACATCCCGCAAACCTTCAGCAACTTCACTCAGTTAAGAGGAATATCACTTGCTGACAATCATCTCAAGGGAGGAATTCCAACAACATTGTTTAATCTATCCTACCTCCAACTCCTAGACTTGACTACAAATATGCTAAGCGGAACATTGCCATCTGACGTTGGTGACACGCTGCCTTACCTCCGAAAGCTTTCATTGGGTAGTAACGAGTTTGAAGGCCACATCCTAGATTCACTGGGCAATGCTTCAGAGCTGATGCACCTAGATTTGTCATCTAATTGTTTCACTGGCCTAATTCCTTGAAATTAAACAATCTAAGCGGAACAGTGCAATCAAGCATTGGGGCCGTAACGAACCTAGAAACTTCACATCTTGGAGGAAATGACTTCGTTGGACCAATACCGCACTTCATCGGCAATTTGAAACAATTAACTAGGAGATTCAGTTTGACAGCTGGTAGTGCTTCAGCGCTGCTTGACGGGATAAAAACTTGATGCGGCATGGGTGGCCGAAACAAGGATGTTGCATGATGTACAAAACGATCCGACGGAGACCACTGTACCTCCTTGTTCATGCACTGCAGTTTCCGTCAGCAGATGTGGTTGCTCTGTCCGGACTAGAGTTTTCTTTTTCTTGTTTTCCTTGGAAGTTCCTATATGTTTCACCTGGTCTGTCCTGTCCCCATGTATGTGTGTGCTATGTAGGGGTTTGGGGATGTGTGCACCTCATTTGTATCAGTATCCCCTAGAGGAAGGAATTGAATAAGAGTAAGCAGAGTTCAGTTTGAAGTGCGGTTGCTCTTCAAATCCTAAATCTGTGCGGAGTTCCTTCCTATGGTGGCTGCCAGTCAGCAATCAACTAGAATACACCTCCCTGTTTACTGTTGGAACTGACCGGTCTGAAGAAATCGACACCTAGTGAAATGCAGTTTCTAAGCCCGTACGCTTCATAATTCCATAGTCCATATCGATATATACATTTAATTCTATGGGGACCAACCTAACTGATCATCGGCATGCGCTTTCTCTGCTAACCTTCCTCCATCCTCCCTCTTTGTCTTTCACTTATTCCCTCCGGTCCGGTTGCTTTCCTGTCTGACGGCCAACATGCACCCGCCACTCTGTTCTTGTCCGGCCGGTACGGTGGTAACGTGGTTCCAAGCATGTTTCATGTGGATAATCTTGGTTTTTGTTTGTTTCTTAGGGGCGTATGGGACAGTTCCTACACATGGAGAAGTGCAGTGCAGATAGTGATCAATGACGTGCCTGCTGGAGGTGTAGGGTTGGGACGGACCCGGCCGAGGAGATTGCCAGAAGAGAGCCAAGACATGGAGGACAAGGACATGCTCTCTCCTTTCTGTCGGCCTCTGGTTCTTTGGTTGCTTTGGAAACACCATAATGCCATCGTCTAACATTTGGTTTCTATTCTGAAAATTGAGACAAATGAATTAATGGTGCTAATCTCCGTAGTCTCTGTAGCAGGTTCTGTACTTTTGTTTTAGATCGCGCGTACAACATTGACACAGTGCATCCAAATCTTGTGTCATTCCGTATCCTATACGGAAACTCCTAATGCGACTGAACGTGGACTAAGGGCATCTCTAACTGATCCCTTATAATTTAGTGCCTCAAACCGCTTCTTATACCTTCTTATATTGGTTCCATTAAATAAAAACAGTTCCTAGCCTAACAACTAAACTTAACTCCCTATAGCTTACATTTCGGTAGTTCTCCAGTCACACATTTGCAACCAAGGTAGTAGATTCTGAATGAGCATTTTTTTTCTTGAAGGTTACCTAAATACCCTATTGCCGTGGAAACCAAAAAGTTCTGAATTTTATTTGAAAGAAATTTAAAATATTTTTCATCTAAATATACAAATATTGAATCATAGTTTATTGCAAACCAACATGCTTGCCTGTTGTAATGATCCCTCGTATTCCTGCTATTGGAGAGGTCGGAAGTTCGAATCTATGTGACATTTATTTATTTTTGCACTCCTGCTTCAAAAAGAGCAACAGGTACAGCTGCTCAAACTCGAGGCCTGAATGTGAATTAGACGAGGAAACCGCTACACCAGAACTGGTTAGCTTGCTAACCTAGACATAGGGTGGTACCTGACTCTCTGCTGAGCGTTTGAATTCATAATTTTCAAAAAAAAAAAGATGAGTAATTTTTGATCAGCAATTCAGCCGGCAGCTCTGAATCGGAATTGCTCAGACAATGCAAGAGATGGCATGACAGGTGGTTGACAAGGAGTGCTATAGCTACACCACCAACGGCAACGGACGGCCGCAACGCAATGATCCGGCCACGCCCAGGCTGAAGCCGATGCTTGTTCAGAGTTCAGGCTTCCACCCGCTGAATTTGAGAGCGACCGAGGGAGTCCATGCCGACGGGCAGGAAACTGTCTTGGCCAGCTCAAACAGCGACGCGAGTGGCGGGGGACGAGAAGTCGAAGCTGGATTTTTTTTTTAATAAAAGAAGTGTTATCTCCGACCCCTGCATCAGTAAGATGCATACGGTCCCTTTATTAAGAAAACTAAGTTCAAAAGTCTATTGATACAAGCTCTGAAGGAGCTATCTCAATTTGAAAGATAAAGCTAAAAAAGCCACAACCGGCAAAATAAGTATAGATGCCTATCCATCTATCCTATTAGTGGACCGCCATTCAAACCGGTTGAATATATCCCGCGCTACCATCTTCTACTGGGCAGACCCAATAAACAAAGGCTCCCTGGTTTCCGCATGAGTGAGTAACGACCACGTACAGATCCACGCCGACGCCCTAAATAGCCTGCAAGAAATGAATATGTGTCTGTCTGTTAAATATCATGTCTTTCCTACAGTTCCATATAGCCCAAAGCAGTGCACAAACTTCTATGCTTATATGTTTTGCTATGATAATATCCACTCCATTTAGCCACGTTCCAAATAACATGTCTATGCTATCTGGAGGTTTAATATTGAAAGTAATTGTAATCGTGTGCCATAGAAGTTTCGCGAGAGGGCAATGGAAGAAAAGGTGTTCGATAGTCTTGTGATGATCACAGAAGCTACATCTCGTGCATCCTGGCCGGTTGCGCTTTGCGAGGTTAACTTTTATAAGAATCACTTTCTTGTGAACAAACCACATGAATACTTTGATTTTCAAAGGGACTTTGACCTTCCAAATATGGGTAGATTTGGACAGTGTCGTTGTATTTATGAGGTCTAGGTACATAGATTTGACTGAAAACATGCCAGCCGGAGAAAGTTGCCAAACAACCTTGTCAGGTTCTTCCGGTAGCTACACATCCATAAGTCTTCTGACTAGATGTAACCACTCTGCCCACCGATGGCCTATCAGTGTGCGCCTGAACTGAATGTTTAGAGGAATGGACTGTAACACCGTGGCCACATATCTCTCTTTATGTTGCACGATATTATATAGAGTTGGATACTTCACGGCCAGAGGCGCGTCCCCCAAGCACGTATCTTCCCAAAACCGGGTTGTCTCTCCATTTCCAATAATGAACTTCGTTCTATGAAAAAACTGAGGCTTAACCTTCATCAAACCTTTTCAGAATGGAGAATCAGTCGACCTAGCCATGACTTGGGCCAAAGTTTTGTTGTGTAGGTACTTATTACACAAAATTTGTATCCACATGCCCTCAGTCTCAACCGATAATCTATACAACCACTTACTGAGTAGACATCTATTTTTGACTTCAAGATTTTCAATCCCAAGTCCTCCCTAGTCTTTGGGGCGACATATAATGTCTCATCTAGTCAGTCTATATTTCTTCTTAATCTTATCACTCTGCCAAAAGAAACGGGATCGATAAAAGTCCAGTCTTTTCCGTACCCCTACGGGTACCTGAAAGAAGGACAAGAGGAACATCGGCATGCTCGTGAGAACCGAGTTAATCAAAATTAACCTTCCTCCGTAAGATAAGAGCTTGCCCTTCCAGCAACTAAGCTTCTTGTCGAATCGATCCTCTATCCTTTTTCATTCTTGATTTGATAATTTGCGATGATGAATAGGTATGGCCAAGTAGCTAAACGGCAAAGTACCTAATTCACATCCAAACAACTGTTTATAATTCTCTTGTTCCTCTTTGGATCTCCTAAAGTACAATAATTCGCTCTTATGAAAATTGATTTTCAAGCCTGACAGTTGTTCAAATAAGCTGAGAATGAGTTTCATATTCCTCGCTTTCGCTATATCATGCTCCATGAACAGAATAGTGTCATTTGCATATTGTAGGATTGACACCCCATCATCGACTAAATGGGGCACTAAACCACCTATAAGGCCTTCCTGTTTAGCCCTTCCTATCAAAACCGCAAGCATATCTGTGACCACATTGAATAGGATAAGGGACATTGGGTCTCCCTGTCAAAGCCCCTTTTGAGTTTGGAAAAAACGACCCATGTCATCATTCACTTTAATCCCAACACTCCCTTTTTGTACGAAGGATTCGACTTGCGTTTGCCATAGCTCATCAAACCCCTTCATACGTAACGATTGTTGAAGGAAAGGCCATTTCACTTTATCATATGCCTTCTCGAAATCCACTTTGAAGATAACCCCATCTAGTTTCTTCGAATGAATTTCGTGAACGGTTTCATGAAGCACAACCACCCCCTCCAGAATATTACGATCAGGCATAAACGTAGATTGGCTCGGTTGCACCAATGTGTGTACGATCTGCGTCAGCCTGTTTGTTCCAACTTTCATGAAAATTTTAAAACTTACATTCAATAAGCATATCGGTCTGAATTGTTCAATACACATCGCCCCTCTTTCTTTGGCAACAACGTGATAGTCCCAAAGTTAAGATGGTATAACTGCAAGTGGCCGTTGAACAAATCATGGAACATTGGCAAAAGATCACCTTTGATAATATGCCAACATTTCTTATAGAATTCAGTTGGAAACCCATCCGGTCCGGGAGCCTTATTATTCTTCATCTGCGCAATCGCATCGAACACCTCTTTCTCCGTGAATGGCGCGGTTAATATCTCATTCTCATTTGTCCCGAGTTGAGGAATATCTGCGACAACCTGTTCATCCATGGTCATTGTATTATCCTCCGGTGGCCCGAACAATTTCTTGTAATATTCGGAGATGTACAACTTTAGGTTATCTTGCCCAACGATTGTACCCTCGTCCTGTTCTAGCTGATATATTCTCTTCTTCCTATGTTTTCCATTTGCGATAAGATGGAAAAATTGCGTATTATCACCCCCATCCATACTTGTCTCACCTTTTCTCTTAGAGCCCATTTTAGCTCCTCTTCTCTAAGCATTTTTTTAAGATCAAGTTCTGCTTCCGCTTTGGATGCTCTCTCATTGTCATCCAACAACACGGTTTCAGCCTTGATGTCAAGGCGATCAATAAGCTCCATAGGCTTTTGCTTTTTTAGTTTATAGGCTCCGCTCTCATTCTTCGCCCAACCTCGAAGAAATTGTTTTAGATGGCGAATCTTATTCTGCCATCTATCAATATTAGACCCACCCCTGGAAGCTAGCCTCCATTCTCTCGCTATCAGGTCGATGAAGCCTTCTTGTTCGAACCATGCCAACTCAAACGAGGAAGCATCTTTGTTGCCCACATGGGTGGGCCCTCCGGAGTCCACAAATAATGGGGTATGGTTCGAGATCACCCTTGGCAATGCTCGATCAGTGACCATGGGAATTTCTGCTCCCATTCTACACCGGTTAGGACTCTATCCAATTTCTCGAAGGTTGGCTTAGGTAACGAGTTAGCCCATGTGAATTTTCTGCCTGTGAATTCTATCCCCCTTAGATCCAGGCTTTCGATGATAGTATTGAACATGAATGACCATCTGCCATCAAAGTTGTCATTTTTTTTGTCTCTACGCCTGATGATATTAAAGTCACCACCGACTAGGATTGGGAACCTCTCGTTCCCACATATGCAAACCAAGTCTGTGAGGAAGTCCATTTTTAATTCTGGCTGCACCGCACCGTACACGTCCACTAACGCCTAAAGGAACCCATCCTCCTTGGACCACACTCTAAACTTGACTGCAAAGTCCCCCAAAGCCACATTCCGTACTTCCAGGGTCTCGCATCGTACCCCAAGTAAGATCCCTCCGGATCTTCCTCTTGGTGGTAAGCAATGCCAGTCAAAATCAGCACCACCCGAAATCGTGTTAAGAAACTGTGAGGTAAAGTTGTCTCTACCCGTTTCCAATACTGCTATGAAGTCCAACCTGTGCTCGATTGTTGCTTCTACAAGAAATCTCCGTTTAGCCAAGTCTCCAAGACCTCTGCTATTCTAGAAAATACCTTTCATATTTCATCGTGGAATTTCTTTGCAGTCTTGAATCTAGCCCTTTGGTGAACTGCCGACACTGGGTATACTTTCCTCTTCCAAGATCTTTTGGGTCTTTTAGGGACCGCATCCCGGTCCACATAACGAGGTGCTCAAAGAGAACTCTCATTCAGTTCCGGAGGGTCCATATACCCCTCCACACTTATGTTCTCATCGTCCTCAACTATTAGTGATGGAGGAACAAGGTCTTCACATAGACGTTCCATGTCATGCATCCCTAGCTCATTAATCTCATCATCGTTCATAGGTTTGATGAATGCAATCTTTCGTAACATGATCATGGCTCTCTCAGCCTCTAAGTCTAACAGGTTATTAATTGAATTGGAAACCTCTTTTCCATTGCTACCCAAAGATACCCCTAAAAATTTGCATTTGAAACAATATTTGTATCAGAAAAGTGTAATAATGAACAAGCCGTATTGACGGTCATACCTGTTGTGGCCTCGATATCGCGCAGCTTGGCCGCCCTCATAGCATGACCGATGAGTAAGTCGTCTGCGTCCGGCTGCTCCTGAAGGCGTCGACTTGACCGCCTGTGGCAATTAGACGGATCCTGAATGCCGCGTAGGCGACCGCGTCAGTGGTCGAAGGCCCGGTGGGCAATGGGCCTCCTGCCCCGTGTCGTACCGTGTGGTTTCCCTGCACCATCAGCGGCTCGTATACGCCATCACCATTGGTGCGGCTCTCTGTAGGCCGCTGCTAGGCGGCATCAGTCGGGAGGCTGGCCACCGTCGGTCGCACGTCTGCTGCCAGTCTGACGGTTGTCATGGCACCTCCAGGCATGCGACCACCTAGCGACGGCCTTGGGTGGACACGACTAGGGTCTACCCCTAAAGTCCCCAGTCCCATACTCACCGATCTCGCGCTGCCAGCGGGAGTCGCGTGATCCGAGCCAACATGTGTGAAAGTCTCCCCTCCGACAGTAAGCTTTTTATGATCGGGAGCCCCAGATATAATAGACCCCGCCTTAGGTGACTCAATAGGATATAGCACATCACTCATATCTCCCATATGCGCTGATGGCGACGGTAGCAATGGAGGTGGGGTTACCGATGGTGATATCGGGCCCATGCGTGAAACTGGCAGCAGCTCATGCTTCATCGGGTCCTCACTGTCGACCCTCGACCCCCACAACTTGCTTGGGGCCGAAAATGCGCCAAACGAACCAAACTGCACCTGCTGGGTGGAAGAAGAACCATGGGGCTGGTTAGAACCTTCCGCCGAATCCACCTTCTTGGCCGGCGGCGTAACACCCGATCCCTTCTGAGCACTCGTGGGTCCCTCCTTCTGAGTTATCCCATCCCCGCCGTTACCCTCATCAGTACCCATGTCCACCTGCCTCGCCAAGTCTTGGAACTCAGCATTCTCCTCGATCTCAATATCCAACATGTAGGACTTACCATCGTAAACCCATCTGACCGAGTCTGGAGTGTGCTCAATACTAATAACACTTACAAAAACACGGGCCACCCCATTAGCACGTGTGAAAGGCATGTCCACCTTCTCCGTCTTACCAATAAGTGAGCCAAGACTCCAAGTAATCCTGACATCATCAAGTGCCACATGGGGTGCCCCCAAAAGCTGAATCCACAGCTGTGGTAAAGGGATTCCAACTGGCTCCTGGCGTGTCCACGGTTCAAACTCAAGCACACATGGACTGTTCAGAACCTTGCTCATTCCAAAAGTCAGCAGGCGCCTAAGATCCTCCTTGGTGGGAAAATCCACCCTGAACACCTGATCCTCCACACTAACCAAGTCCCACTGGAAAGTCGCGGGCACCAACTCTCATAGGCGCTGCATCACCTGTTCAGACGTCATCCTTCCATGAGTAACACGAACAACCCCAGTCCGGGAACTCTCCGGAGTGGGCGCCGTTGAAGATGACCTGGAGGACTCGAAGAACATCAATTCCTGATAGCAGACACCGTATATGTTAACCATAGGCTTAGGCCCCAGAAGAAACGGGCAATCCCCTGTATCATGCTTAGGTTTCCTGCACAAGTCGCACAACTCGACCTTGCACTCCGCAGCGAAGTGTCCCGGGCCACCGCACCGGTAACATGACATCTTCTCTTTCTTCCTAGCCCACTTGGTAGTTCTTTCGCCTTCTGCTTTGTCGGATACCTCAATGTCATTAGGCACGTCACGAGTGTTAAGCCCCTTCTTTGGAACTTTGACTGCAGCTAAGTCCTTGACAACCTTAGCCGCTTCCCCCGTCAACACAGGAGTAGACCCAGTTCCCGCAGGTTGTTGATGCGGCTTGTCCCGTGCCGGTGGCGCTTCCAGCGTGTTGGCCGAAACCTTCGCAGGCGGCAATGGTGGTGGAGGACCGCGGCCTCTGCCCCATCCACCGCCCCTCGGGCGGAACCAATTCCTTTGCCTATTAGTCGGACCCGACGCCCCTTGTACAAAAGGCCCCGGCGAACCATCGAAGCCACGACCAGCATCGTGAAGCATGCCGCCACCCGTCGGGGACGAACCCCGGTGGATGCCATCACCGTACGCGTTGTAGCCGTCGTCGCCCCAATGCCCGAGGCGATCATGCTGGGAGGCAGCGCCTCTCCCAACGGACCAATAGTCCCGCCTGCGTCTGGTCCCTTGGCCAGAAGTTTCATCTGCTCCCGCCGCCCTTCCCGTTTGCGCTTGCGGGTTGGGTGGCCGATGCAACCTAGATGGAGGAGGCCCCGTTCTTCCTGCCGGAGCTCCGCGGCCCGCCATGCTGGTGCCCTGCATGGTCGACGAAGTCGTCGGCGCACGAACTCGGCCCGCTCTCCCCGGACCGGGAGAAGGAAATACCGACACGGCAAAAACCCTGGGAGCTGTCGTCAGTGGCGCTGATGAGTAAGTCGTATGGGATGGCTCGACAGTGTCTAGTGGGCCTGTCTGCTGGGCAACATACCCAGGCTTGTGACAACCCAACTCGACCATGTCGATGTGCGGCCCAGTAGCGCCAAGTAAACGATTCAAACTCGTGATCCTCTGATCGCGGATCGAGGTCACCTGACCGATCGCCGGTGACTCGGTGGTGATGGCCGGACCCTCCTCTTTTGCCTCCGATGTACTACCTTCCAAGATGATGCATCGATGAAATCCGCTAGCGTAGGTTTAGGCAATCGTACCTTAGGTATCGGTCCGATCCATGGCCGAAGCGTTGCCTTGGAGGTCCGGCGATGTACAAGCCATCGTACCACTTTGTTCTTCTCTGTCTCCGGCAAGCTGTGCCATGCTGGGTCCTCCTGCGAAACGAATGAGTCTAAATGCCCGACAATCGAATCCTCAGACTCACCTTCCTGGGATGCCTTGCATATCTTGTCTGATGGAGCAGGTGAGATCGTCTCCGGATTTTGATCGTCGTCGTCGGACTCCTCCTCGGCGTGATCCATCAAGGCCCAGAACCGCCCCCCTTTCTGCCGTTGGACTCCGGGCGAGGAGCGGACGACGTTCGCCGCGGCCATCCCCGGAATGCCCCCCTTCGTGGTCGCGGCCGCCTACCCTCAAGACATGAATGCAGGAACACCTGGTGGCATCCATTCTTAAAAACGGGGGAGAATTTCACTTCCCCGGCCTCTGCACCAACTAAGGATGCATACAACCATTATGCATGAGTACCGGGATTTTTAACTTGGTTAATAATGACCAAGCCTGGTACTCTAGATAAATTGCATGAGTACCGGGCTAATTTCAATTCCCCGGCCTCTGCACCAACTAAGGATGCATACAACCATTATGCATGAGTATCAGGATTTTTAGCTTGGTTAATAATAACCAAGCCTGGTACTCTAGATAAATTGCATGAGTACCAGGCTAATTTCACTTCCCCGGCCTCTGCACCAACTAAGGATGCATGCAACCATTATGCATGAGTACCAGGATTTTTAACTTGGTTAATAATAACCAAGCCTGGTACTCTAGATAAATTGCATGAGTACCAGGCTAATTTCACTTCCCCGGCCTCTGCACCAACTAAGGATGCATACAGCCATTATGCATGAGTACCATGATTTTTAATTTAGTTAATAATAACCAAGCCTGGTGCTTTAGATAAATTGCATGAGTACCAGGAGAGCCTGGTCCTCAAAAATAAATAGGAACCTAAATTTGCTTCCATTAGAATTTGAACTCAATTTTTGGGTTTGTTCATCCACTCCCCCAACCAGTTGAGCTAGGCTCACTCCCCCATCAAAGCTGAAGTAATGCTGGACAATGACAGATGCCACCCAAGCGTGTGGATGTGATGTGAGGAGGCCGTACGGGTGTTCTTAAGCTCATAAAGGGGGCCTTATATTGCTTCAGCATCCAACTCACAGGCCACGACCACCATCCGGCGAAAACCAAAGCAGAGAACCCTGTCATGCTGTGCGCTCCGGCCAAGCAAGGTAGCATAGGTGCGTATCATCTGTCCTCCAGATTATTGGTAGAAAATGTAGCACCGAGTGACCATCTACTTTCACATGTGCCTCTCTGTGTAGTACTGACGTTGATGTAGATCCACAATTTGATGGATTTGTTGTGTTGAAACTGTATATGCCTTACCCTTTGCAGGTGACAGAGCTTATTGATGGGCACACGGCAATCCCTGGTACCCAACACGCTTGTGGTACCAACTATACTATTATTGCTGTTTTATGGAGCATGTAACGCTTACAACTCTATGGTTTCTTATAACACCATGGATCAACATTCGTTGCTCGATTTCAAAAATGGCATCATGAAGGATCCAAATGGGGCACTACACTCTTGGAATGAAAGTATGCACCATTGTATATGGCTGGGCATCAAGTGCAGCAAAAGGCACCCAAGGTGTGTTACGGTGCTGCACCTCGATAGTATGAGCTTGGCTGGCCAAATCACGCCCTCTCTAGCAAATCTAACCTTCCTTAGGGTACTTAACCTATCGTTAAATCACTTTTCTGGCCAATTGCCCCCTCTCAATCGTCTTAGAAAGTTAGAGATCCTTGAGCTAGATGACAACTTACTGCAGGGGAACGTTCAAGATGCACTTAGTGCACTTCAAAATTGTTTGAAACTTGAGGGGTTAGGCTTCTCCGCTAACATGCTAGCGGGTTCTATTCCCCCAAACATAGGTTCCCTCTCCAATATACTCTCTATGGACCTATCCCGAAATAACCTCACCGGAGACATTCCGCTAACCTTCAGCAACATCACTTACTTAAAACTGATAGGACTTGCGGACAATCATCTCGAGGGAAATATTCCTGAAGAGCTTGGGCAATTGTCAGATATGTCAGGAGTGTTTGTCGGTGGAAATAGGCTATCAGGTAGAGTTCTAGCAATATTGTTGAATCTATCCTATCTTCAAGTCCTAGACCTGACAAAAAATATGCTAAGAGGGAGATTGCCATCTGGCATTAGTAATATGTTGCCTAATATCCAATACCTTTGGAGTATCAATTTTACCAGGGTGGGCAGGGGCAGCGCCGTGTTCGTCGGCCGCAACTGCAGAAGAAGGTGGGTGCTGCTGGTGGAGGGGTCAAGAAAGCCCCAACAGTTCCTATCAGGCCTCAACCAGCTGGTGCTGGTCCTCCTCCTACGCAACCTGCTCCCCCTACCCCATCCATACCTCCCCCCCGATGGAGCAACATATGGATCCAAAGTATAAGGATATGATATGCTTCAGTTGTGGAGGTCCTGGTCACTATGTGGGGAACTGTATGAAACCAAAGAAGTGTTTCATTTGTGCTGGCACCCACAATGTCAACAACTGTGCTGCTTTGGCCCGTCTCGAACCTACTGCTACCTACTTTGGGAGTGCTGCAACTGGGTTGGGATTCTACCATGTGGATGTGCCTATGCCAACAGAAACTAGCTGGCTCAATTTCGACAACCGTGTTGTGCTGAAGGTGGTCACAGGTCAGATCAGGGCAGAAGATCTGCTGGTTCAGCTGAATGGGATGTTCTGTAAGAACAAACATTAGCCTTGGCAGCTCAGAGAACTATCTCAGAAAGCTTTCCTTCTAAGGTTCCCTCCGTGGAAGAAGATTGAGGATTTGCTAGACTTCCCAGCTTTCAACCTACCCACTAAAGGGGTCACTGTCAAGATCACTGAGTGGACTGGTGCTACGGATCCTTTTGGTGAACTAACAAAGGCTTGGATACAGATTGATGGTATTGCCCCAAAGTGGTCTACTTGGAAGGTTTTTTCACAAATTGGTTCCATGTTTGGCATCCTCACAGATGTGGATTGGAATGGGATCTTCAAATCCTTCTATGATCAAATCAGAATCAAAGTTGCTTGTCGAGATCCTACCGAGGTTCCTTTTGAGAGGCTAGTTGAAATGAAAAAGAAGATGTACCTACTGTACTTCATGGTGGAAGGTTATGAGCAAGCTGAGAATGATGATAATGGAGATGATGATGATCCTGACCAAGGGAAGAACAATGGAATAGATGGAAAACCTGATCAACAGGGTACTGATAATGGAGATGGTATGGAAGATGATGAGGAGCCTATTGATGAACTAGATAAGGTCAACTTCTCCCACACCTGCTCTGCTACTTCTGGTTCTAGGAATAACAAGTCCTTGGCTATCACTATTGTTCAGTTCCACCCAAGCAAGCTCCAAGATGCTGTGTGATACGTCCATTTTGCATCATGCTTTTATATTGATATTTATCACATTATGAGCTGTTATTACACATTATGGTACAATATTTATGCCTTTTCTCTCTTATTTTACAAGGTTTACATGAAGAGGGAGAATGCCGACAGCTGAAATTCAGGGCTGGAAAAGGAGCAAGTTTGAGATGTCTATTCTGCACAACTCCAAAAGCCGTGAAAATCAGCGAGGAATTATTTTGGAATATATAAAAAATACTGGGCGGAAGAAATACCACAGGGGAGCAACCAGGAGGCCACGAGCCTGCTAGGCGTGCCCCACCCCCCTAGGCGCGCCTGGGGGGCTCGTGGGCCCCCAGTAGCCCCTCTACCCCCATCTTCTTCTATATGAAGGGTTTCGTGCCAGAAAAAAAATCAAGAGACAGCTTTCGGGAAGAGATGCCGCGGCCACGAGGCGGAACTTGAGCAGAACCAATCTAGAGCTCCGACAGGGCCGTCCTGCTGGGGAAACTTCTCTCCCGGAGGGGGAAATCGTTGCCATTGTCATCACCAACGCTCCTCTCATCACAAGGGACTCATCTCCATCAACATCTTCATTAGCACCATCTCATCTCCAAACCCTAGTTCATCTCTTGTATCCAATCTCCGTCTCGCGACTCCGATTGGTACTCGTAAGGTTGCTAGTAGTGTTAATTGCTTCTTGTAGTTGATGCTAGTTGGTTTACTTGGTGGAAGATCATATGTTCAGATCCTTAATGCTATTCAATACCTCTCTGATCATGAACATAATTATGCTTTGTGAGTCATTACGTTTGTTCCTGAGGACACGGGATAAGTCTTGCTACTAGTAGTCATGTGAATTTTGTATTCGTTCGATATTTTGATGCGTTGTATGTTGTCTCTCCTCTAGTGGTGTTATGTGAATGTCGACTACATGACACTTTACCATTATTTGGGCCTAGAGGAAGGCATTGGGAAGTAATAAGTAGATGATGAGTTGCTAGAGTGACAGAAGCTTAAACCCTAGTTTATGCGTTGCTTCGTAAGGGGCTGATTTGGATCCACTAGTTTAATGCTATGGTTGGACTTTGTCTTAATTCTTCTTTCGTAGTTGCGGATGATTGCGAGAGGGGTTAATCATTAGTGGGATGTTTGTCCAAGTAAGGACAGCACCCAAGCACCGGTCCACCCAGATATCAAACTATCAAAGTAGCGAACGCGAATCTTATGAACATGATGAAAACTAGCTTGACAATAATTCCCATGTGTCCTCGGGAGCGCTTTACCTTATATAAGAGTTCGTTCAGACTTGTACTTTGCTATAAAAGGGATTGGGCCATATTTCTGCACCTTTGTTACTATTGTTACTTGCTACCCGTTACAAATTATCTTATCACACAACCATCTGTTACTGATAATATCAGTGCTTGCAGAGAATACCTTACTGAAAACTGCTTGTCATTTCCTTCTGCTCCTCGTTGGGTTTGACACTCTTACTTATCGAAAGGACTACGATAGATCCCCTATACTTGTGGGTCATCAAGACTCTTTTCTGGCGCCGTTGCCGGGGAGTGAAATGCCTTTGGTGAGTGGAATTTGGTAAGGAAACATTTATAGTGTGCTGAAATTTATTGTCAGTTGTCACTATGGAAACTAATCCTTTGAGGGGCTTGTTCGAGGTATCTTTACCTCGACCGGAAGCACAAAGAGTTACTCCTCAACCTACTGCACCTACTGAAAATATTTATTATGAGATTCCTTCGGGTATGCTAGAGAAACGGTTGGCTAATCCTTTTACAGGAGATGGAACATCACATCCCGACTTGCATCTAATATACGTAGATGAAGTTTGTGGTTTATTTAAGCTTGCAGGTTTGCCCGAGGATGAGATCAAGAAGAAGGTCTTTCCCTTATCTTTGAGGGATAAAGCATTGACATGGTATAGGCTATGTGATGATACTGGATCATGGAACTACAATCGATTGAAATTGGAATTTCATCAAAAGTTTTATCCTATGCATTTGGAACATCGTGATCGGAATTATATCTATAATTTTTGGCCTCGTGATAGAGAAAGTATATCAAGCTTGGGGGAGTCTTAATTCAATATTATATTCATGCCCCAACCATGAGCTCCCCAGAGAAATTATTATTATGAACTTTTATGCTCGGCTTTCTCACGACAATCACACCATGATTGACACTTCTTGTACCGGTTCTTTTATGAAGAGAGATATTGACTTCAGATGGGATTTATTGGAAAGAATTAAACGCAATTCTAAAGATTGGGAGTTTGATGAAGGTAAGGATTCAAGTATGAATCTGAAGTTCGATTGCGTTAAATCCTTTGTAGAAACAAATACTTTTCATGATTTTAGCGCTAAACATGGACTTGACTCTGAGATAGTAGCTTCTTTATGTGAATCATTTGCTACTCATATTAATATCCATAAGGAGAAGTGGTTTAAATATCATCCTCCCATAGAAGTTAATGTAGCTTAACCCATTCGAGTTGAAGAGAAAGTTATTGCCTATAATGATTCTATTGTTCCTACTGCTTACATTGAGAAACCACCTTTCCCTGTTAGAATAAAGGATCATGCTAAAGCTTCAACTGTGATACGTAAGGGCTACATTAGAACACCTACACCCCCTGAGCAAATTAAAATTGAACCTAGTATTTCTATTATTAAGATCTCTTGGCCGATAATGTAGATGGGCATGTTATTAAATTCTATGAAGCTTCTACTAGAATTGCTAAACCTCATCCTAGAGACAAACATAAACCTGTAGTAGGCATGCCTGTTGTTTCTGTTAAGATAGGAGATCATTGTTATCATGGTTTATGTGACATGGGTGCTAGTGTTAGTGCAATACCTCAATCTTTGTATAATGAAATTAAAGATGAGATTACACCTGTCGAGATGGATTTTATTGATGTCACTATTAAACTTGCTAATAGAGATACTATCTGCCCTGTGGGAATTGTTAGAGATGTTGAAGTCTTGTGTGGTAAAACTAAGTATCCTACTAATTTTCTCGTTCTTGCTACCACACAAGATAGCTTTTGTCCCATCATATTTGGTAAACCGTTCCTCAATACCATTAATGCTTAAATTGATTGTGAGAAACAAACTGTTACTGTTGGCTTTGGAGGTGTGTCACATGAATTTAATTTTTCTAATTTTGGTAGACAACCTCATGAAAAAGAATTGTCTACTAAGGATGAAATTATTGCTCTTGCTTCTATTGCTATGCCTCCTACTGATCCTTTAGAGCAATACTTGCTTGAACATGAAAATGATATGCATATGGACGAAAGGAATGAGATAGATAGAGTTATCTTTGAACAACGTCCTATCCTTAAGAATAATTTGCCTGTTGAATTACTTGGAGATCCATCTCCACCAAAGGGTGATCCTGTGTTTTAGCTTAAACTATTACCTGATACTCTTAAGTATGCTTATCTTGATGAAAAAGAGATATATCCTGTTATTATAAGTGCTAACCTTTCAGAGCATGAAGAAAAGAAATTATTGAAAACTCTAAGGAAGCACCGTGCCGCTATTGGATATACTCTTGATGATCTTAAAGGCATTAGTCCCACTCTATGCCAGCATAATATTAAAACTGATCCTGATTCCAAACCAGTTGTCGATTCCCAACGAAGACTGAATCCTAAGATGAAAGAGGTGGTAAGAAAAGAAATACTAAAGCTCCTGGAAGCAGGTATTATTTACCCTGTTGCTCATAGTGATTGGGTAAGTCCGGTGCATTGTGTCCCTAAGAAGGGAGGTATTACCGTTGTTCCTAATGATAAAGATGAATTGATCCCACAAAGAATTGTTACTGGCTATAGGATGGTAATTGATTTTTGGAATTAAATGAAGCTACTAAGAAAGATCATTACCCTCTACCTTTTATTGATCAAATGCTAGGAAGTTTGTCTAAACATACACACTTTTGCTTTCTAGATGGTTATTCTGGTTTCTCCCAAATACCTGTTGCACAATCTGATCAGGAGAAAACCACTCTTACTTGTCCTTTCGTACCTTTGCTTATAGATGTATGCCTTTTGGTTTATGTAATGCACCTGCTACCTTTCAAAGATGTATGATGGCTATATTCTCTGACTTTTGTGAAAATATTGTTGAGGTTTTCATGGATGATTTCTCCGTTTATGGATCTTCTTTTGATGATTGCTTGAGCAACCTTGATCGAGTTTTGCAGAGATGTGATGATACTAACCTTGTCTTGAATTGGGAGAAGTGCCACTTTATGGTTAATGAAGGCATTATCTTGGGACATAAAATTTCCAAAAGAGGTATTGAAGTTGATAAGGCTAAAGTTGATGCCATTGAGAAGATGCCCTTCCCTACAGACATTAAAGGTATAAGAAGTTTCCTTGGTCATGCTGGTTTCTATAGAAGGTTTATTAAAGACTTCTCTAAGATTTCTAGGCCTCTCACTAATCTCTTGCAAAAAGATATTCCGCTTGTTTTTGATGATGATTCTGAAGAAGCATTTTGAAATACTCAAGAAGGTCTTGATAACTGCACCTATTGTTCAACCACCTGATTGGAACCTACCTTTTGAAATTATGTGTGATGCTAGTGATTATGCTGTTGGTGCTGTCCTAGGACACAAAGTTGATAAGAAATTAAATGGTATTCATTATGCTAGTAAAACTCTAGACAGTGCCCAAAGAAGTTATGCTACTACTGAAGAAGAATTTTTAGCAGTTGTGTTTGCATGTGATAAGTTCAGATCTTATATTGTTGATTCTAAAGTTACTATTCACACTGATCATGCTGCTATTAAATATCTCATGGATAAGAAAGATGCTAAACCTAGACTTATTAGATGGGTTCTCTTGCTACAAGAATTTGATTTGCATATTGTTGATAGGAAGGGTGCTAAGAACCCCGTAGCAGATAATTTGTCTAGGTTAGAGAATGTTCTTGATGACCCACTACCTATTGATGATAGCTTTCCTGATGAACAATTGAATGTCATCAATGCTTCATGCAGTACACCATGGTATGCTGATTATGCTAATTATATTGTTGCTAAATATATACCACGTAGTTTCACGTACCAACAAAAGAAAAAGTTCTTTTATGATTTGAGACATTATTTTTGGGATGATCCTCACCTATATAAAGAAGGAGTAGATGGTGTTATTAGACGTCGTGTACCTGAGCATGAACAGAGACAGATCCTACAGAAGTGCCACTCCAAGGCTTACGGAGGACACCATGCTGTAGATAGAACTACACACAAGGTATTGCAATCCGGTTTTTATTGGCCTACTCTCTTTAAGGATGCTCGTAAGTTTGTCTTGTCTTGTGATGAATGTAAAAGAATAGGTAATATTAGTAGGCGTTAGGAAATGCCTATGAATTATTCACTTGTTATTGAACCATTTGATGTTTGGGGTTTTGATTATATGGGACCTTTTCCAAAGTCCAATGGGTATACACATATTCTAGTTGCTGTTGATTACGTTACTAAGTGGGTAGAAGCTATTCCAACTAGTAGTGCTGATCATAACACCTCTATTAAGGTGCTTAAAGAAGTTATTTTCCCTAGATTTGGAGTCCCTAGATATCTAATGACTGATGGTGGTTCACATTTTATTCATGGTGCTTTTCGTAAAATGCTTGCTAAGTATGATGTCAACCATAGAATTGCATATCCTTATCATCCTCAGTCTAGTGGTCAAGTAGAGTTAAGTAATAGAGAAATTAAATTAATTTTGCAAAAGACTGTTAATAGGTCTAGAAAGAACTGGTCTAAGAAACTTGATGATGCATTGTGGGCTTATAGAACTGCTTATAAGAATCCCATGGGCATGTCTCTGTATAAAATGGTTTACGGTAAAGCATGCCATTTACCTCTTGAGCTAGAGCATAAGGCTTATTGGGCAATCAAAGAGCTCAACTTTGATTTCAAACTTGCTGGTGAGAAGAGATTATTTTATATTAGCTTGCTTGATGAATGGAGAACTCAGGCATATGAGAATGCCAAGTTGTTTAAAGAGAAAGTTAAGAGGTGGCATGATAAAAGGATACAATAATGTGAGTTCAATGTAGGTGATTATGTTTTGCTATACAATTCTTGTTTAAGATTTTTTGCAGCCAAGCTTCTCTCTAAATGGGAAGGTCCTTATATTGTCGAGGAAGTATATCGTTCCGGTGCCATAAAAATCAACAATGCGGAGGGCACTTTTCCGAGAGTTGTGAATGGGCAAAGAATCAAGCATTACATATCAGGTACTCCCATAAATGTAGAAAGCAATATAATTAATACCATAACCCTGGAGGAGTGCACAAGGGATGTTTACCAGCCTGTTTCAGACTCTGAAAACGAAGAGGTATGTGATATGGTAAGCAAACCGACTCCAAAACTTTTCCAATAGCAATTTTTCTCCGTTTTGGAATATTTAGAAAAATATAAAAAATTAAAGTAGTCCGGAAAGCGCACGAGGAGGCGACGAGCCTGCCAGGCGCGCCCCTACCCCCTGGGCATGCCTCGGGGGCTCATGAGCACCTCGTGTGCCTCCCGGACTCCGTTTTCTTGTGGAATACTCCTTATGGTTGGTAAAAATTCATTACATAATCTCAAGGTCTGACCCTCGTATCACGCAAATATCCTCTGTTTTCGTTTCGAGTTGTTTTCTGTCAGGATTCCGAAGGTCAAGCATCATGTCGTCTTCTGCCTCCAATCAATTGCACGATGATGCTTGGTTGATGCAGATGGAGTCTCAAGGATCAGAAGTCGAGGAGACAAACATGGAGGAAGAGGTTGGGGATTCCTTTGAGGTGCACCCTCCGGCTTCGAAGCGGGGCACTTTGGCTGGCATCTCCACTATCCAAATCCTCATCAAGCCATGGGCACTATCAACAATCGCGGAGGCCAGCAAGCACAAGAAGGGCTCCCTCCTAGGAGGCCTCTACACAGGTTACATCGGAACAACTTCCACAATTTGATTCATAACTATGGTGTTGAAAGTACACCCCGCACACACACATACCCTCCAATTGGGATATATCCCATCCAAGTGAAAGTAATGCAGGAGAAAGCTCATGGGGGCCGACCAATAAACACCTTCTTGAAGAAATCCAGAGGAACACCATTATGATTCAGCGTGTGCTCATTGAGTTACTGGATTTGAAGGCCAGCTTGAGCAAGACGACCGGCGCCCCAACTCCATCACCATCACCTCCGAAGGAAGACAATTAAACACACGTGCATGAGCACTCCCCTTGGCTTGTGCCAAGCTTGGGGGAGTTGCCCCGGTATCGTATCACCATCACATCTTTTGCCTTTACCTTTATCTTAGTTCGATCTTTTTGGTAATATCTTTATCTAGTAGAATAAAGTTCTTAGTATGACCTAGGCTTGAGTTTTGCTTTGTGTTACCCCCAATGTAATCGAGTTTGTGAGTTATATAATAAAGAGTGTTTTAGTTAAGGGCTTTGCTTCATGTCATGATTTAAAGAAAATAATAATAATAGAACAAAAGCATGAAAGATCATGTGATGATCTTATGGGAAGTGATGGCTTCACATATAAAAAATGTTGACTGAAACTTGTTGTGGGTGGACAAACGTAGACCTTGGTCATTGTTGCAGTTAATAGGAAGTAATAAAGAAAGAGATGTTCACATATAAATATATCATCTTTGACACCATCTATGATTGTGAACAATCATTAAACTATTACATGCTAAGGAGTAGATGTTGGACAAGGAAGACAACATAATGAATTATGTTTGCTTGGTTCCGAACAATGTTATATGATTATGGATCCTTTAACATGCGACGCTTGCTTCCACCTCATATTAGCCAAAACTTCCGCACTAAGTAGAGATACTACTTGTGCATCCATAAAACCCTCAATCCAGTTTTGCCATGAGAGTCCACCATACCTACCTATGGATTGAATAAGATCCTTCAAGTAAGTTGTCATCAATGCAAGCAATAAAAATTTCTCCCTAAATATGTATGATCTATTAGTGTGTGGAAAATAAGCTTTGTACGAACCTGTGATGAGGAAGACATAAAAGCGAGAGATTGCATAATAAAGTTCTTTATCACAGAGGGCAATATAAAGTGACGTTCCTTCACACTAAGAGATCACACATCCAAACCTCAAAAGCGCATGACGACCTCTGCTTCCCTCTGTGAAGGGCCTATCTTGTACCTTTACTTTTTATCTTTAAAAAGAGTCATGGTGACCGACACCAATTCCTTATTTTGCCATTATATTGGCAAGCGTCATGTGCTAGGGATAGATCTATATTCATATATCAATTTGGAAGTAAGTAATCATGAATTATTATTTTTGACATTACCCTTGAGGTAAATAGTTGGCAGACAAAACTATAAGCCCCTATCTTTCTCTGTGTCCAACTAAAACTTTGATCTCATGAGTACCGAGTGAGTTTTAGCAATTGTAGAAGACTAAAAGATGGTTGAGTATGTGGATTTTCTTTACAAGCTCTTATTTGACTATTTCCGATGTTATGATAAATTGCAATTGCTTCAATGACTAAAGACTATTGGTTGTTAATTCTCAATAAGGTTCTTGATGCATGCTTTACATTCTGAATGAATTGTCACTTTGGCATAAGAGATTATATGACGATATTGCTGTTCTAAATATGATCATGATGCCTGCATGTCCATATTTTATTTAATCGACACCTCTATCTCTAAACATGTGGGCATATTTATTGATCTCGGCTTCTGCTTGAGGACAAGCGAGGTCTAAGCTTGGGGGAGTTGATACATCCATTTTGCATCATGCTTTTATATTGATATTTATCGCATTATGAGCTATTATTACACATTATGGTACAATACTTATGCCTTTTCTCTCTTATTTTACAAGGTTTACATGAAGAGGGAGAATGCCGGCAGCTGGAATTTTGGGCTAGAAAAGGAGAAAGTTTGAGATGTCTATTCTGCACAACTCCAAAAGCCGTGAAAATCAGCGAGGAATTATTTTGGAATATATAAAAAATACTGGGCGGAAGAAATACCATAGGGGAGCCACCAGGAGGCCATGAGCCTGCCAGGCGCGCCCCACCCCCCTGGGCGCGCCTGGGGGGCTCGTGGGCCGCCAGTAGCCCCTCTGCCCCCCATCTTTTTCTATATGAAGGGTTTCGTCCTAGAAAAAAAATCAAGAGAAAGCTTTCGGGAAGAGACGCCGCCGCCACGAGGCGAAACTTGAGCAGAACCAATCTAGATCTCCGACAGGTCCGTCCTGCTGGGGAAACTTCTCTCCCGGAGGGGGAAATCGTCGCTATCGTCATCACCAATGCTCCTCTCATCGCAGGGGACTCATCTCCATCAACATCTTCATCAGCTCCATCTCATCTCCAAACCCTAGTTCATCTCTTGTATCCAATCTCTGTCTCACGACTCCGATTGGTACTCGTAAGGTTGCTAGTAGTGTTAATTGCTTCTTGTAGTTGATGCTAGTTGGTTTACTTGGTGAAAGATCATATGTTCAGATCCTTAATGCTATCCAATACCTCTCTGATCATGAACATAATTATGCTTTGTGAGTAGTTACGTTTGTTCCTGAGGACATGGGATAAGTCTTGCTACTAGTAGTCATGTGAATTTGGTATTCGTTCGATATTTTGATGCGTTGTATGTTGTCTCTCCTCTAGTGGTGTTATGTGAACATCGACTACATGACACTTTACCATTATTTGGGACTAGAGGAAGGCATTGGGAAGTAATAAGTAGATGATGGGTTGCTAGAGTGACAGAAGCTTAAACCCTAGTTTATGCGTTGCTTCGTAAGGGGCTGATTTGGATCCACTAGTTTAATGTTATGGTTAGACTTTGTCTTAATTCTTCTTTTTTTAATTGCGGATGCTTGCGAGAGGGGTTAATCAAAGTGGGATGTTTGTCCAAGTAAGGACAACACCCAAGCACCGGTCCACCCACATATCAAACTATGAAAGTAGCAAACGCGAATCTTATGAACATGATGAAAACTAGCTTGACAATAATTCCCATGTGTCCTCGGGAGCGCTTTACCTTATATAAGAGTTCGTTCAGGCTTGTCCTTTGCTAGAAAAGGGATTGGGCCATATTGCTGCACCTTTGTTACTATTGTTACTTGCTACCCGTTACAAATTCTCTTATCACGCAACCATCTGTTACCGATAATTTCAGTGCTTGCAGAGAATACCTTACTGAAAACCGCTTGTCATTTACTTCTGCTCCTCATTGGGTTCGACACTCTTACTTATCGAAAGGACTACGATAGATCCCCTATACTTGTGGTCATCATTGTGCATGCCCAATTCCTTCCAGAAGCTAAAAATGATCCCAAGGCCATCCTTGTGGATGATGAATCTGATAAGTAATTTGCTACCTACTCTGGAAAAAGGGGGGTGGGAGGTGAATTTAGCATGGAAACTTCTCTGGCTGAACAAGTGGAGATCTGTTTTGCCCAGTTGTGTAGATTTGAAGTGGATGTCTCAGAGGAGGAGAATGATGAAGAACCACAGGAGATGCATGTCCTGCCATAGGATGTGATTGACAGAATGACTTCAGTTAAAAGATCTCTGATGAACTCTTGGGACCTTGCCAAAGATGAGAAGAAAAGGAAAGGTACTTGCTATGAAGGAGGTCCTCCCAAATGGGGCCCTGTTCTGGCTCACAAGCAGAATACCAGGAATCATGGAGATGTGAAAATCATGGATAAAGCTACAACTTATAAGCAGAAGAAGAATCTGGAAATTCCCAAGACTTTCAAAGGTAATTCTTTTGCAGTTCTTGAGCCTTGTGCTCTGCTTGATCAAGTTAAGCAAATTGGTTTATGCATGGGTGACTCCTCTGTGAAGTGCAATGATATCTTAGATAACATGATTGAATATGAAAAAAGTAATTGCTTAGAGTTTGCTAATAAACATCCTGAGGAAGTCTTGTCTAATAATTTAGATATTTTGGATTTAGTTGATTCTAGTTTTGCCTCACCTATTGTGATGGTCAACTGCTCTCACCCAGAAGGCACTGCTGGATGTGTGAGTAGTTGCCCAGAACTATGTATTAAGGTCAAACCATGTGGTTTGTCTCATCCTTTCAAAATCCAATGATAGGTGCTTTCTGGAACATTAGTGGTCTAGGTAAACCTGGTAAGATTCAGTGCTTGTCAGACTTTATTGCTGCTAACCGGTTAGACTTTGTGGGTTTTCTAGAAACTAAGAGAGAAAATATTTCTAATAACCTTCTTAAAGTCCTGGCAGGGAAATCCAATTTTTGTTGGCATTCCTTGCCCGCTATCAACACAGCTGGGGGGATCCTTTTGGGTCTTAACTCTGACCTTTTTGAAGTGATTGGATTTGTTAACAGATCTTTCTGTGTTATTGCTACCATCAAGAACAAATGTGACAACTTTGTGTGGCAGATGGTGGTAGTGTATGGTACGGCCTATAATGAGATGAAGATTGAGTTCATTACTGAATTGCATGAGGTGTTGGAATCAGTGTCTCTACCAGTTCTGCTTGGGGGTGATTTTAACCTTGTTCGATCTAATCTAGATAAAAACAATGGGGTTATCAATACCCAATTTGCGTCCCTTTTTAATGATTGGATCAACAAGTGGGCCTTGTTGGAATTGGTTATTGCCGACCGTAGTTATACTTGGAGTAATAACCAGAATAATCCCATCTTTGCTACTATTGATAGAGTTTTGCCTCTATTAGCTGGGATTCTCATTTCCCTCTTTCTGCTGTCAATGCTTTACCAAGAGTGGGTAGTGATCATACTCCTCTGATTATTGATACTCGAGCTAGGAGGGTTACCTCCCCAAAGATGTTCAGATTTGAGAAATGGTGGCTTGACCACCCGGAGTTTAGAACCTTAGTTCAAAATGTTTGGGATTCCCCCACCCCAAACTCTTCGGCTGTTGAGGTCTGGCAATTCAAAACCAGACTCCTTCGTAAGAAGGTGAAAGGGTGGAGTATCAATCTTGAAGCTGCTATGAAAAAAAAGAAGAGGGATCTGTCCCTTGAGTTTGATATTTTGGATGTCTTTTCGGAGAAGAACATGCTGAGTGATGTGGAAAAGAATAGAATGGATGTGATTAAGAAGGAGCTGGATAATATTTGGAAAAAAGAAGAAACTGCTGCGTGGCAAAGGTCCAGGGATCGAAAGATCATGGATGGGGGTAAGAATAATGCCTACTTCCATTCTCTTGCCAATCATAGACACAGGAAGAACCATCTTATGGTTTTGGATGGCCCTGATGGGCCTGTTACCAACACTCCAGACATGTTAAATGTAGCCATTGCCTTTGATAAGAACCTTTTTGGGTTTGAGGAAAGGCATAATATTCGGCTGGGGGACTCCTTTTGGAGTGAAGATGAAATGGTTACCCAGGATGAAAATGATATGCTCCAGAAAGATTTTACTGAGGATGAAATCAAAAAAGCTGTTTTTGATTCCTATGCCCATGGGGCTCCTGGCCCTGATGGATTGTCCTTCCTTTTTTATCAAACTTTCTGGGATGTGATTAAGAGGGATTTTATGGCCCTTGTGAGAGATTTTGAGAAAGGGGAACTAGACCTTTATAGGCTCATCTTTGCACTTATTGTGCTAATCCCTAAAGAGCCTAATGCCAGAGATATGAAAAAGTTCAGACCTATTAGCCTTAGTAACTGTGGTGTTAAGATTTTGTCTAAGGCTATGAACATTAGATGTGCTCCTGTTGGAGATAGGCTTATTTCCCCTAACCAAACGACATTTATTAAAGGTAGATTTATCTTGGAAAGTGTGGTGATGGCGCATGAAGTTATTCATGAGGTCAAGAAGTCTGGTACAGAAGGTTTGATCCTTAAGCTTGACTATGAAAAAGCCTATGACAGAGTCAGCTGGGAATTTCTTTTTGAAATGCTGGCTTCTCGAGGTTTTGGTTGCAAATGGATTAATTGGATTAAAAGCACCTTGCTGCAGGGGTCTTCTTGTGTTAGGATCAATGACACCAATGGACCATACTTTATCAGTAAAAAAGGTCTGAAACAAGGAGATCCTTCTTCTCCTTTGCTCTTCAACTTAGTTGGTAATGTGTTTACTAAGATGTTAATAAAAGTTGAGAGGTGCAACTTGATAGCTGGGCAGTATGCTGATGACACTCTTCTTTTTCTAGAAAACTCTATTGAGAAGGCTAGGAATTTTAAGTGGATCCTGTCCTGTTTTGAAAACCTTTCTGGGATGAGAATTAATTTCCACAAAAGTGACTTAGTAACCATCAACATGGAAGAAGAGATTACCAAGACATTTGCTCAAATTTTTTGTTGTCAAATAGGGTCCTTCCCTATTAAATACTTGGGGGTGCCTCTACACTTTGACAAGATCAAGAGGGAAGACTTGCAACCTATTATTGATAGGATTATCAAAAGCATTGCTGGGTGGCTGGGCAGGAACTTATCCTATAAAGGGAAACCAATCCTGTTATGTGTCTGTATTGTCAGTATTCCTGCTTACCTGATGGCTATTATTAAATTTCCTAAGTGGGATATTAATGCCATTAATTCCCAGATGGCTCACTTTTTCTGGGGTAATATGGGAGATGATCATAAATACCACTTGGCCAATTGGGGCCTAATATCTAGGACCAAAAGCTCAGGGAGTTTGGGTATTCCTAACTTGAGAGATTTTAATATGGCCTTATTGGCTTCTTGGGGGAAGAGGTATTTTGATATAGATAATAGAGATTGGAAGATGTTGTTGGATTATAAATATAATACCAACAAACCAAATGTGCTATGGTCTAATAGTAATGTGGGCTCCCCTTTTTGGAAGGGAGTTACCTGGGCTTTGTCAGCAACTAAAGTCTATTATAAATGGAAGTTAGGAGATGGCAGCAAAATTAGCTTTTGGCATGACATCTGGATAGGGGATTGTTCCCTGAAAGTACAATTTTGGAGGCTTTTCTCCATTTGCAATCAACATGACTGCAGTGTTGCCCAGGTTTGGGATGGTGAATAACTGAAGTTATCATTTAGGAGGAATGTAGACCAGTTTGGGCTGGAGATGTGGCAAGCCCTGATCTGCTGTCTCAAAAAATGCCATCTCTCTAATGAACTAGATTGTCCTATTTGGACACTGAAAGCAAATGGGAAATACACTGTCAAGTCCTTCTACAAGACTATCAACTTTGGGGGGATAGTGAGTAAAGTTGGGGATAGATTCTGGAAGATCCTTTGCCCTCAAAGAATGCATATCTTTCTGTGGCTATTGGCTTATAATAAGATTCTCACTAGAGATAATTTGAATAAGAGAAGGAAGGTGGATGATTTGTCCTGTCTTTTTTGCTCAGATAATGAGTCAGTGCAACACCTGTTTGTAGATTGTATTGTAGCTAAACATGTTTATAATTTCATTGCCAAATGCTTTGATATACATGCTCCTGAACATATTGATGATGTTATTGCTATATGGCCGATGAACAAAACTAGAAAAGTACTAAATATGGCTGTGGTGGCCTCCTTGTGGAGTATATGGACTCTGAGAAATTATTTTTGCTTTTAGGGGAGAACATGGAGAGGCATGGGCTGCATGTTTGCGCGTCTAAGAGGATTCCTGCTGCAGTGGAGTGTACTTTGCGACGACACACTATCGGTGCTCCTCCGTCGATATATTCTTCTACTGGACAAGCACAAGGGAGAGCTCCTCAGGATAGCTTGGAGGTGACTTGGGAGTAATCCTGTTTGTGGCTGGCTCCTCAGCTGGAATTGGATGTAATATCTAAGATTGTAATATGATGTTGACCAGCTACTTAGGTTGTTCTTGAACCTATTAAACCTTTGTTGCTTCATTAATAAAAGATGGAGCGGGGGCGACCCCTTTCGTTCAAAAAAGATTCACTGTGCAACGCTTCGAAGCTGGAAGAGCTGGTTATGTCGTCTAATTATTTCACTGGCCAAGTCCCTAGTTATTCTGGTAAACTTCATAAACTACAGTATCTGAACCTCGATGGAAACAAGCTTCAAGCACGAGACAGTCAAAGCTGGGAGTTTTTAAGTGCGCTGAGCAATTGTCCTGATCTACAAACAGTCTCATTGTATGGAAATCAACTACAGGGAGTTCTACCACATCCCGGTGGTAACCTATCCATCATGCTTCACAGTCTAAATTTGGGTGCAAACAACTTGTCCGGGGCGCCCCACAGAGCATTGGGGCCCTAAAGAACCTACAAAGTTTACATCTTGGAAGAAATAACTTTGTTGGACCGATACCACACTCCATTGGCAACCTGTCAAAGTTAGCTAAGCTAAATCTTTCGAATAATCAGTTTGACTGGTAGTGCCGCAGCGCCGCTTGACGGCTAACAGCTTGCTGTGGAGTGGCTGGACAAGCCTGTGATGTCGTGTGTTGTGCAAAATCCCAACGGAAACCTATGTACCTCCCCTGTGCTGCACTGCAGTTTCTGTCGGCATGTGTGGTTGCTCTCGTTAGTCGTTACTCAGCAATGCGAACGCCAGGGAGCGTATGGATATTGAATGTAACCGGTGGGAGATGATCGTACGGGTTATTTTCAACTAGTTTGAAATAGCGTGCTAGCAATAAACTAGGTATATAGGCATCATAGTCTATTCTCAGTTATGCCAGATATGGTATTGTAATTTTCTTTCGTACTTTCTTTTGTTAGAACGCCTGAGCGCCATGTGGATGTAAAACCTCTTTTCATTTTTTATTAATAAGATGGTTGCATGCATCGATTGATGTAAAAATCGGGGCTTCGTTCCTCCTTTTCCAAAAAAAATAAAAAAAATGTGTGATTGCTCTGTAATGCAGTTTCCACCTGCATTTTTTGTGGTTGTATAGAGCAACCACACACATACTACGGAGGCTTCTCCAGAGCTATGCAGGAACTCCATACATAATGAACGGCATCGGTTGTTCACGGAAGAAATAGATAAACCGTGATCAGCGCAAGGCTGGAGATGTTTATGTTAGCTGTCCAATCCAGGGCAACCCATCCTGGGCGGCGTCGATGCTTATTTTTGGCTGATATTTGATGCTATATCATGGACCCTCTAGACGCTATAAAATGATGATTGAGCATATCTTCTCGAGGCAGGCGTCTGACTCCTTCAAATTGCTTGGCTTTATGCAGGATTGACATCCTCTCTCTAGGAAGCAAGATCGGGTGTGCCTTGATGGTATGCTGGATGCGCTACAGGCGACGGCGCGACGACTTGCCTCCCACTAAGGCCGATGATATCCCGCCACTAGGTGGCCTTTTCCATGTTTCTTTTGCTTTTTTGGCTAGACTGTGCCGTTGTCCTGATATCTGTCGTTGAACTTGTATATCGGTTATATGGATCGTTATTTTATTTATAAAATTGGACGAAAGCCTATTTCATGAACCAATAAACCGTTGTACGCTTCTACATCCTGCCATTTTTTTCGGCCATGTGGAAACTGCAACAATAGCTGCCATATCTCCAATCCTATTGCACATCTATATATGTTCTAATTATGCACCAAGTAAACATTAAGAAAAATATATCTAGCTTAACTACAGTAAAGCTAGCTGGAGTCCCTCCCCGGGAAGGTTACTATGGACCTCCTTTTATAGATAAAGGGGTTACCACCGTGATAAAATGGTAATTACAGAGGATAAATGTTGACGACCACACGTACATGAATGGGTGTCAATAAAGTTGGATTTGAAGCCACTAGTAGAAAACAGGGCTTTGGTCCAGGTCGGGCCAGTCCATCAGTCCCGGTTCACTCACGAACCGGGACCCATGGCGGCATCGGTCCCGGTTCGTGAGGTCAGAGCGTCGGCCGGGCCTTGTGTGCCATTGGTCCTGATTCATCGGACCCCTTTGGTCCCGGTTCCAGACACCAACTGGGACCAATGGGCCTCGCTCCTGGCCCACAACCATTGGTCCCAGTTGGTGGCTAGAACCAGGACAAAATGGGGTCCTTTAGTCCTAGTTCCAGCCACGAACCGGGACCAATAAGATGCCTATATATACCCTCTCGCCAGCGAGCAGAGCACTCCAAATTGATCTGTTTTTCTGGCCGGCGAGGGGAGAGCTTTGTGGTGCTCTAGCTCACCTTCTATGCACATGAGGTGTTCGATGAAATGCCCAAGCCACACTTAAGCTTTCTCCTCTCGAAGCTCCTTGTCCAAACTCCATTTTCCTCAAGATTTGTCTAGGTTTGGCGGTCTGTCCTGTCCCGTCCCCGTCCTCACCGCCGTCAATCGCCCGCGCCCATGTCGGTACCGGCACCACCATGGTTAGCCTCTTCTTCTTATCTTCTTTCTAAAAAAACAGTTTTTACTTGTATGATTTAGATATATACTTGTGTAATTTTCTTACTTTTATTATTGTTTGTTATTATATTGTGCGATGGTTTTCGTGTCCTCCTCCGTCGGCCCTCGTCCTGTCTATGATTCGGATGTGGTATATATTGTCTTTTACAACTATTTGTTTTATTTAGTGTTTATGAAAATTATGCCGACCAACATGACATAGATTTTTTAATCTAAAAGGAGGTAGTTGAAACAGAAACTCCAACCCACATAGCAACTCTTGTCGAGAAGTTAAATTTGGTTCAAAAAGAAAACAATGACTTGAAAGAAAAATTACAAAGAGTTTAAGAGGAGAAGATAAAGTTGGAGTTGCATGTTGCCGATGTTGTCAACCATCACAAGACCAAGATGGATGCAATGCGCTTGAAGATTAGAAAGATTAGAAAATATACTATTCATACTAAGGCTTGGTATCATTATGCCGTTGGATCAATTGGTACCTTAGTAGCGATTATGTTCGCATTTGTTGTTGCATTTAATTTTTTCACATAGTTTGGCTATATGTTTTAATTAGATGCTCTAGAGAGCTATATGTTGTTCAATAATAAGAACTATGTATGAACTGCATGTATTTATTTTGGTCACTATTGTACTTTGGCTTTAATGTGATGATGAATTTCTATTAATTTGGTCACTTCTCTATTCATGATATGTTGTAATGGTTTTTAATACACTTTATTATATAATGCACGCAGATGAACCGGCAATGGATGTACGGTGACCGACACACCTCTGAGTATATTAAGGGTCTGCATAATTTTCTCGAAGCGACTGAGGCAAACAAGCAGAATGGTTTTATTCATTGCCCATGTACTGTCTGTGAGAATACGAAGGGTTTTTTCCAACTCTAAAACCCTTCACTTCTACCTGCTTGAGAAGGGTTTTATGCCACACTATAATGTTTGGACCAAGCATGGAGAAAGTGGGATTATGATGGAAGACAACGAAGAAGAATAGGATGATGACAAGTATGTGCCTCCTGAATATGGTGATGCTGCAATGGGGGAAGATGAAGATCAAGAGTAACCAGACGATGTGCCTGATGATGATCTTCGTCGGGTCATTGTTGATGCAAAGAGACAACGTGAAAGTGAAAAGAATAAGTTGAAGTTCGACCGCATGCTAGAGGATCACAAAAAAGGATTGTACCCCAATTGCGAATATGGCAACACAAAGCTCGGTACCACACTGGAATAGCTGCAGTGCAAGGCAGAGAATGGTGTACCTGACAAAGGATTTGAGAAGCTACTGAAAATATTGAATAAGAAGCTTCCAAAGGATAACGAATTACCCGACAATACGTACGCATCAAAGAAGTTTGTATGCCCTCTAGGATTGGAGGTGCAGAAGATAGATGCATGTCCTAATGACTGCATCCTCTACTGCGGTGCGTAGGAGGATTTGAGCGTATGCTCGATATGCGGTGCATTGCGGTATAAGATTAGACGAGATGACCCTGGTGATGTTGATGGCGAGCGCCCCAGGAAGAGGGTTCCTGCCAAGGTGATGTGGTATGCTCCTATAATACCATGGTTGAAATGTATGTTCAGCAACAAAGAGCATGCCAAGTCGATGCGATGGCACAAAGAGGACCGTAGGAAAGACGGGAAGTTGAGAGCACCCACTGATGGGTCGCAGTGGAGAAAGATCAAGAGAAAGTGGAGTGACTTTATAGGTGACCCAAGGAACGTATGGTTTGGTTTAAGTGTAGATGACATTAATCCTTTTGGGGATCAGAGCAGCAAGCATAGCACATGGCATGTGCCTCTATGTATGTATAACCTTCCTCCTTGGTTGTGCATGAAGCGGAAGTTCATTATGATGGCAGTGCCCATCCAAGGCCCTAAGCAACCCGACAATGACATTGATGTGTACCTAAGGCCATTAGTTGGTGAACTTTTACAGCTATGGAATGGAAGAGGTGTACGTGTGTGGGATGAGAACGGACAGGAGGAATTTGACCTACATGCGTTGCTGTTTGTAACCATCAACGATTGGCCTGCTCTCAGTAACCTTTCAGGACAGACAAACAAGGAATACCACGCATGCACACACTGTTTAGATGACACTGACAGTATATATTTGGACAAATGTAGGAAGAATGTGTACCTAGGGCATCGTCGATTTCTTCCGACCAACCATCAATGTCGAAAGAAAGGAAAGCATTTCAAAGGTGAGGCAGATCACCGGAAGAAGCCCGCCCTCCGTACTGATGATCATATACTTGCTATGGTCAATGATTTACAAGTAATCTTTGGAAAGGGTCCCGGCGGACTATCTTATCCGAATGACGCCGAGGGACGTGCACCCATATGAAAGAAGAAATCTATATTTTGGGACCTACCCTATGTGAAAGACCTAGAGGTCCGCTCTGCAATTGACGTGATCCACGTGACGAAAAATCTTTGCGTGAACCTGCTAGGCTTATTGGGAGTGTATGGGAAGGCAAAAGATACACCGAAGGCACGCGAGGAACAACAACGTGTGCATGAAAGAGACGGCATGCATCCAGAGCAGTATGAAATTCCTGCTAGCTACGCTCTTACCAAAGAAGAGAATGAAATCTTCTTTAAATGCCTGCTCAGTATGAAGGCCCCATCTGGCTTCTTGTCGAATATAAAGGGAATAATAAATATGGCAGAGAAAAAGTTCCAGAACCTAAAGTCTCATGACTGCCACGTGATTATGATGCAACTGCTTCTGGTTGCATTGAGGGGGTTTCTACCGAAAAACGTTCGATTAGCAATTGTGAAGCTATGTGCATTCCTCAATGCAATCTCTCAGAAGGTGATCGATCCAGAAATCCTGTCAAAGTTAAGGAGTGATTTGGTGCAATATCTTGTTAGTTTCGAGCTGGTGTTCCCACCGTACTTCTTCAATATCATGACACACGTCCTAGTTCATCTAGTCGACAAGATTGTCATTTTAGGCCCTGTATTTCTACACATTATGTTCCCCACTGAGAGGTTCATGGGAGTCTTAAAGAAATATGTTCGTAACCGTGCTAAGCCAGAAGGAAGCATCTCCATGGGCCATCAAACAGAGGATGTCATTGGGTTTTGTGTTGACTTCATTCCTGACCTTAAGAAGATTGGTCTCCCTCAATCACAGTATGAGGGGAGACTGACTGGAAAAAGGCACACTAGGAGCGGACTCAATAATATGTAGGGCGGTCATTCTTGGTCTCAAGCACACTAAACAGTTCTACAGAATTCTACCTTGGTGACCACGTATGTCGATGAACACAAGAATATTCTGCGCTCCTAACACCCGGAGTAGTGTGACGACTGGATTACATGTGAACACATCAGGACTTTTGATAGTTGGTTGCAAAGACGTCTCATGCGTGACAACACTGTTTCTGATGAGCTGTACTCGTTGGCCAGGGGACCATCTTCGACGGTAATGACTTACAAAGGGCATGAGATAAATGTGAATATATTTTAGACGATCGCCCGGGATCAAAAGAGCACCAACCAAAACAGCGGTGTCCGCTTTGATGCAGCAACCAAGAGGGGACAAGACACATATTATGGTTACATAGTGGATATATGGGAACTTGACTATGGACATGATTTCAAGGTCCCTTTGTTTCAGTGCAAATGGGTCAATTTGTCAAGAGGCGGGGTATAGGAAGATCCACAGTACGGAATGACAACCGTGGATCTGAACAATCTTGGGTACATAGACGAACCATTCGTCCTAGCCAATGATGTGGCGCGGGTTTTCTATGTGAAGGACATGTCTACCAAACCGAGAAAAAGAAAAGATAAGGAAGCGAATACATCATACGATGAGCCAAAGCGCCACATAGTTCTTTCAGGAAAAAGAGACATCGTGGGATTGGAGGGCAAGACATACATGTCTGAAGATTGTAAAAAGTTTCATGAAATTCCTCCCTTCAAAGTCAAGCCTGACCCAAGCACCCTGTTAAACGATGAAGATTATCCATGGTTACGGCACAATAAGCGAAGGATACAAGCAAAGAAAAAGTGAAGACTTTCTCTCCACAACTATATTATTGCAGTTACATGTGAACAAATGAAATGTCTTTTGTAACACATGAGTTTTCGTCCGAGACCCTGATACTTTGAAAGAGGTTGTCCGTTTTGTACACGAAGTGCATCCAATTTTTGTCGTAACCCTCTCAACTTTTTATAACATGTTATTTGGGTGAAATGATGATACCATGCCAACTTATAACCTTTTTAGAGTTCATTTGACATGCTTTTCAATTTCAGGGTTATTTAGCTCAAAAAAAAATCAGTAAGTGCATGAAAAATACCAAATGAAGTCAGAAAGGGTTGAAAATTGATGATGTGGCTTTGAATGGTGCATTTTGAACAAAGAAAAAGTATGGAGTTCAAATAAGTTCAAAAAAATGAAATCCCTTTGTAACAGAAGAGTTTTCGTCCGAAACCGTGATACTTTGAAAGAGATTGTCCATTTTGTACACGAAGTGCATACAATTTTTGCCGTAACCCTCTCAACTTTTTATAACATGATATGTGGGTGAAATAATGATACCATGCCGACTTTCAACATTGTCAGAATTCATTTGAAATGTTTTTCAATTTCAGGGTTATTTAGCTAAAAAAATCAATAAGTGCATGAAAAATACCAAATGCAGTCAGAAATGGTTGAAAATTGATGATGTGGTTTTAAATGGTGCATTTTGAACACACAAAAAGTATGAAGTTTAAATAAGTTCAAAAAAATGAAATCCCTTTGTAACAAATGAGTTTTCGTCCGCAACCATGATACTTCGAAAGAGATTATCCATTTTGTACACGAAGTGCATCCAGTTTTTGTCGTAATCCTCTCAACTTTTTAGCACACGCTATATGGGTGAAATGATGATACCATGCCAACTTTCAATCTTTTCGGAGTTCATTTGAAGTGCTTTTTAATTTCTTTCTAAACATCGTGGGAGTGGAGCTAAAAAAAACAACTAAAAAGCTTTTATAAACCTCTAGTATTTTTGAAACTATAATTATATAAAATTTATGCAACTAAAATTATCAAAGTATTTTTTTTCAAAACATTAATAGCAAAAATAATATAATGATAAAACACACTGGAAATAAATAAATCAAAAAAAAAGCGAAAAACAAACAAAAATAATGGAAGTTATGCAACTAAAATTATGAAAGTATTTTTTGTTCAAAAGAATGAACTAAAATAACAGAAGAAAAATACTGGAAAAAAATCAAAAAAAAATAAAGCAAAAGCAAAACAAAAATACCGGAAAAAAATAAATAATGCCACCCATTGGTCCCGGTTGGTGGGACCAACCGGGACCAATACCCACCTTTAGTCCCGGTTGGATACACCAACCGGGACCAAAGGTCTGTGGTTCCCGCCCTTTGGGCTGAAGAAAAGGGACCTTTGGTCCCGGTTGGTGGCACCAACCGGGACTAATACTCACCTTTAGTCCTGGTTGTTGCCACCAACCGGGATCAAAGGTCTCTGCCTCCCGCCCTTTGGCCTGACGAAAAGAGACCTTTGGTCCCGGTTGGTGACACGAACCGGGACCAATGCTTCTTCTATATAAGAAAACACTTAGAAAATTTCAGTTTTCATCTACCAGTTGCCCGAGCCCACCGTCCTCATCCCCGTCGCCGCGTCGTCGCCTCCCCGAGCCCGCCGTCCCTGTCGCCGCCCCATCGTCGCCCCGAGCCCGCCGTCCCCATCGCCGCCCCGAGCCCGCCGTCCTAGTCGCCGCCCCGAGCCCGCCGTCCTCATTGCCGCCCCGAGCCCGCCATCCCCGTCGCCGCGTGCCGTCCCGAGCCCGCCGTCCTCGTCCCCGTCGACCCCGTCGCCTCCCGGGCCTGCCGTGCTCGACCCCATCACCGCCCCGAGCCCGCCGTCCTCGTCGCCGGCGTCCAGCCATCGCCGACCCCCTAGTGAACCCCCTTTCCCATGGTCCCCTGCTCCCCATCACTGCGTGCCGCACCGAGCTCGCCGTCCTCGTTGCCTGCCTCCAGCCATCGCCGCCCCCTAGAGGGCCATTTTGGAATTTATGATTTTTTTCATGTATGTATATGTATATATGTTCATGTATACGTGTGTATATGTTCATGTAAAAAGTCTTTGTTGTTGTTCATATGTACGAAAATGTAGAGTGGAAACGAAAACAAACATATAAGAAAAACCAAAAGAAAAAATGAAGAAGGAAAAGAAAACCGTTCGGCCCGGGCACCACCGCATTTTCATAAAGTTTTTCCACCGTGTCCACGTCGCACCGAGCACCCGCGGCGAAGCAAGTCTTTTTTTGAAGGTAGTTTATTTGTTAAATGAAAATGTTGGCATCGGCTCTATCTATCAACAAGGCCGCGGGAGCACCCCGCCCCCCTAGCATCACGTTGGCATCGGCTCCTCGAGAGTTTTCCAACGAATCCAGAACGTATGTCGTTGTCGATGTACCCCCTCCCTGATAACTTCGACATGAGGAGAGGGTCGATATACCCCCTCTCCGATAACATTTTTTTCTAAGTTACTAAGGTAAAATGTTCACCCCCCTCTCGATATATCGAGCGACCAACTCTCGAGGCCACCTAAACCCTAGAAAAAAGCGTCGTCGATATACCCCCTCCCCGATAACATTTTTTTCTAAGTTACTAAGGTAAAATGTTCATATAGAAAACTCCGGTAATATAGATTTATCAAGAATGCCCCCATTATGGATGTGCACAAGTTGATCCAATTTTTTTCTGATCCCATATATATATATATATATTCTTCTATATGTCATGTTGTGTGTCAAAGTATTGAAGAAATCCATGACTTCATCATCAGCCAGAAGTAACCATCGTATGATGCTACGAAGCTCTTGAAAGTTATTTTGGAACGGAGTTCCGGATAGAATAATTCGCTTTTTGGTACGAATTTCAGCAACGGCCTTCCAAATAGCAATATTCGGAAGGCTCTTGCTGAAATTCGTACCAAGAAGCTAATTATCCTATCCGGGACTCCATTTCAAAACAATTTTGGAGAGCTTCGTACCATTATGCGCCTGTTACTTCCGGCTAATGATGAAGCCATGGTTTTCTTGAATCCTTTGACACTAGACAACGTGACATATAGAAGGGTAGATGAGATCAGGAAAAATATGGACTATTTTCTACACATCCAGAATGGTGCCATTTTGTTAAATCCCTAAAAGGTTAAGAGAATCCCGACCCTCTCGCCCGACCAAATCCTAGAAGCGTCGAGGGCCACCCCTAACCCTGGAAGCATTATCGAGGCCATCCCAAATCATGGAGAAGTATATTAATTGCCATGTTTTAATATTTGCAGAAACTATGGATCAAAGAGACTTGAAATAAGAGAAGTCGTTGGGGGACATAATCCGGGGCGGAGGTGATTTATTTTCGTATCTTAACGACACCGATGGTCTTGAAGGAGAGGAAGGACATGATCATGATGGCTCTGGTGACCGAATACCGGAGGAAGAAGGAGACCATGGTGACGGCTCCGGTGACCGAACGGAGGAGGGAGATGTTGCAAAGTTCGGCGAGGTATATATATTAATTAAGCATGTGTTGATTAGCTAATTGATGTATTAATTGTTTTGGTATGTACATATATTAACTCTCATTTCTTATTTTATATAGCTCTCCGGATCGAGCCAAACTTCGGTAACGAGACGAGGCCCGAAGAATAGGTTGCGCAAGGAAGAAAGGTTCACGGTCACAACACTCGCGGATGATGGCCTACCGATTTAACCAAAGCGGACCAAGGACGCATTTGCTGCTCAGTGTGGAGCTATTGTTAGGGACAACATCCCGATCCACATCAAGCAATGGGATAATCCTAAGGACGACGCCCATGAAGGTGATTATGTCACCGATAGACAAAAAGATGATCTTTGGACCATGATGAAGGCCAATTTCACCCTACCGCTAGAGGTGGATCCGAATAGGCCAGTTATAGAGCCACTGGTCAAGGCGTGTGCTCTTAAGAAGATGGCAGATCTATTCAGGAGGTGGAAGAATGAGTTGAAATCAAAGTTTGTCGACAAAGGGAAGACTCCAGAATTCATCGCCCGATTTGAGAAGATAAGAGATCACTGGCCCGCATTTGTGGCCTACAAGACATCAGAGAAGAGTAAGAAAATTTCTGAGACAAACAAGATCAATGCTGCAAAAAAGTAGTATCACCATCACACGGGGTCAGGTGGCTACCTCAAAGCCCGACCGTTGTGGGACAAAACTGAGAATGACCTGCTTGCTAAAGGGGTCCAACCACAAACATATAACTGGCCAGACCGTTCAAGGACTTGGTTCTTCGGGGTTGGGGAAACTTTGGACCCTGAAACAGGGAAGTGCCATTGAACGAACGAGCAACTTGCAATACCCGTCACGAAGCTTCAGAAATATATCACCGCAGCGCAGGAAGGGACGTTCATTCCCGACAGAGAGAAGGATGAGCTGACAGAGGTCCTAGGGAATGCTAAGCACCCTGGACGAACACGAGGCACAACAGGCTCTGATCCGCTGCCTATAGGAGATCACAGCCGCACCGGCTGCGCACCACCAGCTCCTCGTCGTAAGTCCACCGGAGATCCTTATGCCACAACAGCCATGGTCGCGCTGCCTAGGACCCAAAGCCAGCGCCCCAACTCTCCTGTGATGCCTCGTAGTGAGGCGCCTTTCCTGCCCACATCTTCGACGGGATGGGCGCTGCCACTACGTCGGGGAGGAAGCAACAAGGGGAAGAGATCGACGGCTGCGTCTAGGATTCATCGGGGGGCGGGGGGGGGGGGGGGGGGGGGGAAGGGGGAGGACGTGTTCCTCAAGGTGAAAATGACGAAGTTCTTGGCATTAGCAAGACCGAATAACAATCTATTTTCACTTGTGTCTTACGGTCAACCTTGCTACAATATCTATTTTCTCTCAAAAATTTCACAGTTTTTTCAGTACTTCGTCATTTTCTATCGAGAATGGTATGTTCTTGATCCCTCAAATTTCCCAAGAGTATATACTTGGTCCCTCTAGATATTTTTGTAGACATTTGTTCCTTCAAGTCTCACCGGATAAGTTTCATCCAAATTCTGATTTTGACCATATTAACCGGGTTTGACCAATGAACAATAAATTCTAAAAATATAGTTAAATAATTTGAATTGTTTTGGCATCCCATATGCTCTAGTGCACAAGGTGCATGCAAATTTTCGTTGCATTTGGACACTGGAGGAGCTAGTGCCAAAATAATAATAATACAAATCTACTCTAGAAGAACAATCTTTCTCTAATAATAAAGCGGCGATCGCTTCTGGTCGTATGTCCTGTGTTTTATGGTAATAGAACCCGTAGTCCTTGACTTAAGTGGAAAAAAACATTTCACATTTTATAAAAGGCCCCCTGGGCAGCGCCTCTCCGGTGAATCTCGTCGCCCTCACGGCAGCGTGCTTCTCGTCGGCCTCGGCGTTGTCTTAGGCGGGCCAAGGCAGGAGGCAGGGCATAGCGGCGCGGTCCGGCAACGTGGCTGGTCGACGGGGCGGCGGGGATGTGGCTGGAGGCGAGGTTGATGGCGGCGGCGACAAACACGCACGGGACGAGTGCTGCCTCACGAGCAGAGGAGGTTGGGCATCATTTTTATAGGAAGGACTTTGCGGTGGCGCTCTGGATCTGGTGTGGAACGGGGCACCGACGACTTAGAGTAGGGGGGAACCAGCGACAGGCGTCACGGGGCGGGATCCAACGACGGCGCTCCGGATCATCTCTTGAACGAGGCAGAGGAGGAACTGTTTTTTGTAGTAACATGTGTGTCACCGCCAATTGCTAAAATTAATATTTAATCCTTAATAAATGTTTTTTAGAGTCATTGATGATCACTTTACTTTGTAAATATTTATCGGATCAAAAATATTAAGTAATTTTGTACTTTCAAAGAAAGAAATAATTCGAGGGAAATCAAATTAGTTTGTTAACATCCTAATCCAGTATTAAATACTTTTCTATTTTCTATTTTGTATCTAATGAAAATTGTAGAGCTCTGTTTCACATACATATCAAAATTGTTTTATTTTCTATTTATTGATGATTAGCATTGCATTTTGATTGTTGCATAGTTGCCCCATACTTTCACATCAAAGTGAAGATAAGCAGAAGTGGCGAAATGAGAGCTGCAACTCAATAGTGCACCACGACAGATAAACTCTTGAATACCATATTAAATCTTGAATTTATTTTCTCTTTCTTGCGATACATGCATGCCATATGTTTTGGTTAAATTTGAATATACAAATTAATATTTTCTCTCGTTTTAACGCACGGCCATATGTGCTAGTAAATTCAAAACACCACACAAAATTTCACGTACCTAGGACACCCAAGAATCTTGGTTGCCATAAAATTTCAGATTTTTCAGATTTTTTTTGCTATTTTTTTTATAGTTCACCTAGTGTAGATTTGTATTTGGTTTTTGCCACGAGCTCCTCGAGTGTCCAAACACTATGAAAAATTGCATGCACCTTGACAACTTGAGCATATTTGGATGCCAAAAAAATTCTGATGTTTTGCTACTTTTTTTAAGAGGTAATATCACCACCGGTGCTTAAACTTGCCACTCATGTTCACTTTAGTGTCTAAACTTGAAAAATACATCAAACTGGTTCAAGAACTTGGCACGAGTGTGCAAATACGGTGATAATCCCATCTGTAAAAATATAATGCGCTGACATGGCATCGTACTTTGCGGAACCCACTTCCAACTGATTACCCTAAAAAAATCCAACGGTTGGCTTGTCTCTATGACCATTGGGCCCCACATGTCAACACAAGGAAAAATCAGCGCTAAAAAGTGAAGACACTGGCTAGTAGGATCCGAACTAGCAACGTCGCACTAGCGTTCAGTCTGAGCTAACCATCGATAAAAGAACTTAACAAAGGAACAAATCTATGGGTTCTAAATCATCTGACTTACACATGTTCATTTATTTAGATTACTTTAATAATTTCGTAAATTATAATAACTGTAATAAATAAATCAAATCTATGTGTAGTATAAATATTATACGTACAAATAAATTAACTTATTTAAAAAATTCATAATAACTGTAATAAATAACACATGTTCATTTATTTAGATTACTTTAATAATTTCGTAAATTATAATAACTGTAATAAATAAATCAAATCTATGTGTAGTATAAATATTATACGTACAAATAAATTAACTTATTTAAAAAATTCATATTCATTATTTACGTGTAGGATTTTATTTAAAACATTTATCAAATACAAAATTATCAATTTTTTAGACAATATAAAAAATATACCTCATGGATTATATTTAAACTATACAAAATTATGATTATAAATATTTTCTTTAATATTCATTTGTGATAACTTTCACTCGTGGAATATATTCATTGAAATATATTCAGATGTAAATATTTATTAAAACATTAAATTCTAATTTTCATATAATTACGAATAATTTTAAATTATACGAAAAAGTATTAAATAACAAACATATGAATATAAAAATCTGGACATAATTCTTCAAATGTTTGTATAACTGAAATAATACTTATTAACTGTTATTTATAAAATATTTGATTGTTATAAATTATACAACATAGTTTATAATCATAATACTATTTTATGTATATGATTTTTCTAAAAAATAATACGTCAATACTTTTCAAAATTACTTGAAGATTTTGCTAAATAAGTAATGTTTTATGTATAATATTTATAACACATACAAATGTTCGAACTTTATTTTTACTATACTATCATTATAAGTTACGTACTTTTTACAAATTCTGGAAAATTAAAAAAAAAACTAACATATGGGTTGCACTGACTGTAACCCATTTAAGCATATGGGTTTGTTTTTTATACAAAACACAGTTATCCCAATTTAACACTACAACATGTGTGGTGGAGTGGCTAGCATGACTGGATTGACGAATGCGAGAACGTCAGTTCTAAACTCAGCAGTGGCATTTTTATCTTTTATTTTTCCTCTATGCTGACATTTGGGGCCCACTGGTCATAGAGATTACATTAAGCAAGCCATTCATTTGGAAGTGGGTCCCACGATAATTATGCGCGGTAAGCGAGATATAGTGCCGCATCAGTGCTTTATACGTCTACGGATGGGATTTATCACCGTATTTGCATGCTTATGCCAAGTTCTAAAACCAGTTCGACGTATTTTTCAAGTTCACGCACTAAAGTGAACATGAGTGTCAAGTTTATGCATCCCTGGTGATAGTACCTCTTTTATTAAATTTGATGTTCATTGGTCAAACCTGATCAACGTGCTTAAACTAGATCAATGTGGTAAAAATCTGGTTTTTGACCAAACTTATTCGGTTTTGAGACTTGAAGAACCAAATGTCTATCCAAAAATCCTGAGGGACCAAGTCTGTAGTTTTGGAGAACTTGAGGGACCAAAAACATACTCTTTTGTGTGTGTGTGTGAATTTTTCAATAGTTGGTTCAGGCACCCAAAAGATCAGACTATCAGTTTAATATAAAGTACTACCGGTTAGCATGTTAATCTTCTTCGGCGAGCATTTAGGATTTCTTCTTTTTTTTTTACCACTTCAAACCCTCCCAATTACATTTCTTCCTTTAAACAAAAAATGGTCTCTCTGTACTGCCTCCTTGTATGTAGAAGTGACGCTGACGTAGATTCCTAATTTGATGAAGCTTTGTTGTATTGAGAATGCATATGCCTCCATTTTGCAGGTGACAGCGATGCTTCTGCAGACTTCCATCCCGTGAATTTGAGAAGGACGGACTGAATGTCGACACTTGCCATGGACGGCAGGGCAGGAGACCGTCCTTCCCAGCTCAAACAACGACGCAAGTGGCGGGAGACAAGTCAAGGTCTCCACTGCATTGGAGGTCCGTCAAAGCTGAAATATTGCGTGACAATGGCAGATGCGGCCCAAGCGTGTGGAGGTGAGCCTGATGCTGCACAAGTGTTTTAAGCCCCTGAGGCCTGATCTAGAGCTCAGCATCCAACTCGATCACACGCCACCACCACACCTTGCCAAAACCAAGGCAGAGAAGGCTGTCGTGCCGCGCGCTGCATGCGGCTGAGCAAGCAAGAGGTGCGTGTCATTTCATGTCTCTTCCTGATAACTAGTACTAGCGCTGAGCAATCATCTACTTTTGCTTCTTAGTGCCTTTTCTGTGTAGAACTGGCGCTGATATTGATTCTTAGTTGGATCAAACTTGCTGTGCTGAAACTGCTTTATGCCTCACCCTTTGCAGGTAACTGGCCTAATTGATGGGCACACGGCGATCTCTGGAACCCAGTATGCTTGTGCTACCGACAGTAGTATTACTGTTGTTACATGGAGCTGGTAACGCCTATTGCTCCGTGGTTTCTGATAACACCATGGATCGACTTTCATTGCTCGATTTTAAAAAAGCCATCACAGATGATCCAGATGGAGCCTTGCACTCTTGGAATGACAGCATCCACCATTGTATGTGGCGGGGCGTCAAGTGCAGCACAAGGCACCCAGGGCGTGTTACCTGGCTGAAACTCGTTGGCTTGAGCTTGGCTGGCCAAATCACACCCTTTCTAGGAAACCTAACCTTCCTTAGGGAACTTGACCTATCCTCGAATCGCTTCTCTGGCCAATTGCCCCTGCTCAACCGTCTTAGAAAATTAGAGAGCCTTTCCCTATACGACAACTTATTGCAGGGGAGCCTTGCAGATACAATTACCGTACTTACAAATTGTTCCAAACTCAATTGGCTAGGCCTATCTGATAACATGATAGTGGGCTCAATTCCCCCAAACATTGATTCTCTCTCCAATCTAATCATTATGGACCTTTCCGAGAATAACCTCACCGGAGGCATTCCGCCAACCTTTAGTAACATCACTCATTTTCAAGTGATAGGACTTACGGGCAATCATCTCGATGGAAGCATTCCTCAAGAGCTTGGGCAATTGCCAAATATGACGTTAGTGTGGCTCGATCGGAATAGGCTATCGGGTAGTGTTCCAGCAACACTGTTCAATATGTCCAATCTTATAATACTGGACCTGAGTGCAAACATGCTAAGCAGAACATTGCCATCTCACATCGGTAATATGCGGCCTAATTTCCAAACACTTTATTTGGGTAGTAACAAGTTTGAAGGCCACGTCCCAGATTTACTGTGCAATGCTTCCAAGCTTGAAGAGCTAGTTATGTCATCTAATTATTTCACTGGCCAAATTCCTAGTTGTTTGGGTAAGCTTCATAAACTACAGCATCTATACCTCGATGGAAACAAGCTTCAAGCACGAGACAGTCAAAGCTGGGAGTTTTTAAGTGCACTGAGCAATTGTCCTGATCTAAATTCCCTCTCTTTATTTGAAAATCAGCTACAAGGAGTTGTACCACATTATGTTGGTAATCTATCCATCACGCTTCACAGTCTAAATTTGGGGGAAAACAACCTGTCCGGGGCGGTGTCACAGAGTATTGGGGCCCTAAACAACCTACAAAGTTTAGATCTTGGAGGAAATAACTTTGTTGGACCGATACCACACTCCATTGGCAACCTGGCACAGTTAACTTGGCTAAACCTTTCCAACAATCAGTTTGATGGTTGGTAGTGCATCCGTGCTCTTCGACTGCTAACCGTTTGCTGAGTGGCTTGCCGAGCCAGTGATGTCGTGAGTTGTGCAACAATCCGAAGGGGAACCTCTGTACCTCGCCTGTTCTTGCACTGCTGCAGCTTCTGGCAGCATGTGTGGTTCCTCTCTACTGTAGTCTGTATGGTTTGGCTGTGTGCACCCTTTTTTGGTATTTGTATCATCCGTATACATTGTGACTTCGTGAGCTATCAATAAAAAGAGGATTTTATCAGAATTAAGAGAGGCGTGATTGCCTTCCAAATCCTGAACCCATATGTATGTGCGGAGTTCCTGGCAGTGGGAAACGTTCCTTACTAGGTGGCTGCTCGCGAGCAAAGAAGATGTGTAAAATTAATGATGTGTGAAATCATATGGGTCGCACGGCGTTCTTCTGAGTGGCCGGACAAGCTAGGGCGCGGCGCCATGGCAGCAGAAAAGAGTGGCAGGCACGTGGTATTCAAACTACATATTCATTTCTGAAACTGAAATTCAAAACCATTAGTTATGACTGGGTGCTTCTATCCTGCGAAGGCGAGAGCTATTCAGGAACTCCATGCCGTGGATGGCATCGGTAGAACACTGAAGAAATAGATGAACTGCGATCAGCGCAAGGCTTGGGGATGCTTATGTTACATTACACGTCTTGTGCCGCGACAATCAGAGTGTTTAATTTCTCTTTTTCTTTTGTGAAAGCTGAGTGTTTAATCTCGATCAGTAGAAAACTACAAATCTTGGTCCCATGGACGAACATATTTTATTTTTGATCCCATGGACGAACACGAGTACAAGAGCAGTGGTTTTAGTATGTTGCTAAATTCCAGTTGGACCAGGCCAGTAAACCGTTGTACGCTTCTGCATATGCCGGGCCGTGTGGAAGCTGCCATGCGTACTGTCTCCGCCCGACGAGTGGTGGAGGTGTGGGAGATGAAAAGTATGCAAATTTGACACAAGAAAACACAGCGAACTGAATCAATCACCTCACCTCCTGTCGTACGGGACGACGAGGGTATTCGGGGCCGATCCAACGAACCCAAAAGGCTTTCTCTACCCTTGTTCAGATTGTTTTTTTTTTACACCGAGCGACCCAGATCCTTTCATGTACGACGGCCGCCGTGGATCCATGCCAAAGGCACACGAACACTACTTTAATGTGTTCTTCTCCGGCCGGCCGGTACGCAACTTTGTTCTTGTTTCTTCAGGGCCCTCTCACAAAGCTCTGACAAAGCAGCTAGCAGCTAACAAAACCCGTTTCTTCATGGCCGTCTCACAAAGCAGCCAGCAAAGAGTGACCGGTGAGTGACACAAACTAGATCAGCGGGTTAATAAATTTTCTCCCAAACAAAGTGAAGGCTCGTTCGGTTTGGTTGAGATGAAAGAAGACTGATGGATAGTCCTCTATATCCTGACCAAGGCCTAGGCATGTCTTGGTTGCAAATTGATTCCATTGTCATCGTCAATCCATTCGCATAACATATCGAAACCTATAGTCGGTGCAGCAAAACTAAAACTTACACAACATGCATACGTTTTGAAAGCCGCAATCATCATTAAACCGCTAACCCATCTTCAATAAAAAGATTCGCATCATCCTTGCCAGTCCGACTATCCGTAAACGCCACCTCGACGCCCAACGACACCACCTGCTTACGCGCAACTGCTGAGCATGTCGCGGTCGCTGCCGATACACGGCATCACCATGTCGCCAATGTTGGAGTAATCCACGATTAGAGGCCTGTCCGGTATGGACTAGGAGCAGTCATCTGAGTCATTTTCGGTTCGCGTGAAAACCTGACGGAAGACTCGATTGTCCGTCGGTTCTTGCGCGCGGCCCCTCCCCGCTACCTGTAAATTGTCACAACGATCGATCAGTGCGTCGATCTCGTGACTCTCTCCATTGATGATCTCGTTGGACGCTACAAGGCTCACGACGAGCGTATGCGGTACAGTCTCGGGAACGGGAGGAACGATGAGCATGTCATGCTCACACGGGCTCAGTGGCAGGCGCTGGACTCAAGGAGAGAAGGTGAGGGCTCTAGCAGTTACACTCGCCAAGATAGTGCGCCAAACGAGCAAACTAAGAAGAACGCCGGCAACGGCGCTCCGAAGAAAAAGAAGTTTGTCAAGCGCAAGATCAAGTGTCACAATTTGACATTATGGGGCACTTCAAGTCGAAGTGCAAGAAACCACCGAAGGAGAAAGCTTTCATGGCCAAGGAAGGCGATGACGGTGATATGACGCTCATGGTCGAAGTATGCGAGCTAATGGACGAGGATCGTCCAGCTCCAAAGGCGCCGGCTAAAGAGGTTGTCACGCTCGTAGAAGAGGCGGGTTATCTTCATCACAAGAAGAGGATGAACTCGGCGAGGTACGTGTGGTACCTCGACACAGGCGCTAGCTACCACATGACCGGCGACAAGGACCAGTTTTCTGAGCTCAGACTTTCGGTGGGAGGCACGGTTCGGTTCGGTGACGGACGGACCGTTGGCATCGCAGGGCGAGGTACTATCCTGTGTGAGTTAAAGAATGGTGGTCACAAGCTACTCACAGATGTGTACTATATTCCCAAGCTAAAGAGTAGCATTATAAGTCTTGGTCAGCTCGAGGAGCGTGGTTTCAAGATTGTGCTCGAAGATGGCTATCTATGGGGATATGATCGTCAAAGGATGCTAATTATGAAGGTGCATAAGTCACCGAACAGGCTTTACATCCTCAACTTGTCTCGTGTGGATCCAGTATGTCTCTTGTAGAGCATGGATGACTCGGCATGGAAGTGGCACGCATGCTACGGACATCTAAACTTCCAAGCTCTTCGGCAACTTGGACAAAAAGAGATGGTCCGTGGTCTATCGTGCATCGAACATGTCGACCAAGTGTGTGACAGCTGTCTCATTGGGGAACAAAGGCGAGCCCTGTTCCCAAGAGAGGGAACTTTAGAGCGAGTAAAGCTTTTGAGTTGGTCCATAGAGATTTGTGCAGACCGATTACACCGGCCACCCCTGCCGGAAATAGATATTTCCTGCTCATCGTCGACGACTTCAGCAGATATATGTGGATTGTGTTGTTGAAGACGAAGGATCAAGCTTTGGAAGCCGTCAGGATAGTAAAGATGACAGTCGAAGTAGAATCCAAAGCCAAGCTGAAGGCCCTCCGTACCGAGGGGGGGGGGGGGTGAGTTCAAGTCTCGTGAATTCACAAAATTCTGTGAAACACACGAAATCAAGCGTCATCTTATGGCACCATACTCATGGCAGCAAAACGGTGTTGTGGAGCGGAGGAACCAAACCGTGGTGGCGATGGCACGAAGCATGTTAAAGAGTAAAGACATGCTGGGGCAAGTACTGGGGTGAGGCTGTCAATACGGCTGTTTATTTGCTGAACCGGGCTCCAACCAAGAGCGTAGTTGGGATGACCCCGTACGAAGCATGGTACGGACACAAGCCCGCGGTTGATCATTTTCGCACATTCGGATGCGTGGCGCATGTGAAAACGGTGGCCGGGCATACTAGCAAGTTGATGGATCGGAGTATTCCAATGATGTTGGTTGACTATCAAGCGGATACGAAAGTGTACCGTGCGTGCAACCCCTTGACCAATAAGGTGGTTGTGACGCGTGACGTGGTTTTTGAAGAAACAAGATCATGGAATTGGAATTCCTCCGAGCAAGTATATCCGTCATCAGATGGAATCTTTAATCGTGGTTTACGACGATTCTGAGTGTGCAGATAAATTTGATCAACCAAATACTTCAGCAATGGGTAATAATGCTGCGGACCCAAGTGCAACGAGTGGCGCGGCAGAATCAAATGACACGAGGATGCATGCGTCAGGAGAGCAGCAACGGCACCAGGGCCATAACATGCCACACCAGCTTGTGGCTCACGTGGCCCAGGCGCAAAAAGTTTGTCCGCTGAAGGCGTTTCCAGCAGGCAGCAAAACAGCCCACGTGCTACCCCACGAGCACATAATGGCCACGTACATGGAGACCATGCATGTGAAGATGGTACATGTATTTTGAATGGTTCATCTAATGGAACTATAACTAGTTCGGATGAACAGGAATCGCCAGAAACTGGGAGTGATGAAATTTCCTCGTCTTCGACGGAACAGGACGCAAGGAAAGGTCCGCCGACGCCAGTCCGTCTTCGACCAGTGTTGGATTTATATCCGGAGAAAGCACTTCGAACAATAAATACGGTGAAATTATAAGAAAAGGATGACAATGTTTGCTTAGTGTTGATGAACCGACAAAGTTTGAAGAAGCAAACACGTAGGAGTGTTGACGTCGACTATGGATGAGGAGTTGGGATCAATCCGAGACAACAAAACATGGGAGATCGTGGATCCTCCCAACGGTCATAAAATTATAGGGCTCAAGTGGGTGTACAAAGTCAAAAAAGATGCCAAAGGGAACCTTGTGAAGTACTCCCTCTGTTCATCAATATAAGACGTTTTAGAGACTTGTATCAAGTATCTAAAACGTCTTATATTGATGAACAGAGGTAGTATAAAGCAAGGCTCGTAGCAAAGGGATACGTGCAGGAGCAAGGTGTGGATTTCGAAGAAGTGTTTGCTCCAGTTACAAGGATGGAATCGGTGAGGCTAGTTATAGCTCTCGCGGCTCAAGAATCTTGGAGGCTACATCACATGGATGTAAAATCCGCGTATTTTAAAGAGGAGTTAAAAGAAGAAGTTTGTGTCAAGCAACCACCAGGATACATCAAAGAAGGAGAGGAACACAAGGTACTGAAACTACACAAGGCATTGTACGGGCTATGTCAAGCTCCTCAGGCGTGGAACATCAAGTTTGACCGTACACTAGTTTCTCTTGGTTTTGAGAAAAGTCCACTAGACCATGCTATGTATAAGCGAGGCAAACGCAACGATCGTCTCTTAGTGAGCATCTATGTTGATGATCTTTTGATAACCGGAGTAGACGAGGAGGAGATTGCTAGATTCAAGATACAAATAAAGGAGCTATTCAAGATGAGTGATCTAGGGCTCTTGAGTTTCTACCTCGGGATTGAGGTACAACAAAAGCCGGAGGGCATCACACTATGTCAGGAGGCATATGCAAAGAAGATTCTTGAAAGTTGTGGCTTGGAGGACTGCAAACCAACTTTTATTCCGATGGAGCCTCGTCTTAAACTTAGCAAGAGAAGCAAAGCACCCACGGTTGACGCAACAGAGTATAGGAGTGTGGTCGGAAGCCTAAGGTATCCTGTGAATACACGACCAGACTTGGCCTATTCCGTTGGTATAGTGAGTCGCTTCATGGAAGCACCCACAAAGGAACATTGAGCAGATGTGAAACAAATACTCAGATACATCAAAGGGATAACAAACTTCGATTGTGTCTATTCGAAAGGGAAGAAGAAAGAGATGGTGGAGCTACTTGGCTATAGTGATAGTGACCTGGCAGGAGATGTGGACGACCATAAAAGTACCTCGGGAGTGGCATATATCTTAGGCAGGAGCATACTGACTTGGCTATCACAAAAGCAGAAGGTGATCGCATTATCATCCTGTAAAGCGGAGTATATTGCAGCTGCTACCGTGGCATGTCAAGGTGTGTTTCTAGAGAGACTACTTGGTGACCTCACAGACAAGGAACCAGAAGGAGTGGTACTCAATGTTGACAACAAGTCTGCGATTGCCTTATGTAAGAATCCAGTGCATCATGACAGAAGTAAACACATCGATACGAGGTATCACTATATACGACAGTGCATGGAAGAAGACAAGATTAAAGTCAACTACGTCTGCACCAATGACCAGCTTGCAGATATCCTGACCAAGTCTTTGGAACGACAGAAGTTCACGAAGATGCAGGGAAGGATCGACGTCCAAGCTGTAAAGTGAGGACATCGTGATTAGGAAGGTGATGGTTGGAGTAATCCACGATTAGAGTCCTATCCGATATGGACTAGAAGCAGTCATTCATGTCAGTTTGGTTAGCTAGCTTTGTACTAGTATAAATATAGTTGTACCTCTAAGTTGTAAGATTCAGACCGAGAAAGCAAAGCAATAAGAAAATATTGACAGGAGCAACACGCTCCTGTGGCCATCTCGGCGTGTTGTCCCGTTTGTGTTTTCGAGCGATCAGTGATCCGACGACTAGTACGTAGCGTGTAACTAGCTAGTACAAAGCTAGCTTCACAGGAGATCCGAAGCATCTAGCTGCTTGCCTGCTTAGTGTTCTAAGCACGTGTGTTGGCCAAAGGATCGGCCAGCCGGAACTTGACGGAAAGTAATCGTCGTTGTTCGTTCGTTCGGGACCGAAGCTAACAGCCAAGTACCACCAGTCAACACACCTTGAAATTTTTGAAAGATCTGTCTCGCGTAGCATGACACATCAAAACACCTGTCGACCAGGCATGACTTGACATCTTCATCAAAGGTCCGTGCAAGACGAAGCCGCTCCACCGTTGAAACCGTCCCACTAGTAGAAAAATGTTCATTTGTCCTGGTTCGTAAGGCCCATTTGTCTCATTTCTGGAACCGGGACTAAAGGGTCGGGACTAAAGCCCAAAAACCTTTGGTCCCGGTTCGCTTACCAACCGGGACAGAAGAGGCTCCACGTGGTCGGTGCTGGGAGCCCAGACAGAAAGACCTTTAGTCCCAGTTGGTAACACCAACCGGGACCTAAAGGCATCCACGCGTCAGTTGCTAGGTTTTTTTTAAAGGGGGAGGGGTTTAGGGGTTTTTGGACGGTTAATTTAGGGGTTTTATATTGTTTTAGCTAGCTAATTAATAGAGAGGAGTGTTTTCTCTTTCTCCGTACTTGGTCGACGCTAGCTACTATAGAGACAACTCAACACGCTAGCTAGTAAGCAAATGAAGAAACCATTAAGTACAGAAGATCGTCATGAACATATAGAGATAGAAGTGATCGACCTTTCTTTCTCCGAGAGATTGATCGTATAACAAGTTTTCTTATATATATCCGATGCTACTAGCTACATATATACAATATAAGATCTCTTACAATCCCTAACATCTAATGTCAACTTCCAGATGGTATTCTCCGGCTTTATTTATGACGTGGTTAAGAAAGAATCCTGCCAATTATTCTTGAATTGCTCGTATGCGATCATGTGGTAGGAGTTCATCCCGCATCTACCACATCTAATTTGAAGAAGAGGGTCAATACATATATATAGTAATAAAATAAAATTGTGAATATTATTGCTTACGCACTTGAAATTATTTTTCGGAGTAGCCCGCTTAGGGGTCGTCGCGTTGTAGATGAACTCGCAAACCTAGTATCCACATAAATTATTCCCGGTTTCCTGTCACAAGCACTTTACGAGAAATAGAGTTCAATCAAATTAATAATCAAGCATGATAAATGGTATTGATGAAACTAGAATCATTGGAAGATGCGCGAAACTAGCTAGTAGTACTTACTTTCGGGTCTGTAACTCGCAGCTCTCCCGGCAGTGGCAGAACAATTGCTGTGAACTCTTTCCAAACCCTGCAAGACAAAGAAAATAATTACTTGATATCAGGAAATGAACAAAGTTGCCGATATGATGCGATAATGATCGATTGAACTTACTTCTCGAGAATTTCAGTCATGTCCGCATATTCCTATGGATCTTTTCGTTTCGAGTCTAAGACGGTTACAACTCCCCACTGAAGCTGAATCTCTAACAGAATAAAGTGGAAACTGCGCACACATGCATAACTTATCAATTACATTATTATAAACTACGAGTAATAAGGGACACCGAATATGCACAAGATAGTAACACTCACTTGAAGTTGTAAGGAATGGGTATTGTCCCTTTGTTTTGATTTTTAAGCAACGATTGTAGCAAGTTGTCCTCGGTTTGTATGAGATACTTTTGAAAATTATATTCATGTATGACATTTGGGTTAATGAACCCAATGTCATAGATTTGTGCTTTTCTGCATTCGACGATCTTCAATCTGCATAATATAGTAGTGAGGATAATTATATATACATGCAATGAAAGAGCTGAGCTATATACATAGATATACTTAATTACAAAAGTAGTACTTACAGACAGTAGCAAGTCACAATTGTTTTGTCGAGGGCTTTTTGATTGTATAACTAGAATATCTCCTCAAATTCAATATTCAACAGTTCCATTCCAATGAGGTCATGCTCCTCTTTAACTGATAGTATCAAAGAATCCGTCCCAGACTCGCGGCAGGTTTTCATGTACCATTCATGAAGTTTTCGCATCATCGTTGTTAGAGGAGGATGATCAGGTTTGACGAGAGCCCGCCTATCGTGGTTTTATCACGGCAGATGTCCGGATTACCGAACTTGAGTTCGGAGCTGTCGCCATCATAGTGGACTCAAAGGGGTTGGTCGGGACAAAGGATACGAGTTTACCCAGGTTTGGCCCCTCAAGTCGAGGTAAAAGCCTACGTCCTGCTTGTGTTGTTATTGCTTGTTGTATCGATTACAAGGGGCTAAAAGCTTGACCTAGCTCTCGATAACCTAACCTCTAAGTCGCCCTGACTCTACCTTTATATAAGAGGTCAGAACCATTGGGTCTTACAATTGTTTAACCGGATCATGTTTACATCTCCGAGTCTATCTCTATCTCCTCGCCCAAGTCATCCTTGAGACGTCTTGCACGTCTGGGTCTTCGCCGTCCGGGCCGTCGTCTAGCCTGCATCTAGAGCCGCCTATCATCTTGGGCCTTCGGTTGACAGCTTCCCTCTTGGGCCGGCTCATGAATCAATATTATCAGCCGGAGCTTCTCAGCCGGGTCATATCACGGGGTTACATCCCCAACATTAGGCCCCAGGTTGAATTGAGCCAGCTCATTTCATCCTTCTCTTTCGGTCGTCTGAGAGTCGTTACTGAATGACCCGGCGTGACGTCACGGGATCCGCTGACGTATCTCCAAATCTCCGCGTTTAACCACTCACTCCGAGAATCGAGGCGTCCGCCTCGGTTAGACCGGTGTCGTCGCCTGGGATTTCACACCTTCCTTATTCCCTCCTTAAATAGGACCCGCATGGGTCAATGCTATCACTCTTCCTGCTCTTGTGCCTTTCATCTTCTTCCTATCGCCGCCCTTCGTCTCCGAGCTTCACTCCGCTCTGGCGCCGTCGCACCTCGTCCTTAACCTTGGCCGCCGCATCACCCTGAACGATCCAGAGTCTCGTCCGCCTCCGGCTCCGGCTCCGGGGAGTTCTTCTGCTCCGTAGATTATGGCCATTACGAATAGGGTTTCCGGTAGCTCCGCCGCCGTGCGCTCGGGCTCCGGCGCGGCCATCACATACACATCCTGGCGCCATTGGCGCCTTCTTAGATTGCGCTATCGCCATCGCCGCCGTGAGCGGGACGGCCGCGCGTAATGCGCGGACCGTTCGGGCTCTAGTCCACTTTTCCATTTCCTGCTGTTCATCGCTAGGTTAAAGTAAGAATTATTTTACTGCCTTTTGTAGATCCGTAACTTTAGTAGCAGTCTGTGAAAACTGTTTGTCCGGGTCTTAGCCGATTTTCAGCCCTCCTTTCTCTTGTGAACCGTTAGACTCCCTCTGGCTCTCATCAGCTGAGCCTTCAAGATTTATCCTTAGAGCCCTTTAAACTGTAAGCCGTCATGACCACCTGCTTTCAATTGACTAGTCATCGTTTTACCTTGCACAGTATTTTAAGCCGTCAACATGACACGTGCCACCAATTCATGCAACTGGGTCGGCTCTTGCGTCACCGAAGAGCACCTGTCAGATCTTGTTGCTGCCAGCACCCTTCCCCCAAAGGAGGTCATCCACTGGCGGGTTCCGGGTGATGAGACTCGCCCCGCACCTAGGAAGGGGGAAGTGGTAGTATTCACGGATCACATTGAGCGGGGGTTCGTACCGCCCGGCTCCAAGTTTTTCCGCGACATCCTTCACCTGTATACGCTTCACCCCCAAGACCTGGCGCCGAACTCAGTTTCCAACATCTGCCACTTCCAAGTACTCTGCGAAGCATATCTTTAGTCTAGACCATCTGTGGGCTTCTTCCGCGAATTCTTCTATGCCAACTGCCAGACGGAGTTCAAGAGCGGCCCGAGTCTGTAACTTGGAGTGATCACCATCTAGCGCCGTAAGGGCATCATTTTTCCGGATATCCATATGCCAAGCCATCCCAAGGATTGGAACAAAACTTGGTTTTATTGCAAGGATACGTCTCCTGAGACCGAACACCGCCTGCCGGGTTATCGTCCTTCCCGGCTCTCGACAGATACGGCGCTCCCTGACCGGCTCTCGGCCATAGATCGCGCCAAGAATGAGACAACTCACGCCAGAGTGAAGGCACTCTTGGCCAACGAACTTATAGGAACAGATCTGATTCGCTGCTGGGTGGAATGGCGAATCATGCCTTTGAGCCGCAGGAGCCGTCTCATGCATGAATATGAAGGGAAGTACGATAGCTCGTTGTGCTTCAGCTAGGTCACCTTGACCGAAGATTACATCTGTATGACCGTCCGGAGCCTCGTCCATGAAGCCTCCGGCTCTTGCAGCGCCATCGGCTTAGCACCTTTCTGCGCTACCAACCTGGCTCCTCTTGTAAGTTAATCTCTTTCCCATCCATCTCTTGCATGTTTACTTTTTCTTTTTGCTTGGTTTACTATCTTTTCCTCTAGGTTACTTTGTGCAGGTCGATTCGGACTTCTAGAAGAAGGAGTATGTCCCTCCTCCGAAGGCTGCTAAGAAGAAAGCCGTAAGCAAGAAACAGAAGAAAGTCGCCCCCCAAGAGAACTGGCTTGAACAACCGGCCTCCTCAGATTCAGAGGTAAGGTCTTGACTTGCTTGCTTGACACCTTGCTCTTTTTGCTCCTTATTAATGTTTACTGTGCTCACAGGAAGAAGTGGAGACCAGTCACGCCAATGCTCCCGAGGTAACTTATATATACTCCGACAGAATATTTCATTCGAAAGCCACGGCGGGTTGTTAGGAAATTCCCTCTTTCTCACCCTCTCGCTCATCTGGCTCCCGATTTCTTCTTAGAAAAGCAACAGCAGGCCGAACGTCGCCAGACCCGGAGCACCGGCTCTACCGAGCTTGTGTCAGGGCTCCCAAACTCACCGGCTCCCAAGAAGCGGTCTGCAGAGGTTTGTGTTTCTATTTTCCTTTTATTTTTCCTTTGTGTTTAGGCGTCCTCTCATTTCCTTGTCTTATTCTTTCAGAAGACCCCCTCCTCTGGTGACTCTTCGGCATCAGTTATACCTCCGCCCAAGATCAACCCGCTGTAAGTATCCGAATGTCCGGTTGTTGATACAATACTAATCTCTTTCAAATGCTGACCCTTTATCTTGCAGTGCTCAGGCGAAGCGCCGCAAAACCAGTCATCCTTCCTCCGGCCCAGTCGCTGAAGACCAAGAGCTCGAACAGCCGGCCTCGGCTCAAACGGACCTTGGACAGCCGGAAGAAACTCCAGCAGAAGAAGCTCCGCCAATGGCTTCCACAGAGCCAGCGGTGGACGATGTTATAATGGGGAGTTCTCCATGGGCTCCTTCAAGGCCGGTCACCCCTGCCAAGACTCCCGCAACTCCGGATGTCATTATCACCGGGTCTGCCCAAAAGTCTCCTCCTCCGGAGCATGTATTGACCCGGCATCCAGAGCCGGCTGAGGCCTCACGGAAGCTTCAGTTTGATTATTCATATGAAAAGATGAAGGCCGAAGGGCTCCATTCTGGTTATATGAACCGGGTCAACACCAGCCGGGATATAGAACTTCGGCTGGTTGCTATGATGAAGACCAAATACGAGGTATGTCACTCTTCTCCTTTCATAACCTTCCCTAGCCCCCAAGAGCCGGATTTAATCTAGTGCATAGTTGAACTGGGTCTTCCTTGAGGTTATGTAGAAAACACCTTTGCTAAAACGTAGTAGATGCAAACTGTACACTGTAGATATAGTAAACTGCCAATTGTAGACCCCAAGGGCCGACTCAAATTTTATTTGAGTCGGGTCTTTTTGCTTGTAAACAATTTGAAGAGCTCGTTATAACCCCCAAGGGCCAACTCAAATTTAATTTGAGTCGGCGCTTCTTATCTGAAAAAAGCCATAGTGTAGCCCCCAAGTTCCGGATCAATTTCAAAGAAGATGAACCGGAACTGTGTACTTCAAAGGATAAAATGTACATTAGCCCCCAAGTGTCAAATATATTGCTTGCAATCTGTCTGAGACTTGCATAACTTTTGCTATGAGCACTTGTTATTTTGATGCCCTCTTCTTTGTAACAGCTCATATTTTACTTTGACATTTGTAGGATGCATTAAATGCTGCCGGCTCTCAGCTAGCGGATCTGAAAGTTAATCTAGCTGCTCAGCAAGAAGAACGGAGCATCGCAGACAAAAAATGTCGGCTCTTAGCCGAAGAACTTGCGAAGACCACTACTGAACTGGCCTCTCTGAAAGAGACGACAGAGTCGGAGAAAGTTGCGTTGACCAAACGGGCGGATGACGCCGATCAACGGCTTATTGCCGTTGCCGAAGAACTCCAAGGCTTGAAACGACATATTGCCAAAATGTCCGCCGCCTTGTTTGGTAAGTTGTTTGTCTTACTATGTATGTTAACACCATTCACAGAAATCTGGAGACTCATGAGCCTCTTCCAGTTTATACAGGTCCCCAGAGCCGGCAGCTTGCCTCAGACAACATTCTTCCTTTGAAGGCTATCTACACCTTCGCCGAGCAGTTGTACTGCGGAGCTATTTTGACCATCAAGAGCGTCCAGTATAAGGAGAAGATCCCCACTGCTCTGAAAGGGGTGTTGGAGCTCTTCCCCACCATGCCAAAGCAAATAGACGAGCTGAAGAAGTCTGCATTTTGCCAAGGAGCCGTCGCAGCATTGAGCCAGGCTGTGGTCTTTGCGCCGGATCTAACGCCGGCTGAAATGATGGGTGGCTACCCATCAAACAAAGTCGACGGCTCAGAATTCACTGAGACGGATTATTTCCAATGCGTCAAATACTCGCGCTTCTTGGCGTCTGTTATGGCTGACGAAGCAAATCTGAACAGCTATCAAGCGACTTACGACAACGAAGACAAAAGGATCCGCGAGCCTCTCTATGAATGGAAGGACTTAACACCCACCCGTAGTAAGGATCTTTTCCCCTGTGAGCTCAATGCATCACCTTTCTTTGAGGGGACCTTTGCTGCCGTGTCTAATTGCAATTGGGAATTGGGCAACCTCCAGATTCAGCCAGCGGACGACCCAGAGCAGGGTGAGCCAACCAACTGATTTGATATTGTAACATTCAGAGCAATGGCTCTTGTAATGACCCGTCGTGGACGGCTTTAAACTGTAGTAACACCTCTGTTACTTTTGAGAACATCTTTTGTAACAGCTTGACGATAATGTTTAAAAATGTTTGCCGGCTGTTCATATTTCTTTGAATAGTCTTTTTTGCCTCTATGTCTCCCTTTGTCAAATTTGCCGGGTCTTCATGAGAGGTGTTTGTACTTCTTAATAAGCCTTTAGAGACGGATAACACCTGATGGTAAGAAGCCACCTTTTCACAGCGAAGATCGTACCTTATACGTGAACACCGGCTGTCGATGGGTGATGTCAGCTATACCTTAAGGCAAGAAGCCTCCATCAACAGCCGCAGCCAATGATTTACAGAAGCCGGCTGTTGGAAGGGTGATGTAAGCTATACCCGAAGGCAAGAAGCCTCCCTCCACAGCACATGTTGTCTTTAGTATGCGCGAACGCCGACTGTCAATGGGTGATGTAAACTATACCCGAAGGCAAGAAGCCTCCAATCGGGAGCCGCGGCTATTGATTGCAACAGCCGGCTGTGTGAAAGGTGATGTGAGCTATACCCGAGGGCAAGAAGCCTCTTTCAACAGCTAAGTTTTTGGCATAAATGTCGGTTGTTAGGGTGAGATAAGCGAACCCGTCGGTAAGAAGCCCCCTTCGACAACCACGGCTAACATGTTAACCGGAGATGGCATAAAGCCGGCCATTAGGGTGAGATAAGCGAACCCGTCGGTAAGAAGCCCCCTTCGATGGCCGCAGTTGATAAGCAACTGGAATTTGATGTACATGTTGTTGTTTTAGGGTTATGTTATGCTATACCGAAGGTAAGAAGCCTCCATCAACAACAGCGCTTAACGTACTCAAACTAGGCATAAAGCCAGCTGCGCAAGGGAGATGTAAGCTATACCCGAAGGTAAGAAGCCTCCTTGCAACAGTATAAGAAGCATACCGTACAGGGGAGATGTAAGCTATACCCTCAGGCAAGAAGCCTCCCTGCAACGGTGTTTTAAGAGGACATAAAGCCGGATGATGGACAAGTCGCTTGACAGCAACAAATCAATTTAACTTAACTCCGTGAGCCGGATAAACTTCATCTTGATTGCACAAAGATACATATAAGAGCCGGGGCTCTAGTCTCGGTAGAGATACTACTCTATACTGGCATAAATATGATATATACAATGATAGCAGCTCTCAATCGCCTATTAATTATAATATGGTTGCAGGTGCGCGACATTCCATGGCCGCAAAGTCTCCTGACCCGCTGTGTCCGACTCATCCCGAATATCAATGAGGTAGTATGACCCGTTGTTGAGGTTCCTACTAACCACAAAGGGCCCTTCCCACGGCGGAGATAGCTTATGCATCCCAGATTGGTCTTGAATCAACCGGAGCACCAGGTCACCTTCCTGGAATGTCCGGGTCTTCACCCTGCGGCTATGATAGCGCCGCAGGTCTTGTTGATAAATCGCTGATCTGGCTGCCGCTAACTCTCGTGCTTCATCCAAGGCGTCCAACGCATCTTGGCGTGCCATCTCATTGTCCCTCTCAACATAAGCCGCCACTCTCGATGAATCTTGCTGGATGTCACTGGGTAAAACTGCCTCAACCCCATACACCATGAAGAAAGGTGTAAAACCTGTAGACCTGTTAGGCGTTGTCCGGATGCTCCATAAGACGGAAGGTAATTCATCAACCCAACATCCGGGTGTCCGTTTCAAAGGGACCATGAGCCGAGGTTTAACCCCTCTCTAGATTTCCTGATTAGCTCGCTCAGCTTGACCATTAGACTGTGGATGTGCCACGGCTGAAACATCAAGCCGGATATGCTCCTTCTCACAGAATGCTTTCATAGATCCCTTGGAGAAGTTTGTTCCATTATCAGTAATGATGTTGTGTGGATAACCAAAATGGTAGATCAGTTTTTTAACGAATTCAATCGCTGTGGCCGCATCACACTTGCTAACTGGTTCAGCCTCGACCCATTTAGTGAACTTGTCAACCGCCACCAGGAGGTGCGTTTTCTTATCCTTGGATCTCTTGAAAGGTCCCACCATATCAAGCCCCCAGACCGCAAACGGCCAAGTGATTGGTAGCATCCTCAACTCCTGAGCCGGAACGTGAGCACGTCGGCCAAACTTTTGACAACCGTCACATTTGTGGGCCAAATTCTCCGCATCTTTGTGAGCCGTCAACCAGAAGAAACCATGTCAAAAAGCCTTGGCCACTAAAGACCTTGACCCGGCATGATGTCCACAGTCGCCAGCATGAATTTCATTCAAGATCTGCTGGCCCTCCTCTGGTGATATGCAACGCTGAAAAACACCTGTCACACTGCATTTATGCAATTCACCATTGATAATTGCCATGGACTTAGAACGCCGAGTGATTTCTCTAGCCCGACTCTCATCCTCTGGTAACTCGCCGCGCGTTAAATACACTAAATAAGGAGTAGTCCAATCTGGAATAACATGTAGAGCCGCCACCAGAGCCGCCTCCGTGTCAGGAATAACCAAATCTTCCTCAGAAGGCATCTTGACAGTCGGATGATATAACACGTCGAGAAAAACATTAGGCGGCACCGGCTTACGCTGAGATTCGAGCCGTGATAACGCATCAGCCGCTTCGTTCTTGCGACGATCTATATGATCCACTTGATATCCCTTGAAATTACCTGCAACCATATCAATTGCCTGTCGATAAGCCGCCATCCGCGGGTCTTTGGAATCCCAAGTACCTAAAACTTGCTGAGCCACAAGATCTGAGTCGCCCAGGCATCTAACCCGGCTTAAGTTCATCTCATTAGAGACTCTCAAACCATGGAGCAGCGCCTCATACTCAGCTGCATTGTTAGTACAAGGGAACATTAACTGGAGCACATAACAAAACTTATCACATTTGGGGGAGGTGAGAACCACCCTAGCACCAGACCCCTCTAGCTGCTTGGACCCATCAGAATGTATAGTCCAATACGTGTTGTCCGGCTTCTCCTCAGGAGTTTGGCATTCTGTCCAGTCGTTTATGAAATCCACCAAGGCTTGGGATTTTATTGCCGTACGAGGAACATAATTGACGTTAAGGGGACCCAACTCTAAAGACCACTTGGCGATCCTCCCCATGGCTTCTCTATTCTGAATGATATCTCCCAACGGGGAAGAGCTGACCATAGTTATTTGATGGCCCAGAAAATAGTGCTTTAGCTTACGGTTGGCCATAAAAACTCCGTATACCAGCTTCTGCCAATGTGGGTACCTCTGCTTAGACACTGCCAAGACTTCACTGATATAATAAACCGGCCTCTGAATGGGATATGCCTTCCCTGGCTCCCTGCGCTCAACCACAATCGCTACACTGACCGCCCGGTTGTTAGCCGCTATATAGAGGAGCAACGGCTCTCTCTCAGCCGGAGCGGCTAATACTGGCGGCTCAGTCAATTGCTTCTTAAGAGCTTCAAGCGCCTCGGCTGCTACGTTGCTCCATTTAAACTTGTCTACCTTTTTCATCATCTGGTACAAGGGAATGGCCTTCTCCCCAAGCCGGCTTATGAACCGGCTCAGCGTAGTGATCCGCCCTGCAATGCGCTGAACATCATTGATGCACGTCGGCTCTCGCAAAGAAGTGATAGCCTTGATTTTATCCGGGTTAGCCTCAATGCCACGCTCAGAGACCAAGAAACCCAAAAGCTTTCCTGCTGGGACACCAAAAACACATTTCGTCGGGTTAAGCATCATTTTGTAGACCCGGAGATTGTCAAAAGTTTCCTTCAGATCCTCTAAGAGGGTTTCCTTCTTTCTGGATTTCACCACGATGTCATCTACATAAGCATGAACATTGCGGCTGATCTGACTGTGAAGGCAGTTCTGTACACACCGCTGGTAAGTCGCCTGGGCACTCTTGAGCCCGAAAGGCATGGAGACGTAGCAGAACGCCCCAAAAGGTGTAATAAACGCCGTTTTCTCCTGATCTTTCACTACCATTTTGATCTGATGATATCCTGAATATGCATCCAAAAAACATAAACTCTAGCATACGGCTGTAGCGTCGAGAATTTGATCAATACGGGGCAGCGCAAAAGGATCAGCCGGACAAGCCTTGTTGAGGTCCGTATAATCTATGCACATACGCCAAGTGTCGTTCTTCTTGAGCACCAACACCGGATTAGCCAACCACTCCGGGTGAAAAACTTCAACTATAAACCCTGCAGCCAAGAGCCGGGCAACTTCTTCCCCGATAGCCTTGTGTCTCTCCTCATTGAACCGTCGTAGAAACCGTTTGATCGGCTTAAACTTCGGATGCACATTAAGATTGTGCTCAGCAAACTCTCTCGATACACCCGGCATGTCAGAAGGTTTCCATGCAAAGATGTCCCGATTCTCACGGATGAATTCGATGAGCGCACTTTCCTATTTGGGATCCATGTGAGCCCCAATGATGAAGTGCTTGGATGAGTCGCCCGGGTTAAAATACACTGCCTTGGTATCATCCGCTGAAAACTTGATTGGCGGCTCTGTCTTCGTGGTCGGCTTCTTCAATGGGGTCATGTCCTCCGGGTCAACATTCTCCTTATAAAATTTAAGCTCCTCCTGGGCACAACTAGCTTCTGCATAAGCCGCATCTCCTTCCTCACACTCAAGAGCCGTCTTTCGATTGCCATGAACCGTAATTGTGCCATTTAAGCCGGGCATTTTGAGCTGCAAGTAAACGTAGCAAGGACTAGCCATGAACTTGGCGTAAGCCAGCCTCCCAAACAATGCATTATAGGGACTCTTGATTTTGACCACCTCGAACCATAAGGACTCCACCCTGTAGTTATACTCATCGCTGAACGCCACCTCCAAACAAATTTTGCCTACGGGGTATGCCGACTTACCTGGCACCACACTGTGAAAGACAGTGGAAGAAGGTTTAAGATCCTTATCCAACAACTTCATTCGCCTGAAGATGTCATAGTATAGGATGTTTATGCTGCTGCCTCCATCCATGAGTACCTTATTCACTCCATAACCATGTATCTGAGGGGCCACCACCAAAGCCAACCAGCCCCGGTCGTCCACCTGTGGCGAGTGATCCTCTCGGCTCCACATTATATCATTTTCAGACCATGGTAAATAACGTGAGAGAGTCGACGCAACCATATTAACCGCTCGCCTTCGTAGCTTCTCATCTCGTTTGCTATGACCGGTCGTAAATACATGATTTTGTCCTGAACTGAGCTGCTTTGGATTACTCTGGAATCCAGACTGGTTGCGCTGCTGTTGCTACTGCTGCTGCTGATTGTTATGGTTGTTGTTGCCAGGGTGCTGTTGATGTCCCCCTTGGTTGTTCTGACTCGGGTGCCCAACTCCTGAGCCGCCGACACCGAACCCGGCTCCTGACCTGCCGTGTCCTAAGCCACCGGGCCCTGAGCCGCCGGGCGGACCACCACCCTGGTTATTAGGCGGCTGGGAGTGCTGGTTCTTAAATCTCTGCATGATAAAACAATCAGCGCATGCATGCGTCGCCGGCCTGTCAGGCGTGTTGTGTTCTGGGCAAGGCTTCCTAAGAGCCGCTTCTAAGTTGAAAGGAGCCCTGTTTCCATGCTGATACGGCATGTACTGTCCGTTCGTGTTAGGAGCATTTGGCCCTGTGTTAGTGTTCGCTACCAACTCTGACCCGCCATCAACGTTCTTTCGCCTGTTCTGATTCCCATTGTTCGCAAAGTTCTTGCCTTGATTGTTCTTTTTCCCCTGATTTGATTTTTCCTCATCTGATCCCGGATCCTTGGAGCTATCCGAGTTGGCATACTTCGTCAGAGCCGTCATGAGCTCTCCCATATCCTGACACGTGCGTTTGAGCCGGCCAAGTTTCTGTTTCAGCGGAATAAAGTGATAGTTCTTTTCCAAAATGAGCACTGCCTGAGCTGCCGTGATTTTCTCCGATGAGTGAATAATGGTCGACACCCGCCAGACCCAATGATGAGCCGACTCATTCTCCTGCTAAACACAATGATCCAGGTCTACAATGGTCATAGGTTGCTTGCAAGTCCCCTGGAAATTCTTAATGAACTTCACCCTTAATTCAGTCCAGGAGTTTATCGTGTTGGGCAGTAAGCCCTTCAACCATGTGCGAGCCGGACCCTCGAGCATCATGATAAAGTACTTGGCACACACCGCCTCACTGACGTCCAACATCTCCATAGCCAGCTCGTAGCTCTCCACCCAAGCCTCGGGAGGGAGATCTGCTGTATAATTTGGAACCTTACGAGGTCCCTTGAAATCCTTGGGCAATCTCTCGCTTCGCAGAGCCAGAGTTAAACATGGAACTCACACGGCCCTAGTGCTACCAGCGGCCCCGGCCTCCATTGATACCGAGTGTCCAGGATCCGGATGAATCATCGCCACCTCTTCTTCTCGCCTGTTCCTTGCCCTGACCACGAGGGCCTGCGCGTCTAAGACCGCTCGTCCCCCTTCCAGCCCACGATGCGGACCACTGCTGGAAGCCGCCGGTGACTCATAGCGCCCGCTGAAACTTCGACTATGGAGAGGGGTAGAGTGGACCCGGCTCCGGCTGTGAGTGTATTTCTCCTACTGAGCCACGGCCATTTGTAAATATGCGATAGCGCTCCGTTCCTCCTCCGCAAAGGGCGCCTCATCTGGGATAGGAATTGTCCCAAGCCGGGTAGCTGCCGCCACCATATTGTCGGCCGGGTTAGAATAATGACCCGCCGGCGTTGCGAACCCTTCGGGTTGGGCCGTGTGAGCCGCTGCTCGCCCTTCCTCAGGCGCAGTTGCCGCTCTCCCAGTGCCGGGGGTGTTGAAAAGATTCCTCGCCTCGTAATGCTCCGGCAAACGAGATTGATGCCTCATGCGGTGCACAACCACTGCAGATACTTGCTCTAACCCCAAATGGAAGGCATCGGCCTTGAGTCATGCCGCTTCTGCCTCCATCTGGTCCTTTAGTTCAGCTATCCTCTGACGCTCCTCGGCCATCCGACCCTTGATCCTCACGATCTTCGTATTTCGAGTAGCTTGATTGTCCGGGGTAACCTCTGTAGCCATCAAAGCCTCAAGCTCATCCATCAACTCTACGAGACCCTGAGCCGGCGGCGGTGGAGGAGGATTAGCTCCTGACCTGGCCGCTCTTGGCCCTGCCATGAACACCGCCGCATGAACCGACTACTCAAGCTCACCTGATTCGCCGCGGCCTGACTCGGGGCAGGCGTCGCCATAGCCCCCAAGGCCACCATTGCTGAGCCGATACACGGATTATATCTCCCCACTCGAAGACTCATCTTCGGAGTGCTAAGAGTTCCTTGAGATCCGGAAGCTTCCAGATCCATACCTTGAGTGAAGCCCACAAAGACATGCTGCTGAACTGGATTGACATGGGCATGGCATTCCTTACATGCGGGCTGGAGACGTCGAGCCGGCTCGATGATATTGGTGCAGACGTCCGGCCCAGGTGTAGACCCGTCGATCCTTCCGATGAACACCTGGAATCTGCCGAACGGAACCCAGAAACCGTACTCCACAGAAGCAGCATCAAGCCCCCAACCGGCGTTGTCGATGTAGAGCCAGCCGCGGCGACTCTTGCTCATCCTCCCAATTACGTATCCCTCGAGCCCTGGAAGGGAGCTCTTTGAGAACTCAACACCACCAAGTGCAAGCCCCACGGTGGGCGCCAACTGTCGTGGTTTTATCACGGCATATGTCCGGATTACCGAACTTGAGTTCGGAGCTGTCGCCATCATAGTGGACTCAAAGGGGTTGGCCGGGACAAAGGACACGAGTTTACCCAGGTTCGGCCACTCAAGTTGAGGTAAAAGCCTATGTCCTGCTTGTGTTGTTATTGCTTGTTGTATCGATTACAAGGGGCTAAAAGCTTGACCTAGCTCTCGATAACCTAACCTCTAAGTCGCCCCGGCTTTGCCTTTATATAAGAGGTCAGAACTGTCGGGTCTTACAATTGTTTAACCGGATCATGTTTACATCTCCGAGTCTATCTCTGTCTCCTCGCCCAAGTCATCCTTGAGACGTCTTGCACGTCTGGGTCTTTGCCATCCGGGCCATCGTCCGGCCTGCATCTAGAGCCGCCTATCGTCTTGGGCCTTCGGTTGACAGCTTCCCTCTTGGGCCGGCTCATGAATCAATATTATCAGCCGGAGCTTGTCAGCCGGGTCATATCACGGGGTTACATCCCCAACACCGCCCGTGCCGGTAACGGAATTCGTCCACCTCCAACGGCTTAAACTGTACATCATCGCTCAGGTAATCACCAGGTTTGGTACCGGGCACCATCCCCGGATGATTAGAGACGATAGTAGATGGGTTTTACTAAATCAAAATTGTGATTCTTTAGTTAATTATTTTAGATTTTAAATTCTTATAATTTTTACTTTTTCTAAGTTTTCTTATTGCCGAGCCATAGTAATTGCACCTATTAAAGAAACTAGAAGAATTATGGAAATGAGTTCAAACGGAAGATAAAAATCGGTTGCTAAATGAATTCCAATTTGTTGAACATTATTTATGAGACCCTGTTCTACTATTTGGTTTGATCTTGTAGTCCAAAGAATTCCATACCATGATGTATCTGGGATAGTAGTCACTAGTGAAAAAAAGAAGAACCCCTGTTTTCTTCTGTTTCTTCTTTAACCATAAATCCCAAAAAAAATCTACCTCCTTTGCTTTTTCATGTATTTTTCTGATCGGGAAAAATAAAAAATTATGTCAGTTATTTTGAAGTTATTCTAATCTCGTACACACAAAAATTTGCAATTATTCATCTACTACTGGAATTTGGATTTATTTTATTGATGCAAATTGGATTTGGATAGAAGGGTACATTCTTTCTAATATTTTAGATAGAAGAAATGTTTCTTCTATCTAAAACATTAGAAATAATTTTGCTTCCATAGAAACCGTTGATACGGCACAACCTATAGGTAACTTAACAGACCCCATTGATTTCTGTATTGATTTACAGATCAAGAGAGATCGTGGATATCAAACAGAACTCAGAAAGAACTATCAAGATGGAAGTTATCCTATAGATGCTGTATCCATGCCTGTTCTCGCTAGACACCTTGAGCGGGGGGCACGATTGGTTCGCCTATTCGCTGAGCTGGGGAATTTTTTTCTCACTTCTTCAGTTTGCTAACCTTGCATCACTAGAAGTACTTCCCGACCGGCACACATCTTGATATTTCTTTTTAATACAACGGTCAAAGTTGGAATATGGCGGAGGCGGTGGTGGTTGCTTCAGGGCATCGATAGAGCGCATCGCTTTCACCGGATCTATCTTCTCCTTCGAAGGTGGAGTTTTCTTTGCAAAATGGGTCCTCAATTCGACCTGACATATCTCCTCATTTTTAGACTCGATCCTCTCATATGGTAACTTTTCCAGAGGCTTGAGAGATGGACCGTATCTGTATCCCCTCCTGCCTATGCTTGTACTGCTAGCCACCGGAGCGGCGGCGGCTCCCTTCCGTCGTTGCTTACTAGGCACCGAAGGAGCCGGATCAGCGACGTCTATCTTCTGCCGTTGCCGACGAGGCTGAGGAGGAGGTGTACTGCTCCGACGTGCTGGAGTAGGCGAAGGAGGAGGCGGAGTGCCCCCATGCGTCGGAGGAGCCGGAGAAGGAGGCGGTGTGCCCTGATAACTTGCCGGAGGAGGAGGAGGAGGAGGAGGAGGAGCCGGAGTGCCTTGATTCGCCTGAGGAGAAGAAGGAGCCGGAGGCGTCCAATTTGGAAGCTTGATGTACTCCTTCTGCCATAGACATGTACTCTTCAGGGCACGAACCAACTTATTCTCTCCTTCACCTGTATAGTGGTAAAGGTTGAGCTCCTCAAATTCCTTCATTACTTCATCCACCATCACAACAACATAGCCATGTGGAATCGGACGGCAGTGAAAAGTTCCGTTGGTTGAGGAGGTACAACAGAGCTGACAGTCGCCTTGGAAGTGAGGTTTCGGCATTTCGTCATAAGCTCGCAATGTTGAGCCTCCGTGATAGTATCCACGGGGTAGCTAGGAGACGTGAAGTCAGGCTGAATGGGCTCCGAGGAAGCGATGCTGCTTCTCTGTTGAGATGGTGGGGTAGCTTCTGGGGTAGCTTCGTGCCACTGAGATGGTTGGCCAGTAGCTCGCTGGCTCTCAGCTTCCTCTAGCTTTTGTAGTCTTGCATTGAGCTTCTGAAATTCGCTCAGCTCCGCTTTCCTCTTTCTCTCCCGGCTTCTGTAACTGCCTGCGTCATGAAACCCAACCTTCCATGAAACGGAGCCTGGTGTGCCTCATGTTCGTCGAGGGTGCTTAGCATTCCCTAGGGCCTCAGTCAGGTCGTCCTTCTCTCTGTCGGGAATGAACGTCCCTTCCTGCGATGCGGTGATATACTTCTGAAGCTTGTTCATGGGTATTGCAAGTTGCTCTTCCGTCCAACGGTACTTTCCTGTTTCAGGGTCCAAAGTTCCCCCAACCCCAAAGAACCAAGTCCTTGAACAGTCTGGCCAGTTATATGTCTGTGGTACGATGTTTTTAGCAATCAGGTCATTCTCAGCTTTGTCCCACAACGGCCGGGCTTTGAGGTAGCCATCTGACCCTGTGTGATGGTGATACTGCTTCTTTGCAGCATTGACCTTGTTTGTCTCTGACATTTTCTAACTCTTGTCCGATGTTTTGCAGTCCAGAAATGCGGGCCAGTAATCTCTTATCTTCTCAAATCGGCCGATGAATTCTGGAGTCCTCCCTTTGTCGACAAACTTTGATTTAAACTCATTCTTCTACCTCCTGAATAGATCTGCCATCTTATTAAGAGCACACGCCTTGACCAGTGGCTCTATAACTGCCTTATTCAGATCCTCCTCTGGCGGTAGGGTGAAATTTGCCTTCAGCGCGGTCCAAAGATCATCATTCTGTCTATCTGTTACATAATCACCTTCAGGGGCGCCGTCATTAGGCTTATTCCATTGCTTGATGCTGATCTGGATGTTGTCCCTAACAATAGCTCCGCACTGAGTAGAAAATGCGTTCTTGGTCCGCTTGGGTTCAATTGGATGGCCATCGTTCGTGAGTGCTGTGATCGTGAACTTTTCATCCTTGCGCAACCTCTTCTTCGGGCCTCGTCTCTTTACCGAAGTTTGGCTCGATCCGGAGGGCTATAAAAGAAGAAAGAAGAGTTAACTAATATATGTACATGCCAAAATAATTAATGCATCAATTAGCTAGTCACCGGAGCCAAGACTTAATTAATATATATACCTCGTCGGACTTTGCAACAACTCCCTCCTCTGAACGGTCACCGGAGCCGTCATCATGGTCTCCTTCTTCCTCTGGCATTCGGTCATCGGAGCCATCATGATCATGTCCTTCCTCCTCCATTGTTCAATCACTGGAGCCGTCATAATCCTCTCCTTCCAGACCATCGGTGTCGTTGAGAAATGACAAGATATCACGTTCACCGTGGATTATGTCCCCCAACAACTGTTCTTGTTTTTCGTCTCTTAGATCCATAGTTTCTGCAAATATTACAACATGGCAATTAATATACAAACATGAATGTCCGACGTCCGGACCGCCTCTCTCATGAATGTCTGACGTCCGGACTGCGCCTCTCATGAATGTCAAACAAGGGATTCTGTTAACCTTTAAGGAATTTAATTAACAAAATGGCGCCATTATGAATGTGCAGAAAATGGTCCATAATTTTTCTGATATCATCTACCCTTCTATATGTCACGTTGTCTAGTGTCAAAGGATTCAAGAAAACCAAGGCTTCATCATTATCCGGAAGTAACAGGCGCATAATGGTACAAAGCTCTCCAAAATTGTTTTGTAACGGAGTCCCGGATAGGATAATTAATTAGCTTTTTGGTATGAAGTTCAGCAAGATCCTTCCGAATATCGCTAGTTGGTTGGGTAGGGACGAGGTAGATCGACAACGACACTCCTTCTTCTAGGGTTTGGGTGGCCTCGATAGTTGGTCGGGTGCGTGAACCGCCTCTCTCTCATGCATGCCCGACATGCCCTCTCATGTCGAAGTTATCGGGGAGGGGGTAGATCGACAACTACGCTCTTTATTCTAGGGCTTCGATGGCCTCGATAGTTGGTCGGGTGAGCGGACCACCTCTCTCACTCATGCATGTCCGACGTCCCCCCTCATGTCGAAGTTATCGGGGAGGGGGTAGATCGACAACGACGCTCTTTCTTCTAGGGTTTGGGTGGCCTTGATGGTTGGTCGGGTGAGCGGACCGCCTCTCTCTCATGCATGTTCGACAGCCCCTCTCATGTCGAAGTTATCGGGGAGGGGGTATATCAACAACGACATACATTCCAGATCTGTTGGAAAGCTCTCGGGGAGCCGAGGCCAACGTGATGATAGGGGGCCGGGGTGCTCCCGTGGCCTTGTTGATAGATAGAGCCGATGCCAAAATTTTCATTTAACAAAAAAACTACCTTCAAAAAAAGACTTGCTTCTCCGTGGGTGCTCGGTGCGACGTGGACTCGATGGAAAAACTTTATGAAAATGCGGTGGTGGCCGGGCCGGGCGGTTTTCTTTTCCTTCTTCATTTTTTACTTTGTTTTTTCTTATATGTTTGCTTTCGTTTTCACTCTACATTTTCGTACATATGAAAAACAACGAAGACTTTTTACATGAACGTATACACACATATACATGAACATATATACATATACATAAAAAAGCATATACATGAACATATATATATATATATACATGAACATATATATACATGAACATATATATACATGAACATATACACACATGACACATATACATGAACATATATACATATACATGAAAAACCGGTATACAACATATACATGAAAAAAATACAAGGGGCATCGGCGTCGGCTCATAGCGGGGCGGCCGGCGAGGGCGACGGCGGGGGCGGGGAGGGCGACAGCGACGGTGGGGGCGGGCTGGGGCAGGGGCGTGGCCGGGGCGACGACAGGGACGACGTCAGCTAGCGAGGGTAACGGCGGGGGCGACGCACGAGGGAGCCGACGATGACAACAACGGTGGGGGCGGTCGGGGCGCACGGGTGCGCTCGGGGGGGCGGCGGATGGCGACGGCGTGGGCGGCGGACGGCGTCGGCGTGGGCTCGGGGGAAGGGAAGGGGCAGGGGCGACGGCGATGGCATGGGCGGCGGGCGGCGTGGGCGTGGGCTCGGGGGCAGGGCAGGGGCACAGGCGACAGCGACGTCGTCGGGGAAGCCTGGCTGCGTCGAGGAGGTCGGCGTCGTCGGGGGGAACTACGAGATGAAAATGAAAATTTTCACGAGTGCTGCATATATACACACACCATTGGTCCCGGTTGGTGGCACCAACCGGGACCAATGCCCACCTTTAGTCCCGGTTGGTGCCACCAACCGGGACCAAAGGTCTCTTTTCGGCAGCCCAAAGGGTGGGAAGAAGAGACCTTTGGTCCCGGTTGGTGGCACCAACCGGGACTAAAGGTGGGCATTGGTCCCGGTTGGTGCCACCAACCGGGATGAAATTGCTGCATTGGTCCCGGTTGTAGCCACCGACCGGGACTAAATGGTTGGTCCTGGCTATGGTGGGAGTTTAGTCCCACCTCGCCAAGCGAGGGGCGCTCGCACCGGTTTATAAGCCCACCCCTCCATGCGTTATTGAGCTCCTCTCAAATTCAAAATAGATGCCCTTATGTGGGAAAATTTAACCTGAAATCAAACTGAATTTTAGTCTAATTTCCGGTCGAATTTTACTTACATAAGCGCATCTATGTTCATTTTTGTTATTTTTGTATGTTATCTAAAGGGATTTCATTTTTTTGAACTTATTTGAACTCCACACTTTTTGTGTGTTCAAAATGCACCATTCAAAGCCACAACATCAATTTTCAACCCTTTCTTACTTCATTTGGTATTTTTCATGCACTTACTAATTTTTTGGAGCTAAATAACCCTAAAATTGAAAAGCACTTTAAATGAAATCTCAAAAGATTGAAAGTTGGAATGGTATAATCATTTCACCCACATAGCATGTGCTAAAAAGTTGAGATGGTTACGCCAATAACTGGATGCACTTTATGTACAAAATAGACAATCTCTTTCGAAGTATCACGGTTTCAGACGAAAACTCATCTGTTACAAATGGATTTCATTTTTGAACTTATTTGAACTCCATACTTTTTGTGTGTTCAAAATGTACCATTCGAAGCCACATCATCAATTTTCAACCGTTTGTGACTTCATTTGGTATTTTTCATGCACTTACTGCTTTTTTTGAGCTAAATAACCCTGAAATTGAAAAGCACTTCAAATGAACTCTGAAAAGGTTGAAAGTTGGCATGGTATCATAATTTCATCCACATAGCATGTGCTAAAAAGTTGAGATGGTTACCGCAAAAACTGGATGCACTTAGTGTACAAAATGGACAACATCTTTCAAAGTATCACGGTTTCGGACGAAAACTCATCTGTTACAAATGGATTTCATTTTTTTGAACTTACTTGAACTCCACACTTTTTGTGTGTTCAAAATGCATCATTCAAAGCCACATCATCAATTTTCAACAGTTTCTTACTTCATTTGGTATTTTTCATGCACATATTGATTTTTTTGAGCTAAATAACCGTGAAATTGAAAAGCACTTCAAATGAACTCTGAAAAGGTTGAAAGTTGGCATGGTATCATTATTTTACCCACATAACTTGTGCTAAAAAGTTGAGATGGTTACGCAAAACTGGATGCACTTCGTGTACAAAATGGACAATCTCTTTCGAAGTATCACGGTTTCGGACGAAAACTCATCTGTTACAAAGAGATTTCATTTTTTCGAACTTATTTGAACTCCATACTTTTTGTGTGTTCAAAATGCACCATTCAAAGCCACATCATCAATTTGCAACCCTTTTTGACTTCATTTGGTATTTTTCATGCACATACTGATTTTTTTGAGCTAAATGACCCTGAAATTGAAAAGCACTTCAAATGAACTCTGAAAATGTTGAAGTTGGCATGGTATCATCATTTCACCCACATAGCATGTCATAAAAAGTTGAGAGGGTTACGGCAAAAACTGGGTGCACTTCATGTACAAAACGGAAAATCTCTTTCAAAGTATTAGGGTTTCTGACGAAAACTCATCTGTTACAAAAGGTATTTCATTTCTTCACATGTCACTGCAATTATATAGTTGCGGAGAGAATGTCTTCACTTTTTCTTCATTTGTGTCCTTCGCTTAATGCGCTGTAACCATGGATAATCTTCATCGTTTAACAGGATGCTTGGGTCAGCCTTGACTTTGAAGGGAGGAATTTCATGAAACTTTTCATAATCTTCAGACATGTTTGTCTTGCCCTCCAATCCCACGATGTCTCTTTTTCCTGAAAGAACTATGTGGCGCTTTGGCTCATCGTATGATGTATTCGCTTCCTTATCTTTTCTTTTTCTTGGTATGGTAGACATGTCCTTCACATAGAAAATCTGCGCCTCATCATTGGCTAGGACGAATGGTTCATCTGTGTACCCAACATTGTTTAGATCCACTGTTGTCATTCCGTACTGTGGGTCTTCCTGTACCCCGCCTCTTGACAGATTGACCCATTTGCAGTGAAACAAAGGGACCTGGAAATCATGTCCATAGTCAAGTTCCCATATGTCCACTATGTAACCATAATATGTGTCCTTTCCCCTCTTGGTTGCTGCATCAAAGCGGACACCGCTGTTTTGGTTTGTGATCTTTTTATCTTGGGCGATCATGTAAAATGTATTCCCATTTATCTCGTACCCTTTGTAAGTCAATACAATCGAAGATGGTCCCCTGGCCAACGAGTACAACACATCAGAAATAGTGTTATCACCCATGAGACGTGTTTGCAACCAACTGCCGAAAGTCCTGAACGCGGAGGTGCTGTCCGTGTGCGTGTGCTGAACGCGGAGGTACCGTCCGTTCGACGCTAGATCGGAAGAACCGTGATCAAGATCGTGAGACGGATTGTGATGAGATCGTGGGATGGATCGTCCTGAGTTCATGGGACAGATCGTGATCAAGATTGTGAGACAGATTGTGATGAGATCGCGGGACGGATCATGATGAGATCACAGGACGGATCGTGATGAGATCGCGGGACGCTCGGCGATTTGGATCGCAAAGACGTTCGATTACCCCAACCGCGTTTCTTAACGCTTCCCGCTTAGCCATCTACAAGGGTACGTAGATCCACTCTCCCTCTCGTAGATGCTCATCACCATGGATAGATCTGCGTGTGCGTAGGAATTTTTTTGTTTCCCATGCAACGTTCCTAGCAGTGGCATCATGAGCTAGGTCTATGTGTAGATGAGATCTCGAGTAGAACACAAAGAGTTTGTGGGCGTTCATGCTTAGATTACTTCCTTCCGTGGTCGTGTTTTGGTTCGGCGGTATTGTGAGATGAAGCGGCCCGGACCAACTTTCCTCGACACTTACGAGAGACCGGTTCCCTTGACCGCAACTTGTTGCATAGATGGCTTGCGGGTGCCCGTTCCTCTCACTTTAGTTGGATCGGATTCGACAAAGGCAGTCCTTGTGAAGGTTGAAAAGCAACTAGTGTATCACCGTTGTGGTTTTTGCGTAGATGAAAATTGTTCTTGCTAGATACCAGTAGCAGCCACGTAAAACATGCAACAACAATTAGAGGACGTCTAACTTGTTTTTGTAGGGTATGTTGTGATATGATATGGCCAATTACATGATGTGATATATGTGATGTATGAGATGATCATGTGATGTATAGATTATCACGACTTGCATGTCGATGAGTATGACAACCGGTAGGAGCCATAGGGTTGTCTTTAATTATTGTATGACCCGTGTGTCAATCATTAAGAGCTATGTAATGCTTTACTTTATCGCAACGGTAGCAATAGTAGTAGAAGCATGTTGGGCGCGACAACCCCAATGGCGACACATTGATGGAGATCAAGATGATGGTGATCATGGTGTCATGCCGGTGATGATGGAGATCATGCCGGTGCTTTCTAGATGAAGAACACTCGGGTTAAACTTAACAAGCCTAGCATGTACAGACATGGCCTCGGAACAGAAAAGACCGAAAGGTCGAACATGAGTCATATAGTAGATATGATCAACATGATGATGTTCACCATTGCAGCCACCTCAACTCACGTGATGATCGGACTTGAGTTGGTGAATTTGGATCATGTATCACTCAAATGACCGGAGGGATGTCAATTTGAGTGGGAGTTCTTTAGTCACTAGTTTCTTTGCAAATTATATTGTAGATTACTAGCTCGCGCTGTAGCTCCCTTGAATTTTTATGTTCCTAGAGAAATAGAGTTGAAAGATGATTGTAGCAATATTGCGGACTAGGTCCGTGATTTGAGGATTGTCCTCATTGCTGCATAGAAGGCTTATGTCCTTAATGTACTGCTCGGTGCGCCAACCCCTCTAGCGTCGTCTGTAGATGTTGTGAACATCTGACAGGCATGTTCTGATGACTACTTGATAGTTTAGTACGTCATGCATTACGGCTTAGAATTGAGGCCCTGAAACGTTTTGAACGTCACAGAACATATGAGATATTCTAAGGGCTGAGATTAGGGTCTCAGGCTCATGCCCGTGTTGCGAGATATGAGATCTCCAACAAGATTCTTTGCCTGCAAGATGAAAGAGAATAGCTCAATCGTTGAGCATGTGCTCAGATTATCTGGGTGCTACAATCGCTTGAATCGAGTGGTAGTTGATCTTCCAGAAAAGATAGTGATTGATCTAGTTCTCCAAGTCACTGTCACTATGCTACTAGAACTTGGTGATGAACTATAAAATACCAGGGATAGAAATAATGATCCCTGAGCTGTTCATGATGTTTGACACTGCGAAGGTAGAAATCAAGAAGGACCATCAAGTGTTGATGGTTAGTCAAACCGCTAGTTTCGAGAAGGGTAGGATCAAGGAGGGAAACTTTATGGATAGCAAGTCAGTTGTTGCTCCAGTGAAGCAACCCAAAGTTGAACCCAAACCTGAGACTAAGTGCTTCGATTATGAGGAGAGTGGTCGCTGAAGCTGAACAACCCTAGATACTTGGTAGATAAGAAGGCTGGCAACATCGACAGAAGTATATTAGATATACATGTTATTGATGTGTACCTTGCTAGTACTCCTAGTAGCACCTGGGTATTGGATACCGATTCGGTTGCTAAATGTTAGTAACTCAAAATAAAAGCTACGGAGTAAACGGAGAACTAGCTAAGGGTGAGGTGACGATGTGTGTTGGAAATGTTTCCAAGGTTGATGTGATCAAACATCGCACACTCTCTCTACCTTTGGGATTAGTTACAAACCTAAATAAATGTTATTTGGTGTTTTGCGTTGAGCATGAACATGATTAGATCGCGTTTATTGCAATGCAGTTATTAATTTAAGTTAGAGAATAATGGTTATTCTGTTTACGTGAATAATACCTTCAATGGTCATGCACCCAGTGAGAGTGGTTTGTTGAAATCTTGATCATAGTAATACACATGTTTATAACATTGATGCCAAAAGATACAAAGTTAATAATGATAGTACCACATACTTGTGGCACTGTTGCTAATTGTCATGTTGGTATAAAGCGCATGAAGAAACTCCATGTCGATGGATCTTTCGACTCATTCGATTTCGAATCGGTTGAGACATGCGAACCATGCCTTTTGGGCAAGATGACCAAGGACCCCGTTTTGCGGATTGATGGAGCAGGCAAGTGGTTTATTGGAAATGATACATGTTGATGTATGCAATCCAATGAGTCTTGTAGCGTGCGGTGGATGTCGGTATTTTCTTACCTTCACTGATGATTTGAGTAGATATAGTGAATATTTACTTAATGAAACACAAGTCTGAATCATTTGAATGGTTCAAGAAAATTCATAGTGAAGTTTAAGATCATCGTGACAAGAAGATAAAAATGTCTGCGATGTGATCATGGAGGTGAATATCTGAGTTACGAGTTTGGCATACAACTTTAGACGATGTGAAAGTTGTTTCACAACTCGCGCCACCTGGAACACCATAGTGTAATGGTGTGTCCGAACGTCATAGTCATGCTCTATTGGATATGGTGCTTGCTATGATGTCTCTTGTCATTTTACTACTATAATTTTGGGGTTATGCATTAGATAAAACTACATTCACTTTAAATAGGGCACCATCTAAATCCGTTGAGATGACACCGTGTGAATTATGGTTTGATAGAGACCTAAGCTGCCATTTCTTAATTTTTGGTGCTGCGACGCTTGTGTGGAAAATGTTTTCACCTAATAAAGCTCGAACCCAAAGCGGACAAATACATCTTCATAGAATACCCTAAAGAACAGTTGGGTATACCTTCTATCTCAGATCCAAGTGCAAAGTGTTTGTTGCTAAAAATGGGTCCTTTCTCGAGAAAGAGTTTCTCTCGAAAGAATTGAGTGGGAGGAGAAGATAGAACTTGATGAGGTTGTTAATCCTTTCTTCAACCAGAGAGTAGCGCGGCGCAGGAAGATGTTTCTGTGAAGCCTACGTTAGTTGACGAGGAAGTTAGTGATGATGATCATGAAGCTTCAGGATCAAGTTACTATCAAACTTCGTAGGTCGACAAAAATGTGTACTGCTCCTGAGCAGTACGACAACCCTGTCTTGGAGGTCATGTTGTTGGACAACGATGAACCTACGAGCTATGGAGAAGCGATGATGGGCCCGGATTCTGACAAATGGTTAGAGGCCATGAAATCCGAGAAAGGATCCATGTGTGAAAACCAAGTATAGACTTTGGTAGACTTGCTCGTTGGACGGCAGGTCGTCGAGTACAAATGGACCTTTGAGATGAAGACATACGCTGATGGTAAATGTCACCATTTATAAAGCTCGACTTGTTGCAAAGAAGTTTACGACAAATTCAATAAGTTGACTGCGATGAAACTTTCTCACTCGTAGCGATGCTAAAGTCTGTTGGAATTATGTTAGCAGTTGCTGCATTTTTCAATTATGAAATCTGGCAGATGGATGACAAAACATAGTTTCCTTAAGGAAAGGTTGTATGTGATACAACCAGAAGGTTTTGTTAGTCCTAAGGATGCTAAAAGGTGAGCAAGCTTCATTGATCCATTTGGGAGACGTAGTAGTAAATCAAAAAATTTCCTATGTGTCACCAAGATCTATCTATGGAGAAACCAGCAACGAGAGGGGAGAGATTGCATCTTCATACCTTTGAAGATCGCTAAGCGGAAGCGTTACAAGAACGCGGTTGGTGGAGTCGTACTCGCAGCAATTTAGATCGCGGTGGATTCAGATGTTAGCACCGAACAATGATGCCTCCGTGTTCAACACACGTGCAGCCCAATGACGTCTCCTACGCCTTGATCCAGCCAGGAGGAAGGAGAGGTTGGGGAAGAGCTCATGCAGGATGACGGCGTGGTGGCGGCGGAGCTGCGTGGTACTCCGGCAGAGCTTCGCTAAGCACTACGGAGAACGAGGAGAGGGAGAGGTAGGGCTGCGCCAAGAGGAAGAGAGAACCGTGTGTTGGGCAGCCCTGAAACCTCACATATATATAGGGGGAAGGAGGAGGGAGGGCTGCACCCTAGGGTTCCCACCCTTGGGTGGTGCGGCAGCCACCAGATGCATCTGGTGCGGCGGCCAGAGGGAAGAAAGGAGGTGCGGTTGCCCTAGTGGGCCTTAGGCCCATTTGAGTCTAGGGTTTGCCCCTCTTCCCACTTCAGCTGCGCCTTGGGCCTAGTGGAGGGGCGCACCAGCCCACCTAGGGGCTGGTTCCCTCCACCCTCGGCCCATGGAGCCCTCTGGGGGGTGGGCCCACTTGGTGGACCCTCGGAACCCTTCCGATGGTCCCGGTATGTTACCGATGACCCCCGAAACATTTCCGATAACCAAAACCTCACTTCCTATATATCAATCTTCGTCTCCGGATCATTCCAGGACTCCTCATGACGTCCGGGATCTCATTCAGGACTCCGAACTGCCTTTGGTAACCATGTACACTATTTCCCTATAACCCTAGCATCATCGAACCTTGAGTGTGTAGACCCTACGGGTTCGGGAGATACGTAGACATGACGGAGACACCTCTCCGATCAATAACCAACAGCGGGATCTGGATACCCATGTTGGCTCCCACGTACTCCACGATGATCTCATTGGATGAACCACGATGTCGGGGATTCAATCAATCCCGTATTCAATTCCCTTTGTCTATCGGTATGATACTTGCCCGAGTTTCGATCGTCGGTATCCCTATACCTTGTTCAATCTCGTTACTGGCAAGTCTCTTTACTCGTTCCATAGTACATCATCCCGTGGCTAACTCCTTTGTCACATTGAGCTCATTATGATGATGTCTTACCGAGCGGGCCCAGAGATACCTCTCCGTCACACGGAGTGACAAATCCCACTCTCGATTCATGCCAACCCAACAGACCCTTTCGGAGATACCCGTAGTGTACCTTTATAGCCACCCAGTTACGTTGTGACGTTTGGCACACCCAAAGCATTCCTACGGTATTTGGGAGTTGCACAATCTCATGGTCTAAGGAAACGATACTTGACATTGAAAAGCTTTAGCAAACGAACTACACGATCTTGTGCTATGCTTAGGATTGGGTCTTGTCCATCACACCATTCTCCTAATGATGTGATCCCGTTATCAACGACATCCAATGTCCATGGTCATGAAACCATGACCATCTATTAATCAACGAGCTAGCCAACTAGAGGCTCACTAGGGACATGTTGTGGTCTATGTATTCACACATGTATTACGGTTTCCGGTTAACACAATTGTAGCATGAATAATAGACAATTATCATGAACTAGGAAATACAATAATAACCATTTTATTATTGCCTCTAGGGCATATTTCCAACAGATCCTTCTATGGACTGAAGCAAGCATCTCGGAGTTGGAATATACACTTTGATGAGGTGATCAAAGTTTTTGAGTCTATACAAAGTTAATGAGAAACTTTTATTTGCAATAAAGTGAGTGGGAGCACTATAGAGTTTCTGATAAGTATATGTGGATGACATATTCTTGGTCGGAAATAATGTAGAATTTCTGGAAGGCATAAACGGTTGTTTGAAAAGTGTTTTTCAAAGGAACACCTGGATAAAGCTACCTAATTGTTAAGCATCAAGATCTATAGAGATAGATCAAGATGCTTGATGAGACTTTCAATGAGTACATACCTTGACAATATTTTGAAAGATTTCAAAATGGATCAGTCAGAGAAAGAGTTCTCACCTGATTTGTAAGGTGTGAAGTTGAGTGAGACTCAAAGCTCGACCACGGTAGAAGAAACAGAAAGGACGAACGTCGTCCCCTATGCCTTAGCCATAGGCTCTGTACAGTATGCCACGCTGTGTACCGCAGCTGTGTGTGCCTTACCATGAGTCCGTCAAGGGGTACAAGAGTGACCTAGGAGTGGATCACTCGACAACGGTCAAGATTATCCTTAGTAACTCAAAGACTAAGGAGATGTTTCTCGATTATGGAGGTGATAAAGAGTTCGTCATAAAGAGTTACGTCGATGCAAACTTTAACACCAATCCGGATGACTCGTAGTAGCAGTCTGGATATGTATAGTGGAGCAGCCATTTGGAATAGTACCAAGTGGAGTGTGGTAGCAGTGTTTACGGTTTGACATAGAGATTTGCAAAGTACACACGGATCTGAATGTCGCAGACCCGTTGACTATAAGACCTCTCTCACATGCAAAGCATGATCGAGCCCCAGAACTCATTGGGTGTTCGATTCATAACAATGCGAATCACATAGTGATGTGAACTAGATTACTGACTCTAGTGCAAGTGGGAGACTGTTGGAAATATGCCCTAGAGGCAATAATAAATTAGTTATTATCATATTTCCTTGTTCATGATAATCGTTTATTATCCATGCTATAATTGTGTTGATCGAAAACTCAGATACATGTGTGGATACATAGACAACACCATGTCCCTTGTATGCCTCTAGTAGACTAGCTCTTTGATCAAAAGATGGTTAAAGTTTCCTAGCCATGGACATGAGATGTCATTTGATAATGGGATCACATCATTAGGAGAATGATGTGATGGACAAGACCCAAACTACAAACAAAGCATATGATCGTGTCAGTTTATTGCTACTGTTTTCTGCATGTCAAGTATTGTTCCTAAGACCATGAGATCATGCAACTCACAGACATCGGAGGAGTGCCTTGTGTGTATCAAACGTCGCAACGTAATTGGGTGGCTATAAAGGTGCTCTATAGGTATCTTTGAGGCTGTCTGTTGAGTTGGCATGGATCAAGACTAGGAGTTGTTACTCCGTGTGACGGAGAGGTATCTCAGGGCCCACTCGGTAATACAACATCACAATAGGCCTTGCAAGCAATGTGACTAAGTGTTAGTCATGGGATCTTGTATTACGAAACAATTAAAGATACTTGCCGTTAACGAGGTTGAACTAGGTATGGAGATACCGACGATCGAATCTCGGGCAAGTAACATACCGAAGAACAAAGGGAACATCATACGGGATTAACTAAATCCTTGACATAGAGATTCGACCGATAAAGATCTTTGTAGAATATGTAGGAACCAATATGGGCATCCAGTTCCCGCTATTGGTTATTGACCGTAGAGGTGTCTCGGTCATGTCTACATAGTTCTCGAACCCGCAGGGTCTGCACACTTAAGGTTTGGTGACGTTTCGGTAGTATAGAGTTATGTATGGTGGTGACCAAAGGTTTTTTGGAGTCTCGGATGAGATCACGGAAATCACGAGGAGCTCCTAAATGGTCCGGAGGTAAATATTAATTTATATAGGAAGTCCTATTTTGGTCGCCGGAAAAGTTTTGGGCTCATCGGTAGTGTATCGGGAGTGCCGGTAGTGTACCGAGAGACCATTGGGAGGGGTATTTCGACCCAAGAGGCTACATGGGCTGTGGGAGAGTAAATACCAGCCCTTAGTGAGTTGGTGGAAATCCCACACAAGGCCCATGAGGGTGGGAAGAAAAGCCCAAAGAGAAAGAGGTGGAAAAGGCAAAAATAGGGTGAATCCTGGTCCTACTAGGATTGGATGTGGATTCCACCTCTCCCACTTGATTTGGCCGATCCAATTGCTGGTCCCTTGAGGGCCAAGACTCCTCCTCTCTTCCTCTTATATATACTAGAGATTTTAGGGTTTTTTGGCACCAGATTTTAGCCCCGTGCTACCCGTTCCTCCAGTGCATAGTTTCTCCTCTAGATCGGATTTCTGCAGTGCTTAGGCGAAGCCCTGCCGGAATAGCTCCACCAGCATCGCCAGAGCCCTGTCATGCTGCTGGAGAACTCTTCTACCTCTCCGCTTCCTCTTGCTCGATCAAGAAGGCGGAGATCGTCATCAAGTTGTACGTGTGCTAAACACGGAGGTGCCATCCGTTCGGTGCTAGATCGGAAGAACCGTGATCAAGATCGTGAGACGGATCATGATGAGATCGCGGGACGGATCGTGATGGGATCGCGGGACGGATCGTGATGAGTTCAAGGGACAGATCGTGATCAAGATCATGAGACGGATTGTGATGAGATCGCGGGACGGATCGTGATGAGATCGCGGGATGCTCGGCGATTTGGATCGCGAAGACGTTCGACTACACCAACAACGTTTCTTAACGCTTCCCACTTACCGATCTACAAGGGTACATAGATCCACTCTCCCTCTCGTCGATGCTCATCACCATGGATAGATCTGCATGTGCGTAGGAATTTTTTTGTTTCCCATGCAACGTTCCCCAACAGAAGGGTATACATACATAGAGTCACAGGCCATGTGCTATGCTGGCTGCTCTACTCTCTCAAAGGATTAACGCCATCTACACTTAAACCAAACCATACGTTCCTCGGGTCACCTGTAAAGTCGCTCCACTTTCTCTTGATCTTTCTCCACTGCGACCCGTCAGCGGGTGCTCTCAACTTCCCTTCTTTCTTACGGTCTTTTTTGTGCCATTGCATCAACTCGGCATGCTTTTTTGTTTCTGAACAGACATTTCAACCGTGGTATTATATGAGCATACCACATCACCTTGGCAGGAACCCTCTTCTCGATGCGCTGGCCCTCAACATCACCAGGGTCATCTCTTCTGATCTTATACCACAATGCATCGCATACCGGGAATGCGTTTCATTCCTCATACTCACCGCGGTAGAGGATGCAATCATTAGGGCATGCATGTATCTTCTGCACCTCCAATCCTAGAGGGCATACAACCTTCTTTGCTGCGTACTTACTATCGGGCAATTTGTTATCCTTTGGAAGCCACTTCTTCATTATTTTCAGTAGCGAACTAAATCCCTTGTCAGATACACCATTGTCTGCCTTCCATTGCAGCAATTCTAGTGTGGTACCAAGCTTTTTGTTGTCATCTTCGCAATTTGGGTACAACCCTTTTTTGTGATCCTCTAACATGCGATCGAACTTCAACTTCTCCCTTTCACTTTTGCATTCTCTCTCTGCATCAACAATGACCCGGCAAAGATCATCATCGGGCACATCGTCTGGTTCCTCTTGATCTTCAGCTTCCCCCATTGCAGCATCACCGTATTCAGGGGGAGGGTAGTTGTCGTCATCCTCTTCTTCTTCGTTGTCTTCCATCATAACCCCTATTTCTCCGTGCTTGGTCCAAACATTATAGTGTGGCATAAAACCCTTCTGAAGCAGGTGAAAGTGAAAGGTTTTAGTGTTGGAGAAAGACTTCATATTTTCACAAACAGTACATGGACAAGACATAAAACCATTCTGCTTGTTTGCCTCAACCGCTTCGAGAAAATTATGCAGGCCCTTAATATACTCGGAGGTGCGTTGATCACCGTACATCCATTGCCGGTTCATCTGCGTGCGTTATATAATAAAGTGTATTAAAAACCATTACAACATATCATGAATAGAGAAGTGAAGAATAATAAAAGTAAGAAAATCATACGAGTAAGTATATTTTCTTTTAGCAAGAACATAAGATCAATAGGCTCACCACGCGCGGGCGATCGGCGGCGGTTTCAGGACAGGGACGGGATAGGACGGACCGCCAAACCTAGAAAAATCTTGACAAAAATGGAGTTTGGATAAGGAGCTTCGAGAGGAGAAAGCTTAAGTTTGGCTTAGGCATTTCATCAAACACCTCATGTGCATAGGAGGTGAGCTAAAGCACCACAAAGCTCTCCCCTCGCCGGCCAAAAAAACAGAGCAGTGTGGAGTGCTCTGCTCGTTGGCGAGGGGGTATATATAGGAATTTCATTGGTCCCGGTTCGTGGCTGGAACCAGGACTAAAGGACCCCCTTTGGTCCCGGATCCAGCCACGAACCGGGACGAATGGTTGTGGGCCAGGAGCGAGGCACGTTGATCCCGGTTCGTGTCTGGAACCGGGACCAAAGGTTTCAGATGAACCGGGACCAATGCCCCACGTGGCCAGCTTGGCCCCTTGGCCTCACAAACCCGGACCGTTGCCCCCATTGGTCCCGGTTTGTGACTGAAACGGGACTAATGGGCTGGTCCGGCCCGAACCAATGCCCTGTTTTCTACTAGTGTCCACTGGTCCCTCACACCAATGCACCACGGGTCCCTCACATCAATGCACACCTTCAAGAATGAAGGCCCCATGGGGGAACGACACCTGAGTGCCGCCATCATTTGATCTATTGATTAGGCGTTTCCCCCACGACCGTTCGTTTTGCCCTTAGATTTGAGACAAGTTTGAGGGGTGAGATTAAGTCCAGGCATTTAAGGGTAAAGTGAGGGGGTATGGTTATGACTTTTTTTAACCAAACACTGATCTGATGGACGTTTAGGGCAAAAGTGAGCGGTCCAGCTGTAGATACTCTTACGCCTTGGAGGTGAGAGGTGACACACCAAATTGATGGGCACCCGGCGACCTCTGGTACCCAGCACGCTTGTGCTACCAGCAGTACTATTACTATTGTTCTATGGATCATCTCTTAAATAAAAGAAGACAATCCTTATCTTATGATTTCTCTCTCCTTCATCTTAGCATTTATCCTACGTGACACTGCTAAGATAACATCATTGTACATGCCCAAACATGCTAGTGGGTTTTATTCTCCAAAACATCCTTAGTTTCCCACTTCAAACTATTTTTATAGACCTTTCCCAAAATAACCTCACTGGAAACATCCCGCCAACCTTCAACAATGTCACTAGCATAACAAGAATATCACTTGCAAATAATCATCTCGAAGGAATCATTCCTAAAGAGCTTGGACAATTGGGAGATATTGAATGGGTGTTGCTCAGTGGAAATAGGGTACCTGGTACAATTCCAACAACATTGTTTAATTCATCATTACTTCAAGCAATAGACTTGAGACAAAATATGTTAGGTGGCACACTGCCATCCGACATTGGTAATCGGATCCCTGGCATAGAGGAGCTTTACTTGGGTAATAACAAGTTTGAAGGATACATCCCAGATTCACTTGGCAATGCTTCACAGCTGCAACGGCTAGACTTGTCATCTAATTATTTCACTAGCCAAATTCCGTGAAAAGAACCTAAGCGGGATGGTGCAACCGAGCATTGGGGCCCTAACGAACCTATAAAATTTACATCTTGAACGAAGTAACTTCGTTGGACCAATACCTCATTGGCAATCTGAAACAGTTAACTAGCCTCAATCTTTCCACCAATCAGTTTGACAGCTGGTAGTGCTTTAGCGCTGCTTTATGGATAACAACTTGATGCAACATGGGTGGCCGAAGTAGCTAGGGATGCTGCATCACAACAAACGTCCCGCACTGCAGCTTCCATCGGCAGGTGTGGTTGCTCTGTCAGGACTAGAGTTTCCTTTTTCTTGTTTCCCTTAGCGTCTTCCTATGTATTTCAGCGGGTCTGCCCCGTGTATATGTGCATTATGTACGTTTTGTGTATGTGTGCACCTCATTTGTATTTGTATCCCCTAGAGGAATCGAATAAGAGAAGGCGGTTTCAATTTGAAGTGTGGTTGCTGTTAAAATCCTGAATATGTGTGGAGTTCCTCGCTATGGTGGCTGCGAGCCGGCAATCGACCAGCATTTGGTGCAGGGGAATGCACCTACCTGTTTACGTCTGCCTGCACTAGTCATGAGTCGTGACACAAGAAAGCACAAATATGCAGAGGCCGGAGGTAACACTCATTTTCTAAAAAAAACAAGAAAGCACAAATAGGCAAACCCTTGAACTATCAAGAAATTATGTGTCCACACATGGTGGTCTCTTAGTGTTGCACCTCAGCTTTGGTGCACAATACCTTGCCCCACCATCATCTGCGTGTTTCCGTTCCTACGCACCTCGTCCAGCCGCGCCACGCTAGCTCATCCATCTCGAGCTATGACAGTTTACCTCATCTATTGAATTTGGGTAGAAAGATGGTGGAAAACAAGGATTTGCGCTGCTCAAACTTCCGCAGCTTTTCTGCTCTTTATTGTCTTTTGTTTATTCAGGTTACCTAAGTATATTCATGATATTAATATATGTTCCTTATCGAAAAAATTCAGGTTAGCTAAAGGAAATAGTGCTCGTCACCCAGACTATGTGCCACTGCCATCTCATGAACAAATCATCAAGAGGTGAGACTTACTCCACATTATTAAACCTGCGGCCTAACTGATGGAACTCACCGGTCTGAAGAAAATGACATCTAAACCCTAAACCTATTGAAATGAAGTTTCTGATCCGTCAAAGTTTACATGCAACATCCATATCCACATATACTTCCAATTCTATGGAGACAACCAGACTAATCTATGACATGCAAAGGATTCCGAAGCACATGACTCAGTGGCGGAATTGGCTGCTAGCCTCAAATCCTTTTCGGGATATTTGAAGGCATGAGATAGATCAACTTTTGGCAGAGTTTGACAGTGTATAAAAAAAATCTTAAGACAGAGTTGGATCTTCTACGGTCATTTCCAAGGTGGACTGGTCCATCCCAGCGAGAGCTTGACATAAGATCAGAATTGATTGTGCTATACAAATGGGAGGAATTGATGTGGAAGCAGCGTGCAAGGCTGGAATGGTTGCGAGCAGGTGACAAAAACACAAAATATTTCCATATGCGGGTGAATATGGGGCGTGCAAAAAATAAAATAAAGGTTCTAATGAGGGTGGATGGCAGCCTGACAGAAGATTTGAGGAGATTTTCAAAAAGGGGAATATATTAATATCGCGAAGAACCAATTACATCCAGCCTCTACACCTACAAGATGTCACAAAGACATCCAGGATGCACATAGCCAAAGAATAAAACAAAAATAAAATAAAATAAAAAGGTCCCGCCACAGCTATCGACTCCTCTCAACAACAACACACGTACCACCACCTAATGCAACACCCGAAAGACATAAAAGGTCTCCAAAAGCAACATCTCCAAGAAGGGAACAATGCACAAGCGTCATCGTTGCCTGATCCAAGATCTTAGGTTTTCACCCTAGAGAAAGTCCGTGCTCTGAAAACGATTCCTTCAGCAAGGCAATCGTTAGGGGCAACCAATGAAGGTCAGACTTTAGGTTTTCACCCTAAAATCATGACTCGACACCCTAGGAGTGCCACCAAAAATGAAATCCGCCAGTATTTCTGCCTCCACTTAACACTGCTGCTCCTGAGAGTTATCTGGCATGTGCAGGAGATACGTGATATGACAAATTCATTTTACATTACCTTGTACCAGCTTGAAGGAACAGACTCTATGCAAACTATTCTAGATACAATCCCATGCAAGTAACCCATCAAATGAACGAAATGTTAAATGCTCCTTATACCGGAGAGGACCTAAAAATCACTCACTTTTGGATGGCTCCTAAAAAGCACCTGGACCGGATGAGTTTCCAGCATAGTTCTTCCATAAACATTGGGAAATTTGTGCGGAGGCGGTAACAAGGGTGGTGCTCAGAATTGTGGAAGGAGTGGAAAGTGCCCAGGAAATAAAATAGCAGAGTGTTGGTGTTAATCTCCAAACTAAAGAATCCCATACTTCTTGCCCAAATTTCGTCCAATTAGTTTATGCAATGTTCTGTATAAGATAACATCAAAGGTTATTGCCAATCCATGAAGCAAGTGTTGCTTGAAATATTTTTTTGAGGAGCAATCTTCTTTGTCCCTGGATGTCTCATTACTGATAATATTATTGCTGCCTATGAGTGCTTGCATTTATGAAGAGAAGCAAAGCCCGGAAACACAGACATTGTGCGCTTAAACTTGATATTATGAAGGCTTATGCAGAGTTAAATGGAATTATTTGAGGACAGTCATGTTGAAACTGGGATTTACTGACATATGGGACAATATTGTCATGGGCATGGTCACCTCAGTTTCTTTTTCGGTACTATTTAATGGGCAGAAGCTTGATAGTTTTAAACCAACTCGTGGAATCCGTCAAGGAGATCCTATCTCACCATACCTCTTTATGCTGGCAGCAGAGGGTGCTACTTCTTGAGCTTGCGTTGATTTTCCCTTGAAGAGGAAATGGTGATGCAGCAAAGTAGATAAGTATTTTCCTCAGTTGTTGAGAACCAAGGTATCAATCCAGTAGGAGGTACAAGCAAGGCCCCAATCTATGCGCCTACACAAACAATCAAACACTTGCACCCAACACTATAAAGGGGTTGTAAATCCCTTCACGGTTACTTGCAAGGATGAGATCTGATAGAGATAGATATAAAAGATTATCAAAAGTAAAAGTAAATAAAAGTAAATAAAATTCCAACAAGGTATTTTCGGTCTATAGATCTGAAAATATAATATGGAAAGTAGACCCGAGGGCCATAGGTTTCACTAAAGGTTTCTCTCTTGAAGGAAAATAATACGGTGGGTGAACAAATTACTGTCGAGCAATTGATAGAAAAGCGCATAGTTATGACGATATCCATGGAAATGATTATGCATACATGCATCACGTCTGTATCAAGTAGACCGAAACGATTCTGCATCTACTACTATTACTCAACACGTCGACCGACTCTTGCCTGCATTTAGAGTATTAAGTTCATGAAGAACAAAGTAACACATTAAGTAAGATGACATGATGTAGAGCGATAAACTCAAGCAATATGATGAAAACCCCATATTTTTATCCTTGATTAGCAACAATACAAATGCGTGGCTCGCTACCCCTACTTTGTCACTGGGTGAGGACACCGCAAGATTGAACCTCTCCCGTTGCAAGAATTACCAATCTAGTTGGCCAAACCAAACCAATAACTCAAAGAGACTTGGAAAGACATGAAATCATGCATATAATAATTCAGAGAAGACTCAAATAATACTCATAGATAATCTGATCATAAACCCACAATTCATCGGATCTCGACAAACACACCGCAAAAGAGTATTACACTGGATATATCCCCATGAAGATCATCGAGAACATGGTATTGAAGAACATAGAGAGAGAAGAATCCATCTAGCTACTAGCTATGGACCCAAAGGATGCCCTCCGTGATCGAATCCCCCTCCGACAGATTATCGGAAAAGGCCCGAAGATGGGATCTCACGGGAAAAGAGGCTTGCGGCAGCGGAAAAGTATTATCGTGGCTCTCTGTGGTATTGGGGGAATATTTCTGAATTTATAGGCAGATAATTAGGATTGGAGGAGCTACGGGGGGCCCACAAGCCAGGGGCGCCCCTAGGGGTGTAAGGGGGCGCCCTGGTGGCTTGTGGCAAACCCGTAGGTCTTCCGGCCTCTTCTCCAAGCCTCCTAGGTTCCTTCTGGTCTAAGATAAATCATCATAGAATTTTATTCCATTAGGACTCCGTTTGATATTCCTTTTCTACAATACTCAAAAACAAGGAAACTACACAAACTAGCACTCGGGACTAGGTTAATAGGTTAGTCCCAAAAATAATATAAAATAGGATATTAATGCATATAAAATATCCAAAACAGATAATATAATAGCATGGAAGAATAAAAAAATATAAATACGTTGGAGATGTATCAGCATCCCCAAGCTTAATTCCTGCTCGTCCTCAAGTAGGTAAATGATAAAAACAGAATTTTTGATGTGAAATGCTATCTAACATATTTATCCATGTAATATTCTATATTGTGGCATGCATGTTTAGATCCATAAGACTCAAAACAAAATTTTAATGTTGACATAAAAACAATAATACTTCAAGCATAGTGACAAAGCAATCATGTCTCTTCAAAATAACATGGCAAAGAAAGTTATCCCTACAAAATCATATGGTCTGGCTATGCTCCATCTTCCCCACACAAAATATTTAAATCATGCACAACCCCAATGACAAGTCAAGCAATTGATTCACACCTTTTATTTTCTCAAACCTTTTCAACGTTCACGCAATACATGAGCGTGAGTCATAGATATAGCACTATAGGTAGAATAGAATATGGTGGAGGTCATGAGGAAAAGGAGAAGATAGTCTCACATCAACTACGCGTATCAACGGGCTATGAGATGCGCATTAATAAATATCAATGTGATTGAATACGAATATTCATGCAACAGATGGACTAGAGCTATAAGTGTATGAAAGCTCAAAAACAAACTAAGTGGGTGTGCATTATAATGAAAAAATTCCACTAGTTATATGAAAGTGACAAACTAAGAGACTCTCTATCATGAAGATCATGGTGCTACTTTGAAGCACAAGTGTGGAAAAAAAGATGGTAGCATTGTCCCTTCTCTCTTTTCTCTCATTTTTTGTGGGCATATTTAACCTCTTTTATTATTTTTAAACTCCGGAGTCTCATCCCAACTTGTGAGGGAATCATAGCTTTCATCATCCTTTCCTCACATGGGACAATGCTCTAATAATGATGATCATCACACTTTTATTTACTTACAACTCAAGAATTACAACTCGATACTTAGAACAAAATATGACTCTATATGAATGCCTCCAGAGGTGTACCGGGATGTGCAACGATCTAGCATAGCAAATGACATTAGCATTAGTCTAGCTGTCTTACGATCACACAATGCAATATGACAATGATGGTGTGTGTCATAATAAACGGAATGGTGGAAGTTGCATGGCAATATATATCGGAATGGCTATGGAAATTACATAATAGGTAGGTATGGTGGCTGTTTTGAGGAAGGGTATATGGTGGGTTTAATGCATCGACGAAAGTTGCGCGGTACTAGAGAGGCTAGCAAATTTGAAAGGGTGAGAGTGCGTATAATCCATGGACTCACATTAGTCATAAAGAACACACATACTTATTTCAAAATTCTATTATTTATTAAAGCAAAGTATTAGACGCATGCTCCTAGGGGAGAGGTTGGTAGGAGTTAACCATCGTGCACTCCCGACCCTCACACAAAGGACGACAGTCAATAAACAAATCATGCTCCGACTTCGTTACATAACGGTTCCCCATACGTGCATTCTACGAGAATCACAAACTTTGAACACAAGTATTTATACCAATCCACAATTACTCACTAGGATGACTCTAATATAACCATGTGTATATCTCAAAACAATATCCAAGGAATCAAACTTCTCATACTATTCAATAACCTTTATATGAAAGTTTTATTATATCCCTCTTGGATGCCCATTATATTAGGACTAAATTCATAACCTAAACCAATTACCATGTTGTTTAAAGACTCTCAAAATAATATAAGTCCGGTACGAAAGTTCAATAGTTTCTATAAAATAAAACACCACCGTGCGCTAAAAAGATATAACTGAAGCACTAGAGCAAAATTTCCTAGCTCAAAAGATATAAGTGAAGTACATAGAGTATTCTAATAAATTCACCAATCATGCGTGTCTCTCTCAAAATATGTGTGCAGCAAGGATAATTGTGGCAAGCTAAAAAGCAAAGACTCATATCATACATGTAAACGCTGAAGATGCGCTCCTATCCTTATTAAGGCATGAGGGCCTCGACAGGGATAGAGGCGCATCTCGTCGTTTCACTAGTGCAGTAAACATTGCATAAATGTATTAAGAGATGAGTATATGAGTTGGCTTACACAGGCCACAAGCTAAATTACAAGTTCACACAATTATGCAAGCATCATACAGAAGACATGGTCCCTCTACGAACGAAATCAAATGAAGAAAAGAAGCAATGTAAAGCTGCCTTGCTATCCCAAAGATCACGACCATGGCCTCTCTACGCATCGGGGTACGTGACATACATCCGGCCACGTTCTTCATCTTACTCCCACTGGAGCTGATTCACATCTTCTGGCGCATACTCATCAGCACCTGCACCTATATTGTTGTAATCTGTGAGCTATATGGACTCAACAATCATGTAACCCAGGTACCGAAACTATGTAAGCTTTTGGGTTTGGAAGGGGTAAGTGTTGAGGGTGCAGCAAGCACTAAGCATGTATTTGGTGGCTATCTTACGAGAACTTGAATGTAAATATGGTGGTGTACGAAAGGCGATCGAGAACTACCATGATCACTAAGTGATCCTGAACACCTACTTACGTCAAACATAACCCCACCGTGTTCTCTCTAGGTTCGTGTTCACGAGCAGAGACCATCACGGTTACGCACAAAGTTGGTTTGTTTTATTAGAGTTACTTTAACCTACCTATAACTGGGTGTTAAACAAAATATCCAAGTTGCCACATAACCGCGGGCACGGCTTTCCCAAAGAGTTAACCCTGTAGGGGTGCTCCAACTAATCCATCACAAATTAACCACACACCGCGGGAATAATCTCGACCACGGATCTCGTGATCATCCTAGGTAATTCCAAAGGAAAACCGACACCTCAAGGTAGCCCGAAGAAGATCAGAGTTCCTCACGCAAGGCATTCGAGAAAGGTAAAACAAGTCCAGCAAGACCGCCCGACGTGTCGACGAACCCGATAAGATCCGCATATCTCGTTCTCAGGAGATGACATATAAGCGAAGCGTACGGTGGCCTGATAGAAATCTCCCGAGTTGCCCCCGGTTGGCCCTACACAATGCTCTAGTTTGGACCAACACTCTTGAGGAGCACTGACCCAGGTTGTTTATTAATTATCCATGGGGTTGCAAAGCCCTATGCATTTTTATTAAGTTGTTAAGAAAATAGTACCAAAGTTGGGTCTTGCTAGACAAGCTTTAAACTCAAACAAATATCAAGAGGGTCCCCATAACAACCCCGAGCATGTTAGGAGCGCAAAATATGGAAACATAACACCGGTAACAAGTTCTATGGCGATAAAAGTGGAACAACACACGAAGCAAAGGGCCAGGCCTTCCACCTCACCAATATATATATATGTGCATTAAATTAAATAGCAGAAAGTATTGTGATATCTCCAGATATCCATGTATCACATGGAAACAACCCGCACCACCATTAATGGCCCCCTGCCTTGCCAGTTCCCCACCCACCCACCTCTCAGCCTCCCCCCGACCTCACCCTGCCTCCCTCTATCCTCCCACCTAACTCCAATCCTTAGATCCGGCCGCGCGATGGCGGGGAGACAACGGGTGGGCCGTGCGAGAAGGGCGCATCCTGCTGCTCCGGTGGCACCGCCGATGGCCCCTCCGGCGATGATTCCGGTGGATATGCGGCCAAAGGTCGACCTCCACTCACCGGAGGCGCACGCAGAGATGATGCGGGTGGTGCAGGGGCATTTCCCGAACCGATCCACCTGTCCAGAGATCATGGTGGAGATCATTTGCCTTTCCACCCTCGAGGAGCGAGCTCGATTTTGCGGTGCCGGCAGCAGGATGGATTTCGAGCTCTTCTTCTGGTTCAATTAGGAGGCGGAGAGGACGGATCCAGTCCAGGCGGCGAAGTGGAGGAGGTTCAAATCGGAGAGCCCCTCGCGGCTCAATATCCATCCGCCACCAGTGATGCAGCTGTCCGGCTTCCCTCTCGAGGCATTGCCTTCGGGGTTCCGCCCCCCAAGTGCGCCCTGAGGACTCTGGCTCCCGACGGATGCGCTCGGCTTCAAGGACCTGGTCTAAAGATGCAGAGGCGTCAAATGGGGGAGGACCTGCGTTTGGAACCTCCACCATGGCCGGGAGACCGGGGAGCGATCTCTACTCGCCAGAGTCAGGTATCTAAAATTCGCACCGAATTCCATCAAGCTTGTGTTCATAAGGAGGGAGTTTGTGTTGACCTTGTGGTCATGAAGTCGGATGGTCTGGGCTTGGGCCCTCCGTTGGTTGATCCCAGTTTGGTAGTTGGGGTTTCTACTCCAATTCGAACCAATTTTCCGGCGTGTAAGCTATCAGTTGACGAGTCTAGTATGGCAGACGGAGTCTATACTCCTAATCCAATTTTAATTTCGTCGAGGGGCCTTCCTGACGATGGGAACGTAGGCAATAATTTGGACCGGAAAAGTCCGGTTTTCTCCTTGTGGGCTCCGGCGGTGGTTCCTGTGCCTCCCATCCGTGGATGTGTGGTCAAATGGAAAACGCATTCTCGTAAGAAGCTTTCCCGAAGTATAAACATCGAGGGTGAGGCCACTGAGGAATTCTTCGGGAAACTATGGGTTATTCCTTCCTCGGTGCACCGTCAACCTCAGAAACACCAACCCCCCTCCCCCCAAACCCTAGCTATGCCCTTCCTAAAATCTTCTGGTTGAGGAGGGATCTCTTTCGATCTGGTAATTTTTCAAGAGAACATTGCTTCCCTATGGAACATCTAGGCCGTTTCGATCCTACCCCAACCTCCTTCAAGCTCTCCGTGGAGGGGATCGGTCCCGGATCTCGTTCTTTCACGAAGGTGGTTAAGGGGGCCATGGAGACAGGACGTCAACAACAACAGCGGCATCAATGTCGTCTAGTCAAGAAGCCTGTGCCAGCCCATGGAGGGCAGAATCAACCTCCACCGCCTCCCCTTCCCCCCGTACCCCTGAAGCCAGTCCAGGCCATGATCAAAGGTAGTGGGGCGGCTGTGAAGAACCAGGCTGCAAGATCTTCCAATCCAGCCCCTCCAACACCTGCGATTCCAGCACCCCCTGTTGTCTAGGCCCTCAATCCAAGGTACAAAGATATGACATGTTTCAATTATGGATGGCCGGGGCATTACATTGGTAACTGCATTGAGCCGAAGAAATGCTTCATCTGTGTGGGTGGACACAATGTAAACAACTGTGCGGCCTGGGCTTGTCAGCACCCTATGGCCACTTACTTTGGGAGTGCTGCCGCAGGCCTTGATTTTTACCATATCGATGTCCCTGTTGCTGCTGAGTCGAACTAGATGAATTACAAGAACTGCGCTCTGTTACATTTTGTGAGGGGTGAGGTTTCTGCCTCTGAACTTTTGATGCAGCTAAATGGAATATTTTGCAAGAATAAAGAATGGCCTTGGCAAATTAGAGAGCTGGAAGACAAAAAATTCCTGCTGCGTTTCCCACCATGGAAGAATGTGGAGGACCTGATCGATTTCCCTCCTTTTGATCTGCCTATCGATGGAGTTTCAGTGAAGGTGGCTGAATGGCAAGGAATGCTTGACCCCTTTGGAGAACTGACTGAAGCTTGGATTCAAATTGATGGTATTCCTCCCAAGTGGTGTTCTTGGAAGGTCTTTGCTCAGATCACCTCATGTTTTGGTATCCTTGTGGATGTAGACTAGAATGGCATTTTCAAAAGTTTTTATGAGATCATCCGAGTGAAGGTTGCTTGTAGGGACCCCACTAAAATCCCCTTTGAGAGATTAGTGGAGATGAAAAAGAAGTTGTACTTGCTGTTCTTCTCTGTGGAAGGTTTTGTCAAAGTGGGAGGAGATGAAGATGATGATGGGGATGACCCAGAGGAAGAAGATACCAACAATGACAACAATGAAGAAAAGCAGTTCCAGGAAGATCCTGACCAAACAGACAAGGACAACATAGAAGATGATGAGGAATCTCCTATTGATGAGCTTGATAAAGCTAACTTCACAAAAAAGAGTACTCCTGCGCCTACTTCTGGTGGTAAGACAAAATTGGTTGCTTCTGCAACTAAGTTTCACCCACAAGTTTTGATGGATCGTGTTCACACTGAATTCATTGAGGAAATCAGAGTGAGAGAAGCCCCAACACCCTACAAAACTGATGAACATGAAGGAATTTTTTTCTCCTGGGACCATGATCTCCTCCCCCCTCAGGTGGATGACCCCATGTCTGTTCATATGGATTACTGCTCAGAACAGCTCAATTTTTTTGATATGGCTGATTCTGATGAAGAAGATGTTGGGAACCCCACTGAGATGCATTGTCTGCCGGACGAGGTGGTGAAGCTCATTGGATCTACAAAGAGATCTTTGTTGGAATCCTTCGAAAAAGCTAAATCTAAGAAGAGAGTGAAAATTCAGAAGGAGGCTTCTACCAAATGGGGGCCATTGCTTTCTAACAAGCCTGCTACTAGAGGGCATGGTAACATCAATATCATGGATAAGGCTAAAGCTTACCAGAAGAAGAAGAACTTGGAAATTCCCCAGTCCTTCAAAGGTAATCCTTTTCCTGTTTGGATACTCATAATCTGTTAGATCAAGCTAATAAAAATGATATATGCATTGGCGATAATGAGTCTGAATAGAAATTTATCATATGTGATATGATTGATGATGAAAAACGTAGATGCCTTCAGTTTGCTGACCTGAACCCGGAGATTGTTCTCCCTGATAATTTGGATATTGATATTCAGGATCATGTATCCCCAATGGGTGCTGTCCCCATGTCTGAAATAGTGGGCACTGCTGTTTTAGTCATGGATAGCCCAACCCTTCTAACTAAGAGTAAGCCTTGTGGCTTATCCCACCCTTTCAAAATTAAATGATAGGAGCCTTTTGGAACATTAGGGGTCTTGGTCAACATGGAAAAATTCAGTGCCTGGGGGATTTTCTTAGGAATTATAGAGTGGACTTTGTTGGTTTCTTTGAAACCAAGAGGGAGAATATCGATAGTCATATTTTTGAGATCCATTGCTGGTAGCTCTGATTTCAGTTGCCATGCCTTGCCTGCTATTAATACTGCTGGTGGCATCCTTGTGGGCCTTAAGAATTCTCTTTATGAAATCATTGGCTTTATGAATAAGAAATTTTGCGTGGTAGCTACCATTAAGAATAAAGAAGATGGTTTTTTATGGCATTTTTTAGCAGTTTATGGTACTGCTTACCATGAAAATAAGATTGAGTTTATTGCAGAGTTGCATGATGTCATCTACAATCTCTCGTATCCGGTAGTGTTGGGGGGTGACTTTAATCTGGTCAGATCGGCTACAGAGAAGAACAATGGTGTACCAATCCACCTATTTGTTTAATGATTGGATCAACAAGTGGGGGATTATGGAAATTAGGATTTCTAATAGAAGTTATACTTGGAGTAATAACCAGGAGGTGCCTATCTTCGCGATGATTGATCGTGTGCTAGTTTCCACTTCCTGGGATGCTCATTTCCCCCTATTTGTACTATCTGCTCTACCTCGAGTGGGGAGTGACCATACCCCACTCCTCTTAGATACTAAAGCTAGGAGGGTTACCTCCCCGAAACCTTTTCGATTTGAGAAGTGGTGGCTTGACCAACCTGGCTTCAAGGATTTGGTATGCAAGATTTGGTCAGATACCCCAAACGTAGGTGTGTCTATTGATAACTGGCTGAATAAAACCAGAATTCTTTGTAAGAAGAATAAAGGTTGGAGCATCAACTTAGAAGCTGCTATTAAGAAGAAAACGAGGGATTTACTGCAAGAGTTTGATATTTTGGACGTATTTTCTGAATCCAACCGTTTAAATGATTCAGATAGGACTCGCATGGAGAATATTAAGAAAGAATTAGACAACATTTGGAAGAAAGAGGAAACTGCCTTGTGGCAGAGATCGAGGGATAGGAGAATTAGAGAAGGTGATAAGAACAATAAGTACTTCCATGCTTTAGCCAACCACCGGCATCGGAAGAACCATTTGTTTGAATTAAATGGGGAATCTGGTCCAGTTCATACTACCAAAGAGATGCTAGATATTGCTATTTTTCTACAAGAATCTCTTTGGTTATGAGCCAAAACAAAATATCTGCTTGGGTCCTTCCTTTTGGAAGGAGGAGGAGATGGTCACCTTTGAAGAAAACTTAAGACTCCAAAAAAAACTTTTCTGAAGAAGAGATCAAAGAGGCCATCTTTGGATATTATGCTCATGGAGCACCAGGTCCAGATGGCCTCTCTTTGATTTATACCAAACCTTTTGGGAGGTGATTAAAGGGGACTTTATGGCCCTGGTCAGGGATTTTGAGGAGGAGGGGGGGGGGCTAGACGTCTATAAGCTAAACTTTGCTCTGATTGTCCTAATTCCGAAGGAAGTGGATGCCAAAGATATGAAGAAGTTTAGACCTATCAGTCTTGGTGAATGTGCGATTAAAATTCTCACCAAGGCAATGACTAACAGAATATCCCCTATTGGGGATAGGCTGATCTCCCCTAATCAAATTGCTTTTATAAAAGGGAGATTTATTCTGGAGAGTGTTGTTTTAGCCCATGAAGCGATCCACGAGATCAAACATTCTAAGACCCAAGGGCTTGTGCTCAAATTAGACTACGAGAAAGCTTATGATAGGTTTAGTTGGGATTTTTTGTTTGAAATGTTGGAATCCAGGGGTTTTGGATCCAAGTGGATTTCGTGGATCAAGAGTGTCCTACTGAGAAGTACATTCAGTGTTAGAATCAATGATGTTATTGGTCCCTACTTTGTAGGAGGAAAAGGCCTCAAACAAGGCGATCCTTTCTCACCTATTCTCTTTAATCTAGTGGCTGACGTATTTTCTAAAATGCTCCTCAAAGGCTCACACCAAAAATTGATTTCGGGGCTTCGGCCTCATGTAGTTGGAGGGGGGATCACCAGCCTGCAATACGCAGATGATACTTTGCTGTTCTTGGAAAATTCTTGTGATAAAGCTAGGAATTCTAAATGGATTTTATCCTATTTTGAAAACCTTTCTAGGATGAAAATCAACTTCCACAAAAGTGATTTATTGACTATAAACATTGAGGACGAAGATGCTAAAGCTTTTGCCCAAATTTTTAGTTGTAAGGTTGGAACCTTCCCCATAAAATACTTGGGAGTGCCTTTGCACTATGACAAGTTGCGAAAGGAGGATATCCAACCCATTATTGATAGGATCATTAGTTGCAACTCTCGGTGGTTAGGCAGACACCTTACCTACAGAGGTAAGCTGATTCTGCTTTGTGCTTGTATTGTCAGTATCCCAGATTATCTTATGGCTGTCATTAAATTTCCCAAATGGGCAATAGATGCAATCAACTCACGGATAGCCCATTTCATTTGGGGGAACATGGGAGATCAACACAAGTACCATTTAATTAATTGGGGTCTGGTAACTAGAAAGAAATGCTTTGGGGGTTTGGGATTACCAACCCTCAAAGAATTCAATATGGCTTTATTGGCATCTTCGGGGAAAAGGTTTTTTGACCTTAGCAAGAAAGACTGGAAGGACATTATTTCCTTCAAATACGTCACTAACTCTCCTAATATCTTATGGTCCAAACCTTATAATGGTTCTCCCTTTTGGAAGGGTGTAACCTGGGCTTTACATGCTTCCTAGACCTTTTACAAGTGGAAGATTGGCAATGGTAGAAATATTAAGTTCTGGCATGATGTATGGGCTGGGGAATGTTCCCTGAAAGTACAGTTCTGGGAGCTATTCTCTATTTGTAACTGATACGTCTCCAACATATCTATAATTTTTGATTGTTCCATGCTATTATATTATCAAATTTGGATGTTTTATATGCATGAATATGCTATTTTATATTATTTTTGGGACTAACTTATTAATCCAGTGCCCAGTGCCAGTTCCTGTTTTTTCTGTGTTTTTGACCTTTTTCAGATAGGAATATCAAATGGAGTCCAAACAGAATAAAACTTTCACCGTGATTTTTTATGGAAAATATGAAAAATACCGAAAGAAAAAGATACCGGAGAGACATTAGCCCCCAAGTGCCAAGTATATTGCTTGCAATGTGCTTGGGACTTATAGAATAATTCCATCCTGGCGACTTAACATTGATAACCTTTAACTTGTGAAATGCAGGAGGCATTGAATACTGCCGAGTCTGAGCGGGCCAGCTTGAGGGAAGATCTGACAGCCTAACAGACCACCCGAGCCACACCAAAAGAAAAAATTGCAGGCGACTGTTGAAAAACTTGAGAATCTCCAGGCTGAATTTACTGGTATATAAACACTACCAAAACTGATCAAACCGCCCTGATGAAGCGTGCGGGCGATACAGAGGAAAAACTCAATCTTGTATCGGCTGAGCTGAAGATTCTCAAGAATCATATCTCCAAGATGACTGCCACTATCTTTGGTAAGTACATACAGTTTAAAGAATACTTTCATGAAATAAACAGCCTCCATGCGGCTTATACCTTCGACCTTTTCTTGCAGGCAAAAGGAGCCACCATCTATCCTCTGATAGTCTGATGAAATTGAAAGCAGTCTATACCTTGACGGAGCAACTCTATAGTGGGGTCCTTTGCACAATTAAGTCCATGATGACCACTAAGTACATCCCCAAATTTATGAAGGGCGTCATAGAGGTCTGATCAACTTTTCCCAAGCAAGAGGAAGAAATAAGGCAACCAGCCGCTAGAAGAGGGGCCATAGCTGCGCTGAGCCAGTCCCTGGCCTTCGCTCCTGAATTGAATGCTGAAGAGATGATGAACGGCTTCCCTTCCAAGAAGGACGATGGCTCAGACTTCACCAAAGCAGATTATGCCAAGTGCATTAAGGCTTCCAGGCGGCTTGCCTCCATACTAGTGTATGAGACAGACTTGGTTCCTTATGACGAAAACAACCAACGGCTGCGCTGCCCAACCTTTGAAGCCAAAGACTTAGTCCCTGCATGTCGCAAGCCGTTCTTCGCCGCAGATGTTGATCGGTCTCCACTTTTCAACGATGCACAATTCAAAGCCTTACTAAACTGCAACTTGGATGTGGATCGTCTTCAGATCGAAGAGCCCGAAGACCCGGTGCGGGATGACCCGTCGGCGAGTTAAACTCTTTGTTCCCAACTGATTGTAACCCGGACAGCTAAGGCGGAACAAGTGAAAAAACTTTTAAGTCCTTTGTCTTTTGAGATCCTAGAAAGCCTTGTAATATACTTTGCGATCTTCTTATGTCTTAATTAGTGACTCATATTTAGAGATAAATGCTGCAAAAACCAAACAAAATAGTCTCCAATGTTTGTCTGGGCGGCTTTACAAAAGCATAACCTGGAGATCTTAATATAGCTGCTTCATCTTTCACAATCTTGCTCTGGCCCGACTTATGAATGTAATGTATGATGCAGCTATGATGCAATGTATGATGCAATATGTATATGGTGCAATATGTGATGTAATATGTATGATGCAATATGTGATTTAATGCGTGATGGTCTTTCTCTCCCCTTGTTTTTTGTTTTTCGAAAACTCATATTCTGGCCCTTCTGAGGGAGGGGGTGGGGGCTGTTTCTTTGAACCGCTTAACAGTGCAGGGTCTCTAACGAGAGTGACCACCAATCTTGCACAGATCAGGGTCTCTAAGTGAGATTACCTGTCAAGGGCGCAATAGACCAGAATTTACAACGGGGTGAGTGCCCCGGGCCCATAAGCTACTTCTCACGTGAGATAAATCCATCATTTGAACCTTAAACAATGTCACTTATTAAGAGTACGACGGGCCACTTGGTGGAGAGTATGTAGCAGATGAGAGAGTTTCTCTCGTCGCTGTATGAGGCCCTCAGAGGGGGTGAGTTGACAGCTCGTTGCACCCCTCGACGAGCAGCATCTACATACAAGCAGGTATAACCAGGTCTTCACCCACTATGGAACTTGCTCTGGTCCATGACCCGTCTTGCATCATGGCAGCTATGTTTGAACGGCTCGCAACCTTGCGGATCATCCTCTTTGGTATCCATGACACCCATGTTTGAACGGCTCGCATCATGGCGGCTCGCCCTCTTGAGAGACTTGAGATCTTTCACCCATAAGGTAAGTCACCCATGTTTGAACGGCTCGCAACGTGGCGGCTCATCCTCTTGAGTGACCTTAAATCTTTCCTCAATAAAATGCTGCACCCATGTTTGAACGGCACACAACATGGCGGCTCGTCCTCTTGAGCAACCTTAAACCTTTCGCCATGTTGCACGCCATCATCACATGGGGCGTCACTTTGTAAGTCGCTATCTTGCAGACCGCCATCTTGTAAATCGTCACACAATGGTGCTATTTTGGTTGAAGAGCCAGTCAAAAGGGTGAGCAAGCTAAACCCAGCGGGTTGGAAGCCCCCAAGTGACCACGTAGAGGTGTTCATCTTTGCACAAATCTATAATGCCAAAGAGAAAAATGGCAGAGGCCTTGTCTTGCAGGGATGACAACTTTATTATATGAGTATAAATACAATAAAATATGTATGTACAAATATAAGAGTCGATGACTCAAGTATAGTAAGGCCATAGATGAGCGATGTTCCACGGCCGGTGAGTTTCCTGCCCGGAGGTACGTGACTCGTCTCGCACGTCGATGAGATAATAAGACCCATTGTTCAGATTCCTGCTAACCATGAAAGGTCCTTCCTATGGGGGTGATAATTTGTGCACATCTGTCTGATCTTGAATTTAACACAACACCAAGTCGCCTTCTTGTAATGTCCGGGTCTTGACCTTGCAGCTATGATAGCGATGCAGGTCCTTTTGATAAATCGCCGATCGAGCTGCTGCAAGATCATGTGTTTCATCCAGAGCATCCAATGCATCCTGACGCACCACCTCATTGTTAGCTTCCACATAAGCCGCCACGTGTGGTGAATCATGATGTATGTCACTTGGTAACATGGCCTCCACACCGTAAAGCATGAAGAAGGGGGTGTAACCCGTCGACCTATTAGGCGTAGTATTGATGTTCCAAGGAACGGACGGCAACTCCTCTACCCAACAACCTGACGTCCTCTATAAAGGAACCATGACCCGGGGCTTGACACCTCTCAAGACTTCCTGATTGGCCCGTTCCGCCTGACCGCTGGACTGTGGATGAGCAACAGCCGAAACATCAAGCCAGATGTGCTCGGTTTTGCAGAACACCTTCATAGCCTCCTTGGACAAATTTGTGCCATTATCTGTAATGATGCTATGAGGGTATCCAAACCGGTAGATCAATTTTTTGACAAACTGGACCGCCGTGGCCGCATCACACTTACTGACCGGCTCAGCCTCCACCCACTTGGTGAATTTGTCCACTGGCACCAAGAGGTGGGTTTTCTTATCCTTAGACTGTTTGAAAGGTCCAACCATGTCAATCCCCCATACTACAAACGGCCAACTGATCGGTATCATCCGTAATTCTTGAGCCGACACGTGAGCACGTCTTCCAAACTTCTGGCACAAGTCGCACTTAGCGACCAGATCCTCCACGTCCTTCTGAGCCATCAACCAGAAGAAGCCATGTCGGAAGGCCTTGGCCACTAGAGATTTTGACCCAGTGTGATTTCCGCAATCGCTAGCATGTATTTCATATAAGATTTCCTTGCCTTCCTCTAGTGACACACAATGCTGGAAGACGCCGGTGATGCTGCACTTGTGGAACTCCCCTCTAATGATAGTCATGGACTTAGAACGCCTCATGATTTGCCGCGCTAGAGTCTCATCTTTAGGCAACTCGCCCTGGGTCATGTATGCCAGATACGGCAACGTCCAGTCTGGAATAGCGTGTAAAGCCGCCAATAGCTGCCTGATATGTCTCCAACGTATCTATAATTTTTTATTGTTCCATGCTATTATTTTATCAACTTTGGATGTTGTTTCCATGTTTTTGACCTTTTTAGATAGGAATATCAAACGGAGTCCAAACGGAATAAAACTTTCGCTGTGATTTTTCTGGAAAATATCAAAAATACCAGAAGAAAAAGATACCGGAGAGGAGTCCCGAGGAAGCCACGAGCCTGGGAGGCACGACCACCCCCCTGGCCACGCCTAGGAGGCTCGTGACTCCCTCGTGGCCCCTCTCGACTTGTTCTCGACGCCATACGGTCTTATAAATAGAGAAACCTCCAGAAATAAACCTAGATCGGGAGTTCCGCCGACAAAATCCTCTGTAGCCACCAGAAACCAATCAGGAGCCCATTCCGGCACCCTGCCGAAGGGGAAATCCATCTCCGGTGGCCATCTTCATCATCCCGGCGATCTCCATGATGAGGAGGGAGTAGTTCACCCTCAGGGATGAGGGGATGTACTACTAGCTATGTGTTTGATCTCTTTCTCTCGTTTTCTTGAGATGTCTTGATCTCGATGTACCGCGGGCTTTGCTACTATAGTTGGATCTTATGATGTTCTTCCCCCTCTCCCTTCTTGTAATGAATTGAGTTTTCCCTTTGAAGTTATCTTATCGGATTGAGTCTTTAAGAACACTTGATGTATGCCTTGCACGTGTCTACCTGTGGTGACAATGGGATATTCATGTGAGTACTTGATGTATGTTTTGGTGATCAACTTGCGGGTTTCGTGACCTATGCATAGGGGTTGGGACACATTTTGACTCTCCGGTAGAAACTTTGGGGCACCTTTTGAAGTTCTATGTGTTGGTTGAATGGATAATTTTGAGATTGTGTGATGCATGTCATATAATCATACCCACGGATACTTGAGGTGACAATGGAGTATCTAGGTGACATTAGAGTTTTGGTTGATGTGTGTCTTAAGGTGTTATTCTAGTACGAACTCTAGGATAGATTGAATGGAAATAATAGCTTCGTGTTATTCTACTACGGACTCTTGAATAGATTGATCAGAAAGAATAATTTGTGGTGGTTTCGTACCTGACAATAATCTCTTAGTTTATTCCCCGTTATTAGTTACTTTGAAGTGACTCTTTGTTGCACGTTGAGGGATAGTTATATGATCCAATTATGTTATCATTGTTGAGAGAACTTCCACTAGTGAGAGTATGAACCCTAGGCCTTGTTTCCAAGCATTGCAATACCGTTCGTGCTCACTTTTACTATTAATTACCTTGCTGTTTTTATATTTTCAGATTACAAAAACCTATATCTACCATCCATATTGCACTTGTATCACCATCTCTTCGCCGAACTAGTGCACCTATACAACTTACCATTGTATTGGGTGTGTTGGGGACACAAGAGACTCATTGTTATTTGGTTGCAGGGTTGCTTCAGAGAGACCATCCACATCCTACGCCTCCTGCGGATTGATAAACCTTAGGTCACCCACTTGAGGGAAAATTTCTACTATCCTACAAACCTCTGCACTTGGAGGCCCAACAACGTCTACAAGGAGAAGGTTGCGTAGTAGACATCAAGCTCTTTTTCGGCGCTGTTGACGGGGAGGTTAGCGCTTGAAGGTATATCTTTAGATCTTGCAATCGAATCTTTTAGTTTCTTGTTTTATTACTAGTTCAGTTTATTAAAAGAAAAAAATGGAATTAAGGTTACCTCATATGCTTCATCTTTTTAATGTCTTTCGTGAAAATGATGGAAACGAAAATTGTGCTCAAATGCTAGAAGAAGAATTACATAGGATGCTTGGCATAAAATATGTGAATGATGAGCATGATTGCAATGTTGTTAGTATGAATACTTTGAATATCCATGATGCTAATGATATGCAAAGCTACAAGCTTGGGGATGCTATGTTTGATAAAGATGATCTTTTTAGTTCCCCCACTTTGAATGATCAAAATTATTATGATGAAAGCATGCCCCCTATTTATGATGATTACTGTGATGATACTTATGCTATAAAGAAGAATGATGATAAAACTTGTCACAATTATGAGTACCCATTTGCTAAACATCACTCTATTAATGTGGAAACTATTCGTAGTATTCAAATCTTTTACAATACTCCCACTATTAATCATGAAAATAAATTTGCTTATGTGGAGAGTAGTAAAATTTCTATGCTTGTAGATCATGAAAAGAATGCTTTAGGTCCTGGTTATATTATTGAATTCATTCATGATGCTACTGAAAATTATTATGAGAGAGTATCATATGCTTCTACATATTGCAATAATGTCAAGTTTCCTCTCTATGTGTTGAAATTTTTGAACCTATGCTTGCTTTGCCTTCCGATGCTAGATGATTATTGCTCCAATAAGTTTTTTGTTCACAAAATCCCTATGCATAGGAAGTGGGTTAGACTTAAATGTGCTTGTCATATGCCTCATGATGCTCCTGTTATGTTTCAATTCTTATCTTGTATGTGAGCATCATTGAAATCATCATCCCTACCTTGAAAGGCATTAAAGAAAAGTGCTTGTTGGGAGACAACCCAATATGTATCCTTACTGTTTTTGTGCATTCACATGATTAAGATTCCTATCCAGAGAGTAATTTTAGGTTGATTCTTTTTGCTTCGGATTGATATACAAATTGCATTAATTGTCATAATTGTTTCAGAATTTTTGGATGTGCAGAAGTATGGTTATCATTTAGATCATTACAGACTGTTCTGTTCTTGTCAGATTATGTTTTCAATGCATTGTTTGCTTGTTTTAGTGTTTCCATAGATTAAGTAATATAAATTGTATAAATGATAATATACAGTAGGAATTGTGTGGGAACATTTATGAATCTTGTCTTGACAGTACCAAAATGAATGATTTGTCTTTATTATACTAACCCATCTCACGAAGTTCCGTTAAGTTTTGTGTTGTGAAGTTTTCAAGTTTTGGGTAAGGTTCGGATGGAAAACGGAACAAGGAGTGGAAAGAGACTAAGCTTGGGTATTGAGAAGGCATCCCAAGCCATATTCAAGGACACCAAAGAGCTTAAGCTTGGGGATGCCCCGGGAAGGCATCCCTCTTTCGTCTTAAATCCATCGGTAACTTTACTTGGGGCTATATTTTTATTCACCACATGATATGTGTTTTTCTTGGAGCGTAATTTTATTTTATTAGTAGTTAATTGCTGTTATTTATATTAATGTTAATGTTTTTCATCATTTAGTTCAATAAAAATGTCAAGGATAGCCTTACCATGCTTAATTTACAAGTATAGGAGTTGCTGTTCCACAACAGAAAGTTTGCTTGTAGTGAAAAAATTCCCTAGAATTTTCTGTATGTCATAATAACTTGAAATTTTCACACAGTATTCTATTATAAATTCCATACAGGTTGGAATTTTTTCAGATTTTGTGGAGTAAATTAAGTATGGATCTTGCTGCTTCCTTCACAGACTGTTCTGTTTAGGCAGATTGCTGTTATGTTTGCATTGTTTGCATATGTTTGCTTGTTTAATGGTTCCATTTGATGATGTGAGTTTTAAATATGAAGAGGAATTTAGTGTTCAATGTCAAATAATAATCTTAGTGATTTTCTACAGTATAGGATGATAGAGTTTCGCATTGATTTATACTAACCTATCTCACGAGTTCTTGTTAAGTTTTGTGTGGATGAAGTTTTTAAGATTTTGGAAACCACCATATGAGAGGAATTAAGGATACAATAAAGCTAAATCTTGGGGATGCCCAAGGCACCCCAATCCATATTTCAAGAAGTCTCAAGCATCTAATCATGGGGTTTCCTCGGTTGGCATCCCACCTTTATTCTTCAACAATTATTGGTTAGTATCGGTTAAACCTAAGTTTTTGCTTCTTCACATGATTTGTGCTATCCTTGGAGTGTCATTTTATTTTGTTTGAATAAGGTACTTAAGATCTTAAATTCTTATATGGAAGAGTCTTCACACAGCCAAATAATTATTCAACTACTCATTGATCTTCACTTATATCTTTTGGAGTAGTTTGTCTTTTGCTCTAGTGCTACACTTATAACTTTGTAGAGCATTGCTATGAATTTATTTTATAGAAATAGTTGAACTATCATGCTTCACTTATATTATTTTGAGTGTCATAAACATCATGGTAATTTTCTTAGGTTATGAAACTAGTCCTAATATGATAGGCATCCAAAAGGCATATAAAAAAAACATTCATATTCAAGTGCATTGAGTAGTAAGAGAAGTTTGATTCCTTGCATCTAGTTTTGAGACATGGAGATGTTGATATTAGAGTCATGTTAGTAGAGTGTTGTGAATATAGAAATACTTGTTTTGAAGTTTTTGATTCCCGTAGCATGCACGTATGGTGAACCGCTATGTTAGGAAGTCGGAGCATGATGTTTTTATTGATTGTCATCCTTTGTGTGGCGATCGGGATCGCGCGATGGTTAACTCCTACCAACCCTTACCCTAGGAGTATGTGTTTAGAACTTTGTTTAGATTACTAACAAAACTTTTGCAATAAGTATATGAGTTCTTCATGAATAATGTGAGTCCATGGTATAGATGCACTTTCACCTTCCACCATTGCTACCCTCTCTAATGCCGCGCAACTTTCGCCGGTGCACAAACCCACCATATGCCTTCCTCAAAACATGCACCATACCTACCTATTATGGCATTTTCATAGCCATTCCGAGATATATTGCCATGCAACTCTCACCGTTCCGTCTCATGACATGTGCCATCACCTTCATTCATATAGAGTCATTATTGTTCTAAGTATCGAGTTGTAAGTAAATAAAAGTGTGATGATCATCATTATTAGAGCATTGTCCCATGTGAGGATATAAAAAAAGTCCAAAGAGCTGAAAAAAAGGAGGCCAAAGAGCCAAAACAAAAAAATGAGAGAAAAAGAGAGAAGGGACAATGCTACTATCTTTTTCCACACTTGTTCTTCAAAATAGCACCATGTTCTTCATGACAGAGAGTCTCTTGTTTTGTCACTTTCATATGCTAGTGGGAATTTTCATTATATAACTTGGCTTGTATATTCCAATGATGGGCTTCCTCAAATTGCCCTAGGTCTTTGTGAGCAAGCAAGTTGGGTGCACACTCACTAGTTTCTATTTTTGAGCTTTCATACACTTATAGCTCTAGTGCATCCGTTCCATGGGAATCCCTACTCATTCACATTGATATCTATTGATGGGCATCTCCATAGCCCATTGATATGCTGACTCGATGTGACCATCTCCTCCTTTTTGCCTCACAACCTCCACCACACTCTAATCCATCTATAGTGCTATATCCATGGTTCACGCTCATGTATTGCGTGAGAGTTGAAAAAGTTTGAGAAGGTAAGAGTGCGAAAACAATTACTTGACCAATACCGAGGTTGTGCATGATTTAAATTCGTTGTGTGGGGATGGTGGAGCATAGCCAGACTATATGATTTTGTAGGGATAACTTTCTTTGGCCTTGTTATTTCGAAAGTTCATGATTACTTTGCTATTATGCTTGAAGTACTATTGTTTTCATGTCAATATTAAACTATTGTTTTTAGTCTTACTGATCTGAACATTCATGTCACAATAAAGAGATTACATAAAACAAATATGTTAGTTAGCATTCCACATCAAAAATTCGTTCTTTATCACTTCCCTACTCGAGGACGAGCAGGAGTTAAGCTTGGGGATGCTTGATACGTCTCCAACATATCTATAATTTTTATTGTTCCATGCTATTATATTATCAACTTTGGATGTTTTCTTTGCATGAATATGCTATTTTATATTATTTTTGGGACTAACTTATTAATCCGGTGCCCAGTGTCATTCCTGTTTTTTCCGTGATTTTGACCTTTTTCAGATAGGAATATCAAACGAAGTCCAAACGGAATAAAATTTTTGCCGTGATTTTTTATGGAAAATATCAAAAATATCTGAAGAAAAAGATACCGGAGAGGCGGTCCGAGGAAGTCACGAGCCTGGGAGGCGCGGGCCCCCCCTGGTCGTGGCTAGGGCGCTCGTGACCTCCTCGTGGCGCCTCTCGACTTGTTCCCGACGCCAGATGGTCTTATAAATATGGAAACCCTTAGAAATAAACCTAGATCTACGGGTCCATAGCCACCGCGGACCTCCAGAGCCACCAAAAAGCAATCGGGAGACCGTTCCGGCATCCTGCCGGAGGGGAATTCATCACCGATGGCCATCTTCATCAACACCATTTCCTCTCCGATGATGCGTGAGTAGTTCACCTCAGACCTACGGGTCCATAGCTAGGAACTATATGGATTCTTCTCTCTCTTTGATCTTCAATACAAAGTTCTCCATGATCTTCATGGTGATCTATCCGATGTAATCTTCTTTTGCGGTGAGTTTGTTGAGATCCGATGAATTGTGGATTTATGATCAGATTATCTATGAATATTATTTGAGTCTCCTCTCATTTCTTATATGCATGATTTCGTATCCTTGTAATTCTCTTCGAGTTATGGCTTTCGTTTGCCAACTTGATCTATAGTTCTTGCAATGGGAGAAGTGCTTGGTTCTGGGTTCATACCGTGCGGTGTCCTCACCTAGTGACAGAAAAGGTAGCGAGGCATGCATCGTGTTGTTGCCAGCAAGGGTAAATAGATGTTTTTTTTATCATATTGCATGAATCTATCCCTCTACATCATGTCATCTTGCTTAAAGCGTTACTCTGATTATCATGAACTTAATACACTAGATGCATGCTGGATAGTGGTCGATGTGTGGAGTAATAGTAGTAGATGCAGAAAGTATCGGTCTACTTGTCTCGGACGTGGTGCCTATATGTATGATCATTGCCTTAAATATCTTCATGACTTTGCGCTATTCTATCAATTGCTCAACAGTAATTTGTTCACCCACCGTAATACTTGCTTTCATGAGAGAAGCCTCTAGTGAAAACTATGGCCCCTGGGTCTATTTCACACATAATATATTCAGATCTAAACACAAAAATACTAAAAATACTTTGCTGCAATCTTATTGACTTATTTACTTTCATCTATTACCATTATCAGATCTCACCTTGCAAGCAGTCATAAAGGGATTGACATCCCCTTTATCGCGTTGGGTGCAAGTTTGTTTGTGTTTGTGCAGGTTCCTTGTGGCCTCATCTTGTTACTCCTACTCGATTGATACCTTGGTTCTCAAACTGAGGGAAATACTTACCGCTACCTTGTTGCATCACCCTTTCCTCTTCAAGGGAAAACCAACGCAAGACAAGAATTCTCCTATCAACTAGCCAACTTTTGGTGACGTTATAGAGAAGTAGCAATACGCCACGTGCCGTTCTTCTTGAGCGCCAGCACAGGGTTGGCTAACCACTCCGGGTGAAATACCTCCACGATGAACCCTGTTGCCAAGAGCCGGGCTACCTCTTCTCCAACTACTTTACGCTGCTCCTCGTTGAAGCGATGAAGGAATTGCTTGATCGGTTTAAACTTAGGATCCACATTAAGGTGGTGCTCAACAAACTCTCTCGATACACCCGGCATGTCAGATGGCTTCCTTGCAAAGATGTCCCGATTCTCACGAATAAAATTGCAGCAAGGTATTTTTGGTATTTTTTGGTTTATAGATCTGAAAATATCATATGGAAAATAGACCCGACGGCCATAGGTTTCACTAAAGGCTTCACTCTTGAAGGAAAATAATACGGTGGGTGAACAAATTACTGACGAGCAATTAATAGAAAAGCCCATCGTTATGACGATATCTAAGGAACTGATTATGCATATAGGCATCACGTCCGTATCAACTAGACCGAAATGATTCTGCATCTACTACTATTACTCCACACATCAACCGACTCATGTCTGCATCTAGAGTATTAAGTTCATGAAGAATAGAGTAACACATTAAGTAAGATGACAAGATCTAGAGGGATAAACTCAATCAATATGATGAAACCCCCATGTTTTTATCCTTGATGGCAACAATACAAATACGTGCCTCGCTACCCCTACTTTGTCAGTGGGTGAGGACACCGCAAGATTGCACGCAGAACTAAGCACTTCTCTCATTGCAAGAATTACCAATCTAGTTGGCCAAACCAAACCAATAAATCGAAGAGACTTGCAAAGATATGAAATCATGCATATAAGAATTTAGAGAAGGTTCAAATAATATTCATGGATAATCTGATCATAAACCCACAATTCATTGGATCTCGACAAACACACGGCAAAAGAGTATTGCATCTGACAGATCCCCATGAAGATCATGGAGAACATGGTATTGAAGAACATTCATAGAGAAGAATCCATCTAGCTACTAGCTATGGACCCAGAGGTCTGAGGTAAACTACTCAGGCATCATCGGAAGGGCAATGGTGTTGATGTAGATGCCCTCCGTTATCGAATCCCCCTCTGACAGATTACCGGAAAAGGCCCACAGATAGGATCTCACGGGAACAGAGGCTTGTGGTGGCGGAAATGTATTATCATGGTTGTCTATGGTATTTGGGGAATATTACTGAATTTATAGGCGAAGAATTAGGGTTGGAGGAGCTACGAGGGGCCCCAAGCCAGGAGGGCGCCCCCCAGCGGTGCGCCCCTGGTGACTTGTGGCCCACCCGTAGGTCTTCTGGCCTCTTCTCCATGCCTCCTAGGTTCCTTCCGGTGCAAGAAAAATCATCTTAGAATTTTTATTCCATTTGGACTCCGTCTGATATTCCTTTTCTACAATACTCAAAAACAAGGAAAAAACAGAAACTGGCACTGGGCACTAGGTTAATAGGTTAGTCCCAAAAATAATATAAAATATCATATTAATGCATATAAAACATTCAAAACAAATAATATAATAGTATGAAATAATCAAAAATTGTAGATACGTCGGAGACGTGTCAGAGGGCATTTCATGCCTTTTGAAAAGCAGTGTTCAGTCGTCTCATCTCAATGGCGTCTCAGCGGCTAGCTAGATTTGGTATTTCTCTTTAGTTTGGGTGACATATTTGGTTGGACACACCCCATGACCCAATTCTAATTCCAGCAAACATCATAGCTGATCAATAAAAACCTAGCAGGTTTTGCTGATAAAGAAACAATTGAATTCTATTAAAACTAGAGAATCTAGAAAAATCATAAATAGCTAGAAAACATGGAAATTTGAAAACACATTCATTTACAAAAGGTCATAAATTTTGAAGAAAAGTTGGCAAGTCCTAAAAAAGTTCATCTTCTTTGAATATTTTTCATCAGGTTGGACAAAAGTATATAAATTGGAAAAAAGTTTCATCGCTTTCATAAAATGTTCATCATTTTTGAAAAAGTATTGTCAATTAAAAAAAACAATTTGAAAAAGGTTCATTTTGAAAAAAGACGTGTGTGGATTCAATTTTTTGCACCTTTTGAGAAAAAAACACAAATTTGAAGAAAAGTTCTCAGTTTGGAAAAAGTTCGCGAATTAGGAAGAAAAGATCAAGATTTTTAAGAAAATTTAACAAGAAAGTAAAATCAAAAAAGAATGAGAAAGAGAAAAAGGAAAGACAAAAGGAAACAGTGGCCAAAACAAAAAATCCAACTTTATTAAAAATCGCAGCTTTTTAGCTTTAGGAAGAGAAAATAAGTACTCCCTCCTTTCAAATGGTTAGGCGCACAAGACTTTTGCACGGAATTTAGCTCATGAAAAAGTCGTACGTTTACATGAGGCGATTTTCTAAAAATATTGAGGCGAGGGCTCCTCCACGATCTCCTCTAACAACCTGGTTGGCAGATTCATTTTATCTCAAACAAAAAGATTACCTCTCACGCATGCCCATGCAGCTGGTTAGACCGCTACACAAAAGAAATGCGTGGCAGCTGTTGGGATAAACATAATAGGTAGGCATCAAAATGTCATAATACCATGAGGTCCACATATCGGGTGGGTCCGGATAAACAGGACCGGTCCTGAAATTTTGGGGATCCGGGGCGAAACCAAAACTCGGGGCCCCTTCTCATAATTTCATTTTTGAGCGTAGAAACTTTATTTTTCAAGCTCATAATCTTTTCAATTTCGTATGTAATCTAAAGGTAGGTCATCATATGGACTGGGAACCCCGTGACCCGACCACGGTACCTATGGACAATTTTTTGAATCAATAAAGCTGGATGAGAATTTTAAAAAAACATTAAAATAATAATCAATGTCTCTACTTATAGGAAAGACTCAGCCGGTTATGGTGCATGGCGTGCGTATTATCCACTATGTTTTATCATCGAGACGGCATCTAACATATGTGAGATAGGTTAAGTTCTTGAAAAGCTACCCCATTACTCCGATCGATCAAGTTCGCAGAAAATCGCTTGGTCTCTCCAAATGGCAGAATCATTTCCCACATCATCAAAACAAATAAGAGGGATATACTAATTTTTTTCAAGTTTATGAACATGTATCAGTTTATTTTGGGTTTGTTGCAATCGATACCCAATTTGCTATTGCGTGTATATATACATGAATCGATTCAAAACTAATATGCATATGAAATAGCTTATACACACAAACACGATGCTGAAAATAAAAAATGTAAATCATAAGTTGAACACAGCAAAAGCTATGCGTCATATTTGCAAAGATAAATTACTTAATTAGTTAATATAAGGAATATGGTGTACCTCAGATTAGTTGGATCAACGTCGGGATGGTTTGAGCGCTCGGCGATGATGCATAGTAGACTTGCACCGGCAACGTGGTCTACATGGGTCTGTGTCAATACGGTAGGCTCGACGATTACACGATATGGATCAGTTCTCGATTGGAAATTGGAAAACCAAGTTCGCCGGTGAAACGACGGCTTGCGGTCAGATCCGGGGGTTGCGAACTAGCGATTGGATCTCTGAAGGGAATTAGGAAAGCAAACAGGCGCGGGTTCAGAGCTACAATTACGAGTACGATGAGTTGAGAAACCGGCTGGCAGTGTGGGCTAGCCGCTCCCTACGTTGCATGCCCAGCCCATGTCACTACAGGAATCTGAGAATTTGCCGTCTGCTATGGCAGACGGCAAAGGGGGGAAACACGGACGGCAAAGGCTTTGCCGTCTGCTTTTTGTACGGCGGACGGTAAAGAATCTTTGCCATGAGGGAGCAGACGGCAAATAAAACGGGACGACAGATCAACAGGCTGTCCCGTTAAGTGCTAACGACAAGCTCCCCCCCTTTGCCGTCTGCTCTTAGCCCCCTTTGCCGTCTGCCCTCTCATGGAAAAGGGCGGAACCCAGCCCCTCTCTTCCCCCCTTTGCCGTCTGCTCTTAGCCCCCTTTGCCGTCTGCCCCCTCATGGAAAAGGGCGGAACCCAGCCCCTCTCTTCCCCCCCTTTGCCGTCTGCTCTTAGCCCCCTTTGCCGTCTACCCCTCGTGGCAAAGGGGGGAACCCAGCCCCTCTCTTCCCTCCCTTTGCCGGCTGCCCCCTCATGGCAAAGGGGGCATCCCAGCCCCTGTCTTACCCAACCTTTGCCGTCTGCCCTTAGCCCCCTTTGCCATGAGGGGGCAGACAGCAAAGGGGCCCTCACCCCTTTGCCGTCTGCCTCGTCATGGCAAAGGCTCAAAACAGCCCCCTCACCTCTTTTATTTTCTATTATATCCAGCAATTTTCACAATAATCAGGATATATATATATATATTTGACAGGAATAAATTTGTTTTCGTACTCATAACCATATTAAAATAACTTTCATCCATAGTACATACATATTATTCAAGTTGCATCCGTACCAAACCATATATTACACCAGTTTCATCCATATGCATACAAAGTTTCATATATATCCATATACTACAACAATTTCAATACAAGCTTCCGTGAAGCCATGGTACAAGAAATCATATTCAAGCATTCCATCAATATAATCCAAGCTTCCCGTGAAGTGAATGTAATCTGCAAAATGACAAATAAGAAAGTTAGAAGAAGAGTACTAGATGAAGAAGAGAAGTATATATAGGTTATTTCGGAGAGAACTTAGCTAAGTAGAGGCCATTTAATAGCTAAGTTAGGTGGAATAGGTCACCTTGGAGCTACATAGCCTTATTATGTCATTTAGGAGAGAACTTAGCTAGGTATAGGTCATTCTAGAGCTAACTTGGATAAAATATGTCATTTTGTAGCCAACTATGATTATTAAATCCATTTTGACCTTATTATGTTATTGTGGAGCTAAATTATTCATTTTAATGAGCTAACCAAGGTTCTTATGATGTTTTTACCTAACTATGCTAATTATGTCATTTTGGAGGATAATTAGCTAAGTATGTCTTTGTTGGGGAAAATAACCTACGTAGAAGAAGAAAGAGAAGAAGCCAGAAGAGAAGAAGCAAGAAGAGAAGAAGCAAGAAGAGAAGAAGAAGGAGAAGAAGAAGGACAAGGAGAAGGAAGAGGAGAAGAAGAAGAAAAGAAGAAGGTCAAGAATAAGGAGAAGAAGGAGAAGAAGAAGGAGAAGGAACTTCTCTCCTTCTCCTTCTTCTCCTTCTTCTTCCTATTCTCCTTCTCCTTCTTATTATCTTCTTCTTCTTCTTCCTTATTTTCATTTTTCCTCTTTCTTCTCCTCTTGTCCCCTTCTTCGGGCTAAATTAGCTAATTATGCCTTTTTGGAGCTAATTATGTCATTTTGGATGATAATTAGCTAAGTATAGGTCATTTTTTTATTAACTAGGCCATGTCGGAGCTAACTAAGCTAATTATGTCATTTTATTGGATAATTAGCCAATTTAGTCTTTTTTGGATGACTCTAAGCTACGTAGAAGTAGAGAAAGAGAAGAAGCAAGAAGAGAAGAAGAAGGAGAAGTAAAAGAAGAAGAAGGAGGAGGAAGAGAAGGAGAAGGAGAAGGAAGAGGAGAAGAAGAAGAAAAGAAGAAGGACAAGAAGCTTCTCTCCTCCTTCTTCTCCTTCTTGTTCCTCCTTCTCCTTCTCCTTCTTCTTCTCCTCTTCTTCTTCTTCCTTTTTTTCATTTCTCCTCTTTCTTCTCCTCTTGTCCTCTTCTTCGGGCTAAATTAGCTAATTATGCCTTTTTGGAGCTAATTATTTCATTTTGGAGGATAAATAGCTAAGTATATGTCATTTATTATTAAATAGGCCATTTTGGAGCTAACTAAGCTAATTCTGTCATTTATGTGGAAGCCAAGCTAAGTATAGGCCATTCTAGAGCTAACTTGGGTAAAATATGTCATTTTGGAGCCAACTATGATTATTAAATCCATTTTGACCTTATTATGTCATTTTGGAGCTAAATTGGTCATTGTAATGAGCTAACCAAGGTTCTTATGATGTTTTTACCTAACTATGCTAATTATGTCATTTTGGAGGATAATTAGCTAAGTATAGGTCATTTTTATTAAATAGGCCATTTCGGAGCTAACTAAGCTAATTATATAATTTTGTTGGATAATTAGCCAATTTAGTCTTTTTTGGATGACTCTAAGGTACGTAGAAGTAGAGAAAGAGAAGAAGCAAGAAGATAAGAAGAAGGAGAAGTAAAAGAAGAAGGAGGAGGAGAAGGAGAAGGAGAAGGAGAAGGAAGAGAAGAAGAAGAAGAAAAGAAGAAGGACAAGTAGAAGGAGAAGAAGCTTCTCTCCTCCTTCTTATCCTTCTCCTTCTTCTTCCTCCTTCTCCTTCTCCTTCTTCTTCTCTTCTTCTTCTTCTTCCTTTTTTTCATTTCTCCTCTTTCTTCTCCTCTTGTCCTCTTCTTCGGGCTAAATTAGCTAATTATGCCTTTTTGGAGCTAATTATTTCATTTTGGAGGATAAATAGCTAAGTATAGGTTATTTATTATTAAATAGGCCATTTTGGAGCTAACTAAGCTAATTCTGTCATTTAAGGTGAAACCAAGCTAAGTATAGGCCATTCTAGAGCTAACTTGGATAAAATATGTCTTTTTGGAGCCAACTATGATTATTAAATCCATTTTGACCTTATTATGTCATTTTGGAGCTAAACTAGTCATTGTAATGAGCTAACCAAGGTTCTTATGATGTTTTTACCTAACTATGCTAATTATGTCATTTTGGAGGATAATTAGCTAAGTATAGGTCATTTTTTTATTAAATAGGCCATTTCGGAGCTAACTAAGCTAATTATGTCATTTTGTTGGATAATTAGCCAATTTAGTCTTTTTTGGATGAGTCTAAGCTACGTAGAAGTAGAGAAAGAGAAGAAGCAAGAAGAGAAGAAGAAGGAGAAGTAAAAGAAGGAGGAGGAGGAGGAGGAGGAGAAGGAGAAGGAGAAGGAGAAGGATAAGGAAGAGGAGAAGAAGAAGAAAAGAAGAAGGAAAAGAAGAAGGAGAAGAAGCTTCTGTCCTCCTTCTTCTCCTTCTTCTCCTTCTTCTTCCTCCTTCTCCTTCTCCTTCTTCTCTTCTTCTTCTCTTCTTCTTCTTCTTCCTTCTTTTCATTTTTCCTCTTTCTTATCCTCCTTCTCCTTCTTCTCCTTCTTCTCACCAAACATACCATTATTGTCATCACGACGGTGAAGCACGGTGGCTCTGGCTTGTTTCACCTGAAGAAGGCTGCCCTGGAGAACGCTCAACTGTAGAAGGGTCGTGCGATGCATTTCGGGAGATATTCTGCACCAAACATCGTTTGCAATGTGTTGTTAGCATGATGACACTCTTAAAATCACTGCATTGAAATGAAACTCACCGTCCCCGCCATGTTAATGACTGGCATCGCCGAAGGGACTTGGCCGGTCTTCTCGCACATAGACTGTACATTTGGTTTCGACAAGTCAAACTTTTTAGTTATTAATGAAACGAACATTAAAATGCAAGATTTGAAATAATATGAAGAAGAAACTCACCACGAAGAGCTCGTACATGGCCTTGTTAGGCGCATCATTCCGTGCCCTCTCCACCTCCAGCAATGCAGTCGTCCTCTCCTCCATCTCCTTCATCTCCTTATCCTTCTCTGCCAACGCTGCCTGCATTGCATCTCTCTCCTTCAGAATAGCAGCCTGTAACAAAACTCATTGTTAGCATTGTAATCATATTGGTTCCCACGCACAACATAATGCAGAAAGATAGTTGAGTCCATTAAACTAACCTCGATGGCGAGCTCGACTGGCCGTGGACGAGGTGTTATCTCAGGACAGGAGCTCGTTTGGCGTGCCTTTATTTGCCGGAGAGTGCTAGGACAATGTATAAGGCCGTCTCCAATGGCGATCGAGCCATGGGGCCTCCCGTTGCCAGCTATCATCACCAGCTCTGGATCAATAGGCCCCTCGCTCGGGTTAAAGTCCTCCCCTTTCCTCGCCTTCCCGTGATCTCTGTACTTCACGAGCTTGTGGTCGGAGGAGATGTTGGTGAAGTTTTCTGGATGCTCGAGGTCAGACTCAGAGAATGCCTTGACCTTCTTGTACGAGGCAGTATGGGCCATCGCATACAGGTCGTACATTTGTGGCACCTCCGTCTTATTTAGATGCGCCTAAAAGAGAGAGAGAGGAAAATTGTATTAGTAAAGGGCTCAAGATAGCATTAAGAATGAATTGCATGAGGCATGAAGCAAACCACATACCTAGTTCTTGCCAAATTGGATTAAGTGGACGCTCCCTTGATGGTGTGGCACACCAACCATTTTTCCACGCCTCTCCTTGGCGTTGTTGTGGCTGTCCTCCCACGTCTCGGAGCACCACTGATCCACCAAGGCCTCCCAACAATCCAACTTATCCACACACCATCTTGGGGGCACCTAAGTTAATAAAGAGAAATTTGAGCGCATAAGAACCAAATCAAGGAAACTAACTACAAAGCCATAATAATATGTAATTACCTTCATGTAATGCTCCTTCTCCATCTTAGAATCACGGCACTTCGCCTTGTCCTTGCTAATACGCCGCGAGGCATAGTAATATCGAACAACCTGCACCTGAGCCTCGTGCCGAAAGTTTTGAAGTAGGCGGCGACATTGGGTATCGATAACCTTTGCCGCGTCCTCCTCGTATCCCTCCTCACACCTGTAGTAGGTCTGCAAACGAGACAACACCGATTAGTACAATAACTAGCTACGGTTGATTTATAATTGTGTAAAGGAGAAATTACCTAGAACTGTCGGATCACCATGTCGGCCCTCGTGTGGCACAAAACATCGTCGATCTCCACCTCCGACGGGGCCGGGGCACCCAAGTAGTGCTCCCAGGTCATTCCTACCTCTCGCTCCCGACCGGGCAATGTAACAAACCCCGGGAAGTTTTTACGGCAAAGCACACCAAGGATGCTGTTGGGCTTGCGGATACCCTTGGCAACAATCCAACCCCTGCAGTATGAAAAATTAAAGCCAAAACAATAAATATTTGAGAAAACGTGAAGGCAAAAGGTTAAATAAGAGTAAATTAACTTACTTCTCCCCATTTGGCTTAATCGACCACCTCTGCTCGCGGGTCGCCGGCATGAGCGGGAGCCCCGAACTACCACGATGGTAGACAGTAGCCCCCTCACCCAGCTCCTCGTCGCTATCAGCATGGCCACTTGGCTCAAGCTGACCCTGATCAGCCCAGGTATCCCACTCGGTCTCTGGGGCCGTACCCTCATCCCTGCTTTGCTCCGGAGTCGCTTGGAACGAAGCCTCTGGGACACGAGTCTCGTGGGTCGAAGGCACATCGACCTGAGGCGCGTCAACCTGAGGCACGTCGACCTGAGGCACGTCGACCTGAGGCTCATCGACCTGAGGCTTGTCAACCTGAGGCTCGTCCACCCTAGAAGTCCCGTGCTCAGGTGAATCAGCTTGGGGTGGCGGCGAGGAAGGCGTGGCAGCCACCGCCCTACCTCTCCCACGGGCACGTGTACCTTTAGTACAACATAAATACCAACATGAGTAACAAAATGTATATAAATACCAACATGACTACAACATAAATACCAGCATGAGTACAACATAAATACCAACATGAGTAATACCTTTAGTACCTCTCGCCTTCGTGGGGAGTCGACCTCCTCTCACGGGGGCCGCAAGAGTCGAAGAAGCGGCCACTCCATGCAGAGTAGAGAGCAACGCTCTCCGAAGAGGTGAGTCAGGAATGGAAGTACCCATCCCACGACCCGCCGACGAAGAAGGAGCTGCGGAGTGCTTTCGACCCTTTGCCACCATCTTTCAACACCTGTCATGACAAAGAGTAAATGAAATTAGTACAACATAAATACCAACATGAGTAATAAAATGTATATAATTTAAGTGTATCATCGTCATAAATACCAACATAACTAATAAAAATTGAATACCTAACATGAACTCAAAATTTATATATAGTAATAGTTGAATACCTGACATGAACTAATAATGCTTGTCTATATATGCTTCGGGGTCAATAAATGCATCATGATCATCACTATCATCAATAAATGCATCATCATCATCACTATCAGGAAGAACATGTGGAAGGCCACCATTATGTAATCGGTCAAGAAGTGATAGGTCATCCGCAGCAGTAACCTCTTCTTCTTCCTGCTCTTCCTGTTCGGGCTCAGGTGTTAAGACGGATTCACTCTCGCTGTCTACTTCAATGTTTTGGGGTGAAGTAGAGTGGTTCTTGAAACGTTTCTTGGACATACGTGTTTCTTGGAAGAATTCTCCTTCATATGTGTCTGGCTTAATGTGAGGTTCGTAATCCTCTTCATTGAGGGTAGGTGGTCTAAAATGTGGTGGCACTTCATAAACGACATCCCAACCTTTCAGATTTGGATTAGTTTGGCAGGCCCATGGTAGATAGAAAACTTGTGTCGCCTTTTGAGCCGTAATATAGACATCGGGAACATCTAAGTGGGTGTTTTGGTTGATTTTGACTAGTCCTATATGTTCATGAGTCCTTCTAGTCTCCCTCGGCTCAAACCAATGACATTTGAAGACTACTACGGTCGGTGGGTTTTCACCATAGAATAGAAGTTCATAAATTGCTTCAACTCTTCCATAATACTCGGTGCCTCCTTCACCGATAGCAGAGACACAACAATTTGTAGTCTTTAGGTCGGGCATAGATAGCTCTTTGCCAAAGGTACGAAAGTGATACCCGTTGATGTTGTATTTTTGAAATGAACGGACCTTATAGTCAAAACCATTAGCGACTTGTCTCAACTCGGCGTCCATAGACTCTGCATCGGCCTACAAGTTTAATACGAAAGAATGGATGCATTAGCCGCAAATTAGACCAAGAAATCAAATGGACCATTAATGGTAATTAATTACCCTTTGTTTGAACCAAGATATGAAACCGGGATAGTCGCCTCCATGCTTTGCGAGAAGCTCATACTCTTCGACGGAATCCTTTTCGATGATCGCTCCATCCGAGAATTCGGCAACGTATCGACTATATCAAATATCCGGGAATAATAGTAGTTGAAAGGAATTAGAAGTTGCAGAACAATAATTTACCGAGAACTTACTCGATGTACGGCCGCACTTCTGTTAGGTTGGTGAAGATATACAATGAAATGGTTTGCCATTCTTCGACATCCAACGATTTCCCTTTCGAAGCACCGGATGGTGCGAGCTTCCCTTTGAATAGGCTGAGGTTGGATTGACCTTTTTTTGGATTTTCATCATTGTACCGAGGCTTCGGGTTATGCAAATGATGATTTTTGGCTTCGTAGTGTGCTGTCATGAAGTTTGTCGCCTCCTCGGTAATGAATGCCTCGGCCATCGATGCTTCAATTCTACGATTATTTTTACACTTAGCTCGAAGCGTCTTCTGCATCCTCTCAGTTGAGAAGCACCATCGATTTTGAACGCCCCCCCCCCCCAATCTTGCCTCGGTCGGGAGATGCAAAATCAAATGCTGCATTGGATTAAAGAAGCCCGGTGGAAAGATCTTTTTTAATTTGCAGATCAACTCCGGCGCCAACTCTTCCATATCATCTAGCATGCCAGGCGATAGTTCTTTCACTCAAAGGGAATGGAAGAAATAGCTCAGCTCTGCCAGTACTAGCCATTCATCCTCAGGGATAAAGCCACGCAACATCACCGGCATTACCCGCTCAATCCATATGTGCCAATCATGACTCTTGAGACCAAATATGTTCAATTTCTCGAGATTCGCTCCCCTCTTTAGATTCGCAGCATACCCATCGGGGAACATCAACAGCATTTTCACCCACAATAGCATTTCCCTCATAGCTGGCCTTTGAAGATTGAACCATGCCATTGGCTTCGCTATGCTTTGCTTTCCTTTCCATTGTCGCAAGTTTTGTAACGGTCTATCACATACAGCCTCCAGGTCGATTCTAGCCTTAGGATTATCTTTTGACTTCCCCTCTATGCCGAACAATGTACCAAAAATGGCCTCCGCAATATTCTTTTCAGTGTGCATCATGTCGATGTTGTGTGGGCAAAGGAGGTCTTTAAAGTAAGGCAGATCCCACAAACATGACTTGTGAGTCCAGGCGTGTTCCATATTATACCCTTTGAAATACCCTGGACGTTTAGGATCCGGCTCGAGAGCGTTTATCTGATCCAGGATCTGTTTGCCTGTCAACGCAGCTGGTGCAGTGTTTTTGACAACTCTACCTTTGATGAAATTCTTCTTGTCTTTTTTGAACTTATGGTCAGGATCCAGGAATTGTCTACGCATGTCGAAGCAATAATACTTGCGACCAGCCTGCAGCCAACGGAACTGAAGAGCTGCCTTGCATGTGATGCACGGGAACCTTCCATGCACACACCAGCCAGAGAATAGCGCATACGCCGGATAATCATGTGTCAATTACATGTACCACACATGCATTTTGAAATTTGTTTTGGTAGCGGCGTCGTAGGTCTTGAACCCATTATCCCAGGCTTCTTGCAACTCATCCTTAAGCGGCTGCATGTACACATTCATATTCTTCCCTGGATAGTTGGGCCCTGGAATTATCAACGTTAGGAAAATGTTCTTTCTTTTCATAATCTCCCCGGGTGGGAAATTGAGTGGAATGACAAATACAGGCCAACAACTGTATTGTGTTGCCGTCATACCATACACATTGAACCCATCCGTGCTGATGGCAACTCTTGGATGCCTTGGATCTTCTGATTTATCCTTATGTAATGCATCGAAGTGCCTCCACGCAAAACCATCTGAAGTGTGTACCAGCATCTTGTCCCCATCCGCATCTAGTTCGGTTCTTTTGCCCAATTTTTGCCATGTCATCTGTCTGGCCGTCTCTTCGACCGTGAAAAGACGTTGAAGTCTTGGTACGATTGGCAGATACCGAAGAACACTAATGGGGATTTTGGTCTGATTCTTCTCACTCATACCGTTGTCTACCACAATATACCTGGAAGAATTGCAAATGGGGCAATAGTTCAAGGCCGCATACTCAAGCCTAAATAAGGCACATCCATTCTCACAGGCATGTATCTTCTCATAGGGCATCTTAAGTAGACAGAGGATTTGCTCTGACTGGTACAGGTTTGCAGGCAGTACATGGCCTTCGGGTAGAAAGCGTCAAATATCGTCATCATCGTGTTGTAGCATTCTCTGCCTAGGTTGAGTTCAGCCTTCACAGCCATTACTTGCGCGATTGCATCCAGCTGACAAAGCTCAGTCTGCTCGTGGAGAGGACGTTTTGAAGACTCCAACATTTCATAGAAGGCCTTTGCAGATTCCTCCATGTCATCAAAGTCTTGCACCATGTCTTCGATCCCCGTACCATGCTCGTCGGTGCGACGACGAATCACCTCAGCTCTGGCACGTTGGTCAGACTCACCATGAAAAGTCCAAACCGTATAATTAGGCGTAAAACCCCACTTCTACAGGTGTTTACCCATTTCAAACTCTGTCTGCTTTTTCCAGTTGTCGCAGTTGGGACAGGGTCACCATGTTTTTTGTTGGCCATTTGCAAATGCAGCTCTCACAAACCCCCTGGTTTTTGTTAACCATTCATTGGTCATGTCTTTCTGACTAGGGTGATCAGTGTACATCCAAGCACGATCACTCATGTTTCCTAGCTACCTATGGGCGCACAAGAAATAAATTAATATATAATTCATCACCTATATTCATCCGCTAATCAAGTTTGTCAGTTTTATTACGTCCATGCAACCTACACGCTAATAGGTCAAGATGGGTCCTAATCCCACCCGAGTATGTGTAGAATGGGTTCGTTTTCCCATGCTCTGCTCCAGATGCGATGAAGAATTTTGGCAGCACCTCCCCGTTGTTCTCCTGATACACGTCTCGGCAATAAGCAGAGTGGATGTATACCCGGAGAACAACAGGGAGGCACTGACGAAATTCCGCATCGGATCCGGAGCACAGCATATGGGAAAACGAACCCAATCTACACATACTCGAGCTGTCCACGGGTAACGTTGGACAATTCGAAAGGATGGGGGTTATAAATATGCAAAGACATGCATATTTATAGATGTCGACCTTTCGAACGGGAGACGCATACTGGTCACACATACTCATGATTGAAGAAACCTATAGCTAGCAAGTTTCATCGGCACGAAGACCGGAACAGAGCAAATTAAGGGGGTAGGAGGAGAAGTCATTTGTGCTCACCAACAAACACAAGGGCGGAGCTCGTCGAACAACTGCACATTGAAATTCACCCGATCACCACAAATATGATGTTTTTATAACAAAATTAGAAAATATGTGACCTAACTCATAATTTACAAAACTATGACCTCCTCGGCCTCTAGAAGGCCGAAGAGCAGCTTTTCGGTCAACAGGAGGCAGAATAGGTGTCGGGGGTCGGGGGTGAGTGGCATCGGGAGTCAGTGGCGTCAGGAGTCAGTGGCATCGGGGGTAGGGGGTCGATGGTCGGTGGTGTTGGGGGTCGGTGGCATCGGGGGTCGGGGGTCGATGGCGTCGGGGGTCGGTGGCGTCGGGGGGTCGGGGGTCAGTGGCATCGGGAGTCAGTGGCGTCAGGGGTCAGTGGCGTCGGGAGTCAGTGGCGTTGGGGGTCCGTGGCGTCGGGGGTAGGGGGTCGACGGTCGGTGGTGTCGGGGGTCGAGGGTCGGTGGCATCAGTGGTCGGGGGTCGATGGCATCGGGGGTCGGTGGCGTCGGGGGGTCGGGGGTCGGGGGTCGGGGATCGGGGGTTTGGGGTCGGTGGCGTCGGGCGTCCATAGTGTCGGGGTTCATTGAGGTCAGTGTTGAGCTATTTCCTTTTTTCCTTCTTATTCTTCTTCTTCTCCTCCTCCTCCTCCTCCTCTCGTCTTCTTCTTCTTTTCCTTTTTTCCTTGTTCTACTTATTCTTCTTCTTCTACTTCTTCTTCTTTTGTTCTACTAAACAGGAATCTAACCTAAGACCAAAACTAAACTAAACTAAAGAAAAACCTAAACTAAACTAAAACTAAACTAAACTAAGGAAAAACCTAAACTAAACTAAAACTAAACCTATACTAAAACTAAACCTAGAGCACAAAGAAACTAAAACCTAAAACTAAACTGAAATAAAAAAACAAATGTCCTAAACTAAACTAAAACTAAACCTAAACTAAACTAAAACTAAAACTATACTAAACCTAAACCTAAACCAAAACAAAACCAAAACCTAAAACTAAACAGAAAAGACAAAAAACAGATGTCCTAAACTAAACTAAAGTAACACTAAACCTAAACTAAAAACTAAACCTAAACCAAAGCAAAACTAAAACCTAAAACTAAACAGAAAAACAAAAAAAAATGTCACTTACAGAGTGGGGGAGGCAGGCCGGCGCGGGGGAGGCAGGCCGGCGTGGGGGCTTGTGGGTGTCGCTGTTGGGGAACGTCGCATGGGAAACAAAAAATTTCCTACGCACACGCAAACCTATCCATGGTGATGAGCATCTACGAGAGGGAGAGTGGATCTACGTACCCTTGTAGATTGCTAAGCGGGAAGCGTTAAGAAACGCGGTTGGTGTAGTCGTACTTCTTCGCGATCCAAATCGCCGAGCATCCCGCGATCTAATCACGTACCATCCCGCGAACCAATCAAGAACCGTCCCGCGATCCGATCGCGAACGTCTCATGGCCTTAATCACAATCCTTCCGATCTAGTACCGAACGGACGGCACCACCGCGTTCAGCACACGTGCAGCTTGATGACGATCTCCACCGTCTTGATCCAGCAAGAGGAGGTGGAGAGGAGAGAGAGTTCACCGTCAGCATGACGGCGCTCTGGTGATGATGGTGGTGGAGCAATTCTGGCAGGGCTTCGCCTAAGCGCTGCAGAAATCCGATCTAGAGGACCACCGGTGAAACGGGTAGCACGTGGCCGTAAACTATGTGCAAAACCCTAGCTATCCACCAATATTTCTAGGAGGGAGGAGAGGAGAGGCAGCCAAGGCCTCCTTGGCTCTGCCGGCTAGAGGAGGAGCAATCCTACTTCTCCTCCAATCCTAGTTGGAGTAGGATTGCTCTCCTATTCGCTGATTTTCTCTTTTTCCGTTAGAATTTCCTCTCCCTGGCAAGTCTCTTTACTCGTTTCGTAATACAAGATCCCATGACTAACACTTAGCCACATTGCTTGCAACGCTTGTTGTGATGTTGTATTACCGAGTGGGCCCTGAGATACCTCTCCATCACACGGAGTAACAAATCCCAGTCTCCATCCATGCCAACTCAACAGACACCATCGGAAATACCTGTAGAGCACCTTTATAGTCACCCAGTTACGTTGCGACGTTTGATACACACAAGGCACTCCTCCGATATCCATGAGTTGTATGATCTCATGGTCATAGGAACATATACATTGACATGCAGAAAATAGTAGCAATAAACTGGCACGATCATATGCTACGTTTCTAGTTTGGGTCTTGTCCATCACATCATTGTCCTAATGATGTGATCCCGTTATCAAATGACATCACATGTCAATGGCTAGGAAACCTTGACCATCTTTGATCAACGAGCTAGTTCACTAGAGGCATACTAGGGACATAGTGTTGTCTATTTATCCACACATGCAATGTGTTTCCAATCACTACAATTATAGCATGGATATTAAACGATTATCATGAACAAGGAAATATAATAATAAACACTTTATATATTGCCTCTAGGGCATATTTCCAACAGTCTCCCACTTGCACTAGAGTCAATAATCTAGGTCACATCACTATGTGATTTACATGGTAATAAATCGAACACCCATACAGTTCTGGTGTTGATCATGTTGAGCCCTTGGGAGAGGTTTAGTCAAGGGGTTTGCTACATTCAGATCCGTGGGCACTTTGGTAATATTTATGTCCTTCTCCTCGATGTACAACTGGATGGAGTTGAAGCGTCGCTTTATGTGTCTGGTCCTCTTGTGAAACCTTGGTTCCTTGGCCAGAGCAATGGAACCAGTGTTGTCACAGAACAGATTTATTGGATTCAGCGCACTAGGCACTACTCCAAGATCTGTCATGAACTGCTTCATCCAGACACCTTCCTTCGCCGCCTCCGAGGCTGCGATGTACTCCGCTTCGCACGTAGAATCAGCTACCACGCTTTGCTTGGAATTACACCAACTTACCGCTCCCCTGTTAAGAATAAATACGTATCCGGTTTGCGATTTAGAATCGTCCGGATCAGTGTCAAAGCTTGCATCGACGTAACCCTTTACGACGAGCTCTTCATCACCTCCATAAACAAGAAACATGTCCTTAGTCCTGTTAAGGTACTTAAGGATATTCTTGACCGCTTGCCGGTGCTCCATTCCAGGATCACTTTGAAACCTTCCAGCCATACTTATGGTAAGGCTGACATCGGGTCTTGTGCACAGCATTGCATACATGATAGAGCCTATGGCTGAAGCATAGGGGATGACACTCATCTTTTCTTTATCTTCTGCAGTCACTAGGCATTGACTCTTACTCAACTTCACACCTTGTAACACAGGCAAGAACCCCTTCTTGGCCTATTCCATTTTGAACTTATTATAAAACTTTATCAAGGTATGTGCTCTGTGAAAGTGCGATTAAGCGTCTCGACCTATCTCTATAGATCTTAATGCCTAATATGAAAGCAGCTTCTCCTAGGTCCTTCATTGAAAAACTCTTATTCAAATATTCCTTCACGCTTTCCAGATTTTCTATATCGTTTCCGATCAGCAATATGTCATCCACATATAACACTAGAAACGCTATAGAGCTCCCACTCACTTTCTTGTAAATACAAGATTCTCCATAAACTTTTATAAACCCAAACGCTTTGATCACTTCATCAAAGCGCTTATTCCAACTCCGAGATGCTTGCACCAGTCCATAAATGGATCGCTGGAGTTTGCAAACTTTGTGAGCATTCTCTGGATCGACAAAACCTTCGGGTTGCATCATATACAACTCTTCCTCAAGGAAACCGTTGAGGAATGCCGTTTTGACATCCATCTGCCAAATTTCATAGTCAAAATAAGCAGCTATTGCCAACATGATTCTGGCAGACTTAAGCATCGCCACAGGTGAGAAAGTCTCATCGTAGTCAACTCCTTGAACTTGTGAAAAACCCTTTGCCACAAGTCGAGCTTTATAGACGGTGACATTACCATCCGCGTCCGTCTTCTTCTTATAGATCCATTTGTTCTGAATGGCCTTTCGCCCTTCAGGTAGTACTTCCAAAGTCCATACTTTGTTTTAATACATGGATCCCATCTCAGATTTCATGGCCTCTAACCATTTCTCGGAATCCGGGCCCATCACTGCTCCTCCATAGCTCGTAGGTTCATTGTTGTCTAACAACATGAGCTCCAAGACAGGGTTGCCATACCACTCGGGAGTAGTATGTGCCCTTGTCGACCTACGAGGTTCAATAGCAGCTTGATCCGAAGCTTCATGATCATCATCATTAACTTCCTTTTCTAACGTCGTAGGTTCCACAGAAACATCTTTCTGCGTTGTGCTACTATATGGTTGAAGTAAAGGTTCAATAACCTCATCAACCTCTATTTTCCTCCCACTCAATTCTTTCGAGAGAAACTCTTTCTCAAGAAATGCTCCGTTCTTAGCGACAAACACTTTGCCTTCGGATCTGAGATAGAAGGTATACCCGACTGTCTCTTTTGGGTATCCTATGAAGACACATTTTTTCGCTTTGGGTTCCAGCTTTTCAGGCTGAAGCTTTTTGACATAAGCATCACATCCCCAAAGTTTAAGAAACGACAACTTCGGCCTTTTGCCAAACCATAGTTCATATGGCATCGTCTCAACGGATTTTGATGGTGCCCTATTTAATGTGAATGCAGCTGTCTCTAATGCATAACCCCAAAACGATAGTGGCAAATCGGCAAGAGACATCATAGAACGCACCATATCTAATAAGGTTTCATTACGACGTTCAGACACATCATTACGCTGTGGTGTTCCGGGCAGTGTCAACTGTGAAACAATTCCACATTGTCTTAAGTGACTGCCAAACTCATAACTCAGATATTCACCTCCTCGATCAGATCGCAGAAATTTAATCTTCTTGTTACGATGATTCTCAACTTCACTCTGAAATTGCTTGAACTTTTCAAACGTTTCAGACTTGTTTTTCATCAAGTAAATATACCCATATTTACTCAAGTCATCAATGAAGGTGAGAAAGTAACGATACCCACCGCGCGCCGCAACATTCATTGGACCACACACATCAGTATGTATGATTTCCAATAAGTCACTTGCCCGTTCCATTGTTCCTGAGAACGGTGTTTTAGTCATCTTGCCCATCAGGCATGGTTCACATGTGTCAAGTGATTCAAAATCAAGTGACTCCAAAAGTCCATCAGCATGGAGCTTCCTCATGCGCTTTACACCAATATGACCTAAACGGCAGTGCCACAAGAAAGTGGTACTATCATTAACTACTCTACATCTTTTAGCATCAATGTTATGAACATGTGTGTCATCACTATCAAGATTCAATATGAATAAACCCCTAACATTGGGTGCATGACCATAAAAGATATTACTCATATAAATAGAACAACCTTTATTCTCTGATTTAAATGAGTAACCGTCTCGCAATAAACAAGATCCAGATATAATGTTCATGCTTAACGCAGGCACTAAATAACAATTATTCAGGTTCATCACTAATCCCGATGGTAATCGAAGAGAGAGCGTGCCAACGGCGATCACATCAACCTTGGAACCATTTCCCACGCGCATCGTCACTTCGTCCTTTGCTAGTCTTCGTTTATTCCGTAGTTCCTGCTTTGAGTTGCAAATGTGAGCAACCGAACCGGTATCAAATACCCAGGCACTACTACGAGAACTAGTAAGGTACACATCAATAACATGTGTATCATATATACCTTGTTTGTCGTTGGCCGCCTTCTTGTCAGCCAGGTACTTGGGGCAGTTCCGCTTCCAGTGACCAGTTCCCTTGCAATAAAAGCACTCAGTTTCTGGCTTAGGTCCATGCTTAGGCTTCTTTGTAGGAGTAGCAACTGCTTTGCCATCCTTCTTGGTTTTACCCTTCTTGCCTTTTCCTTTGCCATTTTTCTTGAAACTAGTGGTTTTATTGACCATCAACACTTGATGTTCTTTCTGGATTTCAGACTCAGCGATTTTCAGCATCGCAAACAGCTCGGATGATGACTTGTTCATCCCGTGCATGTTATAGTTCATCACAAAACTCTTGTAACTAGGTGGCAGTGATTGAAGAACTCTATCAATGATCGCCTCTTGTGGAAGGGCAATTCCCAACTCACCTAGACTGTTTGAGTACCCAGACATTCTTAGTATATGCTCACTGATAGACCCATTCTCCTGCATCTTGCAAGCATAGAATTTATCGGAGTTCTCATACCTCTCGATCCGGGCATTCTTCTGAATCATAAACTTCAACTCCTGGAACATCTCATATGCTCCATGACGTTCAAAACGTCTTTGAAGTCCCGGTTCTAACCCATACAATATTGCACAATGAACTATTGAGTAGTCTCCAGCATGAGCCTCCCAAGCGTTCTTAACGCCTTCGGAGGTCATGTCTTCTGGTTGGTCACCAAGCGGTGCATCAAGGACATATTGTTTCTGGGAAGCCGTAAGGATAATCCTCAGATTACGGGCCCAATCAACAAAGTTACTTCCCTCATCTTTCAACTTAGCTTTCTCTAGGAACGCATTAAAATTCAGGGGTGCTACTGCGCGAGCTATTGATCTACAACATAAATATGCAAAGGTTACTTAGACTATTGTTCAGGATAATGAGTTTAGTTAATCAAATTACTAAAGCTCCCACTCAAATTGACATCCCTCAGGTCATCTGAGTGTCACATGATCCAAATTCACCAACTCAAGTCCGATCATCACGTCAGTTAAGTTGGCTTCAATCGTGAACATCACTATGTTGATCATATCTACTATATGACTCATATTCGACCGTTCGGTATCTTGTGTTCCGCGGCCATGTCTGTACATGCTAGGCTCGTCAAGTTTAGCCCGAGTGTTCTGCACGTGCAAATCTGGCTTGCACCCGTTGTATGTGAACGTAGAGTCTACCACACCCGATCATCACGTGGTGTCTCGACACGACGAACTTTCGCAACGGTGCACACTCGGGGAGAACACAGTTCATCTTGAAATTCAAGTGAGGGATCACCTTATAATGCTACCGCCGTACTAAGCAAAACAAGGTGCATAAAAGGATTAACATCTCATGCAATTCATAAGTGACATGATATGGCCATGAACTTGTGTTTAAGATCTCCATCTTCGAAACACCGGCATGATCTCCATCGTCACCGGCATAACACCATGATCTCCATCATCTTGATCTCCATCAATGTGTTGCCATCGGGGTTGTGGCGTTAGCCCTGCTTCTACTTCTATTGCTACCGCTTAGCGATAAAGTAAAGCATTACATAGCGCTTAATGATTGACACGCAGGTCATACAATAATAAAATACAACCCTATGGCTCCTGTCGGTTGCCGTACTCGCTGATGTGCAAGTCGTGAAATCTATACATCACATGATCATCTCATACATCACATATATCTCATCATGTAATTGGCCATATCACATGACAACATACCCTGCAAAAACAAGTTAGACGTCCTCTAATTGTTGTTGCATGTTTTACGTGGCTGCTATGGGCATCTAGCAAGAACGATTCTCACCTACGCATAAACCACAACGGTGATACATAGATTGGTTTTCAACCTTCTCAAGGACCGCCTTTGTCGGATCCAATCCAACTAAAGTGAGACAAACTGTCGCCCGCAAGCCATCTAAGCAACAAGTTGCGTCGAGGGAACCGGTCTCTCATAAGCGTACGAGTAATGTTGGTCTGAGCCGTTTTATCTCACAATCCCGCTGAACCAAAATCCGACCAAGGGAGGAAGCAATCTAAGCATCAACGCCCACAAACCTTTTGTGTTCTACTCGAGATCTCATCGAACCATCAACCTAGCTCATGATGCCACTGTTGGGGAACGTCGCATGGGAACAAAAAATTTCCTACGCACATGCAAACCTATCCATGGTGATGAGCATCTACGAGAGGGAGAGTGGATCTACGTACCCTTGTAGATCGCTAAGCGGGAAGCGTTAAGAAACGCGGTTGGTGTAGTCGTACTTCTTCGCAATCCACATCATTGAGCGTCCCGCGATCTAATCACGAACCGTCCCGCGAACCAATCACGATCCGTCCCGCGATCTCGTCACGATCCGTCCCGTGATCCGATCACGAACGTCTCGTGGCCTTGATCATGATCCTTCCGATCTAGTACCGAACGGACGGCACCTCCGCGTTCAGCACACGTGCAGCTTGATGACGATCTCCACCGTCTTGATCCACCAAGAGGAGGTGGAGAGGAGAGAGAGTTCACCGGCAGCGTGCCGGTGCTCCGGTGATGGTGCTGGTGGAGCAATTCCGGTAGGGCTTCGCCTAAGCGCTACAGAAATCCGATCTAGAGGAGCACCGGTGAAACGGGTAGCACGTGGCCGTAAACTATGTGCAAAACCCTAGATATCAACAATATATATAAGAGAGAGGGGAGGATAGGCAGCCAAGGCCTCCTTGGCTCGGCCGGCTAGAGTAGGAGCAATCCTACTTCTCCTCCAATCCTAGTTGGAGTAGGATTGCTCTTCTATTGGCTGATTTTCTCTTTTTCCTTTAGAATTTCATCTCCCTGTGCCATGGGACTTTGTGGCTGTTTTCGCATCCCACTAAGGGCTGGTTAATACTCCCCCACAGCCCATGGACCTCTTGGGGTCGAAATACCCCTCCCGCAGGCCTCCCGGTACACTACCGGCACTCCCGGTACACTACCGATGAGCCCGAAACTTTTCCGGCGACCAAACTGGGACTTCCTATATATGAATCTTTACCTCCGGACCATTCCGGAGATCCTTGTGATGTCCGGGATCTCATCCGGGACTCCGAACAACCTTCGGTCACCACCATACATAACTCTACACTACTGAAACGTCACCGAACCTTAAGTGTGCAGACCCTGCGGGTTCGAGAACTATGTAGACATGACCGAGACACCTCTACGGCCAATAAACAATGGCGGGACCTGGACGTCCACATTGGTTTCTACATATTCTACGAAGATCTATTGGTCGAACCTCTATGTCAAGGATTCAGTTAATCCCGTATAACGTTCCCTTTGTTCTTCGGTATGTTACTTTCCCGTGATTCGATCGTCGGTATCTCCATACCTAATTCAATCTCGTTACCGACAAGTCTCTTTACTCGTTCCGTAATACAAAATCCCGCAACTAACAATTAGTCACATTGCTTGCAAGGCTTCATTGTGATGTTGCATTACCGAGTGGGCCCCGAGATACCTCTCCGTCACTCGGAGTAACAAATCCCAGTCTCGATCCATGCCAACTCAACAGACACCATCGGAAATACCTGTAGAGCACCTTTATAGTCACCCAGTTACGTTGCAACGTTTGATACACACAAGGCACTCCTCCGATATCCGTGAGTTGCATGATCTCATGGTCATAGGAACATATACATTGACATGAAGAAAACAGTAGCAATAAACTGACACGATCATATGCTACGTTTGTAGTTTGGATCTTGTCCATGACATCATTTTCCTAATGATGTGATCCCATTATCAAATGACATCACATGTCAATGGCTAGGAAACCCTGACCATCTTTGATCAACGAGCTAGTTCACTAGAGACATACTAGGGACACAGTGTTGTCTATTTATCCACACATGCAATGTGTTTCCAATCACTACAATTATAGCATGGATAATAAACGATTATCATGAACAAGGAAATATAATAATAAACACTTTATATATTGCCTCTAGGGCATATTTCCAACAGTCTCCCACTTGCACTAGAGTCAATAATCTAGTTCACATCACTATGTGATTTACACGGTAATAAATCGAACACCCATAAAGTTCTGGTGTTGATCATGTTTAGCCCTTAGGAGAGGTTTAGTCAACGGGTCTTCCACATTCAGATCCGTGTGCACTTTGCTAATATTTATGTCCTTCACCTCGATGATAGAACCGGATGGAGTTGAAGCGTCGCTTTATGTGTCTGGTCCTCTTGTGAAACCTTGGTTCCTTGGCTAGAGCAATGGCACCAGTGTTGTCACAGAACAGATTTATTTGATTCAGCGCACTAGGCACTACTCCAAGATCTGTCATGAACTGCTTCATCCAGACACCTTCCTTCGCCGCCTCCGAGGCTGCGATGTACTCCGCTTCGCACGTAGAATCAGCTACCATGCTTTGCTTGGAATTGCACCAACTTACCGCTCCCCTGTTAAGAATAAATATGTATCCGGTTTGCGATTTAGAATCGTCCGGATTAGTGTCAAAGCTTGCATCGACGTAACCCTTTACGACGAGCTCTTCATCAACTCCATAAACGAGAAACATGTCCTTAGTCCTGTTAAGGTACTTAAGGATATTCTTGACCGCTTGCCAGTGCTCCATTCCAGGATCACTTTGAAACCTTCCAGCCATACTTATGGCAAGGCTCACATCGGGTCTTGTGCACAGCATTGCATACATGATAGAGCCTATGGCTGAAGCATAGGGGATGACGCTCATCTTTTCTTTATCTTTTGCAGTCACTGGGCGTTGAGTCTTACTCAACTTCACACCTTGTAACAAAGGCAAGAACCCCTCCTTGGCCTGTTCCATTTTGAACTTCTTCAAAACTTTATCAAGGTATGTGCTCTATGAAAGTGTTATTAAGCGTCTCAACCTATCTCTATAAATCTTAATGCCTAATATGAAAGCAGCTTCTCCTAGGTCCTTCATTGAAAAACTCTTATTCAAATATTCCTTCACGCTATCCAGCATTTCTATATCGTTTCCGATCAGCAATATTTCATCCACATATAACACTAGAAACGCTATAGAGATCCCACTCACTTTCTTGTAAATACAAGCTTCTCCATAAACTTGTATAAACCCAAACGCTTTGATCACTTCATCAAAGCGCTTATTCCAACTCCGAGATGCTTGCACCAGTCCATAAATGGATCGCTGGAGTTTGCAAACTTTCTCAGCATTCTCTGGATCGACAAAACCTTCGGGTTGCATCATATACAACTCTTCCTCAAGGAAACCGTTGAGGAACGCCGTTTTGACATCCATCTGCCAAATTTCATAGTCGAAATAAGCAGCTATTGCCAACATGATTCTAACAGACTTAAGCATCGCCACAGGTGAGAAAGTCTCATCGTAGTCAACTCCTTGAACTTGTGAAAAACCCTTTGCCACAAGTCGAGCTTTATAGACGGTGACATTACCGTCCGTGTCCGTCTTCTTCTTATAGATCCATTTGTTCTGAATGGCCTTTCGCCCTTCAGGTAGTACTTCCAAAGTCCATACTTTGTTTCCATACATGGATCCCATCTCAGATTTCATGGCCTCTAACCATTTCTTGGAATCCGGGCCTATCACTGCTCCTCCATAGCACGTTGGTTCATTGTTGTCTAACAACATGACCTCCAAGACAGGGTTGCCGTACCACTCGGGAGTAGTACGTGCCCTTGTCGACCTACGAGGTTCAATAGCAGCATGATCCGAAGCTTCATGATCATCATCATTAACTTCCTCTTCTACCATCGTAGGTTCCACAGAAACATCTTTCTGCGCTGCGCCACTACCTGGTTGAAGTAAAGGTTCAATAACCTCATCAACCTCTATTTTCCTCCCACTCAATTCTTTCGAGAGAAACTCTTTCTCAAGAAATGTTCCGTTCTTAGCGACAAACACTTTGCCTTCGGATCTGAGATAGAAGGTATACCCGACTGTCTCTTTCGGGTATCCTATGAAGACACATTTTTCCGCTTTGGGTTCCAGCTTTTCAGGCTGAAGCTTTTTGACATAAGCATCACATCCCCAAACTTTAAGAAACGACAACTTCGGCCTTTTGCCAAACCATAGTTCATATGGCGTCGTCTCAACGGATTTTGATGGTGCCCTATTTAAAGTGAATGCAGCTGTCTCTAATGCATAACCCCAAAACGATAGTGGCAAATCAGCAAGAGACATCATAGAACGCACCATATCTAATAAGGTTCGATTACGACGTTCAGACACATCATTACGCTGTGGTGTTCCGGGCGGTGTCAACTATGAAACAATTCCACATTGTCTTAAGTGACTGCCAAACTCATAACTCAGATATTCACCTCCTCGATCAGATCGCAGAAATTTAATCTTCTTGTTACGATGATTCTCAACTTCACTCTGAAATTGCTTGAACTTTTCAAACATTTCAGACTTGTGTTTCATCAAGTAAATATACCCATATCTACTCAAGTCATCAGTGAAGGTGAGAAAGTAACGATACCCACCAGGCGCTGCAACATTCATTGGACCGCACACATCAGTATGTATGATTTCCAATAAGTCACTTGCCCGTTCCATCGTTCCTGAGAACGGCGTTTTAGTCATCTTGCCCATCAGGCATGGTTCGCATGTGTCAAGTGATTCAAAATCAAGTGACTCCAAAAGTCCATCAGCATGGAGCTTCCTCATGCGCTTTACACCAATATGACCTAAACGGCAGTGCCACAAGAAAGTGATACTATCATTAACTACTCTACATCTTTTAGCATCAATGTTATGAACATGTGTGTCATCACTATCAAGATTCAATATGAATAAACCCCTAACATTGGGTGCATGACCATAAAAGATATTACTCATATAAATAGAACAACCTTTATTCTCTGATTTAAATGAGTAACCGTCTCGCAATAAACAAGATCCAGATATAATGTTCATGCTTAACGCAGACACTAAATAACAATTATTCAGGTTCATCACTAATCCCGATGGTAATCTAAGAGAGAGCGTGCCGACGGCGATCACATCAACCTTGGAACCATTTCCCACGCGCATCGTCACTTCGTCCCTTGCCAGTCTTCGTTTATTCCGTAGTTACTGCTTTGAGTTGCAAATGTGAGCAACCGAACCGGTATCAAATACCCATGCACTACTACGAGAACTAGTAAGGTACACATCAATAACATGTATATCATATATACCTTGTTTGTCGTTGGCGGCGCAGGGGAGGGGCGGCGAGCGGGAGGGGGAGGGGCGGCGCGGGGGGGGGGGTGAGGTGGTGGGGGCAGCACAGGGGAGGGGCGGCGAGCTGGAGGGGGAGGCGCGGCCGGGGGTGAGGTGGTGGGGGCAGCACAGGGGAGGGGCGGCGAGCGGGAGGGGGTGGGGCGTTGTGGGGGAGGGGCGGCGAGGATGGCACGGCGGAGGTGGCCGGCGAGTGGGGAGAGCTGCGATGGTGGGAGACGGCGGGAGGGGGCTGTGTGTGGGTGAGAGGCCGGGGGCAGGTGGAGATCGCGTGGGAAGAATTGGCGGCCCGGAGGGAAAACTGCCGTTAAGGGGCATCCCCTTTGTCGTCCGCTTGCGGACGGCAAAGCCGAGCATGGCAGACGGCAAAGATCAGGCGTTAAGTGGACCTGTCTACCCTCTTTGCCGTCTGCCTTCAGGGTCTTTGCCGTCTGCTGGCAGACGGCAAATGAACAGCACAAGGCAAAGAGAACCATTGCCATATGCCAGCTCTTTGCCGTCTGCTTGAGGGCAGCGGACGGCAAAGACCTTCTTTGCCATCCGTTGGCAGATGGCAAAGACCTGGCACACGGCAAATAACTGAATTCCAGTAGTGTGTACTGCTTAACTCTTTTTTTCTAAGTGCTTGTACAGCTTAAACTGTGTGCGTACCCTGGGTGGGGGCCCCTGCATCTTGGGGGCCCGGGGCGGCTGCCCCCTCTGCCCCCCCTCAGGGCCGGCCCTGCGGATAAATACATACATACTATTCACTCGACTGAGTACTTTCCATCCATTCGGACGACAGTCAACCACTCGGCCATATGTCTCACTCGGATATTCGAAGACCAACAAGGTAGTCGAAGCATCATTCTCGTTGTGGAGCTTCTGTAGTGGGCTAACTTTATGGCATCAATGACCCATCTTGTAACAAGGGAGGTGAGGGGGTGACACACTCTATATAATCCATCCCCCACCGCATAGCTCAGGGCTTATTTTCTTCTCCCTTGGCTCTCTCGTCATTAGTCTCGGGACTTTGCTTAGTCATGAAGATCCTTCTCCTCTCTCCCTCTCAAATACACCATGTAAATCTGTGTTCATGACAGATAAGCAAAGCCTCTTCAAAGCACGAGACGTAGGGTTGTTATCTCCACCGTGAGAGGCCCGAACTCGCTAAAACCACCGTGTCACCCATTTACATCTCGATAAATCATGCCCCGTTATCCTACCCCACTTGAATGTCGGAATCGTTCTCACGACAGCAGCATGGTCGCCAACTTTGACGAAGAGAGATTAGCATCCAGGGAAAGCGAACATACGTTATGTTTCGAAATTTCTAACAAAGCTAATATGCCTTAGATAATTGGAAGGAAGGAGTATAAGAGTTCGTTACTGCTATTTGTATGCTGCATGGGGTCTCTAGGTCGAATTATGTCGAGAGCTAATTTTGATTTGTAATTAACAGATGAGTAAAATGGGCGTACATGGGCCGGCACATCATCGAGGTGAAAATGTCACGTATACAACGTACTTTCAAAAAAGACCATCATGCACTTTATTATTATGAAGGGGTATAGATTAATCTCAACAATCAATGTGTTTAGGGATGTGTACCGAAGCACAAATGTTTGTTTTATGCGTACATAATACTCAACGTTGATGAATTAGCATGCATAATACTCCCTCCGTTCCGAAATAAGTGTCGTAATTTTAGTTTAAATTTAAAGCATACAAAATAGTAAACGGGCCGGTCCATCATCAGGTGAAAATGTCGGGTATACAATGTGCTTACAAAAAAGACCATTGTGTTTATTATTATTATGAAGGAGTAAGGATTAATCTCAGCCATCGTTGTGTTTAGGGTGGGAGGGGGCTAGGGGGGTGTACCGAACCAGAAGTGTTTGTGTTATGCCTACATAATACTCAACGTTACCCATCAAAGAAAAATACATAATACTCAATGTTGCCGAATTAGTAAACATAATACCCCCTCCGATCCGAAATAAGCGGTGTGGTTTCAGTTCAAATTTGAAGCATATAAAATATACGTACTAGTACTAAGTTTCTGTAGACTGCTGTGCAGATTGATCTAACTCGCCTACCATTTTGATGTTGTTCTCTTAATAATGCAGAGCTTGCAGCAGACATAACCACGAGAAGATACATCCACACTGGGGGAATTAGCCTTGATCCAGAAATCATATAAGGAAGACTCAATTAGCATTTAACATGCCAACCACATGAAGATTTACCCCGACTGACCCAACTCCATGTTATATTTATTTACCGTGCCCAGCGCATAAAGATCAGTCCGACTGATTTAACTCTAGATTACAGAAATTTACTACGCTAAGGGCATGAGAGTTCACTTGTTCAATTCAGTTCCACACTAGAAGACTTAAACCCTCTACCCGACTCATCCAGTCCGACAGAGGCTCGGGGACTACACCCAGTGGGTGCACTCACCGTGCCCCACTGGAAGAGAAATAAAAAATATTCCGCTCGGTCAGGTCCGCTAACAACATTCAAGTTCAACAAACTCTATAGATTCCAACCGGCTACTAGCAATCAGTCGGAGTCTCAGGGGCTACTTTTGGGGATACACATAATAGGTAGCCCCACTAAGGGTCAAAATATCATAATACCATGGGGTCCACATATCAGGTGTGTCGAGATAAGTACATACATACTATTCACTCGACCGAGTACGTTCCATCCACTCGGACGACAGTCAACCACTCGGTCATATGTCTCACTCGGATATGCGAAGACCAACAAGGCAGTCGAAGCATCATTCTCATTGTGGAGGTTCTGTAGTGGGCTGACTTTATGGCATCAATGAGCCATCTTGTAACATAGGAGGCAAGGGAGTGCGCACTCTATATAAGCCACCCTCACCGCATAGCTTAGGGCTAGTTTTCTTCTCCCTTGGCTCTCTCGCCATTAGTCTCAGGACTTGGCTCAGTCATGGAGATCCGTTCTCCTCTCTCCCTCTCAAATACACCATGTAATTCTGTGTTCATGACAGATAAGCAAAGCCTTTTCGGGACTCGAGACATAGGGTTGTTATCTCTACCGTGAGAGGCCCGAACTCGCTAAAACCACCGTGTCACCCATTTGCATCTCGATAGATCATGCCCCATTATCCTACAACCTCTCTAATGTCATAATCGTTCCCACGACAGCAGCATGGTCGCCAACTTTGAGGAAGAGAGATTAGCATCCAGGGAAAGCGAACGTACGTTATGTTTCGAAATTTCTAACAAATCTGATACGCCTTAGATAATTGGTAGGAAGGAGTATAAGAGTTACCACAACTCAAGTGTCCGGTTCGTTACTGCTATTTGTATGCTGCGTCGGGTCTCTAGGTTGAATTCTGTCGAGAGCTAATTTTGTTTTGTTATTAACAGATGAGTAAAATGGGCGTAAATGGGCCGGCCCATCATCGAGGTGAAAATGTCGCGTATACAATGTACTTTCAAAAAAGACCATCCTGCACTTTATTATTATGAAGGGGTATGGATTAATCTCAACAATCGACGTGTTTAGGAATGTGTACCGAAGCAGAAGTGTTTGTTTTATGCATTCATAATAATCAACGTTGATGAATTAGCATGCATAATACTCCCTTCGTTCCGAAATAAGTGTTGTGACTTTAGTTTAAATTTAAAGCATACAAAATAGTAAATGAGCCGGCCCATCATCGAGGTTAAAATGTCGCGTATACAACGTGCTTACAACAAAGACCATCGTGTTCTTTATTATTATGAAGGGGTAAGGATTAATCTCAGGCATCATTGGGTTTAGGAAGGGGAGAGGGGAGGGGTGTACCGAAGCAGAAATGTTTGTGATATGCATACATAATACTCAACATTACCCGTCAAAGAAAAATACATAATACTCAATGCTGACGAATTAGTAAACAAAATAGCCCCTCCGATCCGAAATAAGCGTTGTGGTTTCAGTTTAAATTTGAAGCATATAAAATATACATACTAGTAGTAAGTTTCTGTAGACTGCTGTGCAGATTGATCTAAATCGCTTACCATGTTGATGTTGTTCTCCTAATAATGCAGAGCTTGCAGCAGACATAACCACGAGCAGATACAGAGCCCCTCATATGCCCGGCACCAGGGTACCCAACACATATAGTTCATCAAATTGCAGATGACCCAAGGACTATTTGGAATTGGGCATTTATTTATGGTGTGCGACGTGATCTCGGCCATCATTTTGTAATGGCATTAGCTAGCGCTGCAAACGCGATGATCGTCGTGAATGTGAAGCATTCACCATTCACCGGCGGGATGAGATCTTCGAGGGGGACAATTAGTTACGGCGGGGCTCGGCTACGTACTCTTGTGTTGCCCCTCCAGTTAACATAGATACTAGGCATCATCCCGTGCACCCGCACGGGCTAGAAATTTCTCTGTTTTAATATTGTTTACCGGTCAAGCTAGGGCATGTGCACACCCATTAAGATGCTCTGTTATGAAAACGTAATAGAAACGGACGCGGCGTTTTGGCTCCCGGGTGCATCTGCACCCGCGTTCACCAAAAAAATCAAAACAAATACTAGGAGAATTAAAAAAATTCCAATTTTTTTGTATGGTACATATTTTGATGCGTGAGGTTCGTTGAAAATTTCAACTTATTTAAACATTTGAGGAGCTCTCAGAAAAAAAGACAAATCGTGGTCTGAAAAAAAGGTTTGCTATTCATCAATTTTTTTGACCCGATTTGTCTTTTTTGTTGAGAGCTGCTTGGATGTCCAAATAAGTTGAAATTTGGAACGGACCTCACGCATCAAAATATATACCACAAAAAAAAATTGGAATTTTTTGAATTTTTCTAGTATTTGTTTTTATTTTTTCCGTCGACAGGTGCAGATGAGCCTGAGCTCAGAAACGAATTTTCCAATAGAAATCATATTTATAGCATCTTAATATTTTGTCCGAAAGTTCTATATTAATTTGTAGGTTTTATATTTTTTCTTCATTTTAAATATAAATTAGAAACAAAATAGATATACCAACACTTTTACCCATTAGGGTATTTGAGTACCCGGTTGACTCATTCTACTAAAATTTCTTCATGCGAAATGAAATGGTGGAATTACTACATGCAACACACAATATAAGTCCGTAGTTTCTGCCATCCAACCAAGAAAAGGAATTGGATTGCCATGCCTTGTAACTTCAGGTTGGTTCTCAAGTGTTATATCCTCCATAACAAATAAAAATAAATCATCCCTAAAACATACCAATAAGTAGGACCAATTTAATGGAAATAGTGCAACAAAAATGTAAATGAAAACATGATGTTATGGTTGAAAATGAGTATTTTTCTGAGGTACCAATAGTACTTAGAAATATATTCAATATTTGAGGGAATATCTATGAATTTGGATAGAAAAGCCTCATAAAGATGGTACTGACGACCATATATCATCCACCGTGATTCTTTAATGTGCTGAGGACCATATATCATCCACCAGTAATTATTTGAGGGGATATCTTTTTGAGGTATCATAAAGATGGTACTGAAGACCATAAAGATGATACTGAGGACAATACGGTGAAACGAACATGGAGTAAAAATGGAAAAGTGCAACAGTGAATACTTAATGTGTATATATGTGTTGTTCATATCAGGTGTGATGTCCTAGGAGAGCAGAAAAATGCACGAAGTAAAATATTTTTGTCAATAGGACCTTACTTTCCAATTAAAAAAAGGAGTTCTTACTTATTATGGGATTCATCACCAAGCGGCATGCACGTTGTTTTTGAAATTCTTACTATGGTAGCCATTGCGTTGTCTTTCAGTGACGAGTAAATATTTTGTGGATAACGAACAGAAGAGAGACTTCCAACTCTGGACCCTGGGAAGTATGGCTGTGAATCGATAGTGTGCATACTGTTCTGGCATTGTCATAATGGGAAAAATAAACTAATCTATATTGAAATATCTAAAAGAGTAAAAAAATTATAGCGGAATGGCTAACAAAATTGCCTTATATAGGGCCAACTTGTAGGCGCTTAATTCCTTGCGGTTTATTTCATGAGTATAAGCTCATAGTACTGAAAAATATAGTAGTACATGACAGGTTAATTTGTACGTATCTAGCTCGTTCTTCCCCTTTCCGTACAGAACTTGCAGAACATAAGAATTTGTTTTTTCAACCTTTCATACATATAATAGGCAGAATGGAACTCGTTCCTGACTAAATTAAGATGAACAATAGTAAAAGTATATTTATGCTTCACATGTTAATATTACACAGGAGATCATTATTAGATTAAGCAATTTCACAAAGCTAAACTATTTTGTAGAAAACAATGATCAAAAATCTAATATAGCTAATTTAATCAGATGATTTTACGCAGGCATACATTTTCCCCTTATTTCAATGGGGACATGAGCATCTTACCTGATCGAACAGGTCCAATCACTAGTAGAAAACAGGGCATTGATTAGGGCCGGGCTAGCACATTAGTCCCGGTTTAGTCACGAACCGGGACCAATGGGGGCAACAGTATCGGTTCGTGAGGCCAGGGGGCCGGGCGGGCCATGTGGGGCATTGGTCCCGGATCGTCTGGAACCTTTGGTCCCAGTTTCAGACAAGAACCGGGACCAATGTGCTTCGCTCCTGGCCCACAACCATTGGTCCCGGTTCGTGGCTGGAACCGAGACCAAAGGGGGCAACCGTTCACTTGGTGCGAGCCACTTTAGTCCCGGTTGGTGGCTCAAACCGGGACTAAAGGTTTGAACGGTTCGCGTCTCACGACGTTTGACGCTCCGAGAAACAGGCAAGATAACTATTCCTCGGTGAGGGCTACAGTAACTTCGTCCAATTCTCTTCTTCTCCTCCATTCTCCTCTCTTCTTCTCCTCCATTCTCCTCTCTTCTTCCCCATATCTTCTACCATGAATCCAATCACTCGCTACGGGGAGGTGCTCGCACATGGCACGACCAATCTCGATGTCGTCTACATGAACGACAACTCCATGGTGCCGCGTTTTCTTTCCATTTTGCAGAAATGGCTTCAAATGGCGGATGAGAAAGAAAAGTTCATAGGGCTTGATCTCGAGTACACGGCCAAGCAAGAAGATGTTTCTATCATCTAGCTATGTTTCAAGAAACATGTCATGATCTTCCAATGGGCAAGGTGAGTTTTGAGGGTTTTGTTGTACCAATTAATAATTTATAAATTATTATGGAAATTGCATAGGATAGAAATATGTTCCATTTTGAATCCTATGGGAAAGATCAATATTTTTTTTAAGTTTGTAGTGAAACAATTTTCCTTGTTGCAAAACGTGGGAGAACATATATGTCATATAGTTAGTTAAGAGTTTCTTCATCAATTCATAGGATATGAAAATTGCATATATATAGGATATAGCAATATATATATTCTATTTTGAATCCTATGGCAAAGATCAATTTCTCTTAAGTTGTAGTGAAATATATTTTTGATTTTTTTATGACATTATTGTTCATCGGGCTCAAATGAGCCCAGGAGCAAAAACTCCGCGTCTTCCTCTTTTGTTGCAGTGAAATAATTTTCCTTCATATAGTTGCATATTATAATTCTGCCAAAATATACTTGTTGCAGCAGTATTTAACATTTGTTCCATTTTAATTTGTTGATGTTGCAGTAGTGACAAGCACTGCCCAGCACTCATGGACTTCCTACGTAGCGGTGCTACTTCTCTGCAACGTCGCCTGAAATTGGCGAGTTGATTCTTGTCTTGCGTTGGTTTTTTTCCTTGAAGAGTAAAGGGTGATGCAGCAAAGTAGAGATAAGTATTTTCCTCAGTTTGAGAACCAAGGTATCAATCCAGTAGGAGTATCAAGATGAGGCAACAAGGAACCTGCACAAACATAAACAAACTTACACCTAACGGAATAAAGAGGTTGTCAATCCCTTTACGATTACTTGCAAGGTGAGATCTGATAGTGATAATAAGTATATGTAAATAAGTAAATAAGATTGTAGCAAGGTATTTATGGTGTTTTTCTGTTTAGATTTGAATATGTAATGTGTAAAAAAGACCTGGGGGCCATAGTGTTCACTAGAGGCTTCTCTCATGATAGGAAGTATTACGGTGGGTGAACACATTACTGTTGAGCAATTGATAGAATAGCGCAAAGTCATGATGATATCTAAGGCAATGATCATACATATAGGCATCACGTCCAAGATAAGTAGACAGATACTTTCTGCATCTACTACTATTACTCCACACATCGACCGCTATCCAGCATGCATCTAGTGTATTAAGTTCATAATAAACGGAGTAACGCTTTAAGCAAGATGACATGATGTAGAGGGATAGATTCATGCAATATGATATAAACCCCATCTTTTTACCCTTGATGGCAACAACATGATGCGTGCCTCGCTACCCCTTCTGTCACTAGGTGAGAACACCGCACGGTATGAGCCCAAAACCAAGCACTTCTTCCATTGCAAGAACTATAGATCAAGTTGGCCAAACGAAACCTATAACTCGAAGAGAATTACAAGGATATGAAATCATGCATATAAGAAATGAGAGGAGACTCAAATAATATTTATAGATAATCTGATCATAAATCCACAATTCATCGGATCTCAACAAACACACCGCAAAAGAAGATTACCTCGGATAGATCACCATGAAGATCATGGAGAACTTTGTATTGAAGATCAAAGAGAGAGAAGAAGCCATCTAGCTACTAGCTATGGACCCGAAGGTCTGTGGTGAACTACTAACACATCATCGAAGACGCAATGGTGTTGATGAAGATGACCACCGGCGATGAATTCCCCTCCAGCAGGATGCCGGGACGGTCTCCCGATTGGTTATTGGTGGCTCTGGAGGTCTGCGGCGGCGAAACTTGCGATCTAGGTTTATTTCTAAGGGTTTTCGTATTTATAAGACCGTCTGGCGTCAGGAAAAAGTCGAGAGGCGCCACGAGGAGGTCACGAGCCGCCTAGCCGTGGCCAGGGGGGTCACGCCTCCCAGGCTCGTGGCTCCCTCGGGCCGCCTCTCCGGTATTTTTTTATCCAGCTATTTTTGATATTTTCCATAAAAAATCACGGCGAAAGTTTTATTCCATTTGGACTCCGTTTGATATTCCTATCTGAAAAAGGTCAAAAACACGGAAAAAACAGGAACTGGCACTGGGCACTGGATTAATAAGTTAATCCCAAAAATAATATAAAATAGCATATTCATGCATATAAAACATCCAAAGTTGATAATATAATAGCATGTAACAATCAAAAATTATAGATATGTTGGAGACGTATCAAGCATCCCCAAGCTTAACTCCTTCTTGTCCTCGAGTAGGGAAGTGATAAAGAACGAATTTTTGATGTGGAATGCTACCAAACATATTTGTTTTATGTAATCTCTTTATTGTGGCATGAATGTTCAGATCCGTAAGATTCAAAACAATAGTCTAATATTGACAGGAAAACAATAATACTTCAAGTATAATAGCAAAGTAATCGTGAACTTTCGAAATAACAAGGCAAAAGAAAGTTATCCCTACAAAATCATATAGTCTCTCTATGCTCCATCATCCCCACACAACGGATTTAAATCATGCACAACCCCGGTATTGTCCAATCAATTGTTTTTGCACTCTTATTTTTTCAAACTTTTTCAACTCTCACGCAATACATGAGCGTGAGCCATGGATATAGCACTATAGGTGGAATAGAGTGTGGTGGAGGTTGTGAGGCAAAAAGGAGGAGATGGTCACATCGACTCGGCGTATCAATGGGCTATGGATATGCCCGTCAATAGATATCAATGTGAATGAGTAGGGATTGCCATGAAACAGATGCACTAGAGCTATAAGTGTATGAAAGATCACAAATGAAAAATAGTGGGTGTGCACCCGACTTGCTTGCTCACGAAGACCTAGGGCAATTGGAGGAAGCCCATCATTGGAATATACAAGCCAAGTTATATAATGAAAATTTCCACTAGCATATGAAAGTGACAAAACAAGAGACTCTCTATCATGAAGATCATGGTGCTACTTTGAAGCGCAAGTGTCGAAAAAGATAGTAGCATTGTCCCTTCTCTCTTTTTGTCTCTTTTTTTGTTTGGGCTCTTTGGCCTCGTTTTTTGGTGGGCATCTTTGGCCTCTTTTATTTCCTCACATGGGATAATGCTCTAATAATGATGATCATCACACTATTATTTACTTACAACTCGATACTTAGAACAATAATGACTCTATACAATGAAAGTGACGACACATGTCATGAGACGGAACAGTGAAAGTTGAATGGAAATATATCTCGGAATGGCTATGAAAATGCCATGATAGGTGGGTATGGTGGCTGTTTTGAGGAAGGCATATGGTGGGTTTTTGCACCGGCAAAAGTTGTGCGGCACTAGAGAGGGTGGCAATGGTGGAAGGTGAAAGTGCTTCTATACCATGGACTCACATTAGTCATGAAGAACTCATATACTTATTGCAAAAGTTTTATTAGTAATCAAAACAAAGTGCTAAACGCATACTCCTAGGGGAAGGGTTGGTAGGAGTTAACCATCGCATGATCCCGACCTCTACACAAAGGATGACAATCAATAAATCAATTATGCTCCGACTTCCTAACATAGCGGTTCACCATACGAGCATGCTACGGGAATCACTAACTTCAACACAAGTATTTATAGCTTCACAACACCATACTAACATAACTATAATATTACCATATCCATATCTCAAAACTAATTGTGAGGAATCAAACTTATCTTACTAATCAATGCACTTGAATATGAAAGTTTTTATTATATCCTCTTTGGATGCCCATAATATTTAGGACTAATTTCATAACACACGCCAATTACCAAGTTACTTAGAGAGGTCACTCTCAAAATGGTATAAGTGAAGATTCGAGAGTTTGTATTTCTACAAAATATGACACCGCCGTGCTCTACAAAGATTTAAGTGGAGCACCAGAGAAAAATTATCTAGCTCAAAAGATATAAGTGAAGCAAATTGGAGAAAAATTACCAATCTCAAAAGATATATGTGAAGCACGTGAGAGCAAAATTACCAAGCTCAAAAGATATATGTGAAGCTCATGGGAGTGAAATTACCAAGCTCAAAAGATATAAGTGAAGCTCATGAGTATTCTAACAAATTCACGATGAGTGCATGTCCCTCTCAAAAGGTGTGGAGAAAGAATCATTGTGATAAAACAAAAATCAAATACTCCTATAATACGCGACGCTCCAAGCAAAACACATATCATGTGGTAAATAAAAATATAGCTCCAAGTAACGTTACCGATGGATTGATGACGGAAGAGGGGATCCCTTCCCGGGGCATCCCCAAGCTTAGGATTTTTGGTGTCCTTGAATTTGGCTTGGGATGACTTGGGAATCCCCAAGCTTAGGCTCTTGCCACTCTTTATTCCATTGTCCATAAGAACATCACCCAAAACATGAGAACTTCACAACACAAAACTTAAACAGAAACTCGTGATAGCATTAGCATAAGAAAACAAACCACCAACTTTTTAGGTACTGTAGTAAACTTAATTTCCATTTATATTGATGTTATATTACTGAATTCTCACTTTTCCATGGCTCGTACCCTCCGATACTACCCATAATTTCATCAAAATAAGCAATCAACACAACAAAAACAGAATCTGTCAAAAACAGAACAGTCTGTAGAAATCTGTATATTTCATATACCTCTGAAAACACAAAATTCTGAAACAATTATGAAAATTAGGTAACTTTGCATATAAATCATCAGCAAAAATAATCAACTCAAAAGCTCTTTCTTGATAGGAATGAAAAATAATTTTGTGAGCACAAAGTTTTTGTCTGTTTCCAGCATGATTAAACAACTATCACCAAAACTAATCATAAAGGTTCTACTTGGCGCAAACAGTAATTAAAAAAAAACACAATCATAACAGAATCATGATGGCTTGGACTCAACAAAACAGAATGTAAAAAGTAAAAATAAACCTATTCATTGGGTTGCCTCCCAACAAGCGCTATTGTTTAACGTCCTTCGCTAGTCATAAGGCAATAGAATCAAGTATTGTCATCTTTAGTGCCCAAACCATAAGTAGCTCTCATAATGGAATCATAAGGAAATTTTATTCTCTTTGTAGGAAAATTTTCCATGCCCTTCTTCAATGGAAATTGAAATTTAATATTCCCTTCATTCATATCAATAACCGCACCAATAGTCCTAAGGAAAGGTCTACCAAGAATAATGGGACATGTAGGATTGCAATCAATATCAAGCACAATGAAATCTACAAGCACATAGTTCCTATTTGCAATAATAAGAACATCATTAATCCTTCCCATAGGTTTCTTAATAGTAGAATCCGCAAGATGCAAATTAAGGGAGCACTTATCAATCTCATTGAAACCTAGAACATCACATAAAGATTTTCGAATTGTGCAAACACTTGCACCCAAATCACACAAAGCATGGCATTCATAATTTTTAGTCTTGATTTTTATAGTAGGTTCCCACTCATCATGAAGTTTTCTAGGAATAGATATTTCCAACTCAAGTTTCTCTTCAAGAGATTTCATCATAGAATCAACAATATGTTTAGTAAAAGCCTTATTTTGGCTATAAGCATGTGGAGAGTTTAACATGGATTGCATCAAGGAACTACGTTCAATCAAAGAGAAACTATCATAATTAAATTCCTTGAGATCCAAAGTAGTAGTTTCATTACTATTCGAAGTTTTGATATCTTCAACTCCACTTTTAGTATTTTTAGCATCAAGATAAATAGACTCCGAATCATTGGGGCGTTTCTCAACCAAAGTAGATTCACATCCAGCCCCATCATCATTAATATTGACATTAGAAAACAAGGATTCAATAGGAGTCACATCAAGCACTTTAAGATCTTCGTGATTCTCATCACGAGAACACACCTTTTTGAGCCATTCATGTCTAGCACGAATTTGGGCAGTTCTTTCTTTATTCTCATTTATAGAAATACGCATACCTTTCAAAGTTTCATCCATATTAATCTTGGGAGGAACACATATCAACTTCAAAGCATCAATATCAAGAGACATTCTATCAACAGTCCTAGCCAAGTCATCAATTTTAAGCAGTTTTTCTTCTATGGAAGCATTGAAAATGTTTTGCGAATTAATAAACTCTGTTATATTACTTTCAAGATCAGACGGTATTTCATTATAATTTCCGTGACCATTGTTGTAGGAATTTCCAAAATTATTAGAGGGATTACTAGGAAAAGGCCTAGGATTAAAGTTACCTCTATAAGCATTGTTGTTACCAAAATTATTCCTACCAACAAAATTAACATCCAAATTTTCATTGTTACTCTCAATCAAGGAAGATAAAGGCATATCATTAGGATCTAGAGGAACACTCGTACTAGCAACCAACTTCATTAACTCATCCATCTTAGCAATCAAAGAGTTAATTTCTTCTATAGCATGCACTTTTTTACTAGTAGGTGACCTCTCAGTGTGCCATTGAGAATAATTTGTCATGATAGTATCCAAGAGTTTTGTAGATTCTCCTAATGTGATTTCCATAAAAGTTTCACCGGAGGCAGAATCCAAAATATTTCTATAAGCAAAATTCAAACCAGCATAGAAAATTTGTATAATCATCCAAAGACTTAGACCATGAGCGGGACAATTTCTAATCATCAATTTCATTCTCTCCCAAGATTGTGCAACATGTTCATGATCTAGTTGATTAAAATTCATAATATCACTACGGAGAGAGATAATCTTAGCAGGTGGAAAATACTTGGAAATAAAAGCATCTTTACATTGGTTCCATGAATCAATACTATTTTTAGGTAAAGATGAAAACCAAGTTTTTGCTCGATCTCGTAGTGAGAACGGAAATAGATTGAATTTAATCATATGATTATCCACATCTCTCTTATTTTGCATATCACATAACTCAATAAAGGTATTAAGATGGGACGCGGCATCTTCACTAGGAAGGCCGGAAAATTGCTCTTTCATAACAAGATTCAACAGGGCAGCATTAATTTCATATGATTCCGCACTAGTGACGGGAGCTATTGGGGAAATAATAAAATCAATGTTATTAGTATTAGAGAAATCACACAATTTAGTGTTTTCAGACATGGTGACTTAGCAAGGAGACAAGCACACAAGCCAACAGAAAGCAAGCGAAAGAGAAGAGCACATAAAGAAAGACAAATATTTTTGTAATTTTTGTTTTTTTAGAAGTGTGGGAGAGGAAAACGAGAGGAAAATAGCAAATAATGTAAATGCAAGAGATGAGTTTGTGGTAGGTACTTGTAGATATGCTTCACTTGATTACTCCCCAGCAACGCCGCCAGAAATTCTTCCTGCTACTTCTCTGCAACGTCGCGTGAAATTCACAAGTTGATTCTTGTCTTGCATTGGTTTTTTCCCTTCAAGAGGAAAGGGTGATGCAGCAAAGTAAAGATAAGTATTTCCATCAGTTTGAGAACCAAGGTATAAATCCAATAGGAATATCAAGATGAGGCAACAAGGAACCTTCACAAACACAAATAAACTTGCACCAAACGCGATAAAGAGGATGTCAATCCCTTTACGATTACTTGCAAGGTGAGATTTGATAGTGATAATAAGTAGATGTAAATAACTAAATAAAATTTCATAAAGGTATTTATGGTGTTTTTGTGTTTAGATTTGAATATGTAATGTGTAAAATAGATCTGGGGGCCATAGTGTTCACTAGAGGCTTCTCTCATGATAGCAAGTATTACGGTGGGTGAACAAATTACTGTTGAGCAATTTATAGAATAGCGCAAAGTCATGACAATATCTAAGGTAATGATCATACATATAGGCATCACGTCCGAGACAAGTAGACCGATACTTTCTGCATCTACTACTATTACTCCACACATCGACCGCTATCCAGCATGCATCTAGTGTATTAAGTTCATGATAAACGGAGTAACCCTTTAAGCAAGATGACATGATGTAGAGGGATAGATTCATGCAATATGATATAAACCCATCATTTTACCCTTGATGGCAACAACACGATGCTTGCCTCACTACCCCTTCTGTCACTAGGTGAGGACACCACACGGTATGAACCCAAAACCAAGCACTTCTTCCGTTGCAAGAACTATAGATCAAGTTGGCCAAACAAAACCTATAACTCGAAGAGAATTACAAGGATATGAAATCATGCATATACGAAATCAGAGGAGACTCAAATAATATTCATAGATAATCTGATCATAAATCCACAATTCATCGGATCTCAACAAACACACCGCAAAAGAAGATTACATCGGATAGATCACCATGAAGATCATGGAGAACTTTGTATTGAAGATCAAAGAGAGAGAAGAAGCCATCTAGGTACTAGCTATCGACCCGAAGGTCTGTGGTGAACTACTGATGCATCATCGGAGGGGCAATGGTGTTGATGAAGATGGCCATCAACGATGAATTCCCCTCCAGCAGGACGCCGGAACGGTCTCCCGATTGGTTTTTGATGGATCTGGAGGTCTGCGGCGGCGGAACTTGCGATCTAGGTTTATTTCTGAGGGTTTCCGTATTTATAAGACCGTCTGGCATCAGGAACAAGTCGAGAGGCGCCACGAGGAGGTCACGAGCCCCCTAGCCGCGGCCTGGGGGGTCCACGCCTCCCAGGCTCGTGGCTCCCTCGGGCAACCTCTCCGGTATTTTTTCCTTCAACTATTTTCGATATTTTCCATAAAACATCATGGCGAAAGTTTTATCCCATTTGGACTCCGTTTGATATTCCTATCTGAAAATGGTCAAAAACACGGAAAAAACAGGAACTGGCACTGGGCACTGGATTAATAAGTTAATCCCAAAAATAATATAAAATAGCATATTCATGCATATAAAACATCCAAAGTTGATAATATAATAGCATATAACAATCAGAAATTATAGATATGTTGGAGACGTATCAAGCGGCATACATTTTGCTAGCATTGATGTAAGTAATGACAAGCTGAAGATGAGGCGCAGCTTCGGTATTGAGATACCAGCTGGCTGCCTTATTGATATCCAAGACATATTCAGGCTTCAGTATGAGAGGACTTCGATGGCTTCTATGGCAGTCGCCTTGATCGACGACTATTATGGAGATATGAAAACCACATTTCCGCGGCACAGCACAAACACTACTAGGGAAAACCCTAGTAGTAGCGCTCGAAATATGCATAGTAGTAGCGTTGGGTCCAGCGCTACCGCTATCGCGCTACAGCTAAGTTCTAGCAGTAGCGCTTGTTAGTGCAGTGCCACTACTAAGTCTGGTTAGCAGTAGTGCTGCACTTACTAACGCTACTGCTAACTATCTCTAGCGCTGCAAAGAGGCAAGCGCTGCTACTAATCTAGTGCTGGTGCTATATGTATTCCAGCGCTGCTACTATAACTCCTGTTTTCACAGATTCATATCCACTCTACGTATTCGTTATGTATTTATACAGGCTCTATACAGTAGTTTCATCAGGTCACAATAAACATACACATACAATACATCATCATCATTCAACACAAATATCATCACATCTCGAAAATAACGATACACAAGTAATATCATGTCTCGAATAAGTGTGACTGCATGGTCATGGCACACACACAAGTTTCATCATCTCAATCTAAACCATGATGTACAAGAGAAGAGCGATCAGCATCATCAAGACCGCGACTATGTTGTACTTGAGGCACCGGCGGTTCCGCCCCCGCTCTTGCTGGAGCGTCCACCTCAAGTAACTCCTTTCCGCTTCGGCTCTGCTGTCGAACCGTCTGTGGCTAGCACCCGGGAACTTGTCCACCTGGGCTTGAGTGTCTGGCCAGTGGTCGTAGACTCCTGGAACCTTCCCAACGAACACGACGTAGCAGCCCTTCGCCATCTCTGATCTATGTACCTGCATCGTGAACGATAATATGCAACATAATGTACTTAAGAACACAAAGAGGCATAATTAGCAAAATACAAGCAACCTATAGTAAGTAAACATAAATGACGAAGTTCCTCATACCCAAACTAATTAACTAGAGTGATCTATGCTAGTTCAGGACCACGGTTTAATTACAACACATAGTTTCGCCTGGACACTAGTGACACATATATTGTCAACGACAATCAGTCCTCGATCCAATCTTCATAGTTAGGGACGAAGGACCCGAGCATCTTGAAAGGCTTCAGGTCCAGATGTTGAGCGATTAGCAGTGCTCGGACATCATCATGCGTGATTGGCCCATGATAGAACATCCCTGTTTGTTCGACGACCTGCTTCATCATCACTTGGGCAAGTTCACACTGCATGTGATAAAACTCAGCTCGGAGTTGATGATCCGGTGTCTTTCCTATGCTTGTGGCCCAGTTGACAATGTCGGCGTCGTTGGTAGTAGCTGACATGCGAAGGCGTTGATTATCCCTTCTGAACTCGAGCAGGTGATCCATGAGGTAGAATCCATCAGCCTTACTGATGTGCGGTTGCTGGATGTATCAGAAGTCGGTCCTATGGCTGAAACCCAGCCCGTTCCTCCTATACTTTTTGTCCTTGATATATCCACCAGACATGCTGAAGGTTAACAGGGCACTATCGAACACTCTTTATGTTCTTGTAATCCTTTTTCTTGATGTTCTTCGATGAGTCCAAGTATATAGCATGGGAGTATTATGGGTACAGAACGATGAGGACGGCACCCCCCTGCTACGCAAATTAAGTACGCCTCAAATTAGACTGCATGCTTGCAAAGGAATGATTAACACTTAAGAAAGGATATGCGCGAATGACTTACGTTGGATGATAAGGCAGGAGAATCGCTTCCTTGTCCTTATTAGCGATCATGAAGCCGTCGATGTACTGGCTCGCATAGTCACGATGCTCTTTGCAGACATCCAAGAAGCTCTCGTGCATACGGTACGGGTCCGCGACGCAGATATATTTTATGTTCTCGATCCTGATGATGTAGTTGAGATACAGCACATATATGCGGATGAACTGGAAATCCAACTTGGTCATGTGGAACATGTCGTAGATGTAGTCAAATCGCAGGATGAACTTATTCGCGGGCCATCCCTCGACGTACAACTTCCCAGCTGGCACCTGAGCCGCATAAAGCTGGTATCCTGGTTTTCCCGAGATGAGAAGGCTTTTCTCTCTGGCCAGCACATCATCATGAAGTCTCCTTAGATCATTGTTCAGTATGTCCTCTAGCGCTTTATGAGGTAGGATCGGGTGGCCGGCGACATGGATTCGCTCTGCACCTACGATAGGTATTCTGTCTACCTCCCGGGGCTTCAGAGGCAGCTGGCTGCTTGAAGCAGCTCTGGCTCCTTTAGGGCCTTTCTTTTCCGGTCTCCTCCTTGCCTTCTTATTGGGTCGTAGCGGTAGTGAGCCCAACATACCTTCCCTAACCACCCCCCAAGTTTCGTCGGGCTAAACATTGGACGGGCCTCGGGGGGTTACTGGGTAGAGGCGGCATCTGGAGGCGTCTATGATGTCTACTATGCAACCTTATCCTTGTAGACATTGTTGGGCCTCCAAGTGCAGAGGCTTGTAGGACAGTAGCAATTTTCCATCAAGTGGGTGACCTAAGGTTTATCAATCCGCGGGAGGCGTAGGATGAAGATGGTCTCTCTCAAGCAACCCTACAACCAAATAACAAAGAGTCTCTTGTGTCCCCAACACACCCAATACAATGGTAAGTTGTATAGGTGCACTAGTTCGGCGAAGAGATGGTGATACAAGTGCAATATGGATGGTAGATATAGGTTTTTGTAATCTGAAAATATAGAAACAACAAGGTAACTAATAGTAAAAGTGAGAACGGACGGTATTGCAATGCTTGGAAACAAGGCCTAGGGTTCATACTTTCACTAGTGGAAGTTCTCTCAACAATGATAACATAATTGGATAATATAACTATCCCTCAACGTGCAACAAAGACTCACTCCAAAGTAACTAATAGCGGAGAACAAACGAAGAGATTATTGTCGGGTACTAAATCACCACAAAGTTATTCTTTCTGATCGATCTATTCAAGAGTCCGTAGTAAAATAACACAAAGCTATTCTTTCCGTTCAATCTATCTTAGAGTTCATACTACAATAACACCTTAATATACATATCAACCAAGACCCTAATGTCACCTAGATACTCCATTGTCACCTCAAATATCCGTGGGTATGATTATACGACATGCATCACACAATCTCAAAATCATCTATTCAACCAACACATAGAACTTCAAAGAGTGCCCCCAAGTTTCCACCGGAGAGTCAAAATGTGTGCCAACCCCTATGCATAGGTTCCCGAGGTCACGAAACCCGCAAGTTGATCACCAAAACATACATCAAGTACTGACATGAATATCCCACTGTCACCATAGATAGACACGGGCAAGACATACATCAAGTGTTCTTAAAGACTCAATCTGATAATATAACTTCAAAGGGAAAACTCTTCATTACAAGAAGGGAGAGGGGGAAGAACATCATAAGATCCAACTCTAGTAGCAAAGCCCGCGGTAAATAGAGATCAAGACATCTCGAGAGCACGAGAGAGAGAGAGAGAGATCAAACACATAGCTATTGGTACATACCCTCAGCCCCGAGGGTGAACTACTCCCTTCTCGTCATGGAGATCGCTGAGATGATGAAGATGGCCACCGGAGATGGATTCCCCCTCCGGTAGGGTGCCGGAACAGGCTCCCGATTTGTTTTTAGTGGCTGCAGAGGCTTGCGGCAGCAGAACTCCTGATCTATGTTTAATTCTGCGGGTTTCTGTATTTATAAGACCGTATGGCATCGAGAACAAGTCGAGAGGGTCCACGAGGAGGTCACGAGCCCCCCAGGTGCGACCAGGGGGGTGGCCGCGCCTCCCAGGCTCGAGACTTCCTTGGGACTCCTCTCCGGTATCTTTTTCTTCTGGTATTTTTGATATTTTCCATAAAAAATCACAGCGAAAGTTTTATTCCGTTTGGACTCCGTTTGATATTCCTATCTGAAAAAGGTCAAAAACACGGAAAACCCAGGAACTAGCACTGGGCTCTAGGTCAATAGGTTAGTCCCAAAAATAATATAAAATAGCATATTCATGCATATAAAACATCCAAAGTTGATAATATAATAGCATGGAACAATCAAAAATTATAGATATGTTGGAGACGTATCAAGCATCCCCAAGCTTAACTCCTGCTCGTCCTCGAGTAGGGAAGTGATAAAGAACAAATTTTTGATGTGGAATGCTACCTAACATATTTTTCTCTGTAACTTCTTTGTTGTGGCACGAATGTTCAGATCCATAAGATTCAAAACAATAGTTTAACATTGACATGAAAATAATAATACTTCAAGTATAATAGCAAAGTAATCATGAATTTTCAAAATAACAAGGCCAATGAAAGTTATCCCTACAAAATCATATAGTCTAGCTATGCTCCATCTTCCTCACACAATGAATCTAAATCATGAACAACCCCGACATTGGTCAAGCAATTGTTTTCACACTTTTACTTTTTCAAACATTTCAACTCTCACGCAATACATGAGCGTGAACCATGGATATATCACTATAAGTGGAATAGAATATGGTGGAGGTTGTGAGGCAAAAAGGAGGAGATGGTCACATAGACTCGGCGTATCAACGGCCTATGGATATGCCCATTGATAGATATCAATGTGAATGAGTAGGGATTGCCATGCAATGAATGCACTAGAGTTATAAGTGTATGAAAGCTCAAAAGAAACTACGTGGGTGTGCATCCAACTTGCTTACTCACGAAGACCTAGGGCAATTTGAGGAAGCCCATCATTGGAATATACAAGCCAACTTACTTAATAAAAATTTCGACTAGCATATGAAAGTGACAAAACAAGAGACTCTCTATCATGAAGAACATGGTGCTATTTTGAAGCACAAGTGTGGAAAAACATAGTAGCATTGTCCCTTCTCTCTTTTTCTCTCATTTTTTTGGTTGGGCTCTTTGGACTCCTTTATATATATATATATATATATATATATTTATTTATTTGGTGGGCATATTTGGCCTCTTTTATTTCCTCACATGGGACAATGCTCTAATAATGATGATCATCACACTTTTATTTACTTACAACTCGAAACTTAGAGCAAAAGATATGACTCTATATGAATGCCTCCGGCAGTGTACCGGGATGTGAAAAGACTCATGAGTGACATGTATGAAAGATATCAACAGTGGCTTTGCCACAAATACAATGTCAACTACATGATTATGCAAAGCAATACGAAAATAATGGTGCGTGTCATAATAAACAGAACGGTGGAAGTTGCATGGCAATATATCTCGGAATGTCTATGGAAATGCCATGATTGGTAGGTATGGTGGCTGTTTTGAGGAAGGATATATGGTGGGTGTATGCACCGGCGAAAGTTGCGCGACACTAAAGAGGTTAGCAAAGGTGGAAGGGTGAGAGTGCGTATATACCATGTACTCACATTAGTCATAGAGAACTCACATACTTGTTGTGAAAGTTTTATTAGTAATCGAAACAAAGTGCTAGATGCATGCTCCTAGGGTAAGGGTTAGTAGGAGTTAACCATCGCGCGATCCCGACCGCCACACAAAGGATGACAATCAATAAAAACATCATGCTACGATTTCCTAACATAGCGGTTGACCATACGTGCATGCTATGGGAATCACAAACTTCAAAACAAGTATTTTTAGATTCACAACACTCTACTAACATGACTCTAATATCACCATATCCATGTCGCAAAACTATATGCAAGGAATCAAACTTCTCTTACTACTCAATGCACTTGAATATGAAAGTTTTTATTATATCCCTTTCGGATGCCTATCATATTAGGACTAGTTTTATAACCTAAGAAAATTACCATGATGTTTAAGACTCTCAAAATGATATAAGTGAAGCATGAGAGTTCATCAATTTCTATAAAATATAAACATTGCAACGCTCTATAAGGATATAAGTGAAGCGTTATAGCAAAAGACAAACTACTCCAAAAGATATAAGTGAAGCTCAATGAGTAGTTGAATAATTATTTAGCTATGTGCAGAATCTCCCATCTAAGAATTTCAGATCTTAAGTACCTTATTCAAAAAAAAAATTGACACTCCAAGGATAGCACGAATCATGGGAAGAAGCAAAAACTTAGGTTCAACCGATACTAACCGATAATTGTTGAAGAAGAGAGGTGGGATGCCAACCAGGGCATCCCCCAGATTAGATGCTTGAGACTTCTTGAAGTATGGATTGGGGTGCCTTGGGAATCCCCAAGGATGAGATTTTGTGTCTCCTTAATTCCTCTCATATGGTGGTTTCCAAAATCTTAAAAACTTCATCCACACAAAACTCAACAAGAACTCGTGAGATAGGTTAGTATAAATCAACGCAAAACATTATCATCCTCTACTGTAGCAAATCACTAAGATTATTATTTGACATTGAATACTAAATGCCTCGGCATATTTAAAACTCTCATCATCAAATGGAATCATTAAACAAGCAAACATATGCGAACAATGCAAACATAACAGCAATCTGCCTAAATAGAACAGTCTTTGAAGAATGTAGCAAGATCCATACTTAATTTACTCCAAAAAATATGAAACAATTCCGTGCTGTATGGAATTTAAAATATCATACTGTGTACTAATTTCAAGTTATTATGACATACAGAAAATTTTAGGGAATTTTTGCACTACAAGCAAACTTTCTGTTTTGGAACAGCAACTCCTATACTTGCAAATTAAGCATGGTAAATGCTATTCTTGACATTTTTATTGAACTAAATGATGAAAAACATTCATGTTCATATAAATAACAGTAATTAGGTGCAAATAAAATAAAATTATGCTCCAAGCAAAACACATATCATGTGGTGAATAAAAATATAGCCCCAAGTAAAGTTACCGATGGATTGAAGACGAAAGAGAGGATGCGTTCCCGGGACATCCCCAATCTTACGCTGTTTGGTGTCCTTGAATATGGATTGGGATTCCTTGTCCATCCCCAATCTTAGGCTCTTTCCACTCCTTTTTCCATAGTCCATCGAATCTTTACCCAAAACTTGAAAACTTCACAACACAAAACTTAACGGAACTTCGTGAGATGGGTTAGTATAATAAAGAAAAATCATTCATTTTGGTACTGTCAAGATAAGATTCATAAATGTTACCACACAATTCCTACTGTATCTTATCATTTTCACAATTTATATCACTTAATACAATCTATGGAAACACTAAAACAAGCAAACTATGCATTGAAAACAGAATCTGTCAAGAACAGAATAGTTTGTAATGATCGGAATGATAACCATTCTTCTGCAACTCCAAAAATTCTGAAACAACTATGACAATTAAGGTAATTTGTATATAAATCAGCAGAAAAATAATCAACTCAAAATCTCTCTCTGGATAAAAATTCAGAATAATTTCGTGAGCACAAAGTTTCTGTCTTTTTCAGCATGATCAAACAACTATCACCCAAACTAATCATAAAGGATTTACTTGGCACTTTATTGAAATGAAAGCTATAAAACATGATTAATACAGTATAATAATCAAGCGAACACACAAAAACAGTAAGGATACATATTGGGTTATCTCCCAACAAGCACTTTTCTTTCATGCCTTTCAAGCTAGGCATGATGATTTCAATGATGCTCACATAGAAGATAATGATTGAAACATAATGGAAGCATCATGAAGCATATGACTAGCACATTTAAGTCTAACACACTTCCTATGCATAGGGATTTTTTGAACAAATAACTTATTGGAGCAAGAATCATCTAGCATAGGAAGGCAAAACAAGCATAGCTTCAAAAATTTCAACACATAGAGAGGAAACTTGACATTATTGCAATATGTAGAAGCATATGATTCTCTCTCATAATAATTTTCAGTAGCATCATGAATGAATTCAACAATATAACCAGCACCTAAAGCATTCTTTTCATGATCTACAACCATAGAAATTTTACTACTCTCCACATAAGCAAATTTATTCTCATGATTAATAGTGGGAGTATCGTAAAAGACTCGAGCACTACAAATTGTTTCCACGTTAACAGAGAAATGTTTAGCAAAAGGGTACTCATAATTGTGATAAGTTTTATCATCATTCTTCTTTATAGAATAAGTATCATCACAATAATCATCATAGATAGGGGCATGCTTTCATCATAATAATTTTGATCATTCAAAGTGGGGGAACTAAAAAGATCATCTTCATCAAACATAGCACCCCCAAGCTTGTGGCTTTGCATATCATTAGAATCATGGGTATTAAAAGAAATAATACTAACAACATTGCAACCATGCTCATCATTAACATATTTTATGCCAAGCATTCTATGTAATTATTCCTTTAGCACTTGAGCACAATTTTCTTTTCCCTCATTTTCACGAAAGCCATTAAAAACATGAAGCATATGAGGTAACCTTAATTCGATTTTTTTGTAGTTTTCTTTTAATAAAGTAAGCTAGTGATAAAACAAGAAACTAAAAGATTCGATTGTAAGATCTAAAGATATACCTTCAAGCGCTAACCTCCCCGGAAACAGCGCCAAAAAAGAACTTGATGTCTACTACGCAACCTTCTCCTTGTAGACGTTGTTAGGCCTCCAAGTGCAGAGGTTTGTAGGATAGTAGCAATTTTCCCTCAAGTGCGTGACCTAAGGTTTATCAATCCGCGGGAGGTGTAGGATGAAGATGGTCTCTCTCAAGCAACCCTGCAACCAAATAACAAAGAGTCTCTTGTGTCCCCAACACACCCAATACAATGGTAAGTTGTATAGGTGCACTAGTTCGGCGAAGAGATGGTGATACAAGTGCAATATGGATGGTAGATATAGGTTTTTGTAATCTGAAAATATAGAAATAGCAAGGTAACTAATAGTAAAAGTGGAAACAAGGCCTAGGGTTCGTACTTTCACTAGTGGAAGTTCTCTCAATAATGATAACATAATTGGATCATATAACTATCCCTCAAAGTGCAACAAAGAGTCACTCCAAAGTAACTAATAGCGGAGAACAAATGAAGAGATCATTGTCGGGTACGAAACAACCACAAAGTTATTCTTTTTCATCGATCTATTCAAGAGTCTGTAGTAAAATAACACGAAGCTATTCTTTCCGTTCAATCTATCCTAGAGTTCATACTAGAATAACACCTTAAGATACATATCAACCAAGACCCTAATGTCACCTAGATACTCCATTGTCACCTCAAATATCCGTGGGTGTTATTATACGACATGCATCACACAATCTCAAAATCATCTATTCAACCAACACATAGAACTTCAAAGAGTGCCCCGAGGTTTCCACCGGAGAGTCAAAACGTGTGCCAACCCCTATGCATAGGTTCCCGAGGTCACGAAACCCGCAAGTTGATCACCAAAATATACATCAAGTACTCACATGAATATCCCATTGTCACCACAGATAGACACGGGCAAGACATACATCAAGTGTTCTTAAAGACTCAATCCGATAAGATAAATTCAAAGGGAAAACTCAATTCATTACAAGAAGGGAGTGGGGGAAGAACATCATAAGATCGAACTATAGTAGAAAAGCCCGCGGTACATAGAGATCAAGACATCTCGAGAGCACGAGAGAGAGAGAGAGATCAAACACATAGCTACTGGTACATACCCTCAGCCCCGAGGGTGAACTACTCCCTCCTCGTCATGGAGATCGTCGAGATGATGAAGATGGCCACCGGAGATGGATTCCCCCTCTGGCAGGGTGTCGGAACAGGCTCCCGATTGGTTTTTGGTGGCTACAGAGGATTGCAGCGGCGCAACTCCCAATCTAGGTTTAATTCTGCGGGTTTATGTATTTATAAGACAGTATGGCGTCGAGAAAAAGTCAAGAGGGGCCACGAGGAGGTCACGAGCCTCCCAGGCACGGCCAGGGGGTGGCCGCAGCTCCCAGGCTCGTGACTTCCCCGGGACTCCTCTTCGGTATCTTTTTCTTTTGGGATTTTTGATATTTTCCATAAAAAATCACAGCAAAAGTTTTATTTCGTTTGGACTCCGTTTGATATTCCTTTCTGAAAAAGGTCAAAAACACGGAAAAAGCAGGAACTGGCACTGTGCTCTAGGTCAATAGGTTAGTCCCAAAAATAATATAAAAGAGCATATTCATGCATATAAAACATCCAAAGTTGATAATATAATAGCATGGAACAATCAAAAATTATAAATATGTTGGACACGTATCAGTCTCCTGTGAGGATCGCTTGAAGAGAGACTTTTTGCATTCCCTCTTAGGACGTTCCGACTTCGGCAAATCAGGCAGCATCAAGTCATCATCACGCTCAAAGCCTCAGTCTTCGTTGTCTTGAGCCATCAATCCTCCATCATCATAGGCGGTATTGAAATACTTGTCTAGGTCATCATCATCCTCCTCCATGTCTTCATCAGCATTTGCTTCTTCGACAATGGGGGCGACGTCATCTGGCACTAATGGAGGCTCTCCCTCGTGTCATCCGCTATCATCCACCATGACAGGTGCATGTAATTTGGTAGGTGGGGTGGTGTTCATACCTTCTTGAGAAGCCGTCGTTGGTGTGATACTGGGCGCCTCGACACGAAGAAGAGTCTTCGGCCAAGGCAAGAACCAGCTCTTGCATGCGCAAATCCGTTGAGGTGTCTCCTCGTCATCGACTGGTACCGGAGGAGTCAAATCCTCCAAGCCCGGTAAGACACTGGCCACGTTAACCTTGAAGATGCCATCGGGCATCTCTCGATTGTGGAACATGTGGTCCTTCGGCTTCATGATCGTTGCCTTTCCCACGGCCACCTTTTGGCCCTTGATGTCATACAGTAGGGTGCAGGGGGTATCGTTGGCCTACGAAGACATGTCTGCGAAGTCAAACATACGAAAGGCAATTGAAACGGAAGACTATATAGACATGCTGGTGAAAAGGGTATGACGCGTAATTACCGTGAGGGCGTCAAGCTCGGCCATAGACGAAGGCCCGCCGAGTTGGCCAGAGACGGAGGACTGGCTGCTATGAATAGGAGCGGGAGCATGTGCGGTGGCATGAGCATGTGCTAGTGGTGCGAAGTTCACTGAATTGCTCCCGACGTAGCTGGGCATCGGAAAGTCCGCATGCCCTTTATCTGGATTGTTCTTTGCCCATTCAAAAAATGCCGGAAGCAATCCGGAAATGCCGGAAGCAACCGCTGCACTGACCCTTGCATCGGCCTTCTGGTCGATGGTCTGTTCCAACTCAGCTTTGGACTTATTGAACGGAAGCACGACCTTCTGGTCGATGGTCTGTTGAGTAAGCAACTTTCTCTTCCTTCTTTCCTCTAGCTCCTCGTGGTAGCACGTCTTCCATGAGGCGCCATCTCCGACGCCATGCGCACGTCCATAGGATGGCAGTGTGGCCTCCGGGACCTTTTTCAGTATGTTCAGGGCCCGGTTGAAATGGGTGTCCCACTTGGGCCTCGCCGACGATTGTGACGACTCGTCGCTTTCGGCTGCCTTTTGGTGCTGCTCTTTCTGCAAAAGGAACGTGGATGGTTTACTAATAATGTGACAAAACTTGTAGTCGAATTGATTGGAAGTTAATATGATAATATGGTAATATAACAATTACCAGAAGTCTCATGAACTCCCTCGTGTTTGGGTTTGTGTAAAAGGTCTTCTTGATGCAATCCCACTTGTACCGGGCCCCGATCCAGTCATGCTCCAGCGGGTCGGTGAACTCCGCCAAGGGGTCTGGGATTCCGTGAAGTCCACGTTCGGCGTCCTCCTTGGCCCATACGTGCCTCTTCCCCTCGTAACCACGGTTTCCGAGGTGATGGGGAGGTGTGTTCCTAGCCTGGAGCGCCTTCATTTTCTTTGACTTCTTCTTGGTTTCATCCTTAGTCCAAGTTTCCTTGAATTTTTCAAAGTCCTCTTCCGTAAGTGATGGATTGTCAGCATGAATCTTGGACCACGGTTCATTCTTATCAATCGCTTTTTTCACCCGAACTTTCCAGGCAGACAAGTTGTTGGTGAACGTCACCATCGCCTTGTTGTTTATCTTTGTCATGGCATCATCGTCCCATGGATCTTTGCTTTCTGTGTGGCTGGGGAACAAGAACCTATTGTGCAACTTCTTTAGGAGCATGTTCTCCATATGTGGTATCTTCTTCAACTTCTCGTCATTGATGTTGACGGTTTCCCTGAGGATGCATCCTAGTTGATTGCCCCAACACGAGCGCGCTTCATTCGGCGTCGTTGGCTCTAATTTCTTGGGGTGCATCTCCGTGACCACAGTTTGTCCGATGCCGAGAGCATTTGGTCTTCATGCCCTCTTCTGCTTTGGTGTTTTACCGGCTACGGTAGCATCGTTGCTGGTCTCGAGGGTGGTGTCGGTGCCTGTGCCAGTGCTCATGCCGGTGTCGGCATGGGCGTCGAGGTCATTGGTGCCACTGTCATCACCATCCTCCCCCATCTGGTGTTGGTCTAGGTACTCGAAAAACTGATTTGCAGCCTCGATGGGGTCTTCTTCGAGGCGAGCAGAACCCCTGGCTGAGGTGTGGCTTGACATGTTTCCTATTTAACAATTGTAAATAAAAGTTATAATGAAGAGAAAAAAGGGGCCTATATTTGGTCGGAATGTTGATTCATTCCCCTTCCGGCAAATCCCGGGCACTCCGTATGTCCTAGTTTCTAGCACAAGTCATGCCGAAAATCACGGAAATTTTCGGCATGACCTTTGCTAAAAAGTGGACATATGGAGCGCCTGAAATTTGCGGGAACGGAAATGAATCAACATTACGGCAAAACATAGGCCACTTGGATATTCTTCGACATTCAACCAAATACCGAAGTACACAGGGTGAGCTTCCACATGTACACATCACAGAGAAATTATCATATGCATATCACTAAGTAGCAACAATCCTAACTGACTAGAGAGAGGGGGAGGTGGGGGGAAGGGGGGTACCTGAAGCGGCGCGGACGAGGAGGCCGAAACGGGCACCTGTGACGGTCGCAGGAAGGGGCGACGGCGGTGCGTGACGGAGAGGAGGGCAGAGGTGGGAGAGTGGGGGGTGGGAGGTCTCTGGCGGCGGACAGGGGCAACAGCGGCGGGCAGGAGGGCGACGGCGGCGCGCGACAGAGAGGAGAGCGACGGCGATGGGTAGGAGGGCGACGGCGGCGGGCAAGGGTGACGGCGGCGCGCAACAGAGACGAGGGGGAGATGTGGGAGAGTGGGGGGGAAGCGCGGTGGTTAACTCGAAAATAGTAGTAGCGCTGGGTTAGGATCAGCGCTATAGCTAATCATTGTAGTAGTAGCGCTTGTCCGTAATCCAGCGCTACTACTAACTATTTTAATTTCAGTTTTTTTAATTCTAAAATACACATAGTAGTAGCGCTTGTCCATTATTTCCCTTTTCTTTTCTGTTTACTTTTGTTTTTCTTTTGTATTACTTTCTCCCTTTTTTTTGTATTGCTTTCTCCCTATTGTATTTCTTTTGTATTGCTTTCTCCCTTTCTGTTTGCGACGGCGTCTCCCTCCCACACTACGTGAATATCACCGGAACCATGCATGTGGTGGAAACATATATATATATATATATATATATATATATATATATATATCACTTCACCAATAACGGTTACTTAAGTGCGTACACAAAATAGATATAAATGATGGTTTCTCAAGTGCGTCGACGATGTTTCACATTGACCTTCTTCCCTTTCTTGTTCGTTGCTGAATAATTGAGCCCCTTCTTGTGACTTTTTCGGAACCATGGAGTACGATCATTCTTATGTAATGTAGTATTGATTCTTCTTTTCACGTATGCTTCATCGTCATCGTCATATTCCCTCATCGGGTTGCCGTATTGGTCGTAGTCTTCCTCGTTGGCGACTCCATCCATTCCGACGATGCTCCTTTTGCCTCTCCTCACGACAACACGGCTGGGATTGCTCGGGTAGGTTATGAAGAAGCATTGTGTCATTTGCTTGGCGTGTACCCATGGCTCGGTTTTGGCGATGACGTTAACATTCACGGTTGCGCTCTTCGCGTCAGCGGATGGCATAGACATGGTAGTGAAATACTTGTTTTATCTTACGACGTGCTTAGCCCATCTGACACGGAACATCGTCGCATGGTGCAATCTAGTATAGTCAAGCTCCCAGATCTCTTCGATCCTTCCGTAGAATCTTTCAGTAGTGCCGTTAGCGTCAGTCACGCATTCAATCGTCACCCCGGAGTTCTGGTAATCACTGTCCATGTCTTTGGCCTCTCTGTAGAACGTGTACCCGTTGATAACATATGACTGATAGCTCGCGAGTTTGGGTGCGGGCCCATGTGCTAAGGCGTGTATGAGCAATCCGTCCGAACTGTCCTCTTCTGGGGGATTTTCAAGAACTTGCTCTTTGAACAAACGCAAGAAAGTGGCATTGTGCTCTACTGTAACTTCGTCATCTGTCTTATAAGGGTTCTTATTTGCGATGGTTTCTTTGTGCCGTGCCACATAATCATCTACCACATCTAGGTGTTGTAGCACTACTAAGTTATCCCTGTCAAAGTCGTTTCGTCGATCCGAGTAGTCCACGTGCAATTCCCTCCAGTCGTTATTGTGATCTTCTCCTTCTAGCCTCCCATCGTGCTTGTTGACGGGCAAACCAACAAAAGGGTCTTCGACGCCTATATAATTCTCGAAAAAGGAGATGCACTCATGCGTCAGATACCCCTGGACGATGCTCCCATCGGGACGGGACATGTTACTAACGAATCCTTTGATGACCCCATTCATCCTCTCAAACGGCATCATGCTGTGAAGGAGTGTCGGCCCGAGGTCGATGATGTCATGCCTGATGTGGACACACAGATGCACCATGACGTCAAAGAACGCGGGCGGGAAGTACATCTCAAGCTCACATAGTATGACAACGATCTCTTCCTGTAGCCTTCGGAGCTGCTTCACACTTATGGACTTTCGAGAGATAACGTCAAAGAAGTTGCAGAGACCAGTAAGCGTGTCACGGACATGCTTGTCCATTATCCCTCTAATGGCAACTGGGAGTATCTGCGTCATCATCACGTGACAGTCATGAGACTTCATCCCCCTGAACCTTTTCTTCTTGGGGTCTAGAAATCTGCTTATCTTCCCACAGTAACCGGAACTGACTTTGATTCCCATAAGGCACTTGATGAATTTATCAATCTCCTTCGCACTTAAGGTGAAGCAAGAAGGGGGCAATAATTCTCCTCCTTCTTGTTGGCTTTTCTGTCCCTTTCCCTCTCCTGCGTCTCCGTCTCTATCTCCTCCGTCGACTTTTTATGGTGGAGATCTTTCCTGATCTTCAAATCTTCCAAGTCTTTCCTTGCCTTTGGCCCGTCCTTGGTCTTCTCCGGCATGTTCATCAGTGTGCCAAGCAAGCTCTCGAGGACATTCTTTGTGATATGCATTTGATCAAGGCAATGAGGCATGTCGCGATTGGGCCAGTACTCCAAGTCCTATAAAGCAGACCTCGTTTTCCATACCTTCAGTACCAGCTCTGGTGCCTGTTTCATCGTTCCCGGCGTGGAGCACTCTCCCCAGTTATTCAATAGCTCGTTGATTTCAGCACCGCTTCTCTTACGTGGAGGTCCTCGATGCTCAGTCAACCCATTGAATAGATCTCCATGCTTTCTCCACGGGTCATCCTTCTCGAGCCATCTACGATGCCCCATTTACACGATTTTCCCGGACCTGCCATCTTTCATCGACGTAAGATGCTGAGACGTTGTATCATCCATGCACCTCGTGCATCCGTAGTATCCGTGGCACACCTGGCCTGAGGTGCACCCGTAACCGAGATAGTCATGCACCGTCATCATCAGCGCGGCTCTTATATAGAAATACTCTCCTTTGCTGGCATCCCATGTCCATGTCGATGTTTTCCATAACATGTCTAGCTCCTCTTTCAGAAGCCCCATGTACAGGTTAATATTATTTCCCGATTGTTTCGGCCCTTGAATCAGCATGCTCATGTGTATGTACTTTGTCTTCATGCACTTCCATAGGGGGAGGTTGTACATCCACACAAAGACGGGCCATGTGTTGTGGTTGGTATTTTGGTTTCCAAACGGATTCATGCCATCCGTACTCGCACCAAGCATGATGTTCCTTGGATCTTCTGCAGCAAATCCATATACGATTTTAATGCTCTCCACTGGCTACCATCTACGAGGTGTCTCAGCTTCGGATCATCTACATCGTTGGGCTTCTTTCTCTCCGCGTTCCAGCGCATGAGCTTTGCTTCCTTAGGATCTACGAAATACCACTGCAGACGGGGCGTGATCGGAAAGTACCATACAACTTTCTCAGGAGCTTTCTTTCCTGCCTTCTTGTATCGAGAAGCATTGCACAATGGACAGCTGTTTTTTCCGCGTGCTCCCCCCGATAAATGATGCAATCGTTGATGTATGCATGGTACCTAATGTGCAGCAAATCAAAAGGGCAAATGATTTTCTTGGCCTCATCGACACTAGTAGGACACAGGTTCCCTGCGGGAAGAACTTTACTATTTAGATACTTCAAATTCTCATCGGGGCTTTTGTCTGTCCATTTGTTTTTGGCCTTCGTCTTTAGAAGTTCGAGCGTGAAACTCAAGCGGGTCACCTCGGGATCGCAACCGTCATACAATGGAGTCTTCGAGTCTACTTGAAGTTGCGCCATCTTGGCCTCCTCTCTAGAAGCAGCTCTGTCGCTAGTCGTACTCCTGCGAAGGAGGTCTCGAACATGAGGGTCATGCACGACTGCACTTAGTCGCGTCGAAGACTGTGGCGTGACCGCCGCCTCTGCTTTGCCGAGTCCGGAATCTTCTCCGCCACCATGTTCGGAATCTTCTCCGCCACCGTCATTTAACTCTTCCCCGCCGCCATGTCCGACGCCACCGTCTTCGTGTCGATCAGTCATCTCTTCGTCTAGCCCCATGTCGTTATTCCCTGCCATGTGGACGTCTCCATCATCATCATCTTCACTTATCCACCGAGTATAGCCATCCATGAAACCATTCATCAGCAGGTGCGCCTTCGAGCTGCCATGATCATAAGGGTCCAAAAGGACTCCTTCTTTGCATCTTGTACACGGACATCTAATCCTAGTCTGATTATTTGCATGCATGTCCATTACCACAGATTGCATGTACCGCTCCACCTTCCATCCACTCACCTTCATGATCGACTGCATGCACAGTATAACAAGCAAAAGGGTTATAAACAAAATGCATGCATGCATCAAAGTCATATAAAAATTTGGCATGACCTTGCCTAAAAATAGGACATATCGAGTTTGCTCGAAATTCACCGAAACGGAAATAAATCGACATTTCGGCAAAACATAAGCAACTCGGGGGCATGCCACTAGCACAAATCTCTCCATATCCCAAACACACATATTCCCTTTCACACACACATATTCCCATTCTTGAAATGAACAATTTTTTACTCACCTATATATCAAGCTAGATCTAGCTACATCTAGTTGTTGGGGACATATCAATAGCTAGCTAGATCAAGTTGTTGGGGAGGACAGATGACTCTAGGTAACTAATGGAGAGGGAGAGAGATGAGCTAGCTAGATCTATATCTAATGGAATGGAGGGAGAGCCAAACAAATGAGATAGGGGGGACATTTAATTATGGAGGTAGCGAGAGATGAGAAGGACATTTATGGAGGAGAGATATGGTGGAGGGGGGCATTAATGGGGAGAGAAAAGAGGTAGGAGGAAGGGAGAAGAAGGGCAACAATGGTGAGGGGATAGGGGAAAGGAGGGGGACAGAGGGCAATGGGAAGGAGGGGAGCGGGGTGAAAAGGTGGAACCAGCCATGCATAGCAATAGCGTTGTTTTTCAGCAAGCGCTACTGCTATGTTACTTAGTATTAGTGCTTGCTATAAAAAACGCAACTATTAAGTAGCGGTTCCAACAAATGAAGCGCTACTACTAGCGTATTAGTAGTAGGGCTTTATTATGGATAGCGCTGCTACTACCAATAGTGTCGGTGGGCTCGTCTGTTCCCGCTTAGCAGTAGCGCTCTTTTTGTTTACAGCGCTACTGCTAAGTCTTTACTTGTAGCGCGTTCTAAATAAAGCGCTACTGCTAACTAGCAGCAGCGCCTGTTACATTCCAGCGCTACTGATATTGTCCTGCCTATAAGGTTTTCCCTAGTAGTGAAAGAGTGGGAGAGGGCCCCACTTCAGCCTATCAACATTGAGTATGCAACAAAAGATGGATATGTTTCATAGGAGTTGTACCGCAAGATTCGAACCGTGAACTTGTTGGGAACGTCGCATGGGAAACAAAAAATTTCCTACGCACACATAAACCTATCCATGGTGATGAGCATCTACGAGAGGGAGAGTGGATCTACATAGCCTTGTAGATCGCTAAGCGGGAAGCGTTAAGAAACGCGGTTGGTGTAGTCGAACATCTTCGCGATCCAAATCGCCGACCATCCCGCGATCTCATCACGATCCGTCCCGCTATCCAATCACAATCTGTCCCGCGAACTCGTCGCGATCCGTCCCGCGATCTCATCACGATCCATCTCACGATCTTGATCACGATCTGTCCCGCGAACTCATCACGATCTGTTCCGCGATCTCATCACGAACTGTCTCGCGATCTCGATCACGGTCCTTCCGATCTAGCGCCGAACGGACGGCACCTCCGCGTTCAGCACACGTTCAGCTTGGTGATGATCTCCGTCGTCTTGATCCAGCAAGAGGAGGTGGAGAGGAGAGAGAGTTCACCGGCAGCGTGACGGCACTCTGGTGATGGTGGTAGTGGAGCAATTCCGGCAGGGCTTCGCATAAGCACTGCGGAAAACCAATCTAGAGGAGCACCGATGGAACGGGGAGCACGTGGCCGTAATTGTTAGCCAAACCCTAGCTATTCCACCAGTATATACAGGAGGAAAGGAGAGGAGAGGCAGCCAAGGCCTTTGGTTCTGCCGAAATAGGAGGTGGAGTGCAATCCTACTTCACCTCCAATCCTAGTTGGAGTAGGATTGCTTCCTATTGGCTGATTTTCACCTTTTTCCTTAGAATTTTTCTCTCCCTGTGCCATGGGACTTTCTAGGCTTATTTACCAGCCCACTAAGGGCTGGTTAATACTCTCCCACAGCCCATGGTCCCTGTAGGGTCGAAATACCCCTCCCGGAGGTCTCCCGGTACACTACCGGCACTCCCGGTACACTACTGATGAGCCTGAAACTTTTTCGGAAACCAAACTGGGACTTCCTATATATGAATCTTTACCTCCGGACCATTCCGGAGCTCCTCATGATGTCCGGGATCTCATCCGGGACTCCGAAAAACCTTCGGTCACCACCAAACATAACTCTACACTACCAAAATGTCACCGAACCTTAAGTGTGCAGACCCTGCGGGTTCGAGAACTATGTAGACATGACTGAGACACCTCTATGGTCAATAACCAATGGCGGGACCTGGACATCCACATTGGTTCCTACGTATTCTACGAAGATCTTTATCGGTCGAACCTCTATGTCAAGGATTCAGTTAATCCCGTATAACATTCCCTTTGTTCTTCGGTATGTTACTTGCCCGAGATTCGGTCGTCGGTATCTCCATACCTAGTTCAATCTCGTTACCGGTAAGTATCTTTAATCGTTCCGTAATACAAGATCCCACAACTAACAATTAGTCACATTGCTTGCAAGTCTCATTGTGATGTTGTATTACCGAGTGGGCCCTGAGATACCTCTCCGTCACACGGAGTAACAAATCCCAGTCTCGATCCATGCCAACTCAACAGACACCATCGGAGATACCTGTAGAGCACCTTTATAGTCACCCAGTTACGTTGCGACGTTTGATACACACAAGGCACTCCTCCGATATCCGTGAGTTGCATGATCTCATGGTCATAGGAACATATACTTGACATGCGGAAAACAGTAGCAATAAACTGACACAATCATATGATACGTTTGTAGTTTGGGTCTTGTCCATCACATCATTCTCCTAATGACGTGATCCCGTTATCAAATGACATCCCATGTCCATGGTTAGGAAACCTTAACCATCCGTTGATCAACGAGCTAGTCCATTAGAGGCATACTAGGGATATGGTTTTGTCTATGTATCCACACATGCATTTAAGTCTCCGATCAATACAATTATAGCATGGATAATAAACGATTATCATGAACAAGGAAATATGATAATCACTAATTTACTATTGCCTCTAGTGCATATTTCCAACAGAACTATGGGCAGCGTCACCTCGCACCACCACCGCCATGGGGATATTCTTCTGATTCGGACTAGCTAGTAGTGTTTGCTTGGACGAGTACTTTCTGTAATGGCCATCTGAACTATTATATATTACATATCTCTCTAGCTATTATATATTTGTAGTGCTTTTCAATTCAGGTTTTTCTTAAATTCCGATAGTGGCTGGGAACAGAATGCAACAAAAAAGTGGGTTGTCATCGTTGGCAAGCACGCACACCTTGCCAACTTTCAACCTTTTCAGACTTCATTTAAAGTGCTTTTCAATTTCAGGGTCATTTAGCTCAGAAAAATCAGTCAATGCATGAAAAATGTCAAAGGAAGTCAAAAAGGGTTGAAAATTGATGATGTGGCTTTGAATGGTGCATTTTGAACACACGAAAATCCTAGAGTTCAAATAAGTTCAAGAAAATGAAATGCCTTTTGTAACCGATGAGTTTCCGTCCGAAACCCCGATACTTCGAAAGAGAATGGCCGTTTTGTACACGAAGTGCATCCTGCTTTTGCCGTAACCCTCTCAACTTTTTAGCACACGCTATGTGGGTGAAATGATGAAACCATGCCAACTTTCAATCTTTTCAGACTTCATTTGAAGTGCTTTTCAATTTCAGGATCATTTAGCTCAAAAAAATCAGTAAATGCATGAAAGATGTCAAATGAAGTCAGAAAGGGTTGAAAATTGATGATGTGCCTTTGAATGGTGCATTTTGAACACACAAAAAGATTGGAGTTCAAATCAGTTCAAGAAAATGAAATGCCTTTTGTAACCGATGAGTTTCTGTCCGAAACCCCGATACTTCGGAAGAGACTGTTTGTTTTATATACGAAGTGCATTCTGCTTTTGCCATAACCCTCACAACTTTTTAGCACATGCAATGTGGGTGAAATGATGACACCATGCCACTTTCAACCTTTTCAGACTTCATTTGAAGTGCTTGTCAATTTCAGGGTCATTTAGCTAAAAAAATCTGTAAAAGCATGAAAAATGTCAAATGAAGTCAGAAAGGGTTGAAAATTGATGATGTGGCTTTGAATGGTGCATTTTCAACACATGAAAATCCTGGATTTCAAATAAGTTCAAGAAAATGAAATGCCTTTTGTAACCGATGAGTTTCCATTCGAAACCCCGATACTTCGAAAGAGATTGTTCGTTTTGTACACGAAGTGCATCCTGCTTTTGCCACAACCCTTTCAACTTTTTAGCACACGCTATGTGGGTGAAATGATGACACCATGCCAACTTTCAACCTTTTTAGACTTCATTTGAAGTGCTTTTCAATTTGAGGATCATTTACCTCAAAAAAATAAGTAAATGCATGAAAAATGTCAAATGAAGTCAATAAGGGTTGAAAATTTATGATGTGGCTTTGAATGGTGCATTTTGAACAAACGGAAAGCCTGGAGTTCAAATAAGTTCAAGAAAATGAAATACCTTTTGTAACCGATGAGTTTCCGTCCGAAACCCCGATACTTCGTAAGAGACTGTCCGTTTTATACATGAAGTGCATCCTTCTTTTGCCGTAACCCTCTCAAATTTTTAGCACATGCTATGTGGGTGAAATAACGACACCATGCCAACTTTCAACCTTTTTAGACTTCATTTGAAGTGCTTTTCAATTTGAGGATCATTTACCTCAAAAAATAAGTAAATGCATGAAAAATGTCAAATGAAGTCAGTAAGGGTTGAAAATTTATGATGTGGCTTTGAATGGTGCATTTTGAACAAACGGAAAGCCTGGAGTTCAAATAAGTTCAAGAAAATGAAATACCTTTTGTAACCGATGAGTTTCCGTCCGAACCCCGATACTTCGTAAGAGACTGTCCGTTTTATACATGAAGTGCATCCTTCTTTTGCCGTAACCCTCTCAAATTTTTAGCACATGCTATGTGGGTGAAATAATGACTCCATGCCAACTTTCAACCTTTTCAGACTTCATTTGTAGTGCTTTTCAATTTCAGGGTCATTTATCTCAAAAAAAATCAGCAAATGCATGAAAAATGTCGAATGAATTCAGAAAGGATTGAAAATTGACGATGTGGCTTTGAATGGTGCATTTTGAACACACGAAAAGCCTGGAGCTCAAATAAGTTCAAGAAAATGAAATGTCTTTTGTAACCGATGAGTTTCCGTCCGAAACCCCGATACTTCGAAAGATACTGTCCATTTTTACACGAAATGCATCCTGCTTTTGACGTAACCCTCTCAACTTTTTAGCACATGCTATATGGGTGAAATGATGACACCATACCAACCTTCAACCTTTTGAGACTTCATTTGAAGTGCTTTTCAATTTCAGGTCCATTTAGCTCAAAAAAAGCAGTAAATGCATGAAAATGTCACATGAAGTCAGAAAGGGTTGAAAATTGACGATGTGGCTTTGAATGGTGCATTTTGAACACACGAAAAGCCTGGAGTTCAAATAAGTTCAAGAAAATGAAATGTCTTTTGTAACCGATGAGTTTCCGTCCGGAACCCCGATACTTCAAAAGATCATGTCCATTTTGTACACAAAGTGCATCCTGCTTGTGCCGTAACCCTCTCAACTTTTTAGCACATAATATGTGGGTTAAATGATGACACCATGCCAAGTTTCAACCTTTTCAGACTCCATTGGAAGTGCTTTTGAATTTCCGGGTCATTTAGCTCAAAAAAATCAGTAAATGCATGAAAAATGTCAAATAAATGAGAGAGGGTTGAAAATTGATGATGTGGCTTTGAATGGTGCATTTTCAACACACGAAAAGCCTGGAGTTCAAATAAGTTCAAGAAAATGAAATGTCTTTTTTAATCGACGAGTTTTCGTCCGAAACCCCGATACTTCGAAGGAGACTGTCCTTTTTGTACACGAAAAGCATCCTGCTTTTGCCGTAACCCTCTCAACTTTTTATCACATGCTATGTGGGTGAATGATGAAATCATGCCAACTTTCAACATTTTCAGACTTTATTTGAAGTGCTTTTAAATTTCAGGATCATTCACCTCAAGAAAATCAGTAAATGCATGAAAAATGTCAAATGAAGTGAGAAAGGGTTGAAAATTGATGATGTGGCTTTGAATGGTGCATTTTGAACACACGGAAAGCCTGGAGTTCAAATAAGTTCAAGAAAATGAAATACCTTTTGTAACCGATGAGTTTCCGTCCGAAACCCCGATACTTCGTAAGAGACTGTCCGTTTTATACATGAAGTGCATCCTTCTTTTGCCGTAACCCTCTCAAATTTTTAGCACATGCTATGTGGGTGAAATAATGACTCCATGCCAACTTTCAACCTTTTCAGACTTAATTTGAAGTGCTTTTCAATTTCAGGGTCATTTATCTCAAAAAAAATCAGCAAATGCATGAAAAATGTCGAATGAATTCAGAAAGGATTGAAAATTGACGATGTGGCTTTGAATGGTGCATTTTGAACACACAAAAAGCCTGGAGCTCAAATAAGTTCAAGAAAATGAAATGTCTTTTGTAACCGATGAGTTTCCGTCCGGAACCCCGATACTTCGACAGATACTGTCCATTTTTACACGAAATGCATCCTGCTTTTGACGTAACCCTATCAACTTTTTAGCACATGCTATGTGGGTGAAATGATGACACCATACCAACCTTCAACCTTTTGAGACTTCATTTGAAGTGCTTTTCAATTTCAGGTCCATTTAGCTCAAAAAAAGCAGTAAATGCATGAAAATGTCACATGAAGTCAGAAAGGGTTGAAAATTGACGATGTGGCTTTGAATGGTGCATTTTGAACACACGAAAAGCCTGGAGTTCAAATAAGTTCAAGAAAATGAAATGTCTTTTGTAACCGATGAGTTTCCGTCCGGAACCCCGATACTTCAAAAGATCATGTCCATTTTGTACACAAAGTGCATCCTGCTTGTGCCGTAACCCTCTCAACTTTTTAGCACATAATATGTGGGTTAAATGATGACACCATGCCAAGTTTCAACCTTTTCAGACTCCATTGGAAGTGCTTTTGAATTTCAGGGTCATTTAGCTCAAAAAAATCAATAAATGCATGAAAAATGTCAAATGAAATAAGAGAGGGTTGAAAATTGATGATGTGGCTTTGAATGGTGCATTTTCAACACACGAAAAGCCTGGAGTTCAAATAAGTTCAAGAAAATGAAATGTCTTTTTTAATCGACGAGTTTTCGTCCGAAACCCTGATACTTCGAAGTTGACTGTCCTTTTTGTACACGAAAAGCATCCTGCTTTTGCCGTAACCCTCTCAACTTTTTATCACATGCTATGTGGGTGAATGATGAAATCATGCCAACTTTCAACATTTTCAGACTTTATTTGAAGTGCTTTTAAATTTCAGGATCATTCACCTCAAGAAAATCAGTAAATGCATGAAAAATGTCAAATGAAGTCAGAAAGGGTTGAAAATTGATGATGTGGCTTTGAATAATGCATTTTGAACACACGGAAAGCCTGGAGTTCAAATAAGTTCAAGAAAATGAAATGCCTTTTGTAACCGATGAGTTTCCATCCAAAACCCCGATACTTCGTAAGAGACTGTCCGTTTTGTACACGAAGTGCATCCTGCTTTTGCCGTAACCCTCTCCACTTTTTAGAACATGCTATGTGGGTGAAATGATGACACCATGCCAACTTTCAACCTTTTCAGACTTAATTTGAAGTGCTTCTCAATTTTAGGGTTATTTAGCTCAAAAAAATCAGTAAATGCATGAAAAATGTCAAATGAATTCAGAAAGGATTAAAATTGATGATGTGGCTTTAAATGGTGCATTTTGAACACACGAAAAGCCTGGCGTTCAAATAAGTTCAAGAAAATGAAATGCCTTTTGTAACCGATGAGTTTCTGTCCGAAACCCCGATACTTCGAAAGAGACTGTCCTTTTTGTACACGAAGTGCATCCTGTTGTTGCCGTAACCCTCTCAACTTTTGAGCACATGCTACGTGGGTGAAATGATGACACCATGCCAACTTTCAACCTTCTCAGACTTCATTTGTAGTGCTTTTCAAATTTAGGGTCATTTTGCTCAACAAAATTAATAACTGCATGAAAAAAATCAAAAGAAGTCAGAAAGGGTTGAAAATTGATGATGTGGCTTTCAAGGGTGCATTTTGAACACACGAAAAGCCTGGAGTTCAAATAATTTAAAGAAAATGAAATGTCTTTTGTAACCGACGAGTTTCCGTCCGAAACGCCGATACTTCGAAAGAGATTGTCCTTTTTGTACACGAAGTGCATCCTGCTTTTGCCTTAACCCTCTCAAATTTTTAGGACATGCTATGTGGGTGAAATGATGACACAATGCCAACTTTCAACCATTTCAGACATCATTTGAAGTGCTTTTCAATTTCAGGGTCATTTAGCTCAAAGAAATCAATAACTACACGAAAAAAATTAAATGAAGTCAGAAAGGGTTGAAAATTGATGATGTGGCTTTGAATGGTGCATTTTGAACATACGAAATTCCTGGAGTTCAAATAAGTTCAATAAAATGAAATGCCTTTTGTAACCGACGAGTTCCGTCTGAAATCCCAATACTTCAAAAGAGACTATCCTTTTTGTACACGAAATGCATCATGCTTTTGTCGTAACTCTATCAACTTTTTAGCACATGCTATGTGCATGAAATGATGATACCATGCCAACTTTCAACCTTTTCAGAGTTCATTTGTAGTGCTTTTCAATTTCAGGGTCATTTAGCTCAAAAAAATCAATAACTGCATGCAAAAAATCAAATGAAGTCAGAAAGGGTTGAAAATTGATGATGTGCCTTTGAATCGTGCATTTTGAACACACAAAAAGCTTGGAGTTCAAATAAGTTCAAGAAAATGAAATGCCTTTTGTAACCGACGAGTTTCCATTTGAAACCCCGATACTTCGAAAGAGACTGTCCTTTTTGTACATGAAGTGCATGCTGCTTTTGAGGTAACCCTCTCAACTTTTTAGCACATGCTATGTGGGTGAAATGTTGATACCATGCCAACTTTAAACTTTTTCAGAGTTCATTTGTAGTGCTTTACAATTTCAGGGTCCTTTAGCTCAAAAAATCAATAACTGCATGAAAAAAAATCAATTTCACAGTTCATTTGTAGTGCTTTTCAACTTTCGACCTCTAGTATTTTTGAAACTAAAATTATATAAAACCTAAAAATTACCAAATTGAATATAATGTTAAAACAAAGTAATATTAAATAGCAGGAAAAATAGCAAAGAAATAACATAAAAATAGCAAAAGTGAAAATCGATGCACTTACACTGAAATTCAACCTAAATTCAAAGTGCTAGTTAGGCGCCTAACTACCATTTTGAATTTAGATCGAATTTCTATATAAGGGCATCTATTTTCACTATGAGAGGAGCTCAATGTAGTAGCCACGGTGGGGCTTATAAACAAGTTCGGGCAACCTTCGCTCGGCGAGGTGGGTCTAAACTCCCACCACACCGCTGTGCAAGGCCTTTGGTCCCGGTTGGTGGCACGAACCGGGACCAATTCCTCCCTTTAGTCTCGGTTGGTACCACCAACCGGGACCAAAGATCTCTATTTCCCACCCTTTGGGCTGACGAAAAGAGACCATTGCTCCCGATTGGTGGCACCAACCGGGACTAACACCCCTTTAGTCCGGGTTAGTTTCACCAACCGGGACCAAAGGTCCCTGTTTCCCGCCCTTTGGGCTACTGAAAACAGGGCTTTGGTCCCAGTTGGTGGTACCAACCGGGACTAAAGGTGGGCATTGTTCCCGGTTTGTGCCACCAAACGGGACCAATTCTCCTTCTATATAACAAGCACTTAGGAAAATTCGCAGTTTTCATAGCAACTTTTCCATCGTCGCCACCCCAAGCCCGCCGTCGTCGTTCCCATTCCCGTCGCCGCCACGTCGCCACCCCCGCCACCCCCGTCGCTGCCCCGTCGCCTACCCCGCTGCCCCCGTCGCCCGTCCCCGTCGCCTCCCCCTTCGCCCCCGTCGCCTCCCTCATCGCCCATCCCCGTCGCCGCCCCTGTCGCCTCCCCTGCCAACCCCATCGCCTCCCCCGTTGCCCCCGTCGCCTCCCCCGTCGCCGCCCCGCTCCCGTCGACGCCCCTCCCCCGCCGCCCCCATCGCCGTCCCGCCCCGTCGCCGACCCATCGCCGTTGCCGCCCCGCCCCCGTCGCCGCCCCCGATGTGAGCCGCCGCCGCCCCGACTCGTTGCAATTCTCTTAAATATATGTTGTTTTTTTATATGATAAATGTTTATCTTAGATTAGTATGTTTATGTTAGCTGGATTAGTATGTGTATGTTAGATTATTATGTTTATACTTTTTTTTTGAAAGTAGATTAGTATGTTTATGTTAGATTAGTATGTGCATGTTGATTTTGGGTTGTATGAAAAAATAGTGATTAAACAATAAGAAAGCGTTCTCATAGGAATTTGTCGACGATGCCCAGCCTGCATCCTCGTCGTCGAGTAGTCCGCGAGAGCCTTCTTGATAGGGGCCATGTTTGGGACTGGGCTCCGCCGGGCTGACACTGGGAGGTGCTACCTTCCCTGGCTCGGAGGTTAGTAAGGAATGCAGGTATCGTCATCGACCCGGACATTTTGTGGTCGCGGTCACGCGGGCCACTTTCGGCGCGGACGGAGTCAGCACCCGCGGAGGTGGAACATCGACGGGCCAGGGAGGAGGACGAGCACGTCCATCGCTACATCGCATCGTTGGACGCCCAGTTTGACAATACCTGGCAGATCCTTCAGGGATCTCACTTGACTTATGATCCCATGATGGTTCCTTATCTTTGGGTGTCCACCGCCGGCGATTCAGAGACCGCTAGTGAACCGAGTTCACCGTCCTCAATTTTGGATGCTAGGATATTCGATCTGTATTAGTGATCTTATATGATAATATTCGAGATGTATTAGTTAAAATTTGATCATGCATTAACTAGATTATTCGGGATGATGTATTAGTGATATTATATTCGAGGTCAATTTAAATATTAATGTATTAGTGATATTTTATTGGTATAATGCATGTGTGACTTTTGGTCTATCGTTGCTCCTTGTGTAACTTACATGTGTGTTCTTGATGGAGGAATCCCGACTGTTGTCGTGGGGGTGCTTCCTCTTTCTTCTCTTCTTTGCGATATACTCGTCGCTATTTTGCGCAAGAAGAGAAGAGGGGAGGCGTCCATCACCGGCGGTCGAACTATTACTATGAGAGAGTGTCCACCAACATATATACAGCACCATATCAATGTGAGAGAGTGTGCGCCAACACACCATGAGATATGAGTTATTTAAGGAAAGCCTCGACAGACCGAAAGTCGCACACGCATTAATTAAGATCCAAAGCGTGCCGTAATTCTTGAACTGGATTATTCAGGATGATGTATTAGTGATATTATATTCGAGGTCATTATAAATATTACTGTGATTTGCAAGTCATTCCGGCAAAACATAGGGAATTTTTTCTATGTTATTGCTCGATATACGGAATGGGTTGACTTTAGGTTTGTATCGGCTCCTTGTGTGTCTTTCATCGAGGGAGAGTGTCCACCATATATAAATATGAGAGAGGAAGAATCCCAGCTATTGTCGTGGTGGTCGCTTCTCCTTCGTTCCTGTGTGCTAGACATTTTGGTGTAATGCACTCGGGGATGAATGGAGGAGCCACCATCACCAACTGTGAGAGTTTAGTAAGGAAAGACTCGACACACCTAAAGTCAACTTGTTGCATATTGAGTAATAGTGATCTGTGTGTTGATCAGTTTTCTCGTAGTTTCCTTCGATCAATTTTAAATGTTTCAACTATGAACATAGGAAATGTCTGACGACGAAAGTGAATTAGGTATGTGAGAATACTGCAAAGACGAGCGCGGCCTGTGTGACAAGACTTTCCTAGTTGATGGTAGGCACTTCAGCATCATGCTGGATGAGAACTTCAAAGTGGAGACAGTAAGTCACAATGAAAAGTCTTTTTTGTGATTAAGCATGACTTCTGCCTCTTTTTCTTGAACTTATAATTAATTTTCATTTTTTACTGTTCTACTAGCGCATCCCCTATCATGCAAAAATTGTTGTCTTGGATAAGATTGGTTTTAATACTAAATAAGATATGCAGGTAAAGATAGTTTTACTTTTGCGGTAAAATTGTAGCATGCAGAAACCAATTGCTATTTTGAATATACACTTTGATGAGGTGATCAAAGTTTTTGTAGTTTATACAAAGTTTACGAGAAACTTGTATTTGCAATAAAGTGAGTGGGAGCACTATAGAGTTTCTGATAAGTATATGTGGTTGACATATTGTTGATCGGAAATAATGTAGAATTTCTGGAAGGCATAAAAGGTTGTTTGAAAAGTGTTTTTCAAAGGAAGACCTGGATAAAGCTACCTAATTGTTGAGCATCAAAATCTATAGAGATAGATCAAGATGCTTGATGAGACTTTCAATGAGTGCATACCTTGACAAGATTTTGAAAGAGTTCAAAATGGATTAGCAAGAGAAATAGTTCTCGTCTGATTTGTAAGGTGTGAAGTTGAGTGAGACTCAAAGCTCGACAACGGCAGAAGAAAGAGAAAGGACGAACGTCGTCCCCTATGCCTTAGCCATAGGCTCTATATTATGCCATGCTGTGTACCGCACCTGTGTGTGCCTTGCCATGAGTCTGTCAAGGGGTACAAGAGTGGTCCAGGAGTGGATCACTGGACAGCGGTCGGAATTATCCTAAGTAACCAGAGGACTAAGGAAATGTTTCTCGATTATGGAGGTGATAAAGAATTCATCGTAAGGAGTTACGTCGATACAAGCTTTAACACTAATCCGGATAACTCGTAGTAGCAATCTGGATACATATAGTGGAGCAGCCATTTGGAAATAGTACCAAGTGGAGTGTGGTAGCAGTGTTTACGGTTTGACATAGAGATTTGCAAAGTACACACGGATCTGAATATCGCAGACCCGTTGACTATAAGACCTCTCTCACATGCAAAGCATGATCGAGCCCCAGAACTCATTGGGTGTTAGATTCATAACAATGCGAATCACATGGTGATGTGAACTAGATTATTGACTCTAGTGCAAGTGGGAGACTGTTGGAAATATTCCCTAGAGGCAATAATAAATTAGTTATTATCATATTTCCTTGTTCATGATAATCATTTATTATCCATGCTATAATTGTATAGATCGGAAACTCAGATACATGTGTGGATACATAGACAACACCATGTCCCTAGTATGCCTCTAGTAGACTAGCTCGTTGATCAAAAGATGGTTAAGGTTTCCTAGCCATGGACATGAGATGTCGTTAGGAGAATGATGTGATGGATAAGACCCAAACTGCAAACATAGCATATGATCGTGTCAGTTTATTGCTACTGTTTTCTGCATGTCAAGTATATGTTCCTATGACCATGAGATCATGCAACTCACGGATATCGGAGGAGTGCCTTGTGTGTATCAAACGTCTCAACGTAACTGGGTGACTATAAAGGTGCTCTACAGGTATCTCCGATGGTGTCTGTTGAGTTGGCATGGATCGAGACTGGGATTTGTTACTCCGCGTGACGGAGAGGTATCTCATGGGATCTGGTATTACGGAACGAGTAAAGAGACTTGCCAGTAACGAGGTTGAACTAGGTATGGAGATACCGACGATCGAATCTCGGGCAAGTAACATACCGAAGAACAAAGGGAACGTTATACGGGATTAACTGAATCCTTGACATAGAGGTTCGACTGATAAAGATCTTCGTAGAATATGTAGGAACCAATGTGGACGTCCAGGTCCCGCCATTGGTTATTGACCGTAGAGGTGTCTCGGTCATGTCTACATAGTTCTCGAACCCGCAGGGTCTGCACACTTAAGGTTCGGTGACGTTTCGGTACTGTAGAGTTATGTATGGTGGTGACCGAAGGTTGTTCGGAGTCCCGGATGAGATCCCGGACGTCACGAGGAGCTCCGGAATGGTCCGGAGGTAAAGATTCATATATAGGATGTCCCAGTTTGGTCGCCGGAAAAGTTTCGGGCTCATCGGTAGTGTACAGGGAGTATCGGTAGTGTACCGAGAGTGCCGGTAGTGTACCGGGGGACCTCTGGGAGGGGTATTTCTACCCCAAGAGGTCCATGGGCTGTGGTAGATTAATAACCAGCCCTTAGTGGGCTGGGAAAACAGCCACAAAGGCCCATGGCGCAGGAGAGAAAGTCCTAAAGCAAAAAGTGGAAAATCAGCCAATAGGAGGCAATCCTACTCCAACTAGGATTGGAGGTGAAGTAGGATTGCTCCCACCTCCTATTTCGGCTGACCCAAAGGCCTTGGATGCCTCTCCTCTCCTATCCTCCTATATATACTAGTGGATTGGGTGGTTTTTGGACAGAATTTCCGGCCACGTGCTACCCGTTCCACCGGTGCATAGTTTCTCCTCTAGATCAGAGTTCCGCAGTGCTTAGGCGAAGCCCTGCCGGAATTGCTCCACCACCATCACCGGAGCACCATCACGCTGCCGGTGAACTCTCTCTCCTCTACACCTCCTCTTGCTGGATCAAGACGGTGGAGATTGTCATCAAGCTGCACGTGTGCTGAACGCGGAGGTGCCGTCCGTTCGGCGCTAGATCGGAAGGACCATGATCGAGATCGCGAGACGGTTCGTGATGAGATCGCGGAACGTATCGTGATGAGTTCGCGGGACAGATCGTGATCAAGATCGTGAGACGGATCGTGATGAGATCGTGGGACGGATCGTGATGGGATCTCGGGACGGATCGTGATGAGATCGCGGGACGCTCGGTGATTTGGATCGCGAAGATGTTCGACTACACCAACCGCGTTTCTTAACGCTTCCCGCTTAGCGATCTACAAGGCTATGTAGATCCACTCTCCCTCTCGTAGATGCTCATCACCATGGATAGGTTTGCGTGTGCGTAGGAAAATTTTGTTTCCCATGCGACGTTGCCCAACAGTGGCATCATGAGCTAGGTTGATGGTTCGATGAGATCTCGAGTAGAACACAAAAGGTTTGTGGGCGTTGATGCTTAGATTGCTTCCTCCCTTGGTCGGATTTTGGTTCAGCGGGATTATGAGATGAAGCGGCCCAGACCAACATTACTCGTACGCTTACGAGAGACCGGTTCCCTCGACGCAACTTGTTGCTTAGATGGCTTGCGGGTGACAGTTTCTCTCACTTTAGTTGGATCGGATCCGACAAAGGCGGTCCTTGAGAAGGTTGAAAAGCAATCTATGTATCACCGTTGTGGTTTATGCGTAGGTGAGAATTGTTCTTTCTAGATACCCATAGCAGCCACGTAAAACATGCAACAACAATTAGAGGACGTCTAACTTGTTTTTGCAGGGTATGTTGTGAGATGATATGGCCAATTACATGATGTGATATATGTGATGTATGAGATGATCATGTGATGTATAGATTATCACGACTTGCATGTCGATGAATACGACAACCGGCAGGAGCCATAGGGTTGTCTTTAATTATTGTATGACCTGCGTGTCAATCATTAAGCGCTATATAATGCTTTACTTTATCGCTAAACGGTAGCAATAGTAGTAGAAGCATGCAGGGCGTGACAACCCCGATGGCGACACGTTGATGGAGATCAAGATGATGGAGATTATGGTGTCATGCCGGTGACGATGGAGATCATGCCGGTGCTTTCTAGATGGAGATCAAAAGCACACGGTCATGGCCATATCATGTCACTTATGATTTGCATGTGATGTTAATCCTTTTTATGCACCTTATTTTGCTTAGGACGACGGTAACATTATAAGGTGATCCCTCACTTAATTTCAAGCTAAATTGTGTTCTCCCCGAGTGTGCACCGTTGCGAAAGTTCGTCGTGTTGAGACACCACCTGATGATCGGGTGTGATAGACTCTACGTTCACATACAATGGGTGCAAGCAAGTGTTGCACATGCAGAACACTCGGGTTAAACTTGACGAGCCTGGCATGTACAGACATGGCCTCGGAACACAAGAGACCGAAAGGTCGAACATGAGTCATATAGTAGATATGATCAACATGATGATGTTCACCATTGCAGCCACCTCAACTCACGTGATGATCGGACTTGAGTTGGTGAATTTGGATCATGTATCACTCGAATGATCGGAGGGATGTCAATTTGAGTGGGAGTTCTTAAGTAATATGATTAATTGAACTCATTATCATGAACATAGTCAAAGTGTCTTTGCAAATTATGTTGTAGATTACTAGCTCGCGCTGTAGCTCCCTTAAATTTGTATATGTTCCTAGAGAAATAGAGTTGAAAGATGTTGGTAGCAATATTGTGGACTGGGTCCGTGATCTGAGGATTGTCCTCATTGCTGCACAGAAGGCTTATGTCCTTAATGCACCGCTCGGTGCGCCACCCCATCTAGCATCGTCTGTAGATGTTGTCAACATCTGACAGGCACGTTTCGATGACTACTTGATATTATAGTGCGTCATGCATTACGGCTTAGAATTGAGGCTCCGAAACGTTTTGAACGTCACGGAACATATGAGATGTTCTAAGAGCTGAGATTGTGATCTCCAACTCGTGCCCGAGTTGCGAGATATAGGATCTCCAACGAGATTCTTTGCCCGTAAGATGAAGGAGAATAGCTCAATCGTTGAGCATGTACTCAGATTGTCTGGGTACTACAATCGCTTGAATCAAGTGAGAGTTGATCTTCCAGATAAGATAGTGATTGATATAGTTCTCCAAGTCACTGTCACTAAAGCTACTAGAACTTAGTGATGAACTATAATACACAAGGGATAGAAGTATTGATCCCTGAGCTGTTCGCGATGTTTGACACCGCGAAGGTAGAAATCAAGAAGGAGCGTCGAGTGTTGATGGTTAATCAAACCACTAGTTTCGAAAAGGGCAAGAGCAAGGAGGGAAACTTCATGGATAGCAAGTCAGTTGCTGCTCCAGTGAAGCAACCCAAAGTTGAACTCAAACCCGAGACTAAGTGCCTCTGTTATGAGGTGAGCGGTCGCTGAAGCGGAACAACCCTAGATACTTGGTAGATAAGAAGGCTGGCAACATTAATAGAAGTATATTTGATATACAAGTTATTAATGTGTACCTTGCTAGTACTCTTAGTAGCACCTGGGTATTGGATACCGGTTCGATTGCTAAATGCTAATAACTCGAAATAAAAGCTACGGAATAAACGGAGAACTAGCTAAGGGTGAGGTGACGATATGTGTTGGAAGTGTTTCCAAGGTTGATGTGATCAACATCGCACGCTCTCTCTACCTTCAGGATTAGTGACGAACCTAAATAAATGTTATTTGGTGTTTTGCGTTGAGCTTGAACATGATTAGATCATGTTTATTGCAATACGGTTATTCATTTAAGTTAGAGAATAATGGTTATTCTGTTTACATGAATAATACCTTCAATGGTCATGCACCCAGTGAGAATGGTTTGTTGAAATCTTGATCGTAGTAGTACACATGTTCATAACATTGATGCCAAAAGATACAAAGTTAATAATGATAGTACCACATACTTGTGGCACTGCCGCTAAATGTCATATTGGTATAAAGCGCATGTAGAAACTCCATGCTGATGGATATTTGGACTCATTCGAATTCGAATCGGTTGAGACATGCGAACCATGCCTCTTGGGCAAGATGACTAAAGGACCCCGTTGGATGGAGCGGGCAAGTGATTCATTGGAAATGATACATGTTGATGTATGCAATCTAGTGAGTCTTGTAGCGTGCAGTGGATATCGTTATTTTCTTACCTTCACTGATGATTTGAGTAGATATAGTGTATATTTACTTAATGAAACACAAATCTGAATCGTTTGAAAGGTTCAAGCAAATTCAGAGTGAAGTTTAAAGATCATCTTGACAAGAAGATAAAAATGACCACGATATGATCATGGAGGTGAATATCTGAGTTACGAGTTTGGCATACAACTTAAGACAATGTGAAATTTGTTTCACAACTAAACGCCACCTGGAACACCATAGTGTGATGGTGTGTCCGAACATCATAGTTATGCTCTATTGGACATGGTGCGTGCTATGATGTCTCTTGTCGTTTTACTACTATAATTTTGGGGTTATGCATTAGAGACAACTACATTCACTTTAAATAGGGCACCATCTAAATCCGTTGAGATGACACCATATGAATTATGGTTTGATAGAAACCTAAGCTGTCATTTCTTAATACTTGGGGCTGCGGCACTTGTGTGAAAAATGTTTTCACCTAATGAGGTTGAACCCAAGGTAGACAAATGCATCTTCATAGAATACCCTAAGATCAGTTGGGTGAACCTTCTATCTCAGATCCAAGTGCAAAGTGTTTGTTACTAAAACGGATCCTTTCTCGAGGAAAGGTTTCTCTCGAAAGAATTGAGTGGGAGGAAGATAGAACTTGATGAGGTTGTTAAACCTTTGTTCAACCAGAGAGTAGCGCAGCGCAGAAAGATGTTTCTGTGAAGCCTACGTTAGTTGAAGAGGAAGTTAATGATGATGATCATGAAGCTTCAGGATCAAGTTACTATCGAACTTCGTGGGTCGACAAGGATGTGTACTGCTCCTAAGTGGTACGACAACCCTGTCTTCGAGGTCATGTTGTTGGACAGCGATGAACCTACGAGCTATGGAGAAGCGATGATGGGCCCGGATTCTGACAAATGATTAGAGGCCATGAAATCCGAGATAGGATCCATGTATGAAAACCAAGTATAGACTTTGGTAGACTTGCTCGTTAGACGGCATGTCGTTGAGTACAAATGGACCTTTAGAATGAAGACAGACACTGATGGTGAATGTCACCATTTGTAAAGCTCGACTTGTTGCAAAGTTGTTTGTGACAAGTTCAAGGAGTTGACTGCGATGAGGCTTTCTCACTCGTAGCGATGCTAAAAGTCTGTTGGAATTATGTTAGTAGTTGCTGCATTTTCAATTATGAAATCTGGCAGATGGATGTCAAAACGTCGTTTCCTTAATGGTTTACTTAAGGAAAGGTTGTATGTGATACAACCAGAAGGTTTTGTCAGTCCTAAGGATGCTAAAAGATGAGCAAGCTTCAGTGATCCTTTTATGGACTGAAGCAAGCATCTCGGAGTTGGAATATACACTTTGATGAGGTGATCAAAGTTTTTGTAGTTTATACAAAGTTTACGAGAAACTTGTAATTGCAATAAAGTGAGTGGGAGCACTATAGAGTTTCTGATAAGTATATGTGGTTGACATATTGTTGATCGGAAATAATGTAGAATTTCTGGAAGGCATAAAAGGTTGTTTGAAAAGTGTTTTTCAAAGGAAGACCTGGATAAAGCTACCTAATTGTTGAGCATCAAAATCTATAGAGATAGATCAAGATGTTTGATGATACTTTCAATGAGTGCATACCTTGACAAGATTTTGAAAGAGTTCAAAATGGATCAGCAAGAGAAATAGTTCTCGTCTGATTTGTAAGGTGTGAAGTTAAGTGAGACTCAAAGCTCGACAACGGCAGAAGAAAGAGAAAGGACGAACGTCGTCCCCTATGCCTTAGTCATAGGCTCTATATTATGCCATGCTGTGTACCGCACCTGTGTGTGCCTTGCCATGAGTCTGTCAAGGGGTACAAGAGTGGTCCAGGAGTGGATCACTGGACAGCGGTCGGAATTATCCTTAGTAACCAGAGGACTAAGGAAATGTTTCTCGATTATGGAGGTGATAAAGAATTCATCGTAAGGAGTTACGTCGATACAAGCTTTAACACTAATCCGGATGACTCGTAGTAGCAATCTGGATACATATAGTGGAGCAGCCATGTGGAAATAGTACCAAGTGGAGTGTGGTAGCAGTGTTTACGGTTTAACATAGAGATTTGCAAAGTACACACAGATCTGAATATCGCAGACCCGTTGACTATAAGACCTCTCTCACATGCAAAGCATGATCGAGCCCCAGAACTCACTGGGTGTTAGATTCATAACAATGCGAATCACATGGTGATGTGAACTAGATTATTGACTCTAGTGCAAGTGGGAGACTGTTGGAAATATGCCCTAGAGGCAATAATAAATTAGTTAATATCATATTTCCTTGTTCATGATAATCGTGTATTATCCATGCTATAATTGTATTGATCGGAAACTCAGATACATGTGTGGATACATAGACAACACCATGTCCCTAGTATGCCTCTAGTAGACTAGCTCGTTGATCAAAAGATGGTTAAGGTTTCCTAGCCATGGACATGAGATGTCGTTTGATAACGGGATCACATCGTTAGGAGAATGATGTGATGGATAAGACCCAAACTACAAACATAGCATATGATCGTGTCAGTTTATTGCTACTGTTTTCTGCATGTCAAGTATATGTTCCTATGACCATGAGATCATGCAACTCACGGATATCGGAGGAGTGCCTTGTGTGTATCAAACGTCGCAACGTAACTAGGTGACTATAAAGGTGCTCTACAGGTATCTCCGATGGTGTCTGTTGAGTTGGCATGGATCGAGACTGGGATTTGTTACTCCGTGTGACGGAGAGGTATCTCAGGGCCCACTCGGTAATACAACATCACAACAAGCCTTGCAAGCAATGTGGCTAAGTGTTAGTCATGGGATCTTGTATTACGAAACGAGTAAAGAGACTTGCCAGTAACGAGGTTGAACTAGGTATGGAGATACCGACGATCGAATCTCGGGCAAGTAACATACCGAAGAACAAAGGGAACGTTATACGGGATTAACTGAATCCTTGACATAGAGGTTCGACCGATAAAGATCTTCATAGAATATGTAGGAACCAATGTGGACGTCCAGGTCCCGCTATTGGTTATTGACCATAGAGGTGTCTCGGTCATGTCTACATAGTTCTCGAACCCGTAGGGTCAGCACACTTAAGGTTCGGTGACGTTTCGGTAGTGTAGAGTTATGTATGGTGGTGACCGAAGGTTGTTTGGAGTCCCGGATGATATCCCGGACGTCACGAGGAGCTCCGGAATGGTCCGGAGGTAAAGATTCATATATAGGATGTCCCAGTTTGGTCGCCGAAAAAGTTTCGGGCTCATCGGTAGTGTACCGGGAGTATCGGTAGTGTACCGAGAGTGCCGGTAGTGTACCGGGGGACCTCCGGGAGGGGTATTTCGACCCCAAGAGGTCCATGGGCTGTGGTAGATTAATAACCAGCCCTTAGTGGGCTGGGAAAACAGCCACAAAGGCCCATGGCGCAGGAGAGAAAGTCCTAAAGCAAAAAGTGGAAAATCAGCCAATAGGAGGCAATCCTACTCCAACTAGGATTGGAGGTGAAGTAGGATTGCTCCCACCTCCTATTTAGGCCGACCCAAAGGCCTTGGATGCCTCTCCTATCCTCTCCTCCTATATATACTAGTGGATTGGGTGGTTTTTGGACAGAATTTCCGGCCACGTGCTACCCGTTCCACTAGTGCATAGTTTCTCCTCTAGATCGTAGTTCCGCAGTGCTTAGGCGAAGCCCTGCCGGAATTGCTCCACCACCATCACCGGAGTGCCGTCACGCTGCCGGTGAACTCTCTCTCCTCTCCACCTCCTCTTTCTGGATCAAGACGGAGGAGATCGTCATCAAGCTGCACGTGTGCTGAACGCGGAGGTGCCGTCCGTTCGGCGCTAGATCGGAAGGACCGTGATCGAGATCGCGAGACGGTTCGTGATGAGATCGCGGAACGGATCGTGATGAGTTCGCAGGACAGATCGTGATCAAGATCGTGAGACGGATCGTGATGAGATCGCGGGACGGATCGTGATGGGATCGCGGGACGGATCGTGATGGGATCGCGGGACGGATTGTGATGAGATCGCGGGACGCTCGGCGATTTGGATCGCGAAGATGTTCGACTACACCAACCGCGTTTCTTAACGCTTCCCGCTTAGCGATCTACAAGGGTATGTAGATCCACTCTCCCTCTCGTAGATGCTCATCACCATGGATAGGTTTGCGTGTGCATAGGAAAATTTTGTTTCCCATGCGACGTTCCCCAACAGCAGGTACTCCGGCCGCCGGCCGCAACTCGCCGTCGACGAGAACGGGGCTGCCCTTGCCGGATCCGGCCTTCCCTCATCAGGACGAGAGCACTGATCCGGCGCCCGCTCGCCCGCGTTGACCGAGTCGGCCCACAAAGCAAGGCCCAACCCAGATCCACGCCTCGCCAGGCCCAGTAGCCCCACCAAATAGCCTGTTCGCCATGGTGAGCCCAGCCAGCCCCCTCCCATGTGTTTTATTATTATTATTCGAGTAGGCCCAAAGGCACGATTTTAAAACGTCTATAAATATTTAACCGTACGTCATATAAAAATATTTTATACATGAAAAATGCTTAGAAAAATGTGTAGATTGACAATATGCCATTTTCATCCATGATAAAGATACCTAAGCTCGATGTTTGCATCATTTTGCATAATTGCCATCAATTTGCATGTTTATAATTATTAAACCGTGCATTGCATCAACATGTGTTATACATGTTAAATGTGTAGAGTTTTGTGTAGATTCTTAATATCGTATTTTCATGCATGATAAAAATGTTGGCATGGAGTTTGCATTTATTTTGCATAAAATGGCTTGCTAATAAATTATGCCATAACTTGGATAATTAATTGTATTTATTTTTCCACATGAACTTATGCATATTATATATGTTCTCGGGGTAGAAAAAAATCCATATGATTTATGTGTGCATTTAGTTTTGTCATTTGAGCATTTTTGCATGCATGTCATTTTGCTGCGATGCCCTTCTCTTATTTTCGTGTGATTTAATACATGCATGATATGAAATAAGTTTGAACATGAGATATGCCCTTTGATATGTGTCCTAGCCCCTGGACATTTTGCTTGTCATAGAAATGCATGTATAGGTGTTATTTTCTTGTTGGCAACTTGCTAAAAAAATATTGTTGTTTTGAGGGTCCAAAATATTTCCAAGTCTGGAATCTGTTATATTTTGTTGTTGTCTTGCCATGTGTTTTGCTAGTGATCTATAACCCTTTTGTGGTATGTGTAATGGAGTTATTTGTAGTTGATAATGTTCTTTAGTATGCTGTTAAGTTTCATGCCATAATATTCCCCGTATCATATAGTTTCGTTGTTGTCAATATGCCTTCGTGATAAACACTGCATTGTCAAAGCTGCTATTTTCACTAAGTCTGAAACTATTTTCAAGTAGCCACCTTGTGAGCTTCCTACCATGTGATCCATGCATGTTTTGAATATGATATCTGAAGATGAAATGAAGTGCGTGTAATATAATACTGCTCCATGCTTAGTTTGTGCATTTTAGAATAGTGTATCTTGTTGTTTTCATGTGTGCGAAGTGCTAAGTTGCTGTTTTGGACAGATTTCAATTAAAACTTGTTTTGGTGTTTGTGGTTGAACCGTAGCTCCGTTTTGGACATGCCATATATGAAACTTTCTTAGAATCTCCTGTAGTTTCATAATAACTTGTGGAATTCATGACTTGAAATGTTTGTGATTCTATTTTCCATGCATTTGCATTCATGACATGTGCATCTTGTGTTGCTCATATCTTTTAGGTCGTAGCTCCGTTTGAGATGTTCCATATATGTAAATCGACTAGAATGACGTGTAGAATTGCATGGTATACTTTATTCTTTTGTTTAACAAAGATAAAATATGATTACTTCAGATCTGGACCAATTTCGAAATTAACATATGAGGTTGTTTCGGAAATACTATAAGTTGTTACCGACCTCATTTAAGAGGCCAAGATAGATAGTATACTTATGCTTCACCTCTACCATGTTTAACAACATGTAATATTGATGAGTATCTAAACGAGATTGAACTAAATATTCGAATGTGGAGTTTCGTCATATGCAACTCGTTGCATATTGAGTTTCACTTAATGTGTAGTATTTGATTGTTGTGATTTGACATGCCTTGCGTATTTAAACCGGACATGCATCATATTTGTTTGTGCATCGTGTCATGCATATGTTGTGGTGTATCTTGTGTTGATTGTTTGTTTTGGATTGATTCTTCTCGATAGAGTTTCGAAAGCGTTCGGAGTGTGAGGATTCGTTCGACTACGTTGTCTCGCCTTCTTCATGGACTCATTCTTTTTCCGAGCGGGATCTCAGGTAAGATGACACATTTACCTGGGTACCACTACTATCATTGCTATGCTATATATCTCGTTTTCTATCGCTATGTCTCGCTACCTACCACTTGTTTGACAAGCTTCCCATCATTGCCATGAAAGCCTCTAACCCCTCCATATCCCAGCAAACCTTTGTTTGGCTATGTTACCGCTTGCTCAGCCCTTCTTATAGCATTTCTAGCTGCAGGTGCAATTGCTTCCATGTGACAACATGGACATTCTTTTGTTGTATCACAATATTGCTGCTATTTAATTTAATGCACATATATACTTGGTAAAGGTGGAAGGCTTGGCCTTTTGCTCGGTGTTTTGTTCCACTCTTGCCACCCCTAGTTACTTGTGAACTGGTGTTATGTTCCATAATTGAGCACTCCTAACATGCTCGGGGTTGTTATGGGGACCCCCTTGATTTTCGTTTTGGGATAAAACTTATCTGGCAAGGCCCAACATTGGTACTACATTTGCCTAATAACGAATGAACTTGCATAGGGCTTTCCGGACCCCGTGGATAATTAATCAACAACCCGGGCCAGTGCTCCTCATGAGTGTTGGTCCAAACTAGAGCACTGTGCGGGGCCAACCCAGGGCAACTTGGGAGATTTCTATCAGGCCACTGTACGCGTCGCTTATCTGCCGTGTCCTAAGAACGAGATACACGGCTCCTATTGGGATCATCGACACGTCGGGAGGCCTTGCTGGATTTGTTTTACCTTTCTCGAATGTCTTGAGTGAGGAATTCTGATTATTCCTCGGGCTATCTCGAGGTGGCGGATTTCCTTTGGAATTGCCTGGAAGATCACGAGATCCGTGGTCGAGGTTATTCCCGCTGCGTGTGGTTAATTTGTGATGGGTGAGTTGGAGCACCCCTGCAGGGTTAAATCTTTTCGAGAAGCCGTGCCCGCGGTTATGTGGCAAACTTGGATACTTTATTTAACACCCGTTCATAGCAAACTTGAAGTGAACTCAAATAAAATACACCAACTGTGTGCGTAACCGTGACTGTCTCTTTTCGTGAATTCTTATCCAAAAGAGAACACGGTGGGGTTATGTTTGACGTAAGTAGGTGTACATGATCAGTTAGTGATCATTACTAGTTCACATCTGTTATGCGTAGACCACCATACTTTATTTTCTGTATTCGTAAGTTAGCCAGTCAAATAAATGCTTGGTCGCTTGCTACAGCCTCACCACTTAACCATACCTCACCTATTAAGCTTTAATAGTCTTGATACACTTGGAAATGAGATTGCTGAGTCCCTGTGGCTCACAATTACTACAACAACAGTTGCAGGTACAGTTAATGCAATGATTTTAACGTGAGCGCAATGTTTGATTTGATTTGGAGTTCTTCTTCTTCATCATCATCAATCTAGGATGGGTTCCAGGCGGTAGCCTGGGATAGCAAGGATGGATGTCATTTTGCCGTTTGTTTCCGTCCGTAGTCGGACCCTGCTCTTCTATATGATGTTTGAGTATGTTATTGTATTGATGTGACTCTGATGTAGCTTGTGGCGAGTGTAAGCCAATTCCATATACTCATCTCTTCTGTACATGTACTTGTAATGATATCCATTCTTGCATACAACAAGATGCGCTTCTATCCCTCTCGAGGCCCTCGTGCCAAAATAAGGATAGGACCACATCTTGGGCGTGACAAGTTGGTATCAGAGCCTGTACCGACCTAGGAGCCCCCTTGATTGATCGAACTTGGCCGAGTCGAGTCTAGTGAAAAACTATTTTGAGTCTAGTTATATCGGAGAGTAGGATTCTTTTTACTCCTCTTCTATGCTCTGGTGAGGTAGCCGACTTAGGAATTTTGATTCTACTCCTCTTCTCTCAAAAAAAAAATTTTAGGATCACGCGGGTATTTTGGAAACTATATGATGCCGATCTGACAGGGTTGTGTCTTGGTGCCTCCTGTCTGACTTGATTTCTTCCGGGGAGTTGAGCTCTGGGGAATTCTGGGCACATCGTTATCATTCAGCTTCCTTAGTATCTCAGGACGGAGGGTGTTCGGAATTGCTTCAATACTTGTCCTGGTGAGATAAGGTCGGAGTCACCCGGTACTAGGGAGGCATGCGGGGTATCACCATGGTTTAGTATCATTGTGAGTTCAAGGATTCGAGTTAGATGAATTTGCGAAAGCCTCTAGTTATGTGTTGAAGGATGGATACAGTTGGGGTGTAGGATTGCTAGTTGTGTGAGATATTTCCTCCTTGTATCCCACACACCGGATTGCATAACCAGAAAATTTTCGGAAGTTCTTAGGTGGGCATTCAAGTAGGTACCTAGGATTATCTTTCCAACAAGTACATAGTGGGTATGTATTTGTTCTAGCTTGTTTCACAAGCCTCATCCTCTGTTTTGTTTGAATATGGTAATTCGTGTTGCTTCGATGTCAAGTGGTGATTTCATATCTTTCCGAAGTAGTGTTCTCGTATTTCTGTGGGAATGCTAATTCTTTTTCCCAATCAAGTTATCATATCAATTCTTTTCATCTGGTGCGCTTCTCTTCAAGTGAATTCTATCCTCTTCTATATTGCAAGATCAACCCTCACGGTTCGATCCGGAGTTTGTCTCATCTGTTCCAAGTTTTATTTGTTTTTCCCACCCTCCCGCCTTTTTTCTTCAATGATTAATTCTCATCCAAGTGTCTTTTCTATTCATGTAATCCTTCCGCTATCTTCTCTGCTATCTGGTTTCCAGTGATTATTTGTGAAGATTCTGAAGAGTTTCATTTCAAGATCTATCCTCATAATCATTGTTATCGTTGTTATTCTTCTCCGGTGATTCTTTATGAAGACTCTCAGTGCTCAAGTTATCATTCATTAGTATTCATCTTTGTTTTTTCTTTTCCGATGGATTCAATTCAAGCTCTCAGTGTTCGTCTTATCCCTTCTCTTTCGTTAAATGATTCCCATTTAAGAAATTCCTATCAAAGCTTCTCTTGCTTATTCATATCTCTTTTCTTCCGGAGTGTTGAAGATATCGCAGAACACATTCATTTTCATTCTTGTCCTCTTAAATTATTTCAAGGCTCTCATGTCATAAAGTTCTTAATTTGTAGGTGCAATCTCTCTTTTAATCAATTGTTTCAACGGTGGTTTCTTTTGAGTGGGCCCATAACCCACAGGTGTTTTCCCCAGGATCTTACCTGACTCTTCTAATCTTTCCAGAGATGTCCTCAAGTTCTTTTCAATATGATGTAAGAATGATTTTAATCAGTCATATTCCTCTTCCATGATCGCTTCTAAATCATTTTTGGCTCAATCTTTCCTTCTTCATTGTTCCGGAGTGTCTCAGTAATTCGTGGTGTTTTTTTCGTCATCATTCTCAGCATTGAAGACCGAAGGAGAGTTCTCTTAAATCTTAATCCATTCTCCTAGAGATTCATGGTTTCATCTTGTTGTTATCATCTCACATTGTTTCCATCCATGAGAAATTCCTTCCATATCTATCTGGTGCATTTCATAATTGTTTTCATTTCTTGATCCTCCGAAAGCCATCATTCAGAAGATATCTTTATTCTCAGCTTTCAGCTTCATTCTCAATTTTTGTTTCTTCGTTCGTATCTCAATTATTCTAGTGCCTTTTTCAGTTTCCATTAGGCAAATCTTGATATCTTCATTCTCATGTGTCCTCTTTAGTTTCTAATTCTTTTCGGTGCTTCGTTCAAGTTTTCCATTAGGTGGATCGTGATCTCTTCGTTCCCATGTATCTTGTTCAATCGTTGTATCCTCATTTGTTTCTGAATTCTTACCGGTGTTCTCGTGCAAGACTTCTTAAAGTTTGTGATCTATCTCTCTTTCTCTTCAATTCTTTGCAACAAGAATAAGTGGTGTGCGAATCCGTTGCTTGTCATCAATATAACTTGATGAAGGAGAGGCATATCATAATTATTATTCTTGTTTCATCCAAGTGATTTCAATCCTTCTTCTGGAGTGTTCATGATATCAAATTATTGATCCCAAGTGTTCTTATCTTTTCTTTTCCGGAGTTTCAAGTTTTCTCAAGAATCTCTTCGCATAGCTTCTTCTAAATCATGGCAAGGCTTCCATCTTATTCTTCCCAACCTTCATTCTTTGATCATCATTTGTTTCCAGAGTTCCTAGTTTTTCTCAAGTATCTTGTCGCTAAGTTTCATCTAATTCATAGCAAGGCCTCAATCTTGTTCTTTTTGCATCCTTCAATTCTTTCTATCATCCTTTCATTTCAGTGTTCTTTTCGGAGGTTCTTCATGGTGGTTCATCAAGATTTCTTTCATTTTCAAGTGTTCTTCAAGTTTCTTGTTGGAGGTGCTCAAGTGTTCTTTCTCTTGGACTTTAAGTTCAATTCCTTCTTCATTGTATTTTGAGGTCGTGTTATAAATTCTTGATTATGAGGAGTCTCAAAGGAAAATTATCAAGAATAAGATAAGTAAACCCAACATTCTTTTATCGGAGTTACCTTGGATTGGATTTCACCTAAAGCATTTCCTAAGGATTGTTGCTATCATGGTGTTATAAATGATCCAAGTTTTCTCGTCCTCTTCTTGGCAAAGAAGTTTTGCATATCTTGTTTCTCTCAAGTAATTAATTGTTTCTGTTGTGGCAGGTTGTCACCTCATAATTTGAGATGTTTTCCATAAGCCCATAACGAGCTATTCTTTCATTGTTGATTGTTCATCAACTCCATTCAACCTATGCCTTGTGATGTTGCTCTCTTCAATCCATCGTCTTGTTTATCAAGATCATTTTCTTTCTTTGCTTATTCATTTCACCAGAGTCCTGTGAAATCTGTTCATGATCCTTCCATCTTATGAAGTTTTGATATTATTCCAACCAAAGTTTGGTGTATCTCTTTCAATTTCTTTCCATCATATGTAATTTTGCCTTTCCTTCCTATCGAAGTGCTGCCGAAATTTCTTGTGAATTGTTGCTTGTTCCTCATGTCATTCTTCTTCCCATTGAAACCTTCAAAGATCATGGGTTTCACTCATTGGTCAGAGAAGCAACTAAGTTTACCTCTTGCTGTTTCTCTTGCCCTTCTCATTCTAGATCTCGGGACGAGATCCTCGTGTAGTGGAGGACAGTTGTAACAGCCCGGGACCGACGCTCCAGAAGAATCCAGAAGATTCCCCTTACTTTCCATTCTCATGTGTGTTTCGTCTGGTTGTTGCATTCATCATCGCATCATTCATGTCATTTGCATAGCATCGTCACTCATTTCGAAAACTTGCATTCGTTCGTAGTTCCCGGTTCTCTCCGTTCGTGTCGTCGACCGTTTCGAGTCCAACCACACACGCATGTGCCCGCGGCATCATTTTTAAAATGTTTTAGAAGGTGCGCTAAAAATATTCTTGCATTGGGTGTAAACTTGGCGTGCGCTCTTGTTATATTGTAGGTAGGCCGCCTGCCAAATTTCGTCGCGTTCCGAGTTTGTTTGGTACCCCGTCGGTCAACTGTAGCAGTGCGGTCATCGGTTATTCGTCGGACGTTTCTTGGTGTTTTAAAAATCATGTCACGGGCCGCAAACCTCCCTCTCTTCCCCACCTAGCCAACTACACAGCCACCGCAGCCCCCCCCCCCCGCTTCCGGGCCGTCCGATCGAGATCGAACGGTCCGAAAATGTACAAAATTGCTATCCCTAGCCCCTAAAACTATAAATAGACCCCTAACCTGCCCCTAGTGGAAACCCTAGACCCCTTCCTCGATTTCAGCAACGCCTCAACCAGCAGTCTCCCTTCTCCAGCCGCCAGGCCCGCCCAGGCCTAGATCCAGGCCCGCTCGGGCCCGAATCAGCCCGTGCCCGAGCTCCCGCAG